>JAHIAL010000024.1:175000-1535000 GCA_021605145.1 Aegilops bicornis | reverse complement strand
GCCTCTTCCCGGGCACCATCGTCACCCCCACGGTCGGACGTCCTCCGGTACCCCGTAATCCATTGGTCCGACAGACATAACCACCAATCTCTAGCCTCTGACCGGCCGGCCGCCGCCGCAACGCGGCAAGCCCCAATTCCCTCACCCCACACTCAAGCGTCGCCGGTCGCGAAGTCGCGCTGAACAAAAGAGTAGAAGACGCGCGCTTCGCATTATGCAATGGATGTTCGTTTGTCTCCCATGAGCGCGAGAAGGATGATTTAGCAAGCGTGAGAACGATATGATGCGTCCTTCATTTCTAATCCCACGGCCCAGGTTTGTTTTTTCTATGTTTGCACCTGATGCTTAGATTCTATGCTAGTCGCTCCCATGATAATCATGCTTATAGGCTGTAGTGTGAACTGTGAAGTAGGAGTACTACTGGGTACCTAGTTTTCCTTTTCGAGCTCTGCCGTGGCTGCCGAGTACTGGAGCTCCAAGGTTCTATGGCAGATCATGACTTGTTGCATCATATTGCATAACATGATCATTGAAGACGGGAGGGATATGCCTCAGAACTTTCGGTACATCACCAACGGGACTTCGGTTAAGCCAAAGCATGATACAAATAGGATCCTCGCATTCTTTGAAGAGCACCCGCGGGACTGAGAGCCGACAAGTTCATGCTCAGCTCCAAAATGATCTTATTGAGCATCACTGGCAATGTCATAACGCTTCCTAGTTGTTCTATCACATGTTATTTGCTACATTTCGACCATTTGATGTGTTCAAATTTAAATAATTCAATTTGTAAACTATATTGGTGATTTGCTTGAACATTCATATCCATGTTTAGTTTCCATATATGTGCTAACACGTAGTTGCAATGTATAGTAGAATTGCATACGTTTAGAAAAAAACAAAAATTTACTCTGTTATATACAGGGGATTGGTTAGGTCCGACCTAATCTTAGTGAAGTAAAAACACTTCACTAAGGCCTTGTTTGGATGTGAGGGCAGGTATTTCCATGGAGAAGACGCCCCGGGCAGAATATTATGGGCAAAACAAAAGCCCCGTGGAAAATCAACATGGCCCTTTGGAAGGTCCACGAGGCTAGCGGAGGGGAGAAAAATGTCAAGCATGTCATGAGCAAAGACGTCATTGAGAAGAAACAGGGAGAATTCTCCTGACGTTAGAAGGCGAGGGACTCCTACCCAGGGAATCGGGGTGGATCGGGGACAGAAACACCTCTCGCGCTCAGCACCAAACGGGCGTTTGAGAAAACTGAGGCGAAATTTACGCGGGTTGTTCCCATCTAGGGAAAGGACGGGGATCCCCGGAGGATACCCTGCTACCAAATGAGGCCTAAGGGTTTACTCTGCCGAATCCTTCTTTATTTTTAGGAATCGGTTAGAGTTGCCCTTAGAGGGTTACCCTCTCCCCAGCATCAACTTTTGCCCCGCAAGAAAGAGAGAGGGATCGTGACATTTGCTACACACTCCCTCCGTTGCTAAATACAATTCGAGATTTCAATACAAACTACATACATACAGAACAAAATGAGTGAATTCACGCTTTAAAATATGTCTTTACACATCCGTATGTAGTCCGTATCGAATTCTTTGAAAGCCTTATGTTTTAGAAACGGAGGGGGTAGATCGGAGCACCTCATCCACAGGAATAAAAAAAAAATGAAAACTAAACTATACAGTCCTACTCCTACTAATCATGTTATCCTGCGTCTAATCCCTTCTTCCCCGCAGCTACGCCCCGTCAAAGGCACGGCACGGCACGGCACGGCGAAGAAAACCACCAACCACAAATCACACGCCAAAGGCCAAAAGCGGGGAAGAGGACGAGAGAAAGCGTCGCCGCCGCGGAGCAAATCGAGCAACCAGCCGGCGCCAGCGACGCGGCCGAATCGGAGCGGGCAGTCTCGCCGGCCGGCCGTCCCATCGACCGACCCCCCCTGCTCGGCCCCCCGAGGAACCGATAGGGTCCATCTCCCTGCCGGCGATGGCGTCGTCCGCGGATCCGTGGGTGCGGGAGTACGGCGAGGCGGCGCGGCTGGCGGACGACGTCGCCGCCATGGTCGCCGACCGGGCGGCGCTCCCGCAGTCCGGCCCGGAGGTCATGCGCCACACCTCCGCCATCCGCCGCAAGATCACCATCCTCGGGACCAGGCTGGACAGCCTCGAGGGGATGCTCGCCAGGCTCCCCCCCAAATCCATGTACGTTTCGCTCGCTCGCTCGCTGACCCTAGCGCATCATCCCTTTTTCTCTGCTTACCAGCTCCGAAATGCGTGGAAGAGGGATGATTTAATTGATTGGTGGTCGATTGCGGTGTCGTTTGACCTAGCTAGCCACATCCTGCAGATCCATTCAGCGTTTTGTCCGAGAAATTCAACGCGCGGTAGCCAGAAATGATGCTGCGATGATGATGTAGGAACCCAGTGAACCTGTATAAACGCTGTCGATGCCATTTCAGCGTAACCCTAGGATCAAAATTCAGCTAGCTTCCCACCGTTTCACAATTGGCGATGCCGTGTACGCTTTATGCCGATTGTGCTTCGCCTGCGTGGGTCGGAGGGTAGTTACAGAGAGAAAGTGGAAATTGCTTAGAGATCATCTTATCTCTTATTCGCACGGAGAGAAAGTGGAAATTGCTTAGAATAATTGTGCTTCGCCTGTTAATATGTATGTTCTCTGTGATGTGATGGTATATGTGATACATGGTGTATGCTGGTTGCTTTTGTACAGACACTAGCACCAATTTATCAATTATCACAATCATTTCTTCATGGCATCGAGATATCTTTTGTGTGTATGCTGCTACACAATAACTTCTCTTGATACATTTCGAAATGTATATCTGTTATTAAAAAAAATTCACTTATAAGTGATCTTCCATGTTGTGCAGCACGGACAAGGAGCTGAATAAGCGCCGAGACACGCTTTCAAATTTGAAATCTAGAGCGAAACAGATGGCAGAAAGTTTCAACATGTCGACCTTTGCCAACAGGTGTGTTCTGCATTTTGGTAACCAATGCCACCGACGTGATTAATCTTTTTAAAAGAAGGCTCGTCAATGCTTTATCTTGTTAAAATCTTTTCAGGTGCATATTGATTAAATTTCTTGTATGTGTTACACATGTGATTTCCCACAATTCAGGGAGGATTTGCTTGGTCAGAGTAAGAAAGCTGCTGATGACATGAGCAGAGTAGCGGGTTGGATAACCAAGGGATTGTCGGCCTTCAGAGGCAAATCATGAAAGGTACTGATGTATGTATGACTTACTATTCACGCCGCTGTGACAATGAAGTGTTGTGGCGAGGTCAGAGTGGTTGGTTACTGGATGTGATGGCTGGCCTGTCGCCTTCCATTTCCACCACCCTCAGGCAGATACATCAATGTGGCCGTGACATGTGGAGGGGTGTTTAGGGTGATGTTCAGTTTGAAGTGTTGTCTTTATGACTGGTCAAACAGTCAAACAAGACATTGCTGTTCCTCCTTTGCATCACAGTGGACATGCCAAATCCATTCCTCTCCTCTCCATCTCATTGGCTTGAGTTTCTGCTTGAGTTTCTGGTGACAAACATACAAATTCAGAAGTTAGCAGTGGCCCTTGCATATATTCCGATTTCTCTATTAGGATTCATTCAGTTGCTTTGTTTCGAAAGAAAATGGCGAACTTCTTAAAACGTTGCATTTTCTACTCAAAATATATGAAGAGCTATTTGTGACGAATAACACATTCCATATTCCACGTGGTTGTTTATCTAAGCTTGCAATTTGCTTGTATATCTACAGTTGGCTACAAATATTAGCAATTCACAAGAGTGATGAACAATTGACAGTTGCCTAATTCATTGATACTGTCTGGCACGACAATTTGCAATTTTGCAGAACAAGATGAGGGCCTTGAGAAGCTGGAACAGACGGTGCTGAGCACGAAACATATTGCGTTAGCAGTCAATGAGGAACTCGACCTGCACGCAAGACTGATTGTTAGTTTCTTACTGCAACGCCACTTGTTTCTTTGCTGTCTAGACTGTGTGTTCACTGGCCTATCTTCATGATTGCAGGATGACCTAGATGATCATGTGGACGGTACAAACTCGCGCCTTCAGGTTGTATTTCAGACCCTTTCATGTGGATGACCTCGAAGGAATTTTTAGCGCTGCTTGATATATATATTTCATGCTTTGCACGAATTATATTTTGACTCGAAACCCTTTCTCATGCAGCGCGTGCAAAAGAGGCTTGCGGTTCTGAACAAGCGCGCTAAGGGCGGCTGCTCCTGCATGTCCCTGCTGCTGTCCACCGTTGGTATAGTGATGCTTGTGGTTATTGTCTGGCTCCTCATCAAGTATCTGTAACCTCTGCCCAACTCA
The DNA here is from genome assembly GCA_021605145.1 of Aegilops bicornis. Classification (NCBI taxonomy): domain Eukaryota; kingdom Viridiplantae; phylum Streptophyta; class Magnoliopsida; order Poales; family Poaceae; genus Aegilops; species Aegilops bicornis. Next base: position 1,530,625 of record JAHIAL010000024.1, on the reverse strand, counting down.
AATCAGTTTCAAGTGTGCAGTTCTTTCAAAGACAGTATGGTTACTTCCGCTTCGCCATCATTTTGGCGAGAAATGGAAAATATGTATGCCACATTGTGCCCTTATCGGGTTGAAATGTGAAGTTCAGACTTTTGTATGTCTGCGGTACATGAGTTCATACTTCTTCTCCTTAACTTTGCTGTGCTGTATTACAGTCAATAACGCACACCCTCTGCTTAGGAATACATGTTACGTTTGGATGACACGATGTCAATATAATTAAGAAATTTTGACTGATCTCAAATGCAGTACATATCAACTAAAACCATAAAAATGGCATTTCATTAACAACACTATTCTCATACGATCAGTCTAAACAGTTTAGTGCATATTAACAAAAATTTAACAAAACTCATAATAAATAAGAATTAGACCGCATTGGTAATGGAATATTACATTCAATCGTGTCAAAGTAAGTCAACAGTGAAATGCTACATTCAGTCATATCACAATAAGTCGACGACTGAATGTTAGATTCACAATTGTGTCAAAAAACCAGCAACCTATGAAAGGCGCACATACCATTCTGATTCTACCTATTCATCACGACGAACAGATATCGACAGCTCTACAACTTACATTTATGACTCGTCGAGGACATAAACAGATCACTCTTGACATACATCTAGCATCTAAGCAGAGGCTGCAAAACACCATTCTGATTCTACCATCCTTGTCATCTCCTGTCGCCGTGCCTCCAAATTTGCCCCCGAAAACGGACTTTTGTTGGAATGATTCATGCTGTACTTTGTTCATCTGCGGCAATAAACCGTGAGCACCATTGCCAACCCATACTGAGCTGAATAGCGTAGCTCCAATTGATTCTCCCGTGGGATTCAAATGTTACCTGAGTCTCTGCTCCTGTTTTTTGATATCCTCGAGCAGAACATGAACATCAGCAGGAATGTCGATAGCATAAATAACCTGAAGTAGGTTTTTAGCTCCTGCATTCCGAGGTCAAGGCCTTCAAGCTTCCCGTTTTCACCGCCGCTCTTCTGATCCATAGTTCTCTCCAAAATCTCTCCTCCCATAGGGACCCAGTTATCCAGTGCTCCTTGGGATACTACTTGATCGTCGGGTAAGGTTCGCAGCCCTTCCTCGAAAAGTATGAGAAACGCCATGCACCACTTGTTAATGACTCTCTGGAAAGGAAAACTGTGCTGTCAGACATATGGCCCAAAAAAAAACTATGTACATGACTAGATGTGCAGATTCTAGATTTGCGTACATCAAATGTTATCTTGTCAACAGGGTTGAACATTTTGAAGCAGTCGTCCGTGGATGCTTTCTCATCTCCATATATCTGAATACCAGCAAAGTGATGAGTCATGTCATGTCAATACAAGTTCATAATAGTAGCAACAGAGACAACAGATGAACTTACCTCAAATGTGAAAGGCATTGGCACCTTCGCTATGTCATACAGATAATCAGTTGTAGTCCCATGTGCAAGGTACCTAGCAAGTGATGGGATAAAAAAGCATTAGTACATTTCCTTCGTTGAAGGCTTAGCATAATAACCCTTTTGGATTCACATAACTTGAGCAACTTGTGAGATGTTACATACCCTACAGCTCCACCACCTGATCCAACTAGGCAGCTGTCTTGGAAATTGCGATGGTTCACATTCTCTAAAACTGACCTCATCAAGTGAGAAGGCGCTCCATCTGGTGTAGTATTCTTGTGGTCATATGGCATAAATAATGCCTGTAGTTGAACAGAAGAATGTGAGAATGTGTAAAAGCAATAGGCATTGATCAAAACTTATTTCACTAGGTTTCAATACCACTGTGTGGAACTACACATGAGATTGCTACTAAAGACAGTTATATGTTATTTCGTGAACAATTGATCAAACTTTATGTTATAGCTGCAGAACGCAATAGCTGCATTACCTCCATTCCAGAATGCACATTCACCCAGATATGTGGTTTAAATGACTTGGATAGTTCTTGCATGATCTGGGCCTCAGGTTCGCTGAAAGGAGCAGTGCCAGGATCCTCCTCAAATGGGTTATAATCCTGTAATAGAAGCAAAAATGTAAATGTAGTGCATAAGATTGATGCTGTACACTAAAGTAAACTCTGATCAATCAACCAATCAACCAACAAAGAACATGCATGGTAAAAAGATAAAGGCGCACTTGCTCAAAGTGTACACAAGATTAGCAAATTCTGGTTGCCCAACATGACAATAAGAATATGCATGATAACAATAAAGGACCATAGCTATACTTAGGCCCTGTTCGGTACCACTCCGTTCCACAACTCCGGGAGCGGAGTTGGCGGAGCTGCAGTGTAAAACGGAGGAGTTGCAGTTTCTCGGCTCCGCAGATTTCGGGAGCGGGTGATTACCGAACAGGGCCTTAGTCTATCCACTCCAGATCTGCAAAAATCTGACCTTTAATTCAACTTCGGTGTTCCTGGATGTTAATCAACCTAACTCTTTTAGGGCAATGCTATATTATTGGCTATAAATTACCCAGGTTCGCTAAGTAATATCACACAAAAAGAAACCATAAACTGTGGAAATTAACATAAAAGACTTCAATCATTCAAGCTTACATCTAAGATGCATTTCAATAGAATCAACATACAGTTGAACTAAAAATGAGTCAAAAGTTTTCCTGGTGCACGATGATAAACCACTGAGACACAAACCTTTTCCTTCTTTCCCCAATCAACGCCCAATTTCTGTTAAGATCAACTCCTCTTCCTGTGTGAAGAAAGAAGAGATTAAATAGTTGGCGATAAACTGCTTCACGTGATGTATTTTTAAGAAAAGACAATCACCATTTCTCCTATCACAAATCTCCCCTGCTTCAACGCAGCGCTTACGGCCATTAAAATTCTCAATTGGCACCACCTAAAAAGATTAAAGGCAACTTTAGAAACCACTATACCTCCTGAGTTCGAGAGACCCATTATTAATGTGAACAGAAGTAATAACACGGGAAAGAGGTGGATGGGGGAGAAGACAGACAAATATGAATGAAGGTAAAGAACAGCATGTGACCACATTTTTCTTTCTTTAAACTAGGATAACAGGATATGCGATAATCGTGATTATGCCTACTAAGAAAACCATGATTTTAAATTTGTAATCCATACAAAAGCACTTGGGGAAAACATACTTCACAAACATATTAAATAATACTGTGAATTTTGTCATGGGTATAACTTTGAGTGAATAATAATGCTTACAGAGTGCAGGAATAACATACGTAAAAGATCCCTAGCGCACTAACATTTGAACAATGCGAGTAGATCAAAGTATAGTTTGATTTCAGAAAGCATGTATAAGAACAACTTCAAAAAGAAATGAACCTGATATTTCAATATCCAGAGTACTTTTTCAAAGAGCAGATCACCCTCAAAACTGTACTAATTGATTGCAGTGAATAGCAGAACAGCGAGCACAATTGCTTCCCATAAATCTCTTATTAATCATGCATGCCAAGGACTGAAGATATAAAATAAGTTGCAGACGTACTAACTTTGATCACAAGGTGCTCCAGAATTTTCTCAAAGGATGATAGATCCACACCGGCAATTTTGCGCTTCTCCGTCAAAATGTAGAGCAGACTTAATGCAAGTTCAGAGGTAATAAGCTCTCTGCCATGCTGACCAAAGCTCTGGAAGACAATGAACCTTCTGTCAAAACCGCAAGGCATCAATAATCTAATTTGCAAAATAACGTGCCAAAACGTATTGCAAGACATAATTGTGTTTTCTTTATGCTGTGAAGCCACTGCCCACTACACCACCAAGGTGAGGGAGTTGCGAACAAGATGGATGAACTGGAGCATACTTGATCGCGTGACCTTGGTTGGATGATACAAGAGGCTAAAAGCTAACTAACTGGGGCAGAGTGAGGCTTATGTTTGGGTGGAAATGCTGAGAGATATCTGTTGGGAACTAACCAGAAGGATTTTAATCTTCGAGCCATCACGTACGGTTTTCTTCACATGATTAAAAGTAACAACGAGCATCTCTGCAGAATACCCTTTGTTACCAGCTCTTACTGTATCCATCTGCAACAGTTAATAAAAGACGGCGTAAAAATGCCACTCAATACCGAACCAAACCGGCCAATAACAGCTGAACAATGACAGTCAAGCCACTCACAGTCAACCTATCCGGATTCCGAGCAACCAGGGCCTTGATCTCGCTCAGAAGTGTATCACTGCGGAGAAAAAGAAACAGACCCCGTTAACCCAACGCTAAGCGTGGCACAGAAAGATAAAAATCATAAAAGCACACATAATTGGCAAAAGTCAATGCAGCAAACAAAACAGAACACCCCCCTGGCCTTCTGCTTTTTTCTGGACAAAGGGCATTTCCCCCCAAATCCATCCATGAAATCAGAACTGCAAGAACTAAACTTGGCACTGATACAATAGATATGGTAGGTTCAAGCATGTGACCTCTGGTGCTGTGCGCATCCATAGCCAGTAGCTCCCATCGACTAGCTAAAATGGCAGACAGGGGTTGCAATTGCGGACAGTGGACAGTCTGATAGAAGTATCTTGTTGAAGGTGGACTATGACAGAACAGCGCAAACAAAAATTTGCCATGCTGCATCGATCCCTAATTAACTAGCAGACGAGGCTGGAGAGCGGAACCGCGCGCCCATGGCAGCCAGCAGCCGGCGCATTAGACTAGAGCGACAAGCAGATGGTCGATTCCAGCGGCTACCAGCTAAGACAGACCTGGCGCCGGCGGCCGGCCGCCGGGTGGCGCGTACGTGTAGGCCGGCCGAGACGGAAGGAGGAGCTACCGGAACCCACGGGGCAGGGAGGAAGGCGTGAGACGCGCGCCGTACCTGGGGCGGTAGAGGTCCCGCGAGATCGGGGTGACGGAGGCCGGGATCTTCCTGGCGGCCGAGGCGGGGGAAACGAGGGCGGCGAGGGCGAGGGCGAGGGTCAGGGCCACGAGCCGGCGGGAGAGGGGCGGGGGCGGCGCGGAGGGCGCCATCTCCGCCGCACGGCACGGCCGGCCGGAGCTGAGCCTGAGCCTGAGCTTTCTCCGTCGCCGGCGATCCGCCCCCGGGCGCGCGCTCAGAGTCGCTCCCCGCTCTGCCTCGCCCACCTCTCTTCTGTCTCGCTTTGTGTTCCGGCAGGTAAGCAGTAAGACACGAGCGATTCGACTAACCAGCGGTGATTAATTTGGTAAATTTATAACAGTATTTGGATTAGTGGGGTCATTAGCAGTGGCTTTCGTTTTTTTTTTATCTGTTAGCGTGTTGGGCTCGTTCGCACCAGAGCTCACACCACCTCCTGACTCTCACACACACTGGTTAGTTCATATCCATCGTTGGTTGGGTTGGGTTTGATGCCATTATGCAATCCTTTTGTGGAATTTGATAATGGTCTTAGTGAAATGGGATGGAATGGTTAGGTATTGTGGTCCGTTGCACACCCGGACCTGTCCGCGGAAAAAAATATGGTCCTAGTCAGCGGTTGGTCGTTTGTTCAGAGGTGCGATGATGTACAAGCGCGAAGGAGCGCACCCCGCTCTGACTGGTGGGGTGGCGGCAAAAGAAGTGATGGCCAAGCCTTTCGGCGAGATGGGTCTAGGGTCCCGTGGCTTGCTAGGGGTAGGCGGTCGGAGCGAAGTGAGAGATGGAATGTAATGTTTTGATACCGTGGGCAGAAACCAATACGAGAGTAAAACCGTAGTCGGATGAGGGAGGGAGTAATGGAGAGAGAGGAAAGCCAAGAGGATATCTCGCAAATGTGGGCCTATGCCGTGGCATTTCGCAAGGTGACTAGGAGCGGAAGTTATGTCGATGTTCTGCCAGGCTATCTCGGACCGATGATTGGTGGGTAAAAGGTTGAGGAGTATCTCGGGGAGGGGATGGCCATGGGAGAAGAAGCAGATGGTAGAAGACTCTAGTAGATAGGGCGGATCATAGTGTGCTCTTTGTATGACCAATCGCAAAACAAATCATCAAAACATGACCAAAAGGTCTATATATATCCAATATTTCCGACTCGTTTGAAAATATAAAATGCTCCTCTCTATCTTTCTTTTTTCGTAGGAGTTAAACCTATGAGACCCAGTGCAATGTAAGGTGTTTATTAAAATAAATTGATTTTTTCTTAAGCGACAATACTTATATCTACAGAAAGGGTGCCTAACTAAGCATATATCCTCAACGAATAAGTATCGATACTTAAGGAAATTTTGGTTTATTTTTTTAAACATCTTTTCTAAGCACCTTGCATTGATTTCCAGCCAAGTTATTAGACCATCCAGATACTCTGCAATTTTTTTAATCTTAAATAATTGATAACAGTGAATGAGATTGGCTGCCAACATGTTACTCTAATGACTTAAAAACATTTTCCTAAAAATATGTTAGTAAGCCTTCGGTCGTCGGGGCACGCGATGATGTACAAGCGTGAAGGAGCACACCCCGCCCGAGGGCGGGGGTGGGGTGACGGCAAAAGGAATTATGGCAAAGTCTCTCGGTGAGATGGGTCTAGGGTCCAATGGCTTGCTAGGGCTAGACGGTCGGAGCGAAATGGAGTGGGATGAAATGTTTCAATACCGTGGGCACGCACGAACCAATACGAGAGTAAAACCCGTAGCGGAGGAGGAAGGGAGCGATGGAGAGAGAAGAAAGGCAAGAGGATATCTCGCAAATGCGGGCCTATGATGTGGCATTTCGCAAGGTGACTAGGAGCAGAAGTTATGCCGATGTTATGCCAGGCTATCTCAGACCGATGATGGTGGGTAAAAGGTCGAGGAGTATCTCGGGGAGTGGATGGCCATCGGAGAAGAAGCGGATGCTAGAAGACTCTAGTAGATAGGGCGGATCATACTGTGCTCTTTGTATGACCAATCGCAAAACAAATCATCAAGACATGACCAGAAGGTCTATATATATCCAAGATTTCCGACTCGTTTGAAAATATGAAATGCTCCTCTCTATCTTTCTTTTTTCGTAGGAGTTAAACCTATGAGACCCAGTACAATGCAAGGTGTTTATTAAAATAAATTGATTTTTCTTAAGCGACAATACTTATATCTACATAAAGGGTGCCTAACTAAGCATATATCCTCCACGAATAAGTATCGATACTTAAGGAAAATTTGGTTTATTTCTTTAAACATCTTTTCTAAGCACCTTGCATTGATTTCCAGCCAAGTTATTAGACCATCCAGATACTCTACAATTTTTTTTTCTTAATCTTAAATAATTGATAACAGTGAATGAGATTGGCTGCCAACATGTCACTCTAATGACTTAAAAACATTTTCCTAAAAATATGTTAGTAAGCCTTCGGTCGTCGGGGCACGCGATGATGTACAAGCGTGAAGGAGCAGACCCTGCTCTGAGGGGCGGGGTGGGGTGACGGCAAAGGAATTATGGCAAAGTCTCTCGGTGAGATGGGTCTAGGGTCCAATGGCTTGCTAGGGCTAGACGGTCGGAGCGAAATGGAGTGGGATGCAATGTTTCAATACCGTGGGCACGCACGAACCAATATGAGAGTATAACCCGTAGCGGAGGAGGAAGGGAGCGATGGAGAGAGAAGAAAGGCAAGAGGATATCTCGCAAATGCGGGCCTATGCTGAGGCATTTCGCAAGGTGACTAGGAGCAGAAGTTATGCCGATGTTATGCCAGGCTATCTCAGACCGATGATGGTGGGTAAAAGGTTGAGGAGTATCTCGGGGAGTGGATGGCCATCGGAGAAGAAGCGGATGCTAGAAGACTCTAGTAGATAGGGCGGATCATAGTGTGCTCTTTGTATGACCAATCGCAAAACAAATCATCAAGACATGACCAGAAGGTCTATATATATCCAAGATTTCCGACTCGTTTGAAAATATGAAATGCTCCTCTCTATCTTTCTTTTTTCGTAGGAGTTAAACCTATGAGACCCAGTGCAATGCAAGGTGTTTATTAAAATAAATTAATTTTTTCTTAAGCGACAATACTTATATCTACAGAAAGGGTGCCTAACTAAGCATATATCCTCCACGAATAAGTATCGATATTTCAGGAAATTTTGGTTTATTTCTTTAAACATCTTTTCTAAGCACCTTGCATTGATTTCCAGCCAAGTTATTAGACCATCCAAATACTCTGCAATCTTTTTCTTAATCTTAAATAATTGATAACAGTGAATGCGATTGGCTGCCAACATGTCACTCTAATGACTTAAAAACATTTTCCTACAAATATGTTAGTAAGCCTTCGGTCGTCGGGGCACGCGATGATGTACAAGCATGAAGGAGCACACCCCGCTCTGAGGGGCGGGGTGGGGTGACGGCAAAGGAATTATGGCAAAGTCTCTCGGTGAGATGGGTCTAGGGTCCAATGGCTTGCTAGGGCTAGACGGTCGGAGCGAAATGGAGTGGGATGGAATGTTTCAATACCGTGGGCACGCACGAACCAATATGAGAGTATAACCCGTAGCGGAGGAGGAAGGGAGCGATGGAGAGAGAAGAAAGGCAAGAGGATATCTCGCAAATGCGGGCCTATGCTGAGGCATTTCGCAAGGTGACTAGGAGCAGAAGTTATGCCGATGTTATGCCAGGCTATCTCAGACCGATGATGGTGGGTAAAAGGTTGAGGAGTATCTCGGGGAGTGGATGGCCACTGGAGAAGAAGCAGATGCTAGAAGACTCTAGTAGATAGGGCGGATCATAGTGTGCTCTTTGTGTCACCAATCGCAAAACAAATCATCAAGACATGACCAGAAGGTCTATATATATCCAAGATTTCCGACTCGTTTGAAAATATGTAATGCTCCTCTCTATCTTTCTTATTTCGTAGGAGTTAAACCTATGAGACCCACTGCAATGCAAGGTGTTTATTAAAATTAATTGATTTTTTCTTAAGCGACAATACTCATATCTACAGAAAGGGTGCCTAACTAAGCATATATCCTCCACGAATAAGTATTCATACTTAAGGAAAATTTGGTTTAATTCTTTAAACATCTTTTCTAAGCACCTTGCATTGATTTCCAACCAAGTTATTAGACCATTCAGATACTCTGCAATTCTTTTTCTTAATCTTAAATAATTGATAACAGTGAATGAGATTGGCTGCCAACATGTCACTCTAATGACTTAAAAACATTTTCCTAAAAATATGTTAGTAAGCCTTCGGTCGTCGGGGCACGCGATGATGTACAAGCGTGAAGGAGCACACCCCGCTCTGAGGGGCGGGGTGGGGTGACGACAAAGGAATTATGGCAAAGTCTCTCGTTGAGATGGGTCTAGGGTCCAATGGCTTGCTAGGGCTAGACGGTCAGAGCGAAATGGAGTGGGATGGAATGTTTCAATACCGTGGGCACGCACGAACCAATACGAGAGTAAAACCCGTAGCGGAGGAGGAAGGGAGCGATGGAGATAGAAGAAAGGCAAGAGGATATCTCGCAAATGCGGGCCTATGCTGAGGCATTTACTTAAAGGTGACTAGGAGCAGAAGTTATGCCGATGTTATGCCAGGCTATCTCAGACCGATGATGGTGGGTAAAAGGTTGAGGAGTATCTCGGGGAGTGGATGGCCATCGGAGAAGAAGCGGATGCTAGAAGACTCTAGTAGATAGGGCGGATCATAGTGTGCTCTTTGTGTGACCAATCACAAAACAAATCATCAAGACATGACCAGAAGGTCTATATATATCCAAGATTTCCGACTCGTTTGAAAATATGAAATGCTCCTCTCTATCTTTCTTTTTTCGTAGGAGTTAAACCTATGAGACGCAGTGCAATGCAGGGTGTTTATTAAAATAAATTGATTTTTCTTAAGCAATAATGCTTATATGTATAGAAAGGATGCCTAACTAAGCATCTATCCTCCACAAATAAGCATCGGTAAAATTTGGTTTATCTATCTAAATATCTTTCCTAAGCACGTATGAGACCCAGCCAAGTTAGGGCATCTCCAGCCGTTGGCCCCCGAGGGGGCGTCTAAAAGCGCCGCCTGGGGGTGAGCCGGCGCAAAAAATGGCCCTGGGCGAAGTCGGTCCCACAGTCGGGTTCTGTGGCCGCCCAGCGCGTATTAAAAAAAAGAAGGGCCGTTCGGCCGGGTTATGATAAAAAGTAGTTAAATTTCTATTAAACATGGCAAATTTCGCGAAATTCGCATTTTCATTACATTAACCTAATCTAAAAAGAAAGGGGCTGAAGTCGTCGCCGCCATCGTCGTCGCCGCCTTCTCCTCCTTGACGCGGGCGCTCGCTGGACCCGGCGTCGCCATGGCGGATCGGGCGGCGTCGTCGTCGCTGCCGTCATTGTTGCCAGCATAGACGACGACCGTCTTCATCGCGCCGCTTGCCGGCGCTTCCTCGAAGCGGCGCAGGAGGCGGCGCACTCTTCACCTTCTCCCGCCGCCTTTCTCCATCGCAATGGAGTCTCGGCGCCCATTCTAGGGCCGCTGCCGTCGCTGCCGAACTCCGCTTTACCTGGCGCCAGCCGCCTCCGTCTTCACCGGCGCCCGGCCGCTCCGTCTTTGGCAGCGAAGCGCGGAGGAGCCGACGAGGAGGAGGCGCGCGCCGCCTTCGTTGATGACGATGCCGGCGCCGCGAGTGCGCCGACCGAGCGGGCGACTCCGCGCTGGCTCGGCCTTGACGCCGAAAGCGAGGAGCGCCGGAGGAGTGCGATGAGGATCGGGAGGAGGAGAAGGAGGAGGACCCGAACCTCCTTGGCGCCCATGGCCCGACGCTGCTTGCGGTGCCGCCGGGTACGCCAACGGGCTGGTCGTTGCCGCCGAGGTACGTGAGCACGCCGAGTGTGCGGCCGGGACGCCACCGCAGGCGGCGCTGTTTCCGCCGGCCGCCGACCACCGCGTGCCGTTGGTGGACGCCTAATCACGCTGGCGGCGCTGAATATGCCGCCAGCCGCGTGGTTGTCGGCGGCGCATCGTGAGGAGAGTTAGGGCGTCGGTGAGGACGCCTTACGATCTCGACCTCCTCGCTGGCATTTCGCCGCCACGCGTCGGGCAACGGGGAATGGGCACTCACGGGCCGCGCTGAAGTCTCCACCTCTGGCTGCCCGGCATGTCCGGCGTGGCGCTGGATGTTCGCCGAACAGAGTTGACTCTGCTCGCGGAGCTTAACGGCGGCCGAGCTGGCCGCCGCCGCCTCCGGGAAGCGCTCGACATGGCGACGCGGGCCGGGCGGGCTCAGAGAGGTAGAGGATGGGTCAAGCGGCGGCGCGCCGGAGAGGCGGTGAAGAGGGGAGGGCCGGACGGCGGCGTAGGGGCGGGTGTGGCACAAAGGGCGAGTGGAGGCCGCCGCTTTATAGCCGGGCTGCGCCTCGCGTGTACGCTGCAGGGTGGTGGAGGCCGGGCGCGCCGTCCGGAAGCGCCGCCGTGAGGATCAATGGCAACGATCGGGCGGCCTTTGCCATTGATTCTCATGGAACCGAGGCTAGTAAGACGAGGCGCTGAAGCGCCGACGCTGGCTGGCCAGCGTTTTTCGCCAAAAATACTCAAGCGCCACCGGGCGCCTCTAGCGCGTGGTTCGGGCTGGGTCCGCCGGCGCTATTTTCGCCCAAGCCGGGCGAAAATCGGGCCTCGGGGCGCGACTTGGCTGCTGGGCCGGCGCGAAAAAATCGCCTGGAGAGGCCTTCCTGGGGACGCGGCTGGAGATGCCCTTACTAGACCATCCGTATACTCTTCAGTTTCTTTCCTTAATCTTAAATAATTAATAACAGTGAATGAGGTTGGCTGCCAACACGCCACTCTAATGACTTAAAAACATTTTCCTAAAAATCACATTCACCTAAATCTGCATGCTAATAAACATAAAATTACAATATTTTAAGTTGTACAATATCAGCAAGAGATTAGTACCTCTCCGATCCATATTACTTGCACTCAAACAGATGCATCGATTAGTGCGAATTTTTGAAGTTTATGAACCAAATTGAAGATCTTGCAAAAGAAGAAAAATAATGCACTAACCGGAGTTCAGAGACCCAAAGAATCACTTAAGGCCAATTCTTTTGGGTGGCTTAAAAAATAAACTGCCTTTCCCAGCTTAAAAAATAAATCGCTCCTAAATTTTCTTGAGGCTTTTAAATTAGTAATTCCATAACTAGTTTAGAAGCCTCAATGAATTAAAGAGGTGACTTATGATAAAAGCTGAGGAGAAGACAGCTTATTTTTTAAGCTGCCAAATGAACTGGCCATTAAAGAGTTTTGGGACCAAGATGCTCCCACCGAAAGATCATGAATGTAATTCGCTGGTTTATATTGTTTTCTGTTAGAACCTAGAGTGTGACAGGTTTATTTTGCGAGTTTTACCAGAAGTGAGAACGAGAAACTGATGGCTAACCAAAGGCCTAGAAAAATGATGAAGATAATGAGACACGGGTAACACATGAATACGCAGTCCTTGTAAAAGTTAGACCATCTACTGGACTGCAAATCCAGCCTCTTAAACGCTCACTAACGCGTCCGAGTGTGTCCACGGGCACTGACTGATCACACCTTAAACTCTTGCCCGCATATTCATGTACCTCGTATCCGGCATTCTATATCCATACTACGCATGTGATGTGATGAACTACTCTACATGATCAAACAACGAACAAAAAAAAAATCGGCATCAAACAGAAAATGAAATGCACATAAACGCACTTTACATCATCCAAAAGATCACCACAGTTCATCACCAGACAAGTTCTAAACTTAAACAACTAAAAACGATGATATAAATAGAGGAGGAGCGGGATCACCACTTCCTCATCAGCCCTTTGCCCCTCCGATCGCCGATGCAGCTGGAGACGTCCGCGGTAGGAGACGGATCGTTGGAGAGTTCGGAGGTGGAGTTGTGGTCGTCGCCGTCAGAGGAGGTGGGGTTGTGGTCGTCGCCATCGTCAGACAAGGAGTCGAAGAGGACAATGAGCCCCTTCATCTGCGGACAGCCCTGTCCTGCTACCGCTTGAGCTTGGCCACCCGAGCCGCCTCCACCACTGCCTCTGTCGCCGCCTCACGCTCCGACTGCTCAACGGCAAGCCGTAGTGCGTTTGCGTTCTTCCTCCATAGTCGGCGAGCATCCGTATTCGCCGTCGTCAGCGACCGGCAGTAGACACAAGCGAGGAGCCGCTCGTCCTCGCCAGGCACCCCTGGCAAACCATGGCAGAGGTGCACAGGTTGCTCTACCGCGTCCCTCTCGTGGCGGGCGGCCGGCGCCTCCGATTCAGCCATGCACGTCCGGCCAAGTGAGCAGGATTAGCACCCACCGCCGCTTCTTGAGGAGCAAAGCAATGGTAGAAGGAGACGACATGGAGCGAGCGGCTGCGAACCTCACAGAGCTGCACACGGGCCGGAAGGGCCGGCCCAGATCCGCGGCTGCAATCGACATCGAGCGGCAACGGCAGATCTCAGCTGCCCTGTGTCCACTTTTTGACCGCCCAACAGAATGCGCAGGTTAGCCCCCGTCGATGTCGAGGACGGAGCCCGAGCGGCTACGGGAGCTCGACATGTCGCCGGAGTCATCGGATTCGATCCAAATCGAAGAGGACATAGGAGGGAATAGAACGAGAGAGGAGAGTGAAGTGAGCCGGCATGGGTCAGTGAGGGGACAATTAGGGTTTTTTATGGGAATGACATGGGGCGGCGGTGGGTCGGGCAGACATGGCGGACGCGTCTGTGCCGCCCCATATCCGTCTTACATTTGGGCTCGACACGAGGGATTTGGTAAGCTTTTTTAGGCGCTTGAAACCGGTTTGAGGACTCCGGCTGTAGATGCTATTACCTGCACATGGATCTTCCATCCGATCCATACAGAGAGTCAGCGATTTGTAAATCATTATTCGTTTTGTGATTCATTCCAATTATTCATTTCAAACCAAGCATGGATTGCAATCACCATAGAACAGATTGGAGTAGTAGTAATTCAGAGCTTGCTGGTGGAGAGGCTGCCCATGGCCTTGGCCTTGTCCCGGAGCGCGAACTTCTGCACCTTGCCGGTCGCCGTCTTGGGCAGCTCCTCCACCACCACCACCGTCCTCGGCGCCATGTACCGCGGCAGCCTGCCCCGGCAGAACGCCACCACCTCCTCCGGCTCCACCCTCTCCCCCTTCTTGGCCACCACGAACGCGCACGGCGTCTCGCCCCAGTGCTCGTCCGGCCGCCCGACCACGGCCGCCTCCGCCACCGCCGGGTGCGCGAACAGCGCGGCCTCCACCTCGATGGTGCTGATGTTCTCCCCGCCGGAGATGATGATGTCCTTGGACCGGTCCCTGATCTTCACGTACCCGTCCCCGGGGACCCGCACCGCCAGGTCGCCCGACCGGAACCACCCGCCGGCGAGCGCCTCCGCCGTGGCGGCCGCGTCCTTGTAGTACCCGCTCATCACCGTGTTGCCCCGGAACATCACCTCCCCCATGGTGGCCCCGTCGGCGGGCACGCTGCGCATGGTGGCGGGGTCCTTGACGTCCACCTCCAGGCCCAGGTGGTGGAGCCCCTGCCGCGCCTTGATCGCCGCCCGCTCGCCCGCCGGCAGCGCGTCCCACTCGGGCCTCCACGCGCACACCGTCGCCGGGCCGTACGTCTCCGTCAGCCCGTAGGAGTGGATCACCAGGAACCCCAGCTCCTCCATCCGAAACAGCACGGCCGGCGGCGGCGGCGCGCCGCCGGTCATCACGGCCACCTTCCTCCCCGGCGGCAGCGGCCGCCTCTCCTCCGGCGCGGCGTGCACGATCATGCCCAGCACCGTCGGCGCGCCGCCCATGTGGGTGACCCCGTGCCGGGCCACGGCGTCGAAGATGGCCGCGCCGGTGACCTTGCGGAGGCAGACGTTGGTGCCGCCCTGCGCCGCCACGCCCCACGCCATGCACCAGCCGTTGCAGTGGAACATGGGCACCGTCCAGAGGTACACCGGCATGGACGGCATGTCGTTGAGCAGCACGGCGGCGAGGCTGTTGAGGTACGCGCCCCGGTGGGTGTAGATCACGCCCTTGGGCCGCGACGTCGTCCCCGACGTGTAGTTGAGCGCGATCGGCTCGTTCTCGTCCGCCGGCCACCGGGCCGCGAACTCCGGCGGTCCGCCCCCGCTCACCAGAGCCTCGTACTCGTGCTCGGTGCCCGTCGTACCGGATAAAGAAGACGTTGAACCGTCGTCGTCGCAGCCGTCGAGGAGCTCTCTTACGAGGACGACGACGGGGGGCGTGGCCCCGGCGTCGGACAGGAGGCGGAGGGCCTCCCGCGCGACGCCGAGCAGCGCGGCGTCGACGAAGATGACCCTGGCCTCCGAGTGGCGCAGCAGGACGGAGGCCATGGCGGCGTCGAGGCGCGAGTTGAGCGCGCAGATGACGGCCCCGGCCATGGGCACGGCGAAGTGCAGCTCGCACATCGCCGGGACGTTCTGCGCGAACACGGCGACCTGCCATCAAACGGCACATCCGGTCAGAAGAGAACCACTCGATCGCAGCGAGTCAGAACCGATCCGGCACACGAAAGACGGCGATTTTCGGAGGAAAATCAAAGTACAGTTGACTGTTGCGATGACGACGGGGAGTACAGGAGCTAATGCAATGGAACGGAGTTGCCCTGTGACTGTGACTGTGACTCTCTAAAAAAAAAGGAAGAGGAGAGGAGC
This sequence comes from Aegilops bicornis, assembly GCA_021605145.1. NCBI lineage: Eukaryota > Viridiplantae > Streptophyta > Magnoliopsida > Poales > Poaceae > Aegilops > Aegilops bicornis. The sequence goes on along the minus strand of JAHIAL010000024.1, from coordinate 1,515,014 downwards.
AACCGAGCAAGCAACAGAGCTGGGGCTCCTGTGTGTGGATCTTACATACCACGTGGCGGCGCTGGACGCCGAGGCCGGCGAGCGCGGCGGCGAGGCGGAGGCAGCGGGCGCGGGTCTCCCGCCACGTCCTGGGCGGCGCGTCGCCGGCGGCGGCCACGACGGCGGGCGGTCCGGGTAGACGAGCGCCGACCGGTCGAGGAAGGAGAGGGGCGTGAGCGGCGCGTGGTTGGCGGCGCAGAGCACGGCGCCCTCCATCGTCCCCCGGCCCGTCGTCGGCGGCGAGCTAGCAGGCGCACGGCACGGCGGAGCGAGAGCGAGGCTCCTCGTGGGGCTCGTGGTGGTGGGTTTGTTTTTGGTTTTGCGCTTGGGTGATGAGAATACAATACTGCCGCTGATGCCGGCAGTCATATCGAGTGGAGCAGAGCGAGCGTGCGTGCGCGAGGGGTGCACGCACGACGCGCTCACCGTCAGCGTCATCTTGTCGAGCCCGACGGCGTATCTGCACGGAAAACGGCTGGCCCGTGCGGACCCCGCCGCCCACCGGGACAGGGATCGACGGAGGAGCGACGACAGAACCAAAAGTCTGAAATGAAACAGTTTCAACAACACGCAGCCTCGAAATGGCACGGCCATTTGTGATTTGTCAGAAGCGGCTCTAAAAGGAACATGTTACCGCTTTCTACTTAGTTCCATCCATCGCCGCGGAAGGTGACCGGCGACACGCGAGCTTAAATAGGGCACGCAGAACCGTCGCTGATCATCCATCCAGTCAGACGGACCAGCCGTCGTCGCTGCAACTTCCAACTAACAAAGAACGCAACGCGTGCTCTCGTATCTTCTCTCCACTCTTTTCGCGTTTTGCTTGATGCAAATCGCTGCCGTGCCCGAACCCGCGCTGTACAAGCATAGTCCAAGGATACATCAAGATCAATGTGGCTGATTCATGCATCAGTTTTCCTCAAATATCTGGAAGAACCAAAAAGAAAAAGAAAAACGCGCATATACGCCGATCGATCGCGAGCAGCAAACAACACATTCCACAAAACTTAACTTGGGCGGACGTCTACTTCACCGGGAGAAACGGGGTTCAGAGAGCCGCTGCGTGATCATGACGAGGCCGGGCTTCAGGTCCATCTCCACCTGGTGGATCGTCCACTGCATGCCCTCCAGTTTCTGCGGTTCAGGATCATCAGATTGGCACAAAGGCGCATCGGGTGTGTGTGGTAGACGGCTGTTAACGTCGACAAAAAATGAGCTTAAATTACCTTTACTATCTCATGGTACTGCCTCGCGATCACATCGAAGTGCGGGTCTACACCTTGGTACTCGCGGAGCCGTGAGACCTGACATGGGGGATCAGAACACCAAACATGACCGTTAGACGAATGGAAGTGAACACTAGATGGTCTTCTTATCGGATTAAGTGGGTCCTCAATTATACAAGATGGCATACTTTATTTCTCTCAAGTCGAAAAATGCAGTTAAAATTGATGACTGTACAATATACTCCCTCTAGTACAAAGTTGAGTCACTTATTTTGGGACGGAGGGACTATTATACATCTTCTAAGCATTTGACATCTCTGGATATTAGGTAAGGTGAACTGAACACCGCGAAAAAGAAAAGGTAAGGTGAACTGAACTTGCCAGATTCTCAACGCACCTTAAGAAACTCAACATCAACTAATTGACTGGTACTACTACAGAACTACCTTCGCATAACTTCCAAGGACACACAACATTCAATTTTCAGCAGGATGGACCCTCATCAGTGTTCCTTGGGCACCAGCTTCTCTGACATTCTCAAAAGCAGCTGCTAATGTTGCCTCTGGTAACTCCCATACTCTTTGTGAGCATATGTCAAAATTTACTGAAGGTGTGAAGAACACCATGCTCCATGATAAAGGTTTCACTCACATGACTAAACGAGTTTACTCATACAACAGAAAGCACGTAGGACTTGCTTAATTTCGACCAGTGGTATATCAGTGCCAACGACCGCCCTATACCATTATCTTAAGAACCGATAAGCTAACCATCCATAAGTCTAAATGGAAAACAATCATAGTTCAACGTTTCTAACGACCTTGGGTGGGATATGGAAGGGCCTTAACTCACGAATTACATTTGCTACCAGTGACCAAACATTTGAAAGACTAACACAGACCAAGGAAGATGTCGTATCATACCGCTTCATTATAGGAATTGGATGCTTCTTTCATGTTTCCACAAGATATTTCCTGCAATAAACAGTAAATCTGGTAAGGTGGTTGCTTACTACAGAGAAAACACCTACACATGTTTCTTGTTTGGAAATAATAAGTGCTGCTTCCCTCAATGATAAGATCGGTTTCAAGATACATAAGTTGGATGTACCTGATTCTATGCAATGCAGGTACTGTTTCCTTCGTGTAGGTGTCACGCAAGAGATGGTGCTCCAGGTAGCTAGAACAAAAATGAAAGAAAAAATACAGTTCATTCAGTCTTCTGATCCTATCACTGATTATAGAAAAAAATACATGAAAGGCAGAGAGGTTCAAAGCTCAATGGTTTTTTCTAGCAAGAGCTTATATAATGCCGTTCAATTATGCTTAACGCGATACAGATTAATATCAACTTACTGAAAACTGAAAAGTTACACACTAGTCCAACATTAAGGTGCCGACAAGTCAGGTGCCAACCTTAGTTTAGCATTCATAGTACGGCATCTTTTAATAAGCCAGGTCTTCTTTCACATCATCCTGTTAGGCCATACATAGAAAGCCAACAGACGCCAAGAAATAGTACTAACCGCATTAATAAGTACCAGTATAAAAGGAGCATGAAAAAGCCTTACATATTGGTGCTGGTGTTCTAACTTCTTGTCTTTAACAAACTGTATAAGTACAGCAAGAATTTGCTCCAGGACCTTGGAAGTTTGAACAGCCACAAATATTTTGACAGATTTCAGCAAATGAATTTGCATTAAATAAAATGGACTGGCCACCAGAGTTATGTTTAAGAAATTTGTCTGCCTATGAAGACTCACATTATAGTGCTCAGCAAATTTCCTGTCCATTGAAGCAAGATCCTCCAGTAGAAGGGACTCTTCCTTTTCTATGCCTTCGATAATTAATTTCACCCTGCCCAAGAAGAAAAGGGAACTAAGATAAGTGTCTATAAGGAACTCCCAGTTAATCATTAATTCCAAACAAGAAAGGTGGACAATTGGACATTGTCACCAAAAAGTTAACTATACAAATGATGGGGTTGTCCAAAGAGAAGAGATGACATCAGTGCTATAAAAAGAGCTCCAAAAATCGATGTAAGATGTTACAAGGAAAATGATGATAGTTTCTTCAGAAATTACACCTGGCCAAAGAAAACTTGGTTGTGTAAAACAACAATCATAAGAGAGAATAAGATGGGAAGATAATCACCTTTCTGGAAGCCTGGCACTTGAAATCTGATTGATGGATGACGAATCTGCAACATATTCAAATGTTATGATAAGAGAAGGTCAAAACTTATAGATCATAAAAACTGATATCTGAACGTCCATGAGATTCAGTATTTCATCAGTAACTGACCCCTTTCATCCATTGCAAAAAGATCAGCTAAAGCGTCACACTTAGCTTCTAACCGAGCCTCAATCTCTCTTGCCACAGATCTCTGATACTCGACCATGTCCTGCAATGTCAGATCACGGGTGGATTCTTTCAAACTTAAAACCACAATGTATTTCTTTCACTTTTCAAGCTAAGCACTAACAGTTTCACAATTCCACGAAGAACATACATGAATTACACAACACTTAAACAAATTGTGAAATCACTTGGTGATAGTTCAGAAAATAACTTAGACTGCGAGAGCTTCAAGGATTTTACATACCACAGTCATGGCTGGCTGCTGTTGCTGCACCTGATAGAGATAATCCGATGTTATCCCAAGAAAGCGATCAGGAACACCACCTGCCCCGGGCTCAACCAGCTCCGAACCACCACCACCAGCAGCAGCAGCAGCAGTCAACGCACTAGCGGTGCTGCCATAGTTATTGTAGCCAGTCGAGATTGAGGTTGAGCTGGGCGTGGCACTTGTTACGGTACTATCAAATGAAACCCTTGACAAGGTGCTCAGCTTTTCAATCTCCTCCTCATGCATCTCCCCGTCCTGTGAGAGCAGTGGGAGCCTCAACCTCTGGGCCGCCTCCGCAACCGCCAAATGGTGCTCCAGAGACTCGTACACCTGAATCATTCCCAGCAAAGCAAGTAAGCTCAACCACCAGGTTCCATTTTTTTGCCAGGTAATTTCTGGATCACCACCCAAATTGACCAGATAAGCAGTAAACATTTCCTACTTCTTTAACCAGCTCGATCCACATTTTCTAGCCCTATCTGCACGAATCACCGGACAGGTGCGAACATTTTGAGAGACCGAGAGAAGCTGAACCTACCTCCGGGGAGCAGTTGAGCTTCTTGGCGGCACCGGCGCTGCCCGCGGCGGTCGCGTGCTGGTACTCCTCCACCATGGCCATCGCCTCCGCGTACACCGCCTGCCGAATCGTATTATCAGAAATACAGATCGGATCAGAACCCGCGCAAATTCTAGATCCGACGAGCGGTCGGGGGCAGAACTCACCAGGGCCTCAAGGTAGCGCGCGCGCTCCGCCGCGACCTCCTCGCGCGCCTGCCGGGGGACACAACACGGGATCAGCGGTGAGAGAGGGGGAGGGTGGATGCCGCGGGCGCGACGGTACCTGGAGGAGGTCGGAGTGGGCGGAGCTGGAGAGGAGGGAGGCGTCCGGGCGAGGTGATGGCGCTGGAGCTGCTCCACCAGGTGGGCCACCTCCGGAGGCGGTGGCGGCAGGACGCCGCGGCGGCGGCGGCTGCGGCGGCCTTGGACATCGCGGGCGCCGGCTCCGGCGGAGGCTACCACGAGTTGGTTCCAAGTTGGCGTTCGAACTGGTGGGAATGGGTGGTGGATTCGTCAGGTCGAGGAAGCCCACAGCCTTTGGATCGGACAGGGACGGGCGAGATCGACCGGGGTTAGGGTTGGCCGGCCGGCCGGCTTATCACGAAATGAGGTTCAATTTTGAATTTCAGAGCCGCTGCTGCGAGATGTCTATGTAGGCAGGAATGCTAGTGCTAGCACTAGAAATACGAAAACACATGAATGATAGAAAACATGGAATCAAATATCACGACATATATTCTAAACCACCGGAAAATTTTCATGTGTTTGCGTGGACGTATTTGGAATACTAAAGACATTTGTAGAGGCAATGTTAATTATTGATTTTCGGTAATTCTAAAGAGCGCACGTTCGCTGTGGGGACTTTCCAACGCGATTGCTTGTGTGCCATTGGATTTCGGCTTCTGGTCACCGCACAAGATGATACGATGAATGAGTGGTATTGTCGTGTTATCACGTACACACTTTCGGCAATGACCGTCACGCGTCGTGATGACGTCCTTGATTTTCTAGACTATCACATGAAACCGACAAAATAAGTCATGTCTTACCTCGACTAGAATAACGCCCGTGCATTGCAACGGGGCCTCTCATACATACCAAGTGACATTGGCGACCTTTTTTACCATCAAATCCTCACACACACTCTCTCTTCCTCCCTCTTCCTCACTCTCTCTCCCTCTCTCTAACACACACACACACATATCCATCTTATTGGGTACGGGACCATAATCCATCTATTTCACACACACACATGCTAGTGCATAATAATATGGATTATGTGTATTATATTTTCCACCACAACTGAGGGAATTAATTTCATGTAAATCGGTCAGCCACAGCTCCGAGAATACGCGGAGGAGGTGGCCCGGGTCGGCGTCGGCATCGACGCCGTCCGGTGCGGACCACGGGCCCGCTTCCAAGTGCGTCTGCGCGCTGGCCACCCACGCCGGGTCCTTCAAGTGCCGCTTCCACCGCACCAACTCCTGTATTACGCCACGGCCAGGCTGTGAAGCCAGCCTTCTTCGCCCCTTCACCGATCAAGGCCAATGCGGTGTCAGTGGCACCCGGCCTCGCCTCGCCCTCCGGCACCGTCGCGATCCAGTGACGCAGCCCAAGCATCGGCCTCGAGAATCAAGAACCCTCGACAACGGAGAGGGAAGGGAAGGTCATATACATGTCATAAGAAAGGGAGTTTATTTATTGCTCCCTCGATGTATTGTTTCCTTTGTTTGGAGATTGATTACCATCCGTGAGTTAAGGTAAGGTTAATGTGATTGAGCGATTTTTCGAAAATCAAATATTTGTTTTCTAATTAATGTGATTGAGTGATTTAAGGTAAGGTTAATTAATTTAGATTTGATCTTTAGAATTCTACATTACTAAATAACTTGCGCCAGTATGAAAAGTTCTGATCTGTTCAGATTTCTTTCTTTGTGTAAGAGAGTGACGCGAAAATAAACCGATGAAGTGGGGGGAGGGGACGAAAAAAATCTAGGAAAAAACCAGCGAAGGTGGGAGAATGTACCAAAAAAACCATGGGAGGTGGGACAAAAAAACCTGAAAGCGAGACTACCAACTGCTCCATTAGGAGTAGAGACTCTACAAGAATTACTAGCAAAGGTAACAAGGTTGACTCAACCAACTCTTTGGTTAAGAGCTTGACTTTTACTATCTCTTGTGTTCACTTTCTTTCTCATCAGCCATTATTCTTCAAACAGGATTTGGACAAGGAACACCGGTGTGGACTGTAAATGCCCTAACACAAGAACTCCATGAGTACTTATTTGTTTATTTTTATGTAGGCCGGAAGTCAGAATATTGAATTGAGTCTAAGCCTTATAAGAACATTCATAATGAAAAATAGAAGTTACAAATAAGCCCAAGGAAAATAGATTCTCGTCTTCAACCTGCACAAGATGGTGGCACGCCGTTAGCCTAGCTCAATGTCGAAGCCACCTTAATTGCGTCTAGCAAGTCACCAAACATTATCAAGAAATGACGCCAACGTCGATAATCCAAAGCATGAATTGCCGATTTGGAGAAGAAAACAGAGGTTGGAAGAGGAGACCCAACCTCGCGTCGAAGCCAAAATAATCGTTGTATGATTTTTTACCATCTTCAGTCTTGATTGTAGGAGTAACCAGTTGCACACTAGGCAATAATGAATCATGCAAAGCTGCAGTGGCGGGGCCAGGAAAAATTAGGAGCCGGGGCGGACTGCAAGCTAACTAAAAATACAACGAGTTGCAATCCAATAATGGGAATTACACATGAGCTTCTAGATGCTCCATACCCCTGTACAAATATTAAATTTTAAAAAGTACCATTTTTGTTTAAAAAATATCTGGAATTTGAGGATATCAAACCTGGGTGCCCAATCTACTCCCGTGTGAATTTTTCGTGAAAAAATTCCAGTAAACTTATATGTCGCGAATAAAGTACAGCTTGAACTAACATTCATCCAAACAATTTTTTTCTGTACATAGTAATTTTTTGTCTTTTTTGCCACGGATACATTTTCTGGTATTTTTTCACAAAATTTCACACGAAAGTAGATTGTACTCCCAAGTTTGGTATCCCAAAGTCCCATTTTTTTTTCAAATTTCTCGATTTTTTTAAGCTTAATGTTCATAGTGGGGGATGGAACACCCCGGTGCTACAAATCATCTTCCTCGAATAATTGGATACATATTATGTACCTATAAGCATTAAACTAGAGAACCATAGATTTTAATTGGAATGAGCTCACTATTGTTGGCAACATAAGTTGAGAGTTTGTTTCGGCTATACAAAACATTTGAATTCTCAATACTTGATTCACGAATAAAAAACTTTCTCATGTGAAATCACAATTAATATGGATTGAAGTGTTAAGATTAAAATTCAATGATTTGGAATAGTTGAACTAACAAACAATGAATAGGATAGAGGAATCGAGAAAAAAAATACCTAAGCAAAGTGGAGATCGATTTTGTTCAGTGAAGCTGCTTGGAACGATCAACGGTGAGATCCCCAATTGCCTACATTACTGCAAGTTACAAATATTTAAAAAAATCCCCCAAATCCGAAGAGTGAAATCCGGTGCCACAAATTGTACGTATCAATCCAGGCTAAGCAGGATCAGTCACCTGAAAAATCGAAGCATCAATCTCTGGGCATGAATGGATGGGAGGAGGCACCGTTGACTGCCGGCCTGCCGCCTTTCGTGGGAGGCGCTGCGCCAGCTCCCGACGACCGCCTCTGCAAAACTGCTACTAGCGGGCGACTCGAGCCGTCGCAACAGATCGAGATGGAGATGACGAGCACGAAACGAGGTGAGGTGGTTTGCCTAGCGACTTGTTACGCTCGCGGCGACTGCGGTAGGCCTTGCGATGCATGCGTGCAGCCTTTGGGCCTAGGTTTAGGAAGTTTACTAGATGGGCTTAGAAGTAGACCCAGCCCACAGACTATTTGCCCGGGCAGATCACGGTAAACCCAGCTAATTAGTACCTGACTAATAGCTTTGATTAGACGTCAGGCTGCAGCTGAGCCCGGGCAACTGCCCCGGGTCGCCGGGTACTGCCTCCGCCACTGCAAAGCTGTTGTGTAGACTAAATCCTTTGTGTTTCTCTGCTAGATGAAAATTATTTGAAAGTGTCGCTAAAGCTAGAATACATAAGGCAAAATTGATCTTTTATGACAACCAAAGAATAAAAATCTGTGAAGAACATCAAGACATTGCATAGGTGTATGAGACAATTTCTTGACAAATCGGTCGATTTGGTGTTTCTTGAGTTTGATTTTTCGGCTTGGAATGAGTGCCCCCCCCCCCCCATGTTAATAGTGGGCTTAGGATGTAATCATGATGTCATGTATGGTTCATAGTGGGCGTAGGATGTAATCATGTCATGTATTATTATTTGTCTGGATGCTTTAGAAACCACTCATATATTTTATAGACTTTACCAATAAAATATAATTGGTGGCCACAGGTAGTATATCATTAGATTTATATTTTAAAAAGTTTCCTTTGGCAGTCATGATGCACCCGGGCGACTGCGGGGACTTCACGCTATACTGCATGCCCGTGCTCCTACCACCACCTGGTTGATATTATTTATGTGGACACTGCCCCGTGCCAACATGGTCCTAAGGTTGTGTGACGGGACCTCGTGCCCCCGCCGCCCCCAAATGCAAAAAATTACCGCCGACTCCTTTGATGGTTGATATTATTTATGTGGACACTGCCCCGTGCCAACATGGTCCTAAGGCTGTGTGGCGGGCCATCGTGCCCGGCGTCCCCCCACCCAACGCAAAGAAGCACTGCCGACACCTTCGATGGTTGATATTATTTATGTGGACACTGGCCCGTCCCAACATGGTCCTGAGGCTACGTGATGGGCCATCATGCCCAGCGTTCTCCCCGCCCCCACCCCAACGAAAAAATATCTCCACCGACCATGGTTGACATTAGTGATGTGGACACCGCCTGCGTCAAAGCATGGCCCTAAGGTACGTGTGGCGCCATCATGCCCGACGCCACCCCCCCCCCCACCCCAAAAAGTCACCGCCGACACCTCTGATGGTTGATATTATTTATGTGGACACCGCCTGCCAACGCTTTCCTAAGGCACGTGTGGCGCGCTATCGCCCGACCCACCCTCCCCAAACGCAAAAATCACCACCGACACCATGGTTGATAGTATTTGTGTGGACACCACCCAAAGGCCCACGAGACCTCCTCTTCCAGCGTAGGGCGACAGGACGCCCCTCGCTGCCACACACGTTTTTGGGCCGACGCATGTGCAAGGTGGTGCGACCCTATTTTTTGTTTTCCTTTTATGTGTCCTTAGAAATTGGGATATATATATATATATATATATATATATATATATATATATATATATATATATATATATATTTCATTAATTTGAATAATGATTTAATTTTCTATTAATGTTTTGACTTAAAAAATAATACATTTTAAAATGTTCCTGAATTTTTTAAATATTCCAAATTAAAAAAAGTCCATGAAGTAGAAAATGTTCCAAGTTTTCAATAAAAAACCACATATTTTAGAAGATGTCCATGAATTTTAAAAATTCATCATGAATTAAGAAAATGTTCACAAAAGTTTCGAACTTAAATTTTTTCATGAATTTTAAAAATTGTTCCCAAAATTCCAAAAAAGTTCACAAAATTCAAGAAATACTTTCAGATTTTAAAGACGTTTACAAATTCAAAAATTGTTCCGGATTTTGAAAAAATGTTCTCCAATGTTGATAATAAAAATGAAAAAAGCAAAAAAGATCAAAATAAACACAAAAAAAACAGATTTAACCTTCCCAAGAAAGAAACGAGAGCTAGTTGGGCCGGCCCAAGTGTATGCAGCGGGAGCGCCGCGGGGGAGGGTGGGCACGCGACATGCGAGCGCAATGGCTCGCATTAAGCGAGACTATAGCCGCTGCCATCTGTCACGCTCTGGGCGCTCCTTTCGCATTTTATTTTTCTTTTCGCACGTGTTTTCACGTTTTTAGATGGTAATAGTAAGATGCTCCTGCGTTGCACGGAACACCGAAATGCATTGATCGGGGAGTTGTTTATTTGACAAAGTATGTGGGGGTAATCTTATGTGTAAAAAATCTCTACTCCTAATGGAGCAGTTGATAGTCTCCGCCGGTCAATTTTCGTCCCACCTCCACTGGTTTTTTCTCGTCCTAAAAAAATCAACGAAATTCAGAGGTTAACCAGGGACAACTCCCACCTCCCAGGTTTTTTTCGTCCCACCTCTCATGGTTTTTTTGGTACCTCGTCCCCACCTCACAATCGAGCCGCCACGAATAACCGCAAAAACCGCCTACCTTAGCCAAATCAACAAATCTCTCTCATTAATGCAATTTTCTTTAGAAAACAAATAATAGATTCTTTCCTACCTTAGCCAAATCAACGGATCTCTCCCATTAATGCAATTTGCTTTAGTAAACAAATAATAGATTCTTTCCTACCTTAGCCAAATCAACGGATCTCTCCCATTAATGCAATTTGCTTTAGCAAACAAATAATGGATTCTTTCCTACCTTAGCCAAATCAACGGATCTTTCCCATTAATGCAATTTGCTTTAGCAAACAAATAATAGATTCTTTCCTACCTTAGCCAAATCAACGGATCTCTCTCATTAATGCAATTTGCTTTAGGAAACAAATAATAGATTTTCAGAAAACAAATAATCTCTAATCTCTAATCTCTAATCTCTATCTCTAATCTCTAATCTCTAATAATAATAATAATAATAATCTCTACTCCTAATCACCATATCTACTCACGTTAATTTTTTTTACCCTCACAATAAAAAGTTTCCCAACCTTTCCAAAGTTTCCTAACTAGACACGTTATAAACGGGCAGGAACTGATAGCACGTTACCAATCAATAAAATTTAGTTTCATGACAATCAATCCAAATCCTAATTTTCCTAATAAGCCCTCTTCCTCTTTCCTTTTTCACCGCTCCACCTAGAAAAAAAAACCCATCAATCACGCAACCCCTCCCTGCCACTCCCCAACTCCCCAAGCGACATCCTCTCTCCCCTCCCTGCCGTCCCCAAGACGCCCTTTGTCGGGCGACTCTTCATCGAGCGCCGTTCACCGGAAGCCGAGTCGGGAAGGAGAGCAGCCACCGGTGGGGAGACCACAAGGGAGGTGTTGGTTCTTCCTCCCATTGATGCATCCGGCTCGTGGGGCATTCTTTGAGTGGGGGCGAGGCGATGTTGGTGGCGTCTTTGAGGCCCGGTGGCGTGGTAGTGTATTTGGAACTGGTTGTGTCGATGGCGTCGTTCCAGCGGAGACCACGTTAGGTGGTGGCCGGCGCCTTGGTCGTCAACGGGTAGGAATGCAGCGTGCCTCTCGGCCAGTCTGCTTTCGACCCGGCCGGGTTGGCGGTTTTGTCTGACTTCGATGTCTTTGCGCCTTTGCAAAGAGGCTTCAAATCGCTCGACGAGGTCATCCAGCGGTAAGGGAAACACCCTTCGATCGCTAACACTACCCCACCACAACAATCCATTGCTAAATTTTCTATGACTGTTTGGTTAAATTTGTAGGTCGGACAAGCTCGTTGGCCACATTGGGTAGCTGCCGCCCTCTGCTTGGATTGTTCACACCATGGATGAGATCTCCAACACTGTAAGTTACTCTTCTTTGGTTACGTTTATTTAATCTGTGTAGTTTGATGTGGGTTGGCTAATGATTGGCTAGGTTTGCTCGGTCATTGATTCGGGCGGAGCTGTGCAGGGACACACACTCAGATAGGTGATTGGATGACGCCCGCTTGCTTCTTGTGTAATAATTTGGAAGCTCTGCAGCAAAGTGTTTTCAGTTTTCTTTTACTGAATATAAATATGTATGTGAACTAGGGAGTTTCACGGAGGAAGCAGATAAGGCATCAATGACGAATTATGAGCATCTTCAAGTAAGGTCTATAACATAAATGGCATCTGTGAAAAGGAGAGAGCAGAGTGAAATGACCAAACCAGAACGGTAACATTCATTTTATGTGATTTTCTGCAGTACCTGAACACATATACTACTTTATAAAACGCGGTACTAAACGCTGAGAGTGAAGGTGCCCTGCCTACAGAGGAATATGGGAAGGCAGCAAATAACTTGCATATCGACTTTGAGAAAGGAGGGATTCATCTTCGTAACAGTTGCCATAGTGATAGTTATATTCTGTTGTGATTGTTAGCTTTGAATTTGAATTAGAAAGATAATGCTCTACCATTGCAGATAAACTCGAGCATCTTAATCAGCTGAACCTTGCAATTGGCGCATCTGGGTAAAAAGTAGGTATTGGGCAGGCCGTTGCTAAGCTTAGTACTATCTTCACAGTCGAACTTGCATATATTGAACACAGAGGTAGTTCCAGTTTGGAATTTAGTACCATGCATAACAGCATATAAAGAGACTCCTGATTGGTTCCATTGATTTGCGATAGAACGCTTTTATTAGACATGAAGGTGCCTGGCCTTTCTTTTTACAAAAAATAGGGTAAGACCTACTTTGAAGAAAAATTGCTTGTTATGTTTACGAGTGGAGCGAGAAAACAATTGCTAATCTCCTTTCATATACTCATTTTTGTAGCTTAGTTGTCCATCTACGAGATATTGGTGGTCATGCCTTGCCCTCACTTCCCTCCAAGCTTGTCGCCCTCGCCTCTTTGAGGCAGCCGCTCATTGCTCATCTCGATGGCGTCGCCAGCGGCCGCACCACCATGGCATCGGCGTGGCCCTCCCTGCAAGGAGCGGGCGCCTCCTGGTACGATCATGACGCTGATTCAGCCGGATCGGCGGGGTTAGTAGGCTCATAGGTCATGCGTTTCCTCGGATGCATCGATGTTCTAATCATGATGGCATGACCATAGATCGTATGGGTCTAGAAGACTTTGGGGCGGCTCATCTGCGTGGATGGTTGTGGCTGGGCACACAATCCATTAATAAGCCTTCAAATTTTCACATGTAAGGTCCCCTCCTTTTCCTTTTGCATTTTTTCTTTTAAATTTTTTTAGATTTCTTGCGTTGGCAAATGGAAGAAAGACTCAGAATCCTAGATTTCTACTTTCTATCAGAAGCTTGTAACTGATCTGTAAGCTCACCAGCCAAGCTGTCCATTTGGATTTCAGTAGATATATGGAGTATATTTACTCACATTGTCCATGACTTGTTTGAAGAAATTTCTCTTCTGATTTGGTATTGCATTGCTGAGCACTTCCTGTGAATTACATGCAGCATGTGTATGTTCTATAGCTTCTATTGTACAGTTTTCCTTCTTTTTTCAGGTTGTCCAGATGAGCACTGGCCACTGGGAAATGGCAACTTGGTTGAACTGAATCAGCTCTAATCTCCTAAATTTGTGCATTTATCTTAAAAAACACTGCAGTGCTACCTCCCCGTAGTAATAAATAAGTATATTATGAAGCTCATATATGATTATTACTATTATTTTTGCATCGCTCAATCAATTCCACTGATAAATCATTTATGCATTTTTAGAACAAGCATCAAGCATCATGTGGCATTATAGTCATTGGTGAAGATTGACAATGCACTCAAATACAAGACTTATGATGGTGTTTGGTGACTGATAAAGATGATTGGAAAGGTGCTTTCCAAGCATAAGGTGAATCTTCTATATTTCACTTTTTAATATAATTTGGCCGGTACGATATATATTTTCTGAAAACTATATCGCCATTGTGGGTTATCTGACTAAAATTACATTTTCTGCTTGGCACTGATTCATATATATTAGTATGGGCAAAGGAAATTCACAATATTTTATGTGTGAAAGACTTCTAAAACCGATTGAAGTGTCTTAGCAAGGATGACACGCCGTTGTGCCTCTCGGCCTGAACAATATAGCTCATTTAGTTCATCGCCACAACTGGCTACACGGGCGTGGAGCAGCTCCACATGTCCTCACGAGGACACGGAGTCGCGCTGTACCGCCGCCGTAGGTGAGAGATCGTGCCATCGTGCCGCATGACCCTGGCCGGCTCTAGACTGGTTTGTTTGTTTCTCTCCTTTAGATGTGCAATTAGGAACGGAAAAGCCGGTTTGTCGCCAATTCATAGAAAAGGAATAGCGGTTGTCAAACAAAAGGAAGGATGCTGGCTGGTAATTGGGACTGGGGCATTGAGATTGAAATTAACATGTGTCGTGAATCGGCGAGGGTCTCACGGGTGGAACGTCACGAACCGGGCACATAATTTTTTTCCGTGAGAGAGGAGGAATAATGTGAGAGAGGAAGATGCGTCTGTGGGCTCGAGGGCTACTATTGCTATGGAAAGCGATGGGCAAGGTGGAGCAACCGATGGAGAAGGAGAGGCTAGGAAGGAAGAAGAGAAAGTAGCACACGATCAGGACGGGTGGCTGTGCATGGGCTATTGTGTTGTGTGCCTGCTGGCCAAGCCAATTGGGAGAGAGGCAACCACCGCAGAGATAGAGGAAAGTAGCAGTCCATGCATGTTGCTCAAGATCGTGGGTAAGGTGGGTAGTTTCTGCCGCTATGTCGCCAAGATCGGACGACTGGGAGCAGGGAAGACAAATTAAAGGAGAAAATATCATAGCGGAAGAGACTGGGCCCAAAAATTGGCAAGTTCATCCCAAACTCGTTTTTGATGTTTCAGGGTCACCTCTCCGTCCATACACCGAACTAGGAACTCGCAATTGTTTCCTGTTATTGAACTGGACATAATCAGTCTATTTAAAACTGGTACAGAACCATGCATATTTTTGAGTTGATACAAAAAGACCAATGGTTTCTTTTTTGCATTATTGTCGTCCAGAGTGTAAGAGTTTCAGCCAAAACAAGTATATGCCTAACATTTAGTTAGTAATGACTGAATCTGTTTTCAGATTTAAGCAATGAGGATGTTAGAACTAAATTATAGTTCCAGCATGAAATTAGGTAATTTCTTGTAGATAATCATAGTGGTATATTTTGTTGTGTTCGATTTACAAGAATTAAAAATATAGAGATATTGTTGAGAAAATAAGAAGTTAAGTGGATTCATGGTTGACAAGCAAAGTTATTTTGGGGAAAGTTCCGTAGTAATGTTTACGAGCATTTAGCATGTGTGTCATGCTTGTTTTCAGTGGAATATTACATGATATGGTTCTATAGGTTTTGGAGCTTCTACTGGTGTGGGTAGTTATTTGCTTAATGGTGTAACTTAAGCCAACTGCATAATGACCATCATATGGTTTCGCCATTGTTTTTTCTCCCGTTGTGTGCGTGTTCAATCTTGTTATTATTGCATCTTGTGGTCTACTCTGATAGGTCATGTTTGTTTGTAGGGTGACAGTTTATACATCTAGGGAACCAGGGCAATTTGGACATGTGATATTTCCTCGAGTAAGCAAACTTCTTTTTTATGGCCCAGCATGATGATCAACACCCATCTGGTTTTATATGGTGCCACTTTTGTTGTATACAACAAGCAACTATTCATTTTGTGTGCCTTGCAACAACATCATAATCTCATTAAACCTGCAATAGATCACATATTCAGTACATTTCAATTTCTAATTAGTCTAGACCGTGAAGTATCTGTTTTTTAACATAACAGGGTTATCTGATCATATAATCTGTCACAAGTAGTAAGGGTGGGTAGATGAGCAAATTTTCCCAGATGGCAAGATATCTATACAAATTATGGAACTTGAATCTGAACATTGGAGAAGTGGACAGTGGACGAGACTACCACTGTTATATATAATTATAGTGATATTCAAAGCTATTTTTTTGTCTTAATGTAAAGTTTATCGCAGACAGACATCCACCCAGAAACACACACATGAGACATGACACACACACATCCTTTTTGGATTTGCCGGTTCTATGTTACCTCAGGAGCACAAAACTTGAGTAATTATAGCAAAACAATTCAAGGATGAGACTACGAACCAACCTGTGGGTGGATGGTTAGAGGTACTTTGTGGTATCTCCAGCCCATCAGGGTTCAAATCCTGGTGCTCAGATTTATTCCTGGATTTATTTCAAGATTTCCGGTTATGCGCATTCAGTAGGAGGAGAGCGTTCCGTCGGCGATGTATGAGGTGCCTACGGACTTCGTAGAATTTCAAAATGATATGCCGGCTCAGTCTTCGGAGGTGCTCATAGGGGTAGGGTGTGTTATTGTGCGTTCATAGGGGTAAGTGTGTGCGCGTGTATATGATCGCTTGTGTTTGTACTGATGTTCAAAAAAAAATTGAAGGACTAGACTACTGGACAGTGCAGAATACCTCTTTATTCCCATATAAAGGACACATATTCCTTGCGACTGTCTTTTCATATACCATGATATGTTCCTATCTGCCAAAGAGTTGGCAAGGTAGCGGCCCAAAATCAAGTGCATTATGAGCACCCCTATTCCTAGCTGCTAATCTGGATCTTAATAATTAATGCCCATACCTTGTTAGACCAAAAGAAGCAATACTTCCATTCATAGACTAAACGACTCATGGCATGTGGACTAATGGACATGTCTTTTAATCCAAGGCATGGAGAACTCGGTACATGTCCAGGAAGAGGAACATAATGCCGGAGGAAGGCAATAACAAGTATCAGCTCAAGGAGTTCTTGATGGAGACGATTGGCCAGATCTTACTTGTAGCTTTTTTTTGGGAAAGTCTTTGACTCCACATTGTTGGGCTAAGTTATGTTCGCATCTCCGTTTTGGATTAAATCAATTGAACCTACTGAAAAAAAATCCTTTGGGAGTGTGACATTAGCGGTAGCGACAAAAGCGATGATGGGATGCTCACCGGAGATGAGGTCAAAAGGTGAATACGCCAATGATGCATAGATATATGTATGAATTGTACATGTACACACAAAACATACTGTGACAAGTATCTCATGCCAAGCTTTAGTTTCTGTAAGAGGTTTTGTTGCCCGTAGCAACGCATGGCCATTTAACTAGGTGTAATCCAAAATAAATAAATTAAAAGCCCGCAGCAACGCACGGGCGTTCTACTAGTATCAATAGGTTTCTTCGGATATTATTTCTTCTCTAGAGCTCACAAGCATCCGGGTGAATAGTAAATGTAGGCGAAATAGATAATAAAAATCGTGTTCAGCCTACACCAAAAACTTTTGAAGAAATAACACTAATTGTGCTTTCAAAAAATGATCTTTAAGAATTTTTTTTTGAGTATCAATTTTGTTTATTTTTTCTAGACCACCATGGATGTAACTCATGATGATTTGGAAGGGGGCAGAGGAGATGGCGAGGAGGAGCGGGTCGTGGTGGTGGTCGGCAATGCAGCCTGAGAGAAGGGATGAGAGCAGTTGGGGGTAGACGGGCACCGAAAGCAGCGACCTCTCCAGATCCTTCTTTTTTTTCCTGAGATGGCTAGATGAGGTGAGAGGGAGAGATGGCTGAACGTGAGAGACACGGGGTTATCTACAAAACGAGGAGTGGACTACTTGGCTCTTTTTTGCAAAACTGACATAGTTTGTCTCAGATGCGTTGGATATAAATCGAACAGTTGTAAATGAAGGATGGCAGGTACACCATCATCACCAACTTAGCTTTTTATTGGAGTAGAGATTTTTTTGGTTTTTTGACTTTTTGGTTTTCCACCGGTCTTCCTTAGCTTTTGGACCAATTTTTTTTGATTTTTTTGGCGTGAGAAAACACGTTTTTTTCACGGGAGGCACGGCCGTGCCTACCGGAAACGAAAAAAAACCTGTTTTCTGTTTTCCCCTTCCGCCCGAGGCCTGGTTTTGGTTCTGCTAGTGGCACGGCCATGCCTCTCGGAACAGAAAAAATGTGTTCTCAATTTTTTTCCTTTCGCCAGAGACACGTTTTGTTTCTACGGGAGGCACGGTTGTGCTTTAACGAGAGGCATGGTCGTGCTTCTCGGATACGGGAAAAATCCACGACTTATATAACCGCGACCAGGTCAGGCGAAGGGGTGATCAGCCCGCTTCAATGCGACGTTGGGGCTGGAGTTGGGTCCTCGGGAAGTTGCATCCGCATTGAGAGGTCGCGTCGGTCAGCGCTACCCTCCGTCCGGTCACATCGTGCAACATCAATGTCGGCCGCTCCGTGCTCTGGGGCGGCATGAATGCGGCGCGGTAAGTGGCACGTGCATCGGAAGGAAAATCGCGAGAGGGGCAGGTGGGGAGGGGGGTGGCCAGTGTGGTTAGAAGAGGGCTTGGGAGCGGTCTGGACGCCCGCAAAGCTCCCCCATATTTGTCTTCGATTTGTGGGAAAAAGTATAACCGGGCCGCATCGCAGACCGATACATGACCGCGTTGGATGGCTTCCGCGGTCCAGACAACGCTCCAAACATACGCGAGAGGTTTGAGGGTCAACATGAAAGATGCCCTTGGTAATTAAGAGCCTGAGTTTTACTATCTCTTGTGTTCACTTTCTTCCTCATCTGTCATTATTCTTGAATAAGAGTTGGACAAGGAGCACCGGCGTAGATGCCTTTAGCACAAGAACTCTATGTGTACTTTTTGTTTATTTTTATGTAGGCAGGAAGTCTGAATACTAGACTGAATCTAAGCCTTATAACAACATTCATAATAAAAATAAAAAAAAGTTACAAACAAGCCAAAGGAGAATACATCCTCATCTTCAACCTGCACAAGATGGTGACACACCGTTACCCTAGCTCAATGCCCAAGTCACTTTAATTGCGTCTAGCAAAAGTCAACGCACGTTATCAGGAGATGCCAGCGTCGATGATCCAAAGCATGATTTGTCGATTTGGAGAAGAAGAAGAAGAAGGTCGGACAAGGAGGCCCAACCTCACGTCGAAGCCGTATGATTTTTAAGTTCCATGTTATCCATCCCGGTCTTGATTTTAGGAGTAACTAGATGCACAGTAGGAAATAATGAATCAAGCAAGGTTGTTGTGTAGACTAAATCCTTAGTTTTCTTTGCTAGTTGAAAAATCATTTGAAAATGGCACTCAAAGATAGAATACATACTGCTAAATTGGTCTGTCAAGATAACTGAAGGATAAAATTATTTGAAGAACATCAAGACATTGCATAGGTGTATGAGACAATTTCTCGACAAATCGGTCAATTTTGAGTTCTTTGAGTTTGAATTTCCGGTTTGGAATTAGTGTCCCCACCCCTTATGTTCATAGCGGCCTTAGCTAGGATGTAATCATGATGTCATGTATGGTTCATAGTGTGCGATGTAATCATGTCATGTATGCATCATTGCTCTAGTATACTCTATCTGGGTGCTTTAGAAACCACTTACGTATTTTTAGACGTTGCAATAAAATACAAGTGACGGTCACAGAAAGTATATTATAAGATTTACATTTTAAAAAGTTTCCTCCAGCGGTCATGATGCATCCGGGTGAACTGCGGGGACTTCATGCTCTACTGCATGACCGTGCTCCTACTGCCACCTGAGTAAGGCATCATGAGGAATGCACATAGAGGCCTCCCATTTTTCTCAAATCCACTTAGCTCAAATGTGTCGCTGATATCATGCCGCAAAGCAGATCACAAACCCCGTCCCCCTCACCCCAAATCACCACCGACATCTCTGATGGTTCATGGACACTCCCCGTGCCAACATTGTCCTAAGGCCGTGTGGCGTGCTATTGTGCCCAACGTCCACGAGACCTCCTATTCCCCACACAGGGCGACACAAGACGCCTCCCTCCCCCAATGCAAAAAATCACTACTGACACATCTTATGGTTGATATTATTTAAGTGGAGACCCCTGTGCCAACATGGTCCTAAGGCTGTGTGGTAGGCCATCGTGCCCGATGTCCACGAGACCTCCTATTCCCTGTGTAGGGCGACACGAGACAACCCGCTCCCACGCGCGCTTTTTAGGCCGACCCATTTGCAGGGTGGGCGGCCCTAGTTTTCACATCTTTTATTTCCTTTTTTATTTGTGTCTTTAAAAATATTAGTATTTAAAAAATGTTCATTAATTTTAAAAATGGTTTGAATTTTTAATAACGTTTTGAATTTTTTAAAAGCCATACATTTTAAAAAATTCCCGATTAAAATTATGTTCATGAATTAGAAAATTGTTCCAGGATTTAAAAAAAAAGTTCAAGGATTTTAGAAGATGTCCATGAATTTTAAAATTTGGTGATGAATTAAATAAATGTTCACAAATGTCAAAAAATCTTTCTAATTTGAGTTTTTCATGAATTCAAAAAATGTTCAAGAATTTAAAAAATTGTTCTCAAAATTCCAAAAAATGTTCACAAAGTTCAACAATTTTTCATGAATTTAAAAAAATGTTCATAAATATAAAAATTATTCCTGATTTTGGAAAAAAAGTATGCCGATTTAAAAATGAAAAAAAAGCAAAAAACCCCGATCTATCCTTCCCAAAACAGAAAATGAGAGCTAGTTGGGCTGGCCAAGTGTACGTAGCGGAGCGTCGGGGTAGGGGTGTGGGTTGGGGGGGGGGGGGGTCACACAACACATTGCTATCGCGCCAACCTCTGTGGCCAGTAGGCGAGTGCAACAATAAATGGAATTCAATTCTTACGTAACATATTAGTCACCTTACCTTGGCGTCACCCTCATCTCAGCGACACGGGGAACCCCATTCGCCCGCTAGCAGGTGTTGGGGAACGTGGCGAGAAATTCAAAATTTTCCTACGTGTCACCAAGATCTATCTATGGAGAAACTAGCAACGAGGGAAGGAGAGTGCATCTACATACCCTTGTAGATCGCTAAGCGGAAGCGTTCAAGTGAGCAGGGTTGATGGAGTACGTGCTAAATGCGTGATTCGGATCACGCAGGTGATCAAGTCTTAGAAACGCCACGGCACCTCCTCCGGCTCAACACACGACACTGCGTCTGACGATGGCGTCTCCCATACCTTGATCCAGCAAGGAGAGAGGGAGAGGTTGAGGAAGACTCCATCCAGCAATGACTGTGGCGTGGTGGTGATGGAGGGCGTGGCAATCCGCGAGGCTTCAGCCAAGCACCAAGGGAGAGAGGAAGAAGAGATGCGAGCTGCACCAACGAGAGGAGAGGTTCTCATGTGTTATGGGCGGCCCAGTGCCTCTATTTATATAGGGAGAGGGAGGGGTGCGCCCCTCTAGGGTTCCCACCCTAGGGGGCGGCAGCCCTAGATGGGAAAGGGAGGCGGCCAGAGGGAGGGAGGAGGCGCCCACTAGATGGGCCTTAGGGCCCATCTGGACTAGGGTTGCCCCCTCCCACTCATCCTGCGCCTTGGGCCCCTTGTATGAAGCACCAGCCCTCCTAGGGGCTGGTACCCTCCCACACTAGGGCCCACGAACCTTAAGGCAGGTGGCCCCACTTGGTGGACCCAGGACCCTCCGGTGGTCGATACATTACCGGAATATCGCCTAAAACTTTTAGGTGACCAAAATAGGACATCCCATATATAAATCTTTACCTCGGACCATTCCGGAACTCCTCGTGACGTCCGGATCTCATCCGGGACTCCAAACAACATTCGGTAACCACATACAAGCTTCCTTTATAACCCTAGCGTCAAGAACCTTATGTGTGTAGACCCTACGGGTTCGGGGAGACATCTGAACATGACCGAGACGTTCTCCGGTCAATAACCAACAGCGGGATCTGGATACCCATGTTGGCTCCCATGTTCCACGATGATCTCATCGGATGAACCACGATGTCAAGGACTCAATCGATCCGTATACAATTCCCTTTGTCTAGCGGTATTGTACTTGCCCGAGATTCGATCGTCGGTATACCGATACCTTGTTCAATCTCGTTACGGCAAGTCTCTTTACTCGTTCCGTAACACATCATCCGTGATCAACCCCTTGGTCACATTGTGCACATTATGATGATGTCCCTACCGAGTGGGCCAGAGATACCTCTCCGTTTTCACGAGTGACAAATCCCGATCTCGATTCGTGCCAACCCAATGAGACACTTCGGAGATACCTGTAATGCACCTTTATAGCCACCCGATTCGTTGTGGACGTTTGGTACACCCAAAGCATTCCTACGGTATCCGGGAGTTGCACAATCTCATGGTCTAAGGAAAAGATACTTGACATTAGAAAAGCTTTAGCATACGAACTACACGATCTTTGTGCTAGGCTTAGGATTGGGTCTTGTCCATCACATCATTCTCCTAATGATGTGATCCCGTTATCAACAACATCCAATGTCCATGGTCAGGAAACTGTAACCATCTATTGATCAACGAGCTAGTCAACTAGAGGCTTACTAGGGACATGGTGTTGTCTATGTATCCACACATGTATTCTCAGCTTCCGGTCGATACAATTATAGCATGAATAATAAGCGATTATCATGAACAAGGAAATATAATAATAACTAATTTATTATTGCCTCTAGGGCATATTTCCAACAGTCTCCCACTTGCACTAGAGTCAATAATCTAGTTCACATCGTCATGTGATTAACGGCGATAGGTCACATCGCCATGTGACCAACATCCAAAGAGTTTACTAGTGTCTCGTAAACTAGTTCACATCATCATGTGATTAAGACTCAATGAGTTCTCAGGTTTGATCATGTTTTGCTTGTGAGAGAGTTTTTAGTCAACGGGTGCGAAAACATTCAGATCCGTATGTATTCATGATCTCTATGTCATATTGTAAATGTCGCTTCCACGCTCCTCTTGGAGTTATTCCAAATGGTTGCTCCACTATCGTATCAGGTTTTCTACTCCGAGTCACTCGGATAGGTGTTAAAGCTTGCATCGACGTAACCTCACGCCGAACTCTTTATTACCTCCATAATCGAGAAACATGTCTTTATTTACTCCAAGGACAATTATTGACCCATTTGTCCAATGATCCATTCCGGATCATTCTTGAACCTCGACCGACTCATGGCAAGGCACACTTGATGCGGTACAACGATAGCATACTATAGAGCCTATGTCCGAAGCATAGGGGCGACCTTCGTCCTTTCTCTATTCTGCCGTGGTCGAGCTTTAAGTCTTAACTTCATACCTTACAACTCAGCCAAGAACTCCTTCTTTGGTGATCCATCTTGAACACCTTCAAGATCATGTCAAGAGTATATGCTCATTTGAAAGTATTATTAAGCATTTTTGATCTATCCTTATAGATCTCGATGCTCAATGTTCAAGTAGCTTAATCCAGGTTTTCTATTGAAAAACATCTTTCAAATAACCCTATATGCTTTCCAGAAATTCTACATCATTTACGATCATCAATATGTCAACAACATATACTCATCGTAAATTCTATAGTGCTCCCACTCACTTCTTTGGAAATACAAGTTTCTCATAAACTTTGTATAAACCCAAAATCTTTGATCATCTCATCAAAGCGCACATTCCAACTCCGAGATGCTTACTCCGGTCCTTAGAAGGATCAGGCCGAGCCAAAGATAACTTTTAGCATCCTTAGGATCGACAAAAACTTTTACGATTGTATCACATACAACCTTTCCTTCACGAAGACTGGTCAGGAAACTCGTTTTGACATCCATCTGCCAGATTTCATAAATGCAGCTAATGCTAACATGATTCCGACGGACTTAAGCATCGCTACGGGTGAGAAAATCTCACGTAGTCAACTCCTTGAACTTGTGAAAAAACTCTTCGGCACAAGTCGAGCTTCATAGACGGTAACATTACCGTCCACGTCCGTCTTTTTCTTAAAGATCCATTTATCTCAATGGCTTGCCTATCATCGGGCAAGTCCACCAAAGTCCATGCTTTGTTACGATACATGGATCCTATCTCGGATTTCATGGCTTCTAACCATTTCTGAATCCGGGCCCACCATCGCTTCTCCATAGCTCGTAGGTTCATTGTTGTCTAGCAACATGACCTTCAAGAACATGATTACGTACCACTCAAGTAGTAATGCAGCATCCTTGTCACCCCACGAGGTGCAGTGGTGACTTGATCCGAAACTTCATGATCACTATCATAAGCTTCTACTTCAATTGGTGTAGGCGCCTACAAGGGAACAACTTCCTATGCCTGCTTGCACACAAGTTGAAGTGATGGTTCAATAACCTCATCAAGTCTCCACCATTCTCCCACTCAACTCTTCGATTCAAACTTTTCCTCGAGAAAGAACCCGTTTCAAGAAACAATGCCTTTTGCTTTCGGATATGTATTAGGAGGTATACCCATCCGTTTTGGGTGTCCTATGAAGATGCATTTTATCCGCTTTGGGTTCGAGCTTATCAACACGAAACTTTTTTCACATAAGCGTCGCAGCCCCAAACCTTTAAGAAATGACGACTTAGGTTTCTCTAAACCATAGTTCATACGATGTCATCTCAACGGAATTACGTGGTGCCCTATTAAAGTGAGTGCGGTTGTCTCTAATGCCTAACCCATGAGCGATAGTGGTAATTCGATAAGAGACATCATAGTACGCACCATATCCAATAGGGTGCAACTATGATGTTCGGACACACCATCACACTATGGTGTTCCGGTATTAATTGTGAAACAATTTCCACTATGTCTTAATTGTGTGCCAAAACTGCGTAACTCGAGATATTCATCTCTATGATCATATCATAGACATTCTATCCTCTTGTCACGAAGATCTTAAACTTCACTCTGAAATTACTTGAACCATTCAATAATTCAGACTTGTGTTTCATCAAGTAAATATACTCAACATCTACTCGAATCATACGTGAAGTCGAGAACATAGCGATATTCACTTTGCATGCCTCAGCACTCATTGGACTGCACACATCAAAATGTGTTACTTCCAACAGGTTGCTACCTTGTTCCATCTTCTGAGAAACCGAGGGCTTTTGGTCATCTTGCCCATGTGGTTTGATTTTGCATATCTCAAGTGATTCAAAAATCAAGTGAGTCCAAACGATCCATCGCATGGAGTTTCTTCATGCGTATGCACCAATAGACATGGTGCGCATGTCTCAAACTTTTCAAAAGCGAGTGAGTCCAAAGATCCATCAACATGGAGCTTCTTCATGCGTTTGTACCAATATGACTTACATGGCGGTGCCACAAGTAAGTGGTACTATCATTACTATCTTTTACTTTTGGCATGAAAATGTGTATCACTACGATCGAGATTCAATAAACCATTTATTTAGGTGCAAGACCATCGAAGGTATTATTCAAATAAATAGAGTAACCATTATTCTCCTTAAATGAATAGCAGGTATTGCGATAGACATAATCCAATCATGTCTATGCTCAACAAAACACCAAATGACAATTATTCAGGGTTTAATACTAATCTTGATGGTAGAGGGCGTGCGATGTTTGATCACATCAAACTTGGAAATACTTCCAACACATATCGACGACTCACCTTTAGCTAGTCTCCGTTTATTCCGTAGCTCTTTTATTTCGAGTTACTAACACTTAGCAACCGAACGGTATCTAATACCACAATTGCTACTAGGAGTACTAGTAAAATACACAATAACTTAATGTATATCCAATATACTTCTATCGACCTTGCATGCCTTCTTATCTACCAAGTATCTAGGGTAATCCCGCTCCAGTGGTTGTTCCCCTTATCACAGAAACACTTAGTCTCGGGTTTAGGGTTCAACCTTGGGTTTCTTCCTTTGGAAGCAAGACTGATTTGCCATTTCGTGAAGTATCCCTTATTGCCCTTGCCCTTCTTGAAACTAGTGGTTTCACCAACCATCAACAATTGATGCTCCTTCTTGACTTCTACTTTCACGGTGTCAAACATCGCGAATATTTCAAAGATCATCTATCCTCGACCGTTATAGTTCATCACGAAGCTCTAGTAGCTTGGTGGCAATGACTTTGGAGAAACATCACTATCTCATCCGGAAGATCAACTCCCACTCGATTCAAGTGATTGTTGCACTCGGACAATCGAGCACAAGCTCAACGATTGAGCTTTTCTCCCTTAGTTTGCAGGCTAAGAAAATCGCCGAGGTCTTATACCTCTTGGCGTGGGCACGAGCACGAAATCCCAATTCCAGCCCTCGAAACATCTCATATGTTCATGACGTTTCAAAAACGTCTTTGGTGCCTCAACTCTAAACCGTTTAAGCGAACTATCACGTAGTTATCAAAAGCGTGTATGTCCGATGTTCGCAACATCCACAAGCGACGTTTGGGGTTCAAAGACCTGTGGCGGTGCATTAAGGACATACGCTTTTTCCGTCTGCATAATCGCTACTATCAACTTTCAACTATATTTTCTCTAGGAACATATCTAAGCGGTGGAACTAAAGCGCGAGCTTACGACATAATTTGCAAAAGGTCTTTTGACTATGTTCAAGATAATCAAGTTCATCTTATGAACTCCCACTCGAATAGACATCCCTACGGTCATCTAAGTGATTACATGATCCGAGTCAAACTAGGCCGTGTCCGATCATCACATGAGACGGACTAGTCATCATCGGTGAACATCTTCATGTTGATCGTATCTACCATACGACTCATGCTCGACCTTTCGGTCTCCGTGTTAGAGGCCATGTCTGTACATGCTAGGCTCGTCAAGTTAACCCTAAGTGTATTGCGTGTGTTTGAGGCCATGTACGTACATGCTAGGCTCGTCAACACCCGTTGTATGTGAACGTAAGAATCCATCACACCCGATCATCACGTGGTGCTTAGAAGCGAATCAGAAAGTAATGGTGCGCTTAGGGAGAACACTTCTTGAAATTGTTGTGAGGATCATCTTATTTACTACCGTCGTTCTAAGTAAACAAGATGCATAAACATAATAAACATCACATGCAATTATATATTAGTGACATGATATGGCCAATATCATATAGCTCCATTGATCTCCATCTTGGGGCTCCATGATCATCATCGTCACCGGCATGACACCATGATCTCCATCATCATGATCTCCATCATCGTGTCTTCATGAAGTTGTCTAGCCAACTATTACTTCTACTACTATGGCTACGGTTAGCAATAAAGTAAAGTAATTACATGGCGTTGTTTAATGACACCGCATGGTCATACAATAAATAAAGACAACTCCTATGGCTCTGCCGGTTGTCATACTCATCGACATGCAAGTCGTGAATCCTATTACAAGAACATGATCAATCTCATACATCACATATCATTCATCACATTCTTCTTGGCCATATCACATCACATAGCATACCCTCGCAAAAAACAAGTTAGACGTCCTCTAATTGTTGTTTGCATGTTTTACGTGGCTGCTATGGGTTTCTAGCAAGAACGTTTCTTACCTCATAAAACCACAACGTGATATGCCAATTGCTATTTACCCTTCATAAGGACCCTTTTCATCGAATCCGTTTCGACTAAAGTGGAGAGGCGGCACCCGCTAGCCACCTTATGCACCAAGTGCATGTCGGTCAGTGGAACACATCTCACGTAAAATGCGTGTAAAAGGTCGGTCCGGGCGCTTCATCCCACAATACCGTCGAAACAAGATTGGACTAGTAACGGTAAGCATATTGAACAACATCAACGCCCACAACTACTTTGTGTTCTACTCGTGCAAAGAATCTACGCAATAAACCTAGCTCATGATGCCTCTGTTGGGGAACGTAGCAAAAATTCATAATTTTCCTACGTGTAACCAAGATCTATCTATGGAGAAACTAGCAACGAGGGTAGGAGAGTGCATCTACATACCCTTGTAGATCGCTAAGCGGAAGCGTTCAAGTGAGCAGGGTTGATGGAGTCGTACTCGTCGTGATTCAGATCACCGATGATCAAGTGCGAAACGCCACGGCACCTCCGGCGTTCAACACACGCGTACAGCCGATGGCGTCTCCCATACCTTGATCCAGCACGGAGAGAGGGAGAGGTTGAGGAAGACTCCATCCAACAGCAGCACAACGACGTGGTGGTGATGGAGGAGCGTGGCAATCCCGCAGGGCTTCGCCAAGCACCAAGGGAGAGGAGGAAGAAGAGATGCAGGGCTGCACCAACGAGAGGAGAGGTTCTCATGTGTTATGGGCAGCCCAGGCCTCTATTTATATAGGGAGAGGGAGGAGGTCGCCTCTCTAGGGTTCCCACCCCTAGGGGCGGCAGCCCTAGATGGGAAAGGGAGGCGGCCAAGAGGGAGGGAGAGGGAGGCGCCCACTAGATGGGCCTTAGGGCCCATCGGACTAGGGTTTGCCCTCCCACTCATCCTTGCGCCTTGGGCCCCTTGTGGGGCACCAGCCCTCTAGGGGCTGGTACCTCCCACACTAGGCCCACGCAACCTTCTGGGCAGGTGGCCCCACTTGGTGGACCCCGGGACCCTCCGGTGGTCCCGCAGACATTACCGATATCGCCTCAAACTTTCCGGTGACCAAAACAGGACATCCCATATATAAATCTTTACCTCCGGACCATTAGGAACTCCTCGTGACGTCCGGATCTCATCCGGGACTCGAACAACATTCGGTAACCACATACAAGCTTCCTTTATAACCCTAGCGCCACAGACCTTAAGTGTGTAGACCCTACGGGTTCGGGAGACATCTGAGACATGACCGAGGCGTTCTCGGTCAATAACCAACAGCGGGATCTGGATACCCATGTTGGCTCCTACATGTTCCACGATGATCTCATCGGATGAACCACGATGTCAAGGACTCAATCGATCCCGTATACAATTCCCTTTGTCTAGCGGTATTGTACTTGCCGAGATTCGATCGTCGGTATACCGATACCTTGTTCAATCTCGTTACCGGCAAGTCTCTTTACTCGTTAGTAACACATCATCCGTGATCAACCCCTTGGTCACATTGTGCACATTATGATGATGTCCTACCGAGTGGGCCCGGAGATACCTCTCCGTTTTCACAGAGTGACAAATCCGATCTCGATTCGTGCCAACCCAACAGACACTTTCGGAGATAATTAATGCACCTTTATAGCCACCCGATTCGTTGCCAGGACGTTTGGTACACCCAAAGCATTCCTACGGTGTCCGGAGTTGCACAATCTCATGGTCTAAGGAAAAGATACTTGACATTAGAAAAGCTTTAGCATACGAACTACACGATCTTTGTGCTAGGCTTAGGATTGGGTCTTGTCCATCACATCATTCTCCTAATGATGTGATCCCGTTATCAACGACATCCAATGTCCATGGTCGAAAGCGTAACCATCTATTGATCAACGAGCTAGTCAACTAGAGGCTTACTAGGGACATGGTGTTGTCTATGTATCCACACATGTATTCTTTGTTTCCGGTCAATACAATTATAGCATGAATAATAAACGATTATCATGAACAAGGAAATATAATAATAACTAATTTATTATTGCCTCTAGGGCATATTTCCAACAGCAGGCGCCTCCGTCACCCTCCCTGCATCGTCGCCACCGGAGAGCTGGCCGATGAAGCCGCGCCGAGCCCTAGGAAGGTGGCGGTGGGGCGGATCTAGCCCCTCGCGCGCTCCTCCACTCTCCGCGCCACGACGACGAAGACCAGATGGTCGCTTCCCTCTTGGTTGGTAGAAATTGTTGGTGTGCCTCGCCGCGTCTTGAGTAGCGGATCCGGTCTCTCACCGGCCGCCCCCATCGCCGAGCTCCATACATAGATGCATCGTGCCTTGGCCGCAGCTATGGGCGCCCATCCATGCAGCCATTCCTCCCCTCGACGACGCGATGCAACCATCCACTGGTGCTGCTACTTGCCGCGGGACTTGCGTCAGGTTGTGGGGGTGGTTGCTTCCTTCTTGAAGGCGTCCCGGCGTCGTCTTCCTTCTTAAAGGCACTATCCTTCTCGCTTGTGGTCTCTCCGGTGTTGGCTTTGGCGAAGTTGGAACATATCGCTGGTTCGGCATTGCCGCTCTTGATTCGAGCTTGGCTGATTTTAGGTGTGTTGTTTCCTCTGTTCGGCCGAGCATCTCTTGTCTATCCGCCTTGGGGGACCATGTCCACGTCTGCCTGCGTTCGTGTCATTGTGTTGTATCCCTCACTGTACTCATTCTATTCCTTATATCAATAAAATGATTACGTAAGCTTTGCGCATTCAGAAAAAAAAACTTAATTTGTCTTGGAGCAACATCCTTCCCCCACAGTGCGAGTCAACGACCACGAAGCCCGGGCCATAGCCGCCGCTGTCCTACCCGCGCGACCCTTCCTTCCTCCGTCACTACGGCGCTTCCACCCACGCCACGCCACGCCAGCTTCCTCCCGCAAACTACCGTTCGTCCATGGTCCAACCACGTCGTCACTGCTCCCATCACGTGAAGGAGCCGCCACCGGCGCCTTCCCACCCCCCACCGCGCAGCTTCCCCGCCCGACCAACTCACTCACCTGGCCGCTTTCCTGTCCCGGTGCCCACCCCTAATCCGGCAATAAACAACAACGGAGTTCATCACCGTGCCGCCTATAACACCCTCCTCCCTCCCTCCATCACTTGACCATGCCGGGTCTTGTCCCCTCCACCTCCACCTCCCACCTCTTCTGCCGCAGCCTCGCCGCCGCCGCCGGATACTCCTCCTCCCCCTCCTCCTCCGTCAAGGTATTTAACGCCCGCGACTCGCTCCGTGCTCTGCTCGATGGATGAAGTAGATAAACCAGCCGTGCTCATGTGTACTCTGCTTTCTGTCGGTGCGTCTGATTCAGATGGCGCGCTCGGCGCTGGACGAGGCGACCGACACCGGCGCCTTCGACCGGACGCCGTCCACCTTCCGGAGCTTCGTGTCCAGGGACGCCTCCGCCCGCTTCCCCGCGGTGGCGGGCAGGTACCACCTCTACGTCTCCTACGCCTGCCCCTGGGCGTCCCGCTGCCTCGCCTACCTCAAGCTCAAGGGCCTCGACCACGCCATCAGCTTCTCGGTGAGCACACCTGCATGCAAACCAGACCAAACCTCCGATGAACGAATTAACTGGAGCATCAGCTGATAATAGATTTTCTGGCTCTTTATTTAGTCTGTGAAGCCCATCTTCGAGCGGACCAGGGAGTCGGACGACCACCTGGGGTGGGTGTTCCCGGCCACCGCCGACGAGGTGCCCGGCGCCGGCCCCGACCCCTTCAACGGCGCCAAGAGCGTCAGGGACCTGTACGAGATCGCGAGCACCAACTACACCGGCAAGCCGACTGTTCCCGTGAGTCTGAATCTGGGCTCTTCTCCTGCCTCATCCCCACTGGACTGGACACATGATCTGATCGAGTAGGAAATGGATGTTTGGTTGCCATGGCAGGTGCTGTGGGACAAGCAGCTGAAGACGGTGGTGAACAACGAGAGCAGCGAGATCATCCGGATGCTCAACGCCGAGTTCAACGGCATCGCCGAGAACCCCGGGCTGGACCTCAACCCGGCGCACCTCCAGGCGTCCATCGACGAGGTCAACGGCCTCGTCTACGACGCCATCAACAACGGCGTCTACAAGTGCGGCTTCGCCAAGAAGCAGGGGCCATACGACGAGGTAGGTTACGTAGCAAACTAACTCTTGTTTAAGGATTAGTACTAGGATGCTTCCACCATGTGATGTGATGTGATGTGATGCGATGTGACTCCGGGTGTCTGACCAGCATTTCCCTGCTAACGTGCAGGCCGTCACGACGCTGTACGAGGCTCTGGACAAGTGCGAGGAGATCCTGAGCAAGCAGCGGTACATGTGCGGCAACCAGCTCACCGAGGCCGACGTCCGTCTCTTCGTCACGCTCATAAGATTTGACGAGGTATTATTTCCACACGGTTATTAGTACAGTATGAAATTATGAAGATCAACAGAAAACCCATTATTGTCCTATATAGGACGATGATGCTAGATTTGTGCATATCTATCGTTATGCAGATGTGGAAATTTGTCTTATCAGTGGAACCAAAAGAGTTGTGCTATGAATCTAGTGGACCCACAAGAGTTGGCCCCTCCTTCGCGAATACTACTACTAGAATAGACTGCCCAAAACACCATAAGAGAAGTAGTATATATCTCCAGAATTTGGAGAATGATCAACTGTTAGCTGAGTTCTTAACTGCTTGTCATCAAATTTGGTGAGAATTTATACTAGTACTACACTAGAAACCAGGGAACTGTCTGCTTTTTATGGAAAAAATGCAGGAAAGGTAAGAACTTTAACAATAAAGTTCAGATTGTGCACATTATATTCAGAATATCTACCAAATTTTGAGTTTCATGTGTATATCAAGCTATTCCCGCAGACTTAGTTTAGCAAGAACCATGCCGCACATTAAGAAATAAAATGCTACGACTTTCCATGTCAAAACATACATACATTTTGACCCGCATATGTGGTTCCTCTTTTCAGGTTTACGCGGTTCACTTCAAGTGCAACAAGAAGCTGCTGAGGGAGTACCCCAACCTGTTCAACTACACCAAGGACATGTACCAGATCCCCGGGATCAGCAGCACGGTGAACATGGAGCACATCAGGAAGCACTACTACGGGAGCCACCCCTCCATCAACCCCTACGGGATCATCCCCCAAGGCCCCAACATCGACTACAATGCCCCACATGACAGAGAAAGGCTGTTCCTGTAAAATGAAGAAAGAAAAAACGCCGTTTGCTTGTGTGCTTGAGGGTGCTGTGATTTGCTTTGCTTTGCCTGTGTCCGAAGGTGAAAGTCTTCTTTCGAATAATGATTCCTGTCTCTGCTGTGCGCTGGGAGCAGCATGCGTGCGTGTCATAAGGTTCTCTGCATCCATGTCGTTTTCATCCATTAATCAGATGAGCGGAAAAAGAAGCAAGATTCACCGTCTGACCCCGTTCGAGATGACAAAACAGATGTAAATCAAGACAGAAGATATCCATGGTTGTATTACACTAAAAATGTCAAATCAAATTTATAAATTACTGAACTATATTTAATGAGAAAAACACACCATACTAATCCGCAAAACACACACACACAGACACACACACAACATGCATACAGAGGCTTTCACAAATATTCCTTCTGACTAAAAAACCGTCTCATAAAAAGTTACAGGGAATAGAAAAGAGGCGAAGTTAGAAAAGCGCGCCTGCATCATCCCCTCTCCATCATCATATCACTGCAGTGCACTCCGCAGCCCCGAAAGGGTGACAGTATCATCAATTTTAGTATTTTACACTGACATGTCTTACAAAGTTTCAATTGTGAAATACACACTTTGTTTTTTCGCCCAAAACAGGTGTTCTCTATTTTACAGTGGGCAAAATCTAACCTAAATACAATGCATAACGCTCTATTCTTATTAAAATCTGTAAAAAGACTTATATTTAGAACAAAGAAAGTATAAATTTTGAAACCTACAAGTTTATACAACATTCATTAAAATTTTAATTTAGAAATTGGCAGGGGCCGCGCGAACGCGTACCCCCTCTATCACAAATTATGACGTTCATTCTCCCATTTGGGGAGATGATAGGCCAGCGCGCCAACTAAGTGCAATGTTGGCCACTTGCCTAGGCCATGACCCTTCTTGATCGGTCATAGACCCCGTCCAGGTAAGTATGTTGAAACGGAGCACTAGGCGCTGATTATGTAGTGAGGGTGCTCCCTCCATCATGTTGTAGCAAGCGAGGTGGTACTAATAACGGGTAATTAGTGCATCTGTCCTGCGGCCTTGGCCTCAAAGATGTGGGTGAATACTACGCATGGGCCGATAGACTTATATGGACGAACCAGCCACGTTGTTCGGCTGCGGGCCAGACGGCCCGGGTCCTGCACTGCGTGTGAGCCGAATAATTGGGCAAACGCCTGTACCAGCCTAGATGGGCTGGAAGGGGAGCGGCCCTTTTAGTTTCTTTCGCTCTCTTTTTTGGAAAAACGATATACATTAATTAACATGTATAAACTTTGTTATATACCCTAAAAAACTGTGTTATAGAAATTAAAAACTATTTCTATAAAAACTATTGTTAAATTAAGTTAAATATTGGAAACGGTATTGTGACTTCTTTTAAACATGTATTTGGAAAACAAATCTTCATGTGTTAAAAAATCGGTCATTGTGTATTAAAAAATGTTTAGCATGCATTGAAAAAATGTTCGTTGTCTACTTGGAAAATTTTCATCACATATAAAAATAAAAATATTCATTTGACACTAAATGTTTTCAATGCACATTTTAAAATACGTTCATTGTATATTTGAAAAATATTTATACTACAAAAGTTATTTATAGAAAAGTGTAAGAAAAAAATGAAAAATTAAAAGGAAAATAAAACTTAATATAAACTGTAGAAAACGAAAGAAAATAGGTAAAGAAAAACTTAAAAAGGATGAAAAAAATAAAAATGGAAGAAAAAAAGAAATACGAAAAGGCGAACAACTATGAAAACTGAAGGAACGGAAAATTGGACGAAAACCAGTAGCGAAAAAATTGAAACTGAAAATAAAGAAAATTGGAAGCCTTGTAGTGCTAAAATAATGTAAATCGTTGAGATGACCCATATCGCCAGACAACGATCGCCCCTGGCGTCATAACGTCAATTTGGTGCTACGAGCATCAGTTAGGAAATATCACTGTGTGTGCATTTCCGTCTGGTGCCACGACACATATGCAACCCATGGCTAGCCGCTACTATCGGTTTGTATTTCGAGAAGTCCAGGCCCATCAGCCCTTCACCGCTCGGCAATCTAAAAGCACAATGAAACTCAAAGTGTTCGATCAAGCTCGATGCATGACAGACTCAACACGCGCAATATGCTCAAGCGCAGGCACTATAAGTATTGGAGATGACGACCATGACTGCCCCCTCTGCGATCTTCATGCTAAGGAGACCATAGACCATATGATGTTTACTTGCCCTTTTAGCACCTCATGTTGGGACAACTTGCAAATCTCTTGGCCCTCGGGGGAGAGACTTTCGTAGTGGCTGTATGGAGCATCTAGAAGGAGAGAAACAACAAGGTTTTCAGAGGACCCTCCTCCCCTCCACCCCAAGTGAAGACTCTTGGAGACATAGATTTAAATCAGACCTCTTCTTTGCTGTCTCATAGGGTGAAGGGAGCCATAAAAACTTTATTGTCTCCTTTCTATCAACCATATGAATCTTCCCTTACTACTTCCCTTGCTCCCCCTACTTCCTTTTTGGACCAACACCCAAAGTGGTGACCTTGGTCCCCCCCTTTTTTTGTAAGGCACCCAAAAACTGTAGAGGCAAGGGCCGAGATCCACCACGCCCCCATGGCCCTAAGGCCATCGAAGACGAGGCGGACCCGACGAGAGGGAGAGATCCCTATTTTTTTGGGGGAGGAAGTGGCCACAGAGCCAAAGCCTATCTATCCGTGACTTTGAGGAGACGTACATATACCACTTATTCTATATCACAATTTCAAAGCGCATTGGGTTGAACATCCTATTATCAGATTATCCATTCATAGATATTCCCTTCAAATAAGCTCTCCGGCAATTACTATCCAGTTTTACACCACGACATCACTCCACCAATTACTACCCATTTTTACACCATGACATATTTGGGGTTTAAATTACTTACAAAATTTAAATTTGAATTTTATTAAATAAATCTATGTCTAAGAGAGAAAGAAAGAGTGTCGACTAGGTGCAAAAGATGCATAATCTGGACAAGAAGTACTATACACATAGGTAACAATCCAATTTGATCTCATCGTTGATCAAACATGCTATATGAGAATGAATCCAAACACATATTGCTACCGCGCCCATCACTTTTTTTACTTACAAGAGAGGAAAATATGTACTTTCGAAAAGATATTAATAGGCGAGTCGGTATACTTAATTTGTTAAATTATTTAATGTTTGTTACATGCTTACACAAATCATGGGTTAAAGATAAAATTAGTGTTCTTCTTATTATTTCATTTTCTCGCATAACACATGATTCCTGTCTCATATAGAAAATTGGAAGCCTTGTAGTGAAATACTCAAGGACAAGAAGTACTACTGGTTTTCACGAAAGAAAATAGGTAAAGAAAAACTTAAAAGGATGAAAAAAATAAAAATGGAAGAAAAAAAAGAAATACGAAAAGGCGAACAACTATGAAAACCGAAGGAACGGAAAATTGGACGAAAACCAGTAGCGAAAAAATTGAAACTGAAAATAAAGAAAATTGGAAGCCTTGTAGTGCTAAAATAATGTCGTCGTTGAGATGACCCATATCGCTCGCACAACGACGCCCCTACGGCGTCATAGCGTCAATTTGGTGCTACGAGCGTCAGTTAGGAAATATCACTGTGTGCGCATTTCCTTCTGGTGCCACGACACATTTGCAACCCATGGCTAGCCGCTACTATCGGTTTGTATTTCGAGAAGTCCAGGCCCATCAGCCCTTCACCTGGCTCTGGCAATCTAAAAGCGCAATGAAACTCAAAGTGTTCGACTGGCTACTGATGCATGACAGACTCAACACGTGCAATATGCTCAAGCGCAGGCACTATAAGTATTGGAGATGACGACCATGACCGCCCCCTCTGCGATCTTCATGCTAAGGAGACCATAGACCATATGATGTTTACTTGCCCTTTTAGCACCTCATGTTGGGACAACTTGCAAATCTCTTGGCCCTCGGGGGAGAGACTTTCCTAGTGGCTGTATGGAGCATCTGTGTGACGCCCGGATAATCAAGCTACAGTAACCTCTGCTAATAACGCCACGTCACCTCCGTTACTGTCGCTAATCTCGCGTCGAAACCGATTCAAATTCAAATTTAAAATATTGACAAACAATAAAAGTTTTCAAAATGGTAACCTAAAATGTTCTGAGGCGCCAAAGAAATGCGTGGGCAATTATGGTAAAGGAATCGTGCTTTTATAAAAAAGGCCTATATATTTAAAATGAACGAAACAGAAAGGAAATAAAATTAAAAAGAAAAAAAAGGAAAAGAAAAAACAAAGCTAAAAAAGAAGAAGAAACAACAGACCTTCTCTCATTGGGCCTCGTGGCCTTGGCCACCAGTCAGCCCCCACGGCCCAACCGGCCGCCCACCCCATGGCCCCTTAACCCCACTCCCCAATCGAACCCTAGCCCCGACACCACCCACTTCGCCACTCACCCACGCCTCTCCTCTCCTCTCGATCCCATCCGGATGGGAGGCTCAACCTTGGCGCCTACCGCGTCCCCCGACGGCCGCCTCATCTCGCCACGGGTCGAAGGCCTCCGTCGCCGAGCCACCACGCCGACCCGCCCGTCTCCTCTCGACGGGCGGCCCCTCGACCCGTCTTGGATCGGAGTCGACCCAGACCGATGCCGCTCGTCCTCGCCGGACGACACGCCGAGGATCGCCACCTCCGTCTCTGGCAGCTTCTTCGTCGTCCCCCACGCCGCACCTAACACCACCGCCGCCACCATCGCCACCCCCGCCAAGCTCACCACCGCCCACGTGCCACGGCTTCCTCCTCGCCTGCTTCGAGGCCGACGATCAAGCGCCGCGCCACCCCAAGCCCTTCCTGCGCTGCCACACCGCTGCCCGTCCCGGTCGCGGACCTTGCCGGGCAGGTTCCTCCGACCTCCTCGAGCCTCCTCCGCAACGATGTGAGCATCCGGCTCAACTCGGCCTCTCCCTCTCTTCCCCATGCCCGTAGACGCCTCGCCGACGAGTGCGTGCCTCTGCCGCCGCCGACGCCGACGTGGTGGTCAATTCGACCGGCCCAAGACTCGCTAGTAGTTCCGGTGGGTGCGTGGCGAGTCCTCGCCCGATCCCTTTAGCGCTGGGCTGCGCCCGGTCGGGTGCGCCAGAGGCCACGCCTGGCTGTGCCCACTTTCGGTAGCAGCCACAAGCACGCCTTGAATTAAGTCCACCTCGGCCCAATGACATGTGGGGCCCATCCTCGAACGTTAAAAAAAGATATAAAAAAGGAATTAAAAAGAAAAATATACTAATTAGTTAATTAACTAACTAAATTAATTAAGTTAATTAAATCTCGATTAGTTGACTAGTTAAATTTACTTAACTCGCTAATTAAACTAAGTAATCATTAATTAGATATCGATCGATAATGAGAATGGACCCAGCGTCGGTTTGACCAAGTCAACTGACTGTTGATCTTGACATCACACCGATGTCATGCCGACGTCATAACGACATTTCCTAATTAAATTAATTCGCTAATTCAAAAAAAGGATTTAAATCTATAGAAAATCATATCTTTTAATCCGTAACTCGGATGAAAATACTTTCTACATGAAAGTTGCTCAGAACGACGAGACGAATTCGGATATGCAGCCCGTTCGTCTGCCACGCGTCCCTAGCATAGCGAACCTGCAACATTTCACCTCCGGTTCATCTGTCCGAAAACGCGAAACACCGGGGATACTTTCCCGGATGTTTCCCCCCTTCGTCGGTATCACCTACTACCGCGTTAGGCACACCTAGCACCGCGTATTGCCATGTTACGCTTTGTGATGCTTTGATTGCTCTGTTATTTATTGTGTTCCCCCTCCGTTACTTCTTTTCTAGAGATTTAGACCGGCTGCCGACCCTCAGCCGACTACGGAGTTGACGACCCCTACTTGCAGAGCAACCAGCAAGCCCCCCTTTGATCACCAGATATCGCCTACTCTTCTCTATATCGCTTGCATTAGAGTAGTGTAGCATGTTACCGCTTTCGATTAATCCTATCTTCTTTGCATAGCTTTGTCCTTGCTACTACTGTTGTTACCTTTACTGCTATCCCATCGCTTAGTATAGGATGCTAGTGTTCCATCATTGACCCTACACTCTTGTCCGCCGCCATGCTATATTGATCGGGCTGTGATCACTTCGGAGGTGATCACGGGCATATACTATATATTTTACACCGTTACATTACCCGTGATACTCGCTCGGAGATGGGGGTTGAAAGGACGGTGGCTCCATCCCAGAGAGGTGGGCTCGGGTTCCCGACGGCCCCGATCGTTACTTTGTAGGCGGAGGCGGCAGTGGCAGGTTGAGACCACCTAGGAGAGAGGTGGGCACGGCCCCGGTCGTTGCGTTCAGCGGATACTTAACACGATTAACGAGATCTTGGTATTTGATCTCGAGTCCGCCATTTGGTCTATACGCACTAACCAACCACGCTGGGAACGATTATGGGCACTCGACGTCGTGGTATTAGCCGGCACTTCGTGACGTCACGATCGGCGGCGCGCCGGATTGGACTGAACGCTCGTTAGGCTAGGTCTCGCTTCGTCACAGACGCAACATGCAGTGTGCTAAGGGCCATGGGCCTGCACTGCAGGCGCTTAGGTTTAGACCGGCGTCTGACCTCTGTTGAGCCTAGGTGGGCTGCGGCGTGTTGATCTTACGCAGCCGGGCATGACCCAGGAAAGTGTGTCCGGCCAAATGGGATCAAGCGTGTTGGGTTATGTGGTGCACCCCTTCAGGGAAGTTAATCTATTCGAATAGCCGTGATCTTCGGTAACAGGACGACTTGGAGTTGTACCTTGACCTTATGACAACTAGAACCGGATACTTAATAAAACACACCCTTCCAAGTGCCAGATACAACCCAGTGGTCGCTCTCTCTCGTGGTTACGAGGAGGGATCGCCGGGTAGGATTATTGCTATGTGATGCTACTTGGAGGACTTGGTCTACTCTCTCGCTACATGTCAAAGGCGGAGGCTGCTGTAAGCATAGTCTTCGGCTGTGATTAGCTATCCCCTCTTATTACGGCATTGCAGCTCAGTCCACCGATATGGCCCTTTACACATATATCCATGCATATGTAGTGTAGCTCCTTGCTTTAAGTAGTACTTTGGATGAGTACTCACGGTTGCCTTGTTCCCCTTTTCCCCCTTTCTTTACGGTTGTCATACTGCATTTGACGATGGAGCCTGTGAGCGACGCCACCGTCGATGACGACTACTACACGGAGGCGCCTACTACTACGTGCAGCCCACGGTCGACGACTGTGAGTAGTTAGGAGGATCCAGGCGGGAGGCTGCGCCTCTTCGATCTCAGTATCCCGCTTTGTGCTAGCCTTCTTAAGGCAAACTTGTTTAACTTATGTCCGTACTCGAGATATTGATGCTTCCACGACTGCCTATGATCGAAAGCACTTGTATTCGAGCCCTCGAGGCCCTCGGCTTGTATTATGGTGCTTGTATGACTTATTTATGTTTTAGAGTTGTGTTGTGATATCTTCCGTGAGTCCTCGATCTTGATCGCATACATTTGCGTGCATGATTAGTGTATGATTGAATCGGGGCATCACAAGTTGGTATCGAGCCGATCGCCTGTAGGAATCCCCTTCCAACTCCTTGGTCAAGTCGAGTCTAGACTTTACAAAACTTTTATCGACATGGTCAGTATGCGGCCCATGGGCCCACGCCGCCATTGGGTGGTATTAGGATCTTTTACTCCTCGACCTTTACTCTGGGATTCTGAACGCTCTTCTAATCGGGTTAAACGATTTTTATTAAAATCTAACTTTAGGTTCTCGAAAAAT
This sequence comes from Aegilops bicornis, assembly GCA_021605145.1. Lineage (NCBI taxonomy): Eukaryota > Viridiplantae > Streptophyta > Magnoliopsida > Poales > Poaceae > Aegilops > Aegilops bicornis. The sequence continues at coordinate 1,474,281 of JAHIAL010000024.1, read as the reverse complement.
ACTTTCTCCCGGAGAGGCCCTTCAGTCCAGATGATCACCGACTGCACCAGAAGATATCGGAGATACTCTTTGATATTCTCTCGAGACCTTGTGTCCATCACTTTTGCTATTCCCGACCACCGATAAATCCGTATGGAAAACTACTTACACTTGCCATACATACGATCATCCCCCATTGATCTTGTTATTACAAGATACCCCGAAGTTTTCTCTATTGTTCCGAGAATACTTTATGCCTACTGCCTAGCAGTTCTTTGCCACATGAATACCCTCTATGGATAATTCCTCACACTTACCGAGTATCCGTTCTTTCACCGTTGTTCATGTGTTTCACAATGGTCTTCGAAATACTATTCAATCCTCCAAAAATCCTTAGTAGCTTATTGCTCTGCAATACTTGTCTGCTTGCATTGTGGATGCTTTCCATATGTCTGGCAATATTCGTTAGTATCCCTAGACACCGTCATTTTGATCCTATTGATTCAACATGAGTGCGAATGCACGCAATCATCAGTTGATCCTCTTAAATTATCTTTCCGACTCAGACGTCATTTTAAACATGAGCTTGATCTCGACCAATCAAATTGTTGTCGATTTTACCCCTAAGCTTACTCAACTTATCCATCCTTAATCGGAGCGCTTGCTTCTCGATCCTTTGATTTGGTAATCATAATTCCTTTACATGTGAGCTTTGAATTAGTCATTGCTTCTATAATCCAATGCCTTCGCATTGTTTCTTCCTCTGGGTTGTGTGCCAATACTCACATCGGTTTCACTATGGACCGTCGGATCCTTTGTTGAAATATCATCCAACAGTGTCCTTCAGATACAAAAACCTCGAGAAGTTCTTTCCCCGATACATAATGCCTTAGGTAAATTGTATCCTCTGCTTTCTCAACCATGCTCGCCTTGAGCTTGAGTTAATTACTTCTAAAGATTACGGTATATGATTCTAAGATGCCCGATTGGTTGAACCTATGCCTTCCTTAATATGTGTGAACTCGAAAGTTTTCACGAGTCGTACTCTTACGGTATTTTGCGGATAAAATTTCAACACTACAACTTCATTGAACGCGAGAAGTGAATGAAAGGTTGTGCATTGGAGAAGTGGGAGTCGACCTTGAACTTTGTGTTCATGCCCATGGACACGATGTAGAACTTATCATGAAAGCTTCTCTTAAATTAAGTATTCCCTTGGTATAAGTTCATCTTATATCCGGGATCCGCCTTTGCAATCGTGGTTCCGACCATGTTCTCCTTTAAATACCATTTCGTGCAAGTTTAAGCACTTGACTTCTGCAGCAATACCCAATCCAACCTCTACTTTGATTTGTCGTCGAGTATTACCCCCGGTATCTCAAGATTATCAATGGAACCGCATAACTTCTTATGAGTTCTTCATCAAGTGCTACATTCTCATTGATTCCAATTTTTCACGGGCTCTAAGTTATTTAACACTCAAAGACACCGATAACTGACTCGAGTCCGCATCGCGATTAAGTAACTCCTGGTAACCTTCATTACTTACGAGTTTGAACTCAATCACGTCATTCCTAGCCTGTTTGGCTATATCCTTGTCGTGCCGATTTTAACTGTGCTACACGGGTCCTCTCCCGAGCATAATTTTGACGATAAGCTAAGCTTTACGTCGATCTTCCTCATCATATCATTTCGCTTTGGACAACAAGCTTGATTTTGAGTTTGTGTAAATGCGCATTTACGGTTCCAATAACCTTTTGCTTCATAATTCCTTTGACTTGATGTTATCGCCGATCGATTACATCTTCTCAAACCTCTCGACATATGTGTCGTGATCATCATCAACATTCTGAGGCCTTCCAAGTTATCTATCGAATTCTTGATGAGAAATACCTCCTTGCCCCTCGATGGTTTGTGTTATCATCGGCAACGTTATTGCCCCCCCTTCCATTTCAGACTTGATCAGGTTATGGAGCTCCTTCCCATCTAGCTTATGTTATGTTCTACCTTGAAGTATTATCGCCCTTCATGTAAAGGATGTTGCGAGGATTGCTCCACCTCTTAAGAATTCCCGATATAGTAATACTTCTCGCCATCTCCATTCATTTCTAGGTTCCCGTGTTGATTCTAACCGGGATACCAACAGGTGAACTGTGTTGTTCGGATTCTAAAACCTCTAGCAACCCTATTGCTTTGAAGTTAATGGTCGATATTTCATTCTTAGACCATTGGTTATCAAATCACCATTCTAACATTGATCCTGCTACCTAAGCCCATAATTCGGGTGCACCTTTCAACCAATGTTTAATTGTGTATGTTTTCCTCAAACATGCTTCATTATATCATTTGATCTGACAAATGCTATCTCCTTATCCACATAATTGAGGAGATGCATCTTTTTGGATGCCTCGTTGAATTATCGCTGAGTCCGTCAGCCACTTCCTCATCCTCTCCTTGGTTTAATGATGAAATCTTATGTTGAAACTCGCTCCCATAGTTCATTTCCCGAGAATCTTACAATGCCATCTCGACAATTTGTGTTGCGCCTTTCTTCTCAGGCGTCTTAAGTCTGAGTTATCCTGACACCAATCAGATTTGAATCTCGGTCGGATATGATGGTTGGAACATATTTCCAAGAGTTATAACATTGGTCTTTATGTGACCCGGTAAGGTGATGTCGTGCCTAACACACCTGGCCGGAGGCCCTATTGTTATAGCTTCCTTTTTAGCAAGATTAACCATTCTTCCATGAGGAAATTGTAAGACTTATTCTATAAGTTGTTCCTGATGGATCCTTTGTGTGTATCCAAAGTTCGACCTTTGCTTGAAGACCATTTCAATGCTCTCTCGAAGCATGTCCGTGGTACTGATTTTCAAAAAGAACATTTGAAGCCCAATGCTAAATGTTTCCGCTCAATTATCCAAACACCGTTGTATGGGTAATGTCATGAAATTTCTCTCCCTACTCAAGAGTTTTCTACATTATATCCTGTCATGGATATCATGCTCTGCTTGTCCTTGGGAAGGATATACCCTTGAAATATGTGTTTAAACACATTTTCCCTTCCATTGTTCTGTTTAATCTGATAATCATATTTGCCTTCCCATTGGTTGGTTTAACGTTTATTGTGATCTATATGATCTAAGCAGTAATGTTCTCCTGCTTATGTAAACACCTCGGTGTACAATTCTGTCGTTAAAGACCCTGTTACCATTGTTGATGACATTAGGTAGCCACCGATGGACGAGAACTTTGCCTATTGGTCCGCCTCGCTCAACGGCGGGAAAATGGTTCTCTTCGTCCCTCGCCTCTTGGTACCAACATTGTTGCCGACATAATCGACGTGGTACTCTCTCGACATGCCTTGCTATCATGACCGTGCAAGATGACACCGCTTCCTATTTAAAAAAAACCACATGGTGGGCCCATAACCCACAGTTCCATGTGATCAAAACTCGACTCTCCTGTACACCCCTATTCCCAAAGCTATTCCCCAAGACGTGGCCTCGTATGTAATTCACGGGCCACCGCCCTAGTGATCTATTACGCAACATACGCAATATTCAATCTCGTTGCTCCGGACCCCTTTCGCATGTTGTTTCGCATATCGAACGATTGCCTATCCGTTTGAAACTTCTCATGGTACCTTCTTACTTTACTCTCAATATTTTCTTAAGTACCTATTCGAGAGTTACTTTCTACCACATTCCCTGAGTTATCTGCTAGATAGCCAACCTTGTAAGGTCCGTTCTTCCGATTACCTCCTTACCTATTCGTAAGCACGTTGGAGTTCCCAAAAAAAAAAGGGCGACTTCACCATGATGACCTCAAGTAGAGGAATGAAGACGTCAATGTAATGGATCGAATTGCTCGAGGAGAGCAACCAAGACCGAGAAGATCCGTTAGATTTTTCGTAATCCAATCCCTTCTCCCTTACTCCCCTCCTAAATCTCGGGACGAGATTTCTTGTAGTGGAGGAGAATTGTGACGCCCGGATAATCAAGCTACGGTAACCTCTGCTGATAACGCCACGTCACCTCCCTTACTGTCGCTAATCTCGCGTCGACACCGATTCAAATTCAAATTTAAAATATTGACAAACAATAAAAGTTTTCAAAATGGTAAACTAAAATGTTCGAGGCGCCAAGAAATGCGTAAGCAATTATGGTAAAGGAATCGTGCTTTTATAAAAAGGCCTATATATTTAAAATGAATGAAAACAGGAAAGGAAATAAAATTAAAAAGAAAAAAACAAAGCTAAAAAAAGAAGAAGAAACAACAGACCCCCCCCCGCTGGGCCTCGTGGCCCAACTGGCCACCAGTGCCGCCCATCGCCCAACCGCCGCCCACCCTATGGCCCCTTAACCCCCACTCCCCACCGAACCCTAGCCCCGACACCACCCACTCGCCCCACTCACCCACGCCTCCTCTCCTCTCGATCCCATCCGGATCGGGAGGGCTCAACCCGCCGCCTACCAAGGCCGCTTCGACGGCCCGCCTCGGCCCGCCGGCCGAAGGCCTCCCGTCACGGAGCCACCACGCCAGCCCGCCTTCCGTCTCCTCCCGATGGCGCGCCCCTCGACCGTCTTTGGATCGGGAGCTCGACCCGGCGCCCGATGCCGCCGTCCTCGCCGCAGACGCACACGCCCGAGGATCGCCACCTCCGCCAAGAACTTTCAAGGCCCCCACGCCGCACTCTAACACCACCGGCCGCCGCCACATCGCCACCCCAACGGCTCACCACCGCCCACGTGCCACGGCTTCCTCCTCGCCTGCTTCGAGGCCGTCGATCGCGCCGGCCACCCCAAGCCCTCTCGCTGCCACACGCTGTCGGCGGCCCGGTCGCCGGACTGCGTTTAAGTAGGTTCCTCCCTCCTCGAGCCTCCTCTGCAACGATGTGAGCACCCGGCTCAACCTGGCCTCTCCCTCTCTTCCCCATGCCCTCAGACGCATCGCCGACGAGGTCGTGCCTCTGCCGCGCTCGACGCCGACGTGGTGGTCAATTTCGACCGCCCAAGACACACTGCTAGTAGTTCCAGTGGTGCGTGATTTAGTCCTCGCCCGATCGGCGCTGGGCTCGCCCGATCGGGTCGCGGCGCCAGAGGCCACGCTGTGCCCACTTTCGGTAGCCAAGACGCCTGCTTAAGTCCACCTCGCCCGATGACATGTGGGGCCCATCCCCTGGAATGTTAAAAAAAGATATAAAAAAAGGAATTAAAAAATATATATTAATTAATTAATTAACTAACTAAATCAATTAAGTTAATTAAATCCTGATTAGTTGACTAGTTAAATTTACTTAACCTGCTAATTAAACTAAGTAACTGTTAATTAGATATCAGTCAATGACAGAATGGACCCACGCTGGTTTGACCAAGTCAATCGATCGTTGATCTTGACATCACCTCGATGTCATGCTGACGTCATAATGACATTTCCTAATTAAATTAATTTTGCTAATTCAAAAAAAGGATTTAAATCTTTAGAAAATCATATCTTTTAATCCGTAACTCGGATGAAAATACTTTCTACATGAAAGTTGCCTAGAACGACGAGACGAATTCGGATACGCAGCCCGTTCGTCTGCCACGCGTCCCTAGCATAGCGAACCTGCAACATTTCACCTCCGGTTCATCTGTCCGAAAACGCGAAACACCGGTGATACTTTCCCGGATGTTTCTTCGCTTCGGTATCACCTACTACCGCGTTAGGGCACACCTTTAGCACTGCCAGACACATGTTACGCTTTGTGATGCTTTGATTGCTCTGTTATTTATTGTGTTCCCTCCGTTACTTTCTTTCCTAGACCCCGAGATCGCCGGGCGACCCCAGTTCGACTACGGAGTTGACGACCCCTACTTGCCAGAGCAACCAGGCAAGCCCTGTTGGGGAACGTAGAAATTTCAAAAAATTTCCTACGCACACGCAAGATCATGGTGATGGTATAGCAACGAGAGGGGAGAGTGTTGTTCACGCACCTCGTGAGTGAAGCGGAAGCGTTAGCACAACGCGGTTGTTGATGTAGTCAGCACGTCTTCACGATCCGACCGATCCAAGCACCGAACGACGGCACCTCCGGAAGTTCAAAGACACGCTCAGCTCGATGACGATCCCCGGCTCCGATCCAAAGAAAGCTTCGGGGATGAGTTCCACAAGACGACGCAAGGCAGGATTTATGATGATGTTCTATCGACGCAGGGCTTCGCCTAAACTCCGCGACGATATATGACCGAGGTGGAATATGGTGGAGGGGGCACCGACACGGCTAAGGAACAACCAGTAGATCAACTTGTGTGTCATGGGGTGCCCCTTGCCCTCGTGATATAAAGGAGCAAGGAGGAGGAGGCCGGCCCTAGGAGGAGGGCACGCCAGGGGAGTCCTACTCCCACCGGGAGTAGGACTCCTCCTTTCCTAGTCCAACTAGGAGAAGGGGAAAGGAGGGAAGTGGAGAAGGAAGGGAGAGGGGCCGCGCCCAAACCCCTTGTCCAATTCGGACTGGCTTGGGAGGCGCGCCACCACCTGGCTCCTTCCCACTAAGGCCCATTAAGGCCCAATACTCTTCCCGTATTCTCAGAACTCCCTGCATTCTAAAAATACCGAATCACTTGAACCTTTCCAAGTCCGAATATAGTCAGTCCAATATATCGATCTTTACGTCTCGACCATTTCGAGATCCTCGTCATGTCCCCGATCTCATCCGGGACTCCGAACTCCTTCGGTACATCAAAACTCATAAACTCATAATAAAACTGTCATCGTAACGTTAAGCGTGCGGACCCTACAGGTTCGAGAACTATGTAGACATGACCTAGACTATTCTCGGTCAATAGCCAATAGCGGAACCTGGATGCTCATATTGGCTCCTACATATTCTACGGAGATCTTTATCGGTCAAACCGCATAACAACATACGTTGTTCCCTTTGTCATCGGTATGTTACTTGCCCGAGATTCGATCGTCGGTATCCAATACCTAGTTCAATCTCGTTAAGGCAAGTCTCTTTACTGCTACGTAATGCATCATTCCGTAACTAACTCATTAGCTACATTGCTTGCAAGGCTTATAGTGATGTGCATTACCGAGAGGGCCCAGAGATACCTCTCCGATAATCGGAGTGACAAAACCTAATCTCGAAATACGCCAACCCAACATGTACCTTTGGAGACACCTGTAGTACTCCTTTATAATCACCCACATTACGTTGTGATGTTTGGTAGCACCCAAAGTGTTCCTCCCAGAACGGGAGTTGCATAATCTCATAGTTACAGTGAACATGTATAAGTCATGAAGAAAGCAATAGCAATATACTAAACGATCAAGTGCTAGGCTAACGGAATGGGTCATGTCAATCACATCATTCTCCTAATGATGTGATCCCGTTAATCAAATGACAACACATGTCTATGGTTAGGAAACATAACCATCTTTGATTAATGAGCTAGTCAAGTAGAGGCATACTAGTGACGTTATGTTGGTCTATGTATTCACACATGTATTATGTTTCCGGTTAATACAATTATAGCATGAATAATAAACATTTATCATGATATAAGGAAATAAATAATAACTTTATTATTGCCTCTAGGGCATATTTCCTTCAGTCTCCCACTTGCACTAGAGTCAATAATCTAGTTCACATCATCATGTGATTCAATATTCACATCTGTATGTGATTAACACCCATATTTCACATCGTCATGTGACCAACACCCAAAGGGTTTACTAGAGTCAATAATCAAGTTCACATCGCTATGTGATTAACACCCAAAGAGTACTAAGGTATGATCATGTTTTGCTCGTGAGAGAAGCTTAGTCAATCTAGTCTTTCACATTCGTGAGTCGTATGTATTTTGCAAAATATTCTATGTCTACAATGCTCAGACGGAGCTACTCTAGCTAATCGCTCCCACTTTCAATATGTATCCGCATCGAGACTTAGAGTCATCTCGGATCGGTGTAAAAGTTTGCACCGATGTAACTTTTACGACGAGCTCTTTTATCACCTCCATAATCGAGAAACATCTCCTTAGTCCTCACTAAGGATATTCTTGATCGCCAGTCTGCTGATCTAGTATTAGATCACTATTGTACTCCTTGCCAAACCAGTGTAGTATACAATAAGTTCCGGTTCACAAAGATAGCATACTTTATAGAACCTATGATCGAGGCATAGGGAATGACTTTTCATTCTCTTTCTATTTTCTCGCTATGGTCGGGTCTTGAGTCTTACTCAATTTCACACCTTGCAACATGTGCAAGAACTCCTTCTTTGACCTGCTCCATTTTGAACTACTTCAAAATCTTATCAAGGTATGTACTCATTGAAAAAATCTTATCAAACATCTTGATCTATCTATATAGATCTTGATGCTCAATGTGTAAGCAAATTTTCACCGAGGTCTTTCTTTGAAAAACTCCTTTCAAACTCTCCTTTATGCTTTACAGAAGAATTCTACATTATTTCCGATAAACAATATGTCATTCACATATACTTATCAGAAATGCTGTAGTGCTCCCACTCACTTTCTAGTAAATACAGGCCTTTCCTAAAAGTCTGTATAAAACCATATGCTTTGATCAACTCATCAAAGCGTATATTCCAACTCCGAGATGCTTGCACGGTCCATTGATGGATCATTTGGAGCTTGCACATTTTGTTAGCACCTTTAGGATTAACAAAACCTTATGGTTGCATCATATACAACTCTTCTTTTAAAAAAACCATTAAGGAATGCAGTTTTGACATCCATTTACCAGATTTCATAAAATGTGGCAATTGCTAACATGATTCGGACAGACTTAAGCATCGATACGAGTGAGAAAATCTCATCGTATTCAACACCTTGAACTTGTCGAAAACCTTTCGCAACAAGTTGAGCTTAGTAGATAGTAACACTACTATCAGTGTCCGTCTTCCTCTTGAAGATCCATTTATTTTCTATGGCTTGCCGATCATCGCAACTCCACCAAAGTCCACACTTTGTTCTCATACATGGATCCCATCTCGCATTTCATGGCCTCAAGCCATTTCGGAATCTGGGCTCATCATCACTTCCTCATAGTTCGTAGGTTCGTCATGGTTAAGTAACATGACCTCCAGAACAAGATTACCGTACCACTCTGGTGCGGATCTCACTCTGGTTTACCTATGAGATTCGGTAGTAACTTGATCTGAAGTTACATGATCATCATCATTAGCTTCCTCACTAATTGGTGTAGGAATCACTGGAACTGATTTCAGTGATGAACTATTTTCCAATAAGGGAGAAGGTACAATTACCTCATCAAGTTCTACTTTCCTTCCACTCACTTCTTTCGAGAGAAACTTCTTCTCTAGAAAGGATCCATCTTAGCAACGAATAACTTGCGTTAGGATCTGTGATAGAAGGTGTACCCAATAGTTACCTTTTGGTATTCTATGAAGACAGCACTTCTCGATTTGGGTTCGAGCTTATCGGGTTGAATTTTTTTACATAAGCATCGCATCCCCAAACTTTAAGAAAGCGACAACTTTGGTTTCTTTCCAAACCACAGTTCATAAGGCGTCGTCTCAACGGATTTTGATGGTGCCCTATTAAAAGTGAATGCAGTTGTCTCTAATGCATAACCCCAAAACGATAGTGGTAAATCGATAAGAGACATCATAGATCGCACTATATCCAATAAAGTACGGTTATGACGTTCGGACACACCATTAAGCTGTGGTGTTCCAGGTGGCATGAATTTGTGAAACTATTCCACATTGTTTTAATTGAAGACCAAACTCGTAACTCAAATATTCTGCTCCACGATCAGATCGTAGAAACTTTATTTTCTTGTTACGATGATTTTCCACTTCACTCTGGAATTGTTTGAACTTTTCAAATGTTTTAGACTTATGTTTCATCAAGTAGATATACCCATATCTGCTCAAATCATCTGTGAAGGTCAGAAAATAACGATACACGCCAAGAAGCCTTAACACTCATCGGATCGCATACATCGGGATGTATTATTTCCAAAAAGACAGTATCTCGATCCATTGTTCCGGAGAACGGAGATAAAGTCATCTTGCCCAAAAGGCACGGTTCGCAAGCATCAAATGATTCATAACCAAGTGATTCCGAAAATCCATCTTTATGGAGTTTCTTCATGCGCTTTACACCAAACGGCAGTGCCACAAATAGGTTGCACTATCATTATTAACTTTGCATCTTTTGGCATCAATATTATGAATATGTGTATCACTACGATCGAGATCCAACAAACTATTTTCATTGGGTGTATGACCATCGGAAGGTTTTATTCATGTAAATGTAACAACAATTATTCTTTGACTTTAAATGAATAATCAGATCGCAATGAACATGATCAAATCATATTCATGTTCAACGCAAACGCTTAAATAACATTTGTTTAGGTTTAACACTAATCCCGAAAGTATAGGGAGTGCGATGATGATCATATCAATCTTGGAACCACTTCCAATACACATCGTCACTTCACCCTCCACTAGTCTCTCGTTTATTCTCAGTAACTCCTGTTTCGAGTCACTAAGTTTTAGCAACCGAACAAGTATCAAATACTCAGGGACTACTATAAACAGTAGTAAGGTACACATCAATAACATGTATATCAAATATACCCTTGTTCACTTTGCCATCCTTCTTATCCACCAAATATTCGTGGTATTTCCGCTTCAAAGGTGACCATTTCCTTTGCGATGTAAGCACTTTCGGTTTCAGTGCTTTGGTTTAGCTTTGGGCTTCTTCGTGGGAGTGACAACTTGCTTGCCATTCTACTTGAAGTTCCCTTTCTTTCCCTTTGCCCTTTTCTTGAAACTAGTGATCTTGTCAACCATCAACACTTGATGCTCTTTCTTGATTTCTACCTTCGTCGATTTCAGCATCATGAAGAGCTCGGGAATTGTTTTCGTCATCCCTTGCATATTATAGTTCATCACAAAGTTCGAGTAACTTGGTGATTGTGCCTAGAGAACTTTGCCAATCACTATCTTATCCGGAATATTAACTCCCACTTGATTTAAGCGATTGTAGTACCTGCATAATCTGAGCACATGCTCACTAGTTCAGTGATTCTCCTCCATCTTTTAGCCATAGAACTTGTTGGAGACTTTATATCTCTCAACTCGGATATTTGCTTGAAATATTAACTTCAACTCCTGGAACATCTCGTATGGTCCATGATGTTCAAAACGTCTTTGAAGTCCCGATTCTAAGCCGTTAAGCATGGTGCACTAAACTATCAAGTAGTCATCATATTGAGCTAGCCAAAGCGCTCATAATGTGCGCATCCGCTCCTCGCAATAGGCACATCACCTAGCGGTGCATTAAGGACATAATTCTTTTGTGCAGGAATGAGGATAAACCTCGGATCACGGATCCAATCCGCATCATTGCTACTAACATCTTTCAACATAATTTTCTCTAGGAACATATCAAAATAAACATATGAAAGCAACAACGCAAGCTATTGATCTACAACATAATTTGCAAAATACTACGGGACTAAGTTCATGATAAATTAAAGTTCAATTAATCATATTACTTAAGAACTCCCACTTAGACAGACATCTCTCTAGTCATCTAAGTAATCACGTGATCCAAATCAACTAAACCATAACCGATCATCACGTGAGATGGAGTAGTTTTCAATGGTGAACATCACTATGTTGATCATATCTACTATATGATTCACGCTCGACCTTTCAGTCTCCGTGTTTCGAGGCCATATCTGCATATGCTAGGCCTGGCCAAGTTTAACTCGAGTATTCTGCGTGTGCAAAACTGGCTTGCACCCGTTGTAGATGGACGAGAGCTTATCACACCCGATCATCACGTGGTGTCCGGGCACGCATTTAACTTTGGCAACGGTGCATACTGTGGAGAACACTTCTTGATAATTTTAGTGAGAGATCATCTTAAAATGCTACCGTCAATCAAAGTAAGATAAGATGCATAAAGGATTAACATCACATGCAATCAATATAAGTGATATGATATGGCCATCATCCTCTTGTGCTTGTGATCTCCATCTTCGAAGCACCGTCGTGATCACCATCGTCACCGGTGCGACACCTTGATCTCCATTGTAGCATCGTTGTCGTTACGCCATCTATTGCTTCTACGACTATCGCTACCGCTTAGTGATAAAGTAAAGCAATTACGTATGCGTTTGCATTTCATACAATAAAGCGACAACCATATGGCTTTCGCCGATTGTCGATAACTTCGGTTACAAAACATGATCATCTCATACAATAAAATATAGCATCACGCCTTGACCATATCACATCACAACATGCCCCGCAAAAACAAGTTAGACGTCCTCTACTTTGTTGTTGCAAGTTTTACGTGGCTGCTACGGGCTGAGCAAGAACCGTTCTTACCTACGCATCAAAACCACAACGATAGTTTGTCAAGTTAGTGCTGTTTTAACCTTCGCAAGGACCGGGCGTAGCCACACTCGGTTCAACTAAAGTTGGAGAAACAGACACCCGCTAGTCACCTGTGTGCAAAGCACGACGGTAAAACCAGTCTCGCGTAAGCGTACGCGTAATGTCGGTCCGGGCCGCTTCATCCAACAATACCGCTGAACCAAAGTATGACATCGGTAAGCAAGATGACTTGTATCGCCCACAACTCACTTGTGTTCTACTCGTGCATATAACATCAACACATAAAACCTAGGCTCGGATGCCCTTTGTTGGGGAACGTAGTAATTTTAAAAATTTCCTACGCATTACACGCAAGATCATGGTGATGGTATAGCAATGAGAGGGGAGAGTGTTGTCCACGCACTCGTGAGACCGTAAGCGGAAGCGTTAGCACAACGCGGTTGATGTAGTCATCGTCTTCACGATCCGACCGATCCAAGCACCGAACGCACGGCACCTCCGAGTTCAGCACACGCTCAGCTCGATGACGATCCCGGGCTCCGATCCAACAAAGCTTGGATGAGTTCCACAAGACGACGGCGTGGTGACGATGATGATGTTCTACCGACGCAGGGCTTCGCCTAAACTCCGCGACGATATGACTGAGGTGGAATATGGTGGAGGGGGGCACCGCACACGGCTAAGGAACAATCCGTAGATCAACTTGTGTGTCATGGGGTGCCCCCTTGCCCCCGTATATAAAGGAGCAAGGGAGGAGGAGGCCGGCCCTAGGAGGAGGGCACGCCAAGGGGAGTCCTACTCCCACCGGGAGTAGGACTCCTCCTTTCCTAGTCCAACTAGGAGAAGGGGGGAAAGGAGGGAAGTGGAGAAGGAAGGGAGAGGGGGCGCCCCAAACCCCTTGTCCAATTCGGACTGGGCTTGGGAGGGCAGCGCCACCTCGGCTCCTTCCCACTAAGGCCCATTAAGGCCCAATACTCTTCCCCGTATTCCCGTAACTTCCCGGTGTTCAAAAATACCGAATCACTCGGAACCTTTCCAAGTCCGAATATAGTCGTCCAATATATCGATCTTTACGTCTCGACCATTTCGAGACTCCTCGTCATGTCCCCGATCTCATCCGGGACTCCGAACTCCTTCGGTACATCAAAACTCATAAACTCATAATAAAAGCATCATCGTGAACATTAAGCGTGCAGACCCTACGGGTTCGAGAACTATGTAGACATGACCTAGAACTATTCTCGGTCAATAGCCAATAGCGGAACCTGGATGCTCATATTGGCTCCTACATATTCTACGGAGATCTTTATCGGTTAAACCGCATAACAACATACGTTGTTCCCTTTGTCATCAGATATGTTATTTGCCCGAGATTCGATCGTCGGTATCCAATACCTAGTTCAATCTCACATCGGCAAGTCTCTTTACTCGTTACGTAATGCATCATTCCGTAACTAACTCATTAGCTACATTGCTTGCAAGGCTTATAGTGATGTGCATTACCGAGAGGGCCCAGATACCTCTCCCATAATCGGAGTGACAAAACCTAATCTCGAAATATGCCAACCCAACATGTACCTTTGGAGACACCTGTAGTACTCCTTTATAATCACCCGATTACGTTGTGGACGTTTGGTAGCACCCAAAGCGTTCCTCCCAGAACGGGAGTTGCATAATCTCATAGTTACAGGAACATGTATAAGTCATGAAGAAAGCAATAGCAATATACTAAACGATCAAGTGCTAGGCTAACGGAATGGGTCATGTCAATCACATCATTCTCCTAATGATGTGATCCCGTTAATCAAATGACAACTCATGTCTATGGTTAGGAAACATAACCACCTTTGATTAACGAGCTAGTCAAGTAGAGACATACTAGTGGCACTCTGTTTGTCTATGTATTCACACATGTATCATGTTTCCGGTTAATACAATTATAGCATGACTAATAAACATTTATCATGATATAAGGAAATAAATAATAACTTTATTATTGCCTCTAGGGCATATTTCCTTCAAGCCCCCCCCCTTTGATCACCAGATATCGCCTACTCTTCTCTATACTGCTTGCATTAGAGTAGTGTAGCATGTTATCGCTTTCGATTAATCCTATCTTGCTTTGCATAGCTTTGTCCTTGCTACTACTGTTGTTACCTTTACCGCTATCCTATCGCTTAGTATAGGATGCTAGTGTTCCATCAAGGACCCTACACTCTTGTCCGTACGCCATGCTATACTCTTTGGGCTGTGATCACTTGGGAGGTGATCACGGGCATATACTATATACTTTACATCGTTACATTACCCGTGATACTGCTCGGAGATGGGGGCGAAAGGATGTGGCTCCATCCCAGTAGAGGTGGGCCTGGGTTCCCGGCCCCCCGATCGTTACTTTGTGGCAGAGCTGACAGGCAGGTTGAGACCACCTAGGAGAGAGGTGGGCACAGCCCTGGTCGGCGTTTGCATACTTAACATGCTTAACGAGATCTTGGTATTTGATCCGAGTCCGCCATTTGGTCTATACGCACTAACCAACTACGCGGAATGCTTATGGGCACTCGACGTCGTGGTATCACCGGCACTTCGTGACGTGGCCGACCGAGCGCGCTGCGCCGGATTGGACCGAACGCTGTTAGGCTAGCTCTACTTCCGGCCACAGACGAACGTGCAGGTGTGCTAAGGGCGATGGGCCTGCACTTCGTGGCGCTTAGGTTTAGACCGGCGTCGTGACCTCTGTTGAGCCTAGGTGGGGCTGCGGCGTGTTGATCTTCCAGCGGCCGGGCATGACCCAGGAAAGTGTGTCCGCCAAATGGGATCAAGCGTGTTGGGTTATGTGGTGCACCCTGCAGGAAGTTAATCTATTCAATAGCCGTGATCTTCGGTAACATGACGACTTGGAGTTGTACCTTGACCTTATGACAACTAGAACCGGATATTTAATAAAACACACCCTTCTAAGTTGTGATACAACCCGGTGGTCGCTCTCTCTCGTGGTTACGAGGAGGGGATCGCCGGGTAGGATTATTGCTATGTGATGCTACTTGGAGGACTTGGTACCACTCTACGCTACATGTCTTTGCAAGGCGGAGGCTGCCCGAAGCGTAGTCTTGACGTGATTAGCTATCCCCTCTTATTACGGCATTCTCGCAGTTCGGTCCATCGATATGGCCCTTTACACACATATCCATGCATATGTAGTGTAGCTCCTTGCTTAAGTAGTACTTTGGATGAGTACTCACGGTTGCCTTTGTTCCCCTTTTCCCCTTTCTTTACCCGGTTGTCGCGACTGCACGATGGAGCCCAGGGAGCCAGACGCCACCGTCGATGGCGACTACTACATCGGAGGCGCCTACTACTATGTGCAGCCCATCGTCGACGCACTGTGAGTAGTTAGGAGGATCTCGTGCGGGAGGCTGCGCCTCTTCGATATGTATCCCGCTTTGTGCTAGCCTTCTTAAGGCAAACTTGTTTAACTTATGTACGTACTCAGATATTGATGCTTCCACGACCTGCCTATGATCGAGCACTTGTATTCGAGCCCTCGAGGCCCCTGGCTTGTATTATGATGCTTGTATGACTTATTTATTTTTTAAAGTTGTGTTGTGATATCTTCCCGTGAGTCCCTGATCTTGATCGTACACATTTGCGTGCATGATTAGTGTACGATTGAATCGGGGGCGTCACAATCTGGAAGGAGAGAAACAACAAGGTTTTCAGAGGACCCTCCTCCCCTCCACCCCAAGTGAAGACTCTTGGAGACATAGATTTAAATCAGACCTCTTGCTGCTGTCTCATAGGGTGAAGGGGAGCCATAAAAACTTTATTGTCTCCTTTCTATCAACCATATGAATCTTCCATTACTACTTCCCATGCTCCCCCCTACTTCCTTTTTGGACTAACACCCAAAGTGGTGACCTTGGTCCCCCCTTTTTTTGTAAGGCACCCAAAAACTGTAGAGGCAAGGGCCGAGATCCACCACGCCCCCATGGCCCTAAGGCCATCGAAGGCAGCGGACCCGACGAGAGGGAGAGATCCCTATTTTTTTGGGGGAGGAAGTGGCCACAGAGCCAAAGCCTATCTATCCGTGACTTTGAGGAGACGTACATATACCATTTATTCTATATAACAATTTTAAAGCGCATTGGGTTGAACATTCTATTATCAGATTATCCATTCATAGATATTCCCTTCAAATAAGCTCTCCGGCAATTACTATCCGGTTTTACACCACGACATCACTCCACCAATTACTACCCATTTTTACACCATGACATATTTGGGGTTTAAATTACTTACAAAATTTAAATTTGAATTTTATTAAATAAATCTATGTCTGAGAGAGAATGAAAGAGTGTCGACTAGGTGCAAAAGATGCATAATCTGGACAAGAAGTACTATACACATAGGTAACAATCCAATTTGATCTCATCGTTGATCAAACATGCTTTATGAGAATGAATCCAAACACATATTGCTACCGCGTCCATCACTTTTTTTACTTACAAGAGAGGAAAATATGTACTTTCGAAAAGATATTAATAAGTAGAGTCGGTATATACTTAATTTGTTAAATTATTTAATGTTTGTTACATGCTTACACAAATCATGGGTTAAAGATAAAATTAGTGTTCTTCTTATTATTTCATTTTCTCGCATAACACATGATTTTTTTTGTTGCTAGCTTCTTCGGCGCTAGTATAATTGTGTCGGACAAGGATGGAAAATAGGAACTCTCTTCAGCCAATTTCATCACGAAATGTGTGCTTGGACAACTCACATTCAACTCCAAAATGATTTGATTGAGTATATGTGGGCTCACCTTTGTAACCAATATATGTATCAGCTCTTTTTCTTTCAATGTATTTGTGACAATTTAAATTTCATTTGGTTTGTAAACTGTGAGATTTTATTTAGTTTAAACTGTTTATTACTGTGATGTTTTTGGACAATGTTTATATTTGTATGAAAAAATTGTGAAAATACGGCCGCGCGGACAAAATGCATCGGCCGATTGGACACACTGACTAGCAAAACATGAACGAGCCAAACGCCACCTTTATGTTCGACCCAAATGAATAAAAAGATGAAACTCGCGTCCGTTTCCGTGCAGTTGCCCTCGTACTCGTCACAGAAGTACCTTTACATCAATGCCTCAACATAATTGAATTGAACAAGGTTGGAAAATGGGAACTTGTCTTCGGTCTCTGGTCCAGCCAATACAGTGCCGGTCAGCATGAGCAAATAGTCAAAAAAAGAAAAGAAAAAACTGCAGTTCCCTAGCCGGATTCCATTTCATTTGTCCTGTTTCCCAGATTCTCAATCTCCTGTTCAAAACAAGCATCCGTCTTCGAATCCAACTTCTGCTTCTCCTCCAACCCCATCGTAGTACTCCAACTTGTACGGGTTGGAGGAGTACGTACGATCATCATCATATACGCACGCGCGCACCTCCCGCCGCCCACTCACCGTGCGAAGTGCCGCTCCCCCACTGGTCCCTGCGTGCTGCGTGCCTCCCTGGAAGTGGAACCCAGGACGCCACGACACCCATCGACTCCACCATGGCGCCGGGAGAAGCAAACGCGGCCCCGCCGGCGGCCCGTGCCGCGGCCGCCGCCGCGTGCTGCTCTTCCCGCTCCCGTACCAGGGCCACATCAACCCCATGTTCCAGCTCGCGGGCCTCCTCCACGCGCGCGGCTTCGCGGTCACCGTCTTCCACGCCCGCTTCAACGCGCCCGACCCGGCCCGCCACCCGGCCTACGACTTCGTCCCCGTCCCCGAGGGCCTGCCGGCGGCCGGCCCCGGTACGGTGGTGGAGACCCTCGAGCACATCCTCGCCCTCAACGGCTCCCTCGAGGCGCCGTTCCGGGAGCGCCTGGCCGCCCTGCTGGAGGCCCCCGGCGCCGGGGACGAGGTCGCGTGCCTCGTCGCCGACGCGCACCTGCTGACCCTCGTGGACGTGGCGCGGCGGCAGGGCGTGCCCACGCTGGTGCTGCGCACCGGCAGCGCCGCCTGCTTCCGCAACTTCGTGGCCAACCCCATGCTCTGCGACAGGGGCTACCTCCCGGTGAGCGCCGAGTCGCAGCTGGACGCGCCGGTGAGGGAGCTGCCGCCGTACCGCGTCCGGGACCTGATGGGCGCCGACAGCAGCGGCCGTCACGGGCACGATCTGATGTGCAAGCTGCTGTCCCGGGCGGTCGAGGCGGTGCGGGGCTCGGCGGGGTTCCTCCTCAACACCTTCGACGCGCTGGAGGCCGCCGACCTGGCGACGATCCGGCGAGACCTCGCCGGCGTGCCCGTGTTCGACGTCGGCCCGCTCCACAAGCTCTCCCCGGCGTCGTCCAGCAGCCTCCTGCAGCAGGACCGCTCCTGCCTCGACTGGCTGGACGCGCAGGCCCCGGCGTCGGTGCTCTACATCAGCTTCGGCAGCCTGGCGAGCATGAGTGGCGCGGACCTGGCCGAGGCGGCGTGGGGCGTGGCCAACAGCAGCCAGCCGTTCCTGTGGGCGCTCCGGCCGGGCCTTGCCCGCGGCGCCGCGCTGCCCGACGGGTTCGCGGCGGCGACCGAAGGCCGTGGCCTGGTGGTGGGCTGGGCGCCGCAGGAGGAGGTGCTGGCGCACGGCGCCGTGGGCGGGTTCTGGACGCACGGCGGGTGGAACTCGGCGCTGGAGGGCGCGTGCGGGGGCGTGCCGATGCTCTGCCGGCCCTGCTTCGGGGACCAGATGGGCAACGCGAGGCACGTGGAGCACGTGTGGCGCGCGGGCATCGCGCTGTACGGCGGCGGCGTGCTCGAGCGGGGAGCGGTGGAGGCGGCCGTCCGGCGGCTGATGCGGGGCGAGGAGGGGGATGGGATGAGGGGCCGTGCCCGGGAGCTCCGGAGCTGGGCGGCCGCGGCCGTCGCCGATGGCGGGTCGTCCCGGCTCAGCGTCGACAAGCTGGTGAACCACATCCTGTCGCTGTGAAGTCTTCTGTCAGACTCCGTACGTAGTATGTTGCTGTGCCACGAGCCCACGAGTGTTTTTTTTGTCCCGCCTCTCGACCAGTGCTTGCATTTGTCTGGAGTACTTCAAAGGACAAAGGGGACCCTCAAATCAAATCGCCTGAAAACGTTCGGACCACGCTGCATCATCCACGGAAAGGTCGCACGAAGTTGCATTGATACAAACGCTGCACCTTCGGCTGCTGCGTGTTCCTTTTCTCTCCGGTCTCTTCAATTCACCTTCCATCGTTGCCAATTCGCCTCCTTTTTCTATGCCTAGAAAAGAGAGACCACTCCTCACCACTCACCAGAATAGCATCTGCATCACGTCATCGTGTTTCAAGCACTGGGATATGGTTATGTTCGTTTTTTATCCTGGCTTGCAGCGTGCATCTAGGTTGGGACAGTAGGCCTTCAAACCCCGTCACTTAGAGTTTCTTGTTCTACCATCTCTTCTAGATATATTTTGTTCATGTTCACAACTTCAGATGCTATTTGCCTACTCTCTGTTGGATTGCATGACTTATCTTGTCTTTGTTATTGTGGTCATGTATTATTTACCGTTTCTTTTGTGGTAAATTGCTCATATATACAACACCAAGGACCACAATATAATTTTTATTACATTTGTGATGCTTTATATTTCTGGTGAAGTCTTATAATAGATCCGACTTCCTTTAAAAACAATAGTGTGTAAGGGTATCTTCGACCCTCGAAGCACCCGCACACGTCCGGGGCCATCCAAAGTGGTACCCATTGGTCCCCGAAGCAGTCCCGTTGTTTGAAATCTCGCAAATAAGGGGGGCTTTGTAGGCGCCTGAACCGCTGCCATTTACGTGTCCGGCCCCGGTCCCATCCAAAAACCTCTTCTGTGTCCACGCACTCTCTCGCCCGAAGTGATTGCCGCGCATTCATGCCGGTCATAGAGGAAGAGTAGACTGTGCCGCTAGTGTTGATGTTTTGGCGGGCACAGAAGGACCAACGCTACAACCTCCAGCTTCTCGACGAACACCGGCATGCCGAACATGAAAGACAGAACAAACACGGATGCCTACATGGCCGACCAAAGATTTAGACTATGTTAAAAATGTTGTTAACTTTTATTTAGTTCAACGTCTGAACCGCTGCCATTTACGTGTCCGACCCCGGACCCATCCAAAAACCTCTTCCATGCCCACACACTCTCTCGCCCAAAGTGATTGCCGCGCATTCATGCCGGTCATAGAGGAAGAGTAGACTGTGTCGCTAGTGTTGATGTTTCGGCGGGCACAAAAGGACCAACCTACAACCTCCAGCTTCGCGACGAATACCGGCATGCCGAACATGAAAGACAAAACAAACACGGATGCCTACATGGCCGACCAAAGATTTAGACTATGTTAAAAATGTTGTTAACTTTTATTTAGTTCAAGAACCCCGCTTCGGTGCACGTTTGCTGTGTTTCGAACTCAACACTCCTCGTTTAGATCTGCAGGTGATAACCACTGGGACAACTATCATGTTGTGTGAATTTAGTTCTTTCTACCTTCTTATGGGAAATATAACACTAATAGAAAACATGCATTCCGATCTGCTTTTTTGTTTGGCCGATTTTCTTCGCGAATTTTGGTTTTTGTTTTTGTTTTTTCCTTGTATCATTCTTTTTTTGTTTTCTTTCTTAATTCACAAACTTTTAATTTTTGTGAACTTCGCTTCAAATTTCATGAACTTCTTTTGTAAGAAAATTTATAATTCCATTTTTTTAAAACGTGTTTTTTGGAATGCGAATATTTTTGAAACATCAAAAACAATTGAGAAAAAAATAGAACATACGACAAACATTTTTTTGAAATTTTTGAACAAATTCTGAAAACGGAAACATATTTTGAAACCGCCGAACAAAATTTGAAGATATAAACATGTTTTGAATAACGAATATTTTTTAGAAGTTGTGAAAAATTGAACAAAGACATTTGGGACAATTTTTAAACAGCACAAACATTTTCTGAAATTCCCGAACAATTTTCCAAAATATGAACATCAATTTGAGAAAAGTTCACGAAATTGAAAAAAATTTCATTGATTTGAAAAAGTTCACAAAACTGGAAAAAAGATCATAAATTTAAAAAACAGTTCACAATTTGATAAAAAGTTCATGAATTAAATGTTTTTTTCACAGGCCCGACTAGGCCGGTCCATTGTCCTGCCGGGGAACACAAAAATATTAACATAATAGTTTTAAGTACTGTTTAAATTATGATTTTAAATATATTTTTCTTCAAAACTGGCATGGATGCCTATCATGGGCATGCCTACCTGCCGGCAAAAGTTGAGGTCATTTCTTGATTTTTCAAAAGAACACCATGTTCAACAGAGAGTGTCTGGGTAGGCAAGAAGGCTCTGTCTAATATGCACGCTGTTTCACGATATCCATAAAATGGCCCTAATTTTTTTGCATGGACCAATTCAAGGCACTGTGCCAATTTGTTTAAGTTTTAGACAAATTTTGCATTTTATCGGTAAAATGACCGATAAATAGCGGACTTAGCGCAACCTGCATACGGTGTCAAAATTCGTTTCAAACGACATGGATGCCTGCGATTGGCATGCCCACCAACTAGAAAAGTTGGGGTCATTTCAGACATGTCCAGAAATAGACCATGTTCAACGCATGGTGTTCGTGTAGGCCAGAAGACTCCAAATTTTTCCATGAGCTTATCTGACAATTCAAGGGACCGTGCCAGTTTTTTCGCTTTTGACAGACTTTGCATTTTTTGGAGTTTTCTTGGTCAAAAATCCTGATAAATGGTCGGACATGTCGACTCTTGCATACGGTGTCAAAAATCGTTCGAACCTAGGATGGATGCGTACCATGGACATTCCCACCTACTTGCAAAAGTTAGGGTAATTTGAAGAATGTTCAAAACTAGATCGTGTTCAATGAAGGATTTTCGGGTAGGCCATAATGGTCTGTTTGAAAGTATGTTGTTTTTGACATCCGTAAAATGACCCCAATTTTTTTGCACAGGCTTTTGTGACTAATTAAATACATCATGTTAAGTTGTTCGAGTTTTCGACAATTCTTGTATTTTTTTGGATTTTTCTCGGTGAAAAATGCCCGACAAATGGTCGTACGTAACGCAACTTGCATATGGCGTTGGAATTTGCTCAAACCAGGCATGCATGCCTCATATGTCCATGCTAGACTGCCGAAAGATGTTGAGGTCATTTCTCCATAGTCCTAAAAAAGACTACTTGAGAGGAGTGTGCTAGACTAGGCCAGACGGGTGCATATGTGAACATAAAGTTTTTCCTAATTTGAATGCTTATTTCATTTACAAATTCGGTTATCATCAATCAACATGAACATTTTCTTATATCCTCACCATTTCTCAATATTTCTCAACAATTTTATAGTTTCAAATTGTGTATGAATATTTTACAAACTTGAGCATTTTTTTCAAAATTATATAAAAATTATCAACAATTGATGTTGAAAAGAAATTCCAAACCACATACTTTTTTAGAAAGAAGAAAAGTCCATTTTACTACCATGAACAAACTTGGTGGTTCACATACCCCGAGATCAGTTTTTCTGCTCTCTTAACCCCCTGATCTATCCAATACAGTTCAGAAATGGTCTTAACTAGGTTTGCTTAGGTGGTTTGCTGATGTGGACGAGGTCAAAGTGGTATATGACCGGTGGATCCGCTGTCAAGCAAACCCAAAACCAGCATGTCGCTCCCACCGACGCACCCTCGCCGGCGCTCCCCTACCCAAGCCCGTCCCCGCCGCCACTCAACATCGCGAGTGCACTGCTTCTGTTGTGCCCACCTGCTGGAGCACTCCCGATTCTCCTTGCCACCTCTCTCCTCGGAGGCGTTGTAGCGGGGACACATGCCAGCGAATGGTGGCCTTCCCATCGTTGTTGACCCCATGGGGCTCGTGACGAAGTTCCACAACGCCACATGCCGCAGGCACGCGGTTGGCGAGCACGACTACGATGTTGGGAAATGTAGTAGAAAACAAGAAAAAATCGCCCTATGATCAACTAGGAACAATACGAAGATGCATAACGGGTTGTGATCAACAATCGTTACCGACTCCGAGAGTGCAGCGGAAGTAGACGAGTCGGTGTAGATCATGCTTGAAGTCCCTCGTACGTTGATGATGATTCCACGAACCGCCCACGAACAATCCCTCGAACGGAAGACCGAAAGCACGACCTATTACTTGGTTGCAAGCGTACGGTCTTCATGATCCAGCAGCGCTTTGCCGTCGAGCTAACTGTCACGGAGAATTAGAGGAAGAAGATTAGAACCACATGGGGCTTCTAATTATGAGGATTAGAGGTGGCTAGGGCTCATTCTAATTAATCAACTAGGACCAACTAGAACGTGCACTAGACGAGGCTTCAAAATTTATGTACCAATATGATAAAAATCCTCTAGTATATATAGGATTTGGAGGGGAGGGGGGGGGGGGGGGGGGGGGGGAGGTAAGAGGGGCTCCCCCCAAGGGGAAAAGAGCCCCCTTGAGGCGCCGGCCAAGGGATGGGCAACGCGAGGCACGTGGAGCACGTGTGGTGCACGGGCATCGCGCTGAACGGCGGTGGAGGCGGCCGTCCGGCGGCTGATGCGCGGGGAGGCGGGGGAAGGGATGGGGGTACCCGGGAGCTCCGGAGCAGGGCGGCCGCGGCCGTGGCCGATGGTGGGTTGTCCCGGCTCAGCGTGGACAAGCTAGGAACAATCCTGTCGCTGTAGAAATCTGTCAGACTCTATTCTGTACATAGTATGTACCTGTGAGGCTGTGCCACAAGCCCACGAGTGTTTTGTTTTGTTTGTCTCGCCTCTGTTTGCATTTTGTCCGGATTGCCTAAAAAAAAATCTGTAGGAGGGAGCACTACTACACGTGGGTGTATTTGAATAGGCGTACGAGGGATCTACTCACGTGGAGGAGCACGGGAGGAGAGTGACAAATGTAAGAGATATCAGTTTTGCTATTTTTCATATACTACCTGCAACTTTTCATCCGTCATTTTTCCTAGTCCATCTTGAGCTCATCGGAGAAGTAGGCCCACTATTTATCCATAGCCTAATTATTTATCTTATTAAGAGGATCCACAACCGCATTATTTATCTTAGGGATATGTATATTTTTCGTCAATCAACTATTTTGAAAGTTTAGAAATGGTCCCTCAATTTCAAAACCAGCAATTCTTAGTCCCTTAACTTTTAAAACATGATAGGTTTAGTTCTTCGTACCGCTTATGGTGGTTTTATGCTGACATGGACATAGTTTTAACTAAAACTAGACATATGATGTAAGTTTGACCGACTTGACCGCCACATCAATATCCACAAACTCACCGTGGCCACTGTCATCGAGGCATTGCTCCCGTAGGAACTCGTGGCAACGGGTTCTAGCTAGAGCGCGTTGTGCTGCAGCAGCAGCAACTCCTCGGCAGCTCGTCAGGAGGCGCTGGCTGGGCTCAGGCGTGCTCTACGAGATTGCATATGGGTATGTACGTATCAAAGCTGGCTTGGGTGCCTCAGCCGCGTACGAGCGGAGCTCGAGAAGCACCTGTCCATGTCCTTGAGTAGCCTCGATCGACAGTGTGGAGCACGAAGACGGACTGCCGGAGTTGAACCCGGACGTGGATTCATCTAGCATCAGCCGGTAGAGCCGTGCACGAGGTCGCCCATGGACATCCTCCGCTCGCCCCAGGAAGCACCGGTGGCGAGTGACGATGGCCGCAACCTGCAATGCTTCTTATTTTCACCTGCTTCGCAAACTCGCTCATCAGAGGCACCACGGCGCAAGGCGGGGTGCTGGGCATGGCCTCGGTGTCGAAGAAGGGCACGCCGTAGATCTGCTGTACGGCCCTCGATACCACTGTCTGAAAACGTGGCAAGCGCACGACTGGTGTTCAATAACATGCCAACAAAAACCATGCCACGTCATCAACGAAACCACTCAAAGAGGTATGAAGGACTAAACATATCCGGTTTGAAAAGTTGAGGGACTAAGATTTGCTCACTACTAGGGAAAAGCCTAGCAGTAGCGCGGGTTAAATGCTTAGCAGTAGCGCGGGTGGCCGCGCTACTGATATGGCGCCACAGCTAACTCTTATCAGTAGCGCGGTTTGACCCGCGCTACTGCTATCGAGGGATAGCAGCAGCGTCGGTCTCCAACACGCGCTGCTGCTAATAGCTGTAGCGCCCATGAACAAAGATCGCTACTGCTAAGAACTCGCTGCTGCTAAAGCCATACCCCGCGCTACTGTTATTAGTTTCTGAATTTTTTTCTGCTCCATATTTTGTGCTGCTGAATTTTGTTTAGGGCTTTATACAATAATCTCTAGCATATCATACACATACAAATGTAATCATAGCATATACATACAAATAGTCTCATCAAATCATGTCATCATCATAATCATCATCCAACACAAAGTGGTCTCTCATCATCATCTCGAAAATAGCGATACAAGTCTCTAATACTTGCAACTACATCGTCATTCATCTAAACAATGATATACGAGAGAAGAGCTATCACTATGAGTGAGAGCGGAACTATGCAGTACATGAGGCGGCGGTTACGAGCCCTCTGTCGCGTTAACGTGAACCTCAAGTAACTAGCTTCTGCTTCTTCTCTGCTTTTGAAGCCTTTATGGCTAGCGCCCGAGACCCCATCCACTTGCGCCTGACACTCAGGCCACTCGTCGTATGATCGTCTCCAACGTATCTATAATTTTGATTGTTCCATGCTATATTATCTACTGTTTTGGGCAATATTGGGCTTTATTTTCCACTTTTATATTACTTTTGGGACTAACCTATTAACCGGAGGCCCAGCCCAGATTTGCTGTTTTATGCCTATTTCAGTGTTTCGAAGAAAAGGAATATCAAACGGAGTCAAAACGGAACGAAATCAACTGGAGAAGTTATTGTTGGAAGGAAACCCACCTGATGGACTTGGACTCCACGTCAGAAGATACGCGAGGTGCTCACGAGGGTGGGGGGGTGCGCCCACCCCCTAGGGCGCGACCCCCTGCCTCGTGGGGCCCCCGTAGCTTCACCGACGTACCCCCTGCACCCATATATACCTACGTATCATAAAACTTTTAGAACAGAAGATAGATCGGGAGTTCCGCCGCCGCAAGCCTCTGTAGCCACCAAAAACCTCTCGGGACCCTGTTAGGCACCACTGGGAGGGCAATCCATCACCGGTGGCCATCTTCATCATCCCGGCGCTATCCATGACAAGGAGGGAGTAGTTCACCCTCGGGGCTGAGGGTATGTACCTGTAGCTATGTGTTTGATCTCTCTCTCTCTCGTGTTCTCTCTCGTGTTTCCTCTATGGCACGATCTTGATGTATCCCGAGCTTTGCTATTATAGTTGGATCTTATGTTTCTTCTCCCCCTCTACACTCTTGTGATGAATTGAGTTTCCCCTTTGAAGTTATCTTATCGGATCGAGTATTTTGTGAGAACACTTGATGTATGTCTTGCCGTGCTTATCTGTGGTGACAATGGGATATAATGTGCCACTTGATGTATGTTTTGGTGACCAACTTGCGGGTTCCGCCCATGAACCTATGCATAGGGGTTGGCACACATTCTTGACTCTCCGGTAGAAACTTTGGGGCACTCTTTGTAGTACTTTTATGTTGGTTGGATGAATCTGAGATTGTGTGATGCATATCGTATAATCATGCCCACGGATACTTGAGGTGACATTGGAGTATCTAGGTGACATTAGGGTTTTGGTTGATTTGTATCTTAAGGTGTTATTCTAGTACGAACTCTAGGGCTGTTTGTGACACTTATAGGAATAGCCCAGCGGATTGATTGGAAAGAATAACTTTGAGGTGGTTTTGCCCTACCATAATCTCTTCGTTTGTTCTCCGCTATTAGTGACTTTGGAGTGACTCTTTGTTGCATGTTGAGGGATTGTTATATGATCAATCTATGTTATTATTGTTGAGAGAACTTGCACTAGTGAAAGTATGAACCCTAGGCCTTGTTTCCTATCATTGCAATACCGTTTACGCTCACTTATACCACTTGTTACCTTGCTGTTTTTATATTTTCAGATTACAAAAACCTATATCTACCCTCCATATTGCACTTGTATCACCATCTCTTCGCCGAACTAGTGCACCTATACAATTTACCGTTGTATCGGGTGTGTTGGGGACACAAGAGACTCTTTGTTATTTGGTTGCAGGGTTGCTTGAGAGAGACCATCTTCATCCTCGCCTCCTACGGATTGATAAACCTTAGGTCATCCACTTGAGGGAAATTTGCTACTGTCCTACAAACCTCTGCACTTGGAGGCCCAACAATGTCTACAAGAAGAAGGTTGTGTAGTAGACATCAAGCTCTTTTCTGGCGCCGTTGCCAGGGAGGCTAGGTAAGTGAAGGTATATCTTTAGATCTTGCATCGAATCTTTTTGTTTCTTGTTTTAGCACTAGTTTAGTTTATAAAAGAAAAGAAAAAAGTCCATTTTACTACCCTGAACAAAGTTGGTGGTTCACATCACCCCCTGATCTATTTTTCTGCCCCTTCCACCCCCTGATCAAACCCATACCAGACAAAAAAAACCCCTTGGTGGTTTGTCTCGACACGGAGTCGACGTGGCGGTGGACAAGGGTGGTTTTACCGGCTGGTGTGGTAGAGATGCCCCTTGCCGTGCGAAAAATTCCCCATTCTCTCTTTTATTCTCTCCCGCAACGAAATCCCTAACCCTAGCTTCCATGGGCGGCGGCAGTGTCACCTCCACCACCGTGCCCGTCGATGGGCGAGCACTGACGGCGATGGTCCGCAGCCCCGGTCGTCGCCGCCGTCCAACCTACACATAGCTTGCTGGATAGGTCGTTCCCGCAGGAGGTTTGGCGGCGAGGAGAGCCTTCTCGCCGACCGGAGACGAGCCATGTTCTCATCCCCCGCACTCCGTCCATGGATGCGCTCGAGCTCCGCTTCACCCGATGCGTCTTTGGCCGCCACGGCGGTTGGTGATGGCGAGGAGAGCGTGGCGAGCGGCTCTTCGGCAGCCTTGGAGGAGCGTTGCGGCGTGGTGGCGTCGGAGGTGGTCATCGAGTTGAGTGCCCCCTCACAACCTATGGCTCACCTTCTAACGGAGGAGAAGTGCACCGATGTGCTCTTTCGTCAATGAAGTTCAAGTCGCCGTCATTGGATCCGATTTACACTGAGCAGATTTATTCGTGC
Source organism: Aegilops bicornis (assembly GCA_021605145.1). Classification (NCBI taxonomy): domain Eukaryota; kingdom Viridiplantae; phylum Streptophyta; class Magnoliopsida; order Poales; family Poaceae; genus Aegilops; species Aegilops bicornis. Next base: position 1,445,713 of record JAHIAL010000024.1, on the reverse strand, counting down.
TGAGCCGGGTGCTTTGGAGTACAGGTGCAAGCTCAGCTTCGAAGGCCTCCCCAACCAGTCCTGGACGACGGATTCGGTGAAAGCAGTTCTGAAAGACCTTGGTGGTGATCTCATCGAGATCTTGCCGCCGACAAACCACCGCGAGCTCGAGGTAATGGCTTGGTTTTGTGACCCGTTTTATGTTGGCAAGTTGGTGACAGTTGAGATACCTGAGCCAACTCTGTTTAACAAGCAACCTGAGTCGATGGATGAGTACGAAGCAATGCAATTTGATTTGGGTGACTACAGGCCGTCGTCGCCAAAGAAGAAGAGGACACTGTTGTATCCTGTTTTGTGCCATATGAAAGAGGTGATTGATCGTGGTCCTCTGCTAGCTGAGGACTTGCCTGCTGAGTGGCTACCGGTGAAGGTGAAGACCTCGATCATGGCACATATTCAAGACCGAGCTGGGAAAGATAGATGGGACTGGAGAGTCGAAGCGGTTTGATCTTGTGTTAACTTCTATTAATTATGTACTAGTGGAGTTAGTGTGTGGCAAATGTGTTAATCCAGTGGACTTGGTGTGTGCCAAATGTGTGCCAGATGATGTGTAATGAACCTGTCAACAGTTAATTATGTACTAGCAGTTTGATGTTATTTCTTCTTATAGCACTTTAATTATTGCAATCATGTAAAATTCATTTCCACTTCAAAGAACACGAAGCAATTGAATTTAGCTGTTATGAATGCAAAGCAGACTTGTGAAACGATACTTCATAATCTTTTAGCCGACAAGCACAAAACACAAAAACATAAGTACTTCATGTTCTCCAGCCAACACACTACTTCATAATCCAGCAAAGAACCAGCAAACCAAGCAGCTACAGCCACCCGGTTTGTAAAGTAAACAGTTCCAGGTATCTAACTCCTAAGTTCATCGAACATGCTCACGGTCCTCCTCTGCCTAGAAGTTGCTCCTGGTGCATTTGCACACTTTAGCTTTAGGTGCAGTTTTGTTGACTTGTTTAGGGGCCCTTCCACTTGTAGGTTTGGTTTGGGTGCCTGCTTTGTGAAGATTGGTGTTGTGTGCCTTGATGTGAAGATTGTTCTTTGGGTGCCCTGTTGTGAAGATTGTGTTTGTCCCTTGTAGATGTTCCCTTAGTGACTCTCTGTGATGTTCTTGGTTCATTTTGCTACAACAGAATAAAGAGAAAATAATTGTTAGTTACATCAGAATAAAAGAAAAACAAGAATTACCTATATGACAGTATGACAGTACACACCTTTGTCTCTTTCTTTCTCTTCTTATTCTTGTATTTCCCCTGTTGGGATTACTTGTGCACTTTCTCATGTTGTGCCCAGGTTGTCCACACAGACTGCACTTACCTTTTGTTCCAATTTTTGAAAGCTTGTGTGGATGTTTTGGAGGCTCATCTGCACCTCTTCTTCTCTCAGACCTAGGTCTCCCAGGCATTTGCACATAGCCTGGAACAGCTGGCCTTGAGTGCATGGGACCTGAACCAGCTAGGCATGCCTTCCATTGGCATCAAGCAATGCTCATAAGTCTGTTGTAAGCTTCAATTGTGTAGCAGCTTGCAATGAGTGAAACAATGTCATCAGGACCACATTGAGATCTTTGCAAGAGCATGAACACATGGAATTCAGCGGTTGCCAATATCTACATGATCATGTTTTAGCTTGCATGTCAACTTTGAAACCATGTTGCCCTACTTTCACCTCATATCCATCTTTTCCATTCCATATTGTCTCACACTTCTCAGTAAGCTGTATCAGCTTGTTGACCTTTTTCATAATTTTAGGACAAATAATTCCATTCCATTTTGTAGCATTGCTATGTTTACTTGAATTCTTACAGTGACCTTTGCTCTAATTGCTTCAAACATGCTGATAATAGGCAACCCTCTGTACTCTACTATCCAGTTGTTAAAACTCTCACACATGTTATTATCCACAGAATCACAATATGAACCTTCTTTGAACCAAGCTCTATACCAATGTTCTGGGCCCGATTGCATCATGTCTCTTGCTCCATCTGGTGTGAGTTGAGCAAGTTTGGCCCTGTTCAAGTTGAAGTGTATTCTGTTTAAAGATTTTGCACAAGCCCAAAATCTTTTCTGATATGCTTGATCTCTATGTTTTTTCTTCCAATTAGCATAGATATGCCTAGCACAATTCCTATGCTCAGCATTTGGAACAACCTTGGACACAGCATTGATGAGGCCTTTTTGTTGATCTGATATAAAGACCCACCCTTCTCCTTGATTTTCAATTTCCAAGTCTTTGTTTAGCAGAGCCATAAACCAGAACCAAGAGTCTTTGTTCTCAACCTCTACAGCAGCCCAGGCTATTGGATACATTTGCCCATTGGTATCTCTCCCAAGAGCACACAACAGTTCTCCACTCTGGGCTCCTTTAAAGAAGCAACCATCGAATCCTACAACTTTCCTGCAACCTTCTATGAAACCTCTTTTGCAGGCATGGAAACACACATATAATCTCTGAAAAACAGGGGCACTTTCCTTTGGATTTAGCACTACTGCAACAGTGCTACCTGGATTGCTCCTCAATATTTCTAGTTGATAATAAAAAACCCTAGCATATTCTTCATGCATTGCTTCTCTAACTCTTCTTCTCACAATTGCATTTGCTTTCTTTATCTTGGAGAGATGCACATCTGCAAACATCTCCAACTTTGTGATTGCCTTGATAGATTTGATTTTCCATCCAGGATTGGCCTTCATAATTCTCTCATACTTATCTGCTATTCTAGCTGCAGTAACCAATCTGTTGTCTCTCCTCTGGGGGCATATGTGGTTGTCTACAAATGTGATCACTTGAAACCAGTCATTAGAGCTCCTATGTCCAACATATATCAACCATGGACACTCAGGCCAAGAGCATTTTGCTCTAATCCTATTAGCCTCATCCTTTATTAAGGTAATTTATCTCTTCACTGCTAGACATATTTCACAACAGCCTTCTTGAACTGTTTTCTCCCCCTAAATGTCATGCCAAGGCAAAAGACAGGAATTGTAACCTTGCTATCAAATCTTGGAAATCTTGTTTCCCTCCTAATGGAATTTCCAAACTCATCCTCATCATAAGCATTCTCCTCCTTTGGAATCCATGTAAGGAGTGTCATTTCCCTCATCCATTTCATCTACAAGGATTAAGCATGCTGTATTTTCCTTGATCTCCTTCTCTTCATCAAGTGGCAAGTTCATCCTTATCTTTCTAAGCACTTCCTTAGCATGCTTTCTCAGCTCCTCTCGCTTCATCATCTTCCCACGAACTATCTCTGCATCTCCAGGACACCAATCCAGGTCTTCACATTCATCAGCAGCAACCTCTTCTTTATTTTCTGCATTGATCTCTTCTCCACCTTCAGGTTTCACATTTGCTGCAGTTCCAGCAGCATCCTCATGCTCATGCTCATGCTCATGTACGTCCTCTTCATGCTCTGCTTGCCAATCGCTGTCAGTGTGCTCTTCTTGACTTTCAGTTCCAGGATTTTCAGTGTTCTCTTGTTGCTCTTCTACATTTCCTTCATTTTGTTCTTCTCCACCTTCAGTTTCCAAGTTCACATATATGTCCACAACACCACCATCTGTAATGCATCTATCCATAAAATACACATTTTCATCAGGTCTCTAACCTTCTCAGCCCATCTCTAACATTCATTCCAGAAACAGCCAAGAGAGCCTATGATTGTGCATCAAAAACTCACCATGGTATGCCATCTTTATATACGCAATCTGCTCCTCGACAGATGCTAAGGACAAATTGTCCCTCTGCATAAAAGTGACCTCAACAGAACCACCAACGTAAGAGCAACACTTCTCTGAATATTCAAATTCACCATTGTAATAGACACGAAGGCCTAACCAATCAAGACTGTCCATTGTTGATCCCTAAAAAACAACGAAGCAACTCTTAAATCAAGCAATCAACTAGAGCAACACTTAAATCTCTAAAAAAATGGAACTTCTCCTTCATTCTACTAGACCCAGACCATTAACAGATGAATTTCTTAACAGATGCAATCAACTACAGCCATGTGTAGTAGGGGAAGGAGATGAGACTAACCTCAATTTGCCGACGCCGCGGAAACACTCAGTCCCGCCGCCGCATCGAATGCGCCGTTACGCTAGGGTTTTGACGATGGGACAAAAGAGGTGGCGCGGTGGCGCGGACAAGAGGGATTGGGGTTGATTCACCGTGGCACACTGCCGCCACCGCCAGTCCGAGCACCTTCGATGGTTTATTTCGGCTACGCCTTGTGACGATTCCATCGCCCGTGGCGAGAGAGGAGGGATTGGGAATTTGTGGAAAAATAGAATGAGCAGGTGCGGGCATCTCTACCACACCAGCCGGTAAAAACCACCCTTGTCCACCGCCACGTCAGCTCCAGGTCGAGACAAACCACCAAGGGTTTTTTTTTGTCTGGTATGGGTTTGATCAGGGGGTGGAAGGGGCAGAAAAATAGATCAGGGGGTGATGTGAACCACCAACTTTGTTCAGGGTAGTAAAATGGACTTTTTTCAAAAGAAAACTACAAAAAAATGGAATTGAGTTTGTCTCATACACTTCATCTTTTTAATATCTTTCATGAGTATGATGGAAAGGAAAATTGTGCCAAAGTACTAGAAGAAGAATTACATAGAATGCTTGGCATAAAATATGTGAATGATGAGTATGATTGCAATGTTGTTAGTATGAACTCCTTGAATATCCATGATCCTAATGATATGCAAAGCCACAAGCTTGGGGAAGCCATGTTTGATGAAGATGATATTTTTTGTCCCCCAAGCTTTGTTAAGCAAATTTATTATGATAAAAGCATGCCTCCTATCTATGATGATTATTGTGATGACACATATGCTATAAAGAATAATGATAACCATGAAACTTGTCATCTTGATCTTAATTCTCAAACATATGATAGTTATTTTGTTGAGTTTGCTCCCACCACTATTCCGAATGAGAAGAATTTTGCTTATGTGGAGAGTAATAAATTTTCTATGCTAGTAGATCATGAAAAGAATGCTTTAGGTGCTGGTTATATTGTTGAACTCATTCATGATGCTACTGAAAATTATTATGAGGGAGGAATATATGCTTGTAGGAATTGCAATAATATCAAGTTTCCTCTCTATGTACTTAAAGTTTTGAAGTTATGCTTGTTTTACCTTCCTATGCAAGTTGATTATTGTTCCCATAAGTTGTTTGCTCACAAAATCCCTATGCATAGGAAGTGGGTTAGACTTAAATGTGCTAGTCATATTCTTCATGATGCTCTCTTTATGTTTTAATTCTTATCTTTTATGTGAGCATCATTGAAATCATCATGCCTAGCTAGGGGCGTTAAACGAGCTTGTTGGGAGGCAACCCAATTTTCTTTTAGTTTCTTGCTTTTTGGTTCTGTTTAGTAATAAATAATCCATCTAGCTTCTGTTTAGATGTTTTTTCATGTTTTAATTAGTGTTTGTGCCAAGTAGAACCTTTGGGAAGAATTGGGTGAAGTCTTTATGATCATTCTGTAAAAACAGAAACTTTAGCGCTCACGAGATTAGCTTCAACTTTTTACTGGAGAGTGCTATTTAGTTGATTCCTTTTGCAGATGATTACTAGACAAATTCCTAAGGTCCACCAATTTATTTTAGAATTTTTGGAGTTCCAAAAGTTTGCGTTAGTTGCAGATTATAACAGATTGTTCTGTTTTTGACAGATTCTGTTTTCTATGTGTTGCTTGCTTATTTTGATGAATCTATGGCTAGTAAAATTCTAAATATACTAAACCTGGCCAGGTTTAGTTTACCACGTTTTTTTGAATTTTTTCTATCACAGAAATTCATCCAATGGATGTGTAACACGTGTAATAGTGGGGGCGTGGCGTGTCTGCGGCTGGGTCTTGTGGAGCGATTGTCGATGGGATTCGTTAAAAAATGCGACCGCCTTTGCCGATTTGCTGCATGTTCTGCGACGTGATCGGTTTGGTATTGGTTGCATGCCCTGGTTACGTGGAGGTGGAGACCAATTTGTCCACCTTCTGTTTTGGATTCTTCCGCATGCGGTGCTGATTATTTCCTTTTTATATTTTTTTGTCTTGTCACGTATGCTCGCCTGGGTCGGCTGCCTCTTGCATCTTCCTGACTCTTCCCGCTGGCGGTTGCCGCTTCGATGGAATCCTCTAGGTATTTCTCACCGCCTTCGCTGTCCCTTTTCAATTTGATTTCTCCTGTCTGCCGACTCCTATAAATCTTGGTTCCCTTCTGCGGTCGCTGCTCATTCTCTCCACTTCGCTGCCTTTTCCCTCCTTCAAGTGATCGTTCTTTTGGTCGATGATGGCTGGGCACGTCTTTTCGATCCGGGCGACGCCGTCGTGGCCGCCCTCCACGAGATTCGGCGGCCGTTATTGCCCGTGTCGCCCGGCGCCGGGTCGCGTTCTGCTTGTGGATACGTTGTCGGCGATGGCAGCTGATGGTTGTGCCCGGCTAGCTGCAGTTGATTCGGGTTGTCGCTGTCGGTTTGGTACTCGCCGGCCGTTTTGTTCTTCTCGGCCTGGTCAGTTCCTTTGTCTTTCTCTGGTTGTGCCTTTTTTTGTATTGATTTTGTGCTCCTTCGTCTAGGTTGTCGTCGTTTTAATTGGTTGATTCATTGTGTAGGTGACCGCCGACTTGACCCGCGACAATATATTAATGTGGACGTTGATAGTCGCCGTCGGGAGATTTCATTTGGGAAGCGACCTGTAGATTGTACCGTTGGTAAGTGGTGTCAATTCTTTCTACATGTATGTCAATGGCTGTTCGTGCTTTTGATTGTTTCCTTGCGTTTCTTCTTCTTGTTGTGGGTCTTGATTTCTTGTTTTTTATGCGTAGGTTCTGCTATTAGTGTAGGTTCTTCTTGATTGATCGGGTCGCTTGGCTGTCCGCCTGTCAGTGTGCGACCTGGTTGGCTTTCTGTTCTATCAGTTTGTGGTGTTGCTCAATCTAGCTGTTCAATGTCATGCTCATTTCCAGGATTCTAATGTGGTCCGTCCAATGTTTGATTCAGATAGTTGGTTTGTCGAAGTTTTTGACGGACCGACTGTTAGTTCTTCCGTTTTTTCTGCTAGTGTTCATCCTGGTGGTTCTTTGGTTAGCGGTACGTCTTTCCGCTGTCATCCGAGAGTTGTGCCCTTATGTGATGCCGGTGCGTTCGGTCGGCCTACTCCTCTTGGTAAGTTCAGTTTTGTAAATATGCCCGTGCTTTTCTTGGGTTTTGTGGCCCTCTTTCAAAATTGGTTCTAATTTGTGTACGTGTTTTCCATTTGAGTGTTGCCTACTCCTGTTATGGAGCACCTTCTCTAGATGTTGCCGCTGGCCTCTGTCTCGCCGGAGTCCCGATTATTCGTTCCCCCATGTCTGCTGCGCAGCCATGTAGTGATGCATCTGGCAGCATGTCCTTCCGCCCGGCTATGCCACCCCCTCCTAGCTTGATCACTCCAGACGACGGCGGTGGCCGGGTCCATCTGATGTATGGCGGCGGTGTCCAAATCTGAGCGGCAGACACACAACATTTCCCGCCGGACCAAGCAGGTTTTTCTCCTGTCCCCTCCCCACCCCCTTCTCGCGAGCATCTTTTCCATTGTTTCACCGGTTCAGCGGTCCAGCTCACTAACAGCCGCGGCCACTTGCAGCTAGCTGCTTCAGAGTTGAAGTCGTCTTCCAGCGGTGACGCCCTGCTACAGCCTCGACAGTAAAACCTCGGCACCCCCTCCGTGAGCGCCGCCCAAGGAAGCCACAACCCTCGCATGTGACCCTGTTTACCAGCACACGTCCCCGAGGTCGATGCTGTTCCCCGATGTGCTGCCTCACGGCGGCGCGGATGGCCTAGTCGTCCGCCGGTTTGGACGATGCTGTCTCATGTTTCTGCCTCATGTGGTTCAAGGCAGCGCTCCTCCTAGGCAGGCAGACGGCTTCAACAACCAGCGATGGACAAGCCAGCACGGAGGAGGCGGGAGTGGTGATGCGGCTGCCGAAGCAGTTCTGCAGCTCGCTCACAACAGAGATGTGCGTCACATGTGCAATATCACGGTCACATCTGGCGTCCGCTCTAGCGGAAGAGGGACGTCACATGCTGCTATGCCAAAATACAGGATGCTGATAGCTGCGGTGATGTGTTCGATTTGTCTGTAGAATATTTGCGTTATAGTGTGTTGGATATTTCTCTTGTTTAAATACGCCATCCAGATTTAGTTATTCACAAACTTGAATGTTTATGCATTCAGTACTACGACTTCACTCTTTAAATTGAATCGGTGGAGCCTCCCGATTGAGCAACGTCCTCTCTATTATTCCTTCAAACCCGAAAAGTTCTTGAAGAGTCAAAGTACAGCTAGATTACGTTTACGCCTACAATCTTATAGCTTAATTTATTCTTTTGCTAAATGTGTGTGTGTGGACAAATTTCTGTAGGGTGATGCAAAATATTGCTTGTAGATAGGAGGCTATCTACACTTCTACAGGCATGCATGATGTCGCTTTGTTTACAATAATTTTGCAAAACTCATATTTGTTCAAATGCTTCTAAGCAGTAAAAATGCCCCTTTACTTACTGTCGCTGCTAAACGTGGGTGCGGTCATTAGACTCAGCCGGGGTGGGGTGAAATCAAGTGGTGTCTGGGTATGTCGTGGAGGTAGATGGTATGTGTGCTCATGCGTTTAACAATTTCTGAATTTAAGGCTATTTTTGTGTGCTTCTCGATGCTCATGTGCGTAATAACTTGTTGATGCAGGTATTGCTAGCTTATTTATGAATTATCTATGTAGTGTGTTTGTGTTTTTATATACAGTTCTCTGTTTGCAGTGAACTGTATGTAGTTTGAACAACCGGTTTACTTCTGAAGTGTGCTACTTTTAATTTGTACCTTTGTATCCCTACATTTGCAACATCTTAATAGCATCGTATGTTCGATTTCTTCAGTGTCTCTATATATTATTCTGAGATTAAATCAGCGTGCACTGATCCACTCTTGAATCAGTAGATTGCACATTTGCGAGTGATCATCGAGTGCGGCGTGCCGCCGCGCGGATTAGCCTAGTAGTTTATAAACCATAGAGAAGTTGGAATACAGTAGATTTAACACCAATATAAATAAAGAATGAGTTCATTACAGTACCTTGAAGTGGTGTTTTGTTTTCTTTCGCTAACTTGGTATCCACGAGTTTTTTGTTAAGTTTTGTGTTGTGAAGTTTTCAAGTTTTGGGTAAAGATTCGATGGACTATGGAATAAGGAGTGGCAAGAGCCTAAGCTTGGGGATGCCCAAGGCACCCCAAGGTAATATTCAAGGATAACCGAAAGTCAAAGCTTGGGGATGCCCCGGTGGCATCCCCTCTTTCGTCTTCGTTCATCGGTAACTTTACTTGGAGCTATATTTTTATTCACCACATGATATGTGTTTTGCTTGGAGCGTCATTCTATTTTCTTTAGATTTTCTTGCTGTTTGAATAAAGTATCAAGATCTGAAATTCTTAAATGTTAGAGAGTCTTCACATAGTTGCACAATTATTCAACTACTCATTGATCTTCACTCATATCTTTTTGGAGTAGTTTGTCGTTTGCTCTAGTGCTTCACTTATATCTTTTAGAGCACGATGGTAGTTTTATTTTGAAGAAATATATGAACTCTCATGCTTCACTTATATTATTTTGAGAGTCGTTAATAGCATGGTAATTTGCTTAATATTAATATACTTGGTATTCAAGATATGTGAAACTTTCTTATGAGTGTGTTGAATACTAAGAAAAGTTTGATACTCGATAATTGTTTTGAGATATGGAGGTAGTGATATTAAAGTCATGCTAGTTGGGTGATTATGAATTTAAAGAATGCTTGTGTTCAAATTTGCAAGTCCCGTAGCATGCACGTATGGTTAAAGTTGTGTAACAAATTTGAAACATGAAGTGTACCTGGCTTGTGCATCCTTATGAGTGGCGGTCGGGGATGGCGATGGTCTTTTCCTACCAATCTATCCCCCTAGGAGCATCGCGTAGTACTTGATTTTTGATGACTTCTAAATTTTTGCAATAAGTATATGAGTTCTTTTGACTAATGTTGAGTCCATGGATTATACGCACTTTTACCTTTCCGCCTTTGCTAGCCTCTTGATGCAGTGCATTGCCCTTTCTCACCTTGAGAGTTGGTGCAAACTTGGCGGTGCATCCAAACCCCGTGATACGATCACGCTCTATCACACATAAACCTCCCTATATCTTCCTCAAAACAGCCACCATACCTACCTATTATGGCATTTCCATAGCCATTCGAGAGATATATTGCCATGCAACTTTCCACCGTTCGTTCATCATCATGACATGCTTTACTTTTTCATATTGCCATTGCATAATCATGTAGTTGACATCGTATTTGTGGCAAAGCCACCATGCATTATTTTTCATACATGTCACTCTTGATTCATTGCACCATCCCGGTACATCATGGGAGGCATTCATATAGAGTCATATCTTGTTCTAGGTTCGAGTTGTCATCCTTATGTTGTAATCAATAGAAGTGTGATGATCATCATTATTAGAGCATTGCCCAATCAAAAAAAAGAGAAAGGCCAAAAAGAAAAAAGGAAAGGCCCAAAAAAATAAAAAATAAAAAGGGTAATGTTACTATCTCTTTTTCCACGCTTGTGCTTCAAAGTAGCACCTTGTTCTTCGTGTAGTGAGTCTCATATATTGTGCTTCAAAGTAGCACCATGTTTTTCATATAGTGAGTCTCATAAGTTGTCTTTTTATACTAGTGGGAATTTTTCATTATAGAACTTGGCTTGTATATTCCTATGATGGGCTTCCTCAAATGCCCTAGGTCTTCATGAGCAAGAAAGTTGGATGCACACCCACTAGTTTTCTTTTGTTGAGCATTCATAGCTCTAGTGCATCCGTTGCATGGCAATCCCTACTCCTCATGTTGACATCAATTGATGGGCATCTCCATAGCCCGTTGATTATCCTCGTCAATATGAGACTTTCTCCTTTTGTCTTCTCCACACAATCCCCATCATCATATTCTATTCCACCCATAGTGCTATATCCGTGGCTCACGCTCATGTATTCTTGTGAAGGTTGAAAAAGTTTGAGATTATTTAAGTATGAAACAAATGCTTGGCTTGTCATCGGGGTATAGAAGTTGGGAACATCTTTGTGTGACGAAAATGAAGCATAGCCTAACTATATGATTTTGTAGGGATGAACTTTCTTTTGCCATGCTATTTTGGGAAGACATGATTACTTTGATTAGTATGCTTGAAGTATTACTATTTCTTTTATCAATATGAACTTTTGTCTTGAATCTTTCGGATCTGAATATTCATATCACAAGTAAGAATAATTACATTGAAATTATGCCAAGTAGCACTCGCATCAAAAATTATCTTTTTTATCATTTACCTACTCGAGGACGAGCAGGAATTAAGCTTGGGGATGCTTGATACGTCCCCAACGTATCTATAATTTTTGATTGCTCCATGCTATATTATCTACTGTTTTGGGCAATATTAGGCTTTATTTTCCACTTTTATATTACTTTTGGGACTAACCTATTAACCGGAGGCCCAGCCCAGATTTGCTGGTTTTTGCCTATTTCAGTGTTTTGAAGAAAAGGAATATCAAACGGAGTCAAAACGGAACGAAATCAACTGGAGAAGTTATTGTTGGAAGGAAACCCACCTGATGGACTTGGACTCCACGTCACAAGATACGGGAGGTGCTCACGAGGGTGGGGGGCGCCCACCCCCTAGGCGCGCCGCCTCGTGGGGCCCGTGGCTCCACCGACGTACCCCTGCACCCATATATACCTACATATCATAAAACTTCGAACAGAAGATAGATCGGGAGTTCCGCCGCGCAAGCCTCTGTAGCCACCAAAAACCTCTCGGGACCACTGTTAAGGCACTCGCCGGAGGGACAATCCATCACCGGTGGCCATCTTCATCATCCGGCGCTATCCATGACGAGGAGGAGTAGTTCACCCTCGGGGCTGAGGGTATGTACCGATAGCTATGTGTTTGATATCTCCTCTCGTGTTCTCTCTCGTGTTCTCTCTCTCGTGTTCCCTCTATGGCACGATGTTGATGTATCCGAGCTTTGCTATTATAGTTGGATCTTATGTTTCTTCTCCCCTCTACTCTCTTGTGATGAATTGAGTTTCCCCTTTGAAGTTATCTTATCGGATTGAGTCTTTTATGAGAACACTTGATGTATGTCTTGCCGTGCTTATCTGTGGTGACAATGGGATATCATGTGCCACTTGATGTATGTTTTGGTGACCAACTTGCGGGTTCCGCCCATGAACCTATGCATAGGGGTTGGCACACATTCTTGACTCTCCGGTAGAAACTTTGGGGCACTCTTTGTAGTACTTTTATGTTGGTTGGATGAATCTGAGATTGTGTGATGCATACCGTATAATCATGCCCACGGATACTTGAGGTGACATTGGAGTAGCTAGGTGACATTAGGATTTTGGTTGATTTGTATCTTAAGGTGTTATTCTAGTACCAACTCTAGGGCTGTTTGTGACACTTATAGGAATAGCCCAACGGATTGATTGGAAAGAATAACTTTGAGGTGGTTTCGTACCCTACCATAATCTCTTCGTTTGTTCTCCGCTATTAGTGACTTTGGAGTGACTCTTTGTTGCATGTTGAGGGATTGTTATATGATCTATCTATGTTATTATTGTTGAGAGAACTTGCACTAGTGAAAGTATGAACCCTAGGCCTTGTTTCCTATCATTGCAATACCGTTTACGCTCACTTTTACCACTTGTTACCTTGCTGTTTTTATATATTTCAGATTACAAAAACCTATATCTACCATCCATATTGTACTTGTATCACCATCTCTTCGCTGAACTAGTGCACCTATACAATTTACCGTTGTATTGGGTGTGTTGGGGACACAAGAGACTCTTCGCTCTTTGGTTGCAGGGTTGCTTGAGAGAGACTATCTTCATCCTACGCCTCCGACGGATTGATAAACCTTAGGTCACCCACTTGAGGGAAATTTGCTACTGTCCTACAAAACTCTGCACTTGGAGGCCCAACAACGTCTACAAGAAGAAGGTTGTGTAGTAGACATCATCGTACACTCCCAGAACCTTCCCTTTGTACACGACATACCACTGCTTCTTTGCCATCAACAATCTAGGTACCTGTTAGAGATGCATCTTCATCAAGAGAATGTTCAATCATATGTAACAAAATATACTAGAGCAACACGAAAAAGAAAGGGTAGCAACTAGATGCAACATATAGTACGCAAACTAATTAACTAGAGGTACGCAGGTCATCGTACCCAAAATAACAAAGTAGCGTTACGCAAGTTCGGCAGGGACCGTGGACATCACAAAGTTTCATCGCTATAAAAAGTATACAAGTTCAACCGACACATATCGTCATCATCGGCATCATAAATCACTAGAAGTTCCATCCTTCCATATCATCAAGGATGGACCCTAGCTTCTTGAACGGCATGAGGTCGACATTGTATGCCTATGCGAAGTTCGGAGACGCCCATTTCGCGATATAGGGCCGTGGTGGAACATCCCCTTCTCATCGACGATTTCTTTCATGATGATCACCGAAATGTCCCTCTGGATGCGAAAGAAGTCATCTCTAAGTTTATAATCCGCTTCTCCATGAGATTCTACCCACTTGCGGATATGATCATCATTTCTGCCTGTCATGCGAAGCTTTTGGTGATCCGTTCTGAACTCCATCGTGAGATGGAGGAGGTAGAATCCATCATTCTTGCTTGGTTTTGGGACATGGATGCAACAGAAGTTAGTTTTATGCGAGAAACCCAACTTCTTGTTCCTTTGTTTCCTGGTCTGCAGGTGGCCACCCCTAATGCTGAAGCCTTGGAGAGCATCATGTCCGGCCCCTTCTCCGCCGCCATATCCGGCCCCTTCTCCATCACCATGTCCGACCTCTTCCCCGCCGCCATTATCGATCATCTCTCCATCTTGCCTCGTGTCGTCATTGCTTGCCCTGTCGGCGTCCTCAACATCATCATCCTCATCTTCAATTATCCACCGAGTATAGCCATCCATGAAACCAGTCATGAGCAGGCGCGCTTTGACATGACCCTTGTCATAGGGGTCGAGCCAAACTCGTCCTTTGCATCTTCGACACGGACATAAAACCTCTGTCAGGTTATTTTCTTTCATGTCCTGCACCGCCGACCGCAACCACCTGTCCACCATCGTTCCAATCGACCATCATGAACGCTTTGCATGGTATAATAAAAAATTGATTATAAAAATGTGTGCATGCATCAAAGTCATACAAAAATTCGGCATGACCTTCCCTAAAAATAGGACATATATAGTTTGCCTGGAATTCTCCGAAATGGAAATAAATCGATATTTCGGAAAAACATAGGCAACTCACAAGCACAATTCGGCGTAAACTCATGCCACACAAACAATTTCCATCATATCGTCCGATTATGTCATATCGCACACACATACACATATTTCCATTCTTGCAAAAGCATAAATTTTTAATCACCTATCTCGAGATCGAGCACACGGTGGAGATGATGATGTAGTAGGGAGATCAAAAGTGGACAAAGCTCTTCTTGACAAGACTAGATCTAGTTAGGGGGTGCATAGGTCACTTCACTAAATGCTACGTCTACCTAGCTAGCTAGTTTGGAAGGAGACAACTTCAACTAGTGAAGGGGAAAGGAAAAAGATAAAGAAGATGCATTAATGGAGGTGGTGTAGTTAGTTAGGAGTAATCAAAAGAGAGAAAGGTAGGTAGAAGGAGAGTAATGGGGGGAGAAGTAGTGAGGAAGAAGCAAAGTGAGGGAGAGAGGAGGTGGGAGGTAGGGGAAAGTGAGGAAGAGAGGATGGGGGAGGGGAGGGTGAGGGAAAAGGTGCTATATGCTGCGGCTTAGCAGTAGTGCTGGCCGTAAACCGCGCTGCTGCTAATAAGATAGCAGCAACGCGCTTCTGGAACACGCGCTACTGCTAAGGGGGGCCCGCCATGTGGCCAGTTTAAAATTAGCAATAGCGTCACCCAAAAAAGCGCGCTACTACTATTACTTTATTATTAGTAGCACGATTAGCTAGAGCACGCTGCTGCTAAACCTAGGGTGGCGGGAACGGTCAGTCAATTTTAGTAGCAGTGTGGTTCCACCGAGCTGCGCTACTGCTAAGTCGATGTGATAGCGCTGTTCGTTCAGCCTTCTGACCGCCTCTTCTTCCGTATTTGCTGCTAAGATTCTGTGTATAAGATTTTCCCTAGTAATGGCTGGTTTTAAAGTTGAAGGACCATTTCTATACTATGGAGAAAATTGAGGACCACGCCGGCGTGGTCACAGTTTTTACATGCTCAATCCAATGATCTGGGATTTTTCTTGTATTTTTTACCATGCCAGACTAGCTATTCAAGCCTCTATGCTCACTGTGCCCCGACTCCTCCTCACCATCCTCTTCCTTCTTGTCCGTCTCCTTCTTTGCCATCTCCAGATGCTCCTCAAGCGCTTCAACATCCTACGGTCGACGGACGGCTTACACGATCATCCTTGCATCATCATCCAACTCCTAAATCTTCAATGTCAACATCTTCGAATCATCTGAAGCAGCTGCAGTCTCAACTTTTTTCTCTTCGAGCTTGGTCCTTTTCTCTTTGAGATTGAGCTTCTTCTCGGTCGCCACCATCAACATGTTAAACCATTCAGCCTTTTTCCCTCCTTGACACGGAGTTCTTGACACATGCCTCCTACTTCACCAAGATGTCCTCGAACCTCTCCATCATTATCGATTGTCAAAAGCTGGCAGATCTTGGGTAGGGGGGCCCGAGCTGTTAGATCGGATCGATGGGTAACAAGAGAGAACACAGACAAAGTTTACCCAGGTTCGGGCCCTCTCTATGGAGGTAAAACCCTACATCCCGCTCTTGCTTATATTATGGAACTGTCGAAGTACAGAGTTGATCTACCTCGAGATCGTGAGTTGTGGTCTAAACCCTAGGGGTGATGATGAATGGGTGTATGGATGATCTCTACGGACTAAACCCTCTGGTTTAAATAGGCACCAGGGGTATATAGGGTTACACATGGTCGGTTGCCATCTAGGAATCTAGATGCCGAATCTAATTAGATATGCTTGAAGTACACGCCTAGTCTTCGATCGCCACACTTTGAAGGCCTTTGAAGTCCCTCCTCCTTAACGGGCTGGTGGTCCGGCCCATACATTAGTCTGGTTGGGCTAGGACCCCCCAGTCCAGGACACCGTCAGTGGCCCCCGAACTTGTCTTCGAAGCCGAGGTTGACAACCTTCGATCGGATAATGTCTTGGTGGCGATTTTAAGCCTTAGCAGGCAAGTTCCACGTCCTCGGATGGGTTTGATACGAAACTTGTGAGCCCTTTTAATCGGTTATTATCTTCACGGAGACCTAAGCAAGTTCGACCATGTGTAGTCAAGATGCACTTTTATTCATCCAAAGTATAAGCTTACTGTAAGTGCATCTAGTGCCACCCCTAGTTGGTTTTGGAGTATTGACGACAAACCTGGATGAGGGACTAATGTGTTTGTGAGAATTGCAGGATAACACAGGTAGTAGTCCCTCATTCATTGATTTACCTCTAGGAGATGACCCCTAAAAATGTGTGAAGACATTGAAGACAATGGTGGTATGTGAAGATATTCACAACGAGAATTATGACTCGAGAAGACATTCATCTGAAGACTATGGAGTGCGAAGACATAGCTGTTTCGTAGTTTCCTTTTCTTCTTTATTGAGTCATAGGAACCACCGTATTGTTAAGTGGGGTCCAAGTGAACAAAATCAGAGTGACTGAAGTGATGCTCAACCAAATCCTATTTCTTTGAGCGAAGACAATGAGAGAAAATCTTATCCAGAGCTGGACGATTCAGCTTTAATTGTAGCCCAAGTCAAGCTGCCGCCTGTGTTTGAAATCTAACTGTTGGAACACGTGTCAGTTCCTTAGTGACCCAGGGTCATTTCAGACAAATTAGGTCGGGTTGCCTAGTGGCTATAAATACCCACCCCCTACACCATAAATTGGTGGCTGCTCAGAGTCAGTGCACGGCTTTTGTCGTTTGAGAGCAACCCACCTCCGAAGCATTTGAGAGAGAGATACTTGCGAGGACAAAGCCGAAAACACCCAGAGCCCAAAGAGTGTTTGGCGTCACTGAAGTCTTTCTGTCCGCGTGACCTGAAGACTTGTTACACTTGAGGACTGTGAATCCTCCAGCCGGTTAGGCGTCGCGTTCTGAGCATCCAAGAGTCATTGTGGATTGCCGATTGAGCGAAGTCTGTGAAGGTTTGAAGTCTACCTTGAAGACTTACCAGAGTGATTGGGCGGGGACTAGGTGTCCTTAGCTCAAGGGGAATAAGGTGAAGACGCGGTCTTCTGAGTTAAATCTCAGCCTCCCTAACCAGACGTACAGTTGTCACAACAACTGGAACTGGTCCAACAAATCCTTTGTCTTCACCAAGCAACTGGTTCTATCTCTTCCTTCTCTTTACTTACAGTTTGTCTTCATGAAGTCATTGCCTGTTTGCATTATCTGTTTGACTTCACTGTGTGACTACTTGTTCTGATTGGCTTCATACTATCTTCCATCCTGATCCATACTGCCAAGTTGCTAATAGTCTTCGTGCTTTCACTTCATTGAATACTTGACTATGGCTTGCCTAGTGTAGTCTACCTTCCGCTGCATAGGATCATTTCTATTCTTTGTCTTCGAAATCCCCATGTTTTGAAGTCTTTCAAAAAATTGCCTATTCACCCCCCTCTAGTCGATATATAGCACTTTCAATTGGTATCAGAGCAAGGTACTCCCTTGTTCTGTGTGATTCGGTTTAACCAGCTGGAGTTTTAGCTATGTCGACTGCAGGGATAATCAAAGTCTCCGCTGCATGCCCCTGTCTTTGATGGCACCGATTACCCTCTTTGGAAGAATAAGATGCGCATGCATCTTGAAGCCGATGATGTCGAGCCTGCGGTATGTCGTCAAGAACGGCGTTCCCAAGACTGAGGAAGGTGTCACCCCTGCTGATGTCAAGAAGTTCGTTCAACTGGATTCTACTGCCAAGAACATCATCTGTGGTCATCTGACCAAAGGACAGTATGGCCGTGTGAGTGCTCTGGAAACGTCGAAGCTAGTCTGGGACTGGCTCTCCAAGGTTAACGAAGGCGTCTCAACCCAGAGAGATTAAAGGATCAGTGTCCTTCGCAACCTCTTCAACCGCTTCAAGAGAAATGACAATGAGAATGTCCAGCTCATGTTTGATCGCCTCATTGACATCACAAATGAGCTTCATGCTCTCGGCGCCACTGAGATCACCAAGCATGAAATCGTCAAGACACTCCTGAGATCACTTGACAGCTCGTTTGACACCCTAGCCCTGATGATTCAAGAACGCCCTGACTTCAAGTGTGACACCCCCGACTCGACCGTACACTAATCATACACGCAAATGTGTACGATCAAGATCAGGGACTCACGGGAAGATATCACAACACAACTCTAGACACAAATAGAAATAATACAAGCTTCATATTACAAGCCAGGGGGGCCTCGAGGGCTCGAATACATAGCTCGATACACAAGAGTCGGTGAGCAACAATATCTGAGTACAGACATAAGTTAAACAAGGATGCCTTAAGAAGGCTAGCACAAAAGCAACATGATCGAAGAGGCAAGGCCTCCTGCCTGGGACCTCCTAACTACTCCTGGTCATCGGCGGTCTTCAAGCAATAGCGTCCGTCGGTGCTGGCATCTGGCTCCAAGGATCCACCATCTGGTTGCATCAACCGGAAAGAAGAAGGAAGGGGCAAAAGGGGGAGCAAAGCAACCGTGAGTACTCATCCAAAGTACTCGCAAGCATCAGATCTATACTAAGTATGCATTGGTATCAAATGGAAGGGTTGTATCGTGGGTGAGCTGCGAAAGCTAATATGGGGAAGGCCTAGCCTGTCGAAGACTAGCATCTTCAAGCAGCTCCAAGCATCTTGCATCATGTAGAAGAGTAAAGAATAGCAGTTTAATTAACAAGCATATTGTAACATTAAGGCCCAGAGATCCTTCCTCGACTCCCTGCGAGAAAGCAATCCCGGAGCCAACATAACCATCACATATCAAGTATCCATTTCTAGTTGTATAAGATCAGGATACAAGTCTGAACGTCCATTACCGTGGACATGGTATTCGAATATAGATCTTCCCTGCAGGGTGCACCACGTTACCCAACACGCTCGATCACTCTGGCGGACACACCTTTACGGGGTCAATGCAGACCTCGGAAGATCAACACGTCGCAGTCCTACCTAGGCTCAGCAGAGAGGTCCCCGCCGGTCTACATCCTAAGCACTCCGGGGTCTTGGGCCCATCGCCCACGGCACTCCGGGTCATTGTGACCAGGGTGGATACCAGCACCGCCTCGGATGGCCAAAGACGATCCGACCGTCTTTGCCGCCTTCTGAAGCGGACATCCGACAAAGCTTTACCGATACCACGGCGCCGAGGCCCATAACTATTCTCGCGTGGTGGTTAGTGCGTAAAGGCGGAGGCCAACTCGAACAAATACCCAAACCTGTTAGTGCATTAGCAATTAAAAGTAGTAGCGGCTGCCGGGACAAGTCGGAGCTATCACCCTCTCGGGTGATACCGCTAAACAGCCGGCCGCCTTGTCACATCGCGACGGGTGCTCTCGGGCCCGCCCGGCTTTCTATGATCTCAAGTAAAGTCAAGGTAGCTGTGTCCGGACATCAAGGGGAAAACCCAAGGAAACACCCCGATGGATTCCACTCAATGTAATCATCAAGGTGAGCGTAAGAGGGACCACCCTCGAGGTTCACACTTGAGGTGTTGCAACGAGCCGTGACGGGAATGGTGAAAGAGGAACCACCCTCGATGGCTACACGAATAGCTACACTACAGAATTATCATCGAGTGCATTATGAGGGATCACCCTCGGCACTTTCGATAGTAGCTCTGCAAAGTCGAGCAACAAAGGGGCGTGATGTGATGTGAGGTGTCAGGGGCTCACGGTCATCGATCACGTTGGTCGAGGCATCGATGATGAAGCGAGGCAACAAGGACAAGGTGGAGGTCAGCGATGGATCACTAGCCAACCTATACTAAGCGGTTTAGGGTAGCGGTAGGTAACAATAGCGGTACAAAAGCGGGCTATGCATCGAATAGGAGCAAACAATAACAGTAGCAAAATCTAATGCAAGCATGAGAGTATGGAATGGGCGATATCGGGATGATCAAAGGAGGGCTTGCACGGTTGCTCGAGACAAGAAGGAGGGTAAATCGTCGGCGTAGTCGATCATGACATCGGCATCGGTCTCGGGGTCTATCGGAGAGAAGAGGAAGAAACAGTAAATACACACAAACATATGCACAACATGATTACAAAGCGGGGCTAGAGGTGTTCTAACGCGATTGCTAGGCGTTCTTGTGAAGGGGGAAAACATCCGGGAAAGTTTTCCCGGAGTTAGGCATTTTCGGACAAACGAATCGGAGGGGAAATGTTGCATGTTTGCTATGTTAGGGGCACGTGACGGATGAACGGAGAGCGTATCCGGATTCGTCATATTTTTCTGAGCAACTTTCATGTATAAAACTTTTTCATCCCAGTTACGGATAATTTTCTATGATTTTCTAAAGTTTTAGCAATATTATGAAATTATTAATAATTCGAAATAAATACTAAAATGCTAGATGCACCCAATATAGGGTACATGTAACTGTATCTGGGTGGTCGAGGTGGGCCAGGGGGTCCCAGTTGACCAGTCAACGTTTGACTGGTCAACAGAGGGTGGGGCCCCCTGTCATACACACATTTACCTAACTATTGATTAAATTAACTAATCTAGTTCATTAGTTTAACTAAGATTAATTAATTAAGTTAATTAATCATTTAATTAATTAATTAATTAATTAATTTTATTAATATATTTTTTGTATTACTTTACTTTTTTTAGGTGGGGCCCACTGGCATTGGGCTAGAGGCCATAGCGGGCCAGCTGTCGGGCAAGAGGCGTGGGCGTGGGCGCCCGCGAACACGGGCGAGGCTGGCCGATGGCGATGCCACCGAGGCGGGAGGCGCCTGCAGCCCGCCTGCAGTAGGCGAGGCGTGAGCGCCAGCATTTAACTCGGCGTGGGCGAGGCGAAGCGCCTGGCGGGGCTAGCGAGCGAGGGCGGCAGGCGGAGCAGCAGGGTGGCGGAGCGAGGCGGCGGCGGCTGCGGCATCGGTGGCCGAGACGGTGTGGGTGACGGTGGAGCAGCAGCACAAGGGCAGTGGGAGGTAAGCGGGAGGCGCGGGCGCGGCCACGGAGTGACCCGGGGCAGCAGCAGCGGCGATAGTACGCGGCACGCAGCGCAACCGAGTACACGCGGAGGCGGGGATGCTGTAGCGGGCGCGCGCGCATGCGATGCAAAGGAAGCGAGGCGGCGTAGGGGGGTAGAATGTGGCGCGATCTGTGAATGATCGAGGTGACTCATGAGCCCAGTGCGGTTCGGTTCAAAGACGGGTCGCGGGCGATGGCGAGTGCCTTGAGCTTCGAAAGGAGCTCGAACGCGGTGTGACGGTCTACTGACTCGGACAACAAGCGATGAACCGAATGGGGAAAATAGGGAGTCGAGGGAGAGCTCACGTTGAGGCACACGCGCCGACGGAAGCTTAGGAGCGTTAGGTTCGCCGGATCGACGGCGAACAGCGACGGTGATCCGAGGAAGAAGGCGGCGGGCGACGGCGCTGGTGGTCCTCCGCTTCGATCCGGTGACGGACGGAGTAGTGGACGACAGCGAAGAAGATGGACGAGGTCTCAAAGCGCTGGGAGCGTGGTGGGGCACGAGGACGAGGTCGGCCATGGTGACGATGGCGCTCGGGCAGGGGATCTGAGGAGGGAAACGAACGCTGCAAGCGTAGAGAGAGAGAGAGAGAGAGAGAGAGAGTGAGAGAGAGAGAGAGAGAGAGAGAGAGAGAGAAAGAGAGAGAGATAGAGAGAGAGAGAGAGAGCGAAGGAGTGGAGTGGATGAGGCGGACGAGGGAATCGACGGGCGAGGGGAGTCCTTATCCCTCCCGTCGGTGCCGGGCGAGGCGGTCAGATGAGACATGCCCCTGTGAGCGACCACGCCACGGGAACAGGAGGAGAAGGGGACCGATGGGGTAGGTGGGCTAGCTCGGGTGGGGGTGGGCGAGGCCCAAGGAGTCGAGGGCCTTTCTCTTTCTATTTACTTTGCATTTTCTTTTCTTTTTTTATATTTTCTATGTTCTATTTAGTTTTCTTTCACAGTTTTAATTTCTTTTATATTTTCATATAGCAATTAGCTTTATAAAAAAAAGAATATCACCTAAATTGGTTTTACTAAGTATACCACTACCGCATTTAGTTTGAGGTTCAAATAAAATACTTTAGCATTTTTATAATTTAAACGGCATTTAATAAATGTTTTAAGCCACTATATATTCACAAAAAGGCATGTAAATATTTTACAAAAAATGCTGGGTCACCACCATATTTAGTTATGGTATATTTGCCACACTTTGGACATTTTATTTTGCGTGTTTGAGAAATTTGAATCTTGGACTTAAATTTGAATTTGAATTGAATTATGTTTTGGATCAAGCGAGGATTAGTAACAGTAATGTGATGACATAGCACCATTAACGGGGGATTACTGTAGCTTAATTGTCCGGGTGTCACAATTCTCCTCCACTACAAGAAATCTCGTCCCGAGATTTAGGAGGTAGAAGGAAAGAAAACGGGGTATTTAGCTCGAAGACGATCCTCGAGTTCCCAGGTGGCTTCATCTTCAGAAGGATTTGACCACTGAACCTTTTAGAATTTTGAAAGCCCTCTGACGGTGCGACGTTCAGTATGACTGAGAACGCGGTCCGGACAGATACTTCAGGCTTCGAGGTAGTGTTTTTCACGCATCCAAGGAATAAATCCGTGCCTCGGCATTCCGAACAAGGTGAGCATGGTAGCTCACTATCTCACTTGACGGATGTAGTAGATGCACGGTTTTAGTGGCGCAAATGATAGAAGCGGTATGTGTTTTCAACCATTCCATTCCCAGAATGAGGTCGATATTGGACGACTTCAAAACAATGGGGGAACATGGAATTCCAGCCGTTCAATTTCAACGAGGGACATTGAGGCTAACCATGGTGGTCCGACATTGGCCAGGGTGTGTACCACTAGCGGATTGTTCATCTCTTGAACTTAAGGCCATGCATGGATGCAAAATCTTCTGATATGAATGAATGCGATGCTCCTGAATCGAATAAAACAGAGGCTGGTATTGAGTTAACAAGAAGAGTACCCAACACAGTAGCAGGCTGGTCTTGAGCTTCATTCAGATCAATGTGGTTGGCCTGACCACGGCCATAAGGCCTGGCATTGTTGTTGCGGGGTTGATTGTTATGATGGCCAGTTGGAGGAAGTGCAAGCTGGTACTGATTCTGAGAGCAGTCCCTGGCAAGGTGACCTGGTTGACCACACCTGAAGCATAGCCCATCATTGGGACGGGGATCAAGAGCTCGGGGTGGTGCAGCTTGAAGTCTTGGCTGTCCAGGCAGTGGAGGAGGCAGACGAGGTGCAACATGGGCCTGTCTTGGTGCAGGGGCAGCTGGTGGATACATGCTGTGGGGGATACATATCTTACGCTTCTGCGATGACGGGCCCGAAGATGAACCCGCATCACGGTAGCGCCTGAGGGATCCGAGGTGCTCCTGCAGACCAGTTTCGACCTGAATGGCCTTGTTCACCAAGGTGGCGAAATCAGCAAAGTCATGCACGAGGAGCGCTAGTTTGATATCAGCTTGAAGTCCATCACGAAACTTTTCCTGTTTTCGTGCATCAGTGGCAATGTCATCTTCAGCATAGCGGGACAAGTCAAGGAACTCCTGCTGATAAGCATCCACAGTCTTGTTGCCTTGGGTGAGATTGCGAAAATCGCGCTTCTTCCTGTCCATAATTCCCTGAGGAATGAAGCGGGCACGAAAAGCAGCTTGGAAATTGATACGTCTCCAACGTATCTATAATTTTTGATTGCTCCATGCTACTTTATCTACTGTTTTGGACCATATTGGGCTTTACTTTCCACTTTTATATCATTTTTGGGACTAACCTACTAACCGGAGGCCCAACCCAGAATTGCTGTTTTTTGCCTATTTCAGTATTTCGAAGAAAAGGAATATCAAACGGAGTTCAAACGGAATGAAACCTTCGGGAACGTGATTTTCTCACCGAACGTGATCCAGAGAACTTGGAGTGCAAGTCAAGAAGCAATAGGAGCCTCCACGAGATAGGAGGGCGTGCCCCCACTATAGGGCGCGCCCCCTGTCTCGTGGGCCCCTCGGGCGGCCACCGACGTACTTCTTCTTCCTATATATACCCTCATTACCCGAAAATATCCAGGGCACCACAAAACACAATTTCCACCACCACAACCTTACATGTCGTGAGATCCCATCTTGGGGCCTTCTTGGCACTTTCTGGGAGGGGAATCAAGCACGGGGCCTCTAGATCAACATCCTTGCCCTCCAGATGAGTTGTGAGTAGTTTACCACAGACCTATGGGTCCATAGTTATTAGCTAGATGGCTTCTTCTCTCTTTTGGATCTCAATACAATGTTCTCCCCTCTCTTGTGGAGATCTATTCCATGTAATCTCTTTTTGCGGTGTGTTTGTTTGAGATCCGATGAATTGTGGGTTTATGATCAAGTTTATCTATGAATAATATTTGTATCTTCTCTGAATTCTTTTATGTATGATTAAGTTATCTTTGCAAGTCTCTTCGAATTATCGGTTTAGTTTGGCCTACTAGATTGATCTTTCTTGCCATGGGAGAAGTGCTTAGCTTTGGGTTCAATCTTGCGGTGTCCTTACCCAGTGACAGAAAGGGTTGCAAGGCACATATTGTATTGTTGCCATCGAGGATAACAAGATGGGGTTTATATCATATTGCATGAGTTTATCCCTCTACATCATGTCATCTTGCTTAAAGCGTTACTCTATTCTTATGAACTTAATACTCTAGATGCATCTTTGGATAGCGGTCGATGTGTGGAGTAATAGTAGTAGATGCAGGCAGGAGTCGGTCTACTTGTTATGGATGTGATGCCTATATACATGATCATGCCTAGATAATCTCATAGCAAATGCGCTTTTCTATCAATTGCTCGTGATGAATTTGTTCACCCACCGTAATACTTATGCTATCTTGAGAGAAGCCACTAGTGAAACCTATGGCCCCCGGGTCTATCTCTTATCATATTTGCTTCCAATCTACCTTTATTTACATCTTTACTTTTTGCATCTATATTATAAAATACCAAAAATATATTTATCTTATCATACTATCTTTATCAGATCTCACTTTCGCAAGTGGCCGTGAAGGGATTGACAACCCCTTTATTGCGTTGGTTGCGATTTCTCGATTGTTTGTGTAGGTGCGTGGGACTTTTGAGGAGCCTCCTCTTTGGATTGATACCTTGGTTCTCAAACCGAGGAAATACTTACGCTACACTTTGCTGCATCACCCTCTCCTCTTCGAGGAAAACCAGCATAAGCTCAAGACGTAGCAAGAAGGATTTCGGCGCCGTTGTCGGGGAGGTCTTCGCTCAAGTCAAGACATACCAAGTACCCATCACAAACCTATCTCCCTCGCATTTACATTATTTGCCATTTGCCTCTCATTTTCCTCTCCCCCACTTCACCCTTGCCGTTTTATTTGCCCTCTCTTTCCCGTTGCCATGGCCGAATAAAAAAGAACTACGGGTTTTCTCCCGAGCTCTAGTGCCTTGGATAACCCCTCTATCCTCTCTAAGCTCATAAATAATGATGCTATAGAAAGACCCACCAGGGTCTCCAATGAGAGCTTGAATAATTTTGATGAGGATGACTATGGAATTTTTCACTATTTACTTGATGAGTCTTTAAAAGATGCTTGGGATAGGTTACTTAGGATTCGGGCTAGCTATGTGCCACAATATCAAATTGAAATTTACTTAAAAAGTTTTTATGTTGGCTTGCCCGCTTCCTTCAAACAAGTTTTAGATTCCATCTTTGAAGAAGGTTTTCTTGAAGGGGATGCTATAGATACCTATGAAAGAATGAAAACTATATTTGGGCACCCCATGAATGATAAAGTTGAATCAACTACTCTCTTGTGCTTTTACCAAAATGAAATTATTAAAGAGATGAAGTCTAGTTTAGAGGCAAATTTCCGTAACGTGATTAATCATACTTCTTCCATTAATGGACATGTGCTTAACTTAAATAGAAGAATGAATGCCATAGAAAGGAGATCCTCCTCTCCGAATGCCAAAGACGGCACTACTTAGATCTATCTTCGCTTTTATGCCTAGCTAGGGGCGTTAAACGATAGCGCTAGTTGGGAGGCAACCCAATTTTATTTTTAGTTTTTTCTTTTGCTTCTGTTTAGGAATAAATAATCCATCTAGCCTCTGTTTAGATGTGGTTTTATCTTTTAATTAGTGTTTGTGCCAAGTTAAACCTCTTGGATCTTCTTGGATGATAGTTATTTGATCTTGCTGTAATTTCCAGAAACTTTGCGCTCAGTGCCCGAATTGTTAAAAATCACCAGAACGTGGTAAAATAGTGATTCCAATTGCTGCTGATCAATAAACAAATTGTCTAGGTCTTCTAATTTTGGTAGATATTTTGGAGTTCCATAAGTTTGCGTTAGTTACAGATTACTACAGTCTGTTATGTTTTTGACAGATTCTGTTTATCGTGTGTTGTTTGCTTATTTTGATGAATCTATGGCTAATAAAATAGTTTATAATCCATAGATAAGTTGGAATGCAGTAGGTTTAACACAATTACAAATAAAGAATTCCGCAAAAAAACACAATTATAAATAAATAATGAGTTCATTACAGTACCTTAAAGTAGTCTTTTGTTTTCTTTCTCTAACGGAGCTCACAAGATTTCTATTGAGTTTTGTGTTGTGAAGTTTTCAAGTTTTGGGTAAAGATTTTATGGACTATGGAATAAAGGATGGCAAGAGCCTAATCTTGGGGATGCCCATGGCACCCCAAGATATTCAAGAATAGCCACAAGCCTAAGCTTGGGGATGCCCCGGGAAGGCATCCCCTCTTTCGTCTTCGTTCATTGGTAACTTTACTTGGGGCTATATTTTTATTCACCACATGATAAGTGTTTTGCTTGGAGCATCGTGTGTTATATTAGTCTTTGCTTTTTAGTTTACCACAATCATCCTTGCTGTACACACCTTTTGAGAGAGCCATACATAAATTGGAATTTGATAGAATACTCTATGTGCTTCACTTATATCTTTTGAGCTTGACAGTTTTGCTCATAGTGCTTCACTTATATCTTTTGAGCGTGATAATTTTTGCCCTAGTGCTTCACTTATATCTTTGAGAGCACGGTGGTATATTTGTTTTAAAGAAACTATTGATCTCTCATGCTTCACTTAGATTATTTTGAGAGTCGTTAATAGCATGGTAAATTGCTTAACGTTAATATACTTGGTATTCAAGATATGTGAAACTTTCTTTTGAGTGCATTGAATACTAAGAAAAGTTTGATGCTTGATAATTGTTTTGAGATATGAAGATGGTGATATTAGAGTCATGCTAGTTGAGTAGTTGTGAATTTAAAGAATACTTGTGTTGAAGTTTGTGATTCCCGTAGCATGCACGCATTATGGTGAACCGTTATGTGATGAACTCGGAGCATGATTTATTTATTGATTGTCTTCCTTATGAGTGGCGGTCGGGGACGAGCGATGGTCTTATCCTACCAATCTATCCCCCTAGGAGCATGCGCGTAATACTTTGCTTTGATAACTTCTAGATTTTTGAATCAAGTATAGGAGTTCTTTATGACTAATGTTGAGTCCATGGATTATACGCACTTTTTCCCATCCTTCCGCCATTGCTAGCCTCTCTAATACCGCACACTTTTCGCCGGTATCATACACCCACCATATATCTTCCTCAAAACAGCCACCATACCTACCTATTATGGCATTTCCATAGCCATTCCGAGATATATTGCCATGCAACTTTCCACCGTTCCGCTTATTATGACACGCTCCATCATTGTCATATTGCTAGCATGATCATGTAGTTGACATCGTATTTGTGGCAAAGCCACCATTCATAATTCTTTCATACATGTCACTCTTGATTCATTGCATATCCCGCACATCACGGAGGCATTCATATAGAGTCATATTTTGTTCTAAGTATCGAGTTGTAATTGTTGAGTTGTAAGTAAATAAAAGTGTGATGATCATCATTATTAGAGCATTGTCCTAGTGAGGAAAGGATGATGGAGACTATGATTCCCCCAAAATTCGGGATGAGACTCCGGACGAAAAAAAAGAAA
Organism: Aegilops bicornis; assembly: GCA_021605145.1. NCBI lineage: Eukaryota > Viridiplantae > Streptophyta > Magnoliopsida > Poales > Poaceae > Aegilops > Aegilops bicornis. The sequence goes on along the minus strand of JAHIAL010000024.1, from coordinate 1,417,280 downwards.
AAGAAAAAAAAGAGGCCATAAAATAAGGAGAAAAGGCCCAAAGAAAAAAAAGAGAGAATAAGAGAGAAGGGGCAATGTTACTATCCTTTTACCACACTTGTGCTTCAAAGTAGCACCAAGATCTTCATGATAGAGAGTCTCTCATTTTGTCACTTTCATATACTAGTGGAAATTTTTCATTATAGAACTTGGCTTGTATATTCCAATGATGGGCTTCCTCAAATGCCCTAGGTCTTCGTGAAACAGCGAGTTGGATGCACACCCACTTACTTTCCTTTGTTGAGCTTTCATATACTTATAGCTCTAGTGCATCCGTTGCATGGCAATCCCTACTCACTCACATTGATATCTATTGATGGGCATCTCCATAGCCCGTTGATAAGCCTAGTTGATGTGAGACTATCTTCTCCTTTTTGTCTTCTCCACAACCACCATTCTATTCCACATATAGTGCTATATCCATGGCTCACGCTCATGTATTTGCGTGAAGATTGAAAAAGTTTTGAAAATGTTAAAGTATGAAACAAGTGCTTGGCTTGTCATCGGGGTTGTGCATGATTTAAATATTTTGTGTGGGGAAGATGGAGCATAGCATGACTATATGATTTTGTAGGGATAACTTTCTTTGGCCATGTTATTTTGAGAAGACATAATTGCTTAGTTAGTATGCTTGAAGTATTATTATTTTTATGTCAATATGAACTTTTGTCTTGAATCTTTCGGATCTGAATATTCATACCACAATTAAGAAGATTTACATTGAAATTATGCCAAAGTATCACTCGCATCAAAAATTCTCTTTTTATCATTTACCTACTAGAGGACGAAAGCAGTGAATTAAGCTTGGGGATGCACGATACGTCTCCAACGTATCTATAATTTTTTATTGCTCCATGCTACTTTATCTACTATTTTGGACCATATTGGGATTTATTTTCCACTTTTATATCATTTTTGGGACTAACCTACTAACCGGAGGCCCAGCCCAGAATTGCTGTTTTTTTGCCTATTTCAGTATTTCGAAGAAAATGAATATCAAACGGAGTCCAAACGGAATGAAACCTTCGGGAACGTGATTTTCTCACCGAACGTGATCCAGAGAACTTGGAGTGCAAGTCAAGAAGCAACTGGAGCCTCCACGAGATAGGAGGGCGCCCCCTGTCTCGTGGGCCCCTCGGGCGGCCACCGACGTACTTCTTCTTCCTATATATACCTACGCACCCCGAAAACATCCAGGGGCACCACGAAACACAATTTCCACCACCGTAACCTTCTGTATCCGCGAGATCCCATCTTGGGGCCTTCGCCGGCACTCTGCCGGAGGGGGAATCTAGCACGGGGGGCCTCTACATCAACATCCTTGCCCATCCTTGCCCCTCTCTTTTTGGATCTCAATTCAATGTTCTCCCCCTCTCTTGTGGAGATTTATTCCATGTAATATCTTTTTGCGGTGTGTTTGTCGAGATCCGATGAATTGTGGGTTTATGATCAAGTTTATCTATGAATAATATTTGAATCTTCTCTGAATTCTTTTATGTATGATTAAGTTATCTTTGCAAGTCTCTTGAATTATCGGTTTAGTTTGGCCTACTAGATTGATCTTTCTTGCCATGGGAGAAGTGCTTAGCTTTGGGTTCAATCTTGCGGTGTCCTTACCAAAGGATGTGAGAAAGGGTTGCAAGGCACGATTGTATTGTTGCCATCGATGATAACAAGATGGGGTTTATATCATATTGCATGAGTTTATCCTCTACATCATGTCATCTTGCTTAAGCGTTACTCTGTTCTTATGAACTTAATACTCTAGATGCATCTTTGGATAGCGTCAATGTGTGGAGTAATAGTAGTAGATGCGCAGGAGTCGGTCTACTTGTTATGGACGTGATGCCTATATACATGATCATGCCTAGATAATCTCATAACTATGCGCTTTTCTATCAATTGCTCGACAGTAATTTGTTCACCCACCGTAATACTTATGCTATCTTGAGAGAAGCCACTAGTGAAACCTATGGCCCCGGGTCTATCTCTTATCATATTTGCTTCCAATCTACTTTTATTTACATCTTTACTTTTTGCATCTATATTATAAAATACCAAAAATATATTTATCTTATCATACTATCTTTATCAGATCTCACTTTCAAGAAGTGGCCGTGAAGGGATTGACAACCCCTTCATTGCGTTGGTTCTTGAGTTCTTAGTTTGTTTGTGTAGGTGCGTGGGACTTTTCAGGAGCCTCCTACTGGATTGATACCTTGGTTCTCAAAACTGAGGGAAATACTTACGCTACACTTTGCTGCATCACCCTCTCCTCTTCGAGGAAAACCAACGCAAGCTCAAGACGTAGCAGGTATCCGGCCAAGTGATGACCGTTCCCGCAGGTAGTGAATGCCTGTGGCTGTCCCACCATTGAGAAGCGGGACCCTTCAGATAATAAGCCGCAAAGGTGACATAGCTGGCAGGGTGGGCTACACGATGAGACTCGAGCTCGAAAGTGATGTCACGGAGCTACCATCAACATCAAGTGGCTGAGTTGAGCTGCGGTAGATGCTTGGGTTGAGATGTGCAAAGTCATTCAGTGTCACAGTGGCTGGCTGTTGATTCAGGTTGGGGCGAGGAAACTGAGCTATCACTCCTTCCATGAACTGGCGGTTCAGCTCAAACTGTTGGATCATACCAGCCATGTACTCAGGCGGTGGTGGGGCGTTGCCACCACGACCACGACCAGCGGGTCTAACCATCTTGCTAACATGTAACAAGGGTAGTTCAGCATGAAGAACTTTGCAAGGACAATGAATCATTCACGATGAAACATGCACTGAAAGAAGTTTGATGGATACAACATAGTAGCCAAACACGACATAGAGATCCATACATAAGTTCGGTTACAAGCCATAAGTACGGGTTCAGAAAAGGAAAGGTAGTCTAGACAAACTAGGCGGCACGCAGGCACGCGGTGGAGGGATACAACAGAACGCCGACATAGCGATATGCTACATCAACGCCGGGAAAACCTCTCAAGTCCGGCAGCTGTCCGGTGAAAGAAAGCACATCGATGCTCGAGGGAAGGAGGCTGCATGCCATGGCGGCTCTGGTGTACCAGCTGATCTCCAGGCGGAAGAAGAGGTCCACGAGCAGGTGTATCACCACCAACCTCAGGCCACACAAGACCTGGTGGCATCTCCGTCCTGCGCGGGTAAGTAATGAACGGAGGAAGAACCGCTGCGGTGCCTACTGGACGCATCTGCTCCAGAATGTCGTAGTGGCGTGCACGTGTGGCGTACAACTCAATAGTCAAAGCTCCAACAGTGCGATCCAGAACCTCAATGTATCGAACCATATACTGAGGGTCGTAACGACGGCTCACGTAGGGGGTACAAACAGTAGTGTAGCGCCTAGTATCATCCCTAGCTGGTGGGTACAAAAAGTATCTGAACCCAGTCTCCTCCAAGCGTGTGACACCCCAAAATTTTTAACTTTGTTTTGCTAATAAAAATCTTGCCAGGAAATTTAACTTTCCTCTTTCTTGGTTTTTCTTGATTTCAAAACCATTCTTTTCTTGGTTATCTTGGAGTTGTTCCCTAAGATGGAAAATCTTTTACTTATAATATTGGACTTGTTTAACCACTCAAGAAAAACTTTTCTTTTATTAGTAGAACTAATTACATAATTAATTTGCTTGATCTTTAGTTTCTTGAAAAATGGTTTTCCAAGATTATATGGCCATAATTGAACTACAACCATTTGATAAATTCACCTAAAATTCCAACAAAAAAATGGAGATGTCTGGTGATGTTTTTAAATCACTTTTGTGCAAAGTTATAATTTATTCATGAATTATTTTGACCTCTACACCCAATTTTCTTCTCTGGTCCAGTAGGCATTTTTGCACTACAACTCATTTAAATACTTCTTTCTAGCCTCCACCAAAATTATGGGATGTCAGTAGGAGCATATTATTCCACTATATGCAAAAATCCAAGGATGTTAGTTGAAAATTTTGAGTGAATCAGCCTCATCTTCATTCTGGTCCAACATGATGGATTGTACAGCAACCATATCCTTGCTTGCTCATTGGCCCTTGATTCTTCCTCTTGCTTGTAGTGTACCTTGCCAAACCCCTAAGTCCAGAGCATGCAACCATTGGAATACTTTTGGTTCATGAGATGATGCCATTTAAGTTACATCTACAATTGAAGTTCTCGCAAAACTTGCACTAGAAAGTTTGTGCTTTTCACAAACCAACCTCACCACCCTCTTGAGCATCCAAAGAGACTTCAATCTGGAAGAATTGGCCACTCCAAGAAATGCCTAGGTGCCTGTGGCATTTTGACAAACACCCTGAGTGCAAGGCCAGATTTGGCATGATTTCAAGTCTACATGGTGAACTTGGTCTCCAGACCAAACCACCTTGTCCCTTGATCTTCCCTCTATCACTAACCTAGTTCTGTTGCTTGCCAACCTCACCTGAGACCTCTAGCATGCCCCGGCATTTTATCAAACACATTCCGTGCTTGCTCTGGGCGCAGCAGCAGCGTGTTGCACGAGCCACGGCCGAGCCGACACGTCGCGCCCTGGTTTTGGCCCGCTCTGTGGCGCCACGCCAGTGCACTCCTTCTCACAGAACGCGCTTAAGCCGCCTGGCAGCCTACAGCGAGCGCCGTGAAGAGCCTTGGCGGCACGCCCGGCGTCTGCGGCCCTGCCTCGATCGGTGCCGCCAAAGCCACCGGCCGCCACCTGCCCCTTAAGCATCTCCGGCTCATCCGCAGCCTCGTCCCCTAAGCGTCGCCGCCACGTCGCCATAGCTACAGAAAGACGGTTCGCCGTCGTCCTTATCGCCGGCCACCTCGGAACCGACCTCCACCGCCTATATAAGGGCCCCGGAGCTCAATCGAGTCCTCAAGCAACCTCAAATGAAACCACCGTAGCCCCAAACCCACTACCCACCCGAATGCCTTCTCCGCCGCGAAGCTCGTCGCTGGCGACTCCGTCCACGTCGGCGACCATGGCGGGTACCCACGGATTCGTCTCGACCCCCTGAGCGCACCCATGTCCTCAGATCACCAAGGGACGCCCCCATTTGCCGGCAAATCCTCGCGAACTCCGCCTGCTCGGTCGGAGGGGCAGCAGCAGCATGGACTGGTCAGACCTGACCAGTGGGCCAGGCGTGCCCACCGTCAGTGACCCAGCGCCGGTCCACGCAGGAGTAAGTGGAAGCGCATTTCCCGAATGCGCCTTCGACGTGTATTTCTTTTAAAACGTTTTCTTTTCTGTTTTATTAAAAAAACAGATTTTGACCAGGACTTTGACTGGCTATAACTTTTTAAATACAACTCCAAATGAAATGATTCTTTTTCCTACCTCTCTCAAATTTGATCTAGTTTATTTTAAGATTTATTTGATAATTTTTCAAAACAACCTTTTGTGCTGTTTTGGATTTGTGTGTTAATTCAAATTTATTTAAAATAGGACTTTGGAGAGAGAGAGAAGAAAACTTTCAAAAGTTTTGGAGTGCACGCTGCCTTAACACACATTGAAGGCAAGCATTCTGAACCCTGGCACAATATGTTGCATGCATTGTTTGACACGATCATGACACCACCTCATTACATGGAACTCGTTATTTTATGTGGTGGTATGATCATTTGCATGCATGCTTATTTAAATTTTCCTTGCTGTTGGAAATGGACTTGCTTGGGATGATGACCATCCTCAGATGCCTTTCGTGGCTCTAGGAAGGAAAATGGGAAAGTCGCTGTCTTGGGTAGACCAGAGCTTGTCCCTAGTTCCTCGTCGAGACGAGTGTGTCCGGCATGGCATGAAGAGTATGATGAGTGGTGACTCTGTCTGTTGGATGAAATATATTTGTTATACTAATCATGCAGGGAATACTTAAACCTCTGAGTCGACCCTAGATCGAGTCTTGTTCCAAAGAACCCCCATGCTTGTTTCAGATTACCACTCGTCTCTACAACAAGTAGAGTACGGTTCAGGAAGTTGTCAACCTCTTTCTAGCACACACCGTACAGAGAGGCCATGGTGGAAGATATCGGTTGAAGCCGGTAGGCATGCCACCTGGTCCGGGGGCATGGGTGTTTCCGGTTGAGACCGAGAGGGGAGGCCACCCCTTAGAGCGCGCGTTATAAATTTGATCCCATGCTACGCGAGGTTGCAGCCTCCCCACTTAGAGTTTTGCTTAACAGGTGTCATGGGTGATTCCAGACACGGGTAAGTTAAGCTGGTGTGTGCAAGTCAGGTGTGTTTTCAATTAAAAGACCAGTAGATGGAATTAGTCCCGATGGACTAAAGAAATCCGTTACTCGTGGGTAAAGAGTACACCCTCCGCAGAGATTAAACCTATTCGAATAGCCGTGTCCATGATTAAGGATTACGATGCAGGATGGGTCAAGTGTCGGTCTTAGTGTCGGTCTTCGGAGGAGAAACTGTTAAACCAGAACATGGATTGTGACTCGTGACTTATGATGATTACGAATATTTTATTTATGGACTAACCCCTTTATATTATTTGAAGTATTGAGTATCCTTGGAATGGTTTTACCTCCTGGATATTCGCTGTGATTATGCCTTTTAAAGCCCTTTATGTGGTGTCGCTGAGACGCTCGACTGTGGCATTTCTTTTATAAGCCCTTTATGTGGTGTCGCTGAGACGCCCGACTGTGGCATTTCTTTTATAAGCCCTTTATGTGGTGTCGCTGAGACGCCCGACTGTGGCATTTCTTTTAAAGCCCTTTATGTGGTGTCGCTGAGACGCCCGACTATGGCATTTCTTTTATAAGCCCTTTATGTGGTGTCGCTGAGACGCCCGACTGTGGCATTTCTTTTAAAGCCCTTTATGTGGTGTCACTGAGACGCCCGACTATGGCATTTCTTTTATAAGCCCTTTATGTGGTGTCGCTGAGACGCCTCGATCGTGGCATTTCTTATATAAGCCCTTTATGTGGTGTCGCCGAGACGCCTCGACCGTGGCATTTCTTTTATAAGCCCTTTATGTGGTGTCATTGAGACGCCTGATCGTGGCATTTCTTTTATAAGCCCTTTATGTGGTGTCATTGAGACGCCTGAATGCGTGGCATTTCTTTTATAAGCCCTTTATGTGGTGTCGCCGAGACGCCTAGAATGTGGCATTTCTTTTATAAGCCCTTTTTGTGGTGTCATTGAGACGCCTGATCGCGTGACATTTTTTAAAGCCCTTTATGTGGTGTCGCTTAGACGCCTCGATCATGACATTCCTTTTAAAGCCCTTTATGTGGTGTCGCTAAGACGCCTCGACCGTGGCATGTTTGTTATTTATTTCATAATTTTTATACTACTATGTTATTGCATATTTATGAGTAACATGCTTGCGTGCATCAGATTTTTTTATTATTTTTGTGACCGACGCCATGAGCATAAAATATTTTCAGCGCATCATTGTTATATTATGCCCGTGTTCCTAATGTTTGCAGTACATTCAAAGTACTCCTTTGCCTTGTCCCCGGCTATTGTCTTGGCCAGATTTCTTGCGTGGAGCGGAGCGTTGCTGACGACCGCCCGGAACCTAAGCAACAGTGATAGCAGCCTCGCGAAGATAGGAGTTAACCTGGTCACCGTTCCGTGGGAAATGGAGTTCCACCGATGATCCACAAACCGCTTCCGCCATCAACCACTAGAAACCATTTGTTGTACTCACAGTGCCGTAATGGTCTTGTACCGCATATCCTCGTATTTTTTCTTGGATTTTACGTATCGAGTTGATGCCTCATCACCTAACAAAGAGTCCTGGGGCTGATGAGCACGACGGCCATTTTACGAAATTAATATCCGAAAACCGGCCGCCACAGACTTGGTATCGAGCCAGCCGACCATTGGCTAATCCTATCTTAGCCAGGTCAATAAACTTAGGCAAACCAACCCACCAAGCCATAATCAAACCCTAGCGAAGCTTCTCGTGCAAGATAGCCACATAGTGACCCGACGCCTTTTGGCAGTCGGTGCCCAACGTATCAACCTAGCCCATCTATCACGCACCAGTGACCAGCACCCAAGGTGTCCCATTCGCAAGCGTGCGAAGGAAGACTCCGTCCCCTTTTTCTATAAAAAGGGCACGCTAGCCCCAACCCAAAGACAAAGACAACATTTTCCCCAAACCAAGCCACAATGCCCGGACCTGTCAGGCACGGTGAGACCACAACAACCAACCTTGAGGCTTTGTGACCATACTGCAAACCTCACCCGCTGCGTGCCTATGCGTTAGAAGAGCCACTGAGTATGTTGTGTACCAAGGACCCCCGAGCGTGAGAGCCGTCAATTCCGGGCCACGGTACACATCTACGGTAGGGGTCTAGCGCCTGAGCGCCCTGTGTTCACCGGAAGAACAACTTCCTTTGAGCCACAAGCCATCCAACTAGCCGCTCGAGAGGCTATAGTTCATCTCGTGCACTTGTCGCGAGTTAACTCTTCGCTGCTCCACTACTACCCTGCAGACGTGAAGGGTACGGTAGACCACCCCAAGTCGCCAACGGAGATCACGAGACAGATCCGCATTGTTGCGCCGAGTGCGCTATGTAGGTGCACTAGAGGAACTGTTCGATCAAATCACCATTGATCTGATCGCAGCTCGTGGAGAGCTGGTTCGTCGAGCCCCGGCGAGAGAAGAGATCGAGCCCAACGCCGAAAACCCAGTCGTGCTGTTCGGACACCCGATCGAGACCCTGAGGTCAGCCCCAGCCGTCAGCCAAGGTGCTTTGATGACCCCGGAAGGGCTTCGTCGCCTCCTGGGGGCACACTCCAACGGGGTTGTGGTCAACAATCCCCGCGATGGTCATCATCACTACCCCGAGCCTATAGCCCCTCAACCCTCTCCAGCTAATTCCGACGGTGAGGACCGTGGAGAAGCCTCGACATCCACAAGAAACACCCGCTTGGATGTAAACGAAGTAGACTAAGTCACTCGAGTAGTGTCAAGTCCCAGTGTATCCTCGCTTTGTAACACAGCCTGTCATCATGCCTCTGTTTTATATAGGCCCTGTTTGGTGCAGCTTTTATCGACGGATTTCACTACCGCGCAGCAGAATCTGAACCAAAGGGCGAACCCAGCAGAATCCGGTTTCAGAAATCCGCTGCCAAAATCTGAACCAAAAGCGGAAGCAGCCTAGGACGTGCTTTCCAAAATCTGATTTCGATGCGGGCCAAAATCTGAAAAAACTGTATTAGCTGTTTGCCAAATGACTTACATTTTTTCACATCAGATTTTCCACAGCTGTTTTTCCACAACAGATTTTTCACAGCTGCTTTTAGAAATCCACAGCTAAACCAAACAGGGCCATAGTAGTCTTGCATGGATATATTAGCATGCAGTGTGATTTCTCTATCCTTGGCGCAGCTACCAAAAATCACCCCGACAACCCCCACAGTAATACGTCACTTTAGTGAGATGTGTATATCTGTGGCTTGACCTTAAGCTGAGCCGGCAAATTCTTTACCTTTCACCACGGTAAAAATGACCCATCTCCGGTGCTATAAAAAGGCCACCGAGTTACCCAGCCAAGCACCCCTCACCTTGTGCACCATTCTCACAACCATTTCTTGCCATGCCGAGCCCCAAGATTCATCTCGAGAACTCCGGATGCAACCCGGTAGTTTTGTCAAGATATTGTGGGATTTTACCCGCAGTACCATGGGCGCTACCCAGCCACCCCAGTACGAGCTGTTCAAATCGAGAATCACCCCTTCCACCTCGAGATATTGGGCAGCCATGCACATCCCTCCCGTAAACCCAAACCAAGATCCAACGGAGGTCTCCTTCATAGGGAAAGCTATGCCAACCCCACATATGGCCGTAGAAGCTGCGGCGTACGAAGCACTCGCTCGCCTTCGATTCGCGGTACCCTATGCCAGTGAACGAGGGTATTATTATTTTCCGAGCCGTGCAGCACCCGGAGGAGTAACATCTTTTCCAGGTGGACGAATTGAGAGAGACCCAGTCCTGGCCAACCTCGTCCAATACGTCATCGCTCAAGAGCGTTTAACCCAACGCGTGATGGGTTATCTACAGAGCCTCGCAGATTTAAATCCTCAGATCGCCATCGGCAGATCATTGAGGCCCGACCAGGAGAGACACATTCATCATCCGGTCAATCCACTTCCTCCGATAGAAGAAGAGTGTATCCCAGTACCAGAGACGTTTTCTCAGGACCCTGTCCAGTTACCGTTTTCTCTTTAGACGTCACCGCTATATTTATTGCTGTGACATTTATTCATGTGTTGTATTTTATGCGTAGTGCCCCGAGTTTGTGCGGCAAGTAAACCGTTTAGTTTCAGTTATTGTTGCAGTTTGACTCTAATGTATTACTATGTTCTCTCGCGAGAAATCCTGGAGTGAGATTTCTTTTTCCCTGTATTGCTGCATCATTCACGACATGGATTATTTTATTTCCCGCAGCACCACGGCATGCAGACTCACAACCACAATTACACGAACACATACACTGCTTGTAATTTTTTTTTGCAACACTGTTACATCTAACTGAGCACCTCCCGGCAACAGTTGGCACCCGACACACCCCCATCTACTCCTCGTGGTCACCACCACCGCGGAGAGCCAAGAACTGGCAGGCGGCATCGCGACGATCATCGAGGATCATCACAAGACAGAGCACGGAGAGCCCCAAAGACCGCTGCCAGCCCTCCGCACAAGACGATCACGTACCAGTCCGCACCACCTCCGCCATTAGAGCCCTGTCTCGAGCTCCGCCAGCGGAAACAGAGGAGAAGGAGGGAGGAGGAGGAGCGAGGCCAAAAGTGAGGAAAAGGAGGAGAACACCTCGGACGTTTTATAGCTCGAGCTCGGTGTACGGTGGGCGAGGTCCACCAGTGCCGCTCGTCGCCCGATCGCCGGTGTTCGGAGGCGAATCCTCGAGCAGTCCCGACAGCGCACTGGCCCGTGAAGTGAGTGCACGCTGCACCGGCAGCTAGCATGCCAAGACTACCAAGCAGACGGCCTAGATGCCCTACGACCAGGCGCCCGGTGGTGAAAGCGCTGGAAAGCGCACGGGGAGAGGAAGAAGAAAGAGCCGAGGAAGAAGAAGAGGCCGACGGTGGGCCCGGGTCCACCTGTCACCAGAGAGAGCATCAGGTTTCCTCGGTGCGACTAGCGATTTTGAGATTTAGAATTTATTCTAAATCTATATCCGCGTAGAGAAATCTCTCGCTTTGCTCCTAACCGTAGATTTTTCCACACAGCCAGATGTTCCACACTGTATTTTGCACCACTTATTGCCCTCTCACGGTAGCCGTTCCTGTTTTGATGCAATTTTTCTATAGAGATAACTCTTAGCAAATCTCGAGGACGAGATTTTTCTTAAGGGGGGTAGTGTTGTGACACCCCAAAATTTTGAACTTTGTTTTGCTAATAAAAATCTTGCCAGGAAATTTAACTTTCCTCTTTCTTGGTTTTTCTTGATTTCAAAACCATTCTTTTCTTGGTTATCTTGGAGTTGTTCCCTAAGATGGAAAATCTTTTACTTATAATATTGGACTTGTTTAACCACTCAAGAAAAACTCTTCTTTTATTAGTAGAACTAATTACATAATTAATTTGCTTGATCTTTAGTTTCTTGAAAAAAATGGTTTTCCAAGATTATATGGCCATAATTGAACTACAACCATTTGATAAATTCACCTAAAATTCCAACCAAAAATTGGAGATGTCTGGTGATGTTTTTAAATCACTTTTGTGCAAAGTTATAATTTATTCATGAATTATTCTGAGCTCTACACCCAACTTTCTTCTCTGGTCCAGTAGGCATTTTTGCACTTCAACTCATTTAAATACTTCTTTCTAGCCTCCACCAAAATTATGGGATGTCAGTAGGAGCATATTATTCCACTATATGCAAAAATCCAAGGATGTTAGTTGAAAATTTTGAGTGAATCAGCCTCATCTTCATTCTGGTCCAACATGATGGATTGTACAACAACCATATCCTTGCTTGCTCATTGGCCCTCGATTCTTCCTCCTGCTTGTAGTGTACCTTGCCAAACCCCTAAGTCCAGGAGCATGCAACCATTGGAATACTTTTGGTTCATGAGATGATGCCATTTAAGTTCTGTCCATAATTGAAGTTCTGCAAAACTTGCACTAGCAAGTTTGTGCTTTTCACAAACCAACCTCACGACCCCCTTGAGCATCCAAAGAGACTTCAATCTGGAAGAATTGGCCACTCCAAGAAATGCCTAGGTGCTCGTGGCATTTTGACAAACACCACGAGTGCAAGGCCAGATTTGGCATGATTTCAAGTCTACATGGTGAACTTGGTCTCCAGACCAAACCACCTTGTCCCTTGATCTTCCCTCCATCACTAACCTAGTTACATTGCTTGCCAACCTCACCGAGACCTCTAGCATGCCCCGGCTTTTATCGAACACATTCCGTGCGTGCAGGCGCGAGCAGAGAGCACGCCAGACAGCATGAGCCACGGCCGAGCCGACACGCCGCGCCTCGGTTTTGGCCCGCTCAGAGCGCCACGCCACGCACTCCCTTCTCACAAGAACGCTTAAGCCGCCTCGGCAGTCTACAACGCCGCTGCGGAGAGCCTTTATGCGGCACGCCGCGTCCGCAGCGTGCCCCGCCTTTCGCCGGTGCTGCCAAAGCCACGCTGGCCGCCACTGCCCCTTAAGCATCTCGAGCTCATCCGCAGCCTCGTCCCCTAGCGCGCGTCGCCGCCACGTCGCCATAGCTACAGAAAGACGGTTCGCCGTCGTCCTTATCGCCGGCCACCTCGGAACCGACCTCCACCGCCTATATAAGGGCCCCGGAGCTCAATCGAGTCCTCAAGCAACCTCAAATGATCCCCCTAGAGCTACCTTGGCCAGCAGTCGAGGAGGGGAAGGCCATCTTCCCCGAGTCCGGCCGGTTCGGTCGCCGCCAAGTCCCGGCCGATTCTGGCCGCCACCAAAGTGCCTCCCCTCTCCTCTCTCCACCAGAGCTCTCCTCCCTCTCGTGAGTGCAGCCCCACGCTCAATTTTTGTCGGAAACCATCAGTAGCCCCAAACCAACTACCCACCAATGCCTTCTCCGCATGAAGCTCGTCAGCCGGGCGACTCCGCCCACGTCGGCGACCATGGCGGGTACCCACGGATTCGTCTCGACCCCCGAGCACACCCATGTCCTCAGATCACCAAGGACGCCTGCTTGCCGGCAAATCCTCGCCAGAGCTCCGCCTGCTCGGTCTGAGGGGACGACGCAGCGGATGGGTCAAACCGACCACTTTGGGCCAAAGCGAGCCCACCGTTAGTGACCCAGCGCCCGGTCCACGCAGGAGTAAGTGGAAGCGCATTTTAATGCGCCTTCGACGTGTGTTTCTTTTAAAACGTTTTCTTTTCTGTTTTATTAAAAAAAACAGATTTTGACCAGGACTTTGACTGGCTATAACTTTTTAAATACAACTCCAAATGAAATGATTCTTTTTCCTACCTCTCTCAAATTTGATCTAGTTTATTTTAAGATTTATTTGATAATTTTTCAAAACAACTTTTTGTGCTGTTTTGGATTTGTGTGTTAATTCAAATTTATTTAAAATAGGACTTTGGAGAGAGAGAAGAAAACTTTCAAAAGTTTTGGAGTGCACGCTGCCTTACCATACATTGAAGGCAAGCATTCTGAATCCTGGCACAATATGTTGCATGCATTGTTTGACACGATCATGACACCACCTCATTACATGGAACTCGTTATTTTATGTGGTGGTATGATCATTTGCATGCATGCTTATTTAAATTTTCCTTGCTGTTGGAAATGGACTTGCTTGGGATGATGACCATCCTCAGATGCCTTTCGTGCTTCACTGAAGGAAAATGGGAAAGTCACTGTCTTGGGTAGACCAGAGCTTGTCCCTAGTTCCTCGTCGAGACGAGTGTGTCCGGCATGGCATGGAGAGTATGATGAGTGGTGACTCTATCGGTTGGATGAAATATATTTGTTATTCTAATCATGCAGGGAATACTTAAACATCCTGAGTCGACCCTAGATCGAGTCTTATTCCAGTAACCCCCCATGCTTGTTTCAGATTACCACTGCCTCTACAACAAGTAGAGTACGGTTCAAGAAGTTGTCAACCTCTTTCTAGCACACACCGCATGTAGAGGCCATGGTGGAAGATATCGGTTGAAGCGGGTAGGCATGCCACCTGGTCCAGGGCATGGGTGTTTTCGGTTGAGACCGAGAGGGAGGCCACCCCTTAGAGCTGCCAGCGTTATAAATTTGATCCCATGCTACGCGAGGTTGTAGCCTCCCCACTTAGAGTTTTGCTTAACAGTGTCATGGGTGATTCCACACACGGGTAAGTTAAGTCGGTGTGTGCAAGTCGTGTGTTTTCAATTAAAAGACCGTCAGAAGCGGAATTAGTCCCGATGGACTAAAGAAATCCGTTACTCGTGGGTAAAGAGTACACCCTCTGCAGAGATTAAACCTATTCAATAGCCGTGTCCATGATTAAGGATTACTACCGATGGGTCAAGTGTCGGTCTTAGTGTCGGTCTTCGGAGGAGAAACTGTTAAACCGTAACATGGATTGTGACTCGTGACTTATGATGATTACTGAATATTTTATTTATGGACTAACCCTTTATATTATTTGAAGTATTGAGTATCCTTGGAATGGTTTTACCTCCTGGATATTATTTGTGATTATGCCTTTTAAAGCCCTTTATGTGGTGTTGCCGAGACGCCCGATCGTGGCATTTCTTTTATAAGCCCTTTATGTGGTGTCGCCGAGACGCCTGGATCGTGGCATTTCTTTTATAAGCCCTTTATGTAGTGTCGCCGAGACGCCCGACCGTGGCATTTCTTTTAAAGCCCTTTATGTGGTGTCGCCGAGACGCCTGATCGTGGCATTTCTTTTATAAGCCCTTTATGTGGTGTCGCCGAGACGCCTGATCGTGGCATTTCTTTTTAAAGCCCTTTATGTGGTGTCGCCGAGACGCCTGACCGTGGCATTTCTTTTATAAGCCCTTTATGTGGTGTCGCCAGACGCCTGACTGTGGCATTTCTTTTATAAGCCCTTTATGTGGTGTATTGAGACGCCTATCGTGGCATTTCTTTTATAAGCCCTTTATGTGGTGTCAGACGCCTGATCGTGGCATTTCTTTTATAAGCCCTTTATGTGGTGTCACGAGACGCCTCGATCGCTGTGCATTTCTTTTATAAGCCCTTTATGTGGTGTCGCCGAGACGCCTGATCGTGGCATTTCTTTTATAAGCCCTTTATGTGGTGTCGCCGAGACGCCTGATCATGCATTTTTTTTAAAGCCCTTTATGTGGTGTCGCTTAGACGTCCGACTGCGGCATTCCTTTTAAAGCCCTTTATGTGGTGTCGCTAAGACGCCCGACTGTGGCATGTTTGTTATTTATTTCACAATTTTTTATACTACTATGTTATTGCATATTTATGAGTAACTTGCTTGCGTGCATCAGATTTTTTTTATTATCTTTTGTGACTGACGCCATGAGCATAAAATATTTTCAGCGCATCATTGTTATATTATGCCTGTGTTCCTAATGTTTGCGAGTACATTCAAAGTACTCCTCGCTTGTCCCTCGGCTATTGTCTTGGCCAGATTTCTTGCGTGGAGCGGAGCGCTATGACGACCAATTTTAACCTCGAAAGCAACACCGATAGCAGCCTCGCAAAGATAGGAGTTAACTCGTCACCGTTCCCGTGGGAAATGGAGTTCCACTGATGATCCACAAACCGCTTCCGCCATCAACCACTAGAAACCATTTGTTGTACTCATAGGCCAGAATGGTCTTGTACCGCATATCCTGTATTTTTGCTTGGATTTTC
Organism: Aegilops bicornis; assembly: GCA_021605145.1. NCBI lineage: Eukaryota > Viridiplantae > Streptophyta > Magnoliopsida > Poales > Poaceae > Aegilops > Aegilops bicornis. The sequence goes on along the minus strand of JAHIAL010000024.1, from coordinate 1,401,436 downwards.
TGTACCGAGTTGATGCCTCATCAGCTAACAGTAGTCCTGGGGCTGATGAGCACGACGGCCATTTTCTTGAAACTAATATCCGGAAAAACCGGTCGCCACAAAGCGTGGATGCTCTCTACGGAGGCTGGTGATAGCAACATAGGCAACCTCCTGTACTGCCATCTCGACAGTGACTCCAATACCCTCAAAGGTATGCAACTCGTGGGTGGAGTTGTTCTGTCGATCATAGATATCAACCTTAGCGTGATACATCTCCTGGTTGAACTCGCGGTAGATCTCGTACACAGTGTACTGAGGATACCAACGATATCCCAAAGGGTCAAGAGGTCACTGTAATGGCCGGGAACTCAGGTGCCGACCGCCATAGTTCAAGTGACGATCCGCTGCTATGGGACGCATCTAAAATAAGGAAGTTCAAGGATGTCAAATGACGATGTGAGTATTATTCAAAATACAATTCAAAGGAATAGTTGTAGATAATCCAGCTCTCCGGGTGAATATGATTACGAGATCCTAATGTTGGAGTTAGTAAAATCATTTAACCTAGTAGAAGAGAGATATAATCCCAGATTAAAGGTCGAGGAGTAAAAGATCCTAATATCACACAATGGCGACGTGGGCCTGTAAGCCACACAACCATGTTAGTAAAGCAGTTCTTTCAAAGACTTGACTCAACTTCGGCCAAGGAGTTGGAAAGGGGGTTCCTATAGGCAGTCGGCTCTGATACCAACTTGTGACGCCCCCGACTCGACCGTACACTAATCATACACTCAAATGTGTACGATCAAGATCTGGGTCTCACGGGAAGATATCACAACACAACTCTAGACACAAATAGAAATAATACAAGCTTCATATTACAAGCCAGGGGCCTCGAGGGCTCGAATACATAGCTCGATACACAAGATTCAGCTGAAGCTACAATATCCGAAAGTACGTACATAAGTTAAACAAGGATGCCTTAAGAAGGCTAGCACAAAAGCAACACGATCAAGAGGCAAGGCCTCCCGCCTGGGACCTCCTAACTACTCCTGGTCGTCGGTGGTTTTCATGTAATAGCGTCCGTCGGTGGTGGCATCTGGCTCCAAGGATCCACCATCTGGTTGCATCAACCGGAAAGAAGAAGGAAGGGGGAAAAGGGGGAGCAAAGCAACCGTGAGTACTCATCCAAAGTACTCTTAAGCATCAGATCTATACTAAGTATGCATTGGTATCAAATGGAAGGGTTGTATCTGTGGATAACTAGCACTTTCAATTGGTATCAGAGCAAGGTACTCCCTTGTTTTGTGTGATTCGGTTTAACCACCTGGAGTTTTAGCTATGTCGACTGCAGGGATAATCAAAGTCTCCGCTGCGTGCCCTGTCTTCGATGGCACTGATTACCCCATCGGAAGAATAAGATGCACATGCATCTTGAAGCCATTGATGTCGACCTTCGGTATGTCGCCAAGAATGGCGCTCCCAAGATCGATGAAGGTGTCACCACCGCTGATGTCAAGAAGTTCGCTCAATCGGATTCTACCGCTAAGAACATCATCTCGTGGTCATCCGACCAAAGGACAGTATGGCCGTGTGAGTGCTTCCGGAAACATCGAAGCTTAGTCCGAACTGGCCGTCCAAGGTTAATGAAGGCGTCTCAACCCAGAGAGATCAAAGGATCAGTGTCCTTCGCAACCTCTTCAACCGCTTCAAGAGAAATGACAATGAGAATGTCCAGCTCATGTTTGATCGCCTCATTGACATCACAAATGAGCTTCATGCTCTCGGCGCCACTGAGGTCACCAAGCATGAAATCGTCAAGACACTCCTGAGCTCACTTGACAGCTTGTTTGACACCCTAGCCCTGATGATTCAGGAACGCCCTGAATTCAAGACACTCGATCCGTTTGACATACTTGAGAGGCTCAACACACATGAGTTTCAGCTATCTGAGAAAAGAGACATCTATGGTCCCAACTATGGCCGAACTCGCGCTTTGAAGGCAAAGGCTGTTTCCTCATCTGAAGAAGAATCTGACTGCAGTTCTGGTGATCTTGAAGACATTGGAAAGGAGCTTTCTATGCTTGTGAAGAATTTCTAGAAATTCACCAAGAAGAAAGGCTTCAGAAAGTCTTCAAGATCCAGCACAAGAAATGATGAAGCTTCCACTCATGACCACAAGAAGAGAACATGCCACAAGTGCAATAAACCTGGTCACTACATCTCTGAGTGTCCTCAGTGGGACAATGAGAACAACAAGAAGAATAAGAGAAAGGAATATGATTCTGATGACAAGAAGAAGAAGCAATCCTCAAAGTCTTCTTCCAAGTCTTCATCAAAGTCTTCATCACACAAGAAGAGCTCATCTGGCAAGGCTCGTGATTTTGTTGGGAAGGAGATGGATTCAGAGGAGGAGTCTGCTTCTGAGGAGGCGGAGGTGGAGTCCGAGGAGGAGTACGATCATGCTGGCGTTGCAAGTCCGGCTCTAGCTACGTACCTCACGCTGCCAAGTCCATCTTCAACATCGACGATAATGACTCCGCCACCAACGCTGATGCTAATGACAAGGACGACTCCGGCCCCCACCTATCGCTTCATGGCACGTGGTGCCAAGGTAAACTCACGCGATGCTTACTTTCAAACATCAAGTGAAGATGACTCTAATTGTGAATCCAAACCCAGCTACAAAACACTTGCTAAAATTGCAACTGAACAGCAGAAAGCTATGGAACATATTCAAAAGCTGTTAGACAAAAGCGATGACCTGTTGGACGCGGAAATTACCCGATCTCAGTCCTTAATTGAAGACATAAAAAATCTTCATGTTAAGTATGAGGAACTTGAAAGTCGTCATGAAATGCTCTCAACAACTCATGAAAAAGCTTTCCTATGATTGTCTTCAAAGGAAGCAAGAACTTGAGAAATTGAGAGCAGTTCATGAAGATCTTCAAAAATAAAACGAGTCACTTCGCGCTCAACAGATCAGTCTCGCTCAGGAAGGATTTGAACCACCATGTCTAAAAATGCCTTGAGCGTGATAACGCTACTTCTGTTCCTGAATGTTCTACTGCTGCAACTATTCCAATATCTTCAACTGTTGATGTGGTAACTAACCCCTCTGCTGAGGATTGTTGGGGGACGTAGCAGAAATTCAAAATTTTCCTACGTGTCACCAAGATCTATCTATGGAGAAACCAGCAACGAGGGGAAGGAGAGTGCATCTACATACCCTTGTAGATCGCTAAGCGGAAGCGTTCATGAGAACGGGGTTGAAGGAGTCAGACTGTCGTGATCCAAATCACCGGAGATCCTAGTGCCGAACGGACGGCACCTCCGCTGCTCAACACACATACAGCCCGGTGACGCCTCCCACGCCTTGATCCAGCAAGGAGAGAGGGAGAGGTTGAGGAAGACTCCATCCAACAGCAGCACAACGGGTGGTGGTGGTGGAGGAGCGTAGCAATCCTGCAGGGCTTCGCCAAGCACCTACGGGAGAGGAGGAGGTGTCACGGGAGGGAGGGAGGCGCCAGGGGCTCAAGTGCGGCTGCCCTCCCTCCCCTCCACTATATATAGGGGTAAGGGAGAGGGGGGAGGCGCAGCCTTGCCCCTTCCTCCAAGGAAGGGGTGCGGCCAAGGGAGGGGGAGGAGTCCATCCTCCCCAAGGCACCCTGAGGTGCCTTCCCTTTGAGGACTCTTCCTTTTCTTATATCTTGGCGCATGGGCCTCTTGGGGCTGGTGCCCTTGGCCCATATAGGCCAAGGCGCACCCCTACAGCCCATGTGGCCCCCCGGCAGGTGGACCCCGTGGACCCCGGACCCCTTCGGCACTCCGGCACAATACCGATAAAGTGCGTAAACTTTTCCAAATGACCAAAATAAGACTTCCCATATATAAATCTTTACCTCTGGACCATTCCGAACTCCTCGTGGACGTCCGGGATCTCATCCGGACTCAACAACATTCGGTAACCACATACAAACTTCCTTTATAACCCTAGCGCCATCGAACCTTATGTGTAGACCCTACGGTTCGAGACATGTAGACATGACCGAGACGTTCTCCGGTCAATAACCAACAGCGGGATCTGGATACCCATGTTGGCTCCCACATGTTCCACGATGATCTCATTGGATGAACCACGATGTCAAGGACTCAATCGATCCCGTATACAATTCCCTTTGTCTAGTGGTATTGTACTTGCCCGAGATTCGATCGTCGGTATACCGATACCTTGTTCAATCTCGTTACCGGCAAGTCTCTTTACTCGCTCCGTAACACATCATCCCGTGATCAACCCCTTGGTCACATTGTGCACATTATGATGATGTCCTACCGAAAGTGGGCCCAGAGATACCTCTCCGCTTACACGGAGCTTACAAATCCCCTCGATTCGTGCCAACCCAACAGATACTTTCGGAGATACCTGTAATGCACCTTTATAGCCACCCGCTTACGCCAGACGCTTTGGTACACCCAAAGCATTCCTACGGTATCCGGGAGTTGCACAATCTCATGGTATAAGGAAATGATACTTGACATTCGTAAAAGCTTTAGCATACTTAACTACACGATCCGTGCTAGGCTTAGGATTGTCTTGTCCATCACATCATTCTCCTAATGATGTGATCCCGCTATCAACGACATCCAATGTCCATGGTCGTGAAACCTTAACCATCTATTGATCAACGAGCTAGTTAACTAGAGGCTTACTAGGGACATGGTGTTGTCTATGTATCCACACATGTATCTGAGTTTCCTATCAATACAATTATAGCATGGATAATAAACGATTATCATGAACAAGGAAATATAATAATAACTAATTTATTATTGCCTCTAGGGCATATTTCCAACAGTCTCCCACTTGCACTAGAGTCAATAATCTAGTTCACATCACCATGTGATTAACACTCACAGGTCACATCGCCATGTGACCAACATCCAAAGAGTTTACTAGTGTCACTAAACTAGTTCACATCATCATGTGATTAAGACTCAATGAGTTCTCAGGTTTGATCATGTTTTGCTTGTGAGAGAGGTTTTTAGTCAACGGGTCTGAACCTTTCAGATCCGTGTGTGCTTTGCAAATTTCTATGTCATATTGTAAATGCTGCTTCTACGCCTCCACTTGAAGCTTATTCCAAATGGTTGCTCCACTATACGATCCGGTTTGCTACTCAGAGTCACTTTCGGATAGGTGTTAAAGCTTGCATCGACGTAACCCTTTACGCCAACTCTTTATCACCTCCATAATCGGTAGAAACATGTCCTTATTTACTCCAAGGACAATTTTGATCATTGTCCAATGATCCATTCCTCGGATCATTCTTGTACCCTTTGGATCGACTCATGGCAAGGCACACTTCCGGCGGTACACAGCATAGCATACTATAGAGCCTACGTCTAAAGCATAGGGACGCACCTTCGCCCTTTCTCTCTTTCCGCCGTGGTCGAGCTTTAAGTCTTAACTTCATACCTTACATCTCAGCCAAGAACTCCTTCTTTGACTGATTCATCTTGTACACCTTCAAGATCATGTCAAGGTATATGCTCATTTGAAAGTATTATTAAGAATTTTGTATCTATCCTTATAGATCTCGATGCTCAATGTTCAAGTAGCTTAATCCAGGTTTTCTATTGAAAAACATCTTTCAAATAACCCTATATGCTTTCCAGAATTCTACATCATTTCGATCATCAATATGTCAACAACATATACTCATCGTAATTTCTACAAAGGTTCTCCCACTCACTTCTTTGGAAATACAAGTTTCTCATAAACTTTGTATAAACCCAAAATCTTTGATCATCTCATCAAAGCGCACATTCCAACTCCGAGATGCTTACTCCATCCCTTAGAAGGATCGCTGGAGCCAAAGATAACTTTCAAAGCATCCTTAGGATCGACAAAAACTTTCTCGATTTGTATCACATACAACCTTTCCTTACAAAACTGGTAAGGAAACTTCGTTTTGACATCCATCCGCCAGATTTCATAAATGCAGCTAATGCTAACATGATTCCGACGGACTTAAGCATCGCTACGGATGAGAAAATCTCATCGTAGTCAACTCCTTGAACTTGTGAAAACTCTTCGCCACAAGTCGAGCTTCATAGACGGTGACATTACCGCCCACGCCCGTCCCTCTTCTTAAAGATCCATTTATTTCAATGGCTTGCCGATCATCGGCAAGTCCACCAAAGTCCATGCTTTGTTATGATGCATGGATCCTGTCTCGGATTTCATGGCTTCTAAACATTTGTCGGAATTTGGGCCCACCATCGCTTCTCCATAGCTCAGAGGTTCATTGTTGTTCAGCAACATGACTTTCAAGACAAGATTACCGTACCACTCAAGCAAAGACGCGTCCCTTGTCATCCCACGATGTTCGGTAGTGACTTGATCCAAACTTCATGATCACTATCATAAGCTTCTACTTCAATTGGTGTAGGCACCATAGGAACAACTTCTTGTGCCCTGCTACACACTAGTTGAAGTGTTGGTTCAATAACCTCATCAAGTCTCCACCATCCTCCCACTCAATTTTCGAGACGAACTTTTCCTCGAGAAAGGACCCGATTCAAGAAACAATCCCTATTGCTTCCGGATCTGAATTAGGAGGTATACCCAACTGTTTTGGGTGTCCTATGAAGATGCATTTTGTCCGCTTTGGGTTCGAGCTTATCAACCTCGAAACTTTTCCACATAAGCGTCGCAGCACCAAACTTTTAAGAAATGACAACTTAGGTTTCTCCAAACGGTGTCGTCTCAACGGAATTACGTGGTGCCCCATTAAAGTGAGTGCGGTTGTCTCTAATGCCTAACCCATGAACGATAGTGGTAATTCGATAAGAGATATCATGGTACGCACCTATATCCAATAGAGTGCAACTATGATGTTCGGACACACCATCACACCATGGTGTTCCAGCGTGTATTAATTGTGAAACAATTTGCACAATGTCTTAATTGTGTGCCAAAACTCATAACTCAGATATTCATCTCTATGATCATATCATAGACATTCTATCCTCTTGTCACGAAGATCTTAAACTTCACTCTGAAATTACTTGAACCATTCAATAATCCAGACTTGTGTTTCATCAAGTAAATATACTCAACATCTACTCGAATCATCTCGTGAAGTAAGAACATAACGATATTCATCGCATGCCTCAAAGACTCATTGACTGCACATACCAAAATGTATTACTTCCAACAAGTTGCTTTCTTGTTCCATCTTCAAACCGAGGCTTTTCACCATCTTGCCCATGTGGTATGAATTTGCATATCTCAAGTGATTCAAAATCAAGTGAGTCCAAACGATCCATCTGCATGGAGTTTCATCTTGCATATACACCAATAGACATGGTTTGCATGTCTCAAACTTTTCAAAAACGAGTGAGTCCAAAGATCCATCAACATGGAGCTTCTTCATGCGTTTTACACCAATATGACTTGCACGGCAGTGCCACAAGTAAGTGGTACTATCATTACTACCTTATACCTTTGGCATGAAAATGTGTATCACTACGATCGAGATTCAATAAACCATTCATTTAGGTGCAAGACCATCGAAAGTGTTATTCAAAGAAATAGAGTAACCATTATTCTCCTTAAATGAATAAATCAGACAAGTATAGACATAATCCAATCATGTCTATGCTCAACGCAAAACACCAAATGACAATAATTCTGGTTTAATACTAATCTTGATGGTAGAAGGAGCGCGTGCGATGTTTTGATCACATCAAATTGGAAACACTTCCAACACATATCGTCGACTCTCCTTTAGCTAGTCTCCATTTATTCCGTAGCTCTTTTATTTCGAAGTTACTAACACTTAGCAACCGAACCTGTATCTTAATACCCTCGGTGCTACTAGGAGTACTAGTAAAGTACACATTAACATAATATATATCCAATATACTTCTATTGACCTTGCCAAATTTTCTTATCTACCAAGTATCTAGGGTAATTCTGCTCCGTTGGCTGTTCCCCTTATTGCGAAGCACTTAGTCTCGGGTTTGGGTTCAACCTCGGGTTTCTTCAATCGGAGCAAAGCTGATTTGCCATTTCGTGAAGTATCCCTTATTGCCCTTGCCCTTCTTGAAACTAGTGGTTTCACCAACCATCAACAATTGATGCTCCTTCTTGACTTCTACTTTCACGGTGTCAAACATCGCGAATATTTCAAAGATCATCTATCCCTGATCTGTTATAGTTCATCACGAAGCTCTAGCAGCTTGGTGGCAATGACTTTGGAGAAACATCACTATCTCATCTGGAAGATCAACTCCCACTCGATTCAAGTGATTGTTGTACTCAGACAATCCGAGCACAAGCTCAACGATTGAGCTTTTCTCCTTAGTTTGTAGGCTAAGAAAATCGCCGGAGGTCTCATACCTCTTGACGGGCACGCGAGCCTGAAATCCTAATTTCAGCCCTCAAACATCTCATATGTTCCGTGACGCTTCAAAAACGCCTTTGGTGCCTCAACTCTAAACCGCTTAATCGAACTATCACGTAGTTATCAAAAGCGTGTATGTCCGATGTTCGCAACATCCACAAACGACGTTTGGGGTTCAAAGATAATCGAAGCGGTGCATTAAGGACATAAGCTTTTTCTGTCCGCATAATCGCTACTTTCAACTTTCAACTATATTTTCTCTAGGAACATATCTAAATAGTGGAACTAAAGCGCGAGCCACGATATAATTTGCAAAAGGTCTTTTGACTATGTTCAAGATAATTAAGTTCATCTTATGAACTCCCACTCGAGATAGACATCCCTCCGGTCATCTAAGTGATTACATGATCCGAGTCAAACTAGGCCGTGTCCGATCATCACGTGGAGACGGACTAGTCATCATCGGTGAACATCTTCATGTTGATCGTATCTACCATACGACTCATGCTCGACCTTTCGGTCTCCGTGTTCCGAGGCCATGTCTGTACATGCTAGGCTCGTCAAGTTAACCCTAAGTGTATTGCGTGTGTTTCGAGGCCATATCTGTACATGCTAGGCTCACAACACCCGTTGTATGTGAACGTAAGAATCCATCACACCCGATCATCACGTGGTGCTTAGAAGTTTACGAACTGTAGTAACGGTGCATGCTTAGGGGAGAACACTTCTTGAAATTGTTGTAAGGGATCATCTTATTTACTACCGTCGTTCTAAGTAAACAAGATGCATAAACATAATAAACATCACATGCAATTATATAGTAGTGACATGATATGGCCAATATCATATAGCTCCATTGATCTCCATCTTCGGGCTCCATGATCATCATCGTCACCGACATGACACCATGATCTCCATCATCATGATCTCCATCATCGTGTCTTCATGAAGTTGTCTCGCCAACTATTACTTCTACTACTATGGCTACCGTTAGCAATAAAGTAAAGTAATTACATGGCGTTGTTTTAATGACACGCAGGTCATACAATAAATAAAGACAACTCCTATGGCTTCGCCGGTTGTCATACTCATCGACATGCAAGTCGTGATTCCTATTACAAGAACATGATCAATCTCATACATCACATATCATTCATCACATTCTTCTTGGCCATATCACATCACATAGCATACCCTCGCAAAAACAAGTTAGACGTCCTCTAATTGTTGTTTGCATGTTTTACGTGGCTGCTATGGGTTTCTAGCAAGAACGCTTTCTTACCTACGCAAAACCACAACGTGATATGCCAATTGCTATTTACCCTTCATAAGGAACCTTTTCATCGAATCCGTTCCGACTAAAGTGGGAGAGATCGGCACCCGCTAGCCACCTTATGCACCAAGTGCATGTCACCGGTGGAACCTATCTCACGAAGAGTACGTGTAAGGTCGGTCCGGCCGCTTCATCCCACAATACCGTCAAAACAAGATTGGACTAGTAAAGGTAAGCATATTGAACAACATCAACGCCCACAACTACTTTGTGTTCTACTCCTGCAAAGAATCTACGCAATAGACCTAGCTCATGATGCCACTGTTGGGGGACGTAGCAGAAATTCAAAATTTTCCTACGTGTCACCAAGATCTATCTATGGAGAAACCAGCAACGAGGGGAAGGAGAGTGCATCTACATACCCTTGTAGATCGCTAAGCGGAAGCGTTCATGAGAACGGGGTTGAAGGAGTCGCACTTGTCGTGATCCAAATCACCGGAGATCCTAGTGCCGAACGGACGGCACCTCCGCTGCTCAACACACATACAGCCCGGTGACGTCTCCCACGCCTTGATCCAGCAAGGAGAGAGGGAGAGGTTGAGGAAGACTCCATCCAACAGCAGCACAACGGCGTGGTGGTGGTGGAGGAGCGTAGCAATCCTGCAGGGCTTCGCCAAGCACCTACGGGAGAGGAGGAGGTGTCACGGGAGGGAGGGAGGCGCCAGGGGCTCAGGTGCGGCTGCCCTCCCTCCCCTCCACTATATATAGGGGTAAGGGAGAGGGGGGAGGCGCAGCCTTGCCCCTTCCTCCAAGGAAGGGGTGCGGCCAAGGGAGGGGGAGGAGTCCATCCTCCCCAAGGCACCTCCCCTTTGAGGACTCTTCCCTTTTCTTATATCTTGGCGCATGGGCCTCTTGGTTGGTGCCCTTGGCCCATATAGGCCAAGGCGCACTTTACAGCCCATGTGGCCCCCGGGCAGGTGGACCCCCGGTGGACCCCGGACCCCTTTCGCACTCCCGCATAATACCGATAAAGTGCGAAACTTTTCCAAATGACCAAAATAAGACTTCGTGATATATAAATCTTTACCTCTGGACCATTCGGAACTCCTCGTGACGTCCGGATCTCATCCGGACTCGAACAACATTCGGTAACCACATACAAACTTCCTTTATAACCCTAGCGCCATCGAACCTTAAGTGTAGACCCTCACGGGTTCGGGAGACATGTAGACATGACCAGACGTTCTCCGGTCAATAACCAACAATGATCTGGATACCCATGTTGGCTCCTACATGTTCCACGATGATCTCATTGGATGAACCACGATGTCAAGGACTCAATCGATCCCGTATACAATTCCCTTTGTCTAGTGGTATTGTACTTGCCCGAGATTCGATCGTCGGTATACCGATACCTTGTTCAATCTCGTTATCGCAAGTCTCTTTTACTCGCCCGTAACACATCATCCCGTGATCAACCCCTTGGTCACATTGTGCACATTATGATGATGTCCTACCGAGTGGGCCCAGAGATACCTCTCCGCTTACACGGAGCGACAAATCCTATCTCGATTCGTGCCAACCCAATGATACTTTCGGAGATACCTGTAATGCACCTTTATAGCCACCCGATTACGTTGCCAGACGCTTTGGTACACCCAAAGCATTCCTACGGTATCCGGAGTTGCACAATCTCATGGTCTAAGGAAATGATACTTGACATTCTTAAAAGCTTTAGCATACGAACTACACGATGCATGCTAGGCTTAGGATTGGGTCTTGTCCATCACATCATTCTCCTAATGATGTGATCCTGCTATCAACGACATCCAATGTCCATGGTCAGAAACCGTAACCATCTATTGATCAACGAGCTAGTTAACTAGAGGCTTACTAGGGACATGGTGTTGTCTATGTATCCACACATGTATCCGAAGTTTCCTATCAATACAATTATAGCATGGATAATAAACGATTATCATGAACAAGGAAATATAATAATAACTAATTTATTATTGCCTCTAGGGCATATTTCCAACAAGGATACCACTGCCATTGCTGATGAAAATGCTAGGTTGAAGACATTGCTTGAGACAAGGATGTACAAAAGTCTCAAAGGGCATCAGACACTATGTGATGTCCTCAAAAAGAAGATTCTGAACCAAAACCCTAGGAAAGAGGGTGTTGGGTTCGAGAGGAAAATGAATGTTGATGGCTCTTACTGGAAGCCTGAGCAATACCCCAAAACCACATGAGTTGCTGCAAAGGGACCTTTAGTGGACCCATCCACCTTATCTGGCTTCACTTCACTACAAAAAAAATACACTTCCGTGATGACACGTGTTTGTCATAGTATGTCGCGTTTTTTGTCATGCATGTACATCCATGACAAATTTATGACAGAATCAAGATAGTCATACCTGTGCTATCGTAGAAGTGTTCGATGACATTACCAAAATTATCATCACGAAAGTGTCCATTTCCATGACGATAAATCACGCGTCACAGAAGTGCTTTTGTCAAGGGTGACCGACACGTGGCATCCACCGTAACGGAACGCCGTTAAGCTATTGGGTCGGGTTTTGGATCCGATAACCCGTTAACAGCCCCGACCAATGGGGATTTTCCACGTGTAAAATCATCATTGGCTGGAGGAAACACGTGTCGGCTCATCTTTGGGACAGATGTCATCCACTCATTGGACAGAAGGCGCCTATGATACGTCGACACGTGGCACGGCCAATCAAGTTTAAATGGGCCGGCCCAACTAAAGGCCCACAAGATTTGGCGGCCCATAATGGCCGCCCGCTTAAAGGCCCACGAGATTTTGCGGACTATAATGGGCTGGCCCAACTAAAGGCCCACAAGATTTCACGGGCCATAATAGGCCGGCCCAGGTAAAGGCCCACAAGATTTTTGTATGCCATAATGGGCCGGCCCAGGTGAAGGCCCATGAGATTTGGCCGACATTAATGGGCTGGCCCAGCTGTAGGCCCACAAGATTTTGAGGACCCTAGTAGGCCGACCCATTAACTGGCTGCCATGTTTTGGGCTAAATGCCGGCCCATAATTGAGCCGGTCCATTAATGGCCTGCCACGTTCCGGGCCTAGTAATGGCCCATATAAGATCCGGCTCGTTAAATGCCTCCCACTTTCTGGGCCAAATCACGGCCCAGATCAGGCCTGGCCCTTTAAGAGGCTTTGGGCTCAATTATGGCCCATATATGATTTGGCCCGTTGACTGGACGCTATGCTTTTGGGCCCACTTGCTAAAGGCCCATTTAGTAATTCAGCCTCATATTAGTTTAGGCCTGTTAAGGGCCCATTTAAAATTTCGGCCCTATATTAATTTCAGCCTGTTAAAAGCCTGTCATATAGTTGGGCCTAACTACGGCCCGGTTTGCATTCGCCCGCCGCAGTGATATCTCGATTGGGCCAAACAAGGACCGAGACAACTTTGGCCTGTTAAAAGCCCGTGAATTGATTCGCACAATCATGGGTCGGGGTCCATTTCAGGCTGACGCCGGCCCGTGAGCTATTCGGCACATTTCTGGCCCAGCCTACTTCTCAGACTCCTAAAAGCCCATTGAGTTTTCTTGCGACAAGAGGGCCGGGGGTTACTCGGCCTATTAAAGGCCCGAATCTACTAGTGGGCGGTTGACGGGGCCCATGATGCGGACCATACATAGTGATTGCATGACGGCCCGATTATGTACCATAATTTTACGGTTTGGCGGTTTATCATGCGAAGACAGGATATATATACAGAAAATAACCGCAGCATCGTGAATAAGAAAAACCTAGACTATACAATAAAGAAATTACAGCAATTACATCCATCGGGCATCAAAGTTTGCCACTATGATAATAAAGCACAAGCAAGACAAGAGATTACATACATCGGGCATCAAAGATCGCCACCAAAGTGCAAATAAACACGCCGACAAAATAATATACAAAACCGACAAAGACTTCAATAGAGTTCAAGAAAGGTTAGCCCTCTTTGGGAGCTGCAAATAAGCAACCGAAAGCAAGATGATGAGATCAAGGCTTTGTTCAACACTTATATCTTCCTCACTCGAAAGATAAACAAGGCAGATGACAGTTTTTGCACATAAAAGTATCAGTGCTGACAATTCATCACATTTCTTACTGAGGAATAAAGTGACACAGTTTAAAATTGCATTAACACAATATGGTATTGTTCAGGTCAAGACATGGCAGGAAATGACATTGTGAAGGAGTTGGCAGCTTCACGACACCACTAGATTACAAATCAAGAACTCATAAGTATCAATGGTTAGTGTGTCAATTTATCCCATTTCGCATTGGCAAATAAAGAGGCGGTTTAAATAATAGTAGAATGATATGACATTGTTCATAGTTAAGACATTGCAGAATATGACATTGTGTCAGTAGTGGGTAGGTTCACCATACCACTTTGGATTACGGATGAAGAATGTATACATACATGCAAAGTGCAAAAAGAAGATCACTTGCTCAGTATAGTTTAATTTACATGGTATGAAGAAGGAACTTGGTTGTACAACTGAAAACTTAAATTGAGAAGGACAAACTTTTGTTTATGAACTACATAATAAACTTTAAACATGCAATTTGATGCAAACACCAAAAATAAACAGCTGTTGCAGTCATGCCTAACCAAATATACACAACAAAGTTTGAAGGCTTGAGAAGGACAAACTTACATTATCGGGTGAAGACAGGCTCTATAAAGCCCTTGTCCATGCTGATGGGGGGCAATTCAAGAAGTTTAGCACAGAATGTTCTTCATAAGCATTGCCTTTATTCTACATTTTGTTAAGAGTAAATATAGATGTGATAATATACGAAAAAATGGAGAATATTTAAGATAAGATGAAGAGTGATGCTACATAACCAAGTAGCTATAAATGTATGTGCAGCGATACAGGGCAAAAGGCACAACCAAGAGCAATGCATGCCTAAACTTCTTCAAGACCAACCTTATGATAAGAGTAAATATAGATCCGATGTGTAGAAAATGGAGGGCAAAGGAAAATAAGCTGCAGAGTGATGGTACATGAACAACTACTGTCAATATAAGTTCATCGATAAAGGACAGCATGTACTTACAAGAACAATGCAGAGCTAAAAAATTCATTGGAATTGGATGCATTCTACACTAATGTAACCATTCATACAGATCGATAATTTGGAGCGAACAATTGATAAGCAAGCTATCATGCATATCGCTGTCACATAATGAACGGTATGTATGCAAGTACGGTGATACAGACAACAGGTACTAACAAGAGCAAAGTAGCGGGCAGCATATTTGCGATATCCTGTCGTTTCTTTTCAAACCGAATTCTTCTTCGAGCTGATTCCCGCAAAAAGATCCGTAAGGCACATGTGGAAAAGTAGAAGTTCAAATTTTCATATGATTTCATAGACAAGACCTCATCCCGAACGAGACCAAAGGTATAGCAAGGTTTTTCCATTCAATGTCTTCTAAATTTAGCACAGGAGACTTCACCGGAAATTCGTTTATAGACTTGCCATCAAAGTGTGATTTCCTCAGGTAACACTAATACTGCTGCAATGCTTCCTTGAAAAGCACAAGCAAGCTTTGCTCGTCATGACTATCCAGATTGACCCTCACCTAGTTACAACAATGTAATGTAAATCATTGATGTGTTCGATCAGCAGAAAAACAGAAAATAACAACCATGAATAATAGCACTTACACGCAAGTTGACAGAAGATGTGAAAATGGTGTTTGTCTTCACTATAATCTTCCCATGATGGGAATATATGCACGTAGTCCCTAACAACATTGAAAGCATTGTCTTTAAACTGGGAATAAATGAAATGGGGTTCCAATCTGCAGGAATTGGCCGTCTCAGCTTGGGATAGGTCTTCACCGGTGGACTTCTTGTACTTTTTGCTTTAGTGGGATTTTTTACGTGGTACGGCTGGTGCTATGGCAAATGAAATCGGTATACCTTTTGTTGGAGTGCAGGTCCTGTGGTGGGGCTAGTGGTGTGGCGGTGAAGTGTGGGTACTGATCTGCTGGAGTCGGTCCTATGTTTTGTGTCACCGTTGTACAGCCAATATAAGTGGGGTGTCAGTTCGATTTCTCACCGCACCACCACGTTTTTCAAGGACTTTGCTGGTGCTCCTTCAGGTTCGACAATCACCCTCTTCCTTTTTGATGTCTGATGCACAAGAACAACATTTGAGTGGAAAAACATGGTATGACGACAGATGGAATATGTATTGATAATGGATGGGCATAGCATCTCGAGTTATGTGATGAGTAAACTAAGCAGATGGTGGTGTAACAAAGTAGAAGAAATGCAAGACAACATATGCAAGATACGGCAAGAATCAATAAAACCTTGCCAAATTAGAACAGGCACCTTGATGGGTGAACAAGATGTGCCATCCGCCTTTGACTCCTCGAGGTTAGAATAATCATTAGAATGATATTACGAACAAGAATCAACAGGTGAGGAGCGTCTTTAGTTTCATTGCTTCCAAAATGGCACTCAATGCCTTGGTGCCAATTTTGTAAGTCATTGCAGTGTTCCACAATATTCTTACGATGCTGGATTCTGATATTCACCGTAATTGCGTATAATATCTCGAGAACCATGAAAACATAAATAGCTGTGAGATTATCTTTGTAATGCAGATGATATTCTAATATAGGGCGCCTCAGAACACTTATGTGCTATCACTGGATTCTCGATGAGAGAGCTCATGTGTGCAAGAATATCGTATGCGCATTTATATAATCGCACAAGTACACAAAAAATAGGCTCCGTAAGTAAGGATAGCTGGCAGATGATAGGTTCATAATATCTCGTATAGATAGTTTATTGCCAAACCATGATAACAAGAGCACACAAAGCAACTAGGCAGATCATAGTGTACATAACAGGGGTACACCATAACCACGATATATTAATCGGGAAAGTGGAACTGGCTTGAAAATATGGTGTTGTATTGCCGCTAGTAATTGAAAGCCTATCAATCGCGTACATGCCAGCACTATCGAACATGGTAAAGAAGAGCAAGCAGATTTTGGATAATAAAATGTTGGTTGCGCAGTGCCCACACATGATGAACCAGAGCGCATTAAGAATGCAACTCCCAGCCTGTCACTTGACCATTTCAGCGTGTTGGATGAAGATCCCACGTCTCCTAACCCTTCTTCTTCCTCGTCTGTGATTCTTCCCATATAGAACACCGCACGGGTCACGGGCCGACGGACCACCAGCCCCACTGTGTTCCTCCGCCACCCCACCCCCGCCTGTCGAGTTTTCTGCTCGGGCGAGGCCCCACAACCACCGAGCCCTTGGATCGCACCGGCGAACTCCGCGAGCTCAAAAAATCGATCGCCCCAATTTTGAAATTTAGTCTCATCGTGATTTAACTAGTGTGGAATATAAAAGGGAAAACCATAAGCATTGGGAGTATAGTGTTGAGCGTGCCATGGCGGATCTGAAGGTGCAAACCGGATAAAGGCAACTTCGCAACCAAGACAAGAAATCAGAGTAAAGCAGTGGCGATCTATTTTCTTGCTGCGATAAATAAGTTGAGCAGATATTTAAAGAGTACCGCCTACAGTGCGGTGCCGTACGATCTCGTGAGAATTTGACGGTTGCTGTGGTAGCGATGGCTGTCGGCGGCGTGGAAGCAGATCTAGGAGGGTAGACGGTGGCGGGGGCGCGTGGACGAGACGGTCAGAGGAGCGACGCCTGACAAGGTGGACGGCGGGGATGAAGCGAGAGGACGGGATGCAAGGATCCCGGTCCGAAGGCGTGGATGAGAGAGGTCGATCTCTTGTAATGGACGGCAGCGTCGGGGTATCAGCTCCGGCATGGTGGAGGAGGATGGCGGTGGATGGGGTGGCGGACGGCGGCGGACGGAGGAGGGTGGGGTGGAGAGGGTGTTTTGGCGCCCACGGAGTACCTAATGGGGAAAAGGGAGGTAGAGAGGAAGGGGAACCATGTAGTCGTATGGCGTGCTTGTCTCAAATGCGAGGAAATTTACAAACTTAGCCCCATTTCAAATTTCTACTCCATCACAAAGAACATTATTCGGTTGGGGATAGGACGGTAATCTCGCATACAATCAATAATATTCATTTGACGAGAGTTTGTTTTTGGCGCCCACCATGTATGAAATGAATCGGGGAGGGAGTCGATTTCGGCCGAGGGCACACTGTGTTTTGGCGCCCACCGTGTATGAATCCGGGTGAGAGGCGGTTACGTCACGTTTGGGTGAAATTACAAACCTACCCCTATCGAAACCTATAGAAATCCAGCAGATAGGCTTTGCGCGGCAGGGATAGGCAGTAGTGATTTCCATCTCGCAGATTTTGGTTTCGGGCGGTTACTGCGACTTTCCCCGCTTCGTTCAAATTTTCCACAATGCACATTTACCGTGCCAACTCAATTCGAATCCATTTTTTTTGGGCGGGATCCATTTTCAATTGGAATTACATTCTATATACATCATTTTCTTACATATATACTTTCAAAAGCACAACACCATTTATACATAAATATGGTTTACAAATGGCATGATCTCAGATTCATAAGGTTGTATCCATCAATTTGGATTTTCAAATATTTGAAACCACTTTATGTTGAAATCCAATGTATGCATTCCTCGCTAACTGTCTCCAATTAATGTGTGTTTCATGCGGGGTTTTTTTTAACTTCTCAAACATGTATAATGTGTTTCACACATGCAACATATAGTGTAATCCCGTTTAGACACTAATTGCATATAAACCATGCATTGTTTGTAATTGAAGAATCTATGGATCACCAATATTGATAAACTATATAACATTACACGCATGCCCAAATTCAAATGAATATGCATGTTTGATACACCAATTTGTGTTATGATATTATCGATGTCGTGATCTCCAGTTTAAATATTTGAATCCCCTTTAATCCAGATATTCATCTCATATAGCTATCACTCATGCTTATATAGGACTATCTCTCTGGACCTATACACGTTCATTGTCTCTCATGCATCTCTCGTGCTACCTGTATGTCGACAATGATCTTTTATCTTCAGAATAACACCGACGGTACTCTCTCCATCGACCTTCATCACTCTATCTCTCTCTAAGTATATCTCGCCCCTCGCTATGTGTCTCTAGCTATGATTCTCCATGTGGAATCTCTTTCTCTCACACAAACACAAAACTTTGTCTCCTGGGGTCTCATTTCTCTCAACTATTCCCATGTGTGCCACTCAGACACCCCTCATACGTAGATGTCTTTCGCTCCTTAGATATGAGTACCCACGACTCTTCCTCTTCAATATCTCTTTCTCACACACAAACACAAACTCTGTCTCCTGTGGTCTCATATTTCTCCATTGTTCTCTTGTATGTCACTCAAACACACCCTCTCTCCCTAGAGATATCTTATGCTTCATATGTCTCTCTAGCTATCACTCTCATTGTGAAATATCTTTCTCTCTGAGACACAAAACTCCGGCCTCTCTCGGATCTCATTTCTCTCGATATTTGTTTGTATGTGACTCACATGCACCCTCTCTCTATCTCTCTCACACCCACACACATAACCCAGCCTTCTCGATCCACTCGACTCCTATCTCTAAGCGCACACTAGCTAGCATCTTCATCTTTCTATTTATCTGCTTCTCCATCAACCTTCTTTCTCGCCTCACTCTTGATTCCTATCACGCACACTACATATGTTTCTCTCTACATGCATGCAGTCAAGTGCCCTCTCACACACATATATACTTCACCCTTTGAACTAATTCGACGGTCATCTCCGACACCCAAACTAACGGATGTCTCTCTAGCTAGCATCTCCATCTCTGTATCTATCTGTAGTTTCACCACAACATTTCTTTCTCGCACGGAGTCTTGCTTCCTATCACCCACACTATATATGTCTATCCATACATATGCATTTATAGGTTGATCTCTTTGCACAATCGCTATGCCTCACCCCTCTGCCATAGATGCATGCTCCAGCCCACGCCCACTATCTCTTAAAGACAAAAACACATGCTCAATTGTCGGGCCTTCTTCCTGCATTCTCACATGCATGCATATTGTCATACCGATCCGCTCTCTCCCATGTCGCTGATCTTAGGACTTATGTCTTCTTTCTTTTATCTCGATCATACACACACACACACACACATCCCACGTATACATGTATACCTCTCACACATGCACGCTCAAGGTCTCTATGTCTCCATACGTAGTTAATTACCCTCAATCCTAACGCCACAATCGAATCGCTTCTCCTCTTTGTGCACATAACTTCCGCCGGATGGGCAAAAACACACACTCACACTTAACAATCTCCTTCTAGCTACCCCCCCGCCTTGGCGTGCCTCTCAATCTTCCCCTATATCCCCGAAACCAATAAGACCATCCCTTTGTTTAATTCTCGCCTACATGCACCATCGATATATAGTAGTCTTCCGTGGTGTCTCTCGAACAAACACGTTCTCTCGATGTCGACTCCTCTCACGCTGCAAGCACCTTCTCTTCCCTCCCTACGGGCATTTTCTCTCTCACACCCCATCGTTGGTGGCCTCTGCCATACACATCACCTCTCTATGATGAAGCCATGCACACTTAAATTACATCCGCCACAGAGGACCCCGCGACACACACACACACACACACACACACACACACACACACACACACACACACACACACGCACGCACGCACGCACGCACGCACGCACACCCCCCACACACACACTAAGACTCCATCTCTCTCTCTCACACACACACACGCACCCCCCACACACACACACTTAGACTCCATCTCTCTCTCTCACACACACACACACACACACACACAAACTAAGACTCCATCTCTCTCTCTCTCTCTCTCCTCTCTCTCTGTCACACACACACACACACACACCACACACACTAAGACTCCATCTCACACACACATGCTCTAGGCGGAGCATTTGTTCCTACCACCCTTCATCCAACCTTACCCGTATGATAAACAATCACCTTTATTTACTTGCATAACATGGACAGATTCCACTTTACTTTTAGTAGTCAACAAACTTATCATCTCAGATACCCTTATAAAAACGAGTTGGCGATGATGGTGTGCCTGCCATCTTGTAATACATACCGTATGATCTATATCCTGGCGGATAGGAAGCAAACTATGATAATTTTACAAAAGATACCCGCACCTCTCTCCACATCATTATCTCCGCAACCTCATTGCTCAGCAATTAAAAAGGAATAAGTCTCGAACAATCTAGCATGCATGGTGGCCGCTGCCGGGCGCTGGCCCATCCCCATGCCTCCGCCCATTCCGAACACCAGTCACCACCACGCTCCACTCCTCCTCGCCTTATCTCTCATCTTTCATTTTTTCGATGACATTCTCGAGATACCAGTTTTTTGATAAAATTCTCGAGATATCATTAGTTTTTACACATGGGATTACTCCTGCATGGGTCAATCACAACAGGTGTTTTGTAAAAAAATGCATATTGATGTTTCGTGCAATGCACGAGAATCTTGCTTGTAATTATATAACGCAAATCACGAGCAGGAAGTGACATTTTTTTGACACAACCACGTTAACATGGCCACGTAAATCACGAGAAGGAAGGAGAAGGTAAGCGGGCTGTGGAGTAACGTTTTTTATCACAATTTCTTAGGAAACTGAGTGCAATAATTGAGTAGTTTTGCAAACTACCATTACTACTACACCTGAAACGGTTCAAAACCTATACTCCCTTGCCAGCGTGATTCCCGCGTGAAACGGTCAGCGTCGCCCTAGAGCGTCACTGCCGCATTAATGCCCGGCCAGAGCGGAGGCGACCTCTCACTGGCGCTGGCTTTGAAGTGGCGCGACGGCCGAGAGCGCCGCTTCGGTGCACGCGATCGCCCATGCGTTGAGATCAGCCATAGGCCCTGTTTGGATCCATGGGTTAGAGTTAGTTTGAGCTAGTTGGGGCTCAAATAGCCCTAAAGTATCCAAGCATGAGGGTTTAAATTGGAGCAAGTTGCACTGAACCCACCAAAAAAGAACTATCCCAACCAAGAGGTGCTAACTGGAGATAGTTCTCATTGGGACCGTTGAAAAATCACTTTTCTCTCTCCATGAAGTGCATTTATTGTCAATCTAACCTTGTCACCCAAACACCTCTTTGGCTACAGTTAGTTCAGGGTTAGTCATGAGTTAGCCTAACCTCTAGCTAAGTTAGAGTATCAAACAGGAGTAGTGTAGGACATGCAAGTTGCTCAAAGCATATAGGAAAATTCGTACGTGAAAGGATTTTTTTCTTTTTGAAAACAGAACGTGAAAGGAATTTTTTTTAGAATGCTCTTGGCATGTCGCTAACATGTGATAGTTAACTGACCTCAATAGACGGCAGAAACGCCAGCCCGCCGCACTTTGATAGAGACGAGGAGGGAGAAGCGATACAGGCTGCTGGATTACTAGAGATAGGTGTCTCACGGAAGCCAAGAAATATGGTGATAGCGTGGGTTAGCCATGTACTAGTATGATGTAACTACACCGGCTGCCGTGTTTACGTACTCTTCCAAATCCTTTGTGGAGATGATTGGTTAATTTTATATCGCTGAATAATATTAAATATTATGAGTGCAGACGCTCCACCACGAGGTTCCTTGCTCCACCATGAAATATGAAATGAATTTCGTCCAGTTTGTAGGAAAAGTTTTCGAAATGTAATGAATTTCATCCGGTTAATTTGAAATTTGCTTTGTTTGCACGAATTTCGTCCAGTTAGTTCATATAGTTGTCGAAAGGTATGCGGGCAGCATTGGATGGCATCCATCAGTGTCCTCGGACAGATGCCAGTGTAAATTTGTGGGCCAGCGCTGGAGATGCCCTAACTACCATGCTATAATCGCTAACAATCCTCCATTATTTGGCAGGGAACAGTTATCCCTCGATCAAAATCAGATCCGCGGTGTCTCACACTCCTCCAGCACAGACGAGTGTAAACTCTTGCTTACATAAAAATGGAGCAAGTGGATGGCACTGTAGCACGCCATATCACTCGAACTAGCCCGCCTTAACGAGCGGAAAGCACCGCCCTCGCTACTTTTGTTCTGGATTTCTATCGATCGATCGCGAAAATGTTACGCCGCAAGTTCTAAAGGAAAAGGCGGCACACTTACGACTCGTGACGCTGCCGCAACCCTCGATAAATTCGCTCGCACGCCGCTCACCAAAGGGGACACGCATTGTCTTGCAATTTCAACGACATGTGGGACCGTAATTGAATAAACTGTCGATAGCGAAATCTAATCGCTCGTGAGCGTCGATCGAGAAGAGAGAAACGGGGAGGGAGAAGAGATCGCCGCCCGCCACAAGCATGGACTCCAAGAAATATATGGTGATAATGTGAGGTGGTCCATGTTGGAGTCTGGACCACTTCCGAGCTCCGCTCACCGCCTGCCCCTCAAGACGCCAGCTGCCCGCTGCATGCATAGCAAGTAGTCCCCGCTTATGTGGAGGAGAGAGAGAGAGGCATTGAAAAAGTCAAGGAGTAACAGTGGAGACAATAGCTTTCATCAAAAATAAACAATGAATACTCGTTGCTCATCCTCTGTATCGGAAAGAATACTTTCATTGCCGACATGTGGGACGTCGACCATCCTGGTCCACCTGCCATGCACAAAATTATCCTGGTCTACCCCGGTCGTATCGCAGGCCCAACCTTTCCCACCGTAAGTTGTTCGGACGAAGGAACCATCATGACTTCGTTGAATTCCGCTTCTTCAAGAAAACTTACTGTACCCGCAATTGCTACCACACGCCAAGACCGGACGGCACCGTACCACGTCATATCATCGAAACCCACTAGGCCAAACTAGCCCGCCTAGGTCATCTATTTTGGAACGGAGGGAGTACGTCTCAGACCGCTATGATTTTGTGTTGCACGTTCTCTGTACTTTTGCTATGATTTTCCTATCCTATGAAACAAATGAGGCCTGAATGTATGTCGACTATTGTCTGATCGATCGCTAAGCCTACAATTTTAGGAGCTAGGGCTATTGGTCGATCGACGAGGGATAAGTATAAGCGCATCACGAGCTCATCAGCCCCAACGTTTATCTTCGGTGAGTGTTTTGCAAGTACTATAGCTCGCATAAAGTAGCTAGCCTACTAACACCAAGAATCATCAAACAAGCTTCCGCTGATATGATAAACAGTTCAAATTTACATCTAAGCATGCCATATATTACATCAAAAGCTGGTGAGGATACATCTATTTCCATAACTCGGAGAGGGTTCGCATGATTCATCGCATGATTCACTATCAAACAAAAGTAGCAAGATCCGCCCACACAAGACAGTGCACTAGCCCTAAGATGGTTTGATAACACGCATTGTTCTAGTAATTAAACACAGGGCAATGCAAACTACCCTGAAGGATTAGCGCGACCAACTATGTCTCGTCATCGATCTCTCGAGCAATGACCACAAAGACGGACAATGCATGGGAATCGATTTCTGGGGTGATGTCCACAGGACTGGCCGCGACATCAGAATCGATCTCTGGGGCGATGTCCACAGGATGGACAGCGGTATTGGAATCGATCTCCGGGGCGATGCCAACAGGACGGGCCACGACATCGGAATCATCAAGGACAACCACCGGCACCTGCACAACACTAACATATTAGCAAGCACATTGCAAATAATCAAAAAGCAAGCACATTGCAAATAATCAAAAACCACAACTATGGTAATAAGCCATCATTTTTTACCTTGTGCAGCTCACCGGGGGATCTCATCCCTCCGGGGCCATCACCTTGCCAGGGGAATACTGCTTCTCAACGGCGACTATCTCCTCAAACTCGGTCTTGAGCCTCACATAGGTGGCAATCAGAGCTCCTGGGGTAGGCATGGTGGGGCCCTTGCTGTTCTTCCAACTTTCTTTGAGGTGTTCGTCCGCCAACGTCCTCAACTCTTTGGCCAGTGCTTGTTTCTTGGAGTTCTTCGTCTCCATGGGTTGGCCCGCCAACATGGTCAACTGGTTGGTCGGTGCTCGCTTCGGAGATCGCTTGTCTCTAGTGGGTTGTCCGCGGCAACTCTTTGCCTAGTGCTCAGGATCCATCAATGAACCGACAAACAAAAAGCAATCGAAAGGAAACCACAATCGCAATGAAAGCGAGAAAAGAATAGGATGTGAGAATCGGTCGATTGCTTCGCAAAAAGAAGATTATTGGAATGAAAATATAGCAGCATAACTGATTCGCCCACCTTTCCTTCGCCGGTACAGAAGAAAAATGGTAGAAGTGGGTAGCCTGGAGTGAGGTTTTCTTCAAGAAAGGGAAGAAAGGGCTTGAACGAGCTGCCCAATGAAATGATGGTTGCTTTGTCCAAATTAACTTGGAGGCCACCTTACCACTCTTGGTAAAGGTGTGGGTTTTGTGATATGACGGGTCATGACGGTCACACCGGGTGACAGTGAGTCTCGATTGTAGCACCTCGGCTGTGATTTGGTGGATGGCACGCGAGCCGGATGCTTTGAAATGTCATTAACTTGATTTTAGTCTCTTTAGTATTTGGATCCAAGCATGGATGAGGCTAACAAGTTTTAGTCCCACTACTTTTAGTCATGAGACTAAAACGTATCAAAGCACTCTCTCGGGCTGGTCATAGTGGGGAGTAACTTAGACTAGTGTCATGCATATGACACTAGTGTAAGTTACTACCTCCATAGTGCAAAGTAACATAGTAGTAGTATCATAGATTGCTTCATTTATTATCTCATAGACTCATTTTGCCTCGAAAGCGCTTATGTTACAGTAACATATTATGTTACCACAAGCACCTCTTTCCTCATTAAATACTTGCCACATAAGCAAAATTGTCTTGGGATGTGTTAAGTTACTACCTAAGTTACTCCCACTATGGCTAGCCTCAATATTGTGCACCGCGACCAAGGCAGAGAGGAAAACGAGAGAACTACATAATTAATGCATGAGTTTAATTAGGGTAGTTTTGTAAAATCTGAGATACATTCCTCCAATCGCAAAATGCCTTGGTTCATGAGATTTGAGATTTGAGCCCTATAAACCGGAGGGAGGGGTACTGCACACAGTGTAGTCTAGTCACTTGTTTTTTTAGCCGAAGTCTAGTCACTTGTTGAAATCTCTAGAAAGGCAAATACTCCTTTCCGGTTTACAGGTCTATACTACTCCCTCTGTCTAGGTGTGTAAGTCATCTTATTTAAAACCAAATAGTCCCAAAACACTTAGGCGCGGTGCATTAACTTCTACCTTGTTTCTTGTTTCTTGACATACATATCAACCAATAGGAGATGAGAGGTGTGCATGCTTTTAATGACTTGCAATGGCTAGTTCATTGCATGGAATGCTATTAATTAGCAAATAAACATTGGTGACCCCAGGAAGAAAGCGGTGCTAAGCGCGTGGACCTATCTTGAGAATGAGTATCAACCAATGGATAATGGAGTTTAATTGTTAAACAATAGCAATTTTGTCTCATGCAAGAGCCTGGCTAGTACTCCAAGGAACCACACCACGCGAGCGTTCGCAACTGCCACGTTCGGTTTGCACTTGGCTCTTCGCCTCTTCGAGAAGACGAACAATGATGTTACCCCTACTTCTACAGTATCGAATCCACTGCTGCATGTCCGTCCACCTCGTGCGGGAGGGATAGCGTGTAGCGAAAGCTTCTACTTACTGCTCGTGCCTTTGCGTCCATGACAGGTGGGCCCAACAGGTGGTTGGCCCACCTGTCATGCAGCCAAAGGCAGGTGCGATTAAAACACCGAGCTCGATCCAGCGAGGGAGAGGCGTCGTAGTAATCAAATTTCTCGGGCTTGTATGAGTTGTGCGACAAATCAAAGCACCGCATTCGATAAAACTCTTTTTACACATTTCAAATGGGCTACTTCGTATGTAGGAGTAGACATATTCTGCTTCGTATGTACTCCCTCCGTTCCAAAATATAAGTCTTTTTAGAGATTTCACTATGAACTGGAGTACATACGAAACAAAATGAGTGAATCTACACTCTAAAATATGTCTATATACATCCGTATGTAGTTTGTAGTGGAATCCCTAAAAAGACTTACATTTAGGAGCGGAGGAGTAGTCACTTGTTGCAATCTCTAAAAGACTTATATTTGGAAGCGGAGGGATTACAACGCATGAATGCATGCCGTGACTTTCCTTTTGATACTTGCATGTGTTGATTTGATGCACCTTGCCAAATTTTGACTATAAATTTAACTAACCAAATTTTCATGCATGTCACAAAAAATCACGGGGCTGTTTGGATTGTGACTATGTTTGTCTTATGTTGCCACATTATTTTTCCCACACTTGCCACACTTGCCTAACCTGAGTTGCTCAAATTGTTAGACACCCTTTGGCTTGCCTAAGGGAATCTTGCCACAATTTTTGTGTCTATGACATGTGGGGTTCACTTTGCTAATAAAAAAATTCTTGTCTTAGGTGTGGCTAATAAAAAGACTTATATTTAGGAGCGGAGGAGTAGAAAATATAAATAATAATGCATGTTGGGGCAACCCACGTTTCCGCTTAATTTTAGTCGTGGGCTTGTTCACAATTTTACGAGGGGTGGTTGTTCATTTAATGGAGGGACTTGTAGTACTACGGACTTGAACGATACAAAGTGCGACTGGCACACCGTAACACCACTTGGAACAAGCGGGTAGCTATCTCAAAAACAATCAACAACTAAAAAACCGCGACCTGGCATGTAGTATAGTACACAATTCTAAACGATTGTTTTGATGGAGTGAAAAAGGAAAACTACCCGACTACTTATATATAGGCCGGAGCCTCCGCGATTGCTTGCTAGGGCTGCTCTATTTACACACTCTCATCCTCTCCAGATCTAAACAAGATAGGGGTAGTAACCCTGTCTTTCTCCCTTCAAAAAACACTGGCCTTCTATGCTCATCGCTTGTTACAGATCCGGACGTATCCCCTCCGCCGGTGAAGGGGAGGAGGGGCAGGGTTTGGGCCGTCGTCGACAGCGAGGGAGGAGACCCACTGCCGGCCGCACCATTATCTTCGGCCGAGCGCCGGGCGCTGGAGGTCCTCCGATCCTTCGTCGTTGCACGTGGGCGGATCCGGCCTCCGCCGCCCACCTATCCATATCCCGATTTACCTTCGTGTATATCTTCGTTCGAAACCGCCTTAGCTCTACTTCCCCAGCTCGCTACGTCGCGGCATGTGCATCATTTTCTACCTCTCAACCCCTCTCGATCGGATGGTCCAACGTCACCTATTTTTTTCTTCTATTGTTAGAGGTAAAGCTACTTCATGGAGTCGAATCTTGTACTCCCTTCATCCGAAAATACTTGTCATTGAAATAAAGTGGGGGTGGGGGAATTTAATATGTACATCGGACTTGGTACAAACAGGAAGGGAAGGGGATGAAAGTAGTACAGACTGGTCGTCCAACCGATCTCTTGGTCGAAAAGGGAAATATAGGGGTAACGCTGTACACAGTGGTATGACCAGGACTAGATTTGCTATCCACACATAGGAGTAGGTGGCTAGAGTGAACAAAAATGGGACCAACCCGGATATGTTTCTTGGATATTTGTTTCTTGGGGCAACAAACTATGAATCACCACTTTATGCCCCTGTTTACGTACATGGTGTTGTCTTTGCTGGTGCACCTTGTCCCATGCCCTTATACCAAATATTTAGGCTCGATTCGGAATAAAGGGGCAGAAAACATAGGTCTTGATGAAAATAGAGGAATAGGAAAGGAATGTAGGTATAAAACTATGGAACATCGAATCGGAGGAAACTCTCAAGAGAATGTGTTCGGATGGACTATGAAATGTACAGATTTGTTTTTTTAGAGTAGAATGCTTGGCAGTATGAGATGCTATTTTTTTATTCAGCTGCACAGTGACTACTCTTGTCCTCACCTCATGTACCACACATAGGTTGATTTTTTTATTCTGGCAAACACAGCACAGCAACCTGTCTAACGCATGGCGTGGCCTTTGCCTCGGGCTTCCGCCCAAAAAATGAGCGGCGCTTGGATGTTTCTAATCCGGTGGAATCGATTACTACCGGACCAGCTTTCCTATGAAACACTATTCACCTTTTCCGTGTTCGAACGGTTGGAAGGAAAGAATACGGTAGGAATTGTGTTCCTACGAAAATCTGCACCAAACTCGTGAACCTAACGCAGCCTTAGCTGTTCTTAATATAATGTCCACGGTCTGTTTTTGCCCTCGTAATTGTTTGAGACTCGACAAGTTTAGCCAAATGTTTTTGCCTGTAATTGTTTGAGACTCATTTGTTTCCTCTGTGCCTTTTTGTGCAAGCAGAGGATATCCAATTCACACAGTTGCTGTTGTGACCTTTTGGTGCATCGCACAAAACTCTTCTTAAAGAAGTGACTTTTGTGCTTTGTTTAAGCTGGAATGTCAGATGTAACAGTTGGTTCATTTTGGTGGAACTGCACAAAGGGAGATGTGTGTTCCAATCCTCATCATCCATATTGGCGTAATAACCTTCCTTTAGGTAAGAATGATATTTAATGCATGTGTTCATCTCTATTTTCCAACTGCCATGCGAAAATAATGTTGTTTTTTACTAGTACACTTGTACTCCCTCACTGACAAAACCAATTCTGAATTAGAAGGCCAATCATGTTCTTGGTTTCACCAATTGGTGAGGAGAAAGAGAAACATAGCATGAAGAGGAAGAAGAAGAAGAATAAACAGTGCCAAGGCTTTCTTGCTGAAGCCAGAGGCCTCAGTCGAGGCTATTCAAGGGCTCAAACGCGACTACCTTACATGTGAGACAATCCTCCGGGAGCCCTTCCACTTCTGTCTCACTTAATTAATTAGGAGCACTTAAATACCACTAATTTATTACTTGCCTAATTTTCTGTTGGAGTTAAACAAATCTTTTAGTAGGACCCTATGCTGAATCATGTACGTGTGAATGTTTGTCTATGGAGGTGAATCATGTGGTGGAGCAGGGAGGGAATATTATTAGTGTCATGACATAATAGTGCTATTGTTTTGCATGTCAAATTATTGCCATTGGTTCAATGAGGCAATGTTTTGCGTATTGTCCATCATGAATTTGATGCTACTGTTTGAGTAATATGCTAATGTCTTCCTATCCTTTCTCTCTAAGCTAATGAAGGTTTCACCTTGTTCCTACTTGTGCAAACAGGGATCATGTTGTGCCAATCATACATTTTAATGGAACTACACAAGACAATACAATGAACTGTATCCCCAAAGGTGCTTTAACTCTCATGGAAGTTCTTGATAATCTTCGATATAATCTCAACATCGGTAAACAAGAGCGATTTCAACCATACATTTGAAGTGCACAAAAATATATACTATTGTGTGATTCCAGTGAGTGCTTTATCATCTCTTATGGGACTACATGAATAGGCTTTTTTTCTCAGGTTGGTACGGGCCTAAGGCCTTCATCCATATTAGTTTGTTGTCATCTCTATTTGTGTCGTGCTATGTCATGAGAAACTCCTTTATCTTTGCACTTTTAAGTTTTGCAACCTATGATAAATGGCAATGCTTTGAGTGTTGAGTTGAGCTAATTGGCACTGATTAAATAAACTAATACCTCTCTTTAAGCAAGACTACTATGTTGCTAACTTTACCCATTAAGATAATGAGGGTGCTTCTATTTGTTAGTGTATGTTTCATCAACTAGTCCCACTATTACGGCAATCTCACTCTCTCAATATATGTGCCAACAGGGATGCTCGATTTTGGTGGAACTGCACAAAAACTTTTGGTGCTTCATTGCCTCGAGTTAGTCCTTTCCTATCACCGCTAATATCCGCTTGCTTTCTTCCTTTGTCGTTACCGCTATTTATCTCGGCTTCGATCAAAGGAAATAGTAATTGATATGCTACCTCACACAGGTTGGTCTTGGTCTTTATCCCGATTATTGTGCTGTCATATCTATTGGTAATTTGGTATTGTGCTACTGTTTGCTGATTTCATAAAGGAGTAATTTGGAGCCTGAACTCGCAGGCAAATCATTACATCGGGTGATTTCAGTAGAACTACACAAAATGATCAGATGTACATGTACTTATGCTGCTGCTATGTACTCCAAAGTTCACTCAGACAAGCATCGATGTTGACAAGAAGTGCCTATATTCATTCGAGTATCAATCGGCGTCAACCAATTGTCAAACTCCAAGTATTAGGAGAGTGAACGCCAAAAATATTGCTTGGTGCATAGCCTAGAAAAATGCAGTCCAGTCTTTGGTCCCAACTTGTGCCTTTTGGTTATCGGCACATATGGTAGCGAACTATATGGCATGGAGTCTAAATATTCCAGACAAGTTTGTTGACGCGTATATTCATCTGGGACTTCATAAGTCTGCACGCCAAGGATGCTCCATTTCAGTTGAACTGCACAAAAAATTTGGGTGGTTCATTTTCTCAACCACCTCCTTTCTCGGCTCTGCAATGTAGAATTTTGGCGTAGATACGGGACCAAGATGAGCGATAAACTAGTAGGATGAAAGTAGTTGCCAAGTTGCTCAAACCTCCGTCAAGACGAGGCCACTATTTGAGGATAAACCTACAAGCAAAGTTCAGATTGTCTGTCTTTGCCTCTTATGTACTCGAAAAGTTTACTCGTACAAGAACTAATTTTAGCAAGAAGTACCTACGATTGAACACCATTTAACAAATTGTACCCTAGGTAATTAAAGTTCGTCCATGGATCATATTGGCTGTGATCTCAATCATTTGGATGCATAAACATGCTGAACATGTGTATATCTGAATCTTTTGTAAATTATGTATGAATATTGTTGTGTGATCTATCAATCATTTGGATGCATAGATATGCCGAGCTTGTGTATATATGAATCTTTTGAGTTGTTGATAGTGAATGTTGGCTATGAATATGAACGTGTCCTGTGAACCTGAGTTTGATATGAATTGCAATGTAACCAGTTATAACCCTTCTCCTCCTCTCAATCATGCGACTCCCTTGCCGCGTTTCCCATCTCCGAGTCGTTCCCGTCTGGGGCCTCGCTGTCGTCCACCGCCTCGCTGTGTTCGGTGCGGCGTGGTCAACAAACGAGAGTCATCGGAAGAGGACTGTACGTGGAGAGCCTGACGGCTGGGACCCACGAGGTCCATGGTCGCACGCAAGGAAAGTTCCTCCTTATTAAGCTGGAAAAAATGTTTCCTCCACCTGACAGCTGGGACCCACCGGCTGTATCTTCGCACGGAAGGAAGTGCCTCCTTGTTTTGGCGAAAAAATTATTCATCCTGGCTGACAGTGGGACCCGTCACGATTTGGTGGCCCGACTTGTGGGCCTGCTAAGTCGACGATGTACGCACGGCTTTGTCAACTTAATCAACAAATGATTCTAGCTGGACCGTTGGATGTTAATCCAACAACCGTGCTCCTTCTTCAACCTCATTCTTGCTCCATCTCCCGTTAGGCGGCTACTGCTGCTATCGCACCCAACCAGTGAAGTTTCCATTTCCTCTCCATCTGCGACTCCACCGCCCGTCTTCCCCATCTCCGGTCGTTCGATCTGGTGCGCCGACGCAGTGTGGTCAACGTGGTCACAAACCGAGAGTCATCGGAAGATGACTGTCGTGAGATCTTGGCGATGGGGACGCACCGCCCATGAACGCATGCATGCAATGGAACGCGGGCGAGGTCAACGTGGTCAAGGAACGACTTCCATCGGAAGTATATCAGATGCGTGGAGAGTCTCACCGGGTCCACACCCGCAAGTAAGTGCCTCCTTATTACGCGGAAAATAATGATTCCTCCAATCGACAAAAGAGGACCCAATCGGACGGGCCACCATATTTTGCAAAAAAACGTTTGCCCCCGATCGCTGGGACCCACCGACGGGCCACCGTATTCGCGAAAAAAACGCCCCCCAACATCACCGGACCCACCGGAAGTGCCTCCTTATTACGCACAAAAAAATGAATACTCCCGCTGTTAGCTGGGACCCACCTTGGTGGGAGGCTGACTTGTGGGCCTACTAAGTTGATGGGGACGAAGGGCTTTGTCAACTTAATCAATATGAACGATTCTAGCTCCACTGACCGTACGATGTCCATCCAACGGCCGTAGTGCTTCTTCAACCTCTGGTCTTCTTGCTCCAGCCGCGCAAACCAGCGCCGGTCGTGCCTCATGCTCCTACATCCCGTGGCCGGCTGTGCTTCCGTGGAGGACTCACCGCCCCCTACTATTCCCTCCACTGGCCAGGCCCCACGGCGATGGCAGCCTCACACTACAGCCGAACCAGTGAACCCTCGTACTCATCTCCGCGCGGGCTTCCACTGCCGCGTCTTCCCCGGCTCCGCGTTGTCCCCTTCCTAGGCCTCGCCGTCGTCCACCGCCGTGGTGCTCTCCGGGTGGCGTGGTCAACGTGGTCAAGGAACGACTTACATCAGAAGAGTCTCATCGTGGAGAGGCTCACAGCTGGGTCCACGGCCACAACCCAGTTTTTTTTTGATTTGCCAAGTAAGTCGCTTTGTCAGGCCTGTTGGGCTGCAAATCTTTCAAGACGAGGAGAGCTTTCATTTGGCTGGCCGAGAAAATGGCCCATCAGTAATGAGAAATGGGATGTACATTTTTAAAACACATCAAAGCGGCAATTAGTTTCAAATATCTTTTTTTTATTTCGAGATTTTAAATTACATTAATTTTTATGCGTGGAGAATTTGTTGGATTTTATATTGATATACATTTAGTTTTAAAATCAGTTTGAATGTGAGTCGAAATTTCGGGATTAAAAACAGTTCGGACCGCACCGAAATATGCAAAATTTCGTATAATTTTTAACCGTGGCCACAGTATGGGCTGTAATGCTAACAAAAAGAATATGGGCTCCAAAAAAACCTTAAGAATTAGCAAATGGGCTGTAAATTATTAGAAATAATGGCAGATGGGTCATATGCTGTTTTCCACAGATTTGAGGCTTTCCTAAAAAAAGATTGACGCACAAGCAGTGACTGTTGGATGGCCATCCAACGGCTGTCGTGCTTCTTCAATCTCTGCTCTTCTGCTCCAACCGCTCAAACAAGCGCCCGTGGGATCGGCTGCTCCCTCCTCCTGCCGGCTGTCTTGCCTTGAGCCTCACCGCCCCCACCGTACTCCCATCGCTAGCCTAGCCATCCCTCTACTCACCCACACTGCTGTTATTCTCGGCGACGGCAGACGAACCCAAGAAACCCTCGTTGATCGTACTCCCCTCCGCGTGGGAAACAAGCTGCTGAGTCTTCCCCGCCTCCGTGTCGTTCCCTTCCTAGGCCTCGCCGTCGTCCACCGCCCTGGTGTTCTCGGCGTGGCCTGGTCAACGTGGTCAATGACCGACATACATCTGAAGTGGACTGTACGTGGAGAGGCCGACAGCTGGGTCCATGACCGCACGCAAGGAAATGCCTCCTTATTACGTGCAAAATAATGATTCGCCCACGACATCGAGGACCCACCAAAAGGGCCTCAGATTTCGCGAAAACGTTATCACTACCGACATTTCGGACCCACCAGCTATATCTTCGCACGCAAGGAAGTGCCTCCTTATTACGCACAAAAAAATGAATACTGCCATGTGGCAGGCTGACTTGTGGGCCTACTAAGTTGACGGGGACGGAGGGCTTTGTCAACTTAGTCAATATGCACGATTCTAGCTCCAAGGATCAGACGATCTCCATCCAACGGCCGTAGAGTGCTTCTTCAACCTCCGGTCTTCTTGCTCACTACCGCCCAAACCAGCGCCGGTGCGTGCCTCGTGCTCCTGCCTCCCGTGGCCGGCTGCGATGCGGCGTGAGGCCTCACCGCCCTACTACTCCCACCGCTGGCAGGCCATCCCTCTACTCACCCACACCCTCGTTATTCTGCGGCGATGGTAGCCTCACACCGCAGCGAACCAGTGAACCTCGTACTTTCTACGTGTGGGCATCCATCGCCCGTCTTCCCGGCTCGCGTCGTCCCCTTCCTAGGCCTTCGCCGTGCCCACCGCCCTGGTGCTCTCGGCGCGGCGTGGTCAACATGGTCAAGGAACGGCTTCCATCGGAAGTGGATCAGATGATGGAGAGGTCGATTTGGGGTCAGGGCGCAGCAAGGAAGTGCCTCCTTATTACGCCGCAAAATAATTATTCCTCCACGGCGGCGGGGACCCACCGGACGGGCCACCATATTTCACGAAAAAAATGTTTCCCCCCTAACTGCTGGGACCCACCAGCTACACCTTCGCACGCAAGGAAGAGCGTCCGGGCAAAGAAAAAAACGATTCGCCTCTCGATCACATTTCTGACCCAGCCTACATCTTCGCACGCAAGGAAGTTCTCGATCGGGACCCACCTGGTCGAAGCGTCGTGGCGTTGTCATTCTAGTCGCGAACGTATGCGTACATCTTGGTCGATGTAGAGCGGCGCCGCGTGTCGTAGATGTAGAGGCGGCGCCCGTAGCATGTACTGCGTCGTCTGGCGACAAGGGTGCAAGAAAGAAAATACGGCCACGTACGTACATACGGGCAGGGTCTCTAACGCCTATCGCACATACGTACATGGCTGGGTCGGAACGGAGAAACAGTGTCATCGTCGTGTTCATGGGGAGCCAACCGGCTGGGTCGGAACGGAATGCGTGGTCGTGTTCATAGGGAGGGCATTGACGGAACAGGCGATGGAAACGAGGTTCCGCGTATCTGCGACAACGGAGGAAACGGCCTTGTGTTCGACCGCCACGCTCAAACGGGTCTGTTGATCGGGAGGGCTGGCGTCCGCCAAAGCGGAGGAAATGGACCTCCTACGGTCGAAACGGGGTCTGTTGATCGGGAGAGGTGTGGGCGTACCGCAAAACGGACGAAAGCAGACTTGTGTTGGAGCGCTTCACAGTCAAACGGGGTCCTGTTCATCGGGAGGGTGTGGCGTGCCGCAAAAGCAGACGAAATAGACTTGTGTTGGGCGCTACTCTGATACCGAAATGGGGAGGTGTGGCGTATCGCAAAGCGGACTGCACGGATACTGTTCATCTCCACCGTCGACCTCCTCCGGCCTCCATGGGCTACCGTCGACCTCCTCCAGCCTCCACGGGCTCCTGTTCATCCAGCCACCACCACGCCGCTACTCCACCGCCATCGCTCAACCACCCCTCCACGAGTACCCCTCCACCGCTCTCTGTTCATCCAGCCCTCCACACCACGGGGTCTGTTCAACCACCCCTCCACCGTCTCATGTTCATCAGCCCTCCACACCACGGGTTCCTGTTCATCCAGAGGCAACGCCACCGCCATCGCTCATCCAAACCCCCGCAACGCCACTGTTCATCCTGCAGGCAGCATCGATCGGCCCGATTAGCGGCGATGGCGAACGAATCGCTCCATCGGGTTCGATTAACAACCATCGATCGGTCGCTTTCCGGGTTCGATGCAGCGTAACTGCGGTCTGTCGCTGGGTTCGATTAGAGCCCAGCCTCAACAGCTTGATTAGAGCCAATGCCCTACGCACACCAGCAGCGCCGCGTACAAGAGAAACACGCATCGCTCCGCCCCCGACCTCCCACCGTAACCGTCATGGACAGCCCAAAGAATGTCATGCAGCTGCGTCTCCGGCCCGCCCAGGACGAAAAGCCCATTTTCTGTCATGATTTTTTGTCATAGAAGTAGGAGCCCACCACATCTATGATGATACCGTTTTTTGTCACAATTATCGTCATAGAAGTGTCATATGTATGACAAATTTTTTTTTCTTTCGGCCCAAAATGTCACGGATGTGTATTTTTTTTGTAGTGCTTGTGTTAACCCAATTTTCATTGATGAATCCTTTGATGCAAACTATAAACTATTTGAGAATCAGACTGGTGAAGTGTCTGCTAGGTATATTGGTACTAACTGCAGGAATGGACCGCCTATGAAGAAGATCTGGGTACCCAAAAGTTGTCTTGAGAATCTTCCTGTGAATGTCATCATGACACCACAAGGGAAGAAGACAAACACCAGGCTTCATATGGCCCAAAGGCTTCATATAGACAGATGACTCACCCGAGTCACCCTAACGTCAATGTTTCGCAGGGAAATTATACTCAGATGTATGAATATGAGCGTGTTTCTTCAAACTGCTATGTTCATAAAACTAAGAACTTTTCTGCTTATTCATATGAGTATTATTCTCCTCCTGCAAGGCTATTTGCTAGGG
The DNA here is from genome assembly GCA_021605145.1 of Aegilops bicornis. NCBI lineage: Eukaryota > Viridiplantae > Streptophyta > Magnoliopsida > Poales > Poaceae > Aegilops > Aegilops bicornis. The sequence goes on along the minus strand of JAHIAL010000024.1, from coordinate 1,364,543 downwards.
CTCCAAAGTCAAGTTCTCGTGATGCTTTGCACTTAAACTCATTACTTGAAGCCACCCCTGAAAATGTGGGTGGTCAAGAAAACTTAAGTCTCTTTTGCAGGGAAAGGTCTCCAGCCAGAAATCAAAGGCGTCCGATGCCATTGCTGGGGACCTAAAACATCTTGTTGGGCGCAAGTTAAAATTCCCAAATGGTCTTACTATGTATTTTGTTCCTGAATCGCTTGCCAATCATCCTATCAGTCCTAACCTTGATTCGAGCTTTGATAATCCTCTTGTCTGTCAAATGTTTATGCTTCACAATACTCTTGGTGAAGCCTATCCCCCTGACTATACTGTAGGGTATGACACTACATGCTTCAGAATGGATTATGGACAGTGGATGCACTAATCATATGACTGGTGATCGAAGTATTCTCATGAACTCAACCTTAGTCCATCTGACAAGAGCCACATCACATTTGCTGACATTGGTAAAATCAAGGTATTGGGTCTAGGTAGAGTTGCAATCTCAAAGGATCAGCACATGGATAAAGTGATGCTTGTTGAATCCCTTGGTTTAAACTTAATGTATGTCTCAATGCTTTGTGACTTGAACATGATTGTGATATTTGGAAAATATCGTTGCCTTGTTCTAATGGAATCTGACAAGGCTCTAGTCTTTGAAGGGTATCAGAAAGATGATTTGTACATGGTAGATTTCTCAGCAGGACCACAACTAGCCGTATGTCTTCTAGCAAAAGCTTTAGAGTGGTGGCTCTAGCATCGGAGGCTAGGGCATGCTGGCATGAGGAACCTGTACACTCTCGTGAAGAAGAAACACATCATAGGCATTGAGGGTGTCAAGTTCAAGAAATATCATCTGTGTGGTGCCTGCGAAGTTGGAAAGTTGACTAGGGCCAAGCATCCCTCGAAGACAATCATGACGACATCTCAACCCTTCGAGCTGCTACACATGGACTTATTTGGCCCTACTCACTACTCTACTCTCACTACCAATTGCTTGTCTCTATGGCTTCGTCATTGTTGATGATTATTCAAGATATACTTGGGTGCATATAATCCTCTACAAGAATGAAGTGCAGGATGTCTTCAGACGCTTTGCCAATCGTGCCATGACGAACTATGGCGTCAAAATCAAGCATATCAGAAGTGAAAATGGCATAGAATTCAACACCGGCCTCGACCTTTACCTGGATACATTGGGCATCACTCATGAGTTCTCGACTCCGTACACCGCAATGTAATGGCATCGTGGAGCGCAAGAAACGAACACTCATTGAGATGGCTCAGACGATGCTTGATGAATATAAGACTCAAGAAAGTTCTGGCCCGAAGCCATTGATAATGCATGCCATGTCATCAACCGTGTTTATCTTCACAAGCTTGAAGAAGACATCCTATGAACTCCTTCTTGGTAAGAAGCCAAATGTCGATTACTTGAGTATTTGGTGCTAGGTGCTGGATCAAGGATCCACATCACACTTCAAAATTTGCACCGAAAGCACATGAAGGTTTTATGCTTGGTTCTGAAAGGATTCGCACTCTCTGTAGTCTTCAACCTCTTTCACTATAAAGTGGTTGAAACTGTAGATGTGTGGTTCGATGAGACTAACATCTCGCAAAGAGAGCACCTGGCAAATGTGCTAGATGAAGTTCCACCTAGTGAATCCATCAAGCTCATGGGAACTGGAGAGACCATACCTTCCGAGGCTCAGGTTGAAGAGGAACTTATCATTTCTGCACCTAATCAACCTGAAGACAATGCTCAGTCTGAAGACAATCCTCCAAATGATGACAATGATTAGCAAGAGCAAAATCTTCGTCCAGGTCATCCTTGTGTTGCAAATGAAGTACATATTGAGAAAATAATTGATAGCATCAATGCACCTGGTCCACTCACTCGTTCAAGAGCAACACAACTAGCAAATTTATGTGGGCACTTTGCATTTGTCTCAATATCGAACCCAAGAAAGTTCTTGAAGCCTTCATGGAACCCGAATGGATTCAAGCTATGCAAGAAGAGCTCCAACAGTTCAAGCTGAACAATGTATGGGAATTGGTCAAGCATCCTGATCCTCGTAAGCACAATATCATTGGCACCAAATGGATATATCGCAACAAGCAAGATGAGCATGGCCAAGTTGTCAGAAACAAGGCTCGTCTCATTGCTCAAGGATACACTCAAGTTGAAGGGATTGACTTCGATGAAACATTTGCTCCTATGGCTAGGCTTGAAGCCATTCGCATACTGCTAGCCTATGCAAATAATCACAACATCCTTCTGTATCAAATGGATGTGAAGAGTGCCTTTCTCAATGGCAAGATTGAAGAAGAAGTGTATGTTGCTCAACCACACACGGCTTTGAAAGATCCAAAACATCATGATATGGTATACAAGCTTAACATGGCCTTCAGTATGGCCTCAAACAAGCCCCTCGCGCTTGGTATGACACACTCAAAGACTTCCTCAAGAGCAAATGCTTCAAACCTGGTTCCTGGATCCCACACGCTACGTAAGACATATGATGGTGAACTGTTTGTGTGCCAAATATATGTGGATGACATTATCTTCGACTGCACTAACCAGAAATACAGTGATGAGTTTGGACACATGATGCAAGAGCAATATCAGATGTCCATGATGGGTGAGCTGAAGTTCTTCCTTGGTCTTCAAATTCGTCAGCAAAGCAACGACATCTTCATATCTCAAGAGAAATATCTCAAAGACTGCCTGAAGAAGTTTGGAATGCAAGACTGCAAAGGTTACACGACGCCAATGCCAACAAAAAGTCATGCAGGTCCCGACGCCAATGGTAAAGAGTTCGATCAAAAGGTATACCGCTCCATGATTGGTTATTTACTTTATTTATGTGCATCTAGGCCAGATATAATGCTTAGTGTTTGCATGTGTGCTGATAACCCACAAGTGTAGGGGATCGCAACAGCTTTCGAGGGTAAAGTATTCAACCCAAATTTATTGATCCGACACAAGGGGAGCCAAAGAATATTATTGAGTATTAGCAGTTGAGTTGTCAATTCGACCACACCTGGATAACTTAGTATCTGCAGCAAAGTGTTTAGTAGCAAAAGTGGTATGATAATAAAGGTAACGGTAGAAAAAGTAAAGATAATTGTTTTGGGTTTTTGTAGTAGTTGTAACAAAGAGCAATGGAAAAGTAAATATGCGAAGAACAATATATGAAAAGCTCAGAGGCAATGGATCAGTGATGGATAATTATGCCGGATGCGATTCCTCATGTAATAGCTATAACATAGGGTGACATGTAACTAGCTCCAATTCATCAATGTAATGTAGGCATGTATTCCGTAAATAGTCATACGTGCTTATGGAAAAGAACTTGCATGACATCTTTGTCCTACCCTCCCATGGCAGCGGGTCCTAGCGGAAACTAAGGGATATTAAGGCCTCCTTTTAATAGAGAACCGGAACAAAGCATTAGCACATAGTGAATACATGAACTCCTCAAACTACGGTCATCACCGAGAAGTATCCCGATTATTGTCACTTCGGGGTTGTCGGATCATAACACATAATAGGTGACTATAGACTTGCAAGATAGGATCAAAAACACATATATATTCATGAAATCATAATAGGTTCAGATCTAAAATCATGGCACTCGAGCCCTAGTGATAAGCATTAAGCATAGCAAAGTCATAGCAACATCAATCTCAGAACATAGTGGATACTAGGGATCAAACCCTAACAAAACTAACTTGATTATATGGTAAATCTCATCCAACCCATCACCGCCCAAAGAAGCCTTCACGATGGAATTACTCATGCACGTCGGTGAGCATCATGAAATTGGTAATGGATGATGGTTGATGATGACGACGACGACGAATCCCCCTCTCCGGAGCCCCGAACGGACTCCAGAGCAGCCCTCCCGAGAGAGATTAGGGCTTGGCGGCGGCTCCGTGTCGTAAAACGCGATGAAACTTTCTTTCTGATTTTTTTCTCCCCGAACGTGAATATATGGAGTTGAAGTTGAGGTCGGTGGAGGTCCAGGGGGCCCATGAGATAGGGGGGCGCGCCCTATAGGGGGGCGCCCCCCTGTCTCGTGGACAGGGCCTAGGCCCCCTGGTGTATTTATTTCGCCAAATAATTCTTATAAATTCCAAAAAGTGCCTCCGTGGATTTTCGTGACATTCCGAGAACTTCTCTTTTCTACACATAAAAACAACATCATGGCGGATTCTGCTTTGAAAAGCAGCGTCGATCCGGGTTAGTTTCATTCAAATCATGCAAGTTAGAGTCCAAAACAAGGGCAAAGTGTTTGGAAAAGTAGATACGTTGGAGACGATCAACTCCCCAAGCTTAAACCTTTGCTTGTCCTCAAGCAATTCAGTTGATAAACTGAAAGTGATAAAGAAAAAACTTTACAAACTCTATTTGCTCTTGTTGTTGTAAACACGACAAGCCAAAGCATTCAAGTTTCAAAGAAATATTATGAACTAACCATACTCAAAATAACACTTAGGTCTCACAATTACTCATATCAATAGCATAATCAGCTAGCAAGCCATAATAATAAAACTCGGATGACAACACTTTCTCAAAATAATCATAACATGATATAACAAAATGGTATCTCGCTAGCCCTTTCTCGAGACCGCAAAACAAAAAATGCAGAAAGCACCTTTAAAGATCGAGGACCCACTAAACATTGTAATTCATGGTAAAAGAGATCCAAATAAGTCATACCCAATATAAACCAATAGTAATGAATACAAATGATAAGTGTGCTCTCCAGCGGGTGCTTTTAATAAGAAGGGTGATGACTCAACATAAAAGTAAATAGATAGGCCCTTCGCAGAGGGAAGCAGGGATTTGTAGAGGTGCTAGAGCTCGATTTTAAAATAGAGATTGAATATCATTTTGAGCGGTATACTTTACATTTGTCCAACGCAACAACTATGAGATGGTCAGTATCTTCCATCGCATGCATTATAGGCAGTTCCCAAGCAGTAATGGTAAAGGTTTATACTCCCCGACCACCAACAAGCATCGATCCATGGCTTGCTTGAAACAACGAGTGCCTCCAACTAACAACAACCACTGGGGAGTTTTGTTTAATTATTTTGATTTACTTTGATCTTTTGGATCATGGGACTAGAGCATCCTTGCACGCCCTTTCTCGTGAATGAGGAGCGAGTCCACTCCTCTTGAGAATAACGCACCTAGCATGGAAGATATAGGCAGCCCTAGTTGAAACATGAGCTGCTCGAGCATACAAAGCAGAATTTCATTTGAAGGTTTGGAGTTTGGCACATACAAATTTACTTGGAATGGCAGGTAAAATACCGCATATAGGAAGATATAGTGGACTCATATGGAACAACTTTGGGGTTTAAGGAGTTTGGATGCACAAGCAGTATTCCCGCTTAGTACGGTGAAGGCTAGCAAAAGACTGGAAGCCAAGGCCCGAGAGAGAAGCGATAACAAATGAAGCATGCATTAAAATTAATTCACACCGAGTACAAGCATTAGTAGGATATAATCCACCATGAAAATAAATATCATGAAGGCTATTTTGATTTGATACAACTACATGCGTGAACATGTGCCAAGTCGAGTCACTCTATTCATTTAAAGGAGGATACCATCCCATCATACCACATCATAATCATTCTAATAGCATGTTGGCATGCAAGGTAAACCATTATAACTCATAGCTAATCAAGCATGGCACAAGCAACTATAATCTCTAAATGTCATTGCAAATATGTTTACTTCATAATAGCTGACTCAGAAACGATGAACTCATCATATTTACAAAAACAAGAGAGGTCGAGTTCATACGAGCTTTTCTCATCCCAATAAGTACATCATATATCATCATTATTGCCTTTCACTTGCATAATCGAACGATGTGTATAATAATAAGAGTGCACGTGCATTGGACTAAGCTAGAATCACGCAAGCTTCAACTCAAGAGAGAATACAAGTAATATGGGCTCTAAGTTAAATAAACAATCATGCATATAAGAGCCACTAAGCATTTTCAATATGGTCTTCTCGACCCCCAAAGAAAAGAAAATAAAACTATTTACACGGGAAAGCTCCCAACAAGTAAAAAGAAGAACGAGAAATCTTTTTGGGTTTTCATTTTAATTTCTACTACAAGCATGGAAATTAAACTAACTAATTTTTTTGGTTTTTCTTAAGGTTTATCAAACACACAAGAAGAAAACTAGAAAAATAAATTTAAACTAGCATGGATAATACAATGAAAAAGTATGAGCACCGACGACTAGTGTGTGAACATGAATGTAAAGTCGGTGAGAGATACGATTACTCCCCAAGCTTAGGCTTTTGGCCTAAGTTGGTCTAAGACCAAGGACCGCCGCTACTCTCCCCGGTGTACCGGGAGGTGTAATCAGGATACCACTGGCTGGTCATCTCCGGATCCCACTGGACAGATGGTGCACAATAAGGGTCCAGTTCAGGCTCCGGCTCAGGTTCAGGTTCTGGAGTAAAAGCTTGAGCTCGATGATTGTCACCACTTTTGGTGTGACAAGAAAATTTTCTCCAAGCAAATCAAAGAACAGAGGCGCAGGCAAAATAATAATCTCAATGTGCTTCTTATTAAATCTAAGTTTATACAAGAGCATCTTATCTTCATTGTCAACAATAAACTTGTGTGCTACCATGCTCTTGTAATATAAAATGTGAGGAGGCAATTTTATCTCCTCCTTCTCATGGTGCCTAATGGGTATCTGAAAATGTTTAGCAAGACGTGAAGCATAGATACCTCCAAATATGGGGCCTTTTGTACGATTCAGGGCTAGCCGTTTAGCAATGACGTCACCCATACTAAAAGTATTGTCTCCAAGTAAAGCATGTTGTAGAATGATAATATCAGGAACGCTCAAGTTTCCACTATTCCCACGACCAATCAAGCATCTACTAGCAAATATGGCAAAGTAGCGTAAAACAGGAAAGTGTATGCTAGAGACTTTTGCCTCAGAGCGCTTCTTTGGCTCTTCTATAGCTATAGTATTAACAAAACCACCCACATCTTCATGATGGGGTTCCTCTAATTCTCCCTCATAAGGTATCCTACACACCGCGCAAAAATTACGTAAAGACATTTCTTTGAATTCATCATATAAATGAAATGATATTGAAGGTGGTGACTTCTTAGGATAATAATAAAAGTTTTGCACAAAAGTATTGGTGAGTAAGAGATACTGATCGATCCGGTCGTTGATGAAACCGGTGAGGCCTACAGTCTCGACCAAAGCATAAAATGTTGGGGAACGTAGCAGAAATTCAAAATTTTCCTACGTGTCACCAAGATCTATCTATGGAGAAACTAGCAACGAGGGAAGGAGAGTGCATCTACATACCCGTGTAGATCGCTAAGCGGAAGCGTTCATGAGAACGGGGTTGAAGGAGTCAGACTGTCGTTATCCAAATCACCGGAGATCCTAGTGCGAGCAGACGGCACCTCCGCGTTCAACACACGTACAGACCCGGTGGCGTCTCCCACGCCTTGATCCAGCAAGGAGAGAGGGAGAGGTTGAGGAAGACTCCATCCAGCAGCAGCACAACGGGCGTGGTGGTGGTGGAGGAGCGTGGCAATCCAAACAGGCTTCGCCAAGCACCGCGGGAGAGGAGGAGGAGGAGAGGCAGGGCTGCACCAAGAGGGAGAAGTTCTCATGTGTCTGGCAGCCCCAAAACCTCAAGTATATATAGGGGGAAAGGGGGCTATGCCCCCTTTAGGGTTTCCCACCCCAAGGGGTGCGGCCAGCCCTAGATCCCATCTAGGGGGGGCGGCCAAGGGGGGAGGAGTGCCTCCCAAGTCAAGTGGAGGCCTCCCCCTTTAGGGTTTTCCCCTTCCCATGCGCATGGGCCTTGGGGGCTGGTGCCCTAGCCCATTAAGGCTAGGGCGCCCCTCACAGCCCATGCTACTTTGTATTGGACGTGGTGGAACAATTTCCGGGACCTCGGACCCCTCCGAATCCTCCGGAACCTTCCGGAAGCTTCCTTACAATACCGAAAAAACCCGAACTTTTTCCTAACCCGAACAACAACTTTCCATATATAAATCTTTACCTCCGGACCATTCCGGAACTCCTCGTGACGTCCGGGATCTCATCCGGGACTCAACAACATTCGGTAACCACATACAAACTTCCTTTATAACCCTAGCGCCATCGAACCTTAAGTGTGTGTAGACCCTCACGGGTTCGGGAACCATGCGCAGACATGACGAGAGACGTTCTCCTGGTCAATAACCAACAGCGGGATCTGGATACCCATGTTGGCTCCTACATGTTCCACGATGATCTCATCGGATGAACCACGATGTCGAGGATTCAATCAATCCGATTCAATTCCCTTTGTCTAGCGGTATTGTACTTGCCCGAGATTCGATCGTCGGTATCCCGATACCTTGTTCGAGTCTCGCTTTCCGCAAGTCTCTTTACTCGTTCCGTAACACATCATCCGTGATCAACCCCTTGGTCACATTGTGCACATTATGATGATGTCCTACCGAGTGGGGCCCAGAGATACCTCTCCGTTTACGGAGTGACAAATCCCGCCTCTGATTCGTAGCCAACCCAATGACACTTTCGGAGATACCACAGGCACCTTTATAGTCACCCGATTCGTTGTGGACGTTTGGTACACCCAAAGCATTCCTACGGTATCCGGGAGTTGCACAATCTCATGGTCTAAGGAAAAGATACTTGACATTAGAAAAGCTTTAGCATATGAACTACGATCTTTGTGCTAGGCTTAGGATTGGGTCTTGTCCATCACATCATTCTACTAATGATGTGATCCGTTATCAACGACATCCAATGTCCATGGTCGAGAGACCGTAACCATCTGTTGATCAACGAGCTAGTCAACTAGAGGCTTACTAGGGACATGGTGTTGTCTATGTATCCACACATGTATTGCGGTTTCCGGTCAATACAATTATAGCATGGGTAATAAACGATTATCATGAACAAGGAAATATAATAATAATAACTAATTTATTATTGCCTCTAGGGCATATTTCAACAATCTCCCACTTGCACTAGAGTCAATAATCTAGTTCACATCGTCATGTGATTAACATCGATAGGTCACATCGCCATGTGACCAACATCCAAAGAGTTTACTAGTGTTCAGAACTAGTTCACATCATCATGTGATTAAGACTCAATGAGTTACGAGGTTTGATCATGTTTTGCTTGTGAGAGAGGTTTTAGTCAACGGTGCGAACCTTTCAGATCCGTGTGTGCTTTGCAAATTTCTATGTCATATTGTAAATGCTGCCCACGCTCCACTTGAAGCTTATTCCAAATGGTTGCTCCACTACTCGTATCCGGTTTGCTACTCGAGTCACTCGGATAGGTGTTAAGCTTGCATCGGCGTAACCCTTCGCGAACTCTTTATCACTGCATAATCGAGAAACATGTCCTTATTCCTCTAAGGATAATTTTGACCGCTATCCGGTGATCCACTCCTTGATCACCTTTTGTACTCTCTTGCGGATATGTAGCAAGGCACACATCAGTGCGGTACACAAAGATAGCATCTTTGTAGAGCCTACGTCTATAGCATAGGGACGACCTTCGTCCTTTCTCTCTTTTCTGCCGTGGTCGAGCTTTAAGTCTTAACTTCATACCTTACAACTCAGCCAAGAACTCCTTCTTTGACTGATCCATCTTGAACACCTTCAAGATCATGTCAAGGTATGTGCTCATTTAAAAGTATTATTAAGCATTTTGATCTATCCTTATAGATCTCGATGCTCAATGTTCAAGTAGCTTAATCCAGGTTTTCTATTGAAAAACATCTTTCAAATAAGCCTATATGCTTTCCAGAATTCTACATCATTTACGATCATCAATATGTCAACAACATATACTCATCGAGAAATTCTATAGTGCTCCACTCTCTTCTTTGGAAATACAAGTTTCTCATAAACTTTTATAAACCCAAAATCTTTGATCATCCTATCAAAGTGCATATTCCAGCTCGAGATGCTTACTCCGGTCCTTAGAAGGATTCTTGGAGCTAGCATACCTTTTAGCATCCTTAGGATTGACAAAACTTTTTACGATTGTATCACATACAACCTTTCTCATTTAAAACCGGTAAGGAAACTTCGTTTTGACATCCATCGCGATTTCATAAATGCAGCTTGTGCTAACATGATTCCGACGGACTTTAAGCATCGCTACTGGATGAGAAAATCTCATCGTAGTCAACTCCTTGAACTTGTGAAAACTCTTCGCCACAAGTCTAGCTTCATAGACGGTGACATTACCGTCCTTGTCCGTCCTTTTCTTAAAGATCCATTTATCTCAATGGCTCGCCGATCATCGGGCAAGTCCACCAAAGTCCATGCTTTGTTATGATACATGGATCCTATCTCGGATTTCATGGCTTATAACCATTTGTCGGAATTTGGGCCCACCATTGCTTCTCCATAGCTCGTAGGTTCATTGTTGTCTAGCAACATGACCTTCAAGACAGGATGCGTGCCACTCAAGTAAATGCGCATCCTTGTCACCCTACGAGGTACGTCGATGACTTGATCTCAAACTTCATGATCACTATCATAAGCTTCTACTTCGATTGGTGTAGGTGCCACGGGAACAACTTCCTGTGCCCTGCTACACATTAGTTGAAGTGATGGTTCAATAACCTCATCAAGTCTCCACCATCCTCCCACTCAACTTTTCGAGACGAACTTTTCCTCGAGAAAGGACCCGATTCAAGAAACAATCCCTATTGCTTCCGGATCTGAATTAGGAGGTATACCCAACTGTTTTGGGTGTCCTATGAAGATGCATTTTGTCCGCTTTGGGTTCGAGCTTATCAACCTTAAACTTTTCCACATAAGCGTCGCAGCCCCAAACTTTTAAGAAACGACAACTTAGGTTTCTCCAAAGCGGTGTCGTCTCAATGGAATTACGTGGTGCCCCCATTAAAGTGAGTGCGGTTGTCTCGAATGCCTTACCCATGACCGATAGTGGTAATTCGATAAGAGATATCATGGTACGCACCATATCCAATAGAGTGCAACTATGATGTTCGGACACACCATCACACTATGGTGTTCCAGGCGGTATTAATTGTGAAACAATTTGCACAATGTCTTAATTGTGTGCCAAAACTCATAACTCAGATATTCATCTCTATGATCATATCATAGACATTCTACCCTCTTGTCACGAAGATCTTAAACTTCACTCTGAAATTACTTGAACCATTCAATAATTCAGACTTGTGTTTCATCAAGTAAATATAATCAACATCTACTCGAATCATCTGTGAAGTAAGAACATAACGATATTCACTTTGCATGCCTCGGCACTCATTGACCTGCACATATCAAAATGTGTTACTTCCAACAAGTTGCTATCTTGTTCCATCTTCTCAAACCGAGGCTTTTCGGTCATCTTGCCCATGTGGTATGTTTTGCATATCTCAAGTGATTCAAAATCAAGTGAGTCCAAGCGATCCATCTGCATGGAGTTTCTTCATGCGTACACACCAATAGACATGGTTCGCATGTCTCAAATTTTTCAAAACGAGTGAGTCCAAAGATCCATCAACATGGAGCTTCTTCATGCGTTTACACCAATATGGCAGTGCCACAAGTAAGTGGTACTATCATTACTATCTTATACTTTTGGCATGAAAATGTGTATCACTACGATCGAGATTCAATAAACCATTTATTTAGGTGCAAGACCATCGAAGGTATTTTTCAAATAAATAGAGTAACCATTATTCTCCTTAAATGAATAACCGTATTGCGATAGACATTATCCTATCATGTCTATGCTCAACGCATAAACACCAAATGATAATTATTCTGGTTTAATACTAATCTTGATGGTAGGGGAGCGTGCGATGTTTGATCACATCAAAATTGGAAACATTTCCAACACATATCGTCAGCTCTCCTTTAGCTAGTCTCCGCTTTATTCCGTAGCCTTTTATTTCGAGTTACTAACACTTAGCAACCGAACGGTATCTAATACCACGGTGCTACTAGGAGTACTAGTAAAATACACAATAACTTAATGTATATCCAATATACTTCTATCGACCTTGCCGGGCTTCTTATCTACCAAGTATCTAGGGTAATTCTGCTCCGTGGCTGTTCCCCTTATTGCGAAGCACTTAGTCTCGGGTTTGGGTTCAACCTTGGGTTTCTTTACTAGAGCAACAACTGTTTTGCCGTTTCATGAAGTATCCCTTGTTGCCCTTTCCCTTCTTGAAACTAGTGGTTTTACCAACCATCAACAATTGATGCTCCTACTTGACTTCTACTTTAGCGGTTGTCAAACATCCACGAACACTTCAAGGATCATCATATCTATCCACGATATGTTATAGTTCATCACGAAGCTCTAGTAGCTTGGTGGCAATGTCTTTGGAGAAACATCACTATCTCATCTGGAAGATCAACTCCGCTTTCGATTCAAGTGATTTTTGTACTCGAGACAATCTGAGCACAAGCTCAACGATTGAGCTTTTCTCCCTTAGTTTGTAGGCTAAGAAAATCGTCGGAGGTCTCATACCTCTTGGCGTGAGCACGCGAAACCTAAAATCCTAATTTCAGCCCTCGAAACATTTCATATGTTCCGTGACATTTCGAAAACGTCTTTCGTGCCTCAACTCTAAACCGTTTAAGCGAACTATCACGTAGTTATCAAAAGCGTGTATGTCCGATGTTCGCAACATCCACAAGCGATGTTTGGGGTTCAGCACCTGTGGCGGTGCATTAAGGACATAAGCTTTCTACTGTCCGCATAATTGCTACTGTCAACTTTCAACTATATTTTCTCTAGGAACATATCTAAACAGTAGAACTAAAGCTAGAGCTTACGACATAATTTGCAAAAGGTCTTTTGACTATGTTCAAGATAATTAAGTTCATCTTATGAACTCCCACTCAGATAGACATCCCTCACGGTCATCTAAGTGATTACATGATCCGAATCAACTAGGCCGTGTCCGATCATCACGTGAGACGAACTAGTCATCATCGGTGAACATCTTCATGTTGATCGTATCTACAATACGACTCATGCTCGACCTTCCGGTCTCTGTGTTCCGAGGCAATGTCACTACATGCTAGGCTCGTCAACATAACCCAAAGTGTTGTGAGTGTGTAAATCTGACTTACACCCGTAGTAAGTGAATGTAAGAATCCATCACACTCGATCATCACGTGGTGCTTAGAAGCGACGAACTTTAGCAGCGGTGCATAGTTAGGGAGAACACTTCTTGAAATTGTTGCAAGGGATCATCTTATTTACTACCGTCGTTCTAAGTAAACAAGATGCATAGACATAATAAACATCACATGCAATTATATGGTAGTGACATGATATGGCCAATATCATATAGCTCCATTGATCTCCATCTTCGGGGCTCCATGATCATCATCGTCACCGGCATGACACCATGATCTCCATCATCATGATCTCCATCATCGTGTCTTCATGAAGTTGTCTCGCCAACTATTACTTCTACTACTATGGCTACGGTTAGCAATAAAGTAAAGTAATTACATGGCGTTGTTTAATGGCATGCAGGTCATACAATAAATAAAGACAACTCCTATGGCTCCTGCGGTTGTCATACTCATCGACATGCAAGTCGTGAATCCTATTACAAGAACATGATCAATCTCATACATCACATATCATTCATCACATTCTTCTTGGCCATATCACATCACATAGCATACCTGCAAAAACAAGTTAGGCGTCCTCTAATTGTTGTTTGCATGTTTCGTGATGGCTGCTATGGGTTTCTAGCAAGAACGTTTCTTACCTCATAAAACCACAACGTGATATGCCAATTGCTATTTACCCTTCATAAGGACCCTTTTCATCGAATCCGTTCCGGTGAAGTGGGAGGCCCAGGCAACCGCTAGCCACCTTATGCACCAAGTGCATGTCGATTCGGTGGAACTGTCTCACGTAAGTGTGTACGTGTAAGGTCGGTCCGGGCCGCTTCATCCCACAATACCGTCGAAACAAGATTGGACTAGTAACGGTAAGCATATTGAACATCATCAACGCGCCCACAACTACTTTGTGTTTCTACTCGTGCAAAGAATCTACGCATAATAGACCTAGCTCATGATGCCACTTTGTTGGGGAGCGTAGCAGAAATTCAAAATTTTCCTACGTGTCACCAAGATCTATCTATGGAGAAACTAGCAACGAGGGAAGGAGAGTGCATCTACATACCCTTGTAGATCGCTAAGCTAAGGAATCGTTCATGAGAACGGGGTTGAAGGAGTCGTGACTTTCAGTGATCCAAATCACCGGAGATCCTAGTGCCGAGCAGGACGGCACCTCCGCGTTCAACACACGTCTGTTAGCGGTGACGTCTCCCACGCCTTGATCCAGCAAGGAGAGAGGAGAGGTTCAGGAAGACTCCATCCGAGAGCAGCAGAACAGCATGGTGGTGGTGGAGGAGCGTGGCAATCCAGCGGGGCTTCGCCAAGCACCACGGGAGAGGAGGAGGAGGAGAGGCGAGGCTGCACCAAGAGGGGAGAAGTTCTCATGTGTCCTGCAGCCCCAAAACCTCAAGTATATATAAGGGGAAGGGGCTGCGCCTTTAGATTTCCCACCCCAAGGGGTGCGGCCAGCCCTAGATCCCATCTAGGGGCGGCAAGGGGGAGGAGTGCCTCCCAAGTCAAGCGGAGGCCTCCCCCTTTAGGGTTTTCCCCTTCCCATGCGCATGGGCCTTGGGGCGCTGGTGCCCCTAGCCCATTAAGGCTAGGGCGCCCCCTTACAGTCCATGCTACTGTATTGGACGTGGTGGAACAATTTCCGGACCTCCGGACCCCTCAGGAATCCTCCGGAACCTTCAGAAGCTTCCGGTACAATACCGAAAAAACCCGAACTTTTTTCGGAACCCGAACAACAACTTTCCATATATAAATCTTTACCTCCGGACCATTCCGGAACTCCTCGTGACGTCCGGGATCTCATCCAGAACTCCGAACAACATTCGGTAACCACATACAAACTTCCTTTATAACCCTAAGCGTCGCCAGACCTTAAGTGTGTAGACCCTACGGGTTCGGGAACCATCTTGAGACATGACCGAGGCGTTCTCCGGTCAATAACCAACAGCGGGATCTGGATACCCATGTTGGCTCCCACATGTTCTCACGATGATCTCATCGGATGAACCACGATGTCGAGGATTCAATCAATCCGGTATTCAATTCCCTTTGTCTAGCGGTATTGTACTTGCCCCGAGATTCGATCTTGATATCCCGATACCTTGTTCGATCTCGTTTCCGGCAGAAGTCTCTTTACTCGTTCCGTAACACATCATCCGTGATCAACCCCTTGGTCACATTGTGCACATTATGATGATGTCCTACCGAGTGGGCTCAGAGATACCTCTCCGTTTACGCGGAGTGACAAATCCAGTCTCGATTCGTGCCAACCCAGCAGACACTTTCGGAGATACCTGTAGTGAACCTTTATAGTCACCCGATTCACGTTGTGACGTTTGGTACACCTAACGCATTCCTACCGTATCCGGAGTTGCACAATCTCATGGTCTAAGGAAATGATACTTGACATTAGAAAAGCTTTAGCATACGAACTACGATCTTTGTGCTAGGCTTAGGATTGGGTCTTGTCCATCACATCATTCTTCTAATGATGTGATCCGTTATCAACGACATCCAATGTCCATGGTGAGGAAACCGTAACCATCACATTTGATCAACGAGCTAGTCAACTAGAGGCTTACTAGGGACATGGTGTTGTCTATGTATCCACACATGTATTGCGGTTTCCGGTCAATACAATTATAGCATGGGTAATAAACGATTATCATGAACAAGGAAATATAATAATAATAACTAATTTATTATTGCCTCTAGGGCATATTTCCAACATAAAAATCTTCATGAATTCCCGCTTCTTTCAAGAAATCCTCACACGGCCATTCACACGACCGTACTTCCGCTAAGCGAGGGAGATTATACTTGGCTTTTTCCTTCTCTTTGGCTTGTTTTTCCTGAGAGCTTTGGCTAGAAGAGCCCTTCAAAAACCTCCTTAACATTTTCTAAAAATTTCTGAAATTTTAATAACTTCAAAATAAAAGTGAATAAAACTAAACAAGATTGGTAGCAACTACTCCTACAAGTGCCTAGAACCTATATCATGCATTAGAATTGGTTGGGACCTCAAAAATTGAACATGCAAGCTCAAGAACATGGTCACCTATGCAGCAAAAATTTGCAATGAATAAAGCACTAGAACAAAAACTAATTGGACCAATGGAGGAGTCACATACCAAGCAACAATCTCCCAAAGCAGTTTTGTGAATGGAGCTTTGAGCTAAGAGATCGAAAATCGCAGCAAAACGAGCTAGAACTCGTGTTTGAGCTGGATGGGAATTTTTTTTTGGGTAGAAGATGAAGTGTGTGGGTGCTGGCATAAGTGGAGGGGGCCCATTAGACAGGGGGCGCGCCCTATGGGGGGGGCGCCCTCCACTCTCGTGGCCTGGTGCTTGCCCCTCCTGCAGTGTTTTCGGTGCCTAAAATCCTCAAATATTCCAGAGAAAAAATCATACTTGAATTTGCAGGGCATTTGGAGCACTTTTATTTTGGGACTATTTTTAAATGCACGGATAATTCAAAAAACAGACAGATAATACTATTTTTGCTTTATTCATTCTAAATAACAGAAAGTAAAAAGAGGGTACAGAAGGTTGTGCCTTCTAGTTTCATCCATCTCGTGATCATCAAAATGAATCCACTAATAAGGTTGATCAAGTCTTGTTAACAAACTCATTTCGAATAGCACGGAACCGGAGAAATTTTGAATAACACTAAGTTACCTCAAGCGGGATATGAAAATCCCCAACAATTAGAATATCATACTTTTTCTTGACAGTAGGGAGAGGAAATACAAAACCTCCAATAATAATAGTTGGAACTTGTCCAATAGAATTGATGATATGAACTTGAGATTGTTTCCTTAGAAAGTGTACCGTATGCTCATTACCATTAACATGAAAAGTGACATTGCCTTCGTTGCAATCAATAACAGCCCCTGCAGTATTAAGAAAAGGTCTACCAAGGATATTAGACATACTATCGTCCTCGGGAATATCAAGAATAACAAAGTCCGTTAAGATAGTGACATTTGCAACCACAACAGGCACATCCTCACAAATATCGGCAGGTATAGCAGGTTGATTTATCAGCCATTTGCAAAGATATTTCAGTAGGTGTCAACTTATTCAATTCAAGTCTACGATATAAAGAGAGAGGCATAACACTAACACCGGCTCCAAGATCACATAAAGCATTTCTAACGTAATTTTTTTTAATAGAGCATGGTATAGTTGGTACACCCGGATCTCCAAGTTTCTTTGGTATTCCACCCTTAAAAGTGTAATTAGCAAGCATGGTGGAAATTTCAGCTTCCGGTATCTTTCTTTTATTTGTGATGATATCCTTCATATTCTTAGCATAAGGATTTACTTTAAGCATATCAGTTAAGTGCATACGTAAGAAAATATGTCTAATCATTTCAGCAAAGCGCTCAAAATCCTCATCATCCTTTGACTTGGATGGTTTAGGAGGAAAGGGCATGGGTTTACGAACCCATGGTTCTCTTTCTTTACCGTGCTTCCTAGCAACAAAATCTCTCTTATCATAACGTTGATTCTTTGATTGTGGGTTATCAAGATCAACAATGAGTTCAATCTCTACATCATTGTTTTTGCTAGGTTGAGCATCAACATGAACATTATCATTAACATTATCACTAGGTTCATGTTCATCACACTGATTGTGTTTGACATCGAAATAGAAATATTATTGGGATTCTCGAGGTGTGTCTACAGATGGGTTCACTAGAAGCATGCAAAGTCCTATCATTTTCTTTTCTTACATTTAGAAGAACTAGGTGCCTCTAAATTATTTCTCCGAGAATCTTGCTCGATTCTCTTAGGGCGACCTTGAGGATACAAAGGTTCCTCGGTCATTCTACCAGTTCTAGTAGCCACTCTAACAACAAAGTCATTTTTATTATTTAATTCATCAAGCAAATCATTTTGAGCTTTAAGTACTTGCTTTCGGCTTGTGTAGCGACCAGGACCTCAAACGGTCGATCTCTGTTTCGGTGTCATCCACGGATCTGTAATCTTTGACACCACCACGATTACTCGGAGGATTTATAATGAGTAGCAATCACACATTTATTACAATCGAATGTCTCAAGAGAGAACTTAATAAAATAAATATGGCTTAAGGCCATCTAATGCGATAACAATGGAAGGCTTGGAAGAAAAGCGAGTCCATCAACTCCAGCGGCATCATGAGTATAGAACCACGACCTAAGCACCTTACTGGTAAATACGAAAAATGCGCAACATGAAGCGTTGCAGCCCGAAAAGCAGGTCGGCACATGGAATATGCTGGCAATGTAACACATAGAGAATAATGGAATAATGAGCCTATACTACATGCATATTTGGCTGGTGGAAAGCTCTATGGTTACAGTTTTGCATAAAGCCAATTTTCCCCTACTGCAAAGGAATAAATTTATTTAACTATCATGGTGGTTGTTAAACATTGAGAATGGTTGACAGCATTCTCAATCCCAATTAAAAGTACTTATTAAAAACCCAACAATATTAATTAGAAGTAACATGATGAGATTCACATGATATCCAAGTACTAGATACTCAAGATGTCCATAACCGGGGACACGGCTAACCATGATTAGTTTATACACTCTGCAGAGGTTTTATGACTTTTCCCCACAAGACTCGACGCCTCCGCTTTGTTTTCTACTACATGGTGTTTGAGAAAGCGGATGACCGAGACATAGTCTTTCGAAGCGCTAGCACCTTACATGTGGGTAGACCGGTACACCTACTTTCCCCTACATCTGCTAGTCTACCCGTAAGAGTTCGCACAACTTAATCAACTATGCCAGAGCCCATAATGGCTTGTGGCTGCACACGGAAGTTTCTATTTTGAATAATCTCATGATCCCTTTGAGCCTGGCTGGCGGTTCGAAGAAATACAGGCAAGTCCTGATAGAAACCAGGTGCCTCAATCCACCCAGATGTGTGTTTAAGTTGCCACCTTAAATAAACCATTAAATAACAATCTCACATCTGTCATGGATACACTCACCCAATCCACGTCTACTAGCATAGCATGGCATAATAAGCAAACGCAGAAGTAACTCCCAAGGGTTTGCTAATAAAACAGGTAATAGGTACTACCTCAATCTACTCCCCAAAACCCACAATTTAATTAGATCCTAATCATGCAATGTTTGAGGATAGATCTAATGCATAAAAACTGGGTAGTAGAAAAGGTATGATCAAAGTGTTACTTGCCTTGTCGATGATCCATGAAACCTAGAGACTCAAAGTAACGGTAGCGCACTCCGGGTATTCTATCGCAGACAAACAAACAAGCATACAATAAGTACTCATCTAATGCATAGTTAAAACTCAAATAGATCTAACCAGATAGTTCAACTTAAGAACTCCGGTTTTGCAAAAGAATCAAATCAAGCGAAACAACGAAAGTCAAGCGGCGGAAGAAAACAGCTCCGTTTTACTAATCTGAATCTAGGTCAAATTTTACAGTAGCAAAACTTTTTAAGTAGGTTATTCAGAAAGAGGGTTTCGAGGCGAAACTCTAGGCGCTTGAATCGCCTGATTACGATAAACCAGCGAAAAGTTATACTAAAACAAAAATCGGATCTGGAATCGCGATCAGAAAAATCGCGGATTAAATCCGAGAAAAAGAAAAACGACGAACGGGTTAACGAACTAACGTTCGTTAACTAAACTAATCTGACGAACTCGTTCGTTTAAATGAACTAACGGACGAACGTCCGCTAAATAATCTAATCCAGAAAAAAAAAACCGAAACTAAAAAAACGAAACAAAAAAACCGAAAAAAACCTGAAGAAAGACCGCCCGGCTTTTAAAAAAAAAACCGGCGACGAACGCTGGGCAGCAATGTAAACCTCGGCTGGCGGTGGCGGCGAGTCCAGCGAGGTTCGGCGACGACGTCCGGCGACGGGCGGCGGCGGCGGCGGCATGGCGGCGGCGGCGGCGGCTGGGCGGACCTAGCTAGGGTTAGGGTTTTGGGTGGGCCGGGCGGCGGCGGGCTGGCGACGGGCGGGCGACAGGATCAGGCGTGGCAGCTGGGCTCTGGGGCGCTGGTGGCTGCACTTATATAGTGCGCCCGAAGCCGGAGTCCCGCTCGGGCACAGCCGAGGCGGTTCGCTTTTTAAAATTCCACGCATTTAAAAAATAAAAAGAAATCTTGAGCGGACTCAAAAATCGAAATAAATTTTCCCCGACTTCTAAAATCAAGCCGGACTAGATGAACATTAATTTGGGGCCTAAATGCAATTTTGAAAAACACGCATTTTTCCTAAATTCAAATAAAAAGGCGAAAAACTCCATAATAAAATCTTATTTGATTTTATTATTAAATCTTCATTATTTCTTTATTTTAGGAAAGTCATTTTATTTCCTCTCTCATATTTTGATAGTATAAATAATTGAAGATAAAATAATTAAAATCAAATGATCCTATTTTCAAAATTTGAGAAAACTCAAATATGAAAATAATGAAATCCCCAACTCTCTCCGTGGGTCCTTGAGTTGTGTAGAATTTCCAGGATCGAGCAAAAATGCAACAAAAAAATATGATATGCAAAGATGCTCTATGTATAACATTCCAAATTGAAAATTTGGGATGTTACAGCTTGAGTAGCAACCATAAAAGCATATTTGCTAACGAGTTTGAGTTCATCTTTAACTCTAGCTATATTATCGCCTACGCGTCCTATCTCGAAAGCATTATTCTTTAACTCTCTACCAACATAAGCATTAAAACTTTCATGTCTAGCCATAAAGTCATCAAATTCATCTAAGCATGGGCTATGAAATTTAGTAGAGGATTTCAACTTTATCATATCTATAGAGAGAATTTACCTTTACTACATGTTGGGTTATCAAGACAATATGGTTCTTCAACATGCGGTATATTAAGACCATGTATTTCTTCAATAGGAGGTAAATTCTTAACATCTTCAGCTTTAATACCTTTTTTCTTTCATTGATTTCTTTGCCTCTTGCATATCTTGAGGATCGAGAAATAAACCACCTCTTCTTCTTCGGAGTGGGTTTAGGAATAGGCTCAGGAGTTGGCTCAATTGGTTCGAGAATTGCTTCAGAATTGGCTCGGGAAGAGTCCAATTATTTTCATTAGTCAACATATTATTCAATAATATTTCAGCTTAAATCATTATTCTTTCCCTGAAAACACAACCAGCACAACTATCCAAGTAATCCTTGGAAGCATCGGTTAGTCCATTATAAAAGATATCAAGTATTTCATTTTTCTTGAGAGGATGATCTGGCAAAGCATTAAGTAATCTGAGAAGCCTCCCCAAGCTTGTGGGAGACTCTCTTCTTTGATTTGCACAAAATTATATATTTCCATAAGGCAGCTTGTTTCTTATGAGCAGGGAAATATTTAGCAGAGAAGTAATAAATCATATCCTGGGAACTACGCACACAACCAGGAGCAAGAGAATTATATCAAGTCTTAGCATCACCCTTTAATGAGAACGGAAATATCTTAAGAATATAAAAATAGCGAGACTTCTCATCATTAGTAAACAGGGTGGCTATATCATTCAACTTGGTAAGATGTGCCACAACAGTTTCAGATTCAAGGCCATAAAAAGGATCAGAGTCAACTAAAGTAATAATTTCAGGATCAACAGAGAATTCAGAATCCTTATCAAGAATACAGATAGGTGAAGTAGCAAAAAGCAGTGGTCGGGTTTCATTCTAGTATTAAGATGCTTTGCTTCCATTTAGCTAATAATTTCTTAAGATCATATCTATCATTGCAAGCAAAGATTTCCCTAGCGACTTCTTCATTCATAACATAACCCTTAGGAACAATAGGCAATACATAATCATTGGGAGAACCTTCATCATCACTATCATCGATAATAGGATTTTCGGTAATTTCATTCCCCTAACTCTAGCAAGTTGTTCATCAAGAAATTCACCTAATGGCAAAGTAGTATCAAGCACAGTATAGTTTCATCATGCATAGCGTATGGCATCATCAATAACATGCGACATATATCGTAATTCATAGCGGTAGCAGGTTTAGGTGTCATGAAGCCTACTAATAACGGAAGGAGAATCTAGTGCGAGCTAGATGGCAGTTCCTTACCTCCCCTCGTAGTTGAGGGCAAAATAGTGGATTAAATCGTCTTTCAAGTTCTTCATAGTGATCAACAGATATGAATCCCAAGTGACTCGAGAGAATAGAGCTATGCTCCCCAAGCAGCGCCTTAAATTAGTCTTGATAACCCACAAGTGTAGGGGATCGCAACAGACTTTTCGAGGGTAAAGTATTCAACCCAAATTTATTGATCCGACACAAGGGGAGCCAAAGAATATTCTTGAGTATTAGCATTTGAGTTGTCAATTCAACCACACCTGGATAACTTATTATCTGCAGCAAAGTGTTTAGTAGCAAAAGTGGTATGATAATAAAGGTAACGGTAGCAAAAGTGAAGATAATTGTTTTGGGACAATTGCAATTTTACCCCTAGTTGGTTCCTACCCACGGGTTTTGCCCTTACTTTTCGAGCTTGCTCAGTTTTGCCCTTACTTTTTCCATTGAGGTCCCTCGAATGCCCTTTGACCGTTTGAGCAAAACTTTGAAAAATCATAACTAATTCATATGAACTCAGAAAAATGCAAATGAGATATCAAAATGTTCATATAAACATTACCTTTATGGGCATATCATTTGCATTCAGGACAAAAGCATCATTTAAACTACCCGAGGTAATTAATGTTATTAACATTATTAAAAATAAATAGGTATAAAAAATATTTTTTTTCGTGAATAAAAATTATATGCAAATGTAGGTGATGTTTCCTGAACATCCTGATACCTTATTTGCATTTTCCTGAGTTCGCATCAATTTGTTATGAAGTGTCCAAATAATGGTCAAAGTCGTTAGAACGTTCATAACAAGTCGATACAAACTCAGAAAAATGCAAATAAGGTATCAGGATGTTCAGGAAACATCACCTACATTTGCATATAATTTTTATTCACGAAAAAAATATTGTTTATACCTATTTATTTTTAATAATGTTAATAACATTAATTACCTCGGGTAGTTTAAATGATGCTCTTGTCCTGAATGCAAATGATATGCCCATAAAGTTAATGTTTATATGAACATTTTGATATCTCATTTGCATTTTTCTGAGTTCATATGAATTAGTTATGAATTTTCAAAGTTTTGCTCAAACGGTCAAAGGGCATTCGAGGGACCTCGATGGAAAAAGTAAGGGCAAAACTGAGCAAGCTCGAAAAGTAAGGGCAAAACCCGTGGGTAGGAACCAACTAGGGGTAAAAATGCAATTGTCCCAATTGTTTTTGGGTTTTTGTAGTAGCTGTAACAATAGCAACGGAAAAGTAAATAAGCGAAGAACAATATATGAAAAGCTCGTAGGCAATGGATCAGTGATGGATAATTATGCCGGATGCGATTCCTCATGTAATAGCTATAACATAGGGTGACAGAACTAGCTCCAATTCATCAATGTAATGTAGGCATGTATTCCGTAAATAGTCATACGTGCTTATGGAAAAGAACTTGCATGACATCTTTGTCCTACCCTCCCGTGTGGCGGTGGGTCCTAGCGGAAACTAAGGGATATTAAGGCCTCCTTTTAATAGAGAACCGGAACAAAGCATTAGCACATAGTGAATACATGAACTCCTCAAACTACGGTCATCACCGAGAAGTATCCCAATTATTGTCACTTCGGGGTTGTCGGATCATAACACATAATAGGTGACTATAGACTTGCAATATAGGATCAAGAACACATATATATTCATGAAAACATAATAGGTTCAGATCTGAAATCATGACACTCGGGCCCTAGTGACAAGCATTAACCATAGCAAAGTCATAGCAACATCAATCTCGAGAACATAGTGGATACTAGGGATCAAACCTAACAAAACTAACTTGATTACATGGTAAATCTCATCCAACCCATCACCGTCCAGCAAGCCTACGATGGAATTACTCACGCTGCAATGGCGAGCATCATGAAATTGGTGATGGAGGATTGTTGATGATGACGACGGCGAATCCCCTCTTGGAGCCCAGGCGGACTCAGATCAGCCCTCCGAGAGAGATTAGGGCTTGGTGGCGGTCCGTGTCGTAACGCGATGAAACTTTCTTTCTGATTTTTTTCTCCCCGAACGTGAATATATGGAGTTGGAGTTGAGGTCGGTGGAGGTCCAGGGGGCCCACGAGATAGGAGGGCGCGCCCTACAGGGGGGGGGGCCCTGTCTCGTGGACAGGCCCTGGGCCCCCTGGTGTATTTCTTTCGCCCAATAATTCTTATAAATTCCAAAAAGTGCCTCCGTGGATTTTCAAGACATTCCGAGAACTTTTCTTTTCTTCACATAAACAACATCATGGCAGTTCTGCTGAAAACAGCGTCAGTCCGGGTTAGTTTCATTCAAATCATGCAAGTTAGAGTCCAAAACAAGGGCAAAAGTGTAAGTGCATCTAGTGCCACCCCTAGTTGGTTTTTGAGTATTGATGACAAATGTGGTTGAGGGACTAATGCGGTTGTGAGAATTGCAGGATAACGCAGGTAGTGTCCCTCATTGATTTGGTTTACCTACTGGAGATGACCCCTAAAAATGTATGAAGACATTGACGACAATGGTGGTATGTGAAGATATTCACATTGAAGACTATGACACGAGAAGACATTGAGTGAAGACTATGGAGCCTTGAAAGACTGTGTCGTTCGTTGTTTCCTTTTCTTCTTTGTTGAGTCATAGGAACCACCGTCTTGTTAAGTGGGGTCCAAGTGATCATAGTCGTAATGATCAAGTGATGCTCAACCCAAATCCTATGTCTTCGACGAAGACAATGAGAGCAAAACTTATCCAGTGGATGAGTCGACTTTGCTTGTAGCCCAAGTAAAGTTGCCGTGTGTGTTTGAAATCGACCATTGGAACACGTGTCGGTTCCTTAGTGACCTGTGGTCATTTCGGACATAACAGGTCGGGTTGCCTAGTGGCTATAAATAGCCCACCCCTACACCATAAATTGGTGGCTGCTCGAGTTAGTGCACAGCTTTGTCGTTTGAGAGCAACCCACCTCGAAGCCTTTGAGAGAGAGAAATCCTTGCGAGGACAAATCCCAAACACGAGTCAAGAGTGTTAGGCATCATGAAGTCTTTACATACATGTGACCTGAAGACTTATTACACTTGAGGACTGTGAATCCTCCAGCCCGGTTAGGCCGCGTTCGAGCATCCAAGAGTCATTGTGGATTGCCGGTGAACCTTGATCTGTGAAGGTTCGGAAGTCTACCTTGAAGACTTACCAGAGTGATTAGGCGAGGACTGTGTCCTTAGCTCAAGGGAAATAAGGTGAAGCCTTGAGTCTTGAGTTGAATCTCAGCCTCCCTAACCGGATGTACAGTTGTCACAGCAAGCTGGAACTGGTCCAACAAATCTGTGTCTTCAACAAGTGGTGGTTCTATCTTCTCCCTCACCTTACTTAGAGTTTGTCTTCGTGAAGTCATTGCCTATCTATCATACCTATTTGACTTCATTGCTTGACTACTTTTGTTGATTGGCTTCTCACTATCTTCCATCTTGGTCCTTACTACCAAGCTGCTATTAGTCTTGTACTTTCACGTTATTGCATACTTGACTATGGTTTGCTTGTTGTAGTTTACCTTCCGCTGCATATCAATTAGGTCATTTCTATTGTTTGTCTTCGAAACATCCGTGTTTTGAAGACTTTCCTAAAAATCGCCTATTCACCCCCTCTAGTCGATAACTAGCACTTTCAATTGGTATCGAGCAAGGTACTCCCTTGTTACGTGTGATTCGGTTTAACCACAGGAGTTTTAGCTATGTACATTGCAGGATAATCAAAGTCTCCACTGCTTGCCCGTGTTCAATGGGCCGACTATCCCTCTTTGGAAGAATAAGATGCGCATGCATCTTGAAGCCATTGATGTCAACCTCTGGTATGTCGTCAAGAACGGCGTTCCCAAATCTGGTGAAGGTGTCACCCTGGCGATGTCAAGAAGTTCATCCAAGCTGGACTCTCTGCAAAGAACATCATGCGTGGTCATCGACCAAAGGACGAGTATGGCCGTGTGTGTGCTGTGGAAAGGTCGAAGATTGTCTGGTACTGGCTTTCCAAGGTCAACGTAGGCGTCTAAACCGTGATATATCAAAGTATCAGTGTTATTCTCAACATCTTAAACCTCTTCAATTGAAACGACAATGAAAATGTCCAGCTCACGTTTGATCGCCTCACCGACATCACAAATGAGCTTCATGCTCTGGCGCCCTTGAGATCACCAAGCATGAAATCGTCAAGACACTCGAGATCACTTGATAGCTCTTTTGACACCCTTGCCCTCATGATACAAGAACGTCCCGACTTCAAGACACTCGATCCGTCGATATACTTGAGAGGCTCAACACGCATGAGTTCCGACTTTTACGAGAAAAGAGATATCTATGGTCCCAACTATGGCGAACTTCAGCGCTTTGAAGGCAAAAAGTTGTTTCCTCATCTGAAGAAGAATCGATTGCGGTTACGATGATCCTGAAGACATTGGAAAGGAACTTGTTATGCTTGTGAAGAAGTTCCAGAAGTTCACTAGGAAGAAAGTCTTCACGATCCAGCTCAAGAAATGATGAAGCTTCCACTCATGACTACAAGAAGAGAACACATCACAAGTGCAAGAAAACTGGACACTATATCTCTGAGTGTCCACAGTGGGACAATGAGAAGAAGAAGATGAAGAGCAAGGAATATGATTCTGATGACAAGAAGAAGAAGAAATCTTCAAAGTCTTCTTCCAATTCCTCATCAAAGTCTTCATCTCATAAGAAGAGCTCATCTGGGAAGGCTCGTGCTTTTGTTGGCAAGGAAATGGACTCAGAGGAGGTGTCTGCTTCTAAGGAGGTGGAGGTGGAGTCTGAAGAGGAGTCCGACCCTGGCGTTGCAAGTCTGGCTTTAGCCACAGCCTATGTTGCCAAGTCCATCTTCAACACTGAAGACAATGACTTCTACACCAACGTTGAAGCTGATGACAAGGACGACCCTGCTCCCACCTACTGCTTCATGGCACGTGGTGCCAAGGTAAAATCACGTGATGCTTACTTTCAAACATCAAGTGAAGATGACTCTGACTGTGAATCCAAACCCAGCTACAAAACACTTGCTAAAATTGCAACTGAACAACAAAGAGCTATGGAACATACTCAAAAACTGTTAGAAAAAAGCGATATGACCGTTGGACGCTTGGAAATGACACGTTCACAGGTCCTTAGTTGAAGACATTAAAAATCTTCATGCTAAGTACCAAGAACTTGAAAGTCGTCATGAAATGCTCTCAACTACTCATGAAAAGCTCTCCTATGATTATCTTCAAAGGAAGCAAGAGCTTGAGAAATTGAGAGCGGCTCATGAAGATCTTCAAAAGAGAATGAGTCGCCGTGCTCAGCAGATCAGTTCCGCTCGGGATGGATTTGAACCACCATGTCTAAAATGTCTTGAGCGTGATATCGCTACCTCTGTTCTTGAATGTTCAAGCTAGCATCTTGTTGCATTGTCTTCAACTACTAATGTGGTAACTAACCCCTCTGCGGAGGATACCACTGCTATTCTTGATGAAAATGCTAGGTTGAAGACATTGCTTGAAAGCAGGATGTATAAAAGTCTAAAAGGGCATCAGACACTGCGATGTCCTCAAAAGCAGATTCTGAACGAAACCCTAGGAAAGAGGGTGTTGGGTTCGAGAGGAAAATGAATGTTGATGGTTCCTCTGGAAGCTTTGAGCGGTATCCCAAAACCTCATGGAGTTCTTTGCAAAGGGACCTTCAGTGGATCCTTCCACCTTATCCAGCTTTACCTGCTAACCCTATTATCATTGATGAATCCTTTGATGCAAACTATAAGCTGTTCAAGAATCAGAATGGTGAAGTGTTTGCCAGGTATATTGGTACTAACTGCAGGAATGGACCACCTATGAAGAAGATATGGGTTTCCAAAAGCTGTCTTGAGAATCTTCCAATGAATGTCATCATGACACCACCTGGGAAGAAGACTAACCCCAGACCTAAGGCGTCATATGGTCCAAAGGCTTCATACAGACAGAGGACTCACCGAGTCACCCTAACGCCAATGTTTTGCAGGAAACCTTACTCAAATTTATGAATATGAGCGTGTTTCTTCAAACCGCTATGTTCATAGAACTAAGAACTTTTCTCGCTTATTCATATGAGTATCATTCATCTCCTGCAAGGCTATTTGCTAGGGCTCCAAAGCGGAAGTTCTCGGATCTTGCACTAAGACACATTGCTTCTAAGCCACCCCACGAAGATGTGGGTGGTTAAGAAGAATTAACTTTCTTTTGCAGGAAAGGGTCTCTAGCCGAAAATCAAAGGCGTCTGATGATATTGCTGGGGACCTAAAACATCTTGTAGGGCACAAGATCAAATGCCCAAATGGTCTCACTATGTATTTTGTTCCTGAATTGTTTGCCATCCATCCTACCAATCCTAATCTTGATTTAAGCTTCAATAATCCACTTGCCCGTCAAATGTTTATGCTTCACAATGCTCTTGGTGAAGCCTATCCCCCTAACTGTACTATAGGGTATGACACCTCATGCTTCAGAATGGATTATGGATAGTCGATGCACTAATCATATGACTGGTGTCGGTGTCAAAACCGGCGGATCTCGGGTAGGGGGTCCCGAACTGTGCGTCTAGGCGGATGGTAACAGGAGACAAGGGACACGATGTTTACCCAGGTTCGGGCCCTCTTGATGGAGGTAAAACCCTACGTCCTGCTTGATTGATATTGATATTGTGTATGTTTACAAGAGTGGATCTACCACGAGATCAAGGAGGCTAAACCCTAGAAGCTAGCCTATGGTATGATTGTAAGGGTTGTTGATGTTCTACGGACTAAAGCCATCTGGTTTATATAGACACCGGAGAGGGCTAGGGTTACATAGAGTCGGTTACAATGGTAGGAGATCTACATATCCATATCGCCAAGCTTGCCTTCCACGCCAAGGAAAGTCCCATCCGGACACGGGGAGAAGTCTTCAATCTTGTATCTTCATAGTCTTGGAGTCCGGTCGATGATGATAGTCCGGCCAATGATATTTCGGTGATGATGGTAGTCCGCTATCCGGACACCCCTAATCCGGGACTCCCTCAAGAGCTCCCTGAACCAGGCTTCAACGATGATAAGTCCGGGCGCCAGATATTGCTTGGCATTGCAAGGCGGGTTCCTCCTCCAAATGATAGAAGATTGTGAACACCGGGATAGTGTCCGCTCGCAAAATAAATTCCACACTCCACCGTAGAGAGAATAATAATATACACAAGTTCAATCTGCTGGCGTTTTTCGTGACATGACGTCACACCACTACCAAGCCATTACTCGAATTGTTTTTTACTTTACCACCTCAGTGCATTTAGCGAAGCGATTTCCTTGGCACGCCTTTGTCGAGCAGAGATCGTGTTTCCTTAATCCGGGATTCTCATCAATATGGACGTGGGTAACCCAACGCGCCATTGATGGTGGCAACAGGAGATAAGCGAGTTTTACTAGGCGGTGGGGGCGCGTAGACTTCGCCCGCCCATATAAGGGATAAGGATTCACCTTCTCACATCGCCTTCTTCCTCCTTTTGCTTATCCATCTCCGCAAGACTTTCGAGCTCCAGCGCCCAAGTTCGCAAGATCTCGTCTCAACCTTCTCCGACCTTGTCCGGAGGCGGGAGGTAAATGGTTGGCGTCCACCGTTAAGGAGGAGCACATCGCTAAACTAAGGCGGCGCCGGATACCTTTCCGGCATATCACAAGACCGGCTGCCCGACGAGGGCAGCTCATCCTCACCCCGTGCCCCATGAGAGGGTCGTCTTTCTTCCCCACTTCCTCCGCGGATCGGGCTTTCCACTTCACCCCTTTGTCCGGGGCTCATGTTCTACTACGGCCTGGATTTCCATGATCTGGCTACCGAACTTCATCCTCAACATCTCGGCGTTTATAAATGGGTATGCGAAACCTTCCTTCGCATCCAGCCCCACCCGGCTTGTGGCTCAAGACCTTCAATGTCAAGCGAAGGTAGTGAAGGAGCACTCTGCCGGAGCGGAGGCGCCATGTTGGGCAAGATGCCCAATGTCCTTTGGTTCGAAGGGGCCTTCGTGGAATCCATCATGGGGTGGCAATCGGGGTGGTTCTACATCACCGAGCCGCGTGACCCTACATGGGCGGCGGCCCTCGAGTTCAGATCTGGTATTCCCACGCAACTCACCTCCTGGAAAGAGAAGGGCTTGATGTGGGGCAGTTCGGAGGAGCCGACGGGTCTCAAGCCTGTATCAAGAAGTGGTGAAGAAGCTTCAGCTGGTTAATGTGGTCCAAGTCATGCTCGTCGCGGATTCTCCCATGCCAAGAGCGGGCATTCAATCTGTGGGAGTTTGATCCAGAATAGCACCGAGTCTTTGAACAGGCTCTTCGACACGACGTCTGAAAGGCGCTGGAGGGTGCTGTTCAAGGCGCCAAGCCCCGCATCCGCGATCAAGATCGTGGATTTCGCTCGCGGCCTTGAGCCGACGAGGTAAGTGATTCTACCCCTTACAGGGACACTTGCTTTTCATAGTTTGACTCTATGCGGGTTTTAATTTCCCTTTTCCTTTGACAGGACTGGATGAGGAAGGCGGAGCAGATTACCTGCCGGCTCCTATGCCGAAAAAATCTGATGGACGCCCGTCTAAGCGGGGCTCTTGGTTCCGGCACCGCACGTGGTGCCGGAGAAGAAGGCCAAGAAGGAGGCCACGGGTGCTCGAAAGAGTGCCCGTTTTCAAGTGTCCGGCGACTCCGGCGGACTCCTCCCGAAAAGGAGGAGGAGAAGAGGACTCTCTCGGAGGAGGGAGAGAGGAAGAGGAAGGCTTCCCCAACAGGGAGGCGAAGGGTCGAAGAGGGGCAGGACTATTCCCCGGACAGCTCCGCCAACATCAACGTTGGCGAGGAAGAATGGCCTTCAAGGGCCAGCCTCCGGCAGATCGTAAGTATCCGGATTCTGAATGATTTATAATTTCTTTTCTGCGTCACATAGTGTCATTACGATGCCGCATGCTGCACGTAGTCCGGCCAGCGATGATCTCCCGCTTCATCGAAGCGGGTCGTTGGCTCCGTCGGATGTAGACTCCATCCCGACCGCCTCCACCCCCGCAACACCGAGGACGCCGAGGTGGGATCCCAAGAAGGACCCCTCGGGGAGGCTCGGAGGCGCCCACGAGGCATCCTCCGGACTTTGCGCGCCGGACTCCACATCAGAACCCGTAGTGGTTCGAGTCCGCCGGGCTGCCCTTCCGAACGGCGGGCAAGATTGCGACGCGGCGGCTTCCGCCCAACCGAAGCGCCGGGCAACTTGTTGGAGGCGCTGCAGGCGCTTCCATCAAGGAAGAACACCGCACTATTATGAGTGCGGTGATTCGAAAAGGTGGCTTCGCCAAGAAGCGGTGACCGAAACTGCGCAGGAGCCTTCTATCGTGCTTTGAGGTAAGAAGTTAAAATATGCAATGTAATACCGCATAGACAGTAGCCCACGATGCTCGGTTCGGTGTTCCGGAAGAAAAGCCGGACCGAGGATCTCAAAAAAAGATATCTGTGAGGTTGCTAAAAAATTATGTCAATATGGGTTGCAGGCTGCTTGTTCCGACCTCTGCCACACTTGCTGGAGGTCGGTGCTTTGAAGCAGGAGCTCGAGTGGTCCGAGCAAGAGCTCGGCCAGCGCCAGAAGCAGCTCAGGACAAAGAAGGTGAGTAACACCACTTTGAACTTGTACCTTACGTAAAAGGATTTAGGTTGCAACAAAAATAACAAGGATAACATGGGTGCTGCGGGGGGCCACGTAACGAGGTGGCGACCACAGAAGGAGGCCGTGTCCGTGGCGAACGCATAATGCGGCCACGGAACGGGCAAGAGCGAGAAAAGCAGGAGGCGCGGTGGCGGTGGTTCAGCAAGAGCTCGAGGCTCTCATGGAGAAGCATGAGAGTTTGGGCGTGACTCAAAGACTTCGAGAGTCCGAGCTTGCCTCGGCTCTCGAAAAGTGCTAAAACCGCCAAGGCCGAGGCCCATAAGTCCCTTCATGAGATTGAGTTGATGAGGAAGATAAGCGGGTAAGGCATTTTTCATGCAAAGCAAGCATGTGAATGTAAATTACGTGTTACTTACCCGAATTGAAGCTCTCGAGGCGTTTGCAGATCTGCCTCGAAGTGTGTGCGATGCCGCCGCATTCTACCGAGCCGGGAGGGAGCTCAACGGAGAAGGTCTTACCGTCTCGATATCGAGGCCCGGGCCATCTAGTGCCCCTAGCGACCGGTGAAGCAGCTGGTCGAGCTTCCTAAGGTAGCCGAAAGCAGGCCATGAAGGGCCTCATAGTCCATTTGTGGCCTGGAGAGGCCATGCACAGGAGCTTCACCGGCCTCGGCGACGGGCTGGTGGATGCGTGCCCTGGGTGGAGGTTATCAAGCGCTCCAATTGTATTGAAGGTGCTCGTCGGGCCCTTGCCCGCGCATAAAGGTACGTGGGGCAAGCCGGATGCGGAGAAGCTAATCAACGACGCGCCACCGGCGAGGCAAGGAACATCGTGACGCCGAAATCTACTATAAGGCTGTCTGAAGGGTGCCCGCAAGATTGCGGATGAGTGCCCTGTGGATGTAATTTTGAGTAAATTCGCAATGTGTTATCCTCGTGCTGAAAACTTTGTTCATATGCGCTTAAGCAACGCTTGTTAATTTAAAATATTACCTTAAATGCGGCCGTTTATTAAATCCGAGAGATGGCAAGTCGTCGGCTTCAGCCCCCATGCCACGAAAGTGCTGGGGTGTTCGGGATAAACTTGAGCGCTCTAGTTCCCATTTTTGGGTCCATCGAGGAGGCGCTCAACACAACGAACAAGGCAACAGGACTTATAGTGCTTGAACACTCTCACTTAGCCATAGAATTCTATAATTTTAAATTTCATGAAGCCCTAGTATTCGGAGGACGAATTGGGGCGCTATCCACGCCTTCATCGGACATTGTCCGGAACTTCGTCAAGCGGCGTAGGTCTTTAAGGACCCGAAAGGACCTCTCGAACAGCGCCGATCTCGCCTTATCATGACAAATGGGCTTTTAGCTTTCTCCATCGAGGCGTTAACCCGGCTCAACCGAGGCGCAATCGCGATGGTTCTCCTAGTGCTACCTTAGCCGATAGAAGCGGGCGTAAGGTGCCAAACATGGGAGCCGGGCAAACCCAACTATTGACCCAAGACATGATTGAGCCGATTCATATAATGCTATAAGTTCGGGTGCCGCACTTGTGAAAGTGTGTGCGGACTTTATCACACCATAATGCGGAGAACATAAGCCTGGTGTATTTGGCCGTACCAAAGTGTCTGGATGCAACATGTCGTAAATGAACATATATGTATATATAAGGTAATGCAATTATAGGCAAAAAGGTGCTGCATTTTATTCGAGAAGATATGCTATGAGTGCGGAATGATACAAATAGTGCGGAAAGCAAGGGATTAGACCGAATTAAAGGCGTCTCCCTCGAGGGTAGGCCACGGAATGTTGTATGTAACAAATTTAATGCTCGTGATGGAGACCACCGAGTGTTAAATGCGGCCTTTGTCCTTCCCTGGCTGTTGCATCATGAGTTCGGTAGGTCGCCGCGGACATAGTTCTGTATAAAAAGAGAAAAATAAAAGAAAAAGAGCGACACACTTGGGAGCCCTGGTGTGGTCGAACCGCACTCTGGAGTCTGTTGTGGTTGTGCCTTTCCCCTATGCCCATGGTATCTCCAAGGCATAATTATGTACTGTGGAGAGTTTCTCTTACAATTTTGCGAGGCTTTGGGGTTGAGGCCGCATTGCTACGCATGCTCGGGCGTGCCAGTGGTCTTGGTTGATGTTGCTCGAGGCGCGTTTGGCCGTGTCCGGTCGTTTAACGGCGGACTCGAGAATTGCCTTAAAGGCTGCTCTGCATTTCCGCGCGAGAGCGGCATATGTTCCTCCGTTCGGAGGGAGCGTTCCGTGTTTCCATTGACCGTGATGACTCCACGAGGGCTGGCATCTTGAGCTTAAGGTATGCATAATGCGGCACCGCGTTGAATTTTCTTGAACGCTGAGTTCGTCCGGAAAGCGAGCGTGATAGCCGCTGCGAACGGGACTATGTCGAAGATTAACTCCTCGCTTCGGAAATTATCAGGGGATCCGAAGACCACTTCCAGTGTGACTGAGCATGTACAACTGGCCTAGACACCTGGTATGACGCCTTTGAAGGTTGTCTTTGTAGGTGTAATCCTTGAAGGGTCTATGCCCATCTTGCGCCGTATCACGATAAAAGCGAGGTTCAGGGCTCTACCGCCGTCCATCAGGGACTCTCGTGAGGTGAAATCCATCGGCGATTGGGTCTAAAAAGCAATGCAGCGAATCCGCCATGGCGGATCTTTGGTCGGATGGTCTCTTGATCGAAAGTGATCGGGTAAGAGGACCATGGGTTAAATTTTGGGGCGACAGGCTCCATCGCGTATACGTCCCTTAGTGCACGCTTCCGCTCCCTCTTGGGAATATGCGTTGCGTATATCATGTTTACCGTCCGAACTTGAGGGGGGAATCCCTTTTGTCCTCTGTTGTTCGACGGCCGGGTCTCTTCCTCGTCATCACTGTGTAGCCCCTTGTCACTGCTTTTGGCGATTAATTTGCCTGCCTGCTTGAAGACCCAACAATCTCTGTTGGTGTGGTTAGGCCCCAGCTTTTCGAGTTCCATGTATTTGGCAGAGCGGTCGAGTATTCGGTCCAAATTGGACGGGCGGAGTGGTTCTTTTGAATGGCTTCTTCCGTTGACGGGTTTGGAGCCTCGGAATCCAGCGTTGACCGTCAGATCCTCATTCTTTGTCGCCGTTAATGCGGCGTTTGTTTTTGTTTCGACGCAACCTGCCGTTGCGGTCCTTGGTATCCGGACTGCCAGCGTTTTTCTTTGAGGTTGTTGCTCGCGAGCTAGCCAGCTATCCTCTCCGCATGAAGCGGGTCATGAGTGATGTGAGGGCTGCCATTGATTTCGGCTTCTCCTGTACTAGGTGCCGGGCCATCCTCTCGTCACGGATGTTATGTTTTAAGGCAGCGAGTGCCTCGCATCCGGACGATCGGCGATTTGATTTTTCTTTGTTAAGAACCGTGTCTGTAATTGCTTCGCCGATTCGGTTCTGCCGGATTATGTGGCTTAGGTCATCTGCGTCGGTGGTCGCTGCATACGTGCCCTGGAAGTTGTCGAGGAATGCGGCTTCCGTGTCCTCCCAAAGCATCAATTGACTCTGCGGGCGAAAGCTGTTAAGCCAATGCCGAGCTGGTCCTTTAAGCTTGAGCGGAGATATTTGATGGCGTGAAGATCGTCGCCCGGGCCATGTGTATATGGAGAAGATAATCCTCAATCCAAACCGGGGTCTGTTGTGCCATCGGAGGATTCGATATTAACGGGTTTAAACCCTTCGGGGATTTGATGATCCATTACTTCGTCCGTGAAGCATAGTGGGTGTGCGGCGCCTCTGTATTGAGCAATATCTCGACGTAGCTCGAGAGAGCATTGTCTGCTGTGTTCGGCCCGGCCGGAGTAGTTATATCCGGCGTGACGGTATTCATCGTGGGTCTTGGGGTGCCCACGTGATCCATAGATAGATCTGGATTGTCTTGCCCTGTCCTCCAATATATCCCGCAAGTCTGGCGCGTTCCCCCGTGGCTTCATGCTTTTTGAGCGATGCCGGAATGCGGTTTTGGTGGAGGGCTTGCACGCCTCTCGCCGCGACCCGCGAGGTGGCCGGTCCGCCGTATTGCGCTGGTGATGCAGGTTTGTATGCCTCCCCTCTAATTGGGGGAGCAACTTGCGTTTTAGGTAACTTTTGGAGGGGCGTTCGAGTTCATACTCTTGACGCGAGGACCTCGGTCCATCTGTCGGCCAAGAGGGTCTTGATCAGCTTGAAGCTGTTGCTGCTTTTTCTTTAGGCTGTTTGCCGTGGCCATTAGCCTGCTCTGAAACGCTCTTGTTCGACGTGATCCTCAGGCACGACGAATTCGTCATCGTCGAGGTTTGCCTCGTCTCCGGAGGGAGGTAAGTAATTGTCATCCTCGACCTCTTAAATGCGCCGCCCTCGTGAGGGCTTGCTTCGCCTCCTCTGCGCTGGATCGTCTTTGGAGGGAGTTGTCTTCGGCACTTTACGGGGTGTTGTTATCTCCTCGTGTGCCGGAATCTCCGTTCTTGCCGTGGCGGGATTTAGAGCGGCGCCGGCGTCGGCGCTTGGGCTGTTTCTTTAAAGGAATCGGCCTCCGCGCTTCTTCGCCGTCCCCATCTTTTGGGGTGTCCACCATGTATATGTCGTATGGCGAGGTGGTCTTCGATTGTCCTGTGAAGCCTTTGGTTCTGGTAGTCTCCGGCATCGTCGTCCCATACCGTCGATGTCTTGGAGTCGTAGTCGAAATCGTCGGTTAAATCGTCGGCGGTGGCTACTGAAGTGGGTGGTGGGTGGGCTCTGAATTTCTTCGTTGTCCGGCGTCCCAACCGTCTGGCCGTAGCTTCGGCGAGGCTCTCCTGGATAGCGAGAGATGCTTCAGTGAATTTATGATATCGCCCGAAGGGCGAGTGCTGAAAAGATGTCCGCAGCGGTGAATTCCATGATCGGGCGCCTAATCGGATTCGACCGGCGGTAGCGCAGGAGGTTCGAGTCCGGCAGAGAGTCCGGCACCTCGGAGTCATGAGCTTTATGCGGGACAAGGTAAGTGTTCGCTCTATCGCCGTAGAAGTTGCGGCTCCCGAGGCGGTGTCCAGCCATCCGTCCTCGATCCAAGCGATCGGCTCCGGACTATGAGTCGGAGCGGATTCGTGCTGACCTTCAAGGTCTTGTCCGGCGGCGTAGTTAGGTCATGCCCATCGTGACGGTACGACACACTCGGCTGTGGCTCAGAATCATCGAAGATCAAGTCCCCGGATATCGGCCGTGAAGTTTAGGCTTCAAACCTGACCTCGACGGCCAGGCGAAGCTTTCGATCTGCTCCAGATGGCCAAGTGAGTTGGCCCTTGATGCGAACGCCGAATCTGAAGATCTGTCGGGAGAAAAGTCTCACCAGATCAAGGCGTCGTTGTTGATTGAAGAGGCCATCAAGCCTATCGGTGGCGACAGAGGAACTCTCAATGAAAGCACCAATGTCGGTGTCAAAACCGGCGGATCTCGGTAGGGGGTCCCGAATCGCATGCGTCTAGGCGGATGGTAACGAGGAGACAAGGGACACAATGTTTACCTGTGTTCGGGCCCTCTTGATGGAGGTAAAACCCTACGTCCTGCTTGATTGATATTGATATTGTGGATGTTTACAAGAGTGGATCTACCACGAGATCAAGGAGGCTAAACCCTAGAAGCTAGCCTATGGTATGATTGTAAGGGTTGTTGATGTTCTACAGACTAAAGCCATCCGGTTTATATAGACACCGGAGAGGGCTAGGGTTACATAGAGTCGGTTACAATGGTAGGAGATCTACATATCCAGACGCCAAGCTTCTGCTCTTCCACGCCAAGGAAAGTCCCATCCGGACACGGGGAGAAGTCTTCAATCTTGTATCTTCATAGTCTTGGAGTCCGGTCGATGATGATAGTCCGGCCAATGATAGTTCGGCTGATGATGGTAGTCCGGCTACCCGGACACCCCCTAATCCAGGACTCCCTCAACTGGTGATCGAAGTCTTCTCATGGACTTAACCTTACGTCCATCAGACAAGAGTCACATCACATTTGCTGACACTGGTAAAATCAAGGAATTGGGTCTAGGTAGAGTTGCAATCTCAAAGGATCAACACATGGATAAAGTGATGCTTGTTGAATCCCTTGGTTTCAGCTTGATGTCTGTCTCAATGCTTTGTGACTTGAGCATGATTGTGATATTTGGAAAATATCGTTGCCTTGTACTAATGGAATCGACAAGTCTCTAGTCTTTGAAGGGTATAGGAAAGATGATCTATACATGGTAGATTTCTCGGCCAGGACCACGACTTGCAGTATGTCTTCTTGCAAAAGCTTCAGGAATCTGGCTCGGCATCGGAGGCTGGGGCATCTTTGGCATGAGGAACTTACACACTCGCCAAGAAGAAGCATGTCATAGGCATCGAAGGTGTCAAGTTCAAGAAGGATCATTTGTGTGGTGCTGCGAAGGCGGAAAGATGACTAGGCAAAGCACCCTCGAAGACAATCATGACGACATCTCAACCCTTCGAGCTGTTACACATGGATTTGTTTGGCCCTACTCATTACTCAACCCTCACAACAACTGCTTGTCTCTATGGCTTCGTCATTGTTGATGACCTCTGAAGATACACATGGGTGCACATAATTCTCTACAAGACCAAGTGCAAGATGTCTTCAGACGCTTCGCCAATCGAGCAATGAACAATTATGGCGTCAAGATCAAGCATATCGAAGTGATAACGCACTGAATTCAAGAACACCGGACTTGATCTTTATCTGGATACCATGGAATCACTCATGAGTTCTCTCGCCCATACACACCTCAGCAAAATGGCATCGTGGAGCGCAAAGAATGTAACCCTCATTGAGATGGCTCAATAATGCTCGACGAGTACAAGACACCAAGAAAGTTACGGCACGAAGCTATTGATACAGCCTTTGTCACGTCATCAACCGTGTTTATATCCATAAGCTTGAACAAAACATCCTATGAGCTCCTTCTTGGCAAGAAGCCAACTGTC
Organism: Aegilops bicornis; assembly: GCA_021605145.1. Taxonomy (NCBI): domain Eukaryota; kingdom Viridiplantae; phylum Streptophyta; class Magnoliopsida; order Poales; family Poaceae; genus Aegilops; species Aegilops bicornis. The sequence continues at coordinate 1,325,595 of JAHIAL010000024.1, read as the reverse complement.
GACTACTTCAGAGTATTTGGGGCTAAGTGCCGGATCAAGGATCCCCATCACAAGTCAAAATTTGAACCTAAAGCTCACGAAGGCTTCATGCTTTCGGTTACGGAAAGGACTCGCACTCCTCTGTAGTCTTCAACCTTTATCTCTACAAAATCTTCGAAACTATAGACATGCGATTTGATGAAACCAATGGTTCACAAAGAGAGTTCCTGCCAAGTACACTAGACGAAGCTCCACCCAGCGAATCTATCAAGCTAATGGGAACTGGTGAAGTCATGCCTTACAAGTACAACTGAAGAAGAACTTATCATTTCTGCACCTAACCAACTAGAAGACAATGCTCAGCCTGAAGACAATCCTCCCAATGATGACAATGATCAGCAAGAGCAAAGTCTTCGTCCAGTTCATCCTCGAGTTGCAAATGAAGTACAAATTGAGAAGATAATCGATAGCATCAATGCACCTGGTCCGCTTACTCGCTCAAGAGCAACACAGCTAGCAAATTTATGTGGGCACTTTTCTTTTGTGTCAATATCGAGAACCCAAGAAAGATGTCTTTGAAGCCTTTATGGAACCAGAATGGATACAAGCTATGCAAGAAGAACTTCAACAGTTCAAAATTTGAACAATGTTTGGGAACTTGTCAAGCGCCCGACCCTGTAAGCATAACATTATTGGCACCAAATGGATATATCAAAACAAGCAAGATGAGCATGGTCAAGTCGTCAGGAACAAAGCACGCCTTGTGGCTCAAGGATATACTCAAGTTGAAGGAATTGACTTCGATGAAACATTTGCTCTCGTAGCTAGGCTTGAAGCTATTCGCATACTACTAGCCTATGCTAACCACCACAACATCTTGCTCTATCAAATGGATGTGAAGAGTGCATTTCTCAACGGCAAGATTGAAGAAGAAGTATATGTCGCTCAACCACGGCTTTGAAGATCCAAAACATCCTGATATGGTGTACAAGCTTAATAAAACCTTGTATGGCCTCAAACAAGCTCCTCGCGCTTTGGTATGATTGGATCAAAGACTTCAAGAGCAAAGGCTTCAAACACAGATCCCTTGATCCCACACTCTTCACGAAGACATATGATGGTGAACTGTTTGTATGCCAAATATATGTGGATGACATTATCTTCTACCGCACCAACCGTAAGTATAGTGATGAATTTGGGTACATGATGCAAGAACAATATCGGATGTCCATGATGGGAGAGCTCAAGTTCTTCCTTGGTCTTCAAATTAAATCGACAAAGGAATGGCATCTTTATATCTCAAGAAAAATACCTCCAAGATTTTACGAAGAAGTTTGGAATGCAAGAGTGCAAAGGATACACGACGCCTTGATGCCGACCAAACACCATCACGGGTCCCGGCGACAATGGTAAAGAGTTCGATCAAAAGGTATACCGCTCCATGATTGGTTCCTAACTTTACCTATGTGCATCTAGGCGGATATTATGCTTAGTGTTTGCATGTGTGCTCGATTCAAGCGGCACCAAAGGAATCGCATCACTTAGGCGTGAAGCGAATTCTTCGATATTTGGCTCACACCCCAACACTCGGATTATGGTATCCAAAGGGCTCAAAATTTGATTTGGTTGGATTTTCATATACTGATTATGCTGGTGACAAGGTGGATTGCAAGTCTACATCGGCACATGTCACTTTCTGGGACGATCACTTGTCTCGTTGGTCTTCAAAGAAGCGTAACTGTATCACTCTCAAGCTGCTGAATCTGAATACATTGTCTTGGATCTTCTTGTGCTCAGCTTCTATGGATGAAGCAAACTCTCAAGGACTATGGCATCAATCTGAAACAAGTACCTCTCTTCTGCGACAACGAAAGCACCATCAAGATTGCCAACAATCTAGTCCAGCACTCGAAGACAAAGCACATTCAAATTCGTCATCATTTTCTCAGGGATCATGTCATGAAGAAAGATATTGGCATCATTCACGTCAACCGCGAAGAGCAATGGCAGATATCTTCACAAAGCCCTTGGATGAGAAAAGGTTTTGCAAGTTACGGTGTGAGCTAAATATCTTGGAATCCTCAAATGTCCTCGTGATCAAGCCCACATCCTAACACTTATGCATGTTGATGACTTAGATGTGCAACACTGCAGTAAAGTATATCTTCAATCAATGAAGACTTACATTCTGAGTGTGAATACATTAACGTGAAATTTGAATTCGGAGCGCCACGATAATTGTTCGCCGTGTCTGGGTATAATTCTTACTATCCGGTGGGTAACGCCACCACCAAATTTTTCTGTTTGAAGTGTTTCACTCATGGCGTTACTTCTCAATATCTTCGCATTTGATTTGTCTTCAACTTCAACCTATCTTCATGATATTCTTCACTATGTTGATTTGGTTTGCTTCTGCGATATATATATATATATATATATATATATATATATATATATATATATATATATATATATATATATATATTCTGTCCTCTGACATTCACTTATAGCTATGTCTTCCAAGTTGAATCTTTTGAACTAAGTGAATGTGATGGGACCCTAATCTCTCTATGCTTTCTAACTCAAACTCTATCTGTCCAAATCATATGCATTCTATTGAAAGCTGCCGAATGTCTTCTCTCAAGGCCTTGTCGCCAGAAGACACGAGACATACTTTAAGTCTGTTTTAAATGATTCATCCTTACTGTTGAAATCCGGAGAAGCCGGAACGACCATCCGACAAACCTGGCGGGCGTGGGAACGTGGGACAACTCAGAGTATGTTGCATGATTGCCACGTGCCCCTCAGATGTGAACCGCCAGGGGCACCTGCGTAATTGCGATGTGCCGCACATCTCCTTATAAATACATGTCCCCTGCGGTAAAGAAGACCTTCTTCCACCTCTCCACCTCATCAAAACCCTAGCGCCACCGCTAGCTCTCGACGACGCCGGCGACAAAGCGCTTAGCTGCCGCGACTTCTCGGCGCCGTCCTCACGCCCGGCCGCGAACATCGTCATCTCCGCCGCCGCCGTAGGTGTCCTCCGTCGCCAAGTTAGGCACGCGGTGGATTGAACTTTCGGCCTCCTTTTCTTCCCGTCTAGCAGCTTCTTCGAGTGGTAAATATAACTCTATTTTTACCATCTTTTTATCTTCAAGATTCATCCTATTTACCAAAATTGGTTTACGCCCATACTATGTTAGATCTATTACATGCATCTCATACTTGCCTAGTATATTCACTTAAGCTTCACAACTAGTTAGATTCCTCACTTGTACTTATTCACGGATTCGCACAAATCTGGAACCAACTCTCAAAGTGTATAAGTGAATGTCTTCGCATCATGAGGTCAATGTCTTCAAACTGATTTATCTTCAAAATCTTACGAGAATGCATATGACCTCTTCCCTTCCTCGCATCTCTAATGCTGTCACACAGTACATGTCCGTGGGAGAATCCCTTGGTTCTCATAGTCTGCATTCGTTTGCAGAATTCTTACAGCATCAAACTAACTCTCTCGAAGCCAGTTTCTGTTTGTCCAGCAAACGCAAGCCTTTGAAGCCTTTGAACGTATTGAAGCCATTCAGTTTGAAGTTCATGGCTGCAGATAAATCAGTCAGAAGGGCGGCAGACAGCGTCATGGGGAACCTCAAAAGATCTCGCTGATGACCTCGCAGATCTTTACAAGGCAGATCGAAGAGAATTACAATCAGCAAGACGCTTAAATCCAATGGATTCGACGATATTGGGCTGAACAATGGTTCAAGTACAATTTCGTGACCCAGGAATATGCCGAGAAGAATGCTATCGAAGCCCTTGGGGTGATATTTTTTCTTCGAGGCCTTCCACCCAAGAACATGGCTGAAGCTATTGCACAAGGTTTCTATCCTTGTATGGTCCGTGGACCTCACTGAAAATGCCGACCCAACGTCATTGCTCACGGTGTCGTGACGATAATCTCTTCAAGCGCAACTTCCAAAGACGCAAAGGCTTCGCCAAGGAAAACAAGAAGTCATTGGGATTAGACTTCAGCCCTGGTCCCTCTCGCTCCCCGTCTTGACGGGCTCACGTGATCTTGAACCCAATGTCATCGGTCCCTTTTCAAACCTTGATGGCCTCATCACTTACATCTTGGTCCAAGGTGCCAAAGTGGATCACTCGATGACGATGCTAATTACGATGAAGCCCGGCTCCTGCTCGATCCTTCTCCAAAGCCGCGAAGCAAAAAAGAAAGTCAAGGCTTCAAAGTCATTGCTCCTCCAAAAGCTTCACGTGTGAAGCCATCGCTCTTGCACCTCCCCGAAGCGGTGTGCGATCACGAAGATCAATCCCGTATCTCCAAGAAGGCGGAGAAGAGAAAGAAAATTGTCAAGAATACCGATCCGACAATCGACTCCTCCTGCCATTTTGGCGCGAAGAGCACATTGATCCGTCTAAAGGATGAAGATCTGGCAGATGATGCTCTTGAGCAACTTATCAAGAGCAAAGAAGAAGCGAAATCTTCAACAATTTGCCTCTCCGATGTGGCAATCATCCATCACTTCATTGATGAGTGGTTTGACACTCCAAACATCGACTTTGAAGATCTGCAACTTCCTATTGGCCTCGGCGTCTCCTTCAATGGAGCCATTGCTTCGAGCTAGCTCTTGCTCGCCGCATTGTTGAACTCAAGCATAAGATTGACTATGAGAAGGCTCGGTTCAAGAAGCATATGGCTGCACTCAGCGTGCAAGATGTCAAAACTTCAAGGTCATGCTGCACGAGCTCAAAGAAGCCTTTCTCAAGAAGCGAGAAGAAGCGGAGGCTCTCGTGGAGCGCATGAAGAGTCTGGGCCGACAAGTGTGTGCTTGCCTACAATGAGGCCGAGAAGCGCAAGGCTCTTGGTCGTCCTGGCATTGACCGGGGATGGTTGCAAAGAGGAAGAAGTCTTCAAGCCCGACCAAGCTGCACCTTCAAGGCAGGAAGAACCCGCATAGTCTTCCCAAGCAGCATGACTCGCTCGAAGCCAAAGGTCCGGTCAACGGCTTACGAGCGAGAAGAAGACGAGGGCTGCCGAGGCTGAAGCCGAGGAAAAAGGAAACTTCTGAAGCCTCCGATGCTGCTCCCTCCAAGAAGAAGCTCAAGACCAAGAAGAATCGGGCTGCTCCCACGAGCCCTTGGTTGTTGAACCCATTTGGTGGTTCATCCCGCGTCGCAACCCAAGAACTTCAGATGACTATTCATGAGCCTGCTTCACAGAGGCTCCACGAAGCTGAAGAGATTCCAGTGATTGATCCCATCACTGCCGAAGACATTGGTCACCATGACAATGTTGAAGATGATGAAGTTCTTCCTCAAATTGAATACAATGTGGTATCATCGCCTGTTAAATGCGAGCAATGAACTCATCGACATTGGTCGTCCTCTGGCGCCAATTGCTCAGATGCTTCATGGGCTGATTGCCCGCAACAAGAAGACTCCTAGTACTCCCCAACAACAAGTCACTCCCCAACAACAACAGCAAGAAGAAGAGGAAGACTTTGAGGCCTGCATAACCCCATCTCCAAAGGCGTCGCTTGACATTTGTGAGCTTCGCAAAGGTCAAAGGCCTCAAGTACCTCTCTCGAGAATTCGGAAGGAGAAGTGCACCACCAACCTATTGCACGTCAAGTGTTTTCCCGGAAGCCACTCCAAGCTGTGAATGTCTCCGATGCAAGCCAAAAGCTGTTGAAGACAATCCGGCTACATCAGCCGAAGACACCCAAGAAGAAGAAGAACGTGTCCCTACACCCCTCGTAATTGAAGAAGTTATTCACGATATCAGCGTGCGATGTGAGCCCTCCAGCTCCTCAAGTGGGGTTGAAAACATTGGGGCTGCCACCTCAACACCAATGAAGCCAATGACGTGGTCATGGCTGGAAGCAAATGTGGAGCCTGCACCATGACTCCACGAAGCCAATGAAGGAAATGTGCTCAGAAGCCAATGAGGCAACTGCTCCCGAAGCATCTGGCGAGCAGCAAGCCTCGATTATTGCCACTGCTCCAGTTCCGCCACCAAGGCCCTACACAATTGAGCAAGCATACAACTATGGTCACTAATCACGGTAAGATGGCACATTCGCTCGTCCCTCCGCCTCATGCCTCTCGGGTCCTCGGTTTGAATATCATATTGCGCATAGGCCTCGTGTCCGAGCGAAGCCAAGGCTGCCAAGGTTTCGAACCTTGCCACCTCTGAGTTCTTTCAATGCAAATAGCTTCAAAGCCCACAACACTTTCTTTGACAGACCGAAGAACCCCTACACAAGGCAGGGGATATCATCTGACCGTTTCTGGAGCTATCGACCATGAAGCTATTACTCATGCGTTGTATGATCAAGGCGCATTTTCCTCATATGCGCCTCATTAATCGAAGCCATTGCCGGACTGCCGTTCTTAAAAGAAGCACTTGATTGCTTTCGTGATGCAGGTCTGCTCGGCTTCATTACAGACAAAGAACACTGGAATGAAGAACTTGTGCTTCAATTCTATGCTACCCTCCACATCCGCGGCTACTACAGAGAATCACGAAGACATGGGTTCTCGAGTGGATGACAGAAATGTTCATCATGAAGCCAAAGCTCTTGACGTCATTGAGCTCACAGGCCTACCCACTCCGGAGAGCTGTTTGAACTGGTTGTCAACTCCACCGCGATGCACTTTGGAGAGCATATTTCATAAGCCGTAACCCAACATGAGTCGGATGTTGAGCATGATGAAGCCATCGCCACATGAAGCTGAATACCCTCGGGACTTCTTTGTTGATGACCTCGAGTATACGCCTCGTACAATATATCACATCATCGTGCGAACTCTATGGCCTATCAAAGGGCATTCATCATCTGCAAAACTTGAAGGAGCAATGAAGACATTGGTCTTTACATCCTCAATGGCATCCGGCTTCAATCGCAAGAATTCTTCATCCGACAATTGGCCGCGATGCGGATCTGATCTATTCGGTCTGAAATTTTATGCTCCATGGGTCATCGCCTCATCAAGATGCACTCTGCTATCAACTATCAGCCCTCCGCCGCAATCATCTAATATTTCTACGAGAGGTTGATATGTCGATTGAAGCCATTTACCCGAGCCTCGCCAAAGCGCCACTTTGTCTTCGTAATGCCGATCACCATAGCTTCTCTCAACCCATGGAAGGCGTCCCCAGCAGTATCTCGTGTCTATCCTCCGCTGGGAACACCGTATGCCTCACCGTCGCGTGACTGAAGCCACCGAGAGCACAATTGGCCAAAAGGCCTCTAAGCGCTCTCAAGTCCTCAATGATCGAGAACTTCTTGTCGCCTTTGCATCGTAAACAAGATAAGCATCACTCCTGGCTCAAGCGAAAAATGCAAAGCCTCTTGGTGGACATCAATCACATTCAAACCTTGCCACCAAGAATGCTTTTGTCACTCACGAGACACCATCGGCGATCATGGAAGAGTTTGACCCTGCTCAAGGTCAAGCGAGATCTTCAAGACGATGGCTTCCTTTGAACGCTTCAAGTTTGACTCCACTCCTCCACGGAATGCAGTCCCACGACGAAATCCATCACTTGAAGACTCGACTATTCTTCCTCCGCGGCAACCGCCAATGCCAGAGTGATCAATAATGAAGATGATGCTACTTCACCGCCCCTACTTACGCGACGACGACATCGCACCAAGTTCGTCTCGCACCGCCAACCAACAACGACATCCTGCTGCATCATCTACTTCGAAGAGGGGCAGTAGACGCTCTATGTCTTCAAACCTTTTGCTCCTTCTTACGACAAAAGGGGAGAAGCATATGAGTTTGATAGTCTTCAAGCCCGGGTTCATAAGGGCGGTTGCATAATATTTTGCCTAGTGTTTACAACTCTCGCTTTTGATACATTTGGTTCTTTGAGTTGTAACACTTAAACTCGATGGTCGCCTGCTACTTATTTGCTTTTACTGCAGTGCGATGATAAATTCCGCATGCATCTTGACGATAACTTCCGCACTTAGATCATTCTCTGACGTCCTTTTTCATTATGCATGTCATTCTCTTAGTTATATCATTTCATGCATGATGAATTATCTTCATAAGTTGAAGAGGATCTCCACAAGTACAACCTGCCATGTGCATTTGCATTCCAAAAGCAAACTACTTATATGCACATCTTCAGGGGGAATACATGCCTACATTAGATTGATGAATTGGAGCTAGTTCTGTGTCACCCTATGTTATGACTATTACGTGATGAACCGCATCCGGCATAATTCTCCATCACCGATCCCACGCCTACGAGATTTTCATATATTGTGCTCCGCTTATTTACTTTTTCGTTGCTCCTGTTACAATCACTACAAAACCCAAAAATATTACTTTTGCTACCGTTACCGTTACTTCCATATTACTTTGCTACTAAATACTTTGCTGCAGATATTAAGTTATCCAGGTGTGGTTGAATTGACAACTCAACTGCTAATACTTGAGAATATTCTTTGGCTCCCCTTGTGTCGAATCAATAAATTTGGGTTGAATACTCTACCCTCGAAAACTGTTGCGATCCCCTATACTTGTGGGTTATCAGCCATCTACCCAGAGCCTGCCAAGGAGCCAATTTATCTTCACAACGCCGATCACCAAAGCTTCACTCAACCCATTGAAGGCGTTACTGCTGCTACTCGTGTTTATCCTTTGGTGGCAATACACGTGCACCTCATCGTGCCCATCTTGAAGCCACCGAAAGCACAATTGCTCAAAAGGCCTCGAGGCGTTCTCGTGTTCTCAACGAATCGAGAGCTTCGTCAGCTTCTGCATCAAAAGAAGGGTAAGCATCATGACTGGCTGAAGCGTAAAATGCAAAGCCTCTTGGTGGATGTTAATCGCATTCGCAACCTTGCTACCAAGAATGCATTTGTCACTCATGAAACCTGTCGGAGGTCGTGGAACAGTCTGACATTGCTCGATCTTGAAGGCGATCTTCAAGACTGATGGCTTCAGAGAGATTCAAGTTTGATACCGCCTCCTCCCGTAAGCAGCTGTCTTGCGTCGGACTCCCTCACTCAAAGACTCTGAGTACTCCTCCGTGGCAACTTTTAATGCCAGAGTCATTGATGACGAAGATGATGCTACTTCACCACCTCCAACTTCGGGGCGTATCGACACTGCACCAAGTTCTTCTGCACCACTGAACCTCAACGATGACCCTGCTGCTTCACCTACTCCTCATGGGAACGAGTAGAGGCTCTATGTCTTCAAAACTTTTTGGTCCTTACTGACAAAAGGAAGAGAAGCATATGAGTTGATAGTCTTCAAGCGGGTCCATATGGGTGGTTGCTATACTTTTGCCAAGTGCTTACAACTCTCACTTTTGATACATTTGGTTCTTTGAGTTGTAACACTTGAACTTAATGGTCATCTGCTATTTTTTCTGCTATTCTATGATGCGTTGATAAATTCCGCATGTGCGATGATAAATACCGCATGAAGTCATTTTGCAGACGTCCATTTTTCATTATGCATGTCATTATCCTTGTTTTATCTTTTCATGCATGATGAATTGTCTTCATAAGTTGAAGAGGATCTCCACAAGTACAACCTGCCATGTGCATTTGCATTCCAAAAAAAAACCTTTATATGCACATCTTCAGGGGGAGCCTTTTTCCACTTATGAAGACAATATCTTAATCCTTTACAATTTCACATACTTTTATCCCCGTTGAAAACTTCAACCAGTTTGTCATCAATCACCAAAAAGGGGGAGATTGTAAGTGCATCTAGTGCCACCCCTAGTTGGTTTTGGAGTATTGACGACAAACTTTGGTTGAAGGACTAATGTGTTTGTGAGAATTGCAGGATAATATGGTAGTAGTCCCTCGTTGATTCGGGTTTACCTACGGAGATGACCCTAAAAATGTGTAGAAGACATTGAAGACAATGGTGGTATGTGAAGATATTCACAAAGAGAATTATGACTCGAGAAGACATTCATGTGAAGACTATGGAGTGCGAAGACATAGCTGTTTCGTAGTTTCTTTTCTTCTTTATTGAGTCATAGGAACCACCGTATTGTTAAGTGGGGTCCAAGTAAACAAAGTCGAGGTGGTGAAGTGATGCTCAACCAAATCCTATGTCTTCGAGCAAAGACAATGAGAGCAAATCTTATCCAGAGCTGGATGATTCAGCTTTACTTGTAGCCCAAGTCAAGCTGTCGCGTGTATTTGAAATCTGACCGTTGGAACACATGTCAGTTCCTTAGTGACCCAGGGTCATTTCGGACAAATTAGGTCGGGTTGCCTAGTGGCTATAAATAGCCCACCCCTACACCATAAATTGGTGGCTGCTCAGAGTTAGTGCACGGCTTTTGTCGTTTGAGAGCAACCCACCTCCGAAGCATTTGAGAGAGAGAACCTTTATATTATCTTTTTGAATTCTCCCGACTACATTATATCGGAGAAGTTTGCCCTTATTAAGGATTACATTGATGGGTTGTGTTTTACTAGTACACATGATGATTTTGATAGATATAATATGCATGTGCTTGCTGCTCCTACATGCAATTATTATGAGAGAGGAACTACATCTCCGCCTCTCCATGTTTCCAATACGATAAAGTTGCAAGAAACTGTTTATACTATGCATTGGCCTTTACTATGTGTGCATGAATTGTTATTTTATGACATGCCGATGCATAGGAAGAGAGTTAGACTTCTTCATTGCTTGATATATGTTGCTTTGTGCTCACTACTAAATGACAAATCATTGTTAATTAAAATTGGCTTTGATATACCTTGGGATCCGGGTGGATCCATTACTTGAGCACTATATGCCTAGCTTAATGGCTTTAAAGAAAGCGCTGCCAGGGAGACAACCCGGAAGTTTTAGAGAGTCATTTATTTCTGTTGAGTGCTTTTATAAAGTTTAAAAACAAAAAATAAAGAGGGGAACCCAAAACTTTTCAAAATGGAAAGTGAAAGTGAGAGAGACAAGCATTGTTGAAGTGGGAGAGCTCCTTGAACTTTGTTCATGCTCACGGAAACTTTGTGAATTTTAAATACAGAAACTTTTCAATAAAAATAACTATCCCCTTGTACAATTCCATTGTATTATAAAAATAATGTGCCAAGGCTTGCCTTTAGGATGTTTACATTGCTTGTTGGTTTGTGTGGTGCAAGACAGAAACTTTGGCTGTAGTGCGTGATTTTTCATTTTTTACTTGAATGTCAAACGGTTCTGAAACTTTTGAACTGTCTTTCTATACAAATTTTTTATTTTTCCTAATTGTTTCAGAATTTTTGGAGTACCAGAGGTATGGAGAATGTTCAAATTACTACAGACTGTCCTGTGTAAGACAGATTCTGTTTTTGATGCATTATTTGCTTGTTTTGGTGAAACTATTGATTTCTATCAGTGGATTAAGCCATGGAAAAGTTATATTACAGTAGCTACAATGCAAGAACAAAATATGAATTGGTTTGCAACAATACTTAGAGTAGTGATTTGCTTTATTATACTAACGGATCTTACCGAGCTTTCTGTTGAGTTTTGTGTGGATGAAGTGTTCGAAGATCGAGGATGTCTCGATATGAGGAGAAGGAGGAGAGGCAAGAGCTCAAGATTGGGGATTCCCAAGGCACCCCAAGTAAATATTCAAGGAGACTCAAGCGTATAAGCTTGGGGATGCCCCGGAAGGCATCCCATCTTTCTTCAACAAGTATCGGTATGTTTTCGGATTCGTTTCATTAATGTGATATGTGCAAATCTTGGAGTGTCTTTTGCATTTAGTTTTCACTTTTATTTTATGCACCATGCTGGTATGAGATAGTCCATGGTTGATTTATAGAATGCTCATTGCACTTCACTTATATCTTTTGAGTATGGCTTTATAGAATGCTTCATGTGCTTCACTTATATCATTTGAAGTTTGGATTGCCTGTTTCTCCTCACATAGAAAACCGCCATTTGTAGAATGCTCTTTTGCTTCACTTATATTTGTTAGAGCGTGGGCATATATTTTGTAGAAAGAATTAAACTCTCTTGCTTCACTTATATCTATTTAGAGAGATGACAGGAATTGGTCATTCACATGGTTAGTCATAAAATCCTACATAAAACTTGTAGATCACTGAATATATGTTTGATTCCTTGCAATAGTTTTGCGATATAAAGATGGTGATATTAGAGTCATGCTAGTGGGTAGTTGTGGATTGTAGAAATACTTGTGTTGAAGTTTGTGATTCCCGTAGCATGCACGTATGGTGAACCGTTATGTAACGAAGTTGGAGCATGAGATATTTATTGATTGTCTTCCTTTGTGTGGAGGTCGGGGGCGCGCGATGGTTAACTCCTACCAATCTATCCCCCTAGGAGCATGCGCGTAGTACTTTGTTTTGATGGCTAATAAACTTTTGCAATAAGTATGTGAGTTCTTTATGACTAATGTTGAGTCCATGGATTATACGCACTCTCACCCTTCCATCATTGCTAGCCTCTTGCACTGCCGTGCATTGCCCTTTCTCACCTCGAGAGTTGAGGCAAACTTCGCCGGTGCATCCAAACCCTGTGATATGATACACTCTATCACACATAAGCCTCCCTATATCTTCCTCAAAACAGCCACCATACCTACCTATTATGGCATTTCCATAGCCATTCCGAGATATATTGCCATGCAACTTCCATCATCATCATATACATGACTTGAGCATTCATTGTTATATTGCTTTGCATGATCGTAAGATAGCTAGCATGATGTTTTCATGGAATGTCCATTTTTTATGTCATTACTACGCTAGATCATTGCACACCCCGGTACACCGCCGGAGGCATTCATATAGAGTCATATCTTTGTTCTAGATATCGAGTTTTAATATTGAGTTGTAAGTAAATGAAGTGTGATGATCATCATTATTAGAGCATTGTCCCATTTGAGGAAAGGATGATGGAAGCAATGATTCCCTCACAAGTTGGGATGAGTCTCCGGACTTTATGAAAAATAAAAGAGGCAAAAGAAGCCCAAATAAAAAAAGAGGCCAAAGAAGCCCACCAAAAAAATAAAAAAATAAAAAAGAGAAAATAAAAAAAAGAGAGAAAAATAGAGAAGGGGCAATGTTACTATCCTTTTACCACACTTGTGCTTCAGAGTAGCACCATGTTCTTCATATAGAGAGTCTCTTGAGTTATCACTTTCATATACTAATGGGAATTTTCATTATATAACTTGGCTTGTATATTCCGATGATGGGCTTCCTCAAATGCCCGAGGTCTTCATGAACAAGCAAGTTGGATGCACACCCACTTAGTTTCCAGTTTGAGCTTTCATACACTTATAGCTCTTAGTGCATCCATTGCATGGCAATCCCTACTCCTCACATTGACATCAATTGATGGGCATCTCCATAGCCCGCTGATTAGCCGCTGCCGATGTGAGACTTTCTCCTTTTTGTCTTCTCCACACAACCTCCACCATCATATTCTATTCCACCTATAGTGCTATATCCATGGCTCACGCTCATGTATTGCGTGAAAGTTGAAAAAGTTTGAGAATACTTTGTGTGGTGAAGATGGAGCATAGCCAGACCATATGATTTTGTAGGGATAACTTTCTTTGGCCATGTTATTTTGAAAATTCATGATTGCTTTATTAGTATGCTTGAAGTATTATTGTCTTAATGTCAAACGATAGACTATTGCTTTGAATAACTCGTATCTTAAATATTCATGCCATGATTTGATTACATGATCAAGATTATGCTAGGTAGCATTCCACATCAAAAATTATCTTTTTTATCATTTACCTACTTGAGGACGAGCAGGAATTAAGCTTGGGGATGTTGATACGTCTCCATCGTATCTATAATTTTTTATTGTTCCATGCCAATATTCTACAACTTTCATATACTTTTGGCAACTTTTTATACTATTTTTGGGACTAACATAATGATCCAGTGCTCAGTGCCAGTTCCTGTTTGTTGCATGTTTTTTGTTTCCTAGAAAATCCATATCAAACGGAGTCCAAACGGGATAAAAACTGACGGAGATTTTTTTGGCATATTTATGAATTTTGGGAAGTGGAATCAACGCGAGACGATGCCCGAGGGGGCCACGAGACAAGGGGCGCCTCTGTGGGGTCAGCGCTACTCGGCCCTCGTGGCCATCCCGTAAGGTGGTTGGTGCCCTTCTTTTGCCGCAGGAAAGCTAATATCCGGATAGAGATCGTGTCCAAAATTCAGCCCAATCGGAGTTACGAATCTCCGGAAATATAAGAAATGGTGAAAGGCCAGAATCTGGAAGGAAGACGAACGCAGAAACAGAGAGAGACAGAGAGACAGATCCAATCTCGGAGGAGCTCTCGCCCCTCCCATGCCATGGAGACCAAGGACCAGAGGGAGAACCCTTCTCCCACCTAGGGAGAAGGCCAAGGAAGAAGTAGAAGGAGGGGGGCTCTCTCCCCCTCGCTTCCCGATGGCGGCGCCAACGCCACGGGGCCATCATCGTCACCGCAATCTTCACCAACACCGTCGCCATCATCTTCACCAACATCTTCATCACCTTCCCCATCTATCTACAGTGGTCCATTCGCCTGCAACCCGCTGTACCCTCTACTTGAACATGGTGCTTTATGCTTCATATTATTATCCAATGATGTGTTGCCATCCTATGATGTCTGAGTAGATTTTCGTTGTCCTATCGGTAATTGGTGAATTGCTATGATTGGTTTAATTTGCTTGTGGTTATGTTGCTGTCCTTTGGTGCCCATCATATGAGCGCGTGCGTGGATCACACCATAGGGTTAGTTGTATGTTGATAGGACTATGTATTGGAGGGCAAGAGTGACAAGCTTCAACCTAGCATAGAAATTGATGCATCTGAGATTGAAGTGGGACCAATATATCTTAATGCTATGGTTGGTTTTTACCTTAATGAGCGTTAGTAGTTGCATATGCTTGCTAATAGTTCCAATCATAAGTGCATAGAATTCCAAGTCAGGGATGACATGCTAGCAGTGGCCTCTCCCACATAAAACTTGCTATCGATCTAGTAACGTAGTCAATTGCTTAGGGACAATTTCGCAACTCCTACCACCACTTTTCCACACTCGCTATACTATTTTTATTGCTTCTTTACCTAAACAGCCCCTAGTTTTTATTTACCTGCTCTTTATTATCTTGCAAACCTATCCAACCACACCTACAAAGTACTTCTAGTTTCATACTTGTTTTAGGTAAAGCGTGCGTAGAGTTGTATCGGTGGTCAATAGAACTTGAGGGAATATTTGTTCTACCTTTAGCTCCTCGTTGGGTTCGGCACTCTTACTTATCGAAAGAGGCTACAATTGATCCCCTATACTTGTGGGTTATCATGCTCCTACTTCCGTTGTGGCCCTTGGGTCGCCTTTTAGGGCGGCGACGTTTAGGGTTTTCACTGGGTTTATCTTTGGACTTGTCCTTTGGAGTATCGACCATGTAGACATCATAAGTAGACGTGGCAACCCAATTTCCTGTATGGGGCATGTATGGTCGGGTGGTTACGCTTCAGAATCGCCCTTTGTCGTCTTAAATCCATATCGATGGCTTCATCGGAGCCGTAGTCAAGCGCATGGGTCAAGTCTTTGACTGTGGCGACTAGGTTGGTGGTGGGTGGGATAAAAAATTTCCGATCATCAGGTTTTGGATTTGGTCTGACCATAGACAGTGGATGAGATTGCCAGGTTTTGGATTCGGTCCAGTACCTCGTTTACGTCCGAGAGCTCCATGGCGTCCAGTACATGGTTGTAGGTCTGGCTGATCTGAAATAGGTTGTCCGGGCCACTTGAAGTGGCGCCGTCCTCTTGCTCACCCGGGGTTGATCCTTGGGCAGCGGGAGTAGCTACTACATCGGTCATTGGAGACACGAGTGGTGTTGCCGGGTCCGAAGATAGGTTCGGCTCGGGGAAGCGTCTAAGGACCCGGTGCTTAAGCCGGATGTAGTGGTCACCGGATCTACCCTGGGGTCGGCTCTGGAAGGAGGGGAGATCCAAGGATCCCATCGTAAGCCAGCTCCGGGGTCATGACGCTGGAGGGTTCATACTAGTCCGAGGTCCATCCCGAAAGGATCAGATCTCCTTGAGCGTCCGCGGTGTATTCCAGGCTTTCGATTGTGATGCCTTGGTTTGGAGCAAAGTTCTCCACGCAGCCTAGATGGCCGGCTGAATCGGCATGCAACACAATACTGCCGAAGGCGAAAAGCCAACCAGGGGCGAAGACTCCCCCACAACCGATGCTGATATCAATCTATAGACGAGCCATCAACCCCTGACGGTCAAACAACGAGCTCTCGATGAAAGCAGCAATGTCGGTGTCAAAACCGACAGATCTCGGGTAGGGGGACTTGAGCTGTTAGATCGGATCGATGGGTAACAAGAGAGAACACACACAAAGTTCACCCAAGTTCGGGCCCTCTCTATGGAGGTAAAACCCTACGTCCTCCTATTGCTTATATTATGGAAGTATCAAGTACAAATTTGATCTACCTCGAGATCGTGAGTTGTGGTCTAAACCCAGGGGTGATGATGAATGGGTGTATGGATGATCTCTACGGACTAAACCCTCTGGTTTATATAGGAACCAGGGGTATCTAGGGTTAAACATGGTCGGTTGCCATCTAAAAATCTACATGCCGAATCTAATCATTTATGCTTGAAGTACACGCCAAGTCTTCGATCACCGTGACTTTGAGGCCTCCGGAGTCCCTCCTCCTTAATGGGCTGGTGGCCAGCCCATACATTAGTCTGGCTGAGCTAGGACCCCACAGTCTATCAATCATCTTGGACACCGCCCCTTCTCGCTTCTCCTTCTCCTCCTATTACTACTTTTCCCCGGAGCCCTTTTCTAACCTTCTTGGGCGGCTCATTTGTTGGCTCCGTTGGATCACTCGCTTCTTCCTCGGTGTTGATGCCAGCGGTCTTGACGGAGTTGGCAATGATTTTTTTTACTTGGGTTGGCCACTCAACTTCAACCAACATTGCATGAGGACGAAGTTCCTCTTCTCCATCTTCAAGAATAAGTTGCACACACGGGAAGGCTATAAAGAAAAGCATTGTCAACAAGTTGCATATCTGGCCAAATGACCAACACGTAAAGCATATATGGTCAACAAGTTGCATATCTGGCCAAATGACCAACACATAAAGCATATCCGACCAACAAGTTGTATATCTGGCCAAATGACCAACACATATAACAACTTACTTGCTCGGTGATTTGCGCACCATTAGCCATAGACCGATTAATTGTTTCAAATGGCCACAATACTTGCACACGGCCTCATGGATGGTGTATCAATGATGGTTGAGAGACTTCGTCCCACGTTTGCGGATGAGTTAAATCGCGGTTGGGCTCGACATTCTTGTGCTCATGAAATCAAGTATGAATGTTGGCCCAAAATATTGCTATAGTCAACTACGCATGGATCGGATCACTGCGAGTGGCCAACTACGCGTGCACAACAACTCGTGGTTCCACATGTTGAAGCTTTCTTCTCTACCTCTCTTCTTTGCATCGGTCGGATATTCATCCGAATCAAGGTCGTCGGCGCTGACATTGCTTCGAGTGATTCAGCTTGGTCACTAGGTTTGACCATTCATACAGAGTCAATGCTATGGTCATCCTTGAGATCAGTTTAGCTCGGTTGAGATATCCCGTGGTTTTATACTGGTGACCCTAATTACCAATTTTGTTTGTTATTTGGAAGATCCTCCTCGATCTTATTCAAAGAAGCAATACTAAGTAACACAAGCATGTTTGTGTATTTAGGACAAACATTAAACACTTTCATTACGGGCAACTCCAATGGCAAGACCCATTTATCCAATTCTGTCCATTTGGGTCTTCGTGGGAAAAAACCACGCACGAACCCATTTTGGGAATATATTCGTCTGCTGTTTGTGTAGATGCAAATCTGCCTCAAATTTGGGCTGGGTTTGCATACGGACGCCCCGCATGTCCGTTCGATGTCCACCTCGGCCTATGCACCAGCGACCCAACCACCACTGAGTTGGCCCTTTTTAAATGCAAGTGTGTATGTGCCTGTGTGTGTGGGGGGGGGTCATCCTATCCTCGCACAGTCTTCTCTCTCTCTTTGCCCCCCTGCCGTCCAAAGTCAACCCTAGCCGCCGTCCATAGCTCACCACCCACCGCCGCCGCAAATGCCTTCGAAGTGGATCTCCGGGAAGGCCGGGAAGCATGATCACGAGGCCAACTCTTCCTCAGGGGGCGGCGTAGGATGGCGACGTTCACCACAGACGCTCTTGGAGGCTGCTGCGCTGCGGCGGAACCGCGTCTACATGCCCATAGATCGATTCTGGGAGGCGCAAATGACGCGAGCTTGATGGTGTCGGCACGAGCACCCACCGTCTTTCGGGAGGAGCAGCTACCGGAGGGAGCGATGTGAGCGCAAGCGCCCGGCCGCGATCAAGCACGGAGCTTGGCCGCCCGACCACCGAGGATGGCACAGAGCTTGACCGGGACCGCGATCTCCTCCTCGTTCGAGGCTTCGCTGCTAGATTGCTCCTCCTTCAAGAGATCGTCCTAGTTGACGCAGATTGGACTCGTTATCGGATCTGCTGCGGAGGCGGACATGGTGGATGGGAGGATCGAGAGGAAGGGAGAAGACATGCATTTGTATGGAACGGTCGAGAAGAGTATGAAATTTGAAGGGTTTGGTTCGAGGTAATGTATTTGTGGGTACGGGGTGGCCAACGTGGGCTGGATCCGACGTGGCGGCCGCGTACGAGCGCATCTGAACCGCTCCATGTCCGTTCAACAAATGTGCTGAGTTTTCTTAAACACAATACAGACGCAAGCGCTCATACATACGCGCATACACTCACCACTATGAACGCACATACGCACACCCTACCCCTATGAGCAACTTCGAAAGACTGAGTCGGCATATTATCTTGAGATTTATGAAGTCACCGTAGGCGCCTTGCCGTCGACGGGAAAGTCTCCTCCCACTGAAAACGCATCGCTGAAAATTTTGAAATAAATTCAAAAATAATGTGAGCACCAGGACTTAAACCTTGATGAATTAGAAATACCACTGTCCCTTTAACCATCCAATCATAGGTTGGTTCGCTCAAATGTGCCGAGCTTGAAAGATGCCAGACAGCGGGACGTACAGTGTTGATTTAACGGGTCCCGTTTGATGGCATTTTCGTGTCCGGTCGTTCGCCCAGACGGTACAGAGGGGGTTTGGGGGGATCCGGGCGTAGACGCTCTAATTCTTGCAAACCCTTGTGAAGCATGGTGACCCACATGGCATTTTCTAGTTAGAACTTTGAGCCTGAAAACTATTTGTCGAACGAAAGAAGCAAATGCAAGTTTGGAAACTGCAGTGCCCTGCTTGCTTGTATTAGAGCATCTCCAATAGATGATTCAAATTTTAACGGTCCAAAATTGAAATGTAAAATTTAGACCGCCAAAAAATGCGTTTTGGAGCTCCGAAAAAAGGCCAACTCCAACAGATGGTCCAAATTCATGGTCCAAAAGAGCAACTCCAATAGATGGTCCAAATTCATGGTCCAAAACCGCCCAAAGCAGCGGTTACTTTCTTACCGCTGTCCAACCATAACAGCCGGTGGAAGAAGATGGCCGCCGGTTGGATTGGCTGTCATGGACGGCTGCGGTCGGCTTTGACGGCGGTGATAAGAAATGAGCTTGGAGGCTGGCCAAGAGGAGCTTCGGCGGGCGCGAAGAATAGTTCGGCAGCCGGCGGAGGGCTTGGTGCGGGCGGTCAGGCCGGGCGAACGGATGTGGATAGGCTCACGGCCGACGGGAGGGAGGTCACGGCAGCCTAAGACCCGGCGGAGGCCCTACATGGCAGCTGGGACCGCCAGAGGCGCGAATCCACAAGCCGCCTCCCGACTTCGGCGGCGGCAAGGCCCCGGCATGAAATGGCTACCGGCGAGGGAGGTGACGGGGACGACGGCGGCGGAGGGCGATGCAGGGGATGTAGGGTGGTGGCGGCACCGACGGCGAGGTTTTGGCGCTTCATGGGCGGATTCCGCCACCTGGTCTTCGGGCGGACGGGCACGGGTGAAAGGAAAGGAAGTGGCGGTGGCGTCAAGGGCGGCGGCTGGTTTTGGACCAGATGTACCTCATGATGTAAATTTGCACCGCGAGGTGTTGTATTTTACATCACGAGGAGGCCGCGGTCCATTTTTTGCTTATGGACCATCTGTTGGAGCAGCGCTTTTTGCCTCAGACGGTCTAAAAATTGGGTACTTTTACATTTGAACCATTTATTGGAGATGCTCTTATGGGCTGAGATGCAAGTCAACTATGAAGAGAGCATACACTTTTTTTTTGCCGGTGAGAGAGAGCTTACACATGTACGACCCCGCGACACAACTTGTGAACATGCCAACTAAATTCAGTCAACGCTTGAATATTTGTACCTAAAAAAGCACTTGAATATTTGTGTAGCTACATTTATCAATCCTTCGGTCAAATATATAAAATATTTGTACCCCATTGCAACGGACGGTCAATTACTTAGTTTATATTAGTTATTATAGTTACATTAGAAAATATAAGTTGCCATGTTTCACTTTTCGTTCCATCATCCTTGTCCAACTTTTCACGTATGATAATTAATCACCATAATTTACTTACCTTTTGAAACATTTTCAGTTTAATTTACATACCAAACTTTTCAACAAAATATAAGGTAAATCACAGACAGGATTTGATAAACATTTATTTACACAATCATATTAATATGGACATGTAAACCACAAGCTAACGTACTAGAATATTCATTTCTGTTGCAACGCATGCACATTGTCCTAGTATTTTTTTATTAAAAAAAACATAAGGTTTCTATTTACCCTCTTCTTTGTCGAACCTCTATGCCACCTTCCCTTCTCATGTTCAATTTTTTTCTCTATATTTGATTTTTCTCCCAAATAATAATATTTTTGGTAAGTTCATAAATTCTGGCCAAATAAGTGCTTAACAACAAAGATGGCAATTTTCCTCCCATCTTCGATCATTGTCCTAAATAAGTATTTCCTTTGACAAGTCAATAAATTCTTACCGAACAAGTGCTTAACAATAAAATGGCATGTAAATCATTACAGTTGCATACAAAAACTTGTTAAGAATTTAGCGCACCAATGTAATAATAGACGTTCAATCATGGACTAATCTACTACTCTCTCCGTTCCAAATTACTCGCCGCAGAAATAGATGTATCTAGAACTAAAAATACATCTAGATACATCCATACCTGCGACAAGTAATTCGGAACGGAGGGAATACAACATTTATACTCTCGTTGCAACGTACGGGCAATTATCTAGTGTAGTCAAAACCATGAGGTTGAAAACTATTTGTGTCCAACAAAAGAAGCGAACGGAAGCCCAACGGTGGGATGATATTTGGAAACTGCAGTGCCCTGCCTGCTTGTATTGTCGGCCGGATTGTGCTCTCGGTCACATATTGTGCCGAGCTGATCGAGATGCAAGTCAAGTATGGAGAGAGCTTACACATGTACGACCGTCCACCCCGTGACACAACCTGTGAACATGCCAACTAGATTCTGTCAACTTGTGAATATTTGTCTAGCTGCATGCATTTGTTAATCCTTGCTCCCCTGTAATGCAAGCCGAAGCTCTGTCTATACATCGACTTGGCAGTGCAAATTTTGTGAGCACAACCCAATAATCCTCCTGATCGATCGGTGACGTACGAAGATGTTCTCCAGTAGCACATGTAAGGTAAGCGAGGCGATTGTTGGAGGCACTTCTTGACTTTTGCACGAGCAATGCTACATGCACGGACAGAATTTTACTTAGTTCACGGAGAGGCCCAGCTGAGATAATATGATTGGAGGAATTAAGGTGAGGGCTTCTACACCCCCTGAAAATCGGGGAGAAGATTAGTTAATCAGCAGAGGGGGTCGTAAAGGCCCGTATTACCCCGTGTGTATAGAATTTTCGCTTTTGCACCATGCGCAGCAGTATAAATACGGGCACCACCCCAAACGGCCCAACCGCCTCGCCCCCGCCTCCCACACCAACTCTTCAAATTCCCGCCACCCCCAACGTCCGCTTCCATGTCCGCCTCCGCTTCCATCTCCATGTCCTCCACCGCGTCCTCCTCCATCTCCATGTCCTCCGCCGCCTCCTCCTCCTCGATCTCCATGTCCTCCACCGCCGCCTCTTCCTCACCGTCCCACGCTGACGCAGCGCTCGCGCCGAGCGGCCTCGACTACGACACGGCCTTTCCGGTTCTGGGGAGTTCGCCGTCGCGTCCTCCCAGAAGCGGGAGAGCTGCGCCGTCGCCGCGTCCTCTGAGGAGGAGCGAGGACCGTCAGAGAGGAGGGAAGATGACCAGCTACACGTTCGACAGGGGCACCGTCGGCATGTCGCTTGGTTCGCTCTACGGGCGCGCGGACGATACCGCAGCGCAGACGACTGCGGCAATGGCCGAGGCGGACGCCGCAGCGGGGACAACCTCGGCGACTCCTCCGACCTCTTCCGTTCCTGCCACGACGGCCAAGGCGGGGACGATCTCCGCGCGTCCACCGACCTGCGCCGACCCGGGAAGCTTCGCTGCAGCGGCGGCGGTTCTCTAAGGTGCGATAAGTTCCAGCCAAGTTTTTCTGTTGATTTCTTGCTTTCTTGCAAGCTAATCGGAGGAATTCGTTCAGGGGCTCCCGTCCTGCTGCCTGCTGTGCAGGTGTTCGGCGGCTACAGCTTCGGGTACACGATGGGCGACCTCTTCCAGGACCTCGACGCGCTTCAGGTCGAGCCGCCGGACCTCGGGCAGCATCTCCAGGTCATCAACGAGCCGAGGCAAGAAGCATCCGCCGCTGCTCCGGCCCCAGCGGCTTCAGGCCCCCAGCTACTTCAACGCGCCGATGGCTCAGGTTCAGCTCCAGCGGCCTCCACCCCGGTTCCAGGCGTCGCCGCGCTTCGGGCAGCAGTCCCAGGTCCAGCTCGCCCGCTACACCAACGGGTTGCGTCCGATGCACCTCGCGGCATTCCAGTTCCAGTTCGAGCATCAGCAGGGGTCCTTCACGGGTTTCGTCAGGGTACAGGACAGGTACACTACGATTTGCACAGGAATTTTTCATGCATAGTATAACTGATGACCTTTTGATTACATTTGTCATGCACAACGTTCAGGTTTCGGTCTAGATGTTGTTTGCTGCATTCCAATGATCCTCTGGGGTTTGCTGAAGCTGTTTTAGTCCCAGAAACAGTTTACTGAAACTGTTGTAGTTTGAAAAAACAGTTTACTGAAACTCTTGTAGTCTAAAACTGATAGGTGTTAGGAATTGTCTGCATGCAACCGTTGTAATTAATCTTGTAGATAAGTAAAATAAGATCTGTTATTGGGGTAATAAATCATTATGGAACTTAAAACACCAAATCAGTTGAGCTGTATTCAGGTTTTTTACATGTGCTGTAATCTTTGATCTTTTTTTTTTATTCGACAAAATTCTGAGATTTAGATTGTTCATCTGCCTCCTTCTGATATTCTTTGGCAAGAATGTACTCTGGTCTTGCATCTATTATGCACAATGTACAGATGTTGGTGTAGATACTATTTTACTGCATGAAAATATGTAGAATCTTTCTTTAGTTGAGTGCTAATCCGATCGTGCTTGGAAAAAGGATATTATAGAAGAGTAAAAGTAGTTAATTTATGATTTGGTAGTTGCCTGAAACTGTTGCAGTCTTATAGAAGAGTAAAAGTAGTTTGATTTGCCATGTGGATTTGTTCAGTCCTTGATTCAGATAGTTCAGTTCCATTCTGGAACATTTGCCTATAGGTAGATAGGCAAATCAAGTTCAGTCATCTCATTTCACCTTTGTAGATAGCATACTAATTTTCTAACCTCTAAATTAAATCCTTAAAAGAAAACCTCTGAATATAATTCAGTTAGTATCTTACAATGCCGCATAAAGCTTAGTTCCTTGCACATTATTTTTTGAAGATTTTTCCTTCTTGATCTTGTTATTGATCATGTTTGGTGCCTAACTCGCTCGTAATTTCTACTATTTGAGCCTAGGATGAGCTGCAACACCCGGATGTCGACGCAGAGTAGATGAAGATCAGAGTGGGAGTTCTTCACAAGTTCAGAGTGGAAGTTCTTCACAAGTTCGGGATACGATGACAGCACAACTGGACACCTAATTTTGCCAATAAAATACATGGATATGGTTTAGAAAACTGCAATCAGCAGCTCTCGTGTTTCTTCTGCTAGCTAAACTCGCTCCGTTCCATCGACAGAACAGAAGTTTTGGCCTCGCGGTCCTATGATTCAAGACTATTGAATGCGTTGATACTGGATGTAGTGACTACTGAATGTGATTCGTGGATGAAGCATTTCACCGTAGAGATTTTTGCAATGAGTTGATGATCATGCATTTTTCTTTATATCATCAATTCGCATAACTGGAAATGCAGTGGTTTTATGATAAAGCAGGGCGGCAAATCAATTTGATTGTTCTGCTTTTCCTTGGAATCAGCTTGGATTTTGTGAGAAAACTTGATTGTTTGGCAAACCCTGATTTTCCTTACGAGCATGCATGCATACTTGTGAAACTTGGATAGATTTGATTCTTTGGCCAAAATATCATGGGGATACTTGTAGGTAGCAAGTTTTTGCAATTCCTGTCAAGAACAGACACATCATAATGATGATGATCTGCACCAGCTACTGAGAATGTTTCAGGATCACAGATGGCTTGCCGCTGACAATCTATCTGCATTCAGTCAGATAGAGTTGCAGTTTCCAGTTCATCTACTGTGTTGTCTGTCTACCATGCTCGTTAATGTGATGATGATATCCACCTTGTCTTTTCTGTCTGTTGAAATCAATACGACTCCTCAATCAGGAATCGTATGTAAGAACATCATAGGTCTTATGCTCACAATTTTCCATATATAGCAGAGGACGTGGTGTACTCATAAGATTCAGAGGTTATATAAATTTAAGTAACCAAACTACAGATATGATGTATGGAACCTTTAATTGATGTTGCAGTGGTAGCAACATCATTGATTGCCCGGGGACGCAAAATTTCTGCTTGATGTCCATGTGCGGCTACGAAAATGTATTAGAATAAAAGAAGAAATGACACAACAGAAGAAATGAAATAAAAATGGTTGACATAAAGAATCACCAATTCACATACAGTCAGAGCACCACCCATTTACACCATATAAGCTCAAAATCATTGCTGTGGATACTGCCAAGCTAAATACAACACTTTGCCCAAAGTTCAGGTAGGCAAGCTTACTTTGGGTTTTAAGTGCAGCATCCTCGAATTCCGACTTTCCGATGACATTGTATAAAAGTGGTTGAGAGATTATGGTGCCCCCATGTTTGGTTTTGGTAATTGATGACAATCTCTATGGACTAGTGGTTACCTTGAGCTATATTTGAAGGATTTTCCCGTAGGCATTTCTTGAAGTTCATTTGTTGGTTTCAAGGAGATTATGTGATGACCAAGGTGTTACTCAAGGAATTATCCAAAGATTGGTCATAGAGAAGACATGATACAAGGTTGATCAAGACTAAGCCAAAGAGTGAATCAAGTTGATCGACACACAAATCGTACAAGATGTACTGCGAGGAATCAAGTGATCCCATCGTATGGTAAGCATTGTCCATTACGCTTTGTGTACTAACCAATGATTTACGTGAGAGTTCTTTGTGGGGTTAGGTATGTTTCCATGGACGTGCATCAAAAGCAAGATCTCATATAACCCATGGAGGATGACATCAAGTGGTGATCGTCATCAAGGTTGCGTTGTGCAAGTTCAAGTGGATCATCACGAAGCGATCACATGCTTGAAGGTTGCCGTACATTGTGGTGACAATGGACTTGTGAAGATGTGCCGAAGAGTGGCTTGCCCATAGTAGAGTATGGGGGAGCAATCTACTAGTCTTCATCGAGCCGATGCAATCAAGAAAGGTGGTCCAACTTGAGGAAGTCAAGATCGTCATCATCTAGCTCAAGTGGACTATGTGCAAGGCAAATGTTTGCCCTTGATAGGTTTTCTAGTTTACCAGTCTCATGGTGGTAGTTGGGAGACCGGGTTATAGGATCAATTGTCGTAATATCAAGAGGGGCTCTCAAGTAAGTAGCTTGATTGTATCGTCGAAGAGAGCTCAAACAATTGCATCCTTGCATCATTTTTTTGTTCTTGTTTGGCTTCTCTCTTGTGAGTTGTGGAGCTTGTCGTCTTCTTCATGACAAGCTCAAATTCATCGAAAACGGATTTCGTATGCATCATTTTTGCATTTTCGTGTTTGAGATTTTCTTAGGTTCAAATTTGGGAAGGTTCTCTTCCTTATCCTATGTGGCACCCCTCGAGAAAATCGGAATGCCCGTATTCCAACGTAGATCGAGGAGAAGTCTTCGGAATACGGCAATCGCTAGCATAGAACAAACCAGCTTTCTATTATTACACCTAATATGAATACAAGATCTCCGATATTACAACGAATAACATCGATGCGGCGACACTACGCCATCCTCGGTTGTTCTATGCAAGCGGCAGAAACAACTTCGAAGCAATGGAATAACTCTAGCGGCGGAACAACGACGACGGCAGTGGTGAACTCCACTCCGCAGGACTCGACTAGAACGCTTATCCTACCTCGCAAGAACGGAAACCACGACAAGCAAGCAATCAAATCCGGCATGACACCGCAACCGGCATGACACGTCAGTCAAGACATTGAATGTACTTGCAAGCTCACAATAACCGAAGCATTCAAGACAAACAACAGCATGGCAATTACAGGTTAAACAGGAATTTAACATGATTTCATCAGAATAACATGGCATGACCAACATAAACATGATACAGCTAACACAACATGAACATATTAATCTCACAATACTAGCATGCAACATGATGTCACTACATGCATCACTTATTCTGCTCGGTTACCTCGTAACCAACACATGCATCACTTACCAACCTCGGACATCACACGATCATCTCGGGATCAAATCAAGCTTGGTATGAACAATACCGTAGTAATCAGTAAATGACCACAAGGAGCTTGACCTTTACCCAGGACTCTCGTACAACATCATGAATATACAACAACTCGGTATCCTCGATACCACCGTGATCCTTACAGCGATCACAACCCGACCAACACTTGGCCCGTGACCCTTACGGCGATCACAACCTGACCACTAAATGGCCCGTGATCCTTGCGGCGATCACAACCCGACAAACACTTGGCCCGCGATCCTTACGGCGATCACAACCAACTTATCTCATTGTTATTAAGCACATTATTCATATTACTGTTGACTCATGGTGTGACCTACTTTCGACACAGGCCCTTATCAGGTAGGTAGCGGCTGCTATCAATAGATTTAATATACACTCTGCAGAGGTTAGTACACTATACCCACACCACGGAACCCATGGCCTCGCACTCCCATTGGGTGGACCAACAGCGTTCAAACAAAACCAGATCTCGCCATGACACTCTCCCGGCCACTCCGACTCGGTCCCCTCTGGGTTGTCATGGGTGGCCCCGTGTCTACCTCTAGACACAACGACCACTGACGTGGCCCAACACATAAACGATCCCACACGGGGATCCGCCGGCTATAACAACTACGGGCACACAAGGTTATGCTTGCCTATCGGGCCAGGGTACAGCACGCCCATAACCTTCCCTCGTTGGAGGCACCGTGAGAGGCACGGCAATAGACCCGATTAGGACCGTCCCATACCGGTAAGCGTGGTTACCTTTGAGTCAAGCATGGATTCAGCGGCACCATGGCTCAGCCAACAGTTGTTCAACTTCAATTTAATCCGGTTAACTTGAATGCAAATATGCTGAGCCATGATAAAATACACGAACATGATATCAACACCATCTTGAGAGTATCACATAACTTTCCACCATATCAACAATAAATCATATCCACTGAGCATCGCATACTGACTAGCATGACCATCTCCAACATCAACATGTACTACTAACAAGCATAAACATATGAAAGGAAATACTAGTAGGTATAACATGATCACAGAGTATAACATAGCACAAAAGAGAACATGCAAATCTGAACATCACCAGAACAACGATAACCATCTTTTCAACAAGCAAACATTTATTAAATATTCAAGTTGAAAACCATGGCTACTGCATGACTATCATGCAAGTGGGTATTGTGGCTTGCCTAGGGGTGAAGAAGGCACCGGGGAGAAGTGCGAGAAGCTCGCGGAACGAATCGCCGGAAAACGTACTCTCTCGGAGGGGGCTGATTAAGGGCAAGGGCATAAAGGTCATTTTCGTAGTGTCAAACCATAGTTAAAGCATGACCAACAGAACGGACTCGACGAAACAAAGAAGTGAGCGTTGGTTTCACCTCATTTGGAGTTACGGATAAAAAGTTATGGACGTTTTTTCTGCCAGGGACCTATCTGTAAAACTTTATTTTACAGACTGGGCCAAAACAGAAAAATGGAAAACGTAATCTGTGAAATACGCTTCCACTTACGCCGACGTGGCGTGGACTGTTCAAAAGGGGCAGAGGCGGGGCCGGCTCGTGTGGCTGACAGGCGGGTCCCACGGGCGTTGACTCTCTCCTCCAGCCTCCTTCTTCTTCTCCCCGACGGGGCGCTGGGCAGAGGCGAGGCCGGCCGCCCCGACGACGATCGCCGGCGACTCCGGCCACCGTAGGCGGCGCTCGACCTACCCACGTGCTCAGGGCGACGAGGCCGACCAGCTCCAGGACAGAACGGACCTCGAGGAGAGCGGGGTTGAGAGCAGCAAGCACTCCGACAGAGGGGGCTTCGGGTGGAGATGGGACTCGAGACCATAGCGGCTCCGGCGAGGGAAAAAAGGACTTGGGGATGGTCGCCGGAGTGGTAGTGTTCTACTGGTGGTGGTAGAAGGAGGGGAGGGGCTCGGGGCTGCTCGGATTTGAGCGGAGCCCGACGGCGGCCATGGCGGCGATGGGCAGCGGGGAGAGGTCCTCCGGCTCGGCTGACTGATTGGGGAGGGAGCTGGGAGTGAGGGGAGGCCGATGGTGTGCTCGAGGGGCTCGGGGAAGGGCTATATATAGCCGGGCGAGAGGGAGGCCGAGCTGGCACCGCCGGCGACGCGTGTCCGGCGCCGCGGACGCGTGCGCTCACGCATGGGCTCGGGGGAAGGCGACGGCGACGCACAGGGAGGAGCTCACGGGGAGGAGGAGGCCAAAGGAGGGGCAGAGGAAGAGGCCGAGCGCCATAAAAGCTCGGTCGGCCACAGATCTCTCGTGGGCGCTCGTCGGCGAGCGTCGGTGAGGAAGCGGACGAAGGGGGAGAGGGGCCCAGGCGAACGGCGACGACGAGGGCCAGCTGTTAGACACGCTCACGAGCACGAAGACGACGAGAGGAGGAGGGGGTCCAGCACAAACAGTGCTCTGGACGCGGCCACTGCACACAGAGCGCGCCAACAGGCATGCCAGCTGCGTGGTCACCATGTGACATGGCACATTAAATGATCTACAGCACCCAAAACGTTGTCTAGTGGTAAGTCCTTCCTGGGTAGATATCAACTGAGGTGGTAACTAGGTTAAACAGGCTCTGGTTAAAAAGTTAGTGAGCTCTGAAGTTTACTGCAGTAAACTTTACCAGCTCAATGTGATCAACAGGGAGTTGCTTGAGGCCAAACAAGTTGTCTGGGGTGTTTAGCTATGGAGGGACTATGATCCTGGAGGTTGGGAGGGTAAAAGGATCAAGTTTTACTGCAGTTGCTTCACAACTGCATACTTGGTCCAGAAATGAAGATCAGCAAGATGCACTCACATGGAGTTATGGAATGGGATAAAACTTGGAAAATCCTCATGATATGGACATATAAAGATGCTGTAAAAATATCATGCTAAATGGACAAGCCAAAATAGCACTTGCTTCACAAACATCATTTCTGTCCAGAAACTTGAAATAATATGGGTGGTCAAATGGATCAATGAAATGATTCCAAAATGGGTGGAGAGATTATTTATGGGTATAATAATGATCTGGTAATTTATCAGGATTTTTGAAGCAATATAAAATACACTTGCTTCACAACCTGAAAACATTGCCAGAAACAAAGATTTGCTCCTGTGCTCACATAGATGATTGGATAGGGATGCAAATGGGCGAAGGGGCTTAATATGAGCACATTAAGCAGTGTGCAAAAGTTTAACTCATTTGGGTACTCCTAGCTAGTACATCCTTCACAAAGCTTTCTGTTTGACAGAAACTTTGAAAATTCACTGAGGAAGATTGGCTGGCAAATAAATTTGAACTTGTGAATGGGGAAATTATTTGGACATATAAACATGCCCAAAAAGGTTGGAAGTCAATAGGAGAAATATAAATGGCACTTCCTTCACAAAGTGCCATTCAGGGCAGAATAGAAAAATGAATATTGGGGAATTATTTTTGAACATGGCAATGAAAACTTTTGCCATATTTGATCAAGATATGACCCAAAAAAATTATGAGAATTATTTGGGAATTTTAGGAGTGAGGGAAATATAGGTTGCTTCACAACCTAGGGCAATTTGAATTTTTCCTTTAATAAAAAAGGAATATTCCCAATAAAAAGAATATTGGGATTTGGGCTAGGATGGAAATGACAGGGTCTAGGGAAAGATTTTGGAATGACAAGCCACTCTGCAAGCAAAGAAGATGTCATCTTCTTCAGTTTCCAGACCACAAAGCCACGGAAAAAGAAAACTCACGCAAAAACCTCGGAAAAACAAAAGAAAAAGAAAGGGCCAAAAATCAGGCTGTCACAAACCTTACCCCCTTAAAGAAATCTCGTCCTCGAGATTTGGTTGCTCAAGGAACAAGTATGAATATTCTGACTTAAGGAAACTGTTTCCAACTCGGGTATCCTTTTTCCTTTATTGTTGTTCCCATTAAATTTTTATCTGAATGGCCCTGGGTGGTTTGATTTACTGTATCCACATTCTGACAGATCTTACCTGGCTTGCCCATGCTTATATAGGCTCCAATTTCTTTTAAGATCTGCTGACTAGCTGAGTGTGATTTAATTATCACGACTGAAATGTATGTCCGTCTCACAAATCCAAAAATGATTTACGCTGGGTGTGCCACCCGGCATTAACAACCTTTCACATAATGATGATCAGAATTTTCTGATAAAAACTCAAGATCAGACTCATTTCATTGGGTTTCTCCACTAAATGCAGATCCTTTGGGTTCCAAACAGTGAGTTAAAACATATCCGTTTCCTGACAGATTCTGACTCATCGCAGAAGTTTCTGAATCAGCTTAACTGGTTCCATTGTCGTGAGTATCGGATGCGTACCAAATATTTGATTGTCTCCTGTCACGGTCAGCATAAATGGTTTGGCCTGTATGATAATATCTGCAGACTTGACTGACGGTGGTTCTAACGAAAAAAATTTGTTCATGACAGGCTATCCATGATGATTCATATAAGTGAGGACTCAGGCTTCCAGACTGTTATTCCTCATGCCAATTACTCATGCTGTAGGCATATCCATGTGGATCAATACTGACTTAGACTGTCCGGGGATCTGCACCATGGGGTTGTGTACAATTTTCATACTTGCATCACTGGTCTTGCTCCTTCATTGTTGTTTTCTTGGTGCGGATCTTTGGGCTGAAAGAGCTGGGCCATGTTGTTTCTTTGTATGACCATAGGTACTGTCGGTGCAATTTTTCGGCAATCGTAGCTTATCCTCGTACTCCTTTATCACACTGCGGTGTATACTGGCTTTCTTCTATTAATCATCCTCATGTGGTTATCAGATCTTCATCCGAGTGACTTGAAAGATCTTGATGGTATGCTCATTGCATATATATGAGGACTGATTCCGAGATAGACGTGTATTCTGACTGATTCTTAATTCTGCCCAAAATGTTGTGGATCTGATTCTTGGAATTCACAGCCATATGCTGTCAATTCACAGCGTACTACCTTGTACCAATGTCTTACTGAGGAAGATTAGCTGGCTTATGCTCGAAACTTTAATTGGATAGCTTCTTTGAAGAAGACTGGGTATCGTGCTTGTAAGCTTACCCCTTAAAGACTTTCTTTGAGGAAAGACTTCGGTACCTTATCTTTGGAAGCTTTGCGGTTGCTTACTGAAGAAGGCAGAGTACCTTGCGTGGAAAATCATCCATGTATCATACTGAGGAAGATAGATGAATCTTGCTTTGGAAGCTTATATGGTATCTTGCAAGGGAAAAGTGGGTTACTTACACCAGAAACTTCTTATTGTGATATGCGGACCGATTTCCACATATACATACCATCTTAATATTTCTGATGTTGATTTCTTGTGTGAAACAGCGTTTTAATGGACTATCCTCCTTTACGAGTATATGCCATATTTTGCTTGCTTCGTGTACATCGAAGTTCCAAAATCATCCTCAACGAAAAATTTAACTTGTATTCTGAGCCATACCTTTGATAATATTACATCAACCTTGCACACAATTTATCTTCTTGCTGATTTAATCATTTTTTCGTGATGAGTGCACGCTAATGCAAACTTGATACTGACGGTCCATCCAGGATTTCTTTTGCATCCACACAAGATATTCCCAATTTCACTGCAGTCAGCTGATAATTCCATTCTGTTTAGCTGAGTTTCCAAATATATGCATTTCTTCTTGACTCTTGGTCCGAATTAAGGGTGACGAGCAACTTTAATAGGGGAAAAATTTGTAACACCGAAGGCCCAAAGAAAGGAACAACAGAAACGACTAAAATAAAAGCACACAAGCATCCTACTAATATAATCAATCAAGCAATCATCACACATTACTGCTACTCACACAATAATATGCATGCACACCTGATACGTCTCAGACGTATCTATAATTTTTGATTGCTCCATGCTACTTTATCTACTGTTTTGGACTATATTGGGCTTTATTTTCCACTTTTATATTACTTTTGGGACTAACCTATTAACCGGAGGCCCAGCCGAAATTGCTGTTTTTTTTTGCCTATTTCGATGTTTCAAGAAAGCGGAATATCAAACGAGTCCAAGCGGAATGAAACCTTCGGGGCGTGATTTTCCAACGAACGTGATCCGTGAGACTTGGACCCTACTCCAAGAAGTGCCAGAGGCGGTCACGAGGGTGGAGGGCGCCCCCTGGGCGCGCCCCCTACCTCGTGGGCCCCCTGATGCTCCACCGACGTACTCCTTCCTCCTATATATACCTACATATCCCCAAACGATCAGAACAGGAGCCAAAAACCTAATTCCGTCGCCGTACCTTCCTGTATCCACGAGATCCCATCTTGGGGCCTGTTCCGGAGCTCCGCCGGAGGAGAATCCACCACGGAGGGCTTCTACATCCACCCCATAGCCCCTCCGATGAAGTGTGAGTAGTTTACTTGAGACCTTGGTCCATAGCTAGTAGCTAGATGGCCGTCTCTCTTTTTGGATCTCAATACAATGTTCTCCCCTCTCTCATGGAGATCTATTCGATGTAATCTTGTTTTTAAGGTGAGTTTGTTGATACCGATGAATTGTGGGTTTATGATCCAGCTTATCTATGAATAATATTTGAATCTTCTCTGAATTCTTTTATGTATGATTGATTTATCTTTGCAAGTCTCTTCGAATTATCCGTTTGGTTTGGCCAACTAGATTGGTAGTTCTTGCAATGGGAGAAGTGCTTAGCTTTTGGTTCAATCTTGCGGTGTCCTTACCCAGTGACAGAAAGGGTTGCAAGGCACGTATTGTATTGTTGCCATCGAGGATAACAAGATGGGGTATTTATCATATTGCATGAATTTATTCTTCTACATCATGCCA
The DNA here is from genome assembly GCA_021605145.1 of Aegilops bicornis. Classification (NCBI taxonomy): domain Eukaryota; kingdom Viridiplantae; phylum Streptophyta; class Magnoliopsida; order Poales; family Poaceae; genus Aegilops; species Aegilops bicornis. The sequence goes on along the minus strand of JAHIAL010000024.1, from coordinate 1,291,793 downwards.
TCTTGCTTACATGCGTTACTCGTTTTTTAACTTAATACTCTAGATGCATCTTTGGATAGCGGTCGATGAGTGGAGTAATAGTAGTAGATGCGTAATCGTTTGATCTACTTGTCTCCGGACGTGATGCCTATATACATGATCATACCTAGATAACCTCATAACTATGCTCAATTACATCCAATTGCTCAATAGTAATTTGTTCACCCACTGTAGGATATCTATGCTCTTGAGAGAAGCCACTAGTGAAACCTATGGCCCCTGGGTCTATTCTCATCATATCAATCTCTATCACTTTATTTAGTTGCTTTGTTTTTGCTTTGCTTTTACTTTTCACTTTGCATCTGTATACCAAAAATATTATCTCTATCAGATCTCACTCTCGTAAGTGACCGTGAAGGGATTGACAACCCCTAATTGCGTTGGTTGCGAGTAGCTATCGTTTTGTGCTTGTACGAGGGACTTCTTGGCGTGGCCTCCTACTGGATTGATACATTGGTTCTCAAAAACTGAGGGAAATATTTACGCTACTGTGCTGCATCATCCTCTCCTCTTCGGAGAAACCAACGCAAGCTCAAGACGTAGCAAGAAGGATTTCTGGCGCCGTTGCCGGGGAGTCTATGTTGGGGAACGTTGCAGAAAATTAAAATTTTCCTACGGTTTCACCAAGATCCATCTATGAGTTCATCTAAGCAACGAGTCATGGGAGAGAGATTGCATCTACATATCACTTGTAGATCGCGTCTTGAAGCGTTCAAGAGGCGGGGATGATGGAGTCGCATTACTGCCGTGATTCAAATCACCGATGACCAAGTGCCGAACGGACAGCACCTCCGCGTTCAACACACGCATTTAAGCGGACGGCGTCTCCTCCTTCTTGATCCAGCAAGGGGAAAGGAGAGGTTGAGGAAGAAGGCTCCAACAGCACGACGGCGTGGTGGTGATGGAGTGATGGGGTTCCCGGCAGGGGCTTCGCCAAGCACACGCGGAGGAGGAGAGGTGTTGGGGAGGGAGGGCTGGGCCTTGGAAGTGTGTTGCAGCCCTCCCTCACCCCTCTATTTATAGGGAAGGGGCAGGGGCCGGCCCCTCTAGATGAGATCTAGAGGGCGGCGGTTGTGAGGGGGCTTGCCCCCAAGCAAAGGCGCCCCCACTAGGGGTTCCCCAAACCCTAGGCGCATGGGCCCAAGGGAGGGCGCGCCAGCCCTCAAGGGGCTGGTTCCCTGCCCTCAGGCCCATGAGGCCCTCCGAGAGGGTGGCCCCTCCCGTGGACCCGGAACCTCTCGGTGGCCCGGTACAATACCGATATGCCCCCGAAACTTTCCGGTGTCCGTTTGACAACTTCCCATATATAAATCTTTACCTCCGGACTATTCCGGAACTCCGAACAACATTCGGTAATCACATACAAGTCTTCCTAATAACCCTAGCGTCACCGAACCTTAAGTGTGTAGACCCTACGGGTTCGGGAGACATGCGAACATGACCAAAGCGGCTCTCGGTCAATAACCAACAGCGGGATCTGGATACCCATGTTGGATCCTACATACTCTCGATGATTTCATCGGATGAACCACGATGTCGAGGATTCAAGCAACCCGTATACTATTCCCTTTGTCGGGCGGTATGTTACTTGCCCGAGATTCGATTGTCGGTATCCTAATACCTCGTTCAATCTCGTTACTGGAAGTCACTTTACTCATCCGTAATGCATGATCCGTGACTGCACACTTGGTCACTTTGAGCTCATTACGATGATGCACTACCGAGTGGGCCCGATGATACCTCTCCGTAACACGGAGTGACAAATCCAGTCTCGATCCGTGTCAACCCAACAGACACTTTCGGAGATACACCAGAGTGCACCTTTATAGTCACCCGATTCGTTGTGACGTTTGGTACACCAAAAGCACTCCTACGGTATCCGGGAGTTACACGATCTCATGGTCTAAGGAAGAGATACTTGACATTGGAAAAGCTCTAGCAAAACGAACTACATACGATCTTGTGCTATGCTTAGGATTGGGTCTTGTCCATCACATCATTCTCCTAATGATGTGATCCCGATTATCAATGACATCCAATGTCCATAGTCGAGAAACCATGACTATCTATTGATCAACGAGCTAGTCAACTAGAGGCTCACTAGGGACATATTGTGGTCTATGTATTCACACGTGTATTACGATTTCCGGATAATACAATTATAGCATGAATAAAAGACAATTATCATGAACAAGGAAATATAATAATAATACTTTTATTATTGCCTCTAGGGCATATTTCCAACAGTCTCCCACTTGCACTAGAGTCAATAATCTAGTTACATTGTGATGAATCGAACACCCATAGAGTTACGGTGTTGATCATGTTTTGCCCAGAGAAGAGAAAGTTTAGTCAACGGATCTCGCGACATTCAGATCCGTATGCACTTTGCAAATTTCTATGTCTCCATATTGAACATTTTCATGGATGGAGTTGAAGCGGCGCTTGATGTGCCCGGTCTTCTTGTGAAACACAGGCTCCTTGGCAAGTGCATTAGCTCCATTGTTGTAACAGAAGAGTTTGATCGGCCCCTTCGCATTGGGTATGACTCCTATGTCGGTGATGAACTCCTTCACCCATATTGCTTCATGTCTGCCTCCGAGGCTGCCATGTACTCCGCTTCACATGTAGATCCCGCCACGACGCTACGCTTGCATTGCACCGACTTCTTTGCTCCACCATTCAACATATACATGTATCCGGGTTTGTGACTTAGAGTCATCCAGATACGTGTCGAAGCTAGCGCCGACGTAACCCTTTACTTTAGCTCTTCGTCACCTCCATAAACGAGAAACATGTCCTTTGTCCTTTTCAGTACTTCGGGATATTCTTGACCGCTTTCGGTGTTCCTTGCGGGATTACTTTGGTACCTTCCTACCAAACCTACGGCAAGATTTACATTAGGTCCTGGTACACAGCATGGCATACATAATAGATCCTATGGCCGAGGCATAGGGGATGACGCTCATCTCTTCTTTATCTTTTGCCGTGGTCGGGCATTGCAGAGCTCAATCTCACACCTTGCGATGCAGGCAAGAACCCTTTCTTGGGTGATCCATTTTGAACTTCTTCAAAATCTTATCAAGGTATGTGCTTTGTGAAAAGACCTATGAGGCGTCTCGATCTATCTCTATAGATCTTGATGCCTAATATATAAGCAGCTTCTCCAAGGTCCTTCATTGAAAAACTTTTTATTCAAGTAGGCGTTAATGCTGTCCAAGAGTTCTATATCATTTCCCATCAAAAGTATGTCATCTACATATAATATGAGAAATGCCATGAGCTCCCACTCACTTTCTTGTAAACGCAGGCTTTCACCATAAGTGCTGCATAAACCCAAACGCTTTGATCATCTCATCAAAGCGAATGTTCCAACTCAGAGATGCTTGCACTAGCCCATAAATGGATCATTTGGAGCTTGCATACTTTGTTAGCATTCTTAGGATCGACAAAACCTTCGGCTGCATCATATCTGACTCTTCCTTAAGATAACCGTTAAGGAACGCTGTTTTGGCGATCCATCCGCCATATCTCATAATCATAGTATGCGGCAATTGCTAACATGATTCGGACGGACTTAAGCTTTCGCTACGGAGAGAAAGTCTCGTCGTAGTCAATCCCTTGAACTTTCCCGATAACCCTTAGCGACAAGTCGAGCTTTATAGATGGTGACATTACCATCCGCGTCCGTCTTCTTCTTAAAGATCCATTTGTTTTCTATCGCTCGCCGATCATGGGCAAGTCTGTCAAAGTCCATACTTTGTTTTCATACATGGATCCTATCTCCGGATTGCATGGCTTCAAGCCATTTGTTGGAATCCGGGCCGCCATCGCTTCTTCATAGTTCGAAGGTTCACCGTTGTCTAACAACATGATTTCCGTGACAGGGTTGCCATACCACTCACTGGTGTGGAGCGTGTCCTTGTGGACCTCTGAAGTTCGCAAGAGTAACTTGATCCGAAGTACCTTGATCATCATCACTAATTTCCTCTCCAGTAGGTGTAGGCACCACAAGAACATTTTCTTGAGCTGCACTACTTTCCGGTTCAAGAGGTAGTACTTCATCGAGTTCTACTTTCCTCCCACTTACTCCTTTCGAGAGAAACTCTTTTTCCAGAAAGGATCCGCTTCTGGCAACAAAGATCTTGCCTTCGGATCTAAGGTAGAAGGTATACCCAATGGTTTCCTTAGGGTATCCTATGAAGACGCATTTTCCGACTTGGGTTCGAGCTTTTCAGGTTGAAGTTTCTTGACATAAGCATCGCATCCCCAAACTTTTAGAAACGACAGCTTAGGTTTCTTCCCAAACCATAATTCATACGGTGTCGTCTTGACGGATTTAGACGGTGCCCTATTTAAAGTGAATGTAGCTGTCTCTAGTGCGTATCCCCAAAATGATAGCGGTAAATCGGTAAGAGACATCATAGATCGCACCATATCCAATAGAGTGCGACATGACGTTCGGACACACCGTTACCGAGGTGTTCCAGCGGCGTGAGTTGTGAAACTATTCCACATTTTCTTAAGTGTGTACCAAATTCGTGACTTAAATATTCTCCTCCACGATCCGATCGTAAGAATTTTATCTTTCAGTCACGTTGATTCTCTACCTCATTCTGAAATTCCTTGAACTTTTCAAAGGTCTCAGACTTGTGTTTCATCAAGTAGACATACCCATATCTACTCAAGTGATCAGTGAGAGTGAGAACATAACGATATCCTCCATGAGCCTCAACGCTCATTGGACCGCATACATCGGTATGTATAATTTCCAATAAGTTGGTTGCTCGCTCCATTGTTCGAGGAGAGCGGAGTCTTGGTCATTTTGCCCATGAGGCATGGTTCGCATGTGTCAAAATGATTCATAATCGAGAGACTCTAAAAGTCCATCGAATGGAGCTTCTTCATGCGCTTGACACCAATGTGACCAAAGGCGGCGATTGCCACAAGTATGTGGGACTATCGTTATCAACTTTACATCTTTTGGTATTCACACTATGAATATGTGTAACATTACGCTCGAGATTCATTAAGAATAAACCATTGACCATCGGAGCATGACCATAAAACATATCTCTCATATAAATAGAACAACCATTATTCTCGGATTTAAATGAGTAGCCATCTCGCATTAAACGAGATCACGATACAATGTTCATGCTCAAACTTGGCACTAAATAACAATTATTGAGGTTTAAAACTAATCCCGTAGGTAAATGTAGAGGTAGCGGCCGACGGCCATCACATCGACCTTGGAACTATTCCCAACGCCGCATTGTCACCTCGCCCTTCGCCAGCCTCCGTTTATTCCGCAGCTCCTCGCTGTGAGTTACAAATATGAGCAACGGCACCGTATCAAATACCGGGAGTTACTACGAGTCTTGGTAAGGTACACATCAATTACATGTATATCAAATATACCTTTAGTGTTGCGGCCTTCTTGTCCGCTAAGTATTTGGGGCAGTTCCGCCCAATGGCCCTTCCCATTGCAATAAAAGCACTCGTCTCACGCTTGGGTCCATTCTTTGACTTCTTCCCGCAACTTGCTTAATGGCGGCAACCTTTATCTTTGCCGTCCTTCTTGAAGTTCTTCTTACCCTTGCCCTTTTGAACTTAGTGGTTTTATTGACCATCAACACTTGATGTTCTTTCTTGTTTTCAACCTCTCACGACTTCAAAGATTGAGAATACTTCAGGAATGGTCTTCACCATCCCCGTGCATATTGTAGTTCATCACAAAGCTCTTGTAGCTTGGTGGGAGCGATCAAGGATTCATCAATGACCGCCTTCGTCCGGGAGGTTAATGTCCACTGGGACAAAGCGGTTGTGCAACCTTACATTTTGAGTATGTGCTCCTTGACAGTAACTGTTTTCCTCAATCTTACAACTATAGAACTTGTCGGAGACTTCATATCTCTCGACGGGCATGAGCTTGGAAAACCATTTTCAGCTCCTCGAACATCTCATATGCTCCGTGTTGCTCAAAATGCTTTTGGAGCCCCGGTTCTAAGTCAAAAGCATGCCGCATCGAAGCGAGGAGTAATCATCAAGACGAGACTGCCAAGCATTCATAATGTCTTGGTTCTTCGGGATGGGTGCATCACCTAGCGGTGCTTCTAGGACATATTGTTTCTTGGCTGCTATGAGGATGATCCTCGTGTTCGGACCCAATCCGAATAGTTGCTGCCATCATCTTTCAGCTTGGTTTTCTAGAACGCGTTGAAGTTCATGTTGACATGAGCGTTGGCCATTTGATCTACAAGACATGTTTTGCAAAGACTTTAGACTAAGTTCATGATAATTAAGTTCATCTAATCAGATTATTTAATGAACTCCCACTCAGATTTGACATCCCTCTAGTCATCTAAGTGTTACATGATCCGAGTCGACTAGGCCGTGTCCGATCATCACGTGAGACGGACTAGTCATCGCCGGTGAACATCTCCATGTTGATCGTATCTTCCATACGACTCATGTTCGACCTTTTGGTCTCTTGTGTTCGAGGCCATGTCTGTACATGCTAGGCTCGTCAAGTTAACCCTAAGTGTTTATGCATGTGTAAAACTGTCTTACACCCGTTGTATGTGAACGTAAGGATCTATCACACCCAATCATCACGTGGTGCTTCAAACCATTTAACTTTAGCAATGGTGCACGCTTAGGGGGAACACTTTCTTGAAATTATTCTAAGGGATCATCTTATTTACTACCATCGTTCTAAGTAAACAAGATGCATAAACATAATAAACATCACATGCAATTATATAAAGTAGTGACATGATATGGCCAATATCATATAGCTCTTTTGATCTTCATCTTCGGGGCTCCATGATCATCTTGTCACCGGCATGACACCATGATCTCCATCATCATGATCTCCATCAACGTGTCTCCATGAAGTTGCTCGCCAACTATTACTTCTACTACTATGGCTAACACGCTTAGCAATAAAGTAAAGTAATTTACATGGCGTTGAATCAATGACGCGCAGGTCATACAATAATTAAGACAACTCCTATGGCTCCTGCCGGTTGTCATACTCATCGACATGCAAGTCGTGATTCCTATTACAAGAACATGATCTCATACATCACAATATATCATTTATCATTCATCATTCATCACAACTTCTGGCCATATCACATCACATGACAATTGCTGCAAAAACAAGTTAGACGTCCTCTAATTGTTGTTGCATCTTTTACGTGGCTGCAATTGGGTTCTAGCAAGAACGTTTTCTTACCTACGAATAACCACAACGTGATTTTGTCAACTTCTATTTACCCTTCATAAGGACCCTTTTCATCTAATCCCGCTCCAACTAAAGTGGGAGAGACAGACACCCACTAGACACCTTATGCAACTAGTGCATGTCGATCGGTGGAACACATCTCCGCAATAGCGTCACGATGTAAAAAGATCGGTCCCGCCGCTTCATCCCACAATACCGCTGAAGCAAGAAAAGACTAGTAGCGGCAAGCAAGTTGACAAGATCTACGCCCACAAGAAAATTGTGTTCTACTCAGCAATAGAGAACTACGACAGACCTAGATCATGATGCCACTGTTGGGAACGTTGCGAGAAAATTAAAATTTTCCTACGGTTTCACCAAGATCCATCTATGAGTTCATCTAAGCAACGAGTCATGGGAGAGAGATTGCATCTACATACCACTTGTAGATCAAGTGCGGAAGCGTTCAAGGGAACGGGGATGATGGAGTCGCATCATTCGATTCAAATCACCGATGACCAAGTGCGAACGGACAGCACCTCCGCGCTCAACACACGCACGGAACGGACGATGTCTCCTCCTTCTTGATCCAGCAAGGGGAAAGGAGAGGTTGAGGAAGAAGGCTCCAACAAAGAGCACGATCAGGCGTGGTGGTGATGGAGTGACAGTTCCCGGCAGGCTTCGCCAAGCACACGCGGAGGAGGAGAGGTGTTGGGGAGGGAGGGCTGCGCCTTGGAAGTGTGTTGCAGCCCTCCCTCACCCCTCTATTTATTGGGGACGGGTAATGGGGGGCCGGCCCCTCTTGATGATATCTAGAGGGGGGGCGGCGGCCAGGGAGGGGAGCTTGCCCCCCAAGCAAAAGGGGGGGCGCCCCCCACTAGGGTTCTCCCAAACCCTAGGCGCATGGGCCCAAGGGGGGGGGCTCCCAGCCCTCAAGGGGCTGGTTCCCTGCCCCTTGTGGCCCATGAGGCCCTCCGAGAGGGGTGGCCCCTCGGTGGACCCCTAACCTCTCCGGTGGCCCCGGTACAATACCAATATGACCTCGAAACTTTCCGGTGTCCGCTTTGACAACTTCCCATATATAAATCTTTACCTCCGGACTATTCAGAACTCCTCGTGACGCCCGGGATCTCATCCGGACTCCGCACAACATTCGGTAATCACATACAAGTCTTCCTAATAACCCTAAAGGCCACCGAACCTTATGTGTAGACCCTCACGGGTTCGGGAGACATGCGGACATGACCGAGACGGCTCTCCGGTCAATAACCAACAGTGGGATCTGGATACCCATGTTGGCTCTTACATACTCCTCGATGATTTCATCGGATGAACCACGATGTCGAGGATTCAAGCAACCCCGTATACTATTGCCTTTGTCAGACGGTATGTTACTTGCCCGAGATTCGATCGTCGGTATCCCAATACCTCGCTCAATCTCGTTACCGGCAAGTCACTTTACTCGTCTTAGTAATGCATGATCCGTGACCAGACACTTGGTCACTTTGAGCTCATTATGATGATGCACTACCGAGTGGGCCCAAGTGATACCTCTCCGTAACACGGAAAGTGACAAATCCAGTCTCGATCCGTGTCAACCCAATGCGCACTTTCGGAGATACCGTAGTGCACCTTTATAGTCACCCGTTACGTTGTGACGCTTTGGTACACCCAAAGCACTCCCTACGGTATCCGGGAGTTACACGATCTCATGGTCTAAGGAAGAGATACTTGACATTGGAAAAGCTCTAGCAAAACGAACTACACGATCTTGTGCTATGCTTAGGATTGGGTCTTGTCCATCACATCATTCTCCTAATGATGTGATCCGTTATCAATGAAATCCAATGTCCATAGTCAGGAAACCATGACTATCTATTGATCAACGAGCTAGTCAACTAGAGGCTCACTAGGGACATATTGTGGTCTATGTATTCACACCTGTATTACGATTTCTGGATAATACAATTATAGCATGAATAAAAATACAATTATCATGAACAAGGAAATATAATAATAATCCTTTTATTATTGCCTCTAGGGCATATTTCCAACAGCCTACGCAAAAGTCAACATACCAAGTACCCATCACAATCCCTATCTCTCACATTACATTATTTGCCATTTGCCTCTCGTTTTCCTCTCCCCCACTTCACCCTTGCCGTTTTATTTGCCCTCTCTTTCCCAATCTCCTCCTCCTTTTTCCCTTTGCCTTTTTCCTTGTCCTCTTGTTTGCTCGTGTGTTAGTTTTCTTGTTCGTCACGATGGCCTTACCTAAATTTGGTGATCTTCACCTTAAAAGGCTAGAGGAGATCGAAAACAATGTCAGGAAGTTTATGGTGTTGCTATTCGAGCATAATAATTTCTTTAGAAACGAGCTTAAGGAACAAAAGAGTTTTATGAGTTATATGAATAAAGAGCTCGATGATATGTCCAAAGAATTTGATGGTATAAGAGCCCAAATAGCTCGTCTTGAAAAAATGACCGCTGAAATTTCGGACATGCAAGCTACCTTAGTCAATAAGATGGCCGCTAAACCGAATTCATATGAAAATCAAGATGAAGATCTAAAAGTTATTGATGTGTCCCCCATTAAATCTTTGTTTTGCAATATGAATCTTGATGAAACTGATTATGATCTTCCTTTGCCTAGAAGGCGTTCTAAGAATTCGGAGTTTTTAGATCTTGATGATGAAATTGATAAAAGTGGGATTGAAAGAAATAAAAATCGAGATATTGCTAAACCCACTATATTGGATCTCAAGGAATTTAATTATGAAAATTGCTCTTCAATTGATTGTATTTCCTTGTTGAAATCCGTGCTATATTCTCCTCTTGCTTATAGTCAATATAAGGCCTTGACCGAACACATTGTTGATGCCTTGATGCAATCTTATGAAGAAAAGCTTGAGTTGAAAGTTTCTATCCCTAGGAAACTCCATGATGAGTGGGAACCTACTATCAAAATTAAAATTAAAAATTATGAGTTTAATGCTTTGTGTGATTTGGGTGCTAGTGTCTATACAATTCCCAAAACCTTGTGTGATTTGCTAGATTTCCGTGATTATGATGATTGCTCTCTAAATTTGCATCTTGCGGATTCCACTATTAAAAAACCTATGGGAAGAATTAATGATGTGCTTATTGTTGCAAATAGGAATTATGTGCCCGTAGATTTTATCGTTCTTGATATAGATTGCAATCCTTCATGTCCTATAATTCTTGGTAGACCTTTCCTTAGAACGATTGGTGCAATTATTGATATGAAGGAAGGGAATATTAGATTCCAATTTCCATTAATGAAAGGCATGGAACACTTTCCTAGAAAGAAAATAAAATTACCATATGAATCTATCATGAGAGCCACTTATGGATTGCCTACCAAAGATGGCAATACCTAGATCTATCCTTGCTTTTATGCCTAGCTAGGGGCGTTAAATGATAGCGCTTGTTGGGAGGCAACCCAATTTTATTTTTAGTTTTTTGTTTTTGCTTCTGTTTAGGAATAAATAATCCATCTAGCCTCTGTTTAGGTGTGGTTTTATCTTTTAATTAGTGTTTGTGCCAAGTTAAACCTATTAGATCTTCTTGGGTGATAGTTATTTGATCTTGCTGTAATTTCCAGAATCTTTGTGCTCAGTGCCCGAATTGTTTAAAATCACCAGAACGTGATAAAATATTGATTCCAATTGCTGCTGATCAATAAACAAATTTTCCAGGTCGTCTAATTTTGGTAGAATTTTTTGAGTTCCAGAAGTTTGCGTTAGTTACAGATTACTACAGACTGTTCTGTTTTTCACAGATTCTGTTTTGCGTGTGTTGTTTGCTTATTTTGATGAATATATGGCTAGTAAAATAGTTTATAATCCATAGAGAAGTTGGAATACAGTAGGTTTAAAACCCATATAAATAAAAAATGAGTTCATTACAGTACCTTAAAGTAGTCTTTTGTTTTCTTTCTCTAACGGAGCTCACGAGATTTCTATTGAGTTTTGTGTTGTGAAGTTTTCAAGTTTTGGGTGAATTCTTTTTGATGGATTATGGAACAAGGAGTGGAAAGAGCCTAAGCTTGGGGATGCCCATGGCACCCCCAATATAATCCAAGGACACCAAAAAGTCAAAGCTTGGGGATGCCGGAAGGCATCCCTCTTTCGCCTACTTCCATCGGTAATTTACTTGGAGCTATATTTTTATTCACCACATGATATGTGTTTTTCTTGGAGCGTATTGTATTATTTGCGTCTTTGCTTGTTAGTTTACCACAATCATCCTTGCTGTACACACCTTTTGAGAGATCCATACATGAATTGAAATTTGATAGAATACTCTATGTGCTTCACTTATATCTTTTGAGCTTGATAGTTTTCCTCATAGTGCTTCACTTATATCTTTTGAGCATGATAATTTTTGCTCTAGTGCTTCACTTAGATCTTTTAGAGCACGGTGGTGGATTTGTTTTAAAGAAACTTGATCTTTCATGCTTCACTTAGATTATTTTGAGAGTCGTTAATAGCATGGTAATTTGCTTAATGTTAATATACTTAGTGTTCAAGATATGTGAAATTTTCTTTTTGAATGAATTAAATACTAAGATAAGTTTGATGCTTGATAATTGTTTTGAGATATGGAGGTAATAATATCAAAGTCGTGCTAGTTGATAATTGTGAATTTGAGAAATACTTGTGTTGAAGTTTGCAAGTCCCGTAGCATGCACGTATGGTTAAAGTTGTGTAACAAATTTGAAACATGAAGTGTACCTGGCTTGTGCATCCTTATGAGTGGCGGTCGGGGACGAGCGATGGTATTTTTCCTACCAATCTATCCCCCTAGGATCATGCACGTAGTACTTGATTTTTGATGGCTTCTAAATTTTTGCAATAAGTATATGAGTTCTTTTGACTAATGTTGAGTCCATGGATTATACGCACTTTTACCTTTCCGCATTTGCTAGCCTCTTCGGTACCGTGCATTGTCCTTTCTCACCTTGAGAGTTGGTGCAAACTTCGCCGGTGCATCCAAACCCCGTGATATGATACGCTCTTTCACACATAAACCTCCTTATATCTTCCTCAAAACAGCCACCATACCTACCTATCATGGCATTTCCATAGCCATTCTGAGATATATTGCCATGCAACTTCCATCATCATTATTATGACATACATTACTTATGTCATATTGCCATTGCATGATCATGTAGTTGATATCGTATTTGTGGCAAAGCAACCATGCATTATTTTACATACATGTCAATCTTTATTCATTGCACCATCCCTTTACATCGCCGGTGGCATTAATATAGAGTTATATTTTGTTCTAAGTTTCGAGTTGTAATTGTTGAGTTCTAAGAGAAATAAAAGTGTGATAATCATCATTATTAGAGCATTGTCCCAAGTGAGGAAAGGATGGTGGAGACTATGATTCCCCCATAAGTCGGGATGAGACTCCGGACGAAATAAAAAAAGAAAAAGAGTAGCCAAAAAAAGGAAGGCCCAAAAAAAAGAGAAAAGGAGAGAAGGGACAATGCTACTATCCTTTTACCACACTTGTGATTCAAAATAGCACCTTGTTCTTCATGTAGTGAGTCTCATATATTGTGCTTCAAAGTAGCACTAAGATCTTCATGTTAGAGATTCTCTCATTTTGTCATTTTCAATATACTAGTGGGTTTTTTTCATTATAGAACTTGGCTTGTATATTCCAAAGATGGGCTTCCTCAAAGTGCCCTGTGTCTTCGTGATCAAGCAAGTTGGATGCACACCCACTTAGTTTCTTTTGTAGAGCTTTCATATACTTATAGCTCTAGTGCATCCGTTGCATGGCAATCCCTACTCCTCATGTTGACATCAATTGATGGGCATCTCCATAGCCCGTTGATTATCCTCGTCAATATGAGACTTTCTCCTTTTTGTCTTCTCCACACAATCCCCATCATCATATTCTATTCCACCCATAGTGCTATATCCATGGCTCGCGCTCATGTATTGCGTGAAGGTTGAAAAACTTTGAGATTATTTAAGTATGAAACAATTGCTTGGCTTGTCATCGGGGGTATAGAAGTTGGGAACATCTTTGTGTGACGAAAATGAAGCATAGCCTAACTATATGATTTTGTAGGGATGAACTTTCTTTTGCCATGTTATTTTGAGAAGACATGATTGGTTTGATTAGTATGCTTGAAGTATTATTATTTCTATGTCAATATGAACTTTTGTCTTGAATCTTTTGGATCTGATTATTCATACCATGATTAAGAAGATCTACATTGAAATTATGCCAAAGTATCACTCCGCATCAAAAATTCTCTTTTTATCATTTACCTACTCGAGGACGAGCACGAGTTAAGCTTGGGGATGCCTGATACGTCTCCAACGTATCTATAATTTTTGATTGCTCCATGCTACTTTATCTACTGTTTTGGACTATATTGGGCTTTATTTTCCACTTTTATATTACTTTTGGGACTAACCTATTAACCGGAGGCCCAGCCTAGAATTGCTGGCTTTTTGCCTATTTCAGTGTTTCGAAGAAACAGAATATCAAACGGAGTCCAAACGGAATGAAACCTTCGGGAACGTGATTTTCCAACCGAACATGATCCAGGAGACTTGGACCCTACTCCAAGAAGTGCCAGAGGCGGTCACGAGGGTGGAGGGCGCCCCCCTGGGCGCGCCCCCCTACCTTGTGGGCCCCCTGACGCTCCACCGACGCACTCCTTCCTCCTATATATACCTACGTATCCCCAAACGATCAGAAGAGGAGCCAAAAACCTATTTCCTGAGCCGCAACCTTATGTATCCACGAGATCCCATCTTGGGGCCTGTTAAAGACTCACGAGGGGGGCATCCTGTTGGGGAACGAGCGTAAATTCAACATTTTCCTACGTGTCACCAAGATCTATCTATGGAGAAACTAGCAACGAGGGGAAGGAGAGTGCATCTACATACCCTTGTAGATCGCTAAGCGGAAGCGTTCAATAGAACGGGGTTGAAGGAGTCGTACTCGTCGTGATCCAAATCACCGGAGATCCTAGTGCCGAACGGACGGCACCTCCGCTGCTCAACACACGTGACAGCCCGGTGACGTCTCCCATGCCTTGATCCAGCAAGGAGAGAGGGAGAGGTTGAGGAAGACTCCATCCAAAGAAGAAGACAACGACGTGGTGGTGATGGAGGAGCGTGGTAGTTCAGCAGGGCTTCGCCAAGCACCGCGAGAGAGGAGGAGGAGGAGATGCAGGGCTGCGCCATGGAGAGGTGAAAACTCATGTGTTGGGCAGCCCCTAGACCTCAAGTATATATAGGGGAAGGGGAGGGGGCTGCGCCCCCCTCTAGGGTTCCCTCCTAGGGGCGGCGGCCAGCCTGCATCCCATTTGGTGGGCGGCCAAGGGGGAGAGAGGGAACTTGCCCCTGTTAGGTGGGCGCCCAAACCCTAGGCGCCTTTGGGCCCTTGTGGGGGCGCACCAGCCCACCCGGGCTGGTCCCTCCCACACTTGGCCCATGCTGCCCTCCGGGATGGTGGCCCCACTTGGTGGACCCCGGACCTCCTCCAGTGGTCCCAAGACGTTACCGATAAAACCCAAACTTTTCCGGTGACCAAAACATGACTTCCCATATATAAATATTTACCTCCGGACCATTCCGAACTCCTCGTGACGTCCGGGATCTCATCCGGACTCAAAAACATTCGGTAACCACATACAAACTTCCTTTATAACCCTAGCGCCATCGAACCTTATGTGTAGACCCTACGGGTTCGGGAACCATGCATAACATGACCGAGACGTTCTCCGGTCAATAACCAACAGCGGGATCTGGATACCCATGTTGGCTCTACATGTTCCACGATGATCTCATCGGATGAACCACGATGTCAAGGACTCAATCAATCCCGTATTCAATTCCCTTTGTCTAGCGGTATTGTACTTGCCCGTGATTCGATCGTCGGTACACCGATACCTTGTTCAATCTCGTTACCGCAAGTCTCTTTACTGCTCAGTAACACATCATCCCGTGATCAACCCCTTGGTCACATTGTGCACATTATGATGATGTCCTACCGAGTGGGCCCAGAGATACCTCTCCGCTTACGGAGTGACAAATCCTGGGCCTCGATTCGTACCAACCCAACAGACACTTTCGGAGATACCGTAGTGCACCTTTATAGCCACCCGATTACGTTGTGGACGTTTGGTACACCCAAAGCATTCCTACGGTATCCGGAGTTGCACAATCTCATGGTCTAAGGAAAAGATACTTGACATTAGAAAAGCTTTAGCATAATGAACTACACGATCTCCGTGCTAGGCTTAGGATTGGGTCTTGTCCATCACATCATTCTCCTAATGATGTGATCCCGTTATCAATGACATCCAATATCCATGGTCGTGAAACCGTAACCATCTATTGATTAACGAGCTAGTCAACTAGAGGCTTACTAGGGACATGGTGTTGTCTATGTACCCACACATGTATCCGAAGTTTCCTATCAATACAATTATAGCATGGATAATAAACGATTATCATGAACAAGGAAATATAATAATAACTAATTTATTATTGCCTCTAGGGCATATTTCCAACAGGTCTCCCACTTGCACTAGAGTCAATAATCTAGTTCACATCGCCATGTGATTAACACTCAGGTCACATCGCCATGTGACCAACATCCAAAGAGTTTACTAGTTCACATCATCATGTGATTAAGACTCAATGAGTTCGGGGTTTGATCATGTTTTGCTTGTGAGAGAGGTTTTAGTCAACGGATCTGAACCTTTCAGATCCGTGTGTGCTTTGCAAATTTCTAGGTCATATTACAAATGCTGCTTCCACGCCTCCATTTGAAACTATTCCAAATGGTTGCTCCACCATAATGATCCGGTTTGCTTATTGAGTCATTCGGATAGGTGTTAAAGCTTGCATCGACGTAACCCTTTACGCCGAACTCTTTATCACCTCCATAATCGAGAAACAAGTCCTTATTTACTCCAAGGAGAATTTTGACCGCTGTCCAATGATCCATTCCTGGATCATTCTTGTACCCTTGATCGACTCATGGCAAGGCACACTTCCGTGCGGTACACAAAGATAGCATACTATAGAGCCTACGTCTAAAGCATAGGGACGACCTTCGTCCTTTCTCTCTTTTCTCGCCGTGGTCGAGCTTTAAGTCTTAACTTCATACCTTACATCTCAGGCAAGAACTCCTTCTTTGATCGATCCATCTTGAACACCTTCAAGATCATGTCAAGGTATATGCTCATCCGAAAGTATCATTTAGCGTTTTCGATCTGTTCTCATAGATCTTGATGCTCAATGTTTAAGCAGCTTAATCCAGGTTTTCACTTGAAAAACACTTTTCAAATAACCCTATATGCTTTACGTAGAAAATTCTTCATCATTTCGATCATCAATATGTCAACGACATATACTCATCAGAAATTCTATAGTGCTCCCACTCACTTCTTTGGAAATACAAGTTTCTCACAAACTTTGTATAAACCCAAAATCTTTGATCATTTTATCAAAGCGTATATTCCAACTCCGAGATGCTTACTCCGGTCCTTAGAAGGATCGCCGGAGCCAAAGATACCTTTTAGCATCCTTAGGATCGACAAAAACTTTCTCTCGATTGTATCACATACAACCTTTCCTTACAAAACCGGTAAGGAAACTCGCTTTGACATCCATCCGCCAGATTTCATAAATGCAGCTAATGCTAACATGATTCCGACGGACTTAAGCATCGCTACGGATGAGAAAATCTCATCGTAGTCAACTCCTTGAACTTGTGAAAAACTCTTCGCCACAAGTCGAGCTTCATAGACGGTGACATTACCGGCCCACGTCCGTCTTCTTCTTAAAGATCCATTTATCTCAATGGCTTGCCGATCAACGGCAAGTCCACCAAAGTCCATGCTTTGTTACGATACATGGATCCTATCTCGGATTTCATGGCTTCTAACCATTTGTTGGAATATGGGCCCACCATTGCTTCTCCATAGCTCGCAGTTCATTGTTGTCTAGTAACATGACATTCAAGACAGGATCACCGTTACCACTCAAGCAAAGACGCGTCCTTGTCGCCCCTACGAGGTACGTTAGTGACTTGATCCGAAACTTCATGATCACTATCATAAGCTTCTACTTCAATTGGTGTAGGTGCCACGGAACAACTTCGTGCCCTAGCTACACACTAGTTGAAGTGACGGTTCAATAACCTCATCAAGTCTCCACCATCCTCCCACTCAACTTTTCGAGACAAACTTTTCCTCGAGAAAGGACCCGATTCAAGAAACAATCCCTATTGCTTTCGGATCTGAATTAGGAGGTATACCCAACTGTTTTGGGTGTCCTATGAAGATGCATCTTATCCGCTTTGGGTTCGAGCTTATCAACCTGAAACTTCTTCACATAAGCGTCGCAGCCCCAAACTTTTAAGAAACGACAACTTAGGTTTCTCCAAACCATAGTTCAAACGGTGTCGTCTCAACGGGATTACGTGGTGCCCTATTAAAGTGAGTGCGGTCGTCTCTAATGCCTAACCCATGAACGATAGTGATAATTCGATAAGAGACATCATGGTACACACCATATCTAATAGGGTGCAACTATGATGTTCGACACACCATCACACTATGGTGTTCCAGCGGTATTAATTGTGAAACAATTTCCACAATGTCTTAATAAGCGTACAAAGCTCAGAACTCAGATACTCATCTCTATGATCATATCATAGACATTTTATCCTCGTGTCACGATGATTTTTAACTTCACTCTGAAATTACTTGAACCATTCAATAATTCAGACTTGTGTTTCATTAAGTAAATACACTCAGTATCTACTTAAATCATCCGTGAAGTAAGAGCATAACGATATTCACTGCATGCCTCAGCACTCATTGGACTGCACACATCAAAATGTGTTACTTCAACAAGTTGCTATATTGTTCCATCTTGAAACCGAGGCTTTTCAGTCATCTTGCCCATGTGGTATGATTTGCATATCTCAAGTGATTCAAAATCAAGTGAGTCCAAACGATCCATTTGCATGGAGTTTCATCATGCGTATACACCAATAGACATGGTTTGCATGTCTCAAACTTTTCAAAACGAGTGAGTCCAAAGATCCATCAACATGGAGCTTCTTCATGCATTTTATACCAATATGACTTACATGGCAGTGCCACAAGTAAGTGGTACTATCATTACTATCTTATACCTTTGGCATGAAAATGTGTATCACTACGATCGAGATTCAATAAACCATTCATTTAGGTGCAAGACCATTGAAGGTGTTATTCAAATAAACAGAGTAACCATTATTCTCCTTAAATGAATAACCAGACAAGTATAGACATAATCCAATCATGTCTATGCTCAACGCAAAACACCAAATGACAATTATTCTGGTTTAATACTAATCTTGATGGTAGAGGGAGCGTTCTATGTTTGATCACATCAAACTTGGAAACACTTCCAACATATATCGCCGGCTCACCTTTAGCTAGTCTCCGTTTATTCCGTAGCTTTTATTTCGAGTTACTAACACTTAGCAACCTAACCGTATCTAATACCACTGGTGCTACTAGGAGTACTAGTAAAGTACACATTAACATAATGTATATCCAATATACTTCTATCGACCTTGCCAGCCTTCTCATCTACCAAGTATCTAGGGTGGTTCCGCTCAAAGTCCGCTCCTCTCATTACGGTAAGCACTTAGTCTCGGGTTTGGGTTCAACCTTGGGTTTCTTCACTAGAGCGACAACTGTTTTGCCGCTTCATGAAGTATCCCTTGTTGCCCTTGCCCTTCTTGAAACTAGTGGTTTTACCAACCATCAACAATTGATGCTCCTACTTGACTTCTACTTTCGGTGTCAAACATCGCGAACACTTCAAGGATCATCATATCTATCCCTGATATGTTATAGTTCATCACGAAGCTCTAGTAGCTTGGTGGCAATGTCTTTGGAGAAACATCACTATCTCTCCTGGAAGATCAACTCCCACTCGATTCAAGTGATTGTTGCACTCAGACAATCTGAGCACAAGCTCATCGATTGAGCTTTCTCCCTTAGTTTGCAGGCTAAGAAAATCGACGGAGGTCTCATACCTCTTGACGTGGGCATGAGCCGAAATCCCAATTTCAGCCCTCGAAACATCTCATATGTTTCATGACGTTTCAAATCGCCTTTGGTGCCTCAACTCTAAACCGCTTTAACCGAACTATCACGTAGTTATCAAAACATGTATGTCCGATGTTCAGAACATCCACAAACGACGCTTGGGGTTCAAAGACACATCGAGCGGTGCATTAAGGACATAAACTTTCTATCGTCCGCATAATCGCCATCACAACTTTCAACTATATTTTTCTAGGAACATATCTAAACGGTGGAACTAAAGCGCGAGCTTACGACATAATTTGCAAAGATCTTTTGACTATGTTCAGGATAATTAAGTTCATCTCATGAACTCCCACTCAGATAGACATCCCTCTAGTCATCTAAGTGATTACATGATCCGAGTCAACTAGGCCGTGGTCCGATCATCACGTGAGACGGACTAGTCATCATCGGTGAACATCTTCATGTTGATCGTATCTACTATACGACTCATGCTCTCGACCTTTCGGTCTCGTGTGTTCCGAGGCCATGTCCGTACATGCTAGGCTCGTCAAGTTAACCCTAAGTGTTTTGCATGTGTAAAACTATCTTACACCCGTTGTATGTGAACGTAAGGATCTATCACACCCGATCATCACGTGGTGCTTCAAACGCATTTAACTTTAGCAACGGTGCACGCTTAGGGAGAACACTTCTTGAAATTGTTGTAAGGGGATCATCTTATTTACTACCGTCATTCTAAGTAAAACAAGATGCATAAACATAATAAACATCACATGCAATTATATAGTAGTGACATGATATGGCCAATATCATATAGCTCCATTGATCTCCATCTTCGGGCTCCATGATCATCATCGTCACCGGCATGACACCATGATCTCCATCATCATGATCTCCATCATCGTGTCTTCATGAAGTTGTCTCGCCAACTATTACTTCTACTACTATGGCTACCGGTTAGCAATAAAGTAAAAGTAATTGCATGGCGTTGTTTAATGACACGCAGTCATACAATAAATAAAGACAACTCCTATGGCTCGCCGGTTGTCATACTCATCGACATGCAAGTCGTGATTCCTATTACAAGAACATGATCAATCTCATACATCACATATCATTCATCACATTCTTCTTGGCCATATCACATCACATAGCATACCCCGCAAAAACAAGTTAGACGCCCTCTAATTGTTGTTTGCATGTTTTACGTGGCTGCTATGGGTTTCTAGCAAGAACGCTTTCTTACCTACGCAAAACCACAACGTGATATGCCAATTGCTATTTACCCTTCATAAGGACCCTTTTCATCGAATCCGTTCCGACTAAAGTGGAGAGATCGGCACCCGCTTAGCCACCTTATGCACCAAGTGCATGTCACGGTGGAACCTGTCTCACGAAGAGTACGTGTAAGGTCGGTCCGGGCCGCTTCATCCCACAATACCGTCAAAACAAGATTGGACTAGTAACGGTAAGCATATTGAACAACATCAACGCCCACAACTACTTTGTGTTCTACTCGCAAAAGAATCTACTTAATAGACCTAGCTCATGATGCCACTTTGTTGGGGAACGAAAGGTAAATTCAAAATTTTCCCACGTGTCACCAAGATCTATCTATGGAGAAACTAGCAACGAGGGGAAGGAGAGTGCATCTACATACCCTTGTAGGTCGCTAAGCGGAAGCTGTTCAAGAGAACAGGGTGGAAGGAGTCGTACTGTCGTGATCCAAATCACCGGAGATCCTAGTGCCGAACGGACGGCACCTCCGCGCTCAACACACGTACAGCCGGTGACGTCTCCCATGCCTTGATCCAGCAAGGAGAGAGGGAGAGGTTGAGGAAGACTCCATCCAGCAGCAGCACAACGGGCGTGGTGGTGATGGAGGAGCGTGGTAGTTCAGCAGGCTTCGCCAAGCACCGCGAGAGAGGAGGAGGAGGAGATGCAGGCTGCGCCATGGAGAGGTGAAAACTCATGTGTTGGGCAGCCCCTAGACCTCAAGTATATATAGGGGAAGGGGAGCCCCCCGCGCCCCCCTCTAGGGTTCCCTCCTAGGGGCGGCGGCCAGCCCAGATCCCATCTGGTGGGGCGGCCAAGGGGGGGAGAGGGGAAACTTGCCCCCCAAGCTAGGTGGGCCCCCCCCCCCCCAAACCCTAGGCGCCTTTGGGCCCTTGGGGGGCGCACCAGCCCACCCGGGCTGGTCCCCTCCCACACTTGGCCCATGCTGCCCTCCGGGATGGTGGCCCCACTTGGTGGACCTCGGACCTCCCGGTGGTCCCAGACGTTACCGATAAAACCCAAACTTTTCCGGTGACCAAAACAGGACTTCCCATATATAAATCTTTACCTCCAGGACCATTCCGAACTCCTCGTGACGTCCGGGATCTCATCCGGGACTCCGAACAACATTCGGTAACCACATACAAGCTTCCTTTATAACCCTAGCGCCATCGAACCTTATGTGTAGACCCTCACGGGTTCGGGAACCATGCGCATATGACCGAGACGTTCTCCGGTCAATTTCTAACAGCGGGATCTGGATACCCATGTTGGCTCCCACATGTTCCACGATGATCTCATCGGATGAACCACGGTGTCAAGGACTCAATCAATCCCATATTAAATTCCCTTTGTCTAGCGGTATTGTACTTGCCCGAGATTCGATCGTTGGTATACCGATACCTTGTTCAATCTCGTTACCGGCAAGTCTCTTTACTCGTTCCGTAACACATCATCCCGTGATCAACCCCTTTGTCACTTTGTGCACTTTATGATGATGTCCTACCGAGTGGGCCCAGAGATACCTCTCCGTTTACACGGAGTGACAAATCCCTGTCTCGATTCGTGCCAACCCAACAGACACTTTCGGAGATACTTGTAGTGCACCTTTATAGCCACCTAGTTACGCCAGACGCTTTGGTACACCCAAAGCATTCCTACGGTATCCGGAGTTGCACAATCTCATGGTCTAAGGAAAAGATACTTGACATTAGAAAAGCTTTAGCATACTTAACTACACGATCTACGTGCTAGGCTTAGGATTGGGTCTTGTCCATCACATCATTCTCCTAATGATGTGATCCCGTTATCAATGACATCCAATGTCCATGGTCAGGAAACCGTAACCATCTATTGATTAACGAGCTAGTCAACTAGAGGCTTACTAGGGACATGGTGTTGTCTATGTACCCACACATGTATCTCTAGTTTCCTATCAATACAATTATAGCATGGATAATAAACGATTATCATGAACAAGGAAATATAATAATAACTAATTTATTAATGCCTCTAGGGCATATTTCCAACACATCCACCACGGAGGGCTTCTACATCCACCCCATAGCCCCTCCGATGAAGTGTGAGTAGTTTACTTCAGACCTTCGGGTTCATAGCTAGTAGCTAGATGGCTTCTTCTCTCTTTTTGGATCTCAATACAATGTTCTCCCCTCTCTCGTGGAGATCTATTTGATGTAATCTTCTTTTTATGCGGTGTGTTTGTTGAGATCGATGAATTGTGGGTTTATGATCCAGCTTATCTATGAATAATATTTGAATCTTCTCTGAATTCTTTTATGTATGATTGAGTTATCTTTGCAAGTCTCTTGAATTATCCGCTTGGTTTGGCCAACTAGATTGGTAGTTCTTGCAATGGGAGAAGTGCTTAGCTTTGGGTTCAATCTTGCGGTGTCCTTACCCAAAGTGACAAAAAGGGTTGCAAGGCACGTATTGTATTGTTGCCATAGAGGATAACAAGATGGGGTATTTATCATATTGCATGAATTTATTCTCTCTACATCATGTCATCTTGCTTAAGGCGTTATTCTCGCTTTTTAACTTAATACTCTAGATGCATCTTTGGATAGCGGTCGATGAGTGGAGTAATAGTAGTAGATGCGTAATCGTTTGGTCTACTTGTCTCGCACGTGATGCCTATATACATGATCATACCTAGATAACCTCATAACTATACTCGCCTCACAATTGCTCAACAGTAATTTGTTCACCCACCATAGAATATCTATGCTCTTGAGAGAAGCCACTAGTGAAACCTATGGCCCCCGGGTCTATTCTCATCATATCAATCTCTATCACTTTATTTACTTGCTTTGTTTTTGCTTTGCTTTTACTTTTCACTTTGCATCTTTATACCAAAAATACCAAAAATATTATCTCTATCAGATCTCACTCTCGTAAGTGACCATGAAGGGATTGACAACCCCTAATCGTGTTGGTTGCGAGTAGCTATCGTTTTGTGCAGGCACGAGGGACTTGCGCGTGGCCTCCTACTGGATTGATACCTTGGTTCTCAAAAACTGAGGGAAATACTTACGCTACTGTGCTGCATCATCCTCTCCTCTTCGGGGAAAACCAACGCAAGCTCAAGACGTAGCAACACCTAAGCACACAAATCTCGCGGAAACTCTGGTATTACGATCTAGCATGTTGTGACGATGTGCACGAGGACGAATAAATGTGTGGAAGAATTGGTAAACAAATACACACCAAGTACTAGCTTAGCTGTGTGGCAACCTGAACTAGCTCGGAGGCGAGGACACACTCGGTAATCATGCAGTGGGACACGAAGGTCGCAACCAGATTATTATCAAGCGGACGGAAAAAGACCCATACTCGTCCAGGAAATAGGATTGTGGGGAAAAATTGAGGCTGCTGACATTGCCCTTTCTTGATAACTAAGATCATTAAGGGTTGCCAACGCGACAAAATAAAAGAACGATCCGGGATAGACGCATGTCCATCACCGAAATGATAGGCGGGACTGAAGGAAAGACATCGATGCGATACCTGAGCACCATTTTTGCAAACAGTGTCAGGATCACATGGCATCACTCTGCTGGAACAGAAATGACACCAAACACTGAAAGAAAAAGGGAACTGGAGAAATGCAAAGGTTGAGCCGGCTACACTCACCAGATAAACCGTTAGCGACTAAATAATAATCTATATGCATGTTGTGCGACAAACAAATGCAGCAATCAAGTGCAACAAACCAATCGGGGTCTATACTACCGCTTTCTAACGTTCACGTGGTCTAGGGCGCCCTAGCCGGACACCTGCTCGATATCAAGCCTGTGGCACCCGGCTCGAGAGAAAACTCCGAACGCCCGTATTCGAGCCCAGAGATCGAGGAGAAGTCTTCTGGAATAGGACACTGCTTAGCATAGAACAAACCAGCTTTCTATTATTACACCAATACGAATACAAGCTCTCCGATATTACAATGAATAACATCGGTACGGCGACACTACGCCATCCTCGGTTGTTCTATGCAAGCAGCAGAAACAACTCGAAGCAGCGGAATAAATCTAGCAGCGGAACAACGACGACGGTGGTGAACTCCACTCCGCAGGGACTCTGGCTGGAACGCTTATCCTATCTCGCAAGAACGGAAACCACGACAAGCAAGCAATCAAATCCGGCATGACCTGCAAACTGGCATGACACGTCAGGTCAGTACATTGAATGTACTTGCAAGCTCACAATAACCAGAAGCATTCAAGACAAACAACAACATGGCAATTACAGGTTAAACATGAATTTAACATGATTTCATCAGAATAACATGGCATGACCAACATAAACATGATACAGCTAACACAACATGAACTTATTAATCTGACAATACTAGCATGCAACATGATGTCACTACATGCACCATTTATTCTGCTCGGTTACCTCATAACCAACACATGCATCACTTACCAACCTCGGACATCACACGATCATCTCAGGATCAAATCAAGATTGGTATGAACAATACCGTAGTAATCAGTAAATGACCACAAGGAGCTTGACCTTTACCCAGGACTCCCGTACAGCATCACGAATATACAACAACTCGGTATCCTCGATACCACCGTGATCCTTACGGCGATCACAACCCGACCGACACTTGGCCCGTGATCCTTACGGCGATCACAACCCGACCACTAAATGGCCCGTGATCCTTGCGGTGATCACAACCCGACCAACACTTGGCCCGTGATCCTTACGGCGATCACAACCAACTTATCTCATTGTTATTAAGCACATTATTCATATTACTGTTGACTCATGGTGTGACCTACTTTCGACCTGGGCCCTTATCCACGGGCGCGGCTATCGATAGATTTAATATACACTATGCAGAGGTTAGTACACTATACCCACACTACGGAACCCATGGCCTCGCACTCCCATTCGGGTGGACCAACAGCGTTCCGACAAAACCGTCCTACTTCCATGACACTCTCCCGGCCACTCCGACTCGGTCCCCTCTGGGCTGTCATGGGTGGCCCCGTGTCTACCTCCAGACACAACGACCACCGTCGTGGCCCAACACATAAACGATCCCACACGGGATCCATGGCTATAACAACTACGGGCACACAAGGTTATGCTTGCCTACCGGGCTGTGGTACAAAGACGCCCATAACCTTCCCTCGTTGGAGGCAACCACCGTGAGAGAACGGCACAATAGACCCAGTTAGGACCGTCCCATACCGGTAAGCGTGGTTGCACTGGTCAGCATCGATTCAACGGCACCATGACTCAGCCAACAGTTGTTCAAGTTCAATTTAATCCGGTTAATTTGAATGCAAATATGCTGAGCCATGATAAAATACACGAACATGATATCAACACCATCTTGGGAGCATCACATAACTTTCCACCATATCAACAATAAATCATATCCACTGAGCATCGCATACTGACTAGCATGACCATCTCCAACATCAACATGTACTACTAACAAGCATAAACATATGAAAGGAAATACTAGCAGGTATAACATGATCACAGAGTATAACATAGCACAAAAGTGAACATGCAAATCTGAACATCACCGGAACAACGATAACCATCTTTTCAACAAGCAAACATTTATTAAATATTCAAGTTGAAAACCATGGCTACTGCATGACTATCATGCAAGTGGGTATTGTGGCTTGCCTAGGGGTGAAGAAGGCACCGGGGAGAAGTGCGAGAAGCTTCATGGAGCAGATCATGGGAAAAAGTACTCTCTCGGAGGGGGCTGATTAAGGGCAAGGGCATAAAGGTCATTTTCATAGTGTCAAACCATAGTGAAAGCATGACCAACAGAACGGGCTCGATGAAACGAAGAAGTGAGCGTTGGTTTCACCTTATTTGGAGCTACGGTTAAAAAGTTATGGACGTTTTTCTGCCAGGGACCTATCTGTAAAACTTTATTTTACAGACTAAACTTTATTTTACAGACTGGGCCAAAACAGAAAACTGGAAAACGTAATCTGTGAAATACGCTTCCACTTACATTGACGTGGCGTTGATCGTCAAAGGGGCAGGCGGGCGGCTCGTGGTCGACGCTGTGGGTCCCATGGGCGTTGACTCTCTCCTCCCCGCCTCCTTCTTCTTCTCCCGACGGCCAAGGCGTAGGCCAGGCCGCCCGACGACGATCGCCCGGCGACTCCGGCCATCGAGGCGGCGCTCGACATACCCACGTGCTCAGGCGACGATGCCGACCCGGCCCAGATGTAAGCGGACCTCAAGGAGGCGGGGTTGAGAGCAAGCACTCCGGCGGAGGGGGCTTCGGGTGGAGATGGGACTCGAGGCCATAGCGGCTACGGCGAGGGGAAAAAGGGCTTGGGGATGGTCGCCGGAGTGGTAGTTTTCTACTGTGGTGGTGGTAGAAGGAGGGGAGGGGCTCGGGGCTGCTCGGATTTGAGCGGAGCCCGACGGCGGCCATGGCGGCGATGGAGGGCTGGGGAGAGGTCCTCCTACTACCGACCGATTGGGAGGAGCCGGGAGTGAGGGGAGGCCGATGTGGTGTGCTCGAGGGGCTCGAGGGAGGCTATATAGCCGGGCGAGAGGGAGGCCGAGCCGGGCATCACGGCGACGGCAGGTCGGGCGCCATGGACGCTGCACTCACGCATGGGCTCGGGTGAAGACGACATGACGCATGTGGAGGAGCTCACGGGGAGGAGGAGGCCAAAGGAGGGGCAGAGGAAGAGGCCGAGCGCCATAAAGCTCGGTCGGCCACAGATCTCTCAGGGCGCTCGTCGTGAAAGGCCGGTGAGGAAGCGGACGAAGGGGGAGAGGGCCCAAAGTAACGGGCGACGGACGATTTAGGGCTACCGTTAGACACGCTCACGAGCACGAAGGCGACGAGAGGAGTAGGGGGTCCAAAGACAAACAGTGCTCTGACGCTGCCATCAAGACACAGAGCGCCAACAGGCATGCCAGCTGCGTGGTCACCGTGTGACATGGCTCTGGTTAAGTCCTTCTTGGATTTATATCAAATGAGGTGGTAACTAGGTTAAAAAGGCTCTGGTTAAGAAGCTAGTGAGCTCTGAAGTTTACTGCAGTAAACTTTACCAGCTCAATGTGATCAACAGGGAGTTGCTTGAGGCCAAACAAGCTGTCTGGGGTGTTTAGATATGGAGGGACTATGATCCTGGAGGTTAGTAGGGTAAAAGGATCAAGTGTTACTGCAGTTGCTTCACAACTGCATACTTGGTCCAGAAATGAAGATCAGCAAGATGCACACACATGGAGTTATGGAATGGGATTAAACTTGTAAAATCCTCATGATATGGACATATAAAGATGATGTAAAAAGCTCATGCTAAATGGACAAGCCAAAATAGCACTTGCTTCACAAACATCATTTCTTTCCAGAAACTTGAAATAATATGGGTGGTCAAATGGATCAATGAAATGATGCCAAAATGGGTGGAGAGATGTTTTATGGGTAGAAGAATGATCTGGTAATTTATCAGTATTTTTTAAGCAATATAAAATACACTTGCTTCACAACCTGAAAACATTGCCAAAAACAAAGATTTGCTCCTGTGCTCATACAGATGATTGGATGGGGCTGAAAATGGGCGAAGGGGCTTAATATGAGCACATTAAGGAGTGTGAAAAAGTTTAACTCATTTGGCTACTCCTAGCTAGTACTTCCTTCACAAAGCTTTCTGTTTGACAGAAACTTTGAAAATTCACTGAGGAAGATTGGTTAGGCAAATAAATTTGAACTTGTTCATGGGGCACTTATTTGGACATATAAACATTCCCAAAAAGGTTGGAAGTCAATAGGAGAAATATAAATGGCACTTCCTTCACAAAGTTCTATTCAGGGCAGAATAGAAAAAAGAATATTGGGGAATTATTTTTGAACATGGAAATGAAAAGTTTTGCCATATTTTATCAAGATATGATCCAAAAAATTTATGAGAATTATTTGGGAATTTTAGGAGTGAGGGAAATATAGGTTGCTTCACAACCTAGGGCAATTTGAATTTTTCCTTTAATAGAAAAGGAATATTCCCAATAAAAAGAATATTGGGATTTGGGCTAGGATGAAAATGACAGGGTCTAGGGAAAGATTTTGGAATGACAAGCCACTCTGGAAGCAAAGAAGAGGTCATCTTCTTCAGTTTCCAGACCACAAAGCCACGGAAAAAGAAAACTCAGGCAAAAACCTCGGAAAAACAAAAGAAAAAGAAAGGGCCAAAAATCAGGTGTCACATCCTATTGGCATTTATTCTCCTTTGCTAGTTCTTAATATAACTAGCTTGTCAGTTCATATTTGGGAAGGTTCGCTATTGGATAGTACTTGTCGTCCTCTATCCAACAAGGTTGAGTTTGCTCATTTCGGAGCCCGTATGCAGAAGTTATGGCTGTTCTAGTCTTTGGACAATTTTTATGTGCTTAGGCGGTAGTACCGCTCGGTACCACAATAGTACCGCTTAAGCGGTACTTCCACTATGGACTACCGTTGCTACTACCACTTGGGAAATCCTTGATGTGCAAGTTTATGTTGCCTAATTTCTTTTTGCGGTAGTAGGACGGTAGTAGCCCGGTAGTACCGCTTAAGTGGTACTTCTGCTGTCTACTACCGCTCCTAGTAATGCTTAAGATTTTTCTTATGTGCTTGTTTCGGTTGCCCAATTTGCCTAAGTGGTAGTACGGCTGATGGATGGACGGTAGTACCGCTCTGGCGGCACTACCGCTCCAGCGCTTCACATGCCCAGTCTGATACTCCTAGTACTACCGCCCAAGCGGTAGTACCGCTCCTTAGAGCGGTAGTACCACTTGAGTGCGGGCTAACAGCGAAATTTTTGCCGTCTGTGTTCTTTGCCGTCCGCTGCTGATGGCAAAGGCCCTTTTGTCGACCACCAAAAGCGCATTTACAACGTAGCTCTTCTGGGACCTTTCTTTGCCGTCCACTTTTGCCGTCCGTGGCAGACGGCAAAGACCTTTGCCGTCCGCCGTGGCAGACGGCAAAGTAGCTGATTCCTGTAGTGCTGGGCAGGTAACGGTTTGATTTGGGCCTCCTCTATAAAAGGGGGTCTTCTTCCCCATTGCCCCCAACTTTTTTGGATAACCTTTTCTCCTTCGTTGTTGACCTCCAAAAACTTGGGCTTCTCTCAGTCCCTTCAATGATTCTTGCTCCACATTTCCACCAACCACTTTCTCCTTTATGTGAGGGGAACCCTTTGGATCTAGATCTTAGAGTTCTTGGTGTTCTCCTTGTTCTTCCTCTCATATTCCTCCATAGCTTTTGTCGTTGTGGTGGGATTTGGAATGAAGGACTTAGGCACTCTGTGTGGCCTTGCCATTGCATTAGTTGCATCGGTTTGATTTCTCCATGGTGATACGTGGAAGTGAAAGTTGAGAAGTTTATTACTCTTGGGTGTTTGGGCACCCTAGAGCTTTTTGCCTCTTGGGTGCTTGGGCGCCCTAGACGGTTGGTGGTGTCACAGAGCTCAATTATTATGGTGGAAAGCTCCGAGACAAGCGTCGGGGTCTCCAATTAAGTTGTCGAGCTTGCCTAGAGCAATTTGTACGGGTTCTGGTGACCGCCCCAAGGGTTGCCAAAGTGTACGGGCTCAGTGACCACCCTCAAGGGTCCCTTACGCTACTTGAAAAGTGCTTATAGGTGAACCTAAATGAGAGGCGGACGAGATGGGTCATCCGCTATAGCTAATTTTAAAAACAAGCAGTGGCGGGTACCAAAACGAGCCCGCCACAGCTAACGGACTAACTGTGGCAGGTAGATCACGCGACGCGCCACACGTATATTCACCCTGGCGGGACTTGTCTACGTAACTCAGCAATGACTGGCTCTACCTAGGGCCCGCCACAGGTAGACGACTAAGCAGTGGCGGGTGGCGCCTCGCAACAACCACTAGGTATCCTTGGCAGACGTCCACTTATGTCAGAACATAGTTATGGCAATTGCTCGTTGCAGCCCATCACAGCACGAAAATAGCTTATCATCCCACGCGCACCCCCATCGTCCCCTCACTTCACTCACCCTCTCCCACACTAACTCTCCCCATGGATCTCGCCGGCGTCGCCTCTGCCTCGCCGGCCCCGCCGGCCTCTTCGCTGCCCCGTCCATTCGCAATCCCCGTTGGCCCCGCCGTCGCCGTCACCATTAGATTCAGTACGATCTCGTTGTCCCCACCGTCACCCACACCAATGGCCCCGGCCACTACCAACACGAACGACCATGGCCGCCACCAACACGAACGGCCATGGCCTCCACCCACGTGGGTTAGGGGGTTACAGCTAGGGTTTGTTGATCGTAGATTGTAGTTACATTCCTTGTCCGTATATTATAGGAACTTTCTAATTTTTGTAGATCGTAGAGCGTAGATTATAGGAACTTTCTTATTCGTATTCGTAGATCATAGACTGTAGATTATAGGCACTTTCTTATTCGTATTCATAGATTTTGACCGTAGATTATAGTAACTTTCTTTACAGGGATTCATAATACGAACTAATGTTTTGGCAAAACATTGATTTATCTCTGTTTCGCCAAATTTCTAGCACTTAATATGTCAATTTTAAAGCAGAGTTCATGCCCAAATTTTAATGTTGTACTGTTGGTATTGTTAGTTACATTCTTTTGTTCGTAGATTATATGAACTTTCTTATTTATATTCGTAGATCGTAGACCGTAGATTATAGGAACTTTCTTTACATGGATTCATGATAAGAGCTAATGTTTTGCTTAAACATTGATTTATTTCCATTTCAGAAAATTTCTAGCACTTAATATGTCCATTTAAAAGCAGAGTTCATGCCCAAATTTTAATGTAATGCCGTTGGTATTGTTAGTTACATTCTTTGTTCATACATTATAGGAAGTTTCTTGTTCATATTTGTAGATCATAAACTGTAGATTGTAGGAACTTTCTTATTCATATTCGTAGATCGTAGACCGTAGATTATAGGAACTTTCTTTACAGGGATTCATAATAAGAGCTAAAGTTTTGGCGAAACATTGATTTATTTCTGTTTCACAAAACTTCTAGCACTTACTATGTCCATTTTAAAGCAGAGTTCATGCCCAAATGTTAATGTAATGCTTTTGAAACTGAGTCATGTAGATATTTCATGTTTTTCTACATGTAATACTAAATTAGTCTGCTGATATTATTAGCTACATTTTTTGTCCAGGGGACAATTCTCACTCTAAATCCACATACTGAGATGAGAGTTGTTTTGAGAAGAGGATACCGAATGTTGTCGTGGAGGTCGTCCTTCCTCTCCTCCTCCTCTGAGAACTTGGTAAAGCAGGAGGAGAAGGTGAAGGACGAACTTCACCAACGGTCAAAATAACATTGAGTGTACATCATATATACAACACCACTTGGGAGATGAACCGACTATTGTCGTGAGAGGGTCGCTCGGCCTCCTCCTTCTCCTCGATGCGTTGGTAAAGGAGGAGGAGAAGGTGAAGAACGACCATCACCGACAATGACGGCATACCGATCATGGAGTGCCCATCATATGTACAACCACTTAAGAGTGAGAATTGCCCACCCGAAGAAAGACATCCAGGGTTGTCGTACACAGTTTTAATCATTTTCTTACATAGTTGCTTTCGTATAAATGTGGTTTATCTAACCCAACTTTGCGATTTACATGGAGGAGCCGACAGGCCAAGCATTTATTCCTACAACCCTAGACGCCTGCCTTGAGGCTGGTTGGGTACTGTGTTCGAGCTCAACTATGCGGAGAGGACCCTAGTAGACACCTGTAAGGCTCTACAATACGCCAAGAGCGCTGAGGGACCTCCCGATCTTACGAGGGCATCCACTAGAAGCCGCAAAGCTGTTGTAGAGAGAGCGCGAGGAGCCGTTGAGGCCGCCGAGACAATTTTTAAAACTGCCAAGTACGCCCTAGCCGAGGTCAAGAAGATGATTGGAGACGAGGACAACTCTTCACAGAGCTGAGCTTAATTGCAATTTGCTATGATGGAGCTGGACTTTTGTTTGTCAACTATTTGTCCAACGCCATAATGTGGTCTCTATGATCGATGCTTTGAATGTACTTTCTCTACATTTCTATGAAAATTCCTGTAGACTTTGCTATATGTACTTGGGTAACTTGTTGTTATATTAGCTTGTTTTATTGACTATGATAAAATGTGCTACTAAACTATGATGCATCGTAATGCATATGATCTAATATGTAAATTCTTGCTGGTTATATGTATAGTTGTGTCTGGAAGGCCCCAACTACAACATCTAGCTGCGGTGGGTGAGAGAATTTCACCGCCACAACTACATCATCTAGCTGTGGTGGGTGGGAGGACACGCCCACTACCGAATGTGCTCTACCAGTGACGGGCATGCACCCGCCACTGATGGGGTACTAGCAGTGGCGGGAGGTCGGTGGCGGGCAGGCCAGGGAGTCTGGCCCGCCACTGCTAGCCTTTTTTCGCCTGCCACTTCTAGGCATGTCTGCAGTAATGTTAGTGGAATCACGACATCTTGCATTGTGCGAGGGCATGAAGAGATTACGGTGGCCCTAGTTGCATTTTGGGGAGCATTGTGCCTCCACACCACTCCAAACGGAGATTAGCATCCGCAAGGGTGTGAACTTCGGGATATATCATCATCTTCGTGTGCCTCGGTTATCTCTTACCCGAGCCCTTTTCTTTGTGATAGCCATAGTGTTTCATATTTTATATCTTGCTATCACTTAGTTATTTATCTTATTTAGTATAAGTTGTTGGTGCACATAGGTGAGCCTAGTTGTTTTAGGTTTTGTGCTTGACACATTAAACGCTAGTTTTATACCGCATTTGTTCAAGCCTAAACCGCAATTATTTTAAAACGCCTATTCACCCCCCCTCTAGACGACATCCACGATCTTTCAGTGGTTAATACATCAATCAAATATATTTAAGCAACCAATCTATAAGGGATCAGAGTAATATACATGATAAGAAAGACATCCTTAAAATTGAGCAGTCAAGGTAATAACAATATCCTATGACTACAAATGTGATGATAGAGAACAGTGTTGGTACCTGAGTACCTGTGTGGTAGCCAAAGTGAAAGCAATACAAGTAGCAACTGAAATTGAAGTAATCCAAGCAAAAGTGGAACCAAAGTTGTAGGCAAGTATACTTCACACCTTACCAACTTGTAAATAAGAAGCAAAAGCGCAAGGCAAATGGAGCTCATGCAAAGGAATGGGAATAAGTGGCATAAATTACCAAAAGCATCCGATAACAATATCATGCACAGCTGATGAACTGTGACAACATTGAACACCATCACTGTAATAAGAATGTAATTAAAGCCTCGATCAATCACGCAAGTTAGAGCTCGATATCGCTGACTGAAACACGAGACAAAATAATATCCGTCTTGTATGTACCAAAACTCAACAGGTACACAATAACAGTAAGCTTGTTTCCACACTCATTTACAATAAGCTTGTTTCAAACACAGATTTACCAGCGTGGGGGATTCCCCTATGTAAAACGTTTTTTATCATTTATATGTGGCATTGGTGGGTAATATTTTGCAACTTTGGGGGCAATTTCCGTGACGTACCGCCAGAAGCAATAGCTCCTTTATTATTATATATAGGTATAGATAATGCTCGCATCCAGAATGTAATGGCATATTCTGACTTTTTCTTTAACTTAAATGGCATATCCTATATATCTAGGAAGTTCATCCCAACTACTTTATTTATCTCTACATGCAAGCAATCCACATCAGCATTGTGTGTGTGTGTGTGTGTGTGTGTGTGTGTGTGTGTGTGTGTGTGTGTGTGTGTGTGTGTGTATTTTTATAATATCTGCAAGTTGTGTGCACTAGTTATAGTTTTGAACTGGATACATTGAAGTGACAATAATCATGGTATCAAAGGGAACGTCTAGGGTTTGAGGATTACATGTATTCATAGGTTGTTAATGCTTTGCTCCGGTGTTTTCTAAAGTAGTATGTTAGTTACCCTTAATTTTTGTTAGGATCCCGCTGAAAAGGAGATTAGAGCAAAACATGTTGTGCAAGTTCTTATCACAAACACACACAACTACATGTGGAATACATGCCTACAGATTATTGATGACTTGGAACTAATTTTGTGTGACCTTGTGTTGCAACTATTACATAATTGATTATATCCGTGCAACATCCATTATTCATTCCCATGCCTACGGTTTTATACTTGTTACTCTTTTCTAAGTTACTTTTGTTCTTGACAACCCCCGGGTATTGCTGCTACTCTGCAATCATAATTACAATCACTACATCGCTTTTGCTACTAATAAATTCTCTCGGGAAAGTATTTTTGGCTCCTCTTGTATCGAATCAATAATTTTGGATTGTAATACTTCCTTCAAGGACTATTGTGATCTCCTACATTTTTGTGGTTATCAATTGCCTATAGAACTCTCCTTCAAAATACATCTCAATGAAAAACATTAGTTCATAGAGATTGGCATTAATTACCAAAACCACACATGAATTACATGAACTTTCACTTATTGCCTAGGTTTCTAAAGGCTATGGCTGGTAGGTTTCCCGAGGCTACAATCTGCGTATAGGAATTAAATATTTTTTCTCCTGCCTGTATTTTTGAGGTGTCATACACCCAAAAGTAACTTACTATAGCCCATTACGTACACGTAATACGGAGTAACTCGAAACATGCTTACACGAATAGAAGGTAACACAATAATGATTTTATATTAAAA
Source organism: Aegilops bicornis (assembly GCA_021605145.1). Taxonomy (NCBI): domain Eukaryota; kingdom Viridiplantae; phylum Streptophyta; class Magnoliopsida; order Poales; family Poaceae; genus Aegilops; species Aegilops bicornis. The sequence continues at coordinate 1,256,399 of JAHIAL010000024.1, read as the reverse complement.
AGATCACTCGTCTTTCTTTCCCCTCCCACAAGGCGATTGGGGTAAATTCTATCCCTCGTCTAGCATCACCGATGAACCTGTGGATTCGCCTCCCCTCTGTTTGCCCGCTGATTCAATGATTGGTGGTGGGGAGGGGAATCCTAATTCCTCGACTCTGACTAGTAGACAGTTTAGTTTTAGTCCACACAAGGGCAGCGCTCGGACGAACGGCGGCGTTTTCTTTTCTTTGAGTCAGTCTTTTGTGCTCCGACATCGTCAAATTTGTCCGCCGGGATGGATTAGACGCAGATCCGGCATAGATTTCTGCCAGTTCCTGGGGACAACGAGGTTACGGTTTCTTGCCATGCATACACGACCCCGAGATTTGAAATCGGGTTTTTTAGATTGATTTAAGGGTTCAACGACGACGACTATGACTCAGAAGTGTTGGCCCTTAGGGCTACATGCATGAAGAGTTCCCGACTTTCATCGACAAAATTAGGTCGGCTCTGGTATGAGAGCGATGACAACAATGTGGCAAAAAGTGGCTCATTACGGCGATAGTGGTCCAAGGACCATAATACAATTTTCATTAAATTTGTGATGCTTTGTACTTATCATGAAGTCTTATAATAGATCCGAGTTCTTCTGGCACGGACAGTATTGTACATACTCAAGAGTATGTAAGGGAATTTTTAACGCAGACCCTCAAAACGCCATGGTCACAAAGGATCCACGCATTCTGAATAAGCATCGAGCGTTATACCCATGGATGCACAATGCCCATGACATCCGCAACAAGGATGACAGCTTCGGAACAAAGAGAACGCCATTCCGAAAAGAGATGCCTTACTCAAAGGATGACAGCTTCGGAACAAAGAGAACGCCATTCCGAAAAAAGATGCCTTACTCACGAAGATCGACTCCGGACGCAACGACCATGAGGTCTGCCCACCAACGTCCGTTGTCCACACGACGGACTCCGACGAATCAAAGGTGTCCATATAGTGTCCCATGCCCTATTTTGTCTTTGGGGCCGTTGAGCAGAAGCGGCGCTTGTACCGATCCATGCACCTGGCGCCCGTGACATCCATCGCGAGGATGGCAGCTTGAACGAAGAGAGACGCCAAACGCCGCAAGGACGGCAGCTTCGAACGATTTAGAGACATCGATGTCGTTCCATAGAAAGACACCTTATTCATGGAAATCGACCGGTAGGAGGTGTCCATAGTCCAACGTCTTATTTTGTTTTTTGTGTATCTTTACTTTCCGGGACTCACGGCCGTTGAGTAGGCCGGACATGAAAGACAGGACGTAGAACAGGAGACAGTACACAGCGCCTACACGGTTTTAGAGTAGGTTAAAAATGTCGTCCGCTTTTTGTTTAGTTGAAATATGTCAACAGTATAATGAATTTGATCTGGTTAAATAAAAATCATTCAGTTTGTACGAACTCTTCCAGCTTGTTCAAATTTCATCTGAAATATATGCAGATATTTGAGGTACATGGTTGAATGACCCGTACCCTTATCACTGCACAGACTCCGTTTTAGAGGTCCGCTGCGGAGAAAAAAAGAAAAAAAAACACGACGCACGCTAGAGCGGCATTTATTCAGCTCGAGCTTAACTCGAGAGGACTAGTAGGCAGCGGACAGCCAGCCGGGGCCGGCAGCTCAGTGCTGTCCGGGCAGCTTCTCCTTGATCTTGTCCATGAGTCCCTTCTTCTCGCCGGCGTGCCCTTGCTGGCCGTAGTCTCCGCCGGCCCCGGTTCCCGCGGCCGTGTGTTGCCCGTAAGCCCCGCCAGCTCCGGTTCCCGCGGCAATGTGCTGCTGGTTGTCTTTGTGGCCACCCGGGAGCTTCTCCTTGATCTTCTCCTTCACGCCCTTCTTCCTCCTCCCGCCCATGCCGTCATCCTCAGAAGACTGCAAACACAGTACACACAACAGCGACGGAAATCCCCCCGCAAAAAAAAAAAAAAACAGCGACGGAAATCAGCAGCTTACAAAACGTACAGGCCGCAGATGCGCATATGCCTGAAACATACTCGTACTAAAAAATAAAATGTTTTCTGAAATGGAAGTGGAACACGCAGAAATCGAAACCGCACCGAGCTGGAGCTGGAGCTGCCGGAGCGGTGCAGTATCCCGCCGGTCTTGTGCTCCTCCCTGCCGTGCTGGAGCTGCCCGCCGGCGCCCGTGAACGCGCCGGCGGCAGAGCGTGCCACAGGGTTGCCGTGCCCGGCCACGGGGTCGCCGTACTCGTCGACGGCGTGACCGTGCTGCCCCTGGTACTCCTCCATCTTGTTACTACTACCTTTTGTTGGACTTGCTGCTGTATCTATCCCCTGAACCGGTCCCAAAATGGACTCCAAAACCTAGTTTTGTAGCGCTGCACGGTGGGTATTTATCCTGCGGCGCGAGCCCAGACCCAGAACGGGAGGCCACCCACGGCAGCGTGGTGCGTGCGCAACCCATACGTGGTGGGTTGGGACTTGGGAGGTGGACGTGGTTAGCTGTCCTCGACGACAGACCGGCAAGTGCGTGTATGCGCCGTGGCGCCCGGAGCGCGGCAGGTGCGCCTTGGGTTGTTCTGGAGGCCGGTGACTCGACGGATCGGCTCGTTCTGGTGTTCTTCTCTTCTTCTGATGACAAACGACGGTGCGTTTCGTTGTTGCTCTGCCCGCTAGACGAAGCCCTGCGTGTCGCCGCGTGATCGATTGCAATTGTAAGCAGAACGGAAAAAGGCTCGATCGGCCGTATGACTCAGGACCGTGGCAGACGTACAACATACAAGCAGCTATGCATATCGAGAGTGGCGAAAGAGCGCACGAGCTCGCCTACTCCCGTTATATGGACCAATGGTGCAGCCTCACGTTTCATCTGCATTTATGGATGGTAGAAATACTGTCGCATGTACAGGAATGGGTCCGCCTGACGTGTTGACGGAGGACGTAACTGGGTGATGATGGCCCGTCCGTACAGGATAACCGGAGCTCCATTTACCGGCTTTCACAAACAGCGTTTGAGGTGAAAAAAAATAAGGAAATACAGTACTGGCAAGCGGCAACTGGGCTCCAACAAGAAGGGTACCTGCTATTCTAAGAAACTATTCCTCCGGTTTCGGTGCTCGGCTGGAGAGGGTTGACGATGGAGACGGTGGGGGATGGGTTCGAGTTCTTAGCAGATCCAGTCGATCGGTATGCTTATTGCCCTCGCTTGATTTCCATTGACGGTGGATCATGAATCTCAGGGAGCGTTCTCCCGTTAGCCAGGTTCCCTGTGCGGGCGTTAGCAGGTGGTGACTATGCGCCACCGGCACAGCCCGCTCTAGGTCTGCTAGATGCTGTAGGCCAGTTCAACTTCAACATTGGTGAGTTGGGCGACCGACGGCCGGGCTCCGAGTAGACCTGAACGGCGTTTGCGGGAACATCAGATTGTCGGCGGCGAACTCCGAACAGTCAACACGCAACGGTGCCGGCCGTCCGCTTGCGAGGATGGGGTTGTAGGCACCGCTGTCCCCGCCCTCATGCGTGGACTCGAACAGAGACGACGCCCAGGAAAAATTCCAGCAAATGAAGTCAGCGGGCAGGATGACGGGAGGCTTCGAGTTCCTATCAGATCGGGTCGATAGGTAAGATTTTCGACTTGATTTCCCACTGGCCTAGGATGTATGCTCGGATTGGCTCCGTGGGTTGATAGGTTATTGTTGGTGAGCAGGTTCCCAGTGCCGTCATGGACGGCGATTGCGGTGAGGCGGCCGTGTGCGCGGCAATGGTGGCGATGAAGAAACAGGGGCCCCGACGGATGACAGCTGCTCGGTGGACGCGTGCGCGAAGGAAGCTGCGGCTCGTACTTTTGAATTTACGATGCAGCTAACGTCAATTTTACGAACATACATTGAATTGCTGTGAGTGCAGATTCCGAGTGGCGAGCACCCCAGATCGAACCCTGCACTGGCGGAACATTCAGAGGATGCTGACGATTTCTACAACCTGTGCTCGTGGGTGCTTGGATCCGGCATCAGGTACGGGAAGAGCAGGCTATGCGAAAGGAGGAAATAAATGCAGAAAGTGATGTGTGTTTGCTGAGGGAGGCCAACTCCAACGCACGATCCAAACGGATGTCCATTTCGTTCGCTTTTCATCCGTTTGGGCAGGAAAACGGACATCGTCGTCCGCTTGCGGTTGTGCGGCCGTTGGTGCGCCCAATGAGCCGACCGCACCCCAAACTATCCGTTTTTTTAAACGTGAATTTAAACCCCAAAAACCCAGATAAACATTGAAAATAACACAAAAACATTAAAACGTCCGCATTACCCAAGTTCAGCACATTAATATAAACAAAAGGACAAAACTATTTTCCTGCCGACTGGCAGTTAGCTATAGGCACGCACGATCACTTTCCCCCGAGCGATCCCTTTTTTTTCGTTAAAAAAAATTGCTGGAGCAGATATTCAAACTCTGGTCGTCTACTGCTTTCTCAAAGAGGTCAACCAATTGGGCTAGCATTAGTTGTTGTGCACTTGAACGCAATTGAACATTTTGATCCTTCTTTATTACACATTGGGAAAAAGCATTATATCTTTTGATTTTTCTTTTTTTCACTAGTGCGTCATGTTACTGACTATAGTGGGAGGGGCATATATGTTTACATCAATTTTAAATACATTTAAAAAAAGTGTTTCACAAGGAGATTAAACTAATGATTTAAGCACTGTCGATCTGATAAATTACATACAAACACAGTGGTAGTTTTGACCGGGGAAAAACTTGTTGACAACACACCCTGGATCTTTTTTTTGTAAATAACATGATAATTTACTAGAGGTGGACCAGATAACTTACGCACCCAGGGCCTGCTAACTTTTGATCGAGGAATTCTTTTTGTCGAAACATACCCGTTAACTTCTATGAAAATAGCATGGTAATTCGCACACCACCGACTTGATAACTTGCATAAAAACACCGTGATAATTTCCATCCGAAAAAAATTATAAACATACTCCCAGTAAATTTTTGTGTAAATACCATAGCATGCCACGCCGGCCCGCAAGCCTTGAAACAGTTAAGTACCAAACATTATGTTCTCCAACAGTCCCGATCGACTCGACATCTGTCGAGTGAGATGCTCGCGGTTGCGAATGAGCTCCCAACTGCCCTTCCGGGGAGGAGAGGGGGACCTGCTATTCAACTATGCATGCATCACCACCATCGCTCGCGCACCCCGACAACTTCTGTAATAAGTAGTATGATAACAGACACATCGCAGATTCGATAACTTAGGTATAAACACCATGGCAACTTTAACCAAAGGAAAATGTTGTTATAACCAATATAACTTTAACCCACGGGGAGTTAAAAATTTCTCCAAGTAACTTTATATGTAAATAGCATGATAATTTACGTGCCGTAAACATGATAACTAACATACAAATATCGCGATAACTTTGACCCGAGAAAAAGTTATCGAAAACAACCCCACCCCGGGTTAAATTTTGTGTTAATTGCATGATAATTTAGTCAATACAATTCTGGTAACTTGTGTTTAAACACAATGATAACTTTGATCCAGAAAAAGTATTGAAAACACAATGATACCCAGTAATTTTTGTGTAAATAGCATGTTAATTTACACGCTATGCACATGATAACTTATATACAACACGGTGGTAAGTTTGACCTGGGCGAAAGTTGTTGGAAACATACCCTAATAAATTTTGTGTAAATAGCATGATACTTTACTCATAATGGATTTGATAGCTTACGATGAACATCATGATAACTTTTACCCAGGGCAAACTGTTGTTGAAAACATGAGGGGCGGGGGGGGGAGGGGGTGTTGTTGAAAACACACCTCTGATAACTTCCATGTAAATAACATGGTAATATATTGCTATCCGAGTTGATAACTCATGTACAAACACAGTAGTAACTTTTGACTAGGTGTCACGATAACTTCTATGCAAATAACATGATAATACATGGGCAACAGAGCTGATAACCCAGGTACAAATACCGCGGTAACTTTTGACCCAGGAATAAAAATTGCTGAAAAAGATAGCCCCGATAATTTCTGTGTAAATAACATGGTAATATACGCACACCCGAGCTGATAACTCACGTACGAACACCACGGTAACTTTCACTTGTTTTTTATTTCAAGAAGACATAACCTCGATACCTTTTTGTATAAAATAATATGGCAATATTCGACCATAGACCGCGGTAACTTTGATCCGGGGAGAACAAATTGAAAAACATACCCTCAATAACCTCATCATAAATGCCATGGTATTTACGCACCATAGACCTAAGCACTGCACGGTCTGGCACATACCTAAACCGGTCTAGCCCGGCACAATGCACATTTTTTTGTTTTATATGTGGGTCATGCCATGTTGGCATGTGGACCTCACCTCATGGCCCAAGGACGACATCGATCGTAGACGGTGGGTATTGCATAATTTACTTACAATACAATGGTAAATTTGGACCCAGGCAAAAAAAGTAGTTGAAACATACCCCTGATAACTTCAGTGTAACACCATGATAAGTTACACAATATGGGCATGGTAACTTTTGGCATGGAAAAAGTCATTTAAACATACCAACATGGGATCTTGTTTCGATGCTCTCGTCGTGGCGATTTTTTTACGTGAAATCGGATTTTAAATTGGAGCGACGGTTTGAGCTACAAAACATTTTAAACTTTCAAAATAGGGAGAATCTTTTGTTGACATTATCTGTTTTGTCTTTTAGTTTGCATGCATACATGAAATCATTAGTCAAGGTTGGTTGCATGTGTTTCCTCCGCAACCACCTACGGAATTAGCTAGTAAGGTTGCATGCATGCGTGATTAGATAGGAAGAGGAGGCGTATGGATCTGTTGCTTATCTTCCGGTCAAGAGGAAGTTAGCAAAGTCCGTAAACAAAAACATTAAAAATAAACTAGATAAAGGCCTGCGGTGCGCTCAGCAGACGTCGCACCCCAAACTATCCTTTTTTTCATACGTGAATTTAAACCCCTAAAAAACCCAAATAAACATTGAAAATAACTCGAAAACATTAAAACGTCCACATTACCCAACTTCAGCACATTAATATAAACAAAAACATTAAAAAAAAGGGCCCGCGGTGCGCCCAACGGGCCGACCGCACCCCAAACTATTCGTTTTTATGACGTAAATTTAAAACCCCAAAAACCCAAATAAACATTGAAAACAACTCAAAAACATTAATATAAACATTAAAACGTCCCATTACCCAAGTTCCGCACATTAATATAAACGAAAACATGTAAAAGAAACTAGATAAGGGCCTTATGCCTTCCGTAGCCGCCGTCTACTCATCATCGCTGCCGCGGTGAGGTCGACGTATGAAGGTGGCTGCCAGAGGTGGGATGGCGGCCCCTGCCAGACCGGAGGTGGAGTGGGGAAGCGGCGATGCCGCCGGACAAGGACCTGGCCTTGTGGTCATGCCTCGTCTTGCGGCCGGGAAACCAGCGGTCCACCATTATCGCTGGTGGGGAGGTAGAGGAGCGGTGGGCTAAGGTTTGGCTGTCGGGCTACGAGGAGGCACGCATCACCGGGGAAGTGGAAGTGTGGACTCCATCGGTCCACGACCTCCACATTAAAAAGAACGACGACCGCTCGACCGGGATGGCTGCCAAGTAGGGCCGCCCGCATGTGTGCCGTAAATGTGTGTGGTGGATGGTAGGTGGGCAGCTGCCACGCGGGCTCGAAGCGAAGCCGGTGAATGTTTGAGCAGGAAATGAAGCGGACCGGACGTGAAACAGACAAAAAGTAATGATGGGGTCGCGCGTTGGGCCGTGCGGTCTGTCCGTTGGCTTTGAAATTGGTGTGAGTGCCATGTTCGTCTTCTGGACATCATTCCTGGTAGGCCGACATAGTTAAGCGTGTTTCCTGTGAACTCTTTTATATTTTTGGCAGGGAAGCCAAGAAGTACTCGATCTTGCGATGTGAGTGCCTGGCAGTGATAAGGCTGCTGATTTACAATGTGAGCTACTAGTGGTACGTCCAATTTTACAATTCGATTTTGTCTTGTAAGCTAGGATTTTTCCTAAACCTGTATACATTATACGTAAGCACGTGTCAGCGGGAAAAGAAGCCAATCACTGGCAATCGGTGTCATGAGTGTATTACAACAAATGACTTTGTTTCCATTGAAACCCGATTGAAAAAGAAAGATTAAGCAAAAATACTGCTCATATATACATTATTTGTTCATATGATGGTTCTTCTGTGCTAAAAACATACTTTTTGGTCATTTCTCACTGCTCAAAGAAAGACAGTAAAAATGTTCTAATTTCTGTTCCTGCTTTTCCTTTTTTACGTTCTTCCTAATTTCCCTGACATAGCTTTATCATATTTCACATTGCTACTCCAGACAGAATACATGTCAATTTTGCTTGAATGGTTTTGAGTTTTGACTGATGGGCATGCTGGTCCAACCAGCCAGCCAGTATAGAACTATTTAGTCAAAGCCAAGTGATCTGTTTGTATAGAAGATTTTTCTAATTAGATGTTGTGTGTGCCAGGCTCGTCAACATAGTCTAAATGTTTCAATGAAATCATTATCATTAGGCAGATTACAATTTTTTGGAGGAAACGCTCTTGTCTTCTTTGCTCTAATTTCCTAGTTGTGAAAATATATCTACTACTCCCTCCGTTCATAAATATAAGTTTATTTAGAGATTTCAATAAGGGACTACATACTAAACAAAATGAGTGAATCTACACTCTAAGTTATGTATATATACATCCGTATGTTGTAGTTCATTTGAAACCACTAAAAAGACTTATATTTAGGAAACAGAGGGAGTAGTTTGTTCACGTTTATGGGCATGCAATGTTACAAGATTCAGAGCACAAACATTTGTTATTTTTCTCAGGTATGATCAGTTTCACAGTTCAAAAGAGACATTCGAGGTCATTGCAGATCATGGGAGCTGCTGGATTTGTTGTTAGCATGTTATGGTTGTATATTTTTTTTTGCAGGTTATGTTATGGCTGTATTAAGATGACCGAATAATTTTGCTGCATCTGTATTAAGTTATGTCTCGGATTGCCATGCTTTAGCTATTTTGTAGCAAGGTTGTGTGATGAATTCTTGCCTGCACATAATGTAGGTAACGAAATTTTGTCAAATCGGTACATCAAGTTTTTAATCATAGCAGCAACCTCTTGGTGCACAGCTCGACAATCTTCTGTTCGGTCGGAGTGGCTGTGGCGATGGCAGACGGTACTGTACGGCACATGACGGCGGACCTTGCCTGTGCGGTGGGTACTGGATGTGAGCTGGCGCCGTCAGTCATCCCGACCAAACGGCACGGCCGTGCGCTGTGGGGTCAACACGGTATTTTCCAGGAGCCTAATTACTGACGAGCGCACGGAGATAAAGTGAGCAGACGAGCTTGTCCTCTCCTACGAATATTCCTATGCATATAAGCTTGGGTGTGGCTAGATCCAACTCAAGACTTAATCAAACCTCAGTCAAATGGCGCAACATATGAAAAAAAATTAACCGATTTTTTTGCATGAATCTCTATATAAGATTTCGTGATGTAGCATCAACGAAGTCTTCGTCTTAGTTGACTGAGACTTAACAATTTCATATAAGCTTTGTCGCCCACCCTTACATGATTTGATCCCAGACCATATCTCGTTATGATTTTCGGTTGGTTCATTCGTTTCGTCGATTTTAAGCCACTGGTCCAATCGTATAAATGGTAGGTTTAACGGGTGCAACAAACGTCATATATCTCTGATGTATTTGGAGAAACCGTATTGGAAAAAAGACTACCGTGAGCAATATCTACATTTTTAATAAAGAGTGGATTTTGTTGACTCAAAATGAAATATCAACATTGTCGGAGTAAATGATCACGGGTAGCCTAGCCGGCTCCCCCTTGCTCCTCAGAAAAATTACAGGCCGATCGAGTCTTCAAGCACCCTAGGCATAGGGCCGCCTACCCCTGGCCAGCTGTCTCTCAGGCCGACTATCGGGAGGCGGCCCGGCCCTAAACCCTCATGGAGAAAGCCACGAGAGGGCCGACTCCAAGAAGCCGGCCACGAGAAGGCCGACTAAGAAGCCGCCCCAAAGAAGTGCCAAGATCGTACCCTTAAACTCTGCACCCACATAACGGCGATGATACGGGGCGTGGCTACAGTGAAGCCAGCCACCCCCGAATCCCGGAGCATGCATGGCCACAGCAGCCCGTCTGAGGTGGCCATTACCCGTCCGGGCAACTTTGTTGCCATATTGACCATGGCGTCGCCACGACAGTCAAGCCAAGACGTCACGGGCGGCGGGCCCTTCAGCCGAGAGACGCCTAAGGCGGCTAGGCCTCCTCGGTCGGCTGGGATGTGGCGGCTCCCAACAGCCAGCTTGCTCCCTCCCTCGAAGAGGCGCCTCATTAAGGAGACAAGACGAGGTAAGGCTATAGTGAGAGCGCCAAGCGGGCGGCATCAGAGCCATGCTTACCTCGACAAAGCCCTCGTCAACAGGAGAGAGGCAACAGTAACCAGCCCCCGACAAGACCCCCAAGCGGTGGGACCTGCTTGTCGACCAGGAGGCCGGCAGACGGCAGGACCCATCAGTCGGCAGGTCCCAGCGGCCGACGGAGAAGCCGGCGAACATAGACACTGACGGCTAGGGCCCACGCCCAGCCGGATTACCATTGTACCCCTGGGGGGTAGGCCTATATAAACCCCCCAGGGCACCCATGCAAAGGGTTGATCTCTGATAGTTTTAGACACCACATTGAGGGGAGAAGAGAGCTAGCCTTGCCCTTCTTCTTCCTCTCGCCGAACAGCTCAAGGAGCCTCTTGTAGCCACCTGTTGATCTAGTGATCATGCGGAGACCCCGCAGAGCAGCAGTAGGAGTATTATCTCTCCGGAGAGCTCCGAAGCTGGGTAAGATCCGCCGGCGTGCATGTCTTCGCCTCATCCCATTTCCAGGCACCGGCGATGTCTTCTTGGCTCCCACAATGATAAGCCACCCGTTAGCATATGTCGCACCTACCACCCGACATTTGGCGCCCATCGTGGGGCCAGGTGCACCGTCATCCGGAGACATGCTCGGGCGGAACCCTTTTCCTTCCCAGCAGGCGTAGCCAGCCCGGCAAGACGCCCGATGGCGCTTTTGCCCCGACGCGCGGACGCTGCGCTGGGCGAAGCTGCTCGCCGATCTTCTTGGCGAGGCTTTCAGATCGCCGACGAGCCCGCATCCGACGCTGGCACAAAGCTGCCCCGAGAACCGCGTCGGCCTCCTCGACCAACTCCACGTCTCCGGCGAGCCTGCTGCGGACTTGGAGTCGGTTGGCTCCACCGACCCGATGCTTGTCGACTCCGACACGGCATCGCTTGACGCTTTCCCCACCAACGTAGTGATCTTCGACGACCCTCTTCCTCGAGCCGACAGCGGCGGCAGCACCGTCACCGAGGTACTGGTCATCAGCCACGGCGTCGCCTCTGGCGAGAACGCCCACGACGCCCTGCAAGTTTGTTTCCACACTCATTTACAATAAGCTTGTTTCAAACACAGATTTACCAGCGTGGGGGATTCCCCTATGTAAAACGTTTTTTATCATTTATATGTGGCATTGGTGGGTAATATTTTGCAACTTTGGGGGCAATTTCCGTGACGCATCGCCGTAAGCAATAGCTCCTTTATTATTATATATAGGTATAGATAATGCTCGCATCCGTAATGTAATGGCATATTCTGACTTTTCTTTAACTTAAATGGCATATCCTATATATCTAGTAAGTTCATCCCAACTAATTTATTTATCTCTACATGCAAGCAATCCACATCAGCATTGTGTGTGTGTGTGTGTGTGTGTGTGTGTGTGTGTGTGTGTGTGTGTGTGTGTGTGTGTGTATTTTGATCATATCTGCAAGTTGTGTGCACTAGTTATAGTTTTGAACTGGATACATTGAAGTGACAATAATCATGGTATCAAAGGGAACGTCTAGGGTTTGAGGATTACATGTATTCATAGGTTGTTAATGCTTTGCTCCGGTGTTTTCTAAAGTAGTATGTTAGTTACCCTTAATTTTTGTTAGGATCCCGCTGAAAAGGAGATTAGAGCAAAACATGTTGTGCAAGTTCTTATCACAAACACACACAACTACATGTGGAATACATGCCTACAGATTATTGATGACTTGGAACTAATTTTGTGTGACCTTGTGTTGCAACTATTACATAATTGATTATATCCGTGCAACATCCATTATTCATTCCCATGCCTACGGTTTTATACTTGTTACTCTTTCTAAGTTACTTTTGTTCTTGACAACCCCCGGGTATTGCTGCTACTCTGCAATCATAATTACAATCACTACATCGCTTTTGCTACTAATAAATTCTCTCGGGAAAGTATTTTTGGCTCCTCTTGTATCGAATCAATAATTTTGGATTGTAATACTTCCTTCAAGGACTATTGTGATCTCCTACATTTTTGTGGTTATCAATTGCCTATAGAACTCTCCTTCAAAATACATCTCAATGAAAACATTAGTTCATAGAGATTGGCATTAATTACCAAAACCACACATGAATTACATGAACTTTCACTTATTGCCTAGGTTTCTAAAGGCTATGGCTGGTAGGTTTCGAGGCTACAATCTCATGATAGGAATTAAATATTTTTTCTCCTGCCTGTATTTTTGAGGTGTCATACACCCAAAAGTAACTTACTATAGCCCATTACGTACACGTAATAATGGAGTAACTCAAACATGCTTACACTAATAGAAGGTAACACAATAATGATTTTATATTAAAAGATCACTCGCCTTTCTTTCCCTCCCACAAGGCGATTGGGGTAAATTCTATCCCTCGTCTAACATCACCGATGAACCTGTGGATTCGCCTCCCCTCTGTTTGCCCGCTGATTCAATGATTGGTGGTGGGGAGGGGAATCCTAATTCCTCGACTCTGACTAGTAGACAGTTTAGTTTTAGTCCACACAAGGGCAGCGCTCGGACGAACGGCGGCGTTTTCTTTTCTTTGAGTCAGTCTTTTGTGCTCCGACATCACAAATTTGTCCGCCGGGATGGATTAGACGCAGATCCGGCATAGATTTCTGCCAGTTCCTGGGGACAACGAGGTTACGGTTTCTTGCCATGCATACACGACCCCGAGATTTGAAATCGGGTTTTTTAGATTGATTTAAGGGTTCAACGACGACGACTATGACTCAGAAGTGTTGGCCCTTAGGGCTACATGCATGAAGAGTTCCCGACTTTCATCGACAAAATTAGGTCGGCTCTGGTATGAGAGCGATGACAACAATGTGGCAGCAGGCGGCTCATTCTGACGATAGTGGTCCAAGGACCATAATACAATTTTCATTAAATTTGTGATGCTTTGTACTTATCATGAAGTCTTATAATAGATCCGAGTTCTTCTGGCACGGACAGTATTGTACATACTCAAGAGTATGTAAGGGAATTTTTAACGCAGACCCTCAAAACGCCATGGTCACAAAGGATCCACGCATTCTGAATAAGCATCGAGCGTTATACCCATGGATGCACAATGCCCATGACATCCGCAACAAGGATGACAGCTTCGGAACAAAGAGAACGCCATTCCGAAAAGAGATACCTTACTCAAAGGATGACAGCTTCGGAACAAAGAGAACGTCATTCCGAAAAAAGATGCCTTACTCACGAAGATCGACTCCGGACGCAACGACCATGAGGTCTGCCCACCAACGTCCGTTGTCCACACGACGGACTCCGACGAATCAAAGGTGTCCATATAGTGTCCCATGCCCTATTTTGTGCTGGGGCCGTTGAGCAGAGCGGGCGCTGTACCAGTCCATGCACAGCGCCCGTGACATCCATCGCGAGGATGGCAGCTTCGGAACGAAGAGAGACGTCAAACGCCGCAAGGACGGCAGCTTCGGAACGACGAGAGACATCGATGTCGTTCCATAGAAAGACACCTTATTCATGGAAATCGACCGAGTAGGAGGTGTCCATAGTCCAACGTCTTATTTTGTTTTTTGTGTATCTTTACTTTCCGGGACTCACGGCCGTTGAGTAGGCCGGACATGAAAGACAGGACGTAGAACAGGAGACAGTACACAGCGCCTACACGGTTTTAGAGTAGGTTAAAAATGTCGTCCGCTTTTTGTTTAGTTGAAATATGTCAACAGTATAATGAATTTGATCTGGTTAAATAAAAATCATTCAGTTTGTACGAACTCTTCCAGCTTGTTCAAATTTCATCTGAAATATATGCAGATATTTGAGGTACATGGTTGAATGACCCGTACCCGTATCACTGCACAGACTCCGTTTTAGAGGTCCGCTGCGGAGAAAAAAAGAAAAACACGACGCACGCTAGAGCGGCATTTATTCAGCTCGAGCTTAACTCGAGAGGACTAGTAGGCAGCGGACAGCCAGCCGGGGCCGGCAGCTCAGTGCTGTCCGGGCAGCTTCTCCTTGATCTTGTCCATGAGTCCCTTCTTCTCGCCGGCGTGCCCTTGCTGGCCGTAGTCTCCGCCGGCCCCGGTTCCCGCGGCCGTGTGTTGCCCGTAAGCCCCGCCAGCTCCGGTTCCCGCGGCAATGTGCTGCTGGTTGTCTTTGTGGCCACCCGGGAGCTTCTCCTTGATCTTCTCCTTCACGCCCTTCTTCCTCCTCCCGCCCATGCCGTCATCCTCAGAAGACTGCAAACACGGTACACACAACAGCGACGGAAATCCCCCCGCAAAAAAAAAAAAACAGCGACGGAAATCAGCAGCTTACAAAACGTACAGGCCGCAGATGCGCATATGCCTGAAACATACTCGTACTAAAAAATAAAATGTTTTCTGAAATGGAAGTGGAACACGCAGAAATCGAAACCGCACCGAGCTGGAGCTGGAGCTGCCGGAGCGGTGCAGTATCCCGCCGGTCTTGTGCTCCTCCCTGCCGTGCTGGAGCTGCCCGCCGGCGCCCGTGAACGCGCCGGCGGCAGAGCGTGCCACAGGGTTGCCGTGCCCGGCCACGGGGTCGCCGTACTCGTCGACGGCGTGACCGTGCTGCCCCTGGTACTCCTCCATCTTGTTACTACTACCTTTGTTGGACTTGCTGCTGTATCTATCCCCTGAACCGGTCCCAAAATGGACTCCAAAACCTAGTTTTGTAGCGCTGCACGGTGGGTATTTATCCTGCGGCGCGAGCCCAGACCCAGAACGGGAGGCCACCCACGGCAGCGTGGTGCGTGCGCAACCCATACGTGGTGGGTTGGGACTTGGGAGGTGGACGTGGTTAGCTGTCCTCGACGACAGACCGGCAAGTGCGTGTATGCGCCGTGGCGCCCGGAGCGCGGCAGGTGCGCCTTGGGTTGTTCTGGAGGCCGGTGACTCGACGGATCGGCTCGTTCTGGTGTTCTTCTCTTCTTCTGATGACAAACGACGGTGCGTTTCGTTGTTGCTCTGCCTGCCAGACGAAGCCCTGCGTGTCGCCGCGTGATCGATTGCAATTGTAAGCAGAACGGAAAAAGGCTCGATCGGCCGTATGACTCAGGACCGTGGCAGACGTACAACATACAAGCAGCTATGCATATCGAGAGTGGCGAAAAGAGCGCACGAGCTCGCCTACTCCCGTTATATGGACCAATGGTGCAGCCTCACGTTTCATCTGCATTTATGGATGGTAGAAATACTGTCGCATGTACAGGAATGGGTCCGCCTGACGTGTTGACGGAGGACGTAACTGGGTGATGATGGCCCGTCCGTACAGGATAACCGGAGCTCCATTTACCGGCTTTCACAAACAGCGTTTGAGGTGAAAAAATAAGGAAATACAGTACTGGCAAGCGGCAACTGGGCTCCAACAACAAGAAGGGTACCTGCTATTCTAAGAAACTATTCCTCCGGTTTCGGTGCGCGGCTTGAGAGGGTTGACGATGGAGACGGTGGGGGATGGGTTCGAGTTCTTAGCAGATCCAGTCGATCGGTATGCTTATTGCCCTCGCTTGATTTCCATTGACGGTGGATCATGAATCTCAGGGAGCGTTCTCCGTTAGCCAGGTTCCTGTGCGGGCGTTAGCAGGTGGTGACTATGCGCCACCGGCACAGCCCGCTCTAGGTCTGCTAGATGCTGTAGGCCAGTTCAACTTCAACATTGGTGAGTTGGGCGACCGACGGCCGGGCTCCGAGTAGACCTGAACGGCGTTTGCGGGAACATCAGATTGTCGGCGGCGAACTCCGAACAGTCAACACGCAACGGTGCCGGCCGTCCGCTTGCGAGGATGGGGTTGTAGGCACCGCTGTCCCCGCCCTCATGCGTGGACTCGAACAGAGACGACGCCCAGGAAAAATTCCAGCAAATGAAGTCAGCGGGCAGGATGACGGGAGGCTTCGAGTTCCTATCAGATCGGGTCGATAGGTAAGATTTTCGACTTGATTTCCCACTGGCCTAGGATGTATGCTCGGATTGGCTCCGTGGGTTGATAGGTTATTGTTGGTGAGCAGGTTCCCAGTGCCGTCATGGACGGCGATTGCGGTGAGGCGGCCGTGTGCGCGGCAATGGTGGCGATGAAGAAACAGGGGCCCCGACGGATGACAGCTGCTCGGTGGACGCGTGCGCGAAGGAAGCTGCGGCTCGTACTTTTTGAATTTCTGATGCAGCTAACGTCAATTTTCTGAACATACATTGAATTGCTGTGAGTGCAGATTCCGAGTGGCAGAGCACCCCCAGATCGAACCCCCTGCACTGGCAGAACATTCAGAGGATGCTGCACGATTTCTACAACCTGTGCTCGTGGGTGCTTGGATCCGGCATCAGGTACGGGAAGAGCAGGCTATGCGAAAGGAGGAAATAAATGCAGAAAGTGATGTGTGTTTGCTGAGGAGGCTAACTCCAACGCACGCATCCAAACGGATGTCCATTTCGCTCGCTTTTCATCCGCTTGGGCAGGAAAGCGGACATCGTCCGCTTCTTGATTTAATGCAAGCCGTTAGTGCGCCTAATGAGCCGACCGCACTTAAACTATCCGCTTTTTAAACGTGAATTTAAACCCCAAAACCCAGATAAACATTGAAAATAACACAAAAACATTAAAACGTCCGCATTACCCAAGTTCAGCACATTAATATAAACAAAAGGACAAAACTATTTTCCTGCCGACTGGCAGTTAGCTATAGGCACGCATTTATCACTTTCCCCGAAGCGATCCCTTTTTTTTCGTTAAAAAAATTGCTGGAGCAGATATTCAAACTCTGGTCGTCTACTGCTTTCTCAAAGAGGTCAACCAATTGGGCTAGCATTAGTTGTTGTGCACTTGAACGCAATTGAACATTTTGATCCTTCTTTATTACACATTGGGAAAAAGCATTATATCTTTTGATTTTTCTTTTTTTCACTAGTGCGTCATGTTACTGACTATAGTGGGAGGGGCATATATGTTTACATCAATTTTAAATACATTTAAAAAAGTGTTTCACAAGGAGATTAAACTAATGATTTAAGTAATGTCGATCCGATAAATTACATACAAACACAGTGGTAGTTTTGACCGGGAAAAACTTGTTGACAACACACCCTGGATCTTTTTTTTGTAAATAACATGATAATTTACTAGAGGTGGACCAGATAACTTACGCACCCAGGGCCTGCTAACTTTTGATCGAGGAATTCTTTTTGTCGAAACATACCCCGTTAACTTCTATGAAAATAGCATGGTAATTCGCACACCACCGACTTGATAACTTGCATAAAAACACCGTGATAATTTCCATCTGAAAAATTATAAACATACTCCCAAGAAATTTTTGTGTAAATACCATAGCATGCCACGCCGGCCCGCAAGCCTTGAAACAGTTAAGTACCAAACATTATGTTCTCCAACAGTCCCGATCGACTCGACATCTGTCGAGTGAGATGCTCGCGGTTGCAATGGAGCTCCCAACTGCCCCCCTTCGGGAGGGAGAGGGGGACCTGCTATTCAACTATGCATGCATCACCACCATCGTCACAAGACTCGGCGACAACTTCGTAATAAGTAGTATGATAATGGACACATCGCAGATTCGATAACTTAGGTATAAACACCATGGCAACTTTAACCAAAGGAAAATGTTGTTATAACCAATATAACTTTAACCCACGGGAGTTAAAAATTTCTCCAAGTAACTTTATATGTAAATAGCATGATAATTTACGTGCCGTAAACATGATAACTAACATACAAATATCGCGATAACTTTGACCCCGAGAAAAAAGTTATCGAAAACAACCCCACCCCCGGGTTAAATTTTTGTGTTAATTGCATGATAATTTAGTCAATACAATTCTGGTAACTTGTGTTTAAACACAATGATAACTTTGATCCAGAAAAAAAGTATTGAAAACACAATGATACCCAGTAATTTTTGTGTAAATAGCATGTTAATTTACACGTTGCAGACATGATAACTTATATACAACACGGTGGTAAGTTTGACCTGCTAAAGTTGTTGGAAACATACCCTAATAAATTTTGTGTAAATAGCATGATACTTTACTCATAATGGATTTGATAGCTTACGATGAACATCATGATAACTTTTACCCAGGGGCAAACTGTTGTTGAAAACATGAGGGCGGGGGGAGGGGTGTTGTTGAAAACACACCTTCGATAACTTCCATGTAAATAACATGGTAATATATTGCTATCCGAGTTGATAACTCATGTACAAACACAGTAGTAACTTTTGACTAGGTGTCCCGATAACTTCTATGCAAATAACATGATAATACATGGGCAACATAGCTGATAACTCAGGTACAAATACCATGGTAACTTTTGGACCCCGGAATAAAAATTGCTGAAAAGATAGCCCGATAATTTCAAGTAAATAACATGGTAATATACGCATACACCGAGCTGATAACTCACGTTTAACACCACGGTAACTTTCACTTGTTTTTTATTTCAAGAAGACATAACCTCGATACCTTTTTGTATAAAATAATATGGCAATATTCACCATAGACCGCGTAACTTTGATCCGGGAGAACAAATTGAAAACATACCCTCAATAACCTCATCATAAATGCCATGGTATTTACGCACCATAGACCTAAGCACTGCACGGTCTGGCACATACCTAAACCGGTCTAGCCCGGCACAATGCACATTTTTTTGTTTTATATGTGGGTCATGCCATGTTGGCATGTGGACCTCACCTCATGGCCCAAGGACGACATCGATCGTAGACGGTGGGTATTGCATAATTTACTTACAATACAATGGTAAATTTGGACCTGTGCAAAAAAGTAGTTGAAACATACCCACGATAACTTCAGTGTAACACCATGATAAGTTACACAATATGGGCATGGTAACTTTTGGCATGGAAAAAGTCGTCGAAACATACCAACATGGGATCTTGTTTCGATGCTCTCGCCGTATGGCGATTTTTTTACGTGAAATCGGATTTTAAATTGGAGCGACGGTTTGAGCTACAAAACATTTTAAACTTTCAAAATAGGGAGAATCTTTTGTTGACATTATCTGTTTTGTCTTTTAGTTTGCATGCATACATGAAATCATTAGTCAAGGTTGGTTGCATGTGTTTCCTCCGCAACCACCTACGGAATTAGCTAGTAAGGTTGCATGCATGCGTGATTAGATAGGAAGAGGAGGCGTATGGATCTGTTGCTTATCTTCCGGTCAGTAGGAAGTTAGCAAAGTCCGTAAACAAAAACATTAAAAACAAACTAGATAAGGGCCTGCGGTGCGCTCAACGGGCCGATCGCACCCCAAACTATCCTTTTTTTCATACGTGAATTTAAACCCCTAAAAAACCCAAATAAACATTGAAAATAACTCGAAAACAATAAAACTGCAACATTACGCAACTTCAGCACATTAATATAAACAAAAACATTAAAAAGTGGGCTCATGTACTCTAACGGGCCGCATCATTTCAAACTATTCGCTTTTATGACGTAAATTTAAAACCCCAAAAACCCAAATAAACATTGAAAACAACTCAAAAACATTAATATAAACATTAAAACGTCCCATTACCCAAGTTCCGCACATTAATATAAACGAAAACATGTAAAAAGAAACTAGATAAGGGCCTTCGTCGCCTTCCGTAGCCGCCGTCTACTCATCATCGTCGTCGCCGGTGAGGTCGACGTATGAAGGTGGCTGCCAGAGGTGGGATGGCGGCCCCTGCCAGGCCGGAGGTGGAGTGGGGAAGCAGCGACGCCGCCGGACAAGGACCTGGCCTTGTGGTCGTGCCTCGTCTTGCGGCCGGGAAACCAGCGGCCCACCATTGTCGCTGGTAGGGAGGTAGAGGAGCGGTGGGCTAGGGTTTGGCTGTCGGGCTACGAGGAGGCACGCATCACCGGGGAAGTGGAAGTGTGGACTCCATCGGTCCACGACCTCCACATTAAAAAGGACGACGACCGCTCGACCGGGATGGCTGCCAAGTAGGGTCGCCCGCATGTGCGCCGTAAAGGTGTGTGGTGGATGGTAGGTGGGCAGCTGCCACGCGGGCTCGGCTTAAGCCGGTGAATGTTTGAGCAGGAAATGAAGCGGACCGGACGTGAAACAGACAAAAAGTAATGATGGGGTCGCGCGTTGGGCCGTGCGGTCTGTCCGTTGGCTTTGAAATTGGTGTGAGTGCCATGTTCGTCTTCTGGACATCATTCCTGGTAGGCCGACATAGTTAGCGTGTTTCCTGTGAACTCTTTTATATTTTTGGCAGGGGAAGCCGAAGAAGTACTCGATCTTGCGATGTGAGTGCCTGGCAGTGATAAGGCTGCTGATTTACAATGTGAGCTACTAGTGGTACGTCCAATTTTACAATTCGATTTTGTCTTGTAAGCTAGGATTTTTCCTAAACCTGTATACATTATACGTAAGCACGTGTCAGCGGGAAAAGAAGCCAATCACTGGCAATCGGTGTCGCGAGTGTATTACAACAAATGACTTTGTTTCCATTGAAACCCGATTGAAAAAAGAAAGATTAAGCAAAAAATACTGCTCATATATACATTATTTGTTCATATGATGGTTCTTCTGTGCTAAAAAACATACTTTTTGGTCATTTCTCACTGCTCAAAGAAAGACAGTAAAAATGATCTAATTTCTGTTCCTGCTTTTCCTTTTTTACGTTCTTCCTAATTTCCTTGACATAACTTTATCATATTTCACATTGCTACTCCAGACAGAATACATGTCAATTTTGCTTGAATGGTTTTGAGTTTTGACTGATGGGCATGCTGGTCCAACCAGCCAGCCAGTATAGAACTATTTAGTCAAAGCCAAGTGATCTGTTTGTATAGAAGATTTTTCTAATTAGATGTTGTGTGTGCCAGGCTCGTCAACATAGTCTAAATGTTTCCAATGAAATCATTATCATTAGGCAGATTACAATTTTTTTGGAGGAAACGCTCTTGTCTTCTTTGCTCTAATTTCCTAGTTGTGAAAATATATCTACTACTCCCTCCGTTCCTAAATATAAGTTTTTTTAGAGATTTCAATAAGGGACTACATACGAAACAAAATGAGTGAATCTACACTCTAAGTTATGTCTATATACATCCGTATGTTGTAGTTCATTTGAAACCACTAAAAAGACTTATATTTAGGAACAGAGGGAGTAGTTTGTTCACGTTTATGGGCATGCAATGTTACAAGATTCAGAGCACAAACATTTGTTATTTTTCTCAGGTATGATCAGTTTCACAGTTCAAAAGAGACATTCGAGGTCATTGCAGATCATGGGAGCTGCTGGATTTGTTGTTAGCATGTTATGGTTGTATATATTTTTTTTTTGCAGGTTATGTTATGGCTGTATTAAGATGACCGAATAATTTTGCTGCATCTGTATTAAGTTATGTCTCGGATTGCCATGCTTTAGCTATTTTGTAGCAAGGTTGTGTGATGAATTCTTGCCTGCACATAATGTAGGTAACGAAATTTTGTCAAATCGGTACATCAAGTTTTTAATCATAGCAGCAACCTCTTGGTGCACAGCTCGACAATCTTCTGTTCGGTCGGAGTGGCCGTGGCCAGTGGCAGACGGTACTGTACGGCACATGACGGCGGACCTTGCCTGTGCGGTGGGTACTGGATGTGAGCTGGCGCCGTCAGTCATCCGACCAAGCAGCACGGCCCGTGCGCCAATAAGTGGGTCAACACATTATTTTCCAGGAGCCTAATTACTGACGAAGCGCACGGAGATAAAGTGAGCAGACGAGCTTGTCCTCTCCTACGAATATTCCTATGCATATAAGCTTGGGTGTGGCTAGATCCAACTCAAGACTTAATCAAACCTCAGTCAAATGACGCAACATATGAAAAAAAATTAACCGATTTTTTTTGCATGAATCTCTATATAAGATTTCGTGACTGTAGCATCAACGAAGTCTTCGTCTTAGTTGACTGAGACTTAACAATTTCATATAAGCTTTGTACGCCCACCCTTACATGATTTGATCCCAGACCATATCTCGTTATGATTTTCGGTTGGTTCATTCGTTTCGTCGATTTTAAGCCACTGGTCCAATCAGATAAATGGTAGGTTTAACGGGTGCAACAAACGTCATATATCTCTGATGTATTTGGAGAAACCGTATTGGAAAAAAGACTACCGTGAGCAATATCTACATTTTTAATAAAGAGTGGATTTTGTTGACTCAAAATGAAATATCAACATTGTCGGAGTAAATGATCACGGGTAGCCTAGCCGGCTCCCCTTGCTCCTCGTAAAAATTACAGGCCGATCGAGTCTTCAAGCACCCTAGGCATAGGGCCGCCACCACCCCGGCCAGCTGTCTCAGCCGACTATCGGAGGCGGCCCGCCCTAAACCCTCATGGAGAAAGCCACCAGAGGGCCGACTCAAGAAGCCGGCCACGAGAAGGCCGACTCAAGAAGCCGGCCTCAAAGAAAGTGCCAAGATCGCACTTTAAACTCTGCACCCACATAACGGCGATGATACGGGGCGTGGCTACAGTGAAGCCAGCCACCCCCGAATCCCGGAGCATGCATGGCCACAGTGCGCCGTACGAGGTGGCCATTACCCGTCCGGCGCGGCACTGTTGCCATGTTGACCATGACGTCGCCCACGACGAGCTGTCAAGTCAAGACGGCTCATGGCGGGCGGGCCCCTTCAATCGAGAGACGCCTGGCGGCTAGGCCTCCTCGGTCGGCTGGGATGTGGCCGGCTCCCAACAACCGGCTTGCTCCCTCCCTCAAAGAGGCGCCTCATTAAGGAGACAAGACGAGGTAAGGCTATAGTGAGAGCTCCGTAGCCGGGCGGCATCAGTAGCCATGCTTACCTCGACAAAGCCCTCGTCAACAGGAGAGAGGCAACAGTAACCAGCCCCCGACAAGACCCCCATGCGGTGGGACCTGCTTGTCGACCAGGTGGCCGGCAGACGGCAGGACCCATCGGGCAGGTCCCAAATGATCACGGAGAAGCCAGGCGAACATAGACATCGACAGCTAGGGCCCACGCCACCGGGATTACCATTGTACTCCTGGGGGGTAGGCCTATATAAACCCCCCAGGGCACCCATGCAAAGGGTTGATCTCTGATAGTTTTAGACACCACATTGAGGGGAGAAGAGAGCTAGCCTTGCCCTTCTTCTTCCTCTCGCCGAACAGCTCAAGGAGCCTCTTGTAGCCACCTGTTGATCTAGTGATCATGCGGAGACCCCACAGAGCAGCAGTAGGAGTATTATCTCTCCGGAGAGCTCCAAGCCGGGTAAGATCCGCCAAGTGCATGTTCGCCTCATCCCATTTCCGTGCACCGGGCGATGTCTTCTTGGCTCCCACAATGATAAGCCACCGTTAGCATATGTCGCACCTACCACCCGACATTTGGCGCCCATCGTGGGGCAGGTGCACCGGCCATCCGGAGACATGCTCGACGGAACCCTTTTCCTTCCCAGCGTAGAGCCAGCCCGGCACGCCCGATGGCGCTTGCCCGACGCGCTGCGCGACGACGCTGCGCGGCGTAGCTGCTCTCGCTGATCTTCTTGGCGAGGCCCACATCTCCGACGAGCCCGCATCCAATGCGGGCACAAGCTGCCCCGAGAGCCGCTTCGTCAGCCTCCTCGACCAACTCCACTCTCCAGCGAGGCTGCTGCAGATTTGGAGTCGGTTGGCTCCACCGACCCGATGCTTGTCGACTCTGACACGGCATCGCTCAACGCTTTCCCCACCAACGTAGTGATCTTCGACGACCCTCTTCCTTGAGCCGACAGCCGCGGCAAAGACTGGCCACCGAGGTATCGGGTCATCAGCCACGGCCGCTTATGGCGTAGAACGCCCACGACGCCTCGCAAGCGGCGCTGCATGACTTGTCCACCCCATCCCGCCGACGCCGACGCCGAGACACCGGAGGCACGCCGCCGCCCTCATTGCGAGGGGCCGAAGATAGTTTTCCATGAGACGCCTCATCGAGGCTCACCGGCTGAAGTCGACCACGCCGCTTTTGGCACGCCGCCCCGACAGGCCAAGCCAGTCAGCTGCTGCCAAGAAGAGCTGCGCGTTATCGCCAACATGCCGGGAGCAGACCGCCAGATCTATGACACGCCGAGAACCTACGCCTACCGCCCAATCGGCCGTGGACGAGCTGAATGGACTGGGGCCGACGAGCTCCCTACATGACCGTATTATCTAGCGCTTAATCGACGCGTCAGAGAGCGGCATGAAGCCGGCGTCCGCGCTGAAAGTCCTTCCCCACGCCGAGAGCACGGTGCGACGTCACGGACGCCGACTGCGGGCAATACCCGCGCAAGGCAAGAAAAGGAGCCGACTGCCAGCCGCAGCCGGACTCGAATCTCCATCGAGCGCGACGCGGAAGGTCGCCCTCGAGCCATGGAACGACGAGGAAACCCACCTCCTCCTTCGCCTCGTGGGGAGAGATATCCCACCCCGCTGCTGCGTGACGATCCGACTCTCGGCCGTTTACTAGGCCGCCGCGAAGGAGTCGGGCGAGAATGACGCCCGCCATCGGATCGACCGCTTAGCGTGATCCCCGGCGCTAGAAGAGGAAGACGGCGTTGGCCCGCTTTGCTTTGGCCCCGTGATCCGCTGACGAGCCCTTCCCAAAGGGTTCTCACTCCCCAAGAGACACGCCTAAGTACAACGGCTCCATGAAGCCGGAACATTGGTTGATTGATTACTCCACCGCAGTTCAGATAGCAAACGGCAACAAAGCGTGTTGCTTTGAAATACGTCCCCCTCATGCTCCAAGGCACGGCGCACACCTGGCTCAACAGCCTCAAGCCTTACAGCGTCAACACCTGGCTAGACTTCACAGAAGCCTTCATCCGCAACTTCACCAGCACCTACAAACGGGCTTCCAAGCCCCGACAGCTCTCCTTGTGTGTTCAAGGGCCCAACGAATCAACTCGCGACTACCTCACGTGTTGGGCCGAGCTCCGCAACTCCTGCGAAGGGGTGCACGAGGTTCAAGCCATAGAGTACTTCACCGCTGGATGCCGAGAAGGCACCTCCTCAAGCACCGACTTCTCGCGACGAGCCGACTACCCTCGACGAGCTGCTTATCATAGCAGCATAAGTATGCCATGGCCCGACTTCTTCAATGAAGACCGAGCCCGAGTAGACGCCCGGAAGGTACTCACTCCGGCTCCCAAGACGCGGCTGGAGACTCCAGCCGACGCCCATACCGTAACGACAACAAGCGTTAAGGCCCCTATGCCGCCTTCCACCCGGGCCGGTGGCCACAATCGAAGACGAACAACTCAAGGGTGGCCCGCGCCAAGAAGCGTAAGGGCGGCAGATCGGCTTGGCATCCGGCTTTCTCCCACGAGCAAGCCCTTGATGCCCCCTCGCAAGTTCCACGATGGCGCGAAGCCGTCCCAACCACACGACTCGGAAATGCCACCGCTCACACGAATCTCCAAAGGCGGCGGGCTGATGCCGCCTCCGCTTCGCCGGTCGGCCGCCCGCCCTCGCCAGCTGGCCGCTCGACCAGCGGTAGCCGGGCTGTTCAAGACGAAGTTCCCGACGAGCATGCCGCCTATGTCGTCTTTACAAGCCAGCCCGAAGACCGGCGCAGCCGGCACCGACAGCACCAAGAAGTCAACGCGGTCGCCTCCAACAACCCCGAGTTCATGTACTGGTCGAAAAGGCCTATCAGCTGGAGCCGGGCTGACCACCCAGAGGTGATGCCGTCTCCCGGCTATTACGCATTGGTTTTGGACGCCACCCTCGCGACAGAAAGGCGAGATGCCCGTTTCTCCCGCGTGCTGATAGATGGCGGGAGCAGCATCAACATACTGTACCGTGACACCATGGAGAAGCTGAACATCAAGACAAAGCAGCTCATGCCTAGTCGGACTGTGTTTTTCATGGCATCGTACCCGGCCTATCCTGCTCACCAATCGGCAAGATCAAGATAGATGTTCTCTTTGGGGACAAGGATCATTTCCGCCGAGAAGCAGTATGGTTTGAAGTAGTGGATCTAGAGAGCCCTTACCACTCGTTGCTTGGCCGACCTGCTCGCCAAGTTCATGGCTGTACTTCTACCACGCCTACCTCAAGATGAAGATACCGAGTTCCAAGGGCATCATCACCATAGCCGGAGACTACAAGAAATCCTCCGAGTGTGCAGCAGCTAGCAGACCGGCTGGCCGAGTCCCTCGTGATCGGCTGAAGAGAAGAAGATGCTTTGGATCGAAGTCGTGGCTATGGCCGGCAAGCAGCCGGCCCTCGCCCCCTGACCCCAAGGAATATGATGCCCAAGGTTTTTTCCCACCGGCCAAAGAAACAAAGAAGATACCTCCGGACCCGGAGAACCTGTAAAGGTTTGCCGCCATTGGGGCAAACTCGGACAGCAAATAGGAAGGCGAAGTTCGCCGATTTCCTCCGTGAGAATCGGGACATCTTCGCATGGTCCCCCAAGGACATGCCGGGTGTTCGAAGGATTTCGCATAGCACAAGTTACACGTCCGAGCAGATGCAAAACCAGTCAAGCAGCCCCTCCGCCGACTGTCGGAGGAGAAGAGAAGGATTGTAGGAGAAGAGATAGCCCGACTTCTGGCAACCGGCTTCAATATGGAGGTGTTATTTCTAGAGTGGCTCGCCAATCCGGTCCTCGTGTTGAAGAAGAATAACAAGTGGCGCATGTGTATAGATTACACCGGCCTCAACAAAGCCTGCCCCAAGGATCCATTTGCCTTACCTCGAATCGACCAAGTGATAGACTCCACAGCCGGATGCGAGCTGGTTATCTTCTTGGATGCATATTCAGGCTACCACCAGATAAAGTTGGATCCGCCGATCACCGACGACCGCCTTCATCACACCATTCGAGCTTTCACGCTGCGACTATGACATTCGGCCTGAGAAATGTCGGTGCCACTTTTCAGCGTTGTATGCAGAAATGCCTCCTCAAGCAACTCGGCAGAAATGTCCACGTCTATGTAGACGATATTGTGGTGAAGACGGAGAAGCGCGACACCTTGCTGGAAGACCTCAGAGAGACATTTGAAAACTTGCGCCGGTTTCAGATCAAGCTCAACCCCGAGAAATGCGTGTTCGCGGTACCAGCCGGCCAGCTTCTAGGCTTCCTGGTCTCCGAACACGGCATCGAATGCAAACCAGTGAAGATCAAGGCCATAGAGAGAATGGAGATTCCTACCAAGCTACGAGACGTCCAAAAGTTTACCGGATGCCTGGCCTCCCTGAACCGCTTCATCACCGGCTCGAGAGAATGCTCTCCCCTCTACCAACTCATGAAGAAGTCCACTCACCGAGTGGAACGACCAAGCAGACCAAGCCTTCCACGAGCTAAAGAAGATGTCGACCACGCTGCTCGCTTTGGCGGCGCCGACCGAGAAAGAGCCCATGCTCCTTTACATTGCCGCCACTAGCCGGGTGGTCAAGACCGTCATCGTGGGTTCAGCGCCAGAAGAAGAAGGCCGAGCTCAGCTAGTCCAGAGGCCGGTGTATTATTTGAGGGAAGTACTGTCTACCTCGAAGCAGAACTACCCGCACTACCAGAAGATGTGCTATGGTGTGTACTTCGCCGCCAAGAAGCTCAAGCCCTACTTTCAAGAACACCCCTTCACGGTCGTATGTACTTCCCCGCTTGCCGAGATCATAGGCAGCCGGGATGCATCCGGCCGGGTGGCAAAGTGGGCCATTGCGCTGGCTCCTTACACAATCTTCTACCAGCCTCGCACCGCCATCAAGTCCCAGGCATTGGCCGACTTCCTTGTCAACTGGGCCGAGACACCACTCATTGGCGGATGCACTTTGATGGGTCCAAGATGCGACCGGCTTGGGAGCCGCAGCATCGCCCTCACCTCTCCCAAGGGCGACAAGCTTCAGATACACACAACAAATTCATTTTGCCGCCTCCAACAATGTGGCCGAGCACGAGGCGCCATACACGGGCTCCGGCCAGCTAAAAGAATTCCGCATCCGCCGGATCACTGCTATGGCGGCGACTTCGGATTTGGTAGTCCAAAGCAATCATCCGCGCATCGACGCCAAGGACGCAAAACATGGCGAAGCTACCGCTTCTCGCTCAAAGCAAATCAGTGGATATTTTGAAGGATGCGAAGTTCTCCACGTGCCACGGGCCGACAACGAGCAAGAAGATGCCCCGCACGAATAGGCTCCACCCGACAAGCTATACCAACCGCGCCTCTCCAACACCTCCTCAAGCCGTCTGTCAAGCCATCTCCGAATTATGATTCCATCTTCGTACCGCTTCGACCCCGACGCAGCCAGATCCGGATTTGGGAACCGGAAAGCGTGCGGCTCGGGACTTCGACAGCGGCTCGGGACTGCCATAGTCGCACCCGGCCCGGGATTCTCGTAACCCGCCGCCCGGGACTATCGCAGCTGCCCGGGATCGCTTAACGCAGCGCGGTGGCGAACCCAACTCTTCACCACCCAGCCCACCCGCCTGTGTCGCAGTAGCCATTTTGGCAATAGAAGAAGTCACAGCTCCATTATGGGCCCAACCCATCCTCAACTTCCTGGTAAACAGAGAGCTGCCGACTGACGAGATCTCGGCAAGGCAAGTCCAACGCCGAGCCGGAGCATACACAATAGTGAACCGAGAGCTTGTTAGGGCGAATGTCACCGGAGTCTTCCGGCCGTTGCGCCGAGCCGTAGAAAGGCATAGCAATCCTCGCGACATTCACCACATGTAATGCGCCACCACGCCGCCTCAAGGTCACTTTCGTCGCCAAGGCTTTCCGCCATGGATTCTTCTCGGCCTACCGCTTTAGATGACGCCAAGGAATTAGTCAAACACCGCAAAGGGTGCCAAGTCTTCAGCTCAAGCAACACCTGCCAAGCCAGACTCAAGACCATCCCCTCACTCGCCTTTTGCCGTCGGGGACTGGACATGGTGGGCCCATTCAAGACGACATACGCGGCAAGACACATCTGCCGTCGTTGTCAGGACAAATTTACCAAGTGGATTGAAGCGAAGCCGATCAAGAAACTGAATGGGCCGACTGCCGTGACATTCATCGCAGATAACACAACCCGATATGGCATACCACACAACATCAACACTGTCAATGGCACGAATTTTGCCAAGGGAGCACTGGCACGTTTCTGCGCGACACAGGGCATCCGACTGGACCTAGCGTCCGTTGCCCACCCGCAGTCAAACGGCCAAGTCGAGCGAGAAAGCGGCCTCATCCTCTCCGGCATTAAGCCTCGATTGGTTGTGCCATCGAGCGTTTCGTCGGCTGTTGGCTCGACGAGCTGCGTCAGCCGCCCTCGAGTTTGGCGACTACCCCAAACAAGTCAACCGGCTTCACACCTTTCTTCCTTGTATACGGTGTCGAGGCTGTCATCCCAACTGACATCGAGTTCGACTCACCTCGGGTCACCATGTACACGGAGGACTAACGAAGTTATATAACACAAGCCGGGTTTTCCCACCCCGCCAACGCTGTCGCCGAACAGCCCGGCTGGCCGCTTCCCTTTCACCTTGCTGCAATCTAAGAAAGCTCGAGTACTTGTCTTCCCAAACGGGTTGTTTTCCCAGCCACGCATCGCAGAGCAGCTGTCCGGTCATTGGGAAGGCGGCGACAAGGAGGGCGGCAAAGGAAACAACCAAAAGGATGAAAAAGCAAATATGAACGGAAGCCAAGCACATGCATGATTATATTTACACAAAAGGCCTTCAAAGGCCAGCATTTAACATAGTTTGAATACACCCCAAAGGGTGGAATCGCGCAAATTTAATAAAAATTGTTCAAAGAGTAACGAGCAGGAAAGCAAAGACGGCGGATCAGGCCAAGGGAGCAACAAAGTAGTCGGGCAGGTTGGTGGAGATGGCGATCTTGGCTGGAGGTGGCCGGTGGCGAAGTCTCGGCATGATCGCCACCTCTTGCAGCGGGCGCGCTTGCACGCCGCCTCGTTCTTGGAGGCAC
Source organism: Aegilops bicornis (assembly GCA_021605145.1). Lineage (NCBI taxonomy): Eukaryota > Viridiplantae > Streptophyta > Magnoliopsida > Poales > Poaceae > Aegilops > Aegilops bicornis. Next base: position 1,226,012 of record JAHIAL010000024.1, on the reverse strand, counting down.
GATCAAGCTGAGGTTGGCTGGTCGCTTCACCGCTCGGCACGATGTCTTCACCATCCTCCCCTCTTCCTCTTCGCCTCGCTGGGCCGAAGCGATCTCCTCCGCCGAAGTCTTCACCTTCGTCGGGTTCAGCCCGAGCCACTCCTCCGGCTGAGCGACGCTGGCCATCATTTACCTCGGGGCAAAGGCACTGCGTGTAATCGACGATCGCCGAGGCACGCTGGATGATAGCCGGCCGCACCGCCCAGCTCCTCGCCGGCCTCCTGCCGCCGCCAGTGCTTTCCGCCAAGTTCAGCCCAGGATACCAAGCTCGGACGAACTCTAAGCGCCCGCTTAGCGCCCGGACCAAGGCTGTAGAGGCCTTCCGTGCCTCAAGCGGCCGATCAAGCACTTCCAGCTACCGGCATCCGACCGGGGTGCGGGGACCGCCTCGCCGGAGCGGAAGGGTGGCTAAGACTCGCCCGCCCGCAGTTGAAGACGGCGGAGCATGCGGTGAGCCGGGCCGCAAAGGGCTTGAATTGCCGTAAGCTGCTCCTCAAGCGACCGCCAGCAGATCCGACAAGCGATCTCAACCCTGCTCGCCGTCGTATGTCAGCGGTGGGCCTCGGCGGCTTGGTTACGGCAACGGAGTAACCAGTGGAAGTAATCTGCACAAAGAAGGAAGAAGTAGCACAAAGTCGTAAGACAAACCAGATGACAGGGGGCAAGCAAAGGGACGAAGAAAAAGGCGGCTCACCGTCAATCAAATCTTCAATCCGCCATAACCTTCGGCCAACACTTCGCCACCTCAGCTCGCCGCCTCGGTCTCATATTCGGCTTTGAGGGCGGCCTCACGCTGTCTGCGCCGTCTTGAGGACTCCTTATGGTTCTCCTCCTGGTCGGCCAGTTTTTTGGCCAGCGATCACGCTTCGGGCCAAGGCGTTACACTCGGCTTCCTTGGCGCGAAGGGCTGTTCCAGACCCCACCCTAGGCGCTCCTCAAGTCGGCATTGGCCCTTGCAGATATGAAGAAGAAGAAAAAGAAATAAGGAAGAGGTCGTCAGAAGATCCGACCCGATCGGCCAGCAATGTCGGCCCGAATCTCGGGACTACACCCAAAGCAGGTGGAGCTGACGCCGCGCCCCACATGAGATAAAAATGAAGCACTTACAACGGCTCTCGGTCAGATCAAGGCCTTCGTTCATCTCCGGCCCGGAGTTGAAAGTAGCATGGAGGTTGTGATATTCACGCAAATAGGACGGAGGTGCGAATAAGAACAAGACAACAATCAAAGTCTACTAAGAAGTTCCAAGCCGCCTGCTCAGCAGCCGACTCGGAACTCGGGGACTACACCCAGTGGGTGCGCTGACGCGCCCCCACGGAAGAAATCAAGAGCAATCGACGAAAAGCGGGAGGACTCACCCGAATGGCCGTCTGCGTCGCAAGAAACTCTTGAGTATACTGCTTCAGCGCGGTTCGGGATCAAGCCGGCGCCGAGGACATCTCATTTGCCACGTTCAAAGACGGCCGTCCCCACCGCCGGCTGTCTAGCCAGCGGCGGCGCTGTCTCAGATCTGAGCCGACGAGCTAATGCCCGCGGCTTTTCGCACCTCCGGCGCTGAAGTCGCTTTTTCCTCACAAGGCCGAGAGACGGCGACAGTAACCACAAGATCCGCCTTCCACGGGCCGGCTCGCCCACCAGCCGCTCAGGTGGCATCGCCAAGACGGCCGCTTTGGCCTGCTCCAGCCCGGCGTTGGCGGTGCCGCCCTCTGTGAGACGCAATCGCGCCGCTTCTTCTTCCCCTTCCATCGCCGCCCGGTCATGGCCGGTTTCCTCCGGCGGGGGCGCTGGGATATCGGGGGCCACGGTGCGAAGGGGGATGATGACTTGTGGAGGCTGAGTTCGGCAGGCCTCCGCCCTCCTCTCATGTCGCTGCCTTCTCTCGAGCCTTTGCCGCCGCCTGCTGCTTGCGCCCACCTGACTTCTCCGGCTGCCTCTCTGAGCCGCCCTCCGCTCCTCCGCCTCCCGCTCCTCCCGCGCCTCCCGCGCGTTCCGCTCCATCGCCGCTAGGAGATCGGCATGGGGATCCACGCGGCGGGCGCTCGCAGACCCTCCCGCCGCTCCGACTATGGAGGCGGCAGGGGCCCGCTCGAGAGAAAGCGGAGCCCTGTTTGATAAGTCAAGGAAAAGGCTTAGAAAAAGACCAACCAAGAGAAAAAGAAAGGCGTGAGAAAATGCGACACTTACGCCAAAACTACCGCTGCGTTGCTTCACCACCTGCGGAAGCGGCTGCCTCGCGTCGCCTCGGCCCCGCTTTGGTCGCCGCCACAGAACCCTTGGGACTCTTCGCCGACCGCCAAAGAGGGTCAAGGCGCTGCCCGACGTTTTCAAGTGTTAACACGAATACCGGCGCGCGTAGATGAGGCCGCCGCTTAATGATCGGACGCCACGACGGCGGGAACAACTTCGCCTCGCTGCCATCCGACCAGTCTCGAAGACGGCCCCGAGCCCGGGCGCCCGCTACCACCGCCTCCCCCTACGACATAGCCGTCTAGGGCGGCCGCCCCCAAGTCGGGATCATCCAAGTCGTCCGTCACATGGTCGGGGACGAATCGGCACTCCACCCCAAATGCTCCGCCACCGTTGAAGGAGGGGTTTCATGAAGAACAAGCCGACGATCAAGAGTCGGCTATTATGAACTCGGCAACAAGAGAAGAGAAAAAGGAAGCTATCAAGGGCGGAGGATTGGCGCGAGAGTACGGCTCCTTGCCGCATCGTCACTCCTCGGTGAGCTTGCAACATGGCGATATAATTCACCATGTAAGATAGCTCGTCATGAGGCATCTCCTTGGTGCTTAGCCGACTTGGTCGGGTTAATCCGCTCATCCGCAAATCATATGAGGGCGGCCTTTGGAGTGGGAGCACTCGGCGCCCACGCTGGCGCTGCTAGCGGTGTCAGCCCCGGCCAGCCTTTCCGATTGGACCATCACCCGAGCTGCGGCGACGGCGGCAGCCCCGGTCGGAGACAGCGTCCTGGCTCGGTAGGACCATAAAGGCTGCTTCCCAGATTGACGAAGTCGCCTTGCGGAGCGACGTTCTTCACGTTGAAGTAAGATTTTTGCTAGAGCTTCACCGACTGGATCAACGCGATGGGCGGAAACGGATTGTCGCCCGATCTCCGCATGGCGATGAAGGCACCGCATGGGGCGGGCACGCCCGCGACGACGGTGCCGATCTTGGACTGGAAGAATTCCCTCCAGAGTTCTAGGGTGGGGAGGACGCCAAGGAAGCCTTCGCACAGATTGACGAAGGCCGATAGCAGCATCACCGTGTTTGGAGTAAGGTGGTGCGGCTGGATGTGGTAGAACTCAAGAAAGGCGGAAGAATCCGGCCAGCCGGCAGGCCGACGCCGCCAGCAAGTGCGAGTGAAAGATTGCCCGCTGCCCTCCTCCGGCCGGCGAGATCTCCTTCTCCGCACGAGACAGGACCCATAAATAGTCCGTGCGGCAACACGCCGCGGCGTCTTGCGGAGAAAATCGACATGGTCCTCATGGACGTTGGAGCCATCCCAGGAGCTGGACAACACCATGAGGATGGAGAGGCGACGGGAAAGGCGCGGCGGCGGAGGGCGCGCGATTCAGCTCCGGCAGTACGCAGCCGCACCAAGAAGATTGGCGGAAGGGCAGCAAGGCGGCGAGGAGTTGCAGCGATGGAGAGGAGGTAGAAGAAGAAGAAAATGGCGAGCGAGGGCGAAAAGTGTCGCGCTCGCCGCTCCCCTCCTCCCTACTTATAGCCTCGTGGCGGGCGAAGCCGAGGTGGCGAGGCGGGGGCGTGGGATTAACCGCGCCCACTCCCCACGCCCCGCGATTATTGCGCTTCGACGGCGTGCGGAAGCTGCCGTCGGAAGGCGGCGGCCCGCCGGGCCATGAAGATCCACACTTGGGCCGAGGTTCTGAAGTGGCGGGGGTCTCGTCTGGCGGCGACGTCCGTCACAGGCTGGCAAGGTGCCCTTCTAGCGAAGGGTGCCATGTGGCTGAGCAGGCGGCGAAGCTGCCAGCTCATAGCCTGGCTCACATGGCCACCTGGTTCCCCTTCAAGCTTCAAAGCCTCCCAAAGACGGCAAGCACCTAATCAAAAGCCGGCTCCTAGCTGCAGGCTCCTCAAGATAGGGAAGCTGATTGAGCTTCGTCTCTCTCTTCACCTCAAGCCCAACCAGCCGGGGACTCTGTCGAGAGTAAATGACCACGGGTAGCCTAGCCGACTCCCTCGGCTCCTCAGAAAAATTACAGGCCGATCGAGCCTTCAACCACCTAGGCATAGGGCCGCCTACCCCTCGGGCCGGGCTGTCCTCGGGCCGACCACTGGGAGGTGGCCCGGCCCTAAACCCTCATGGAGAAAGCCACGAGAGGGCCGACACTGAGAAGCCGGCCACGAGAAGGCCGACTCCAAGAAGCCGCCCCCAGCAGGCGGCCAAGATCGTACCCTCAAACTCTGCACCCACATAACGGCGATGAGACGGGCGTGGCTACAAGAAGCTTTGTCACCCCCGAATTCGAGCATGCATGACCACAGCAGCCAGACGGGTGGCCATTACCCGTCCGGCGAGGTAATCACGCTTATGTTGACCATGACATCGCCTACGACGAGCTGCCAAGACGGCCATGGGCGGCGGGCCCCTTCGCCGAGAGACGCCTGAAGGCGGTTAGGCCTCCTCGGGCCGGGTTCGATGTGGCCGGCCTCAACAAATGTTGGAAATATGCCCTAGAGGCAATAATAAAAGGATTATTATTGTATTTCTTGTTCATGATAATTGTCTTTTATTCATGCTATAATTGTATTATCCGGAAATCGTAATACACGGTGAATACATAGACTACAACATGTCCCTAGTGAGCCTCTAGTTGACTAGCTCGTTGATCAATAGATAGTCATGGTTTCTCGACTATGGACATTGGATGTCATTGATACCGGATCACATCATTAGGAGAATGATGTGATGGACAAGACCCAATCCTAAGCATAGCACAAGATCGTGTAGTTCGCTTTTGCTAGAGCTTTTCCAATGTCAAGTATCTTTTCCTTAGACCATGAGATCGCAGTAACTCCGGATACCGTAGGGAGTGCTTTGGGTGTACCAAACGCCACAACGAACTGGGTGACTATAAAGGTGCACTACAGGTATCTCCCAAAGTGTCAATTGGGTTGAACGGATTGAGACTGGGATTTGTCACTCCGTATGACGGAGAGGTATCTCTGGGCCCACTCGGTAATGCATCATCATAATGAGCTCAAAGTGACCAAGTGTTTGGTCACGGGATCATGCATTACTGATGCAGTAAAGTGACTTGTTTGAACGAGATTGAACGAGGTATTGGGATACCAACGATCGAATCTCGGCAAGTAACGCATTGATTGACAAAGGGAATTGTATACGGGGTTGCTTGAATCCTCGACATCGTGGGTTCATCCGATGAGATCATCGAGGAGCATGTGGGAGCCAACATGGGTATCCAGATCCCGCTGTTGGTTATTGACCGGAGAGCAGCTCGGTCATGTCTCGCTCATTCTCCGAACCCGTAGGGTTCATACACTTAAGGTTCAGTGACGCTAGGGTTGTAGAGATATTATTATGCAGCAAACCGAAAGTTGTTCGGAGTCCCGGATGAGATCCCGGACGTCACGAGGAGTTCCGTAATGGTCCGGAGGTAAAGAATTATATATGGGAAGTCGAGTTTCGGCCATCGGGAAAGTTTCGGGGGTCACGGTATTGTACCGACCACCGGAAGGGTACTGGGGTCCACCGGGTGGGGCCACCCATCCCGGGAGGGCCACATGGGCTGAAGTGGGAGGGAACCAGCCTCGGTGGGCTGGTGCGCCTCTGGGCCCCCTCCGAGCCTAGGGTTGGGAACCCCAGGGAGGGGGCGGCTCCACTTGCCTTGGGGCACTCCACCTCTGCCGCCGCCCCTTTGGAGATTCAATCTCCTAAGGCCGGCACCCCCCTGGGGACCCTATATATAGAGGGGGGGGGGGGAGGGCAGCCGCACCCTTACACCGGGCGCCTCCCTTTCCCCTTGCTACACCTCCTCCTCCCGTAGTCGCTATGAAGCCTCGCCAACTTCTGTGCATCCACCACCACGCCGTCGTGCTCTTGCTGGATCTTCATCAACCTCTCCCTGCTCCCTTGCTGGATCAAGGTGTGGGAGACGCCATCCCGCTTCCAGACGTGTGTTGAACGCGGAGGTGCTGTCTGCTCGCACTTGGTCATCGGGTGATTTGGATCACGACGAGTACGACTTTCAACCCCGTTCTTCTTGAACGCTTCTGGCCGCGATCTACAAAGGTATGTAGATGCACTCCTATCACTCGTTGCTAGATGAACTCGTAGATGGATCTTGGTGAAAACGTAGGAAATTTTTTATTTTCCGCAACGTTCCCCAACAGTGGCATCATGTGCTAGGTCTATGCGTAGTTCTCTTTGCACTAGTAGAACACAGTTTGTTGTGGGCGTAGATGTTGTCAACTTTCTTGCCGCTACTAGTCTTATTTTTCTTCAGCGGTATTGTGGGATGAAGCGGCCGGACCGACCTTTTACACGCACGCTTCACGTGGAGATGTGTTCCATGGACCGACATGCACTAGTTGCATAAGGTGGCTAGCGGGTGTGCGCCTCTCCCACTTTTAGTTGGAGCCGGATTCGATGAAAAGGGGCCTTATGAAGGGTAAATAGAAGTTGACAAATCACGTTGTGGCTTTTTTCAGAGGTAAGAAAACGTTCTTGCTAGAACCCTATTGGAGCCACGTAAAAGATGCAACAACAATTAGAGGACGCCTAACTTGTTTTTGCAACAATTGCCTTGTGATGTGATATGGCCAAAAGTTGTGATGAATGATGAATGATATATTGTGATGTATGAGATCATGTTCTTGTAATAGGAATCACGACTTGCATGTCGATGAGTATGACAACCGGCAGGAGCCATAGGAGTTGTCTTAATTATTGTATGACCTGCGTGTCATTGATTCAACGCCATGTAATTACTTTGCTTTTATTGCTAAACTGTTAGCTATAGTAGTAGAAGTAATAGTTGGCAGCAACTTCATGGAGACACGATGATGGAGATCATGGTGTCATGCGGTGACAAGATGATCATGGAGCCTCAAGATGGAGATCAAAGGAGCTATATGATATTGGCCATATCATGTCACTACTATATAATTGCATGTGATGTTTATTATGTTTATGCATCTTGTTTACTAAGAACGACGGTAGTAAATAATATGATCCCTTATAATAATTTCAAGAAAGTGTTCTCCCTAACTGTGTGCCGCTGCTAAAGTTAAAGTTTGAAAGCACCACGTGATGATCGGGTGTGATAGATTCCTCACGTTCACATACAACGGTGTAAGACAGTTTTACACATGCAAAAACACGAGGTTAACTTGACGAGCCTAGCATGTACGCATACGGCCTCGAACACAAGAGACCGAAGGTCGAACATGAGTCGTATGGAAGATACGATCAACATGGAGATGTTCACCGATGATGACTAGTCCGCCTCACGTGATGATCTGGACACGGCCTAGTCGACTCGGATCATGTAACACTTAGATGAGTAGAGGGATGTCAAATCTGGAGTGGGAGTTCATTAAATAATTTAATTAGATGAACTTAATTATCATGAACTTAGTCTAAAATCTTTGCAAAATGTCTTGTAGATCAAATGGCCAACGCTCATGTCAACATGAACTTCAACGCTGCCTAGAGAAAACCAAGCTGAAAGATGATGGCAGGCAACTATTCGGACAGTGGTCCGAACCCGAGGATCATCCTCATAGCTGCCAAGAAACAATATGTCCTAGAAGCACCGCTTAGGTGAAGCACCCATCCCGTAGAACCAAGACGTTATGAACGGCTTGGTAGTCTTGTTCTGATGATTACTCCTCGCTCGGTGCGGCATGCTTTACAGCTTAGGAACCGGGCTCCAAAAGCGCTTTTGAGCAACACGGAGCATATGAGATGTTTGAGGAGCTGAAAATGGTTTTCCAAGCTCATGCCTCGGGTCGAGAGATATGAAGTCTCCGACAAGTTCTATAGTTGTAAGATGGACGAAAATAGTTCACAAGGTGAGCACATACTCAAAATGTCCGGGTTGCACAACCGCCTGTCCCAAATGGACATTAACCTCCCGAACAAGGCGGTCATTGACAGAATCCTTCGGGCCGCTTCCCACCGAGCTACAAGAGCTTTGTGATGAACTACCATATGCAGGGGATGGTGAAAACTATTCTGAAGTATTTTCAATGCTGAAGTCGCTAGCCGTAGAAATCAAGAAAGAACATCAAGTGTTGATGGTCAATAAAACCACTAAGTTCAAGAAGGAAAGGGTAAGATGAACTTCAAGAAGGACGACAAGGATGTTGCTGCGCTTGCGATGGCTTGCCGGGAAGAAGTCAAAGATTGGACCCAAGCTCCTGAGACCGAGTGCTTTTATTGCAAAGGGAAGGGTCATCGGAAGCGGAACTGCCCCAAATACTTAGCGGACAAGAAGGCCGGCAACACTAAAGGTATATGCGATATACATGTAATTGATGTGTACCTTACCGATTACTCATAGTAACTCCTGGGTATTTGATACCGGTGCCGTTGTTCATATTTGTAACTCACAGCAGAGGAGCTGCGGAATAAGCGGAGAGACTGGTGAAGTACGAGGTGACGTCTTGGCGTCGGGAATGGTTCCAAGGTCGATGTGATCGCCGTCACGGCATGCTACCTCTACATTTACCCTACGGGATTAGTTTTTAAACCTCAATAGTTGTTATTTAGTGCCAAGTTTGAGCATGAACATTGTATCGGTGATCTCGTTTAATACAAGATGGCTACTCATTTAAATCCGAGAATAATGGTTGTTCTATTTATATGAGAGATATGTTTTATGGTCATGCTTCGATGGTTAATGGTTTATTCTTAATGAATCTCGAACGTGATGTTACACATATTCATAGTGTGAATACCAAAAGATGTAAAGTTGATAACGATAGTGTTGGGGAACGTTGCAGAAAATTAAAATTTTTCCTACGGTTTCACCAAGATCCATCTATGAGTTCATCTAAGCAACGAGTCATGGGAGAGTGATTGCATCTACATACCACTTGTAGATCACAAGGCGGAAGCGTTCAATGGAACGGGATGATGGAGTCGTACTTCGCCGTGATTCAGATCACCGATGACCTAGTGTCGAACGGACAAGCACCTCCGCTGCTCAACACACTTTTGAAAGGCGGATGACGCCTCCTCCTTCTTGATCCAGCAAGGGGAAGGAGAGGTTGATGATGATCCAGCAAAGACGACGGCGTGGTGGTGGATGCAGCAGAACTCCGGCAGGGCTTCACTAAGCAACTACGGGAGGAGGAGGAGGTGTAGCAGGGAGAGGGAGGTGCCAGGCCTTCAGGGTGCGGCCACCCCTCCCTCCCCAAGTCTCCTTGGCGCATGGGCCTCTTGGGGCTGGTGCCCTTGGCCCATATAGGCCAAGGCGCACCCCCTACAGCCCATGTGGCCCCCCGGGGCAGGTGGACCCCGGACCCTTTCGGCACTCCCAGACAATACCGATAAAGTGCGTAAACTTTTCCTGACCAAAATAAGACTTCCCATATATAAATCTTTACCTCCGGACCATTCCGAACTCCTCGTGACGTCCGGGATCTCATCCGGGACTCGAACAACATTCGGTTTGCTGCATACTCATATTCATACAACCTTGAAGGCCACCGAACCTTAGTGTGTAGACCCTACGGGTTCGGGAGACATGCGTATATGACCGGACGTTCTCCGTCAATAACCAACGGCGGATCTGGATACCCATGTTGGCTCCCATGTTCCATGATGATCTCATCGGATGAACCACGATGTCAAGGACTCAATCGATCCCGTATACAATTCCCTTTGTCTAGCGGCATTGTACTTGCCCGAGATTCGATCGTCGGTATCCCGATACCTTGTTCAATCTCGCTATCGCAAGTCTCTTTTACTCGCTCCGTAACACATCATCCCGTGATCAACCTCTTGGTCACATTGTGCACATTATGATGATGTCCTACCGAGTGGGCCTAGAGATACCTCTCCGCTTACATCGGAGTGACAAATCCCAGTCTCGATTCGTGCTAACCCAACAGCACTTTCGAGATACCGTAGTGCACCTTTTATAGCCACCCGATTGCCACGCTAGACGTTTGGTACACCCAAAGCATTCCTACGGTATCCGGGAGTTGCACAATCTCATGGTCTAAGGAAATGATACTTGACATTAGAAAAGCATTAGCATACCTAACTACGCATCTTTGTGCTAGGCTTAGGATTGTCTTGTCCATCACATCATTCTCCCAATGATGTGATCCCGTTATCAACGACATCCAATGTCCATGGTCAGGAAACGTAACCATCTATTGATCAACGAGCTAGTCAACTAGAGGCTTACTAGGGACATGGTGTTGTCTATGTATCCACACATGTATCTCGAAGTTTCCTATCAATACAATTATAGCATGGATAATAAACGATTATCATGAACAAGGAAATATAATAATAACAACTAATTTATTATTGCCTCTAGGGCATATTTCCAACAGATAGTCCCACATACTTGTGGCACTGCCGCCTTGGTCACATTGGTGTCAAGCGCATGAAGAAGCTCCATGCCGATGGACTTTTAGAGTCTATCGATTATGAATCATTTGACACATGCGAACCATGCCTTATGGGCAAAATGACCAAGACTCCGCTTCTCCGAACAATGGAGCGAAAGCAACCAACTTATTGGAAATCATACATACCGATGTAAAGTGCGGTCCAATGAGCGTTGAGGCTCATGTGGAGGATATCGTTATGTTCTCACTCTCACCGATGACTTGAGTAGATATGGGTATGTCTACTTGATGAAACACAAGTCTCGAGACCTTTGAAAAGTTCAAGGAATTTCAGAATGAGGTAGAGAATCAACGTGACCGAAAAATAAAGTTCTTACGATCAGATCGTGGAGGAGAATATTTAAGTCACGAATTTGGTACACACTTAAGGAAATGTGGAATCGCTTTCACAACTCACGCTACCGAACACCTCAACAGAACGGTGTGTCCGAACATCGTAATCGCACTCTATTGGATATGGTGTGATCTATGATGTCTCTATCGATTTACCGCTATCATTTTGGGGATACGCCTAGAGACAGCTACATTCACTTTAAATAGGGCAATCAGATAAATCCGCTGAGACGCATACACCGTATGAATTATGGTTTGGGAAGAAACCTAAGCTGTCGTTTCTAAAAGTTTGGGGATGCGATGCTTATGTCAAGAAACTTCAACCTGAAAAGCTCGAACCCAAGTCGGAAAAATGCGTCTTCATAGGATACCCTAAGGAAACCATTGGGTATACCTTCTACCTTAGATCCGAAGGCAAGATCTTTGTTGCTAAGAACGGATCCTTTCTGGAAAAAGAGTTTCTCTCGAAAGGAGTAAGTGGGAGGAAAGTAGAACTCGATGAAGTACTACCTCTTGAACCGGAAAGTAGTGCAGCTCCGTAAAAATGTTCCCGTGGTGCCTACAACGACCGGAGAGGAAATTATTGATGATGATCAAGGTACTCGATCAAGTTGCTACCGAACTTCGTGAGGGTCCACAAGGACACGTTCCACACCAGAGTGGTATGGGCAACCCCGCCACGAAATCATGTTGTTGGAAAACGGTGAACCTTGAACTATGAAGAAGCGATGGCGGCCCAGATTCCAACAAATGGCTTGAAGCCATGCAATCCGAGATAGGATCCATGTATGAAAACAAAGTATGGACTTTGACAGACTTGTTCGATGATCGGCGAGCGATAGAAAAACAAATGGATCTTTAGAAGAAGACGGACGCGGATGGTAATGTTACCATCTATAAAGCTCGACTTGTCGCTAAGGGTTATCGGCAAGTTCAAGGGGTTGACTACGATGAGACTTTCTCTCCCGTAGCTTAAGCTGAAGTCCGTCCGAATCATGTTAGCAATTGCCGCATACTATGATTATGAGATATGGCAAATGGGCGTCAAAAGCGACATTCCTTAACGGCTATCTTAAGGAAGAACTGTATATGATACAGCCGAAGGTTTTGTCGACCCTAAGAATGCTAACAAGGTATGCAAGCTCCAGCGATCCATTTATGGGCTGGTGCAAGCATCTCGGAGTTGGAACATTCGCTTTGATGAGATGATCAAAGTGTTTGGGTTTATGCAGACTTATGGAGAAGCCTCTTACATAAGAAAGTGAGTGGGAGCTCAGAAGCATTTCTCATATTATATGTAGATGACATACTTTTGATGGGAAATGATATAGAACTTTTGGACAGCATTAAGGCCTACTTGAATAAGAGTTTTTCAATGAAGGACCTTGGAGAAGTTGCTTATACATTAGGCATCAAGATCTATAGAGATAGGTCGAGATGCCTCATAGGTCTTTCACAAAGCACATACCTTGATAAGATATTGAAGAAGTTCAAAATGGATCAGTCCAAGAAAGGGTTCTTGCCTCAGACAGTAAGGTGTGAGATTGAGCTCGGCTCAATGCCCGACCACAACAGAAGATAAAGAAGAGATGAGTGTCATCCCTATGCTTCAGCCATAGGATCTATTATGTATGCCATGCTGTGTACTGCACCTGATGTAAACCTTGCAGTAAGTTTGGTAGGAAGGTACCAAAAGTAATCCCGGCAAGGAACACCGGATAGCGGTCAAGAATATCCTGAAGCACGAAAAGGACTAAGGACATGTTTCTCGCTTTATGGAGGTGACGAAGAGCTAAATGTCAGAAGGGTTACGCCGACGCTTAGCTTCGATAAAGATCTGGATGACTCTAAGTCACAAACCCGGATAATGTATATGTTGAATGGTGGAGCAAGTAAGCTGGTGCAGCCAAAAGGCGAGCGTCAGGGCGGATCTACATGTGAAGCGGAGTACATGGCAGCCTCGGAGGCAGCACATGAAGAAATTTGGGTGAAGGAGTTCATCACCGACCTAGGAGTAATACCCAATGCGCCGGGCCGATCAAACTCTTTCCGTGACAACACTGAGCTTATTGCACTTGCCAAGGAGCCTGTGTTTCACAAGAAGACCAGGCACATCAAGCTGCCGCTCAACTCCATTCGTGAAAATGTTCAAGATGGAGACATAGAAATTTGCAAAAGTACATACGGATCTCAATGTCGCAGATCCGGCTGACTAAACCTCTTCCATGAAAGCAAAACATGATCAACACCAGAACTCTATGGGTGTTCGATTCATCACAATGTAACTAGATTATTGACTCTAGTGCAAGTGGGATACTGTTGAAATATGTTCTAGAGGCAATAATAAAAGGATTATTATTGTATTTCTTGTTCATGATAATTGTCTTTTATTCATGCTATAATTGTATTATCCGGAAATCGTAATACACGGTGTGAATACATAGACTACAACATGTCCCTAGTGAGCCTCTAGTTGACTAGCTCGTTGATCAATAGATAGTCATGGTTTCGACTATGGACATTGGATGTCATTGATAACGGGATCACATCATTAGGAGAATGATGTGATGGACAAGACCCAATCCTAAGCATAGCACAAGATCGTAGTTCGCTTTTGCTAGAGCTTTTCCAATGTCAAGTATCTTTTCCTTAGACCATGAGATCGTGTAACTCCCGGATACCGAGGGAGTGCTTTGGGTGTACCAAACGCCACAACGAATCGGGTGACTATAAAGGTGCACTACAGGTATCTCCGAAAGTGTCATTCGGTTGACACGGATCGTAGACTGGATTTGGTCACTCCGCATGACGGAGAGGTATCTCCGGGCCCACTCGGTAATGCATCATCATAATGAGCTCAAAGTGACCAAGTGTTTGGTCACGGGATCATGCATTACCAGTTACAAGTAAAGTGACTTGTCGGTAACGAGATTGAATGAGGTATTGGGATACCAACGATCGAATCTCGCAAGTAACGACGGATTGACAAAGGGAATTGTATACTGGGGTTGCTTTGAATCCTCTATATCGCGGGTTCATCCGATGAGATCATCGAGGAGCATGGGGAGCCAACATGGGTATCCAGATCCCGGCTGTTGGTTATTGACCGAGAGCAGTCTCGGTCATGTCTGCTTGTATCACGAACCCGTAGTGTCTACACACTTAAGGTTTGGTGACGCTTAGGGTTGTAAAGATATTAGTATGCAGCAAACCGAAAGTTGTTCGAGTCCGGATGAGATCCTTGGACGTCACGAGGAGTTCCGGAATGGTCCGGAGGTAAAGAATTATATATGGGAAGTCGAAGTTTCGCCATCGGGAAAGTTTCGGGTTCACCGTATTGTACCGGGAACACCGGAAGGGTCCGGGTCCACCGGTGGGGCCACCCATCCTGGAGGGCCACATGGGCTGAAGTGGAGGGAACCAGCCCCGGTGGGCTGGTGCTTCAGGCCCCTCTCGCGCCTAGGGTTGGGAACCCTAGGGAGGGGCGCCCACTTGCCTTGGGGGCACTCCACCCGTGACCAGCCGCCCCTTGGAGATTCAATCTCTAGGCCGGCCCCTCGGGGACCCAATATATAGAGGGGAGGGAGGGCAGACCGCACTGTTACACCCGGCGCCTCCCTTTCCCTTGCTACACCTCCTCCTCCGTAGTCGCTTGGCGAAGCCTGCCGAACTCTCGCTGCATCCAACCACGCCGTCGTTTGTTGGATCTTCATCAACCTCTCCCTCCTCCTTGCTGGATCAAGGTGTGGAGACGTCATCCGCCTCCGCACGTGTGTTGAACGCAGAGGTGCCGTCCGTTCGCACTTGGTCATCGGTGATTTGGATCACGGCAGTACGACTCCTCAACCCCGCTTCTCTTGAACGCTTCCGCCATGATCTACAAAGGTATGTAGATGCACTCCTATCACTCGTTGCTAGATGAACTCATAGATGGATCTTGGTGAAACCGTAGGAATTTTTTTATTTTCTGCAACGTTCCCCAACACAGCCGGCTTGCTCCCTCCCTCGAAAGAGGCGCCTCATTAAGGAGACAAGACGAGGTAAGGCTATAGTGAGAGCCCGCCAAGCGGCGGCACTGTAGCCATGCTTACCTCGACAAAGCCCTCGTCATCAGGAGAGAGGCAACAGTAACCAGCCCCCGACAAGACCCCCAAGCGGTGGGACCTGCTTGTCGACCAGGAGGCCGGCAGCTGGCAGGACCCATCAGTCGGCAGGTCCCAGCGGCCGGCGGAGAAGCCGGGGAACATAGACACAGACGGCTAGGGCCCGCGCCCAGCCGGATTACCATTGTACCCCTGGGGGGTAGGCCTATATAAACCCCCAGGGCACCCATGCAAAGGGTAGATCTCTAATAGTTTTAGACACCACATTGAGGGGAGAAGAGAGCTAGCCTTGCCCTACTTCTTCCTCTCGCCGAACAGCTCAAGGAGCCTCTTGTAGCCACCTGTTGATCTGGTGATCGTGCGGAGACCCCGCAGAGCAGCAGTAGGAGTATTATCTCTCCGGAGAGCTCCGAAGCTGGGTAAGATCCGTCGGCGTGGATGTCTTTGCCTCATCCCGCTTCTGTGCACCGCGATGTCTTTATTGGCTCCCACAATGATAAGCCACCCGTTGGCATATGTCGCACCTACCACCCGACAAACATGATACAAACACAAGGAGCACACATCCGGGTCTTTATGGTGAGACCTAAAGGAAAAGGTGGAATGGGGTTTAAAGACCTTCGGACGTTCGACACACGTACACAAAAACGCGCCGGCAAGCAGTCATACAAGACCAAAACTATGCGTAAGCGAGTAAAGAAAAAACTGATTCAATCGCATCCATGATCGGCAAACTTCAACAATGACCATATCCACACCAACCATCTCATGACACCACACATACGACAAAGTCCTTCAATAGCAACGCCTTCAGAAAGAAAACGCCGCTCAAACGCTGCCGTCACCGGATCAAACCACTCAAGGTTAGAATCTAGGTTTTCACTCTAAAGAATCAGTCCGAGCAATGCCTTCAACAAAGTAACAACGTAAAAACATGCAGTAGCCAGGTATAACCAACTCGAATCAGACTTAAGCTTTCACTCCGGAGCTTAGTGTATCTACATAGAGATCTTAGACGATGGATAGGACCACACTGTATTCCACAAGGAGCAGATACTTGGCAGTGGAAACAAGTTCAGGCACCTGGTGGTCAAGAGGTTTTCCTTTTTGAGACACTAGTCAAGAGGGCTAAGCTCGAGGGGGCGTCTTGCATCCACAATGATAACATCCCTATGAGGTGTGTACTCTGACATTTCTCGATGTGAAGAAGCAAAAGAGACCGCAACAGGCATCACATAGGGTCAAGTGGGCAAGTGGCGGTGCCAACTTAGAAAGGCTCAGAAAGTACTCCCTTCGTCTCATAATCTAAGAGCGTTTTAACTCTTGGGAGTAGCAATCAGCGCAAGTAGGTTCAGACGATGGCACCAACTTAGCAAAAAGGTTGTCTACAAATTTTGCAATAATAAAGAGTAACCCCAACCTCAAAAAGAGCTTCGAGATCAAGCCTAACTAGGTCGCAGTTGCCATGGTGAAGATGCTAGCGAGCCTTGAGGGCAAATCCATGTATCCAACGAGGCCCAGCTGCCACATGGTGGAATATAGGCTAATGAACTTCAAGACCAAGCCTGACGAGGTCCCAGCTGCCATGTTAGAGCATATGTGCATACGCCCCAAGCTTTGCAAATTTTCATGTATTTTTATTCAAGTTCTTGTGCGGTCCATCAAATGGAAGAAAATTTGTATGGTGATACAATCAACTACTCCCTCCGTCCCAACGCTCTTATATTATGTTATGGGACAGAGGGAGTAGCTCGCACTCTTAGAACTTGCGCTTCTAGACAGTAGATTTAATTGGTCAAACAATCAAGCATAACCAACTTTGTAGTCTTGACGGGGCCTTCTTCAACCTACTCCCTCCGTTTCTAAATATTTGTCTTTGTAGAGATTCCAAATAGACTACCACATACGAATGTATATAAACATATTTTAGAGTGTAGATTCATTCATTTTGCTTCGTATGTAGTCACTTGTTGAAATCTCTAAAAAAACAAATATTTAGAAACGGAGGAAGTAGCTTGAAATGACTCTTTTTCAAACACAACCCAAAAGGCTAGCTAGTCATTATTATTGGAAGTCTCGGCCGAGTGAAATATAACATAAATTACACCACTGAAATAAGAGAGAGAGAGAGAGAAAAGCTGGTCTTATGCGCTATAGCTGCACCCATGCTTATCAGTTCTGGTTCTTGTTCTTGTGCACATTAAATTTTGAAATACCAGTTTTTATTTTTCTAGTGGTCAACGAAATTGAACAACAAGGATGATAAAAAGAAGAAGAAAAACATACTTATTTTAGAACTGTAATCCATAGGCCATAACATATGAGTCGAGTCAAGAAGAAAAACATACTTATTTTACAACTGTAATCCATAGGCCATAACATATGAGTTGAGTCACAAGAAGAAAAACATACTTATTTTACAACTATAATCCATAGGCCATAACATATGAGTTGAGTCATGGATCGTCGGTGCTATCTATATCAGGAGGTGTCATAAAAGAATTGAATGGCCGCACTAGCATATCTCTCTTGCGAAAGAATTCTTTTTCATGATCTTGTTTTCCACAGAAAAAATCTGCACTGCTTGGGTGCAAGATATTGGATTCATCTGGACAAAATGCACACGAGGCTCTAAAGCGGCACAACGGCTTTTCTGTTGACATTACAGGGAAAGATAAAGACAGAATTAGCTGCAAGTTACATTAATGATATGGATATACTCAAGTGGCTAGCAAACACAGTATGGCCGAATGTAAAGTATTTAGGTAGTACCTAAGATAGTGCATGTTTCAACGGCTATTTGGCACCAGCGTCTATCAAAATATAGCTCGGCAAAGAAGTGTTGCGTCTCGGCGGTGGCATCTACTGGGCGAGCCGAAAAGCCGAGGTGGTACCAGAAAGTTCCCCTAAAACCGACGCAGACAGCGTTCATCTCCGTGGTGGGAGGATACTCAGGATACTCGAACTCAGCACCCTGCATCTCAGCGATCGATCTCAAACTCTCAATCATAAGTATTAAGTACTCGCCTGGATGTATGAGAGGGAGAGACGGAGACAGTATCATACCGGGTTGTTGGAGTTGTAATGTTCAAGGGCGACGTCGACAAGCTGAGAAATTCGGAAGGCGACGATATCTCTGTCTCCAAATAAACAAGGGTACACCAAATAAATAAACATAATGGATGGATCTTTCGTTCGATGGTTGGTTATTCAGGGCAATCAGACGTTCATCGAGTGAAACTCATAATAAGTACTCCTATAAGAATAGATACATGCAAGCAATTGAGGAAATTTACAGAAAAAATATATCCAGTAGCTACGAATTACATACTCTTTTGACATACGGCTGCCTGGGGGAGGGTTGGCGTAATCAAAGGCAGCGGCGCCGCCGTCGCCGCCGGCAGTGGAAGAGAATAAGGAACCCATCGATGGATCAATGTCCCGGTGCCTCTTGGCGGCTGGCCAAAGTAAATAGAAGGATTTCCCCGTATATGTCAGTATGTGGTTAAGCCGATCGGGATCGGAGACTAGGAGTCCCTTTGCGTTACGGAAGATAAATAGCCTACGTTTGTTTATGCTCCACAAATAGCGTGTAGGCAGGCCGGCTGGTTGGATCTGGGCCGCAGGAGGGCCGTGTGTCCACTGTCCAGCGGGGGTTACGCCCCAATAGCCCACGTTTTTTTTGAGGGGTAAGGCCTAAGCTTTATTGATCGAAAATCACAGAAGGTGGGATGATGTTTACATCATGTGGCTGGTCAAACCACACATGACACCCAGGAGCTAGATTTAGAGCAAATCTGACTAGTCTATGAGCTTCTACATTACTACTACGACCCTCAAAAACCAAAGTACATAAAAACGAGGTAGATCTTGCTTTAATCTCAGTGATGATCGCACCATTCTTCTACCAGAGCTTTCCTATTGTACTTGCACACGTAGCCTACTAAGCACAAAGACATTTTCATAACCCTAATGATAAAGGCCAATGATAGGCGCCGGTGCACCGACCCAAATTTGGGCCGGTCGCTGCCCAGCCGTTCGATTCGGGCCGGTTCAGTCGTTGGATTGAGTCTTCTTAACCGTATCTTCTTCTTCCTCGCGCTCCTCTGCTCGTACCTTGCCACCGGTCGCCGCCCTCAACTCCAGTAACTACCTATCAGACTCGAAGCACCACCCCACGCGCTCGCCCGTCGCTGCCCATGCCGCCGGCCGCCGGCCTTGCCGTCATCGTCTCATGTCGCCGGATCCACGCATGCAGCAACTTTGGCTGCGGTTGCAGCTCCTTCACTGGCGGTGGCAGCTCCGGTCGTCGGCCTCGCTGCCGGTCGCCAGTCTCGCCGTCTCCGTCTCATGTCTTTCTCGCCGGATCCACGCATGCAGCAACTTTCACCCGTGGTTGCAGCTCCCTTGCTAGCGGTGGCAGCTCCGGTAGCGTCGGTCGCCGGTCGCAGCACACCGGCGACGAGCTCGCGAAAAAGTACTGGTTTGCTGGTGGCAACAAAAATGTCAGCCGGTAGTAGCAAAATATTGTGCTGGTTCGAGCAAAAAATGTTCGCCGGTGCCGCCACCACGTCGTTATTGAAGCAAAATCGATCACCGGTTGTAGCTTTTGTGATTGCCGATTGTAGCTTTTGTGATTACCGGTTGCAGCAAAAACAACTTCTAGTTCCATCTCACGTCGGTACTTCCAGCAAAAATCTTGTCCGCCGCCCTCCGCGGTTGCAGCATCTTTCCTACACGGTTGTAGCATTGACTCTATTGGTTCCAACAAATCTCACTTTGCAAAAACCTGTCGCCTTTCATTTCCAGATTTTTTATTCGTCGGTTCCAGCTTTTTATTTCGTCGGTTGCATCGTTTTTCTCAGCCGGATGCAACACTTTGTAGCAGAGTAGAACTTACGGTGGCTGGAGGTAGAAGAAAGGTAACCGATAAGGCAAGAGATAACCAGGGAGAAAAAGAAGGGCAGTCACGCGGGCCCATAATGTACACGTGAGACGTGGGGGAGCAGTTTGCCTGGGACTGCGCCAGCGTGGCATGAAAGTTAGCGTGATATGCGTGTTGTGCGCGCGAGTGAGCACGACCGGCCGAAAGTTGCACCGGTGCGCCGTATATAAGCGTTTCCCAATGATAAATGCCACACGTGGGATGTGTGGCACTCCAGCCTTGACGTTTTTCGATGATAAACCACGTAAGGATGGCAAATTCTAGTGACACACGGCAAGTTTCTTTCAAAAACAAACAAAAGCACAAAAGTTGTCATCCTTGCCAACTAAAGTGTCGTTTGAGGAAACCTTTTTTTGGAGGGACCTAAAGTTGTCATCCTCGCGTAACGAAACTTGCCACTAAACATGTTAGAAGTTACTATGTGCTCATACATGACGTGTGGCATTTATAAGATCCTTTTCTAAACTAATCAACGGGCAACGCTGACCACAACAGTACTAATCCAATCCTAACCGAACAGAAGGACGCAACGCTAAACTAGCACACTCCAAGCTAAACTCAAAATGATTGGATTAAGCTAACAATCATCCCCTAATCCAAGAGCACTTTTACAGTATCCAGAAATTAATATAGCCCGTCCATTTTTCCCATTCCGGTGTTTCATAAGATTTGGTACTCCATCACTAATCTCACGGAGTACTGATTTAAACACACACGGAGTACCAACACGTCAGGGGCAAAAAGGTAATCCATCAGCTTTGTTAATATTTTTTGTGATGTGTAATTAATATTTTCCCTTGTCTGAAATCATTTTGACCGACATAACCCTACTTCCCATTCATCTCGCGATGAACCACATTCCACAGTTGTTGGTGAGAGCAGCAGTGGCGGCGGAGTACATAGGGGGCTGAGAGCCGTAGTCGTGGCCAGGACGATGGCGATGTTGGGAAACATAGTAGATAATAAAAAAGTATCGCCCTACGATCACCTAGTAACACTATGAAGATGCAATAAAGGGTTTCGATCAGATCGTTACCAGCTCCGAGTTGCAGCGGAAGAATATGAGTCGGTGTATATCGTACTTGGAGTCCCTCGAACAATAGATGCCCGATCGATCTCGTGAATCGCCCACGAACAGTCACTCGAACAGAAGATCAAAAGCACAACCTCTCCACAAATTGCAAGTGTATGGTCTTCATGATCCGGCAGTGCTTCGCTGTCGAGAGCTAATCATCGCCAGAGAATTAGAAGGAAGATATTAGAACCACACTGGATTTCTAATTATGAGGATTAGAGAATCTATGTCTAGCTCTAATTAGATCAAATAGGACCAACTAGAAATAAAACTAGAGAACTAGAGGAGGCTCCAAAATTTGTGTATTCAAAAGTGACTAAAATCTCTAGTATATATAGGTCGGAGGAGAGGGGAGGGAGTGTCATAAGGCGGGAAGGAACTACCCCCTTTGCGTTGGCCAAGAGGAGGGGAGTCCCCCTCCAATTCGGCCTCCTCTCCCCTTTCCATGGGGAGAAGGGGGCGCCACCCCTTTTGGGCCCAAGCGGCCCAAGTAGCCTTCCATCACTTGGCCTTTTAAGACCCGTTGATATTAAATTAATATAAAAACTTCCTAATTATTATTAAAGACTTTTATTACTAATTTAACATCACAGAAACATTTTCCACAGCTACATCATTTATCGAGAATACCCGGTATTGCCCGATAAACTCCGAAACCCGTCCAGTGACCCCTAAACGCTTCCGGTTTCTCTCGAAACTATTTCGAATATTAGTGAAACTATTTCACTAATATGTCCTCATTATTCTCATCCTAATAGCACTTAGCAGATCGTCATTACCTTAAACTTGTGACCTAATAGGTTCGGTAAAACATATATGAACAAAACCCCTTTCGTTCAATGACTTATAGCAGAACCATGGACGTCCATATTAATCCCTATGAGTACACGAATGACATTTCAGTGAACCTTCGGTTATCATGAGCTATTCCCTTTGCTTCATAATACTTTACAGAAGCCGAGGTGAGATGTATCAGTATCCTCTTGAGTCATTCTCATGTTCACTATACCGGTCTCCCTATTATCGGTTTTGTTCTTCTTTCTCGTTGACATGTTCTGGCAGCCAGACGATGGTGGATGTCGTCACACCGAGAGGGCCCTTAAGAGTATCTCTCCATCGTCGGAGGAGCAAATCCCACTGTTGGGCTATCTAGTCCCTTGTCAAACTTTCCGATGCACCTGTAAGTTGTTGTTATGATCATAGTGTTACATATGATGTTTGAGCAATCCCAAAGTTCATCGTACAGTAAGAAGTGACTACAACACTCTCATGTTCTAAGGAACTAAAGCATATATTAACTCTTTGTGTTATAATAATTGACTTGTGATGACAGCTTCTCAAAGTGTAACAAACAATGTTGGGTCAATTCAATGTGATCATTCTTCTAACGTCATATCCTCAATGTTGTTTTAAGACTATCATTACACTTAATGATATATCAAGATCCAAAAAACATGATCATAAACAACACTTGAGCTAGTCTTAGAGGCGGGACTAGGAATTAAATTGTACTGTTTATCATTCCACAAGTGTATATTTTTCCATTGATACATATATTCCGGTGATCATAGCAATTATAGCACAGAATATAAACTCTTAATTATAAACATATAAATATAATAATACAATATTATTGCCTCTAGGGCATATTTCCAACAGTCTCCCACTTACAGTAGAGTCAGTAATCTAGTTAGCACATTTTCTTTAACACTAATGGTAATCCGGTGTTTGTCCATTCTTTGCTTGTTGTATAGCCTTCATCCTATCAGATCTTTACAATTTCAGATCCACGTGTATTATTTACATTTCTTTGCATCTATTATGCTTTCAAAAAAATTCATAATTTGTGTGAAGCTGACTTTCTATGTATGAAATCACTAGTAGCATCATTGATTCCTTAGACTGAGCTGTGGAACCACTATTAAGAACATTCTTCCAATAGCACAAACATCTAGAAATCATAGCAAGTTCATAAATGAACTTTTGATTCATCACCCTCCATTTGGTGCTTTTAAAGCAAGAATATACTCAGTCTTTTGTTATAAAATTCACCACAGTAACTTTCTTGGATAAATTCCAACTTATTGTGCCACCATAAATCATTTGATTTGAAGTCGAAAATCGCTTGGAGCACCGATGAAGATTTTATTGATGTACTACGTACTTACAATGAGTATGTATTGATGTAACTCCTTACAATAATTTCTTCATTTTCTCCATATGCGAGAAACATGTCATCAGTACTTAACAACATTTCTACTGTTGCTATTATCCACAATTAGATCATTATGGCAACTTACCCACAACTAACTTGGAGTACTGGACATATCTGATTATTTACATACCTTGGAATACAAGTGTGATTGAAATCATGTATTTCACTCATCAGTATTTGAGGATACCGATTCTTGCTAAACTCCTTCCATGTGACTGTCACAAGAAACTCTTCCTGACAGTTTTTCATACTAAACTGTTTTAGTATCTTGTCAATACATATTTTGGCTAAGCCCGATCAGACACTACTATCTCCATAGATCATTGTACCTAATTCTAAGGCTCTATTGCCTAAGTACTTTACTGAAAAACTAGTTCCAATAAAGTTTTAATTCCTGTCAAGAAATTATATAATTTCCAATTAAGAACGAGTCATGCACACACTCTGTTTAGAAATATTATCAAGCTCCCACTTACTTTCTTGTAAATACAAACATCTTGGCTTTCCTCGATGAAATCAAATTATTTGAGCATTCCATTAGAACAAAGATTCCAACTCCATTATGCTTGCTTCAGTCCATTATAGGATCTCTTGAAGTTTGCACACTTACTCATCTTCTGGATCAAAAAATTACCTTGGACCGTCTCACATATACAACCTTTGTTCTATTTAGATCTCATGGAAATCATTTTGACATCCATTATTATATTTCAAAATTGAAATATTTAACATTCTAGTTTAACCCGAACTGACTTTAAGTTTTGCTATGACGAGACAATTTTGTTATAGTTAAATTCTTGATCTTGTCATAAGCTAGTAGTAACAATTCAAGCTTTATAAAACATTTTTTTTATCTTTGTCAATTTATAGATCCATTACTTTTCGCCAGACTCTAAGTCTTCCGGAGGGTTTATCATGTTCTAAAATTGAATTATGTAAATGGATACTATCTCGGATAACTTTGGCATACAGCCAATTTTCGGAGTTAGGGCCCATCAACACTTCTTTGTGTATAGGTTCATTGTTTGTTCAACTATATTTCATCTGCACACCACAAATGTATGTACGAATTTGCCCAACCTATGTAGTTGAACAGCAAGTTCGACCAAAGTCTTTATATCTCATGTAAATACTTTCATATTAGTCATGGTATGAAATTATAGAATTAATTCTGGTGTTTCTTTTCTTTGACCTAATCGTGAAGATTCTGCAATGTTGTCGAGTTGCACTGTCCTCCCACTCACTCTTCTGCAGAGAACTTGAAAATTTCTGCACTCTATGGAAAATACTTTGCCTCGGCATAATGATAGATGAATACCCAACCATTTGGGATAACCTACAAAGTAGCACTTATTTCAATAAATTTGATGGCGTTCTTTTCATTGTAAAAGCCACGGTCACTAAAGCATCACACTAAAAAATATACTGGTGAAATAATTAATGTCATCTTTGATCTCACCATATCATACATAGTTTGATTACTTGTTGTAATATCCCAAATTTTCAATTTGGCATGTTATACATAGGTCATCTATGCATATCATATTTTATTGCATTCTCGCTTGCCATCCTCGAAATCCTAAGCAACTTAAGGACCCTCGGAGAGAGTTGGGGATTTTCGAATTTTCATATTTGAATTTTATCAAATAATGAAGACGAGGATTTTGGATTTTATTATTTTTCTCTCCGGAAAATATTTCATGTTTAATAATAAATGAGAGGAGATAATATGACTTCTCCAAAAATAACTGAAATATCGGAGGAAAAATGTTAAAATCATTATTTGAATTTTTATTTTATTTTTTTTTGGAATTTTATTTGCCTAGAAAAAAATTTGCATATATTTAAAAATTGCATTTTAGGGGCCAAGAAAAGTTAATCTTGTTCTAAATATTTTATTTAGGCAAAGAAAACTTTTTTTGAAATTTTTAGATTTTTATTTATTTTTCTAGGATTTTTATAAGTTTCATGAACGTTTAAAAAAAAACAAATGAACCATGACCGGGCCAAAGGCCCAACCCGAAGCGAACTTGACTGACCGACCAGCCATCGCCTCACTTCTTGGCGCACATGGCCGCCCTGGCCGGGACCGAGTCCAAGCCGTGCCTCCCCTCCCGCCGCCTTGCCCCTCCTCCAAGCCACCGCCCCCTCTTTAAATAGCCCCCCCTCTCTAGCCACCACCACTTGTGCCCGCCACCTCGGACCCGAGCCGAGGGCAGAGCCCGAGCCCTTGCCGCCCTTGGCCGTCGCCGCCGCCTCCGCGCCTCCCGCCCCTCGCCGAGCCGCCCGAGCCCTAGCCGCCCTCGCCGCCCCTCGCGGACCACGCCGAGCCGCCCGCCTGCCCGGACGACCATGGGAGGTAGCCCTCGTCGCCAGTTTTTTTAAAAAAAGAACCCTTCGATTTTTTATAGAAAAACCCTAGCCAGTTTTTTTATATAGATTGGTTTTATTTCTCCGGTTTATTTATTTTGCGAGCGTTCGCCCGTTTGTTCGTTTTTACGAACATGTTCATCGTTTAGGTTCTGCTAACGAACGTTCATTCGTTTAGCCGTTCGTCGTTTTCTTTTATCGGGTTTAATCCACGATTATTCCGATCGCGATTTCTGATCCGATGTTCGAATTAGTATAACTTTTCGCTCGTTTATCGGAATCAGGCGATTCAAGCGCCTGGAGTTTCATCTCGAAACCCTCTTTCCGAATAGCCAACTTAAATCAGTTTTTGCCTCTTTAAATTTGACCCTAGTTCAGATTAGTAAACGGATCTTGTTTACATGCCGTTTGAGTTTCGTTGCTCCGTTTGGTTTGATTCTTTTGCAAACCGGAGTTCTTAAGTTGAACTCTCCGGTCAACCTCTTTCGATTGAAGTTTCGTTTGTGCATCTTTGCTTATTGCTTATGTATGTATTGTTTGCTTGCGATAGAATTCCCGAGTCTTGAGCGTGTTACTCTGAGTCTCTAGGATTCACGGATCGTCAGCAAGGCAAGTAACACTTGATCATACCCTTTTCATACCCATTTTTTATGCATTAGTTTCAACCCTCAAACACTGCATGATTAGGATGTCATTAATTTGTGGGTTGGGAAGTAGATGATGAGGTAGGAACCTATTGCCCTGTTATTATCAAACCCTTGGGAGTTACTTCTACGTGTTGCTTATATTGCTATGCTATGCTCGTAGACGTGGTTTGGGTTTGAGAGATATTCACGACAGATGTGAGATTGTTAATTAATGGTTTACTATAAGGTGGAAACTTAAATACACATCTGGGTGGATTGAGGCACACAGGGAACCCAAAGTGTTATACATTTTATTTTTGGAAACTGGGAAATTGCAGGTGTGATCTTCCTATGGACCGCCACCGGGCTCAAAGGGAACTGAGATTATTCATGCTAGAAACTTCCGTGTGCAGCCACAAGCTATTATGGGCTCTAGCATAGTTGAGTAAGTTACGTGAAGCTCTCGAAGAGGTAGATCAGCAGGTGGTGGGTTTTATAGGTTTGGTATGATCTATCTGGAGTAGAGAGGTAATGTTTACGAAAGGCGTGTCTCGGTCATCCGTTTCTCAAACACCATGTAAAGTAGAAATCAACGGAGGCGATCGAGTCTTGTGGGGAAAAGTGCGCAAACCTCTGCAGAGTGTACAATCTAATCATGGTTAGCCGTGTCCTCGGTTATGGACAATTCGAGTATCTAGTACTTGAGTATTCACATGTATCTCATCACTCTAAATTAATACTGTTGGGTTGATAATTACTTTAATTGGGATTGAGTTGGGGTTATACCTTCTCAATGATGATTCAACCACCATGATAGTTAAAGTAAAACTTATTCCTTTGATGTAGGGAAAAAAAATTGGCTTTTTGCAAAACTGTAACCGTAGAGCTTTCCACCAGCCATATATGCATGTAGTATAGCTTATTCTTTCATCACTCTCTATGTGTTACATTGCCAGCATATTCCATGTCTTGACCGTTTGCTGGGCTGCAACGTATTATGTTGCGAGACTTTTCAGACGAGGAGTAAGGTTCGATGAGTCGTTCTTGTGCAGCTCAATTATGCCGTTGGAGTTGATGGACTCACTTTATCTTCCAAGCCTTCATTTGTTATCGCATTAGATGGCCTTAAGCCATATTATTGTAATAAGTTCTCTTTTGAGACATTCGATGTAATAAGTGTGTGATTGCTACTACTGTTATAAATCCTTGAGTACCGTGTGTGTGTCGGCCATTACCGATCCAGGGGATGACACGGAAGCTACGTAGACTTGACCATCCGAGGTCGGGTCGCTACAAGATGGTGTCAGAGAACACGCTGATTGAGTGTAGGACATGACCACTAAGATAAAACCATAGGCCACTCCTCTCTACTCAATTCTGACCCCTCTCCATTTTTCCACTCTTTAGGATGACAGAGATGAAGTACAAGTTTGCACAACCGGATGAAGACACACCTTTTGGACGCCACTTGAAGGAAGTCACTAGGTACTGAACATTGGAATACCAAGCTTCACCGGACGCATAACGCCACCTTACGAGAAGAAGAATGCTGGAAGATTCAAGCTCTAGTTCCCGGAAGGACGTTTGCGCCAAGCACGGAGCCCATAGTGTGTGTTTTCAATGCACCAACATGGAGTTTGGGAAAGAGTATGGCAGCTCACATTACATTGGGACACATTGGAGAAATCTACAATAAGGAGCTTAAAGACACCATATACCAAATATGTGGGCGCCGAGACGAGCAATGGGAAGTAATGAGCACCAAGAAGGATAGATCCATTGCAGCTTACATCCAGAGCTAAACCAGCACATTCGGCGTCAAGAGAACGGATGTCTTGTGCAGACATGATGGATTTGAAGAAGGCGAAAACTAGGATCATCGTCTTTGGAGGAAGAACTCAAGTCTACACGCGATGGATATGGAGGAAGAAATCAAGACCCTCTTGGAGAAGAATGACGACCTAGTCAAGAAGATCGGAGTCTTCATGGGAGGACCAGCACGAAAGAAGAGGAGCAAGAAGAGGAAGAAGATCCCACTTGTCCCGGACAACTACATCATCATCGCATTTACACCGACTCAGATCCAAGTGATGATGACTATGAAGATGAAGTGGAGGGCAGACATCATGGAGTCTTCCACCGATCAAAATTTCTAAGATGACCACCATATAATAGTAGTATTTCCCCCATGTAACTAGTAGTAGTTGAGCACTTATGCGATAGTCCTAGACCGTTTTGTATGCCCTTGCTTGCTTGATTGAATGAATATATGTGTGTTTGCCTCATGTGCATATGGGTAGTGTTTTCTCACTAGACCTCTTTCTATTCTAATCTCTTCCATCTAAACCTTTAGATGCCTCCGAGACGTGACCCCGGTTTTGTTTTCCCACCGGAGCTCACCAGATTGATCCAACGGCGAGAATGCCTTGATGCACGATTGCTAGTTGAGAACGAGGGCAATGCCAACAACAACAACAACAACAACAACCCACCGCCAAAGTGGACAATTTAGCCCGTTTTACGAGGTTACAACCGCGGTGTTTTCCAAAGAGCACCGAGCCAATAGTTGCGAGATGATTGGCTACGCCGTATTGGAAGGGAGTTAACCACCGCGGGATGCACGGATCTTTGAAAAGTGCGCTTTGCCGCACATCAATTGGATGGACCAGCGGCTGCATGGTGGGGAGAATTACACGGCTACTTTTCCTATAGCCAATGTCACTTGGGACCAGTTCAACAAGCTTTTCGCTTGCGGCCCATGTTTCAAGCTGGAGCCCCGCAGATAAAGAAGCGTGAGTTCCGCAACTTACGCCCGAGAACCGTCTTGTGGCCCGATGCGTGGATGAGTTTAGCAAGTTATCACGCTATGCCCACGATGATGGAGCCACGAGATGCATGAAGCAGGAGAAGTTTATGGAAGGGCTGAATGATGAGATGAGTATGCAGCTGATGGTGGCAACTTTCAACAACTACCAGGAGTTGGTAGATAAAGCTCTAATGATTGAAGGAAAGCAGCAGCAGATTGAGAGTCGTAAGAGGAAGTATGGACAAGGGAAGTATAACTCAGGAGCTCACCAGAAGCCTCGCTTAACCCCGAACTCGGGAGGACTTATTCATAACCATGGAGGACATAACCATCTTTGGAGGAGGATCGCATAATGGTGCGAAGAATGGGAATGGGAATGGATTCAACAATAATCGAGAATCGCTCAAACCCAGCTACACCCGCCAAGAGGGACTTAAGCCAAGTTATTTGCTTTAAGTGCGGGAAGGCAGGGCACTATGCCAATGGCGCCTACGAAGGAAAGAATGGAAACAGAAATGGAAGCGCTGGTAAGAAGCCCAATCCATTCAACAAAGCACAAGTGAACCACGTTAACATGGAGGAAATTGAAGAGCAGCCGGACGCGGTAATAGGTAAGTTTTTGGTTCAGTCATTTACCGCTATTGTTCTTTTAAATCTTGGTGCATCGCATTCATTCATATCAAGGGATTTGTGGATAAGTTTAAGTTACCAACCCGGACCCTTAGGACACCTCTTTTAGTGAGCTACTTTGGAGGCGAGTACATGGCTAGCAGATGGTGCACCCAGATACCCCTAATCGCTAAGTACGCATGTTTTTCCGTCTGACCTAATTATCTTGGAGTCGCAAGGATTGGATGTGATATTAGGTATGGATTGGATGTCAAAGTTTGGAGGAAGTATTGACTGTGCTAGCAAGTCAATTTATCTTACCACCCCAGAGGGAAAAAGGATTAAGTATGTATCTAGGCATGTGCCTAGGAGGAGCCAAGTGAATACCCTCACGGGAGTTGTACAGGAGGAAGTACCTGTAGTAAAGGATTATCCAGATGTTTTTCCCGAGGAGTTACCAGGCTTGCCACCGGACCGAGACATCGAGTTTCTGATAGAACTAATGCCAGGTACAGGGCCAATATCAAAGAGACCCTACCGGATGCCCGCAAATGATCTGGAAGAAATTAAGAAGCAGATCAAGGAACTATTGGAGAAAGGGTACATTCGTAGAAGTTCATCACCTTGGGGAGCCCCAATTACTTTTGGTGGAGAAGAAGGATAAATCCCTAAGGATGGTTGTTGATTACCGAGCTCTGAATGAAGTAACGATAAAGAACAAGTATCCATTACCTATGATTAATGATCTGTTTGATCAATTGCAAGGAGCTAAGGTGTTTTCGAAGATTGATCTACGATCAGGATACCATCAGTTGAAGATCCGAGAGAAGGATATACCAAAGACAACATTTACCACACGGTATGGATTATATGAGTATACGGTTATGTCGTTTGGACTGACTAACGCCCCTGCCTATTTCATGAGTATGATGAATAAAGTGTTCATGGAGTATTTGGACAAGTTTGTTGTGGTGTTTATTGATGATATTATGATTTACTCGAAGAACGAGGAGGAGCACGCAGAACACCTAAGTTTGGTTCTCGAGAAACTCAGAGAACACCAGTTATACGCCAAATTCAGCAAGTGCGAGTTTTGGTTGAAGGAAGTTTGATTTCTTGGGCATGTTATATCAAGAGAGGGTATAGCAGTAGATCCCAGTAAAATTCAGTCAGTCACTGAATGGTTGGCACCCACTTCGGTCAGCGAGATTCGCAGTTTCCTTAGACTGGCAGGATATTACCGGAGATTCATTGAGAATTTTTCCAAGATTGCTAAATCAATGACAGAATTGCTAAAGAAGGATACTAAGTACAAATGGACAGAGGATTGGGAGACAAGCTTTCAAGAGTTGAAGAAAGCGGTTGATTACAGCCCAGTCTTGACCTTGCGAGGATATACATAAGGAGTTTCAAGTGTATTGTGGCGCCTCTCGCTTGGGACTTGGATGTGTTCTTATGCGGAGACGGAAAAAGTTGTTTCGTATGCCTCACGACAAGCTGAAGCCACATGAGTTGAACTATGCCACGCATGATTTGGAGTTGGCAGCTGTAGTGCATGCATTAAAGACACAGAGACATTATCTCATTGGAAACCGTTGTGATGTGTACACGGATCATAAAAAGTTTGAAGTACATTTTCACACGAAGGAGTTCAACCTCGGAGCGGAGGAGATGGCTGGAGCTTATAAAAGATTACGATATGAAGCTACACTATCATCCAGGAAAGGCCAACGTCGTAGCAGACGCTTTGAGTCGGAAGAGCTATGCCAATATCCTTGAAAGTAGAGGAATGCCAAAGGAGTTAACAGAGGATATTATGGAACTTTAGTTGGAGATTGTTCCAAGAGGTTTTCTTGCAACAATGGAGGTTCAGTCGACCTTGTTAGACAAGATTCGAGAAGCTCAGAAGGAGGATAAAGAGATTGCTGAGATAAAGAAAAGATGGGCAAAGGAAAAGCCAAAGGTTTTCGTGAGGATGAGCACGATACCTTGTGGTTTGAGGCCGGATTTATGTGCCCCACAATTCGGAGATCAGGAAGTTAATACTTCAAGAGGCCCATGACTCACCATACTCGATACACCCCGGAAACACCAAGATGTATTTGGACTTGAAGGAGCGTTTACGGTGGTGGTATGAAGAAGGATATTGCCGAGTATGTAGCCATTTGCGATGTATGTCGAGAGTGAAGGCAGAGCACCAAAAGCCAGGATTTGTTGCAGCCTATGCCAATACCGAATGGAAGTGGGACAAACTTGGCATGGATTTTATCACCGGATTACCCGAGAACCAAAGCAGGATATGATTCAATATGGGTAGTTGTGGATCGTTTGACCAAAGTAGCTCACTTCATCCCGGTGAAAACAACTTATACAAGTGCCAAGTTGGCCAAGATATATATGAACAGGATGCATTATGTTTGCCACGGAGTTCCGAGGAGCATCGTGTCGGATAGAGGAACACGGTTTACTTCAAAGTTTTGGCATCAACTACACGGACTTTGGGTACAGTTGGAATTCAGTACCGCTGCGTTCCACCCATGCACGGATGGACAGAGCAGAGAGAGTTAACCAGATTACGGAGGATATGTTAAGAGCACATGCGGCTAGATTATGGATCTAGTTGGGATGACAATTTGCCGTCTGCGGAAATTCTCATATAACAACAGCTACTAGGCCAGTTTGAAGATGGCACCGTTCAAGCTTCTGTATGGACGCAGATGTAGAACACCTTTGATGTGGGATGAGGTAGGAGACCGTCGATTGTTTGGACCAGATTTGATCAAAGACTTCGAGGAGGAGAAGGTTAAACTCATCGAGAGACGGACTAAAAGATTGCTCGGTCTAGGCGGAAGAGTTACGCAGATTCAAAACGCAAGGAAGTAACCTATGAAATTGGAGATGAGCCTATTCATGAGTATCACCCCGAGGGGAGTGAAACGTTTTGGAGTAAAAGGAAAGTTGGCCCCAAGATTTGTAGGACCGTATCGTGTTTTGGAGCGGATGGGAGAAGTTGCCTACAAGGCTGGAGTTACCCGAAGGATTGTCGGGAGTTCACGATGTGTTTCACGTGCTCGCGGTGAAGAAGTGCCACACTGAGATGGCCGATATACCGTTAAAGGATACAGTGCCCCTAGAGGCGATACAGTTGGATAGTAATTTGACTTATGAGGAGAAGCTAGTAAAGATTCTGGATTTCGACAGCCGAGTCACACGCAACAAAGTTATCAAGTTTTGCAAAGTTCAATGGAGCCACCATACCAAGGAGGAAGCCACCTGGGAACGAGAAGATGATATTCGCAAGGACCATCCACACCTATTTTCTAGCCAACCCGAATCTTGAGGGCGAGATTCATCTTAAGGGGGGTAGGTTTGTAACATCCCAAATTTTCAATTTGGCATGTTATACATGGGTCATCTATGCATATCATATTTTATTGCATTCTCGCTTGCCATCCTCGAAATCCTAAGCAACTCAAGGACCCTCGGAGAGAGTTGGGGATTTTCTGATTTTTCATATTTGAATTTTATCAAATAATGAAGACGAGGATTTTGGATTTTATTATTTTTCTCTCTGGAAAATATTTCATATTTAATAATAAATGAGAGGAGATAATATGACTTCTCCAAAAATAATTGAAATATCGGAGGAAAAATGTTAAAATCATTATTTGAATTTTTATTTTATTTTTTTTGGAATTTTATTTGCCTAGAATTTTTTTTGCATATATTTAAAAATTGCATTTTAGGGGCCAAGAAAAGTTCATCTTGTTCTAAATATTTTATTTAGGCAAAGAAAACTTGTTTTGACATTTTTAGATTTTTATTTATTTTTCTAGGATTTTTATAAGTTTCGGCGGAACGTTTTTTTTTAAAATGAACCGCGCCCTGGGGCAAGGCCCGGCCAAACCCAGCCGACCAGCCACCGCCTCACTTCTTGGCCATTGCCGCCTTGTGGCCGGTGAGTCGAGCGGACTCCCCTCCCGCCGCCTTGCCCCTCCTCCAAGCCACCGCCCCCTCTTTCAATAGCGCCTCTCTAGCCACCGCCACCGCCGCCATGCCGCCACCTCGGACCCGAGCCGAAGGCAGGCCCGAGCCCGACGCCGCCGCCCTTGGCCGTCGCCGCCGCCTCCAGCCTCCGCCCCCTCGGCGAGCCGCCCGCCCGAGCCCCTAGCCGGACCAGCCGGGCGGCCCGCCCCATGGGGCGACCTCACCGGAGGTAGCCCTTGTCACCGGTTTTTTTAAAAGAACCCTTCGGTTTTAGAAAACCCTAGCGCTTTTTTATATAGATCGGTTTTATTTCTCCGGTTTATTTATTTTTGCGGCGTTCGCCCGTTTGTTCATTTTACGAACATGTTAAATCGTTTAGGATTACGCTAACGAACGTTCGTTCGTTTAGCCGTTCGTCGTTTTCTTTTATCGGATTTAATCCGCGATTATTCCGATCGCGATTTCTGATCCGATGTTCGAATTAGTATAACTTTTCGCTCGTTTATCGGAATCAGGCGATTCAAGCGCCTGGAGTTTCATCTCGAAACCCTCTTTTCGAATAGCCAACTGAAATCAGTTTTTGCCTCTGTAAAATTTGACCCTAGTTCAGATTAGTAAACGGATCTTGTTTCTCTCGCCGTTTGAGTTTCGTTGTTCCGTTTGGTTTGATTCTTTTTGCAAACCGGAGTTCTTAAGTTGAACTCTCCGGTCAACCTCTTTCAGTTGAAGTTTCGTTTGTGCATCTTTGCTTCTTACTTATGTATGTATTCTTTGCTTGCGATAGAATTCCCGGTCTGAGGCGTGTTACTACGAGTCTCTAGGATTCACGGATCGTCAGCAAGGCAAGTAACACTTGATCATACCCTTTTCATACCCAGTTTTTATGCATTAGTTTCAACCCTCAAAAACTGCATGATTAGGATGTCATTAATTTGTGGGGTGGGAAGTAGATGATGAGGTAGGAACCTATTGCCCTGTTATTATCAAACCATTGGGAGTTACTTCTACGTGTTGCTTATATTGCTATGCTATGCTTTCGTATCGTGGTTTGGGTTTGAGAGATATTCACACAGATGTGAGATTGTTAATTAATGGTTTACTATAAGGTGGCAACTTAAATACACATCTGGGTGGATTGAGGCACTTGGGGAACCCAGTGTTGTCTGTTTTTTTTGGAAATCCCGGGGTATCCGTGTGATCTTCCTAAGGACCGCCACCCAGGCTCAAAGGGGCTGAGATTATTCATGCTAGAAACTTGATTGTGCAACCACAAGCTATTATGGGCTCTAGCATAGTTGAGTAAGTTACGTGAAGCTCTCGAAGAGGTAGATCAGCGGTAGTGGGTTTTATAGGTTTGGTATGATCTATCCGGAGTAGAGAGTTAATGTTTACGAAAAGGCATGTGTCTCGGTCATCCATTTCTCAAACACCATGTAGTCACGTAGAAATCAGCGGAGGCGATCGAGTCTTGTGGGGAAAAGTCAAAACCTCTCGCAGAGTGTACAATCTAATCATGGTTAGCCGTGTCCCCGGTTATGGACAATTCTGAGTATCTAGTACTTGAGTATTCACATGTATCTCATCATTCTAAATTAATACTGTTGGGTTGATAATTACTTTAATTGGGATTGAGTTGGGGTTATACCTTCTCAATGATGATTCAACCACCATGATAGTTAAAGTAAAACTTATTCCTTTGATGTAGGGAAAAAATTGGCTTTTTGCAAAACTGTAACCGTAGAGCTTTCCACCAGCCATATAGGCATGTAGTATAGCTTATTATTTCATTACTCTCTCTGTGTTACATTGTGACATATTCCATGTCTTGACCCGTTTCGGGCTGCAACGTATTATGTTGCAGACTTTTCAGACGAGGAGTAAGGTTTGATAGGTCGTTGCCGTGCAGCTCAGTTATGCCGTTGGAGTTGATGGACTCACTTTATCTCCCAAACCTTCCACTGTTATCGCATTAGATGGCCTTAATCCATATTATTGTAATAAGTTCTCTTTTGAGACATTCGATGTAATAAGTGTGTGATTGCTACTCTGTTATAAATCCTTCGAGTACTGTGTGTGTCAGCATTACCGATCCAGGGATGACACGGAAGCACAGAGGCTTGACCATCTGAGGTCGGGTCGCTACACATGTACTCAAAATACTCTACTCTTAGCATTGCTCTGGGAGGTGCAAGCTATAAAATACTTTTCACTACTCATCTGACATCCGCTAAATTTGTAACTCAAATATTATTTCCGCAATCTAATTGAAGAAACATAATTTTCTTGTTAAAATAAGTTCTACTTCATCTTGAAGACCTTCTGAAAACATTTCAAAGGATCTATATTTATGTCTCAATAAGTAAATAAATATCTACTTGATTCATCCTTGAAGATAGATAAATCCACTACTTGCAACAACACCTATTGGACTATACACATCAACATGCATATTCCAATTATTTTGTTGCTCGTTCTTTATGGCCCTTGAACGACATTTTAGTGTACTTCACTAATTAGACGAAAGTTGCAAGTGTCAGATGATTCATAATCAGATGACTTCAAAATCCATTACCATGGAATTTCTCCATGTTGGTTTCCCCAATGTGACTAAGTGCAGTGCAATACAGTATTGTATTCTTTTAGTCTTGCAACATTTAGCGTCAATATTATGGATGATTAATTTTATCATCAATATTTATAACATACCTCTTATTCACAATAGGAGTATGTCGTTTTGTTTAGAACATCGAACAACTGTTGTTCTCTCATGAACAACCCCCTTGCAACTTCTATGCAGTGTGCTAGAGTGTACACAACTCTAAAATGAATTATGATAAGTACAGAGGAAATACAATGATGGAAATACTATAACTTTTACAAAGTTTCCATTAAATATTTTAACATCATTGTGTGTTGGTCATTTAGGCCATAGTTTGTTGCAATGATTCACAACAACATGTAATCGAGTTGATATCCTTGTAATAAACTTTTAACCACAATGTCAAAGAATTAATGATTAACAATTTAATCACATTTCCCAAGGATTACATTTTATTTGACCAACTTTCTCGACATCTTAGAACTTGTGACATTCATACCTGAACTGGACATTCCAGTCTTCTTTTATTTCTTCCTTTTTAGTTCTTATAGATTTACTTCCAATATTTCTCCTACTCAAAGAAGAAGAATCCAACTTGAAGAGTTGCGTAGGCCTCGAACTTCCCTAGGCGTGTAAGTCTCATTAGATCCTTTTGGATTTGTTCTTTTTCTTTAAGTTCTGACCGTCGACACATGACTGGTATTCTTCCGGATCCTATATCACTACTAGGGAAAACCTTATACACAGAATCTTAGCAGCGTAGCAGCAAAAGAAGCGCTACGCTAATTAGCGATGGCGGAGTTTTTTAACCTACGCTACTACTAAGTTGATAGTAGTAGTCTTGGGGTTTTTAACCCTCGCTACTACTAATGGTCTCTAGTGTCTTGCCAAACACATGCCATAGTAGTAGTAGCGAGGAATTATCCAGCACGCTACTACTAAGTTGATAATAGTAAGCGCGATTTTATACCCCTACGCTACTACTAAGTCTGAGGTAGGTGAAATCGCCATATCCTCGGCGAATCCCCATCTCCTCCCCAAATCCCCTGCGTCTCTTCCACCACTCTCTCCTCTCACTTTCCATCGCTCTCCACATGGACCTCTACCCATGCACTCATCCTCCTCCATGGCGCCGAAAAGAGGCCGCCGCCTCGCGCCACCAGGGCGTCTAGGAGCTCGCCGGGTCTTCCACCGACTTCTAGGAGGCCGCCACGCCCAGCGCCACCACACGGGAGCACCTACGCCACGGTGACTAGCTCAGCCTCCCTACATCACCTTTCTCTCTCCCTCGGTTTCCTTTTCTCTCTCTCCCTCTGGTTTGACTCGCCCTCCCATGTCGGGCCCGTGCAGGTCGTGCCATGGATGACCCGGAGATTATCGGCATGGTCGGGAAGAAGGGCCCCACTTGTGACCTGGCTCGCCATAGAAAGCAGGCCCTCTCCAGCGACCCTGCTGGATCTGGTCTTCCGCTGTCGTTCATGCCTCGGCGGCGCCAATCATCGCTAGATCTTACCATTGATGCCATTGACCTTGCCGCAGGATCGAGATTTGTTTTTGTTTTGAAAGTAATAGCGATGGCCGGGGTATAAGACCGCTTCTGACTAATTAGCGATAGAGCAACATTTGCAACGCGTACTACAATAACCATGTATAGCGATGGCGTGTGTCAACACACGCTCTTGCCTACAAGATTAATTGGCGTCGTGTATCGATGGCGGGCACCCGCGTCTTGATACACCTAAAACCCGCGCTGCTGCTAGGCTTTTCCATAGTAGTGTATGTTTCAGTCTTACACATAGTTGAACGCTTCACTAGAACTTGCAAGCAAACACTTCTTTAGATATCACATATCTTTTAGTTGTTGTTTGTTTCTGAAAAAGAATAGCTCCAAGATTATCACATGCCTATCCCAAACATTTTGAAGTTCGGGCCTTTTAGAAGTAAGCAGACTGTGATAGGATTCTAGCCTTTTGGATCGAAGAACGTTAGTCACATCATCCATATCATCAGCAGGAAAGTATTGAAAGCATGCAATGAAACTATCCTTCTCGGCACTCTATAGGGCGATCCTCTAATTATGTTTACCAATCCTAAAGATATAACCAAATAAAACATGTCAATCAATTTCAACATATAATGTGGAACTTTGATCCCTAATTCTACAACTATAATGCAACCTACACATAGACATTGTTTATAGTTAAGATGCACTAATGTTTGAACAAATCTATAGTACCTAAATATTTCATCCCCACTATCCTATTTCTCTAAACATGCAAGCTATCCACATCAGCAACCTGCCATGTCAGCAGTTCTCTACCCAACCAGTAGTGAGACATGCATCTTCGGTAGCCTCCCGGGCAATAGATAAGAAAATAAAAATGCCTATCGGTAGACTCTGCATGCAAGCATGAGGCATCCATCGCTAGCCACGCCTAATAAAAGGCAATAAGTACTACATGCAGCGGTTCCAGCCACCAAGATGGGATCACAAATACATCTACTCCCTCCGTCTAGGTGTGTAAGTCATCTTACGAAAACCAAATAATCCCAAAATACTAAGGCGCGGTGCATTAACTTCTACCTCGTTTCTTGTTTCTTCACCTATCAACCAATAAGAGAAAAGAGGTGTGCATGCTTTTAATGACTTGAGACTACCAAACACGAAATGCAGTGGTTAGTTCATTGCATGCAATGCTATTAATTAGCAAATAAACATTAATGTCTCTTGTTTTCCCCTTCTCCTTGGTCACGGTGCACAATCTAAGATGACTTACTCACCTAGACGGAGGGAGTAGCGAGTAGCTATTAACACGGGATGTGAACAGACAAACCGCTTTGATTATACTATATTAATACTCCTTCATTTCCATTGGAGGAATAAATCTCCACCGATTCCCTAGAAAATTCTGACCGACTCTTCTCATCTTGCCCATATCTCAACCTCTCTCTTTCCACCGATTTCTTAACATCTGCAATCAAACGCCACGGCGAGCGGGCCGCCGCCTCCGGTCCGGTCTTCCATGAGCAGTAATTTATCGGCAAGTCGCTGATCCTGGTCGAGATCTTCTACCTGTGCCCGATGCACTCCCAAGGAAGGCTCACCACAGGCTCCTTCGTGGTGGTACTCACGAACCGATGCGTGGTCGCGGCACGAGGACACCTACTACGGGTGGGCGACCTGGCGTCGATGCCGCGGCCAATGCTAAGTGCGGCCCAATATTACATGTCTTGATTTTCGGCTTCCTTTGAAAGGCAGTGAGGTTTCTTACCTTTTGCCGTGTGTTCATCTATTTGCGTGCAATGGAAAGCCTGATGATTACTTATTCCAAAGTATATTGGATGCATGCGAATTCAGTTTGGTTCTTTAAATACTTCCATGGATTATCAAGGGATTATCTTTATAACTTTCTATCTAATTGATTTGCAGCTAGGAGCTAGCGATTGCTAGATCGGTAACTATACCTTTTTGAATGAGGTAACTATACACTAACCCTTTTTGTATGATCTGTTTGTTATACACTCATATTGGATTGATTTTTTCTGCCTTACAATGTTGTTTGCGGATGTTTCTACCACGAGCACCTTGATCAATTGTGCACCTACTGCGTGTATGTGTAATCCAGATTTTATAGATTTGATATTTTTCTTCAAAACAACAATCTTCTTTTGAGTGACATCATTGGTTCAATGCCAAAATATGTCCGAGCACTTATATACGCCTTAGACAACGTGACAGGAGTTAATGCAAATACTTTTGCCTTTCTTGAAAAGCTCTCTTAAATCACCACATTAGTTACGAGGATGACAAGTAACATATTATTGTAGAAGTTACTCAATTCTGAACAATCTTGCATTACCACACCGGTGAAAGCATCACTATGATTGTACCTTACATCCTGATAGTTGGTGAACTGAAACACTGCTGCTATGAAAGAAATTTATCATCTGATTTGATTATTCCATGAATGATATCGTTATGCTTAGGTAGTTGGTACTTTCTACTCACAAAAATGGAAAAATATATTATGCTCCGTGTGATCAGTAGAAAATAATAAGACGTGCATGTTTTTGAGGATATAAGCCATGCATTTTGAGGACCAAATGTTTGTGATCTTGAACCTGAATATTTTCTATAATTATATTATCTTTTAGAGATTGCTTCTGCTTAAGATTCTCCGTGAACATTATAGTCATTTTCTACAAATTCCCGCTGCAATGCGCGGGGTATCTTCTAGTTTTAATATAAAGTGCGCTCCCGCTCAAATCAATATCTCTCCACATTGAAAGTGAGTGATTTAAGACCGTGGTCTGATTGAGCCATTGATGTGGACATCCCTTATGACGTGAACTTCAACCAGTGGGCAAACTTTCCAATCATATCACAGAGGCAAGCTGTTAAGCCAATGCCTTGCCGTCCCTTTTAACATGAGCGGCAAGTATTTGATGGCATGGAGGTCATATCCACTAGGCATGTGAATATGGAGAAGAAAATCTTCAATCCGTACTTCTTTGGAGTGCGTAGTGCCATCGTATGATTCTATATTGATAGGCTTAAACCCTTCTGTAAATTGATGTTCAATTACCTTGTCTGTAAAACAGCTCGGGTGTGCTAGACCTTGGAACCGAGTGGTATCTCGTGGGAGGTTGGGAGAAATCCGTGTGTATGCTTGGTCTCGGGCCCGACTGTTCCTGTCTAACCAGTCACTGTAACTTTTGGGGATATAACTACTGGGTATGTTATAACCCACAAGTATAGGGGATCAATTGTAGCCTCTTTCGATAAGT
Organism: Aegilops bicornis; assembly: GCA_021605145.1. Lineage (NCBI taxonomy): Eukaryota > Viridiplantae > Streptophyta > Magnoliopsida > Poales > Poaceae > Aegilops > Aegilops bicornis. The sequence goes on along the minus strand of JAHIAL010000024.1, from coordinate 1,184,879 downwards.
AAGAGTGTAGAACCCAACGAGGAGCTAAAGTTAGAACGAATATTCCCTCAAGTTTTATCGACCACCGATACAACTCTACATGCGCTCAGCGTTAAACTTTACCTAGAACAAGTATAAAACTAGAAGTACTTTGTAGGTGTTTTTGGGTAAGTTTGCAAGAAAGTAAAGAGCACAAAAATAAAACTAGGGGCTGTTTAGATAAAGACACAAATAAAGTAAATATGGCGAGTGTGGAAAAGTGGTGGTAGGAGTTGTGGAATTGTCCCTAGGCAACTGACTATGTTACTAGACCGGTAATCACTACTGCAATTCTATTTGAGGAGAGGCATAAGCTAACATACTTTCTCTACTTGGATCATATGCACTTATGATTGGAACTCTAGCAAGCATCCGCAAATACTAAAGATTCATTAAGGTAAAACCCAACCATAGCATTAAAGTATCAAGTCCCTTTATCCCATACATAAACAACCTACTTACTTTGCATTATTGTACATCACTCCGCCACCCACCATAAGCAAATCATAAACATATCGCAAACCCTACAGCGGGAACCCCTCACGCTTGCGCGACACGGAGGGCACAATAGGACAGCACCAATATTAAAATATGCAATTCAAACCAATCATAGCAATTCATCAACCACCGATGGGACAACGGAAATCTACTCAGACATCATAGGATGGCAACACATCATTGGATAATAATATGAAGCATAAAGCACCATGTTCAAGTAGAGGGTACGGCGGGTTGCGGGAGAGTGGACCGCTGTAGATAGAGGGGGACGGTGATGGAGATGTTGGTGAAGATGACGGTGGTGTTGGTGAAGATCGCGGTGATGATGATGGCCCCCGACAGCGCTCCGGCGCCACCGGAAGCAAGGGAGAGGCCCCTTCTTCTTCTTCTTCCTTGACCTCCTCCTAGATGGGAGAACGGTTTCCCCTCTGGTCCTTGGCTCCCATTGGCTTGGGAGGCGAGAGCCCCCTCCGAGATTGGATCTATCTCTCTGTCTCTCTCTCTGTTTACGCATTAGTTAAGCTCTGTTTCACCGTTTCGCGTATATATGGAGATCCATAACTCCGATTGGCCTGAAACCTTAGCGTGATTTTTTTCCGAATATTAGCTTTCTTGCGGCAAAAGAAGAAGCGTCAACCGCCTTCTGATGGGCTCACGAGGGTAGGGGGCGTGCCCAGGGGGGGCCCCTGCCTCGTGACCACCTCGGGCACTGGTTCGCGTTGATTTTCCTTCCAAATTTTCCATATTTTCCAAAAATAAGCTCCGTCCGTTTTTATCCCGTTTGGACTCCGTTTGATATGGATATTCTGCAAAACCAAAAACATGCAACAGACAGGAACTGGCACTGGGCACTGGATCAATATGTTAGTCCCAAAAATAATATAAAAATTTGCCAAAAAAGTATATAAAAGTTGAATAATATTGGCATGGAACAATCAAAAATTATAGATACGACGGAGACGTATCAGCATCTAAACTTAATTCCTACTCGCCCTCGGTAGGTAAATGAAAAAAAGATAATTTTGATGTGGAATGCTACCTTGCATAATCTTGATCGTATGTCTAATCATGGCATGAATATTAAGACCACGAGTGATTCAAAGCAATAGTCTATCCTTTGACATAAAATAATAATACTTCAAGCAAACCAACCAATCAATTATGTCTTCTTGAAGTAACATAGCCAAGAAAGCTCATCCTACAAAATCATATAGTGCTGCTATGCTCCATATTCACCACACAAAGTTCACATCATGCACAACCCGATGACAAGCCAAGCAATTGTTTCATACTTTTGGCGTTCTCAAACCTTTCCAACTTTCACGCAATACATGAGCATGAGCCATGGACATAGCACTATAGGTGGAATAGAATATAATGATGGAGGTTATGTGGAGAAGACAAAAAAAGAGAAAGTTTCACATCAAGCGGCTAATCAGCGAGGCTATGGAGATGCCCATCAATTGATGTCAATGCGAGGAGTAGGGATTGCCATGCAACGGATGCACTAGAGCTATAAGTGTATGAAAGCTCAAACTGAAACTAAGTGGGTGTGCATCCAACTTGCTTGCTCATGAAGACCTAGGGCATTTGAGGAATCCCATCATTGGAATATACAAGCCAAGTTCTATAATGAAAATTCCCACTAGTATATGAAAGTGACAACATAGGAGACAATCTATATGAAGAACATGGTGCTACTTTGAAGCACAAGATATGAGACTCACTACATGAAGAACATGGTGCTACTTTGAAGCACAAGTGTGGAAAAAAGAGATAGTAACATTGCCCCTTTTTATTTTTTTTATTTTATTTTGCGGGCTTCTTTGGCCCCATTTTTTTATGTAGGCTTCTTTGGCCTCTCTTTTTTTTGATGGGGCAATGCTCTATAATGATGATCATCACACTTTTATTTACTTACAACTCAATATTACAACTCGATAATAGAACAAAGATATGACTCTATATGAATGCACTTGGCGGTGATGTACGGGATGTGCAATGATCTAGCGTAGCAATGAAATCAAAAACGTACAAGCCATGAAAACATCATGCTAGCTATCTTACGATCATGCAAAGCAATATGACAATGAATGCTCAAGTCATGTGTATGATGATGATGGAAGTTGCATGGCAATATATCTCGGAATGGCTATGGAAATGCCATGATAGGTAGGTATGGTGGCTGTTTTGAGGAAGATATAATGAGGCTTATGTGTGATAGGCGTGTCGTATCACGGGGTTTGGATGCACCCGGCAAAGTTTGCACCAACTCTCGAGGTGAGAAAGGGCAATGTACTGCAGTGCAGAAGAGGCTAGCAGTGATGGAAGGGTGAGAGTGCGTATGATCCATGGACTCAACATTAGTCATAAAGAACTCACATACTTATTGCAAAAATCTATTAGTCATCGAAAAAAAGTACTACGCGCATGCTCCTAGGGGGATAGATTGGTAGGAAAAGACCATCGCTCGTCCCCGACCGCCACTCATAAGGAAGACAATCAATAAACACCTCATGCTCCGACTTTGTTACATAACGGTTCACCATACGTGCATGCTACGGGACTTGCAAACCTCAACACAAGTATTTCTCAATTTCACAATTACTCAACTAGAACGACTCTAATATCATCATCTTTATATCGCAAAACTATTACAAGGAGTCAAACATATCATATTCAGCGATCTACAAGTTTATGTAGGATTTTATGACTAACCATGTGAATGACCAGTTCCTGTCATCTCTCTAAATAGATATAAGTGAAGCAAGAGAGTTTAATTCTTTCTACAAAAGATATGCCCAAGCTCTAACAAATATAAGTGAAGCAAAAGAGCATTCTACAAATGGCGGTTATGCATGTAAAGAGAAGCAGGTAATCAAACTTCAAATGATATAAGTGAAGCACATGAAGCATTCTATAAAGCCATACTCAAAAGATATAAGTGAAGTGCATGAGAATTATATAAATCAACCAAGGACCATCTCATACCAGCATGGTGCATAAAAGAAAATAAAAACCTAATTGCAAAAGACGGCTCCAAGACTTGCACATATCGCATGAGCAGAAAGCGAATCCGAAAACATCACGATATTTGTTGAAGAAAGAGGATGCCTTCCCAGCATCCCCAAGCTTAAGCAACTTGAGTCTCCTTGAATATTTACTTGGGGTGCATCGGGCATCCCCACACTTGAGCTCTTGCCTCTCTTCCTTCTTCTCACATCGAGACCTTCTCGATCATCGAACACTTCATCCACACAAAACTTCAACAGAAAACTCGGTAAGATCCGTTAGTATAATAAAGCAAATCACTACTATAAGTACTGTTTCAAACCAATTCATATTTTGTTTTTGCATTGTGTCTACTGTAATATAACCTTTTCGTGGCTTAATCCACTGATATAAATTGATAGATAAGCAAACTATGCATCAAAAACAGAATCTGTCTAAAACAGAACAGTCTGTAGGAATCTGAACATTGACCATACTTATGATACTTGAACAATTCTTCCAAAATTAGGAAAAATAAAAAATGTGTACAGCAAGATAGTGCAGAAAGAATCAGAACCATTTGACGTTCCAGTAAAAAATTAAAATTCACGCACTACAGCCAAAGTTTTGGTCCTGCACCGCACAAACCAACAAGCATTGTAAACATCCTAAAGGCAAACCTTGGCACATTATTTTTATAATACAATGGAGTTGTACAAGGGGGTAATTATTTTTGTTGAAAATTTTCTGTAATCAAGATTCACAAAGTTGCCGTGAGCATGAACAAAGTTCACGGGGCTCTCCCACTTCAACAATGCTTGTCTTTCTCACTTTCACTTTCCTTTTGAAAAAGTTTTGGGTTCCCTCTTTATTTTTGTTGTTTTTAAACTATATGAAAGCACTCAACAGAAATAAATGACTCTCTAGAACTTCGGGTTGTCTCCACGGCAGCGCTTTCTTTAAAGCCATTAAGCTAGGCATATAGTGCTTAAGTAGTGAATCCACCCGGGTCCCAAGGTATATCAAAGCCAATTTTAATTAGCAATTATTTGTAATTTAGTAGTGATCACAAAGTAACATATATCATGTAATGATGAATTCTAACTCTCTTCCTATCCATCGGCATGTCATAAAAGAACAATTCATGCACACATAGTAAAGGCCAATGCATAGTATAAACAGTTTCTTGCAATTTTATTGTATTGGAAACATAGAGAGGTGGAGATATAGTTCCTCTCTCATAATAATTGCAAGTAGGAGCAGCAAGCACATGCATATTATATCTATCAGAATCATCATGTGCAATAGTAAAAGGCAACCCATCAATATAATCCTTAATAAGTGCAAGCTTCTCCGATATAGTGTAGTCGGGAGAATTCAAAAAGATAATAGGACTATCATGTGTGGGTGCAATAGGAACAATTTCAAGTTTAACATAAGGAACTATAGAAAGTTCATCTCCATAAGCGTCATTCATATTGGTATCTTGGCCACAAGCATAGCAAGCATCATCAAAAAGGGATATTTCAAGAGAATCAATGGGATCATAGCAATCATCCTTGAGGTAAACACAAAGGGAAATTAAACAATGTATGAGTTGGAGGGTTACTCTCATTAGAAGGTGGGCACGGGTGATCAATCCGCTCTTCCTCCTTTTGTTCTTCGCTCTCCTCCTCATCTTTTTCATCCAATGAGCTCACAGTTTCATCAACTTCTTCTTCCATAGATTCCTGCAAAATATTAGTCTCTTCTTGGACAGCGGAGACTTTCTTAATAAGTGCATTAATTTCATAATTATATTTATAATTCTCATAGCAATATTTGAGGATAGCTAAATTTTCAGATCTATAAACAGCATCATCAAAATCCTCAAACTCTTTACACATAGCTTCAATTTCATAAGCACCCATAAAAGCAACAAATTCTTCTATTTGTTCCACATCATAGTAATCATATATACCATTAGCATAAGAAACTAAGGTTTTATTATCATTAAATTCACATGAAAAGGGAAGGTGTGGAGCCTTCATCCTAGAGCAACAAGTATAGTCATAACTCACGCATAGTTGCCAAGCATACCACTTCAATATATGAATTTGATCCCATAATAGTTTCCCTTTTGTGTTAAGCGATAATCCCTAAAGTATTCACGTTGATCCAACGTTACTCCCATTACATAATTAAATGGGGTTTTCTCAGGATTATTAAAGTAGTATATAATATCTTTCACATAACCAGCATCGAGGGTTTTAGGAGGTTCCCCATCTCCATGAGTAGCAAGTAAACCTAATTTTTTTGGTATTTCATGTTCCATATCCATACCTAAAGATAAAGAACAACTAAGAATAGCAAATAAAAATTACTTAGTGATAAAGCAAACAAGCACACACAAGAATATTCACCCCACGCTATTGCTCCCCGGCAACGGCGCCAGAAAAAGGTCTTGATAACCCACAAGTGTTGGGGATCAATTGTAGCCTCTAGAGTGTCGAACCCAACGAGGAGCTAAAGGTAGAACAAATATTCCCTCAAGTTCTATCGACCACCGATACAACTCTACGCACGCTTGACGTTCGCTTTACCTAGAACAAGTATAAAACTAGAAGTACTTTGTAGGTGTTTTTGGGTAAGCTTGCAAGAAAGTAAAGAGCACCAAAATAAAACTAGGGGCTGTTTAGATAAAGACACAACTAAAGTAAATATGGCGAGTGTGGAAAAGTGGTGGTAGTTGTGGAATTGTCCCTAGGCAACTGACTATGTTACTAGACCGGTAATCACTACTGCAATTCTATTTGAGGGAGAGGCATAAGCTAACATACTTTCTCTACTTGGATCATATGCACTTATGATTGGAACTCTAGCAAGCATCCATAAATACTAAAAGATTCATTAAGGTAAAACCCAACCATAGCATTAAAGTATCAAGTCCCTTTTATCCCATACGCATAAACAACCTACTTACTCGGTCTGTGCTTACACACTCACGCCACCCACCATCATAAAATATTAAACATATTGCAAACCCTACAGCGGGAACCCCTCACGCTTGCGCGACACGGAGGGCACAATAGGACAGCACCAATATTAAAATATGCAATTCAAACCAATCATAGCAATTCATCAACCACCGACAGGACAACGGAAATCTACTCAGAGATCATAGGATGGCAACACATCATTGGATAATAATATGAAGCATAAAGCACCATCTTCAAGTAGAGGGTACAACGGGTTGCGGGAGAGTGGACCGCTGTAGATAGAGGGGGGAAGGTGATGGAGATGTTGGTGAAGATAACCAGTGGTGTTGGTGAAGATCAGCGGTGATGATGATGGCCCCGGCGGCTCGGCGCCACCAGAAAACAAGGGGAGAGGCCCCCTTCTTCTTCTTCCTTGACCTCCTCCCTAGATGGGAGAAGGGTTTCCCCTCTGGTCCTTGGCTCCCATGGCTTGGGAGGGGCGAGAGCCCCTCCGAGATTGGATCTATCTCTCTGTCTCTCTCTGTTTCTGCGTTCTGTTCTGGCTCTGTTTCACCGTTTCGCGTATATATGGAGATCCGTAACTCCGATTGGCCTGAAACCTTCGCCCAGATTTTTTTCTGAATATTATCTTTCTTGCGGCAAAAGAAGAGCATCAACCACCTTATGGCCGGGCTCACGAGGGTAGGGCGGCGCCTATGAAGGCGGCGCCCTGCCTCGTGACCACCTCGGGCACTGGTTCGCGTTGATTTTCCTTCCAAATTTTCCATATTTTCCAAAAATAAGCTCCATCCATTTTTATCCCGTTTGGACTTCATTTGATATGGGTATTCTGCGAAACCAAAAACATGCAACAGATAGGAACTGGCACTGGGCACTGGATCAATATGTTAGTCCCAAAAATAATATAAAAAGTTGCCAAAACGTATATGAAAGTTGAATAATATTGGCATGGAACAATAAAAAATTATAGATACGACGGAGACGTATTAGTATGAACCGCCCAGGAGGGGCCGGGTCATGCCACTGGCGGCTTAAGATGAAGAGGCCCAAGAAGATATGAAGATGGCGGTTCATAGAGCAAGCTTATTGAAGGCCCAAGACCCGGGGACGACTTGAGGCCCACGGGTGTGAGCAGCCATATGTTTAACTTGTATTGTAAGGCAAGCTTTGTTAGTTACCGAGCCGGACACGTTGTGTATGAGCCGGCCGAGACTCTGTAAGCCGCCGGGCATCAACCTGTATATAAATGGGTGACCCGACGGCGGGTTAACTTACGAAACAATTGATCAAGAACCAGGTCAAGTGTATTTGCTCCCTGTAATCGATACTCAAGCAATACAACCTAAAGCAGGAGTAGGCTTTTACCTCGTTGAGAGGGGCCGAACCTGGGTAAACTCTGTGTGTCCTTTGTCTCGTTTATCCCCTTCAAGCTAACCTAGCTACGATGACTCCACACCTAAATCCTTTCGCTAGGACATCTGCCGTGTTAGGTCCACGATAGTTGGTACCCACCGTCAGGCCAACGCACGGTGGTTTCGAGTTCTTGAAGGGCAGCTTCGCAGGGATCAAGGGATACGCCGTCGGCTGGATGACCAAAAGCCGCCGCAGCAAGCTCTACATTGACGACGCTGGCTGGGGCCCCGAGGCCGGCTCAATTGAGTACGGGTATCGGATCCCCTTCAGCGGAATACACGTCTTCATCGGCAAGATCGGCGAGTCGGGGCCTGAGCCGAAGACCTGCACCGACATCGTCGAGACGACTCAGTGTGCACGACCCGCCAAGGTTCAACCCGCCATGAAGCACACTTTTGTGGGTTTTACTCAGCGAGTGGATCTTGAGGGAGGATCTGCATCCGGTGGAGAGATGACCATCTACTCTTGTGATGAGTCCTCAACCGGTGAGACATATTCCATATATCAATTGCAAGATGGTGGGCTTGGGGGCTGTTCTGATGGTGACAGTATTCTGGACCCCTATGAGCCGCCGAACCGGGTTGCGATCTCCATGGCTGGCACAAACCAGTGCTCAATTCAACAACTGCTGCGGCTATGACCTCCAGTTCAACGGCTGCGGCGACGGCTGCGGCTAGCAGCTCTGCATGCCCGCCGGATCAAGTGTTATCTGAGCTCTTGGAGGCTTTGGCAACCTTATTGACTGCAGTTGTGACACCAGAGAATCAAGCACAACATAAGGTGGATGTTGCGAAATTGCGAGACAAGGTAGCTCAAGCCAAGGAGGCATTTAACGGAGAAAATACTAGGATGGCAACGGAACGGGCTGACTTGGACGCTGAGACACAACGGATTCAGGCAGAGTCGTTCCGGCTTACCCTGGATCAGAACCCTTCAAACGCCATTATGAAGAGGAGGTGCCAGACCCGTCTGCCCACCGAGTTTTAAGCTAGGAACCTTTTCAACACATCTGGGGCACGAACCAGTGACCCGCCCGTGGTAAACCGGGTTGTCGAGGAACCCGTGACCGGAGCACCGGTTCAGCCACATGCTGCAGATCTGCCTCATTTGAATTTGACACTGCCTCAGCATGTTCCAACACCGCTGGGTCATTATTCTAACCCTCTGGACAATATGATTGCTGCGGCTACGCGATTGGCGGCTCTCCCCGTTGAAGGCGAGTCTCCGGCTACGATGGAGATACGGAGGGCTGGAGAGCTTCTTCAAACAACGGTGGCTCAACAGGTGGCTTACTCATACAGCCGTGAGCGGATTCATTCAACCCCGCGTCCAAGCTGAAGTTATAGTAGGCATATTGATTCGTCAGCTCTTTCAAGAAGTGAGCGGAACCATAAACCAGCCTCGTAGGCATGACCCACCGCGTGCTGGTAACAATGCCCAGAGTTTGGTCGATCAGGGCAGGGCGCGTCGGGAGGCTGAGCTGGCGGCTCAGTTGGCGGCTCAACAATAGTCTCCAGCACCCATCGGTGTCTGTGGAGGCTGGAGTGACCTCTAGAACCCTTGGTGTGCCATGTTTAGTGACGGATCTACGTAATGAGCGCTTGCCTAAGGATTTTAAGGGCCCTCGCAAGGTGCCTAATTACACGGTGGATCATCCCCCAGAGGCCTGGATTGAGAGCTATGAGATGGCCATGGAAATGTTGGACGTCAGTGATGCTGCATGTGCTAAATACTTCACCATGATGTTCGATGGGCTGGCGCGCACTTGGCTTAAAGTATTGCCCCCTAGCTCCATCAGGTCATTGGCTAAGTTGAAGACGCGTTTTATCCAAAATTTAAAAGACAACTCGTTGGTTACCGGCTTAAGGGAAGCTTCGGCATCTCCTGCTCTTTTCAATAGAGCTGCCTTCTCGATCTCCCAGCCGGTTCTATCAGCACTGCAATCCTTTTTCAGTTTTTCAATATTTTCCAAAGGGGTCTTCAGCTCTGATTTGGCCTTGGAAGTCTCAAATTGCTAGGTTTGAATGTTTTGCCTCAAATCATTGAGGCATGATTCCTTCATATTTAGTTTAGCCTGCAACATGAACGAGATAGTCAGCATTATGATCATCCTATTTGAAGTCCCAAGCACAATACAAGTATTTTACTTGGCACTTGGGGGCTAATGCACATTGCTCTTCTTGAAGACAAATCTTTAATGATCCGGCTAAGTTCTCTACGACTATTGCGGGTTCATGGGGGCTACATATTTGGAATTTCTTTTGACTGAACACTGTAGGTAAAGCCCCCACAACCTTTTATTGATAAAAAAGAAAAGAATTACAAAGGTTACAAAGGCTACCTGTGGTAACCAAAGAAAGGAGAAAAGAGGAATGTACAACTAGAAAAATAAAAATTACATCTATGGAGGGAGAAAGGAGACCCATCTAACCAAGTCCTCCTTGAATATCACCTTGATCCTGTGAGAAAGTAAAAGCATATCATTTACAAAATCCCCTCTCCATCTGTTAAAACTGGGCCTTTCTTGCCTAAAGACTTTCCCATTCTTGATGATCCAGATATTCCAGCAAGCAGTGAAGACAACCTCAGCAAAGAAAGTCCCGACTTAACTTGTCAGTTTAAGACGGCCCTTGGGGGCTATATGTGCGAAACTGAGCAATGCTACTTGAAGTCCCAGCTTAACTTGTCAGTTTATGCCGACCCTTGGGAGCTACATATGTGAAGTTGAGAACTACAATTTGAAGTCCCGGTTTCAGCTATGCAGCTTAAGCCGGCCCTTGGGAGCTACTTGTGCTGACTCTGCAGTGTCAACATGTTATGATATGGATATCAGGTTAAAGAGGCTACCTAAAAGTCTACATCATATTCCATTCTATCATATCCAGTAGACTTGGCGGCTGGCAGAGATATATTTATATGGAGAAGATTGTAGCGTTTACCTCAAAACGTTCCTTCATAAGGTTGACCAAGCCGCACTACAAAAAAACACACATCTGTGACATTTTGGGCCGAACGAAATTTTTCAGTCATACTTATGACACTTCTATGACAATAATTGTGACAAAACCCGGTATCATCATCGATGTGGTGGGGTCCTACTTCTATGACAAAAAATCATGACAGAAAATGGGCTATTCATCCTGGGCGGGCCGGAGACGCAGCTGCATGACATTCTTTGGGACGTCCATGACGGAAAAAACCGTGGTATAAGCGAGGGCGAGGAAAATATCGGGGAGTTCCCGATTACGGTGGCTGGTCGGGGGCGAGCAATGCGCGTTTCTCTGACGACGCTGGCGGCAGGTGCGGCGTTAACGCTCTAACTGAACCTGAGCGAGGCGTTGGGCTCTAAGTGAACCCGAGCGATTGCACTGCAGGCTACGCGTTAATGAACCCAAGCGATTGATCGATGGCTATTAGCCCGAACCCGATCGGCGATTCCTTCGCATCTTCGCTGCTAGCGAAGCTGATCGATGCTGCCTCTGGATGAGCGATTGGCGTTGTTGGGGGTTTGGATGAACAGTTCCCGGTGGGGTTGGATGAACAGGAACCCGTGGTAGTAGAGGCCGTTGCCGCTGGATGAACAGTACCCCGATCGATCGAGCCGGTGGATGAACAGGACCCCGTGGAGGGCTGGATGAACAGGACCCCGTGGAGGGCTGGTTGAACAGGAGCCGGTGGAGGGCTGGTTGAACAGTAGCCGGTGGAGGGCTGGATGAACAGTAGCCCGTGGAGGGGTGGTTGAACAGGACCCCGTGGAGAGGGCTGGTTGAACAGTAGCCGGTGGAGGAGCGCGCAGTGGAGGCTGGATGAACAGGAGCCCGTGGATGAACAGTCGCAGGTGGAGGCTGGCACTACAAAAAAAAGACACATCCACGACATTTTGGGACGAACGAATTATTTCCTGTCATACATATGACACTTCTATGACGATAATTGTGACAAAATCCGGTATCATCATAGATGTGGTGGGATCCTACTTCTATGACAAAAAATCATGACAGAAAATGGGCTTTTCGTCCTGGGCGGGCCGAAGACGCAGCTGCATGACATTCTTTGGGCCATCCATGACGGAAAAAACCATGGTAGAAGCGAGGGGAGGAAAATTTCGAGGAGTTCCCTGTTACGGTGGGAGGTCGGGGGCCGTCCGATGCGCGTTTCTCTCGTACACGTACGCGCGTGTGTGCGAGGCGTTGGCTCTAACTGAACCCGAGCGAGGCGTTGGGCTCTAAGCGAACCCGGCGATTGCCTTTGCGAGCTATCGTTCTTGAACCCGGCGATCGATTGATGGCTGATGGCCCGAACCCGATGGGCGATTCCTTCGCTCTGCTGCTAAGCGATGCCGATCGATGCTGCCTCTGGGATGAGCAGGTGGCGTTAAGGGGGGGGTTGATGAGCGAGTGGCGGTGGCGTTGCCTCTGGATGAACAGGACCACATGGTGTGGAGGGCTGGATGAACAGTAGACGGTGGAGGGGTGGCCGTGGAGGGGTGGTTGAGTAGGACCCCGTGGTGTGAAGGGCTGGATGAACAATAGACAGTGGAGGGGTGCCCGTGGAGGGGTGGTTGAACAGAGCGGTGGAGTAAGCGGCGTGGTGGAGGCTGGATGAGCAGAGGAGCCCGTGGAGGCTGGAGGAGGTCGACGGTAGCTCGTGGAGGCTGGAGGAGGTCGACGGTGGAGATGAACAGTATCCCGTGGAGTCCCGTTTTGCGGTACGCCACACCCCTCCCGATGAACAGGACCCCCGTTTCGACCGTAGCGCTCCAACACAAGTCTGTTTCGTCCGTTTTGCGGTACGCCACACCCCTCCGGATCAATAGGACCCCCGTTTCGACCGTAGGAGGTCCATTTCCTCCGTTTTGCGGTACGCCACACCCCTCCCGATCAACAGGACCCCCGTTTGGACCGTAGGAGGTCCGTTTCCTCTGTTTTGCAGTACGCCACTCCCCTCCCGATCAACAGGACCCCGTTCCGAACGTAGGAGGTCTGTTTCCTCCGTTGTGTGGTACGCCAGGCCACGTTTCCATCGCCTGTTCCATCCAAGCTATTGGGGATATTACTACTGGGCGTAAACCGGCCTATCTGGGCCGGGTTAACTTCATCAGTAGTTCAACGGTGTAAAAGCCCAAGAGGCAAGAAAGTAAGGGCCCAAGGCCTGTAGTCGGTTTAGAACACATGGCGTAAACGGCCTGATATATAAACTTGTATTGTAAGATAGGAATAGAGAGAGACCAACCCGGATACAGTATGAACCAGAGATTGGGACTCTGAACCGGCCAAGGCGTCACCCGTGTATATAAGGGGCGACGACGGGGCAGTTCAAGGACAGAATAACAACAACTTCGAGGCCTAGGCGAAGCTTATTTGCTCCCTAGTCATCGAGACCACATCAATCCCATCACAACTAGGCGTAGGCTTTTACCTTCATCGAAGGGCGAACTAGTATAACTCTTGTGTCTTTGTGTCAGCTTTAACCCCTTCAAGTTAACCCGTAGCGATGGCTCCACGACTAAGTCCTTTCATGAGGACATCTGCCGTGACAAAACCACGGTTAAGCTTGGCGCCCACCATGGGGCTATCGCACGATGGTTTGATGATCTTGGAGGGCAAGTTGAAGGACTCGAAGGCTATGCTTTGTGGGCGGATGACCAAGAGTCGTCGCGGCAAGCTCTACATCGACGATGCAGGCTGGGGCCCCGAGGCCGGCTCGATTGAGTACGGGTACCGGGTCCCCTTTGGTGGCATACACGTTTTCATCGGCAAGATCGGTGATCAGGGCCTGAGCCGGACATCTGCACCGACCTCGTCGAGACGGCTCAGCGTACGAGACCTGCCCAGGTTAAACCGGCCGTGAAACGTGCCTTTGTGGGAGTCATCCACGGAGGAAGTTATGAGGACGGATCAGAGTCTGGTGGCGAGACCGTCGTCTACTCCGACGACGAGTCGTCAACCGGAGAAACTGAATCTCTGTATCAGCTACAAGATGGCCGGATTGGGGGCTGTTCCGATGGTGACAGTATTCCGGACCCCTCTGATCTGCCCAACCAGGTTGGAATATTCATGGCCGGTACACAAGCAGTGCTTCAATCTTCGACCGCTGCGGCGATGGTTGCCGGTTCAACAGCGGCGACGGCTGCCGGGGCTGGAGGCTTTGTGCGCCCGCCGGCTCAAGTTTTATCAGATCTGTTCGAGGCGTTGGCTACGCTCATGGTAGAGGTTAATCCGGCGGACCAGGACACTCATAACGCCGGAGATTGCGAAGGTGAAGGAACAAATCACTCGGGCTAAAAGCGGATTTAGCAGCCGAGGACGCTTGAGATGGCCAGCGGGCAGGCCGCTTTAGATGCTGTGACTTATAGGCTCATCTTTGGATCGAGGCGCGTCACATGAAGTCGTGAAGAGGAAATACAGATCCCGTTTGCCTTGATTTGTCGAGGGAAGAGACCTCTTCAACACCCGGAGCGGAACCCGGTAATCCGCCCGGTAAACCGGCGGAAGCACCCTAGGACGGGCGCGCCGGTTCAGCCCCGCTTAATAGATCTACCTCGCCATAATGCCAGTGCGCCTCAGGCTGTGCAAACACCTCCGGGTCACTACTCCAACCCGATGGATAACCTGGTTGCAGCTGCGGCACGGCTGGATGCTATTCCAATTGAAGGCGATTCACCACAGGCAGTAGAGAGCGCTTGGTCAAGGAGCTCCTTAGGACAGCTTTGGTCCAACAGGAAGCATATTCATACAGCCGCGACCGGATCCACTCTACCCCCCGCCCAAGCCGGAGCTATAGCAGGCACATGGATGAACCGGCCGTATCAAGTAATGCACGGCGTGGTGCACCCCGTGGCAACAACCCGGCAGGTGGCGTCGATAACACTCAGGAGGTGGTGGACCGGGCCCGAGCGCGCAGGGAGGCCGAGTTAGCAGCACAACATCAGGATTATCGACTTACATGGTTCGTCTGACCATCTCGGTCGAGAGCACAGGGTTACCTCTAGCTCTTTGGGGTGCCTTGCCTCGTCCCGCTTTACGCAATGTGCGCTTGCCCAAAGACTTCAAGGGTCCGCGCAAGGTGCCAAATTACACTGCCAATTTAGCTCCAGAAGCATGGATAGAAAGTTATGAGATGGCCATGGAGATGCTGGATGTGGATGAGGCCGCGTGTGCAAAATACTTCACCGTGATGCTCGAAGGCACGGGCCGTACTTAGTTGAAGAGCTTGCCACCCAATTCTATCAATTGATGGGCCCAGTTGCGGACCCGGTTTATCCAGAATTTCAAAGATACCTGTAAGCAGCCCATGTCCGTAGTGGACTTGGCGGCTTGTGTCCAGGGGGAAGGGGAGTCAACAACCCATTGGGTACGCCGCATTTCGGAAATCTTGCACTCGTCAGACCGGATCAACGCTGACTGTGCGATCTTAACCCTGGAGGCAACTGCCGGTTTAAGCCTTTAAAGTTGAAGTTGGGGCGCATGAAGCGGTTTTGTAATGACATGGGCACTCTCATGGGTGCTTTAGTGAAGTATGCTGATTCTGATAGTACCAAGGATCCCGAGTCCGATGATGATGAGACAGGAAGGGAAGGAAGAACATCAACTCAAGGGCCAGCAACATCACTCGGCGGGTAATGGTGGAGGCAAGCGTAAAGCGAATGGCAACATGGACTTCGTATGCCAACACCTGTAGCAGGACAAGGGCAGTGGCGCAAGGGTAAACAGCCGAATCGAGGTGGATCGCCTAATCCCAGTCCGGACCGCTTGAATTATCTGTTGAATCAACCCTGTCCGAAGCATGGGACGAAGGAGACGCCAGCAAACCACCTCTGGAAGGATTGCTACATCATGCAGGAGTTCAAGAGTTCTAATGCTTTCCGGTATGATCAAGGTTCCGCGGCGATTCAGGATCCGGGCAGATTTACGGTGGAGGAAATTCCGGTTCAGATTTAATGGTAATCCGGGCGGACATAACAATCAGAACAATCGAGAATAACCAAGGTGGTTATTACCAGCATGACAATCCGGGTTATCGAGCAACCCAAAGCGGTTGAATAGTGGGCAGTACCATGTCTTCACCACCAGCTTAGACAAGCGAGACCAGGAAGCTTGAAGCGAGCAAATAACGCTGTTGAACCGCCGTGCCTCATTACCTCACGCTGGTCGAGCAGCCCATTGTATGGAGTAGAGAGGATCATCCTCCCGGGTTGACAATCCGGGTCAACTAGCCCTGGTGGTGGCACCTCAGGTGGGAGGTTATAAGTTCACCAAGGTGCTCATGGACGGAGGGAGCAGCATTAACATCCTGTATTATGAGACCTTCCGTCGTATGGGGTTAACAGATAAACATCTCAAACCGTCCAATACAGTGTTCCATGGTGTGGTACACGGCAAGTCGACATATCCGGTTGGTAAAATAGCTCGGAAGTGGCCTTTGGAGATGAATATGACTCGGATCGGAAACATTGACGTTTGAAGTGGTAAAAATCAAAGTCCATATCATGCCCTATTTGGGCGGCGGCTTATGCCAAGTTCATGGCACGGCCTTGTTATATCTATTTGCAGCTCAAGATGCCGGGTCACAAGGGACAATAATGGTTCATGGGAGCCGCAAGATCGCTTTGGAATGTGAGGAAGGTGATGCGGCTTACGCGGAGTCGGTTTGTGCCACCGAGGAGCTGAAGTATTATAAGGACAATGTTGATCCGGCGGACATGACTCCATTGAAGAAGCCAACTACAGAGCATGATCCAGCCCTGAAATTCAAATCGGCAGCTGAGACTAAGCTTGTTGACTTCGGTGCACGGTGATTCGTCCCAAGCAGTTCAGCATCGCTGCCAACTTGGATCCGAAATAGGAAAGCGCTCATCGAAGTTCATCCGTGAGAATCGGGACATTTTTGCATGGAAGCCTTCGACATGCGGTGTGTACCGAGGCAACTCGCTGAGCACACTCTTAATGTTGATCCCAAGTACAAACCCGGTTGAAGTGTTCCTCCACCGGTTTAACGAAGAAAGGCGTAAGGCCATTGGAGAGGAGGTGGCCAGGCTCTTAGCAGCTGGCTTTATCGTGGAAGTTTTCCATCCAGAGTGGCTTGCTAATCCGGTGCTGGTTCTTAAGAAAAATGGCACTTGGCGCATGTGTGTGGATTACACAGATCTTAACAAAGCTTGTCCAGCAGATCCTTTTGCCCTCCCCCGCATTGACCAGATTATTGATGCCCGCTGCGGGTTGGTTGTGAGCGTTTGAGCTTTTTGGATGCGTATTCTGGGTATCATCAGATCAAGATGGCAGTTAAGGACCAGGAGAAGACGGCGTTTATCACTCCCTTTGGAGCCTTCTGCTATGTGTCTATGCCTTTTGGGCTCAAGAGCGCCCAAGCAACCTATCAACGTTGTGTACAGAATTGCCTGCATAAACAGATCGGCCGAAATGTGCACGCCTATGTTGATGATATTGTGGTCAAGTCAAGGGAAAAGGAGACACTGATTGACGATTTGAAGGAAACCTTTGACAACCTGCGGGTTTACAAGATGATGCTCAACCCGGCCAAATGTGTCTTTGGTGTTCCAGCAGGCAAGTTATTGGGTTTTCTCGTGTCCAACAGGAGAATTGAAGCTAATCCGGAGAAGATTACGGCTATCACATCCCTGGCTAAACCGAAGTGTATTAACGATGTCCAGCGTTTGGCAGGCCGGATTGCCGCGCTGAGCCGGTTTATCAGCCGCCTCGGAGAGAAGGCCATCCCTTTGTACCAGATGCTGAAGAAGACAGATCAGTTTGTCTGGAGTCCAGCCGCCGATGAAGCGTTGGAGGACTTAAAGCGGCAATTGGCCAACCACTTTGTGCGTTTCGCCGCTCCCATTGACAAGGAGCCGCTTACGCTATATGTTGCTGCTAATGCCAGGCGGTCAAGCGTGGCCATTGTGGTGGAAGCGGAAGGAGGCAGGGAAGGAGCATCCGTTCAACGTCCGGTTTATTATATCAGCGAGGTACTTATCGAATCTAAGCAAAGGTATCCGCATTGGCAGAAGCTGGTATATGGAGTTTTTATGGCAAGCCGGAAGCTGAAGCAGTATTTCCAAGGGCACCCCATCACGGTGGTCAGTTCTGCTCCCTTAGGTGATATCATACAGAACCGGGAAGCGACTGGCCGGATTGCCAAGTGGGCTATAGAGCTTGGGCCGCACGGTCTGAAGTACGTGCCTCGGACGGCGGTGAAGTCTCAAGCACTTGTGGATTTCATTAATGATTGGACGGAGTTGCAAGCACCTGAAGAAAAGCCGAATCATACATATTGGACCATCCATTTTGACGGATCCAGGCAATTGGAGGGCTCGGGGGCTGGAGTCGTATTAACTTCCCCACGAGGTGACACGTTTTGTTACATTCTCCGCTTAATGTTCCCTTGTACTAACAATGCAGCTGAGTATGAAGCCTTGCTCCATATTCTTCGGATGACTAAGGAGATGAATCTAAGCCGGGTTAAGTGCTTCGGTGACTCGGACCTAGTGGCTCAACATGTGTATGGCACTTGGGATTCAAAGGACTCACTCATGGCTGCATATCGTCGTGAGATGGATATGGTCGCAGGTCATTTCAATGGCTATTAGGTGGACCACGTGGACCGTCGGAAGAATGAAGCGGCGGACGCTTTAAGCCGGTTGGGCTCTCAACGCAAACCGGTCCCACCCAATGTTTTCCTAGACGTGCTGCACAACCCGTTGGTCAAGCTCCCTGGTGAAGCGGATTTGGCTATTCCTGATCCGGAGGCCCAATTGGTGGCAGCTCTTCATGTCACTCCGGATTGGACGCTTCCTTATTTTGCTTACATGAACCGGGGCGAGTTACCAGAAGATGAGACGTTGGCCCGACAGATAGTCCGGCGATCTAAGTCTATGACCATTGTTAATGGCGAATTGCATCATTGCAGCGTGTCAGGGGCGTTTCAGCGCTGTGTGTCCCCTGAGGAAGGCTGTGAAATATTGCGTGAGATCCACGAAGGAGATTGTGGTCACCACGCCGGTTCAAAATCCTTGGTGGCTAAAGCGTTCCGCCACGGTTTCTATTGGTTGACTGCCCATGCTGATGCGGAAGATCTGGTCAGACGATGTGATGGTTGCCAAAAGTTTTCCAGATGTGCTCATGTACCGGCCCAAGAATTGAGGATGATTCCAATTACTTGGCCGTTTGCGACATGGGGGCCGGATATGGTTGGACCTTTCAAAAAGTACAAGGACAAAATGACTCACCTCCTCGTGGCGGTTGACAAGTTTACAAAGTGGGTGGAGGCAGAACCTGTTAGCAAGTGTGACGCGGCTACGGCGGTTCAGTTCATCAAAAAGGTGATTTTCCGGTTTGTCTTTCCACACAGTATCATCACAGATAATGGTACCAATTTGTCCAAAGGTGCCATGAAGGAGTTCTGCGAACGTGAGCACATCCGGCTTGACGTTTCCTCGATAGCCACCCACAGTCCAATGGTCAAGCGGAAAGGGCTAATCAAGAGATCTTGAGAGGCATCAAGCCCGGCTTATGGTCCCTTTGCGAGAGGACACCGGGTTGTTGGGTAGAAGAGCTACCGTCTGTGTTATGGAGTATCAACTTTTCGCCTAACAGATCCAGGGATACGCCGTTCTTTATGGTCTATGGAGCGGAGGCGATTCTCCCCAGTGACATCCTTCATGACTCACCTCGTGTGGCGGCTTATGTTGAAGCGGACAACGAGACGGCACGGCAGGACGCTTTGGATCGGTTGGATGAAGAACGTGACATAGCAGCTGCCCGCTCGGCGATTTACCAACAGGATCTTCGTTGTTACCATAGTCGCCGGGTCAGAACCAGAACTTTTCAAGAAGGAGATTTGGTGCTTCGGCTCATCCAAGACCAGACTGATATGCACAAGCTATCCCCACCTTGGGAGGGACCTTTCATGGTCAGCAAGAATCTGCACAACGGGTCGTACTATCTGATCGATATTCGAGAGCATAAAGACTCACGCACGTCAGAGGAGGAGACCAACAGGCCGTGGAACATAGCTCATCTTCGGCCTTATTATACCTGAGTCATCGGCTCTACTTATGTACATATTATGGCAGTGTATATATTATGAATAAAGTAATAAACAGGAGCCTCGGCTAAAGCTGGGTATACGTTACTGTTACATCATGAGTGGTTACATGGAGTTGTTACGTCTTAAAGCGGCCTCCGGTTTACCCCTGAGTTTGCTTTTCAAAAGCTTTGTGATATCACTTGGGGGCTTGGTCGTGTCCGAACCAATGCAACACCTTTTGATAGGCTTAAAGCCACCAGATCACTTGGGGACATGGTCAAGTCTGAACGATCACGCCTCTTGATCGCCTAAGGCCATAGAGTTACTTGGGGCTTGGTGAACCCGAACCATTGCCATGCCACTTGATCGGCATAATGCCACGGTTTCAGTTGGGGACCTGGCTGACTTGAACCATGGCTACACCCTATAGGGAGCTTGGTCGTGTCCGACCATGGTAACACCATCTGATCGGCTCAGTAAAGCCTTCTTTTTGCAAACGGTTTATCATTGCCTTTGCTTCCATGTTTTTTTTTCATAACTATTATTTGATTTTTGTTGCGTTTCTTAAACCGATAACATTTTTAAACCGGTTCAAACTGTCAATTGACGGAATTCGGTCCATTTTTTAATCCGGAGATAATTTCACCGGTTTGACTTTTTTCTGTTAACATCCCATTATGGAGTAACAGGGGGCTTGTCATGACCCGGCACGGTTTACGTGGTAAACCGGCATTATAAATAACAGGAGCTGTTTTCTCCTTTGACGGTAAGGGTTTATACAACCTCCACTTCAAGATTGGCTAAGCCAACTTTATGCCCAGCAATGGCAGGTATTTTGTATCATAAATTTTAGATTCTATACCTCAATATTTCATTTCATATTTATATGAACGTACAAGCCGGCTGGCGGCACAAACCGCCGTGGCGGTTTAAGATTTTGTGACTGCAGGCAATATAGATTGAAAGTTTCGATCATTCAAGCAAAGTATCGGCACCTATGCACGAAGGCATATTAAAAGCAAGAGTGTTGGCTATCCTATTACAAGGCAACATGGTGCCCAAATAAGATCATTGTTTCTTGGCGGAATAAATGAAACAGCTATTCAAACCGGCCACGGTTCATGCTTGCTCACCGCCCGGTCACGAGGGTTGTGGGTCGAATCTGCGCCCGCTTGACTTCTTCATCTCTACCCAGCGGCTGGAAGTCAACTTGATGGTCCAGTCGATTCCCATTAAAGCTTGAAAGACAGCCTCCTCATGGATCGGGAAGATGGTCCAATATCGGGGCGTAAGTATGCTTACGGATCGGAGGGATCAGGTTCTCCGCTTCAGGAATAGGTGCAGCTACTCGCTTTTCTCGATCGTCATCTTGAAGCTTGATAATGCGACAAGTTTGCCTCTTGACCAATTGGCAAGCCCGGAGGGCGACCTTTGCCGGTTTATCGCTCTCAGGTCATCTTCGTTGAACTCTGAGCCGTCTTCCTTGGTAGGATAGCCTTGAGCTGCTTCAGCAGGATCGAATCTGGCACCCATGCTTTGGCCCGGATTAAAAGGCGTTAATGGCGCCCGGTTCGAGCAACAGATTTCTTCAGCTCTTCAATCCGGCGGGAAGCATTGACAACCTCCTAAGAGTATCTTGAATTAAGGAAGGTGCTGGATTGTTATGTGATGCGATGGAGATGATCCATGCGCTCCAAAGTGGTACTACTCTATTAAAGTGTAGGCAGCCTTCAATTTCTTTGAACATCTGACCCCAAGTTACCAATGCGTGTGCCTACTGAGATTGCAAGAGAAATCACAAACCGGACTTATCATAAGAAGGCCAAGATTATCCACGAAGCCAAAGGAAGTTTACCGAAGATGGCAGCAGTCATGGCATGCACTTGCCGCTTCACGCTGGTCAGCTCGTCTACCACCGGTTTTAGGGCAGCTTCAGCATTTTCAACCTTTTTGGTTAAAGCGGCCTTTTCAGTATCCCAGCCGGCCCGCTCAGACTTAAACCACTCCTTGAGCTGCTCCATGGTAGTCAAGGCGGTTTTCAGCTCATCCTTGGCCTTGGAGGTTTCTGCTTGCTGAGACTTAGGATGTTCTTGAAGATCATTGATTTGTGAGGCTTGTTACGTATCTCATTCTGCTGCAACAAAAAGGGAGCATGTTAATATGTTCATTGCAAGTCCCAAATGCATAACCAGTCATACACATGGCACTTGGGGCTAATTCATATTTCATCTTAAATGCATCGATAAAATCACAAAGTCGCAAGCTCAATACAGGTATTCAACTTGGCACTTGTGGGCTAATGGCTATTTGCTCGAACATGTTCTGATGCGGTGATCTAAATTACAGTCCCGGTTTAACTATATTAAGTTGAACCGGCCCTTGGGGGCTACATCAGTGGATTCTGAAGCGTTAAGTTTATGTAAGTCCCGGTTTAACTATACTAAGTTAAACCGGCCCTTGGGGGCTAGGAGAGTTAACAAGAATTGGAATATCCAAGCGGGAAAAGAACATGGAGGTTACCTCAAATTTTTCTTTCATCATCTTCACCAGGCCAGCTTCATAATCACGGCTGGTATACAGCCGGTTCAAGTAGCCAGAATGAAGGTCTTGGGAGTTCAGAGCGGCGTAAGTTGCTAGATCAACATCCCACTTGCCCTTGCTCATAGTGGCAAATTCCTCTTTGGCAGAATGTTTAGATAAAGCGACCGGATTACCGGTTCGGCTGTAATAAAACTCCAGTAATCCTGGCGTCATCGTCCTTGGTATGACCGGTTTGACGAGGAGACGGACGGTTTATCAATGAGCGGATTGGGTGGTGGATTTTTCAATCTGTGTTGGGCTACGGGCTGGTTAGCGGAAGGGAGGTGTCAACAGGCCTTTCTTGACAACAAAATCGTCATCTTGGTAAAGTGGCTGATCATTTGGCGTATCTTCACAGATAGCCGCTTCAAGACTTGGTAGCTGTATCCGGTTGAGGCGATCTCTTCATCGGCCGCTTTATCGAGCACGAGGCCTTTTGCTTGGCCTAGGCTTGGCCTGAAAAGGCACAATACTTGATCCAAATCGGCATATGCTACACAATGATGCGATAGAAACAATATGAAAGGTATAACTTACCCAAGCACCGTTTAAGTGGTGGCAGCTGAGTGGCTGATGATTTCGCCAGATGAGGAATGAGAAGTGACCTGATAATCGGAGTCAGACGGATTAAGGGGTTGACGAAAACAGCCTGCTTTAGGATAAGCACTGACAAGCAAAATAGAGACCTCTGAACGACGTTTCCTAACCGGACTGTTCGGTAAACTGGTGGAGGTAACTACCTGGCCGCTGTGCCGAGTTGTGCGGCGAACTTCATGTTGTTGAGTCTTCATAAGAAATTTGGGATCCAAGTAAGCATGGGGATGAGAAAATTTAATTTTCCGATTTGCCCGACGGATTTTTAGTGAAGGCAAAGGATTTGAGTCAGAAGAGAGAATAGTTACCTCTACAACATCAGCATTACTGGTTTCTGTTGGAAATATGCCCTAGAGGCAATAATAAAAGTATTATTATTATATTTCCTTGTTCATGATAATTGTCTTTTATTCATGCCATAATTGTATTATCCGGAAATCGTAATACACGTGTGAATACATAGACCACAATATGTCCTAGTGAGCCTCTAGTTGACTAGCTCGTTGATCAACTGATAGTCATGGTTTTCGACTATGGACATTGGGTGTCGTTGATAACGGGATCACATCATTAGGAGAATGATGTGATGGACAAGACCCAATCCTAAGCATAGCACAAGATCGTGTAGTTCGTTTTGCTAGAGCTTTTCCAATGTCAAGTATCTTTTCCTTTGACCATGAGATCGTGTAACTCCGGATACCGTAAAGAGTGCTTTGGGTGTACCAAAGCGTCACAACGTAACTGCGTGACTATAAAGGTGCACTACTGGTATCTCCGAAAGTATCTGTTGGGTTGACACGGATCGAGGCTAGGATTTGTCACTCCGTGTATGACGGAGAGGTATCTCTGGGCCCACTCGGTAATGCATCATCATAATGAGCTCAAAGTGACCAAGTGTCCGGTCACGGGATCATGCATTACTGATGCAGTAAAGTGACTTGCGATATGAAGATTGAACGAGGTATTGGGATACCGACGATCGAATCTCGGGCAAGTAAAATACCGATTGACAAAGGGAATTGTATACGGGGTTGTTTGAATCCTTGACATCGTGGTTCATCCGATGAGATCATCGAGGAGCATGTGGGAGCCAACATGGGTATCCAGATCCCGCTATTGGTTATTGCCCGAGAGCCGTCTCGGTCATGTCTACGTGTCTCCCGAACCCGTAGGGTCTACACACTTAAGGTTCGGTGACGCTTAGGGTTGTATGAATATGAGTATGCAGCAAACCGAATGTTGTTCGGAGTCCCGGATGAGATCCGAGACGTCCACGAGGAGTTCCGGACTGGGCCGAAGGTAAAGATTTATATATGGGAAGTCTTATTTTGGTCGCTGGAAAAGTTTCGCACTTTATCGGTATTGTACCGGGAGTGCCGAAAGGGGTCCGGGGGTCCATCGGGGGGGTCCACCTGCCCCGGGGGGCCACATGGGCTGTATAGGGTGCGCCTTGGCCCATATGGGCCAAGGGCACCAGCCCCAAGAGGCCCATGCGCCAAGATATAAGAAAAGGGAGAGACCTAAAGGGGAAGGCACCTCCGAGGGTGCCTTGGGAGGATGGACTCCTCCCCTCTTGGCCGAACCCTTTCCTTGGAGGAAGGGGCAAGGCTGCGCCCTCCCCCCTCTCTTGCACCTATATAACGGGAGGGGAGGGAGGGGTGGCCGCACCATAAGCCCTGGCGCCTCCCTCCTCCCTGCAACACCTCCTCCTCCTCCCGTAGTTGCTTAGCGAAGCCCTGCCGGAGTTTTGCTGCATCCACCACCACGCCGTCGTGCTGCTGGATCATCATCAACCTCTCCTTCCCCCTTGCTGGATCAAGAAGGAGGAGACGTCATCCGCTCCGTACGTGTGTTGAACGCGGAGGTGCTGTCCGTTCAGCACTAGGTCATCGGTGATCTGAATCACGGCGAGTACGACTCCATCATCCCCGTTCCATTGAACGCTTCCGCACGCGATCTACAAGTGGTATGTAGATGCAATCACTCTCCCATGACTCGTTGCTAGATGAACTCATAGATGGATCTTGGTGAAACCGTAGGAAAATTTTTAATTTTCTCCAACGTTCCACAACAGTGGCATCATGATCTAGGTCTATGCGTAGTTCTCTATTGCACGAGTAGAACACAATTTTGTTGTGGGCGAGATCTTGTCAACTTGCTTGCCGCTACTAGTCTTTTTCTTGCTTCAGCGGTATTGTGGGATGAAGCGGCCCGGACCGACCTTACACGTGACGCTTACGTGAGACAGGTTCCACCGATCGACATGCACTAGTTGCATAAGGTGGCTAGCGGTGTCTGTCTCTCCTACATTAGTTGGAGCGGACTAGATGAAAAGGGTCCTTATGAAGGGTAAATAGAAGTTGACAAAATCACGTTGTGGTTATTCGTAGGTAAGAAAACGTTCTTGCTAGAACCCAATTGCAGCCACGTAAAAGATGCAACAACAATTAGAGGACGTCTAACTTGTTTTGCAGCAATTGTCATGTGATGTGATATGGCGAAGTTGTGATGAATGATGAATGATATATTGTGATGTATGAGATCATGTTCTTGTAATAGGAATCACGACTTGCATGTCGATGAGTATGACAACTGGCAGGAGCCATAGGAGTTGTCTTAATTATTGTATGACCTGCGAGTCATTGATTCAACGCCATGTAAATTACTTTACTTTATTGCAAAACGTGTTAGCCATAGTAGTAGAAGTAACAGTTGGCGAGCAACTTCATGGAGACACGATGATGTAGATCATGATGATGGAGATCATGGTGTCATGCCGGTGACAAGATGATCATGGAGCCCCGAAGATGAAGATCAAAGGAGCTATATGATATTGGCCATATCATGTCACTACTTTATATAATTGCATGTGATGTTTATTATGTTTTATGCATCTTGTTTACTTAGAACGACGGTAGTAAATAAGATGACCGAAAGTTCGAACATGAGCCGTATGGAAGATACGATCAACATGGAGATGTTCACCGACGATGACTAGTCCGTCTCACGTGATGATGATCGGACACGGCCTAGTCGACTTCCGGATCATGTAACACTTAGATGACTAGAGGGATGTCAAATCTGAGTGGGAGTTCATTAAATAATTTGATTAGATGAACTTAATTATCATGAACATTAGTCTAAAATCTTTGCAAAATGTCTTGTAGATCAAATGGCCAGCGCTCATGTCACCATGAACTTCAACGGCGTTCCTAGAGAAAACCAAAATTTGAAAGACGATGGCAGCAACTATTCGGATGGGTCGGAACACGAGATCATCCTCATAGCAGCCAAGAAACAATATGTCCTAGAAGCACCGCTAGGTGATGCACCCATCCTGCAGAGAACCAAGACATTATGAATGCTTGGCGATATCGTCTTGATGATTACTCCCTCGTTCAAGGTCGCGGCATGCTTTACTGACTTAGAACCGGGGCTCCAAAAGCGTTTTGAGCAACACGGAGCATATGAGATGTTCGAGGAGCTGAAAATGGTTTTCCAAGCTCATGCCCGAGTCGAGAGATATGAAGTCTCCGACAAGTTCTATAGTTGTAAGATGGAGGAAAACAGTTCTGTCAGTGAGCACATACTCAAAATGTCTGGGTTGCACAACCGCCTGTCCCAGCTGGACATTAACCTCCCGGACGAGGCGGTCATTGAGAGAATCCTTCGGTCGCTCCCACCAAGCTACAAGAGCTTTGTGATGAACTACAATATGCAGGGGATGGTGAAGACCATTCCTGAAGTATTCTCAATGCTGAAGTCGGCAGAGGTTGAAATCAAGAAAGAACATCAAGTGTTGATGGTCAATAAAACCACTAAGTTCAAAAAGGGCAAGGGTAAGAAGAACTTCCAAGAAGGACGGCAAGGATGTTGCAGCGCCCGATAAACAAGTTGCCGGAAGAAGTCAAAGAATGGACCCTTGTGTAGCGACCCGACCTCGTGATGGTCAAGTCTACGTATACATGTCATCCCCGGATCGGTAATGCCGACACACACAGTACTCGAAGGATTTATAACAGAGTAGCAATCACACACTTATTACATCGAAAGTCTCAAAAGAGAACTTATTACAATAATATGGCTTAAGGCCATCTAATGCGATAACAGCGGAAGGCTTGGAAGATAAAGTGAGTCCATCAACTCCAGCGGCATAACTGAGCTGCACGACAACGACCTACCAATCCTTACTCCTCGTCTGAAAAGTTCACGCAACATAATATGTTGCAGCCTGAGAACGGGTCGACACATGGAATATGCTGGCAATGTAACACATAGAAAGTAATGAAAGAATAAGCTATACTACATGCATATATGGCTGGTGGAAAGCTCTATGGTTCTGATTTTGCATAAAGCCAATTTTCCCTATGTCAAAGGAATAAATTTTATTTTAACTATCATGGTGGTTGAAACATCATTGAGAAGGTATAACCCCAACTCAATCCCAATTAAAGTGATTAACAACCCAACAATATTAATTTAGAGTGATGAGATACATGTGAATACTCAAGTACTAGATACTCAGAATTGTCAATAAACGGGGACACGGCTAACCATGATTAGATTGTACACTCTGCGAGAGGTTTAGCACTTTTCCCCACAAGACTCGATCGCCTCCGTTGGTTTCTCGCACTTTGCATGGTGTTTGAGAAGCGGATGACCGAGACACAGTCTTTCGAAACATTAACTCTCTACTCGGATAGATCATACCAAACCTATAAAACCCACTACACCTTTGATCTACCTCTTCGAGAGCTTCACGTAACTTACTCAACTATGCTAGAGCCCATAATAGCTTGTGGCTGCACGGAAGTTTCTAGCATGAATAATCTCGATTCCCTTTGAGCCTGGGTGGCGGTCCTTAGGAAGATCACACGGATGCCCGGGATTTCAAAAATAAAGCAGAGACAACCTTTGGGTTCCCAGGTGCCTCAATCCACCGGATGTGTATTTAAGTTGCCACCTTAAAGTAAACCATTAACTTACAATCTCACATCTGTCGTGAATATCTCTCAAACCCAAACCACGTCTCTGAGCATAGCATAGCAATATAAGCAACACGTAGAAGTAACTCCCAAGGGTTTGACAAGAACAGAGCAATAGGTTCCTACCTCATCATCTACTTCCCAACCCACAAATTAATGACATCCTAATCATGCAATGTTTGAGGATTGAGCTAATGCATAAAAACTGGGTATGAAAAGGTATGATCAAGTGTTACTTGCCTTCTTGGCGATCATCCGCGTGAATCCTAGAGACTCGTAGTAACACGCTTCGCACTCCGTGAATTACCGCAAGGAAACAATACATACATAAGCAAAAAACAAAGATGTACAAACGAAACTTCAACTGAAAAGAGGTTGACCGGAGAGTTCAACTTAAGAACTCCGGTTTGCAAAAAGAATCAAACCAAACGGAACAACGAAACTCAAGCGGCGAGAGAAACAAGGTCCGTTTACTAATCTGAACTAGAGTCAAATTTTACAAAGACAAAACTGGTTTAAGTTGACTATTCGGAAAGAGGGTTTCGAGATGAAACTCCAGCGCTTGAATCGCTGATTCCGATAAACGAGTTTAAAAGTTATACTAATCGATCATTGGTTCGTAAATCGAAATCGAAATAATCGCGGAATAAAACCGATAAAAGAAAACGACGAGCGTCTAAGCGAGCGTAACGTCATAGCGAAAAGCTAAACGACGAGCGGTTCAGAAAAAGCGAACGAACGGGTCAACGTTCTCAAAATAAATAAACCGAAATAAAACTGATCTAATATAAAAAACGGGCTAGGGTTTTTCAAAAAACCAAGGGTTATTTAAAAACCGGCGACGGGCTACTCAGCAGCGAGGTCGTCTCGGCTGGGCGGGCGGCTGCTCCAAGGGGTCCGCGAGGGGCGGCGGGGGGGGACGGCGCGAGGCGGCGGCGGGCCAAGGGCGGCGGGGCGGCGGCGCGGCCTGGGCCTCCCAAGTGGGCAAGGGGAGATGGTGGCGGTGGTGGTGGCTAAGGGGAGAGTGGGGGTATATAAAGAGGGGGGAGAGGTGGCTTGGAGGAGGGGGTAAGGCGTGGCTGGGAGTCCGCTCGGACTCCATGTCCGGCATGGGCTGACAGTAGGCAGGAGGCGGCGGCGGTTTGGGCTGCCCTTTGGTACTGGCCCGTTAGCCCGGTCGGGCCATGATTTAAAAAAAAAAACATTCCACTAAATTAAAAAAAATCCTAGAAAAATAAATAAAAATCTAAAAAAAAATGCCAAAACAAGTTTTCTTTGCCTAAATAAAATATTTAGAACAAGATGAACTTTTCTTGGCCCCTAAAATGCAATTTTAAATATGCAAATTTTCCTCTAGGCAAATAAAACTTCCAATTAAATAGAATAAAATCCCAAATAATGATTTTAACATTTTTCCTCTGGTATTTCAATTATTTTTGGAGAAGTCATATTATCTCCTCTCGTTTTTTTTAAACATGAAATATTTTACGGAGAGAAAAATACTAAAATCAATAATCCTCGTCCTTCATTATTTGATAAAATTCAAATATGAAAATCGGAAAATCCCCAACTCTCTCCGAGGGTCCTTGAGTTGCTTAGGATTTCGAGGATAGCAAATGAGAATGCAATAAAATATGATATGCATGGATGACCTGTGTATAACATACCAAATTGAAAATTTGGGATGTTACAAACCTACCCCCCTTAAGATGAATCTAAGCCCTCGAGATTGGGTTAACTAGAAAATAGGTGCGGATGGTCTGGCGAATATCATCTTCTCGCTCCCGTGTGGCTTCCTCCTCGGTATGGTGGCTCCAATTGAACTTTACAAAACTTGATAACTTTGTCATGAAAGTGACTCTGCTGTCGAAATCCAAAATCTTTCTGGCTTCTCCTCATAAGTCAAATTACTATCCAAGCTGTATAGCCCCTAAGGGCCTTTGTATCCTTTAACGGTATATCGGCCATCTCGGCGTGGCACTTCTTGATTGTAATCGTGAAACACATCGTGAACTCACAGCAGTCCTTGGGTAACTCCAGCTTGTAGGCAACTTCTCCCATTCATTTCAAAACACGATACGGTCCTACAAATCTTGGGGCTAACTTTCCCTTTACTCCAAAGCGTTTCACTCCCCTCAGGGGTGATACTCGCAGATAGGCTCATCTCTGATTTCATAGGTTACTTCTTTGCGTTTTGAATCTGCGTAACTCTTACATCTAGGCTGAGCAATCTTTAGTACATCTCGATTAGTTTAACCTTCTCCTCTGAGTCTTTGATCAAATCTGGTCCAAACAAGCGGCGGTCTCGACCTCATCCCACATCAAGGGTGTTCTACATCTGCGTCCGTGCAAGTAGCTTGAATGGTGCCATCTTCAAACTGGCACAGTAGCTGTTATTATATGAGAATTCTGCGTCACGGCAAATTGTCATCCCAACTAGATCCATAATCTAAGCATACAGGGCTCTTAACATATCCTCGAATCTGGTTAACTCTCTCTCGTCATCCAACCGATACGTGGGTGGAATCTTTGTCTTGAATTCAATCGGGTACCCAAAATGCAGTGTAGCTGATGCCAAAACTTTGAAGTAAAGCTGTGTTCCTCTATCGATCTGATGCTCCTCGAGAACTCCCGTGCAAACATACGATCCTGGTCATATATATCTTGGCCAACTTGGCACTTGTATAAGTTGTTTTCCTTTGGGATGAAGTGAGCTACTTTGGTCAAACGATCCACAACTACCCATATTGAATCATATCCTGCTTTGGTTCTGGGTAATCCGGTGATAAAATCCATGCCAAGTTTGTCCCACTTCCATTCGGGTATTGGCATAGGCTGCTTGATCCTGCTTTGGCTTTTGATGCTCTTGCCTTCACTCTACGACATACATCGCCATAACGGCTACATACTCGGCAATATCCTTCTTCATACCAGTCCACCGAAGCGTTCGTTCAAGTCCAAATACATCTTGGTGTTTCCGGGGTGAATCGAGTATGGTGAGTCATGGGCCTCTTGAAGTATTAACTTCCCGATCTCCGAATTGTTGGGCACATAAATCCGATCCTCAAACCACAAGGTATCGTGCTCATCCTCGCGAAAACCTTTTGGCTTTTCCTTTGCCCATCCTTTCTTTTATCTCAGCAATCTCTTTATCCTCCTTTTGAGCGTCTAGAATCTTGTCTAACAAGGTCATTTGAACCTCCATTGTCGCAAGAAAACCTCTTGGAACAATCTCCAACCGAAGTTCCATAATATCCTCTCGCTAACTCCTTTGGCAGTCCTCTACTTTCAAGGATATTGGCATAACTCTTCCGACTCAAAGCGTGCTGCTAGCGTTGGCCTTTCACGGATGATAGTGGCAGCTTCATGTCGTAATCCTTTATAAGTTCCAGCCATCTCCTCTCCACGAGGTTTAATTTCATACGTGTGAAAATGTACTTTAAACTCTTATGATCCGTGTACACATCTAGCGGTTTCCCATGAGATAATGTCTTGGTCTTCAACGCATGTACTACAGCTGCTAACTCCAAATCATGCGTGGCATAATTCAACTCATGAGGCTTGATTAGCCATAAGGCATCTGAAACAACTTTTCCATCCTGCATAAGAACACATCCAAGTCCCAAGCGAGAGGCATCACAATACACTTGAAACTCCTTATGTATATCTGGCAATGTCAGCACTGGGGCTGTAGTCAACCGTTTCTT
Organism: Aegilops bicornis; assembly: GCA_021605145.1. Classification (NCBI taxonomy): domain Eukaryota; kingdom Viridiplantae; phylum Streptophyta; class Magnoliopsida; order Poales; family Poaceae; genus Aegilops; species Aegilops bicornis. The sequence continues at coordinate 1,153,076 of JAHIAL010000024.1, read as the reverse complement.
CAACTCTTGGAAGCTTGTCTCACAATCCTCTGTCCATTTGAACTTGGTATCCTTCCTTAGCAATTCTGTCATTGGTTTAGCAATCTTGGAAAAAATTTCAATGAATCTCCGATAATATCCTGCCAGTCCAAGGAAACTGCGAATCTCGCTGACTGAAGTGGGTGCCAACCATTCAGTGACTGACTGAATTTTACTGGGATCTACTGCTATACCCTCTCCTGATATAACATGCCCAAGAAATCCAACTTCCTTCAACCAAAACTCGCACTTGCTTTGAATTTGGCGTATAAGCTGGTGTTCCCCGAGTTTCTCAAGAACCAAACGTGGGTGTTCTGCGTGCTCCTCTTCGTTCTTCGAGTAAACCATAATATCATCGATAAACACCAAAACAAACTTGTCCAAATACTCCATGAACACTTTGTTCATCATACTCATGAAATAGGCAGGGCGTTAGTCGATGCAAATGACATGACCGTATACTCATATAATCCATATCGTGTGGTGAATGCTGTCTTTGGTATATCCTTCTCTAGGATCTTCAAGCGATGGTATCCTGATTGTAGATCAATCTTAGAAAACACCTTAGCTCCTTGCAGCTGATCAAGCAGATCATTGATCATTGGTAAGGGATACTTGTTCTTTATCGTTACTCCATTGAGCTCGGTAATCAACAACCATCCTTAAGGATTTATCCTTCTTCTCCACCAAAAGAAATCTGGGGCTCCCCAAGGTGATGAACTTCTGAATGTAACCTTTCTCCAATAGCTCCTTGATCTGCTTCTTAATTTCCTCCGGATCATTTGCGGGCATCCGATAGGGTCTCTTTGATATTGGCCCTGTGCACGGCATTAGTTCTATCGAGAAACTTCGATGTCTCGATCCGGTGGCATGCCTGGTAACTCTTCTGGGAAAACATCTGGATAATCCTTCACTACAGGTACTTCTTCTTGTACAACTCCCGTGAGGGTATTCACTTGGCTCCTCCTAGGCACATGCCTAGATACATACTTAATCCTTTTTCCCTCCGGGGTGGTAAGATAAATTGACTTGCTAGCACAGTCAATACTTCCTCCAAACTTTGACATCCAATCCATACCTAATATCACATCCAATCCTTGCGACTCTAAGATAATTAGGTCTGATGGAAAAACTTGCGTCCCAATGATTAGGGGTATCTGGGTGCACCACTTGCTAGCCATGTACTCTGCTCGAGTGAGCTCACTAAAGAGGGGTCCTAAGGGTGCAGGTTGGTAACTTAAACTTATCCACAAATCCCTTGATATGTATGAATGCGATGCAGTATCGAAAAGAACAATAGCGATGGCGACTGAACCAAAAACTTACCTATTACAGCGTCCGGCTGCTCTTCAACTTCCTCCACGTTAACGTGGTTCACTTATCCTTTTTGAATGGATTGGGCTTCTTCCCAGCGCTCCCATTTCCGTTTCCATTCTTTCCTTGAGTGATCATTGGCATAGTGCCCTGTTTTCCCTTATAAAGCAAATAACTTGGCTCAAGTCTCTCTTGGCGGGTGTAGCTGGGTTTGAGCGATTCTGATTATTGTTGGCTGCATTTCCATTCCCATTCTTCGCGCCATTATGCGATTCTCCTCCAGTATGGTTATGTCCTCCATGGTTATGAACTAGCCCTCCCGAGTTCAGGGTTAAGCGAGGCTTCTGGTGAGCTCCTGAGTTATGCTTCCCTTGTCCATACTTCCTCTTACGATTCTCAATTTGCTGCTGCTTTCCTTCAATCATTAGGGCCTTATCTACCAACTCCTGGTAGTTGTTGAAAGTTGCCACCATCAACTGCATACTCATCTCATCATTCAGCCCTTCCATAAACTTCTCTTGCTTTGCGGCATCTGTGGCCACATCATCGCCGAGGGCATAGCGTGATAACTTGCTAAACTCATCCACGCATCTTGAGCCACGATCTGATTCCCTGGCGTAAGTTGCGGAACTCACGCTTCTTTATCTGCATGGCTCCGGTTGAAACATGGGCGTCTTGAAAAGCTTGTTGGAACTGGTCCCAAGTGACATTGGCTATAGGAAAAGTAGCCGTGTAATTCTCCCACCATGCGGCTGCTGGTCCATCCAATTGATGTGCGGAAAGCGCACTCTTTCGACATCCGTGCATCCTGCGGTGGTTAACTCCCTTCCAATCTGGCGTAACCGGTCATACGCAACTATTGGCTCGGTGCTACTTTGGAAAACACCGGCAGTTGTAACCTTAGAAGCGGGCTAAATTGTCCCTTTGGCGGTGGGTTGTTGTTGTTGTTGGTATTGCCACAGTTACGAACTAGAAATTGCATCAATGCATTCTCATTGTTGGATCAAGCGAGTGAGCTCCGGTGGGAAAACAAAACCGAGTCACGTCTCGGAGGCATCTGAAGGTTTTAGATGGGAGAGATTAGAATAGAAAGAGGTCTAGTGAGAAAACACTACCCATATGCACATGAGGCAAACACACATTCATTCAATCAAGCAAGCAAGGGCATACAAAGCGATCTAGGACTATCGCATAAGTGCTCAACTACTACTAGTTAAATGGGGAAAATACTACTATTATATGGTGGTCATCTAGAAATTTTGATGGGTGGAAGACTCCATGATGTCTGCTCGACTTCGTCTTCATAGTCATCATCACTTGGATCTCGAGTCGGTGTAAATGCCGATGATGATGTAGTTGTCTGGGCAAGTGGGATCTTCTTCCTCTTCTTGCTCCTCTTCCTTGGGTGCTGGTCCTCCCATGAAGACTCCGATCTTCTTGACTAGGTCGTCGTTCTTCTCCAGTAGTATCTTGATTTCTTCCTCATATCCATCGTGTGTAGACTTGAGTTCTTCCTCCACTTGATGATCTTAGTTTTGCCTTCCTCAAGTCCATCATGTCTGCGCTTTGTCTGGTTCTCATTGACGTCGAATGTGCTGGTTTAGTTCCTGGATGTAGGCTGCAATGGATCTATCCTTCTTGGTGCTGATTACTTCCCATTGCTCGTCTCGGCGTCCACATATTTGGTATATGGTGTCTTTAAGCTCCTTATTGTAGACTTCCCCAATGCGTCCCATGGTAATGTGAGCTGCCATATTCTTTCCCAAACTCCATGTTGGTGCATTGAAAACACATACTATGGGCTCCGTGCTTGGGCATAAGCGTTCTTCCGGGAACTAGAGCTTGAATCTTCCGGCATTATTCTTACGGTAAGGTGGCGTTATGCGTCCGGTGAAGCTTGGTATTCCAATATTCAGGTACCTAGTGACTTCCTTCAAGTGGCGTCCAAAAGGTGTGTCTTCATCCGGTTGTGCAAACTTGTACTTCATCTCCGTCATCCTAAAGCGTGGAAAAATGGAGAGGGTCGAGAAATGAGTAGAGAGGAGTAACCTATGGTTTTATCTTAGTGGTCGTGTCCTACACTCAGCATGTGCGCTTGATACCATCTTGTAGCGACCCGACCTCGAGATGGTCAAGTCTACGTGTACATGTCATCCTGGATCGGTAATCTTGACACACACGATTACTCGAAGGATTTATATGAGTAGCAATCACACACTTATTACATCGAAAGTCTCAAAAGAGAACTTATTACAATAATATGGCTTAAGGCCATCTAATGCGATAACGTGGAAGGCTTGGAAGATAAAGTGAGTCCATCAACTCCAACGGCATAAGCGAGCTGCGGCAGCGACCTACCAATCCTTACTCCTCGTCTGAAAATGCGCAACATAATATGTTGCAGCCCGAGAACAGGTCAGCACATGGAATATCTTTGGCAATGTAACACATAGAAAGTAATGGAAGAATAAGCTATACTACATGCATATTTGGCTGGTGGAAAGCTCTATGGTTACAGTTTTGCATAAAGCCAATTTTTCCCTATGTCAAAGGAATAAATTTTATTTTAACTATGATGGTGGTTGAAACATCATTGAGAAGGTATAACCCCAACTCAATCCCAATTAAAGTGATTAACAACCCAACAATATTAATTTAGAGTGATGAGATACATGTGAATACTCAAGTACTAGATACTCAGAATTGTCCATAACCGGGGACACGGCTAACCATGATTAGATTGTACACTCTGCAGAGGTTTCCGCACTTTTCCCCACAAGACTCGATCGCCTCCGTTGGTTTCTCGCACTGCATGGTGTTTGAGAAGCGGATGACCGAGACACAGTCTTTCAGAAACATTAACTCTCTACTCCGGATAGATCATACCAAACCTATAAAACCCACTACCTGCTGATCTACCTCTTCGAGAGCTTCACGTAACTTACTCAACTATGCTAGAGCCCATAATAGCTTGTGGCTGCACACGGAAGTTTCTAGCATGAATAATCTCAGTTCCCTTTGAGCACAGGTGGCGGTCCTTAGGAAGATCACACGGATACCCCGGGATTTCAAAAATAAAACAGACAACACTTTGGGTTCCCCAGTGCCTCAATCCACCCAGATGTGTATTTAAGTTGCCACCTTAAAATAAACCATTAATTTACAATCTCACATCTGTAGTGAATATCTCTCAAACCCAAACCACGTCTACGAGCATAGCATAGCAATATAAGCAACACGTAGAAGTAACTCCCAAGGGTTTGATAGTAACAGGGCAATAGGTTCCTACCTCATCATCTACTTCCCAACCCACAAATTAATGACATCCTAATCATGCAATGTTTGAGGATTGAGCTAATGCATAAAAACTAGGTATGAAAATGTATGATCAAGTGTTACTTCCCTTGCTAACGATCCGTGAATCCTAGAGACTCGTAGTAACATGCTTCGCACTCCGGGAATTCTACCACAAGCAAACAATACATACATAAGCAACAAACAAATACGTACAAATGAAACTTCAACTAAAAGAGGTTGACCGGAGAGTTCAACTTAAGAACTCCGGTTTGCAAAAAGAATCAAACCAAACGGAACAACGAAACTCAAACGACGAGAGAAACAAGGTCCGTTTACTAATCTGAACTAGAGTCAAATTTTACAAAGACAAAAACTGGTTTAAGTTGACTATTCGGAAAGAGGTTTCGAGATGAAACTCGAGCGCTTAGATACTTTGATTCGATAAGCAATGAAGAGTTATACTAATCTGATCATTGGTTGAGAAATCGAAATCGAAATAATCGCGGAATAAAACCGATAAAAGAAAGCAGCGAGCGTCTAAGCGAGCGAGCGTTAGATTGGCGAAAACTAAGCGACGAGCAGTTCGTAAAAGCGAGCGAACGGGTGAGCGTTCTCAAAATAAAAAAACCGAGAAATAAAATCGATCTAATATAAAAAACGGGCTAGGGTTTTTCAAAAAAAAAAACTGACGGGTTATTGAAAAAAAAACCGGCGACGGGGCTACCTCCGGCGAGGTCGTCGTGAGGCGGGCGGTTGCTCCGTGAGGTCCGGCGAGCGGTGGCTCGGGGGGGCTCTGACGGAGGCGGCGGGCGTGGCCAAGGGCGGGGGCACAAGGGCTCGGCTCGAGCTCCTCCGGGTCCAGGCGGGCGGCCGTGGCGATGGTGGCGTGGTGGCTAAGAGGCGGAGGGGGTATATAAGAGGGGGGGAGGTGGCTTGGAGGAGGGCAAGTCGGTGAGTCCGGGTGTGTGTGGCCTGTAGAGGGCGGCGGCTTGGGCCCGACCCTTCAGGGCTGGGCCGTTAGCCCGATCGAGTATGATTCTTTTTTATTTAAAAAAAACATTCCGCCGAAATTATAAAAATCCTAGAAAAATAAATAAAAATCTAAAAAAGAATGCCAAAACAAGTTTTCTTTGCCTAAATAAAATATTCAGAACAAGATGAACTTTTCTTGGCCCCTAAACTGCAATTTTAAATATATGCAAATTTTCCTCTAGGCAAATAAAAATTCCAATTAAATAGAATAAAATCCCAAATAATGATTTTAACATTTTCCTCCGGTATTTCAATTATTTTGGAGAAGTCATATTATCTCCTCTCGTTTATTTTTAAACATGAAATATTTTCGGAGAGAAAAATACTAAAATCAATAATCCTAAATCTTTCATTATTTGATAAAATTGAATATGAAAATCGGAAAAACCCCAACTCTCTCCGAGGGTCCTTGAGTTGCTTAGGATTTCGAGGATAGCAAATGAGAATGCAATAAAATATGATATGCATGGATGACCTGTGTCTAACATACCAAATTGAAAATTTGGGATGTTACACCAAGCCTGAGACTGAGTGCTTCTATTGCAAAGGGAAGGGTCACTAGAAGCGGAACTGCCCCAAATACTTAGCAGACAAGAAGGCCGGCAACACTAAAGGTATATTTGATATACATGTAATTGATGTGTACCTTACCGATTACTCGTATTAACTCACAGGTATTTGATACGGTGCCGTTGCTCATATATGTAACTCACTGAGGAGCTGCGGAATAAGCGGAGGCTGGCGAAGGACGAGGTGACGATCTTGGCGTCGAGAATGGTTCCAAGGTCGATGTGATCGCCGTCGACGCTACCTCTACATTTACCCTACGGGATTAGTTTTAAACCTCAATAATTGTTATTTAGTGCCAAGTTTGAGCATGAGCGTTGTATCGAGGATCTCGTTTAATCTGAGATGGCTACTCATTTAAATCTGAGAATAATGGTTGTTCTATTTATATGAGAGAAATGTTTTATGGTCATGCTCCGATGGTCAATGGTTTATTCTTAATGAATCTCGAGCGTAATGTTACACATATTCATAGTGTGAATACCAAAAGATGTAAAGTTGATAACGATAGTCCCACATACTTGTAGCACTTGCCGCCTTGATCACATTGGTGTCAAGCGCATGATGAAACTCCATCTTGATGGAGTTTTAGAGTCTCTCGATTATGAATCATTTGACACATGCGAACCATGCCTCATGGGCAAGATGACCAAGACTCCGTTCTCCGGAACAATGGGCGAGCAACCAACTTATTGGAAATCATACATACCGATGTATGCGGTCCAATGAGTGTTGAGGCTTCATGAGGAGGATATCGTTATGTTCTCACTCTCGCGATGACTTGAGTAGATATGGGTATGTATACTTAATGAAACACAAGTCTGAGACCTTGAAAAGTTCAAGGAATTTCATAATGAAGTAGAGAATCAACGTGACGAAAGATAAAATTCTTGCGATCGGATCATGGAGGAGAATATTTAAGTCACAATTTGGTACACTTAAGGAAATGTGGAATGGTTTCACAACTCACGCCGCTGGAACACCTCAAGCGTAACGGTGTGTCCGAACATCGTGTCGCACTCTATTGGATATGGTGCGATCTATGATGTCTCTTACTAATTTACCGCTATCATTTTGGGGATACGCTCTAGAGACAGACTACATTCACTTTAAATAGGGCACCGTCTAAATCCGTTGAGGCGACACCGTATGAATTATGGTTTGGGAAGAAACCTAAGCTATCGTTTCTAAAAGTTTGGGGATCACGATGCTTATGTCAAGAAACTTCAACCTGAAAAGCTCGAGCATGAAGTCGGAAAAATGCGTCTTCATAGGATACCTAAGGAAACCATTGGGTATCGTTCTACCTTAGATCGAAGGAAAGATCTACATTGCCGAGAAGCGGATCCTTTACGGAAAAAGAGTTTCTCTCGAAAGGAGTAAGTGGGAGGAAAGTAGAACTTCGATGAAGTACTACCTCTTGAACGGAAAGTAGTGCAGCTCAGGAAAATGTTCTGTGGTGCCTACACCCGGCTGGAGAGGAAATTAATGATGATGATCAAGGTACTTGGATCAAGTTGCTCACGAACCCGTAGGTCCACTAGGACACGTTCCGCGCAGTGAGTGCAGCAACCCCTGTCACCGGAAATCATGTTGTTGGACAACGGTGAACCTTCGAACTATGAAGAAGCGATGGCGGGCCCAGATTCCAACAAATGGCTTGAAGCCATGCAATCCGAGATAGGATCCATGTATGAAAAAAAAGTATGGACTTTGACAGACTTGCCCGATGATCGGCGAGCGATAGAAAACAAATGGATCTTTAAGAAGAAGACAGAATAGCGAATGGTAATGTTACCATCTATAAAGCTCGACTTGTCGCTAAGGGTTATCGACAAGTTCAAGGGATTGACTACGATGAGACTTTCTCTCCCGTGGCGAAGCTTAAGTCCGTCCGAATCATGTTAGCAATTGCCGCATACTATGATTATGAGATATGGCAGATGGACGTCAAAAGCGGCATTCCTTACTTGATTTACCTTAAGGAAGAGCTGTATATGATGCAGCCGGAAGGTTTTATCGATCCTAAGAATGCTAACAAGGTATGCAAGCTCCATGATCCATTTATGGGCTGGTGCAAGCATCTCGAGTTGGAACATTCGCTTTGATGAGATGATCAAAGCGTTTGGGTTTATCTTGAGACTTATGGAGAAGCCTGCGTTTACAAGAAAGTGAGTGGGAGCTCTGTAGCATTTCTCATATTATATGTAGATGACATACTTACGATGGGAAATGATATAGAACTCTTGGACAGCATTAAGGCCTACTTGAATAAGAGTTTTTCAATGAAGGACCTTGGTGAAGCTGCTTACATATTAGGCATCAAAATCTATAGGGATAGATCGAGACCCCTCATAGGTCTTTCACAAAGCACATACCTTGATAAGATTTTGAAGAAGTTCAAAATGGATCAGTCCAAGAAAGGGTTCTTGCCTGTTTTGCAAGGTGTGAAATTGAGCTCGGCTCAATGCCCGACCACTGACAAAAGATAAACAAGAGATGAGTGTCATCCCCTATGCCTCAGCCATAGGATCTATTATGTATGCCATCTTGTGTACGGACCTGATGTAAACCTTGCCGTAAGTTTGGTAGGAAGGTACCAAAGTAATCCGGCAAGGAACACTTTGGACAATGATCAAGAATATCTGAAGTACACGAAAAGGACAAAGGACATGTTTCTCGTTTATGGCAGTGACGAAGAGCTGCGTCGTAAAGGGTTACGTCGATGCTAGCTTCGACACGGATCTGGATGACTCAAAGTCACAAACGGATACGTGTATATGTTGAATGGTGGAAGCGATGGCTAGTGCGGTACCAAGCGAGCATCGTGGCGGGATCTACATGTGAAGCGGAGTACATGGCAGCCTCGGAGGTAGCACATGAAGCAATTTGGGTGAAGGAGTTCATCACCGACCTAGGAGTCATACCGAATGCGTCGGGCCGATCAAACTCTTACTGTGACAACACCGGAGCTATTGCACTTGCCAAAGGAGCCGGGTTTCACAAGAAGACCAGAGCACATCAAGCGTCGCTTCAACTCCATTCGTGAAAATTTACAAGATGGGGACATAGAAATTTGCAAAGTGCATACGGATCTGAATGTCGCAGATCCGTTGACTAAACCTCTTCCACGGGCAAAACATGATCAACACCAGAACTCTATGAGTGTTCGATTCATCACAATGTAACTAGATTATTGACTCTAGTGCAAGTGGGAGACTGTTGGAAATATGCCTAGAGGCAATAATAAAAGTATTATTATTATATTTCCTTGTTCATGATAATTGTCTTTTATTCATGCCATAATTGTATTATCAGGAAATCGTAATACACGTGTGAATACATAGACCACAATATGTCCTGGTGAGCCTCTAGTTGACTAGCTCGTTGATCAACTGATAGTCATGGTTTCGACTATGGACATTGGATGTCGATTAATAGCGGGATCACATCATTAGGAGAATGATGTGATGGACAAGACAATCCTAAGCATAGCACAAGATCGTGTAGTTCGTTTTGCTAGAGCTTTTCCAATGTCAAGTATCTTTTCCTTTGACCATGAGATCGTGTAACTCCCGGATACCGTAAGAGTGCTTTGGGTGTACCAAAGCGTCTGGCGTAAGCTGGGTGACTATAAAGGTGCACTCTGGTATCTCCGAAAGTATCTGTTGGGTTGACACGGATCGAGACTGGGATTTGTCACTCCGTATGACGGAGAGGTATCTCTGGGCCCACTCGGTAATGCATCATCATAATGAGCTCAAAGTGACCAAGTGTCTATTCGAGGGATCATGCATTCTGATGCGAGTAAAGTGACTTGCAGTAGCGAGATTGAGCGAGGTATTGGGATACCGACGATCGAATCTCGGGCAAGTAACTATACCGATTGACAAAGGGAATTGTATCACGGGGTTGTTTGAATCCTTGACATCGTGGTTAAGTCCGATGAGATCATCGAGGAGCATGTAGAGCCAACATGGGTATCCAAATCCGCTATTGGTTATTGCCGAGCCGTCTCGGTCATGTCTACGTGTCTCGAACCCGTAGGGTCTACACATAATGTTCGGTGGCGCTAGGGTTGTATGAATATGAGTATGCAGCAAACCGAATGTTGTTGGAGTCGGCTGAGATCCGGACGTCGGGAGGAGTTAGGAATGGTCCGGAGGTAAAGATTTATATATGGGAAGTCTTATTTTGGTGCGTCGGTAAAGTTTCGCACTTTATCGGTATTGTACCGGGAGTGCCGAAAGGGGTCCGGGGGTCCACCGGGGGGGTCCACCTGCCCCGGGGGGCCACATGGGCTGTAGGGGGTGCGCCTTGGCCCATATGGGCCAAGGGCACCAGCCCCAAGAGGCCCATGCGCCAAGATATAAGAAAAAGGGGAGAGTCCTAAAGGGGGAAGGCACCTCCGAGGTGCCTTGGGGAGGATGGACTCCTCCCCCCCTCTTGGCCGCACCCTTTCCTTGGAGGAAGGGGCAAGGCTGCGCCCTCCCCCCCTCTCTTGCACCTATATAAAGGGAGGGGAGGGCGGGGTGGCCGCACCATAAGCCCTGGCGCCTCCCTCCTCCCTGCAACACCTCCTCCTCCTCCCGTAGTTGCTTAGCTAAGCCATGACGGAGTTCTTCTGCATCCACCACCACGCCGTCGTGCTGCTTGGATCATCATCAACCTCTCCTTCCCCTTGCTGGATCAAGAAGGAGGAGGCGTCATCCGTTCCATACGTGTGTTGAACACGGAGGTCTTGTCCGATTCGGCACTAGGTCATCGGTGATCTGAATCACGGCGAGTACGACTCCATCATCCCGTTCCATTGAACGCTTCCGCACGCCATCTACAAGTGGTATGTAGATGCAATCACTCTCCCATGACTCGTTTCTAGATGAACTCATAGATGGATCTTGGTGAAACTTTTAATTTTCTGCAACGTTCCCCAACAGTTTCAGCATCATCCTGACAAATATCATCATTAATTAGGCGTGTGAAAAGTAAGCCAAGCGAATCAAGTTCTACCTCAAGGTCCAAATTACCCACATCATCATCCACAGCCGGATAAGAAGATGCAGTGGTTTTCCTCTTATGAGCAGTCTTCTTGACAGCTTTGGTCTTTTGCCGGATTGGTTTTTCCGGTTTATGCAGCTTCTCTGGTTTCTCTTGTGGGCGTTTCTTGCTCCAGAATGGATCATCACCCTGATTAAGCAGCAGTTGATGTTAAAAGTGATACCGGAGATGGCAGTAATATATTCAGTAAAAAATAGTCAGAAGTCTTACAGATGGTGGTTTGTTGGTAGCACAGAAGGGGAGCAGACCGGTTCGGGCACAGAGGTTTTCCGGTTCGTTCAACATTTTCTTCACAGCCTCGGTGACCTCATCATCGGTAAGCTGGATATTAATATGTCAGAGGGGGTCGTCGACACTACCAGTGTATTCACACATTAAACCGGAGCGCTCGGAGAGGGGCAGTATGTGTCGTGGTTCTAAGTCTGACAGTAGAATGGGGGGTAGGTATGGAGAGGCAAGATCCTAGCTATGGCGCAGTTGGTACGCACGAGTTTACGAGTTCAGGGCCCTTCTCGAGGAAGTAACAGCCCTACGTCTCGGGCCGGAGGCGGTCGACTGGATTATATGTGTATGAATTACAAGGTGCGAACCCTTCTACGTGGAGGGGTGGCTTATATAGAGTGCGCGGGACCCCAGCCAGCCCACGTAGTAGAGGGTTTAAGGTGCGTTAAAGCTAGGCGTTACTGGTAATGCCTTACATAAAGTGTCATTAAGGTCATAAAGACTATTTAACTACAGACCGTTTGGGTACCGAGTGGCTCTTGGACTCCTGGTGGTCGAGTGGGTCTTCGTAGTCGAGTGTCTTTGAATCTGTTGAGTGGATACCTACCAGGTCGACTGGAAGGTTGCTTCTCTTGTGAGTATCCTTGTGGAGGGTACCTTTGGGCAGGTCTATGACCCTACCCCAGGTACATGACTTCATCATTAGCCCCCGAGTGGATCGAGGGTTGAGTGAGGAAGGAGTTGATAATCTTTCCGACCTGTTCTTCGTGTTGTGAGTGCGTCTTACTCTGGATCAACGACCTTTTAGTGATGGCGTCAACTTCTCTTTCGGTCGCCTTGATCAATTCTTCACGTGTGTCTAGTGAACTTTGTGAACACGAGGATTTCCGGCTGACGGATCGGAGGAAATCTGTTGTCTGACGAAGTTATTACTGCGGTTAAGCGGATTCGCGGGATCCGAATTTTGGGAAGCGTGAAGCGAGAAAACCGCGGCTCTCGGACGGGATAAGGCGATGGCGCCTCGATCTTGGCCACCTTTTTACGCCCGCGTATCGATGCGCCGCGCTTTATGCGGGATTGCGGCAGGATTGCTTGGGCCTACGATTGACCACTTGAGGCGGCCCCATATAAGGCGCTGGTCGAGCCATTTTGAGCGGTCACGACCTCAGACTTCCCTCTCTCCGCCTCCAAACCTTCTCGCGCGCTCTTCCTGTCCAGCGCCCGAAGCTCGGTACTTTTCTCGCCATGACCATGGTGAAGGACAAGACCGCCGCCTCGAACTGGTGAAGAAAGCGGCGGCGAAGGCCAAGGGAGAGCGCCTGATCGAGGCGGTTCCTCTTCAGCAGTCCAAGCTGCCGCGGGCTGGGTCCAAGGAGGCTGGATCCGGTCAACCATCACCGAGAAAGATCTCACCGATCCGCTAACGAAGGACTGACCCCCCATGGGTCGGCGAGGCTTCCGGACACGGAGTGGCAACCGCATGACTGAAGAGGGTGAGTCGTCCTCTGGCCACCCACATAGATAGGGGGTTTTCTGCCGCCAAATCCTTTTTCGGGGTTTCTGAACTTTTGGGCGCAACTCCACCATTTCCTCCAAACTCCATTGTGTATCTTGCTGCTTTCGTTTCGCTCTGCGAGAAATTTCTTGGGTTGTCGACCGCATTGGGGTCTCTTCAAGCACATATTCACTGTCGCTCTCAGACGGTGAAGAAAAGCGAGCCTGAATGATGAGAGGACCCAAGTAATCCAGATGTGTGGGGACTCGGGGTCCAGATGAGGGGAAGAGCGCCTTTCCGGCTATGACTCTCCCCGACTCGGTTAGAGGGTGGCGATCGACCTGGTTTTACTGCCAAGACCAGCCGGCCTTGAGGCGATCATTGGGTTCCCTGCTTTCTCCATGAGTCGAGTGAACAAGCCATCTTCCTGAAGGTGTTACGGAGGAGAAGGCCCAAGTAAAGCTGCTGATGGGCGTGTAGTCCATCTTATTCACGATGGGGTGACGGCATGGATCTCCTGGAGGTTTTTCTCCGACGGCGTATTCAGCCACTCCAATACCGAGGACATCCGATGTGGATGTACTGCAGTACGGATGATACCACTCGGGTCCATCCATAGGAGGTCGATGGCGCCACCTTTGGAGAAGTGGATGACTGCCATCACGGGAAACAAGGACAATCCTAAGCGGAGCTAGGAGGATTCCACCACTCGACCGGAGTTACCAACGGAACAAGGTATAACCGCTTATCTCCATTGTGATTCTGCTGCATTCATTCTGTTTTGATGCCTATTCATCGACTAACTTTCACCTTGTTTTGTTGTCTTCTAGGTCACCACTGAGATGTACTCGATGCCCAACGGGGCGCAGGAAACAGTCAAAGAAGAAGAAGGAAGTGGAGGTGAGAGTCGGGAGGAATGGGAGTCCAACGGCGAGGAGGATGAGGAGGATGATGGCTCGATGATGAAGAGGAGGAGGAGGAAGAGGAGGAAGGCGTCGATCCTCCTCGCTCGGAGGGAAGGTCCAAGTTGGCCTTACGACCCGCGGCGGGCGTGGTAAAGCTATTGTGCCACCGGTCGATCGGCAAAGCGACCAAGGACAACTTCTCCCGCGCCGACTGAGAAACCGCCGAAGCAACCTCGAGCAACGTCGTCAAAGCCGGCGAAGGCCCTGCCCAAGATGCGAATGGTCATCCCCACCATCTCCGGGTAACCAACAGATCCTTGTATTTCTTTATTCTACATGAGTGAACTTTTGGTCGACTTGATGGTGATCAGCGATTCTTGAAATCTGAGCTGCTACCTCCGAGACTTCAGCCAAGCAGGAAGATCAGGAAATGGAGGATGCGGTCACCTCCAACCTTGGTAAGATCTTTGAGGTTTCGCTTTTAGTCGACTGGAGCTTTTAGTCGATTGAACTTCCATGTTTACTCGAATCTTTCTTGTAGTTCCGCCTCACGTCATTGATCTCCCCGATGATGACGAGGAAGCGCCATTAAGGAAGAGGAAGAACAAGAAAGCGCTTGCTGGTAAGGCTGCTCAAGTCGCGGCGATTCCTGAGACGCTGATTTCCGAGGGAGGCGACCCCATTCGGACTTCTGTGTCTTTATTTGTACTGCGTGACAAGTGCTCAACCCACTTAAATCATTGCTGATCCACCATCTCTCTTTGCTACCCACCACGTCCGGAAGACCAAGTAAGTGCTGCTAAGGAGGCCATACGCCAGGCAGGGATCATGATGGAAGCAGGTGAAAGCGGCTCGAGAGGCTAGTCAGGCGGCCTATGATGCGATTCAGCTCTCGAGCAATGTCCAACTAAGTCGATCGTCGCTTGCTTTGTTAGGATATGCTATCTCAAATCGCTTTTCTTACGAGATTTCCATATCTGTTCCCCCACTGGGTGTGTGTGCTTGTCAATTGAACTTGTGTGGCAGCACGCTAAGTGCACCCACTGGGTGTAGTCCCCGAGACTATGGTCGACTGCGTGCAGTCGGCTGTAGTCTTTGTGCTGGGACCTTCTTGACTCGAGCTGGACGGACCAAGTCGAATGGAATCAAAACCGGTGGGGCACGCTAAGTGCACCCAGGGTGTAGTCCTCGAGACTATGGTCATTGCGTCTGATCGACTATAGTCTAAAGAACTGTTTTTTACTGCGGTGACGGCGGCAATTAGCCATGTTTTTAGAATCATAACCTTTTGCCTCTTTTGGTCAACTGGTCGAACCAAATTGGTAAACCGGTGGGGAACGCTGAGTGCACCCGCTGGGTGTAGTCCCCGAGACTACCGTCGAATGTTTTGATTCGACCGTAGTCTTAGAAATGCTACTATTTTTCCTTAGTCACTTGGAAGTGATCTGTCTTTAATGTCTTTCGTTGGTTGACTCTTTGTAGAAATCTTGCGAGCTTGTGGCTCGCTATACTGAGTTAGAGAGAAAGCAGATCCAGCTCAATCTTGATTTGAAGCTTGCTCAGGAGAATTTGCAGAAGGCAAAGGATGAAGCAAAAGGTATGGCTGGTGAGAATTTTTGATGACTGCCTTTGTTTTTCTGCTCATTCTCAACTCTGTTCTCATTGTTGCTTTGTAGATAAACTGGAAGAGACTTTGAAGAAGAAGGACCTTGACCTTGCAGAGAGCACGTATATGACTTTGGAGAAAACAAAGCTCGCTGAAGAGAAGCTTGCCTCGGTCGACAAACTCGAAGATGACAATGTCAAGTTGAAAGCCTCTCTTGACGCGGCTAACAAGGAAGTTAGTCGTGAAGAAACGACAAGAATGTTCTGTCGACAAGGTTATTGGCCCAGGCGGAAGCGAAAGCGACTGGAGATTTATCTTGGAGGGCTCGCCAAGAAGCTGTTTCTCATGCTTGAAGGTAATCTCTTTTATCCGACCGTCTTGCTCTCACCGGCTCATCACATGATCTTTATTTTGAGTCTGAGTTGTGTTTCCAGAATTCTGCCAAAACTTTGAAGAAGAAACCAGTCGAGTGGAAACCATCTTGGACCCCATCAACTCTCCTGTGAAGGACGAAGCTGCTATGAATGTGCTCCGACTGGAGTCTCGTGTTGCTAGCGTGGTGGATTATCTTGCTCGATTGAAAGTTGCGGTGTCGGCGGATCGACTCGACTCTCTGGCGTAATGGACTCTTCAAGTATGATCTTGAATCCACGATGATTCGGTGAATGAGATTCCAAGTCGAGTGCAAGAATGGAAAAATCTTACGCGGTGTGGTGCTGATGTTGCTCTATCTCTGGTCCGTGTCCCACTTTGCAAAGAAGCGCCAAGAGGACAAGCTGGTGTCTCTCAAGGTTGCCAATACTAGGAAGCACGACTTGAGATCTTTCATGGAGACTTTCATCGCTGCTGCTACCCGTATTGCCGGCGGAATCGACCTCGACCAGTTTGTTGCACCTTCAGGTCCTCCGGCGGAGGAGTAAAAACTTCTAAGTCCCACTTTCAATTTTCCTCACGAATGCGAGTGGTTTACAGAATCGATAAACTTTAACGGGCTTAACGCTCGAGCACCTTTGGATCCGTAGGACGTTTATCCAAACTTGATTTTTCCTTTAACATGCTTTGTTTGCCTTCGAGAGAAATTTATTCCTCATTCGGAAGATATTCCGTTGAAATTCCAATCGACTTGTGCTTCATCTATATGCAGGTAGGGGTGGAACACAGACTGCGACTGACCTTGTCGTCCTTACGGATCGGGACTAACCGCATGTTGTGCTTGTGGCGAAGCTCCGAAGGAGGAGGTTGCAGTCGACCTGTACCTCGTCGTCCTTGCGGATTGGGATGGACTGCACGTTGTACTTGTGGCGAAGCTCCAAAGGAGGAGGCAGCAGTCGACCTGTACCTCGTCGTCCTTGCGGACTGGGATGAATTCCTTACTTAGGCGAGCACTGGGCTGCAACTAAGTCCCCAAGTGGGAGGTTTGCTCTCCACTCGGTAGGATTTTTATTACTTAGGCGAACACTAGGTTGCAGCTAAGCCTCCGAGTGGGAGGTTTGCTCACCACTTGGTAGGATTTCTATTACTTAGGCGAGCACTGGGCTGCAGCTAAGCCCCCGAGTGGGAGGTTTGCTCTCCACTCGGTAGGATTTTTATTACTTAGGCGAGCACTTGGGCTGCGGCTAAGCCCCAGTGGGAGGTTTGCTCTCCACTCGGTGGGATTTTTTTTATTACTTAGGCGAAACCTTTGGGCTGCAGCTTAAGCCCCAGGGGGAGGTTTGCTTTCCACTCGGTGGGATTTTTTATTACTTAGGCGAGCCTTTGGGGTGGAGCTACTGAGTGGGAGGTTTGCTCTCCACTCGGTGGGATTTTTATTACTTAGGCGAGCATTGGGCTGCGGCTAAGCCCCGAGTGGGAGGTTTGCTCCCACTTGGTAGGATTTTTATTTCTTAGGCAAGTACTTGACTGCTAAGCCTCCGAGTAGGAGGCTGGCTGCTCACTCGGTAGGATTTTGAATACTTAGGTGAGTACTTGGACTGCAGCTAAGCCTCCCGAGTGGGAGGCTGGCTCGCCACTCGGTAGGATTTTGATTACTTAGGCGAGTAGTTGTACTGCAGATAAGCCACAGGGTGGGAGGCTGCCTCGCCACTCGGTTGGATTTTGATTACTTAGGCGAGTGCTTGGACTGTAGCTAAGCCTCGGAGTGGGAGGCTGGCTCGCCACTCGGTAGGATTTTGATTACTTAGGCGAGTACTTGGACTGCAGCTAAGCCTCCGAGTGGGAGGCTGACTCGCCACTCGGTAGGATTTTGATTACTTAGGCAAAGCGGACTCGCAGCTAAGCCCCCGAGTGAGACACTGGCTCGCACTCGGAAAGGATTTTTTACAAACTTAGGCTAATCGGATTCGGCAGCTAAGCCACCCACCGGGCGGAAATTTCAACAAAAAGCAATAACAATCCTCGGGAAAATTATAACATTCTTTTCTTAGATAAAAAACTACAATAGTACTTTTATTACATCTCAACCGAGTGAGTTTTAAGTGTAAAAGGGGCGGAGCAGCTCCGCGTTCCAAGCTCGAGGCTCGTCGATCTGGCGATCAACGTTGTAGAGATGATATGCTCCGTTGTGGAGGACCCTTGTCACGATGAAGGGACCTTCCCAAGTGGGAGCAAGCTTGTGTGGTTTCTGTTGGTCCACTCGGAGGACCAAATCTACCTCTTGGAAGGCTCGACTCTTCACATTCCTGGCATGGAATCGACGCAAGTCTTGCTGATAGATAGTCGAGCGGATCAAGGCCATCTCTATCTCTTCTTCCAAGAATTATTTGCATCTTGCCGGGCTTGTTCCGCTTCTTCTTCAGAGTATAGCTCGACTCGAGGCGCATTGTGAAGGAGGTCACTTGACAGAACTGCTTCAGCTCCATAGACCAGGAAAAATGGAGTTCTCACAGTCGACCGATTGGGAGTGGTCCTCAATCCCCAGAGAACTGATGGAAGTTCGTCGACCCAAGCTCCTGCTGCGTGCTTGAGATCACGCATCAGCCGTGGTTTCAGCCCTTTGAGAATGAGACCGTTTGCACGTTCTGCTTGTCCATTCGATTGAGGATGAGCCACTGAAGCACAGTCGACCCGCGTGCCTTGAGAGGCGCATAAGGCTTTGAACTTGTCATTATCGAAGTTTGACCCATTGTCGGTGATGATGCTATGCGGAACTCCATATCTGAATATCAACTCTCGATGAAACCGATAGCGAGTGCATGCATCGAGGGTTGTTGATGGGCAACCCGATCCACTTGGTGAACTTGTCGATTGCTACTAGCAAATGAATGAAGCCGCTTACGCGATTCTCAACGGTCCAATCATGTCTAATCCCCAAACAGCAAAGGGCCAGACGAGTGGAATGGTCTTCAAGGCTGAGGCGGGCTTGTGTGACATGTTGGAATAGAACTGACACCCTTCACACTTGTCAACTATTTCTTTTGCCATTTCATTTGCTTTCGGCTAGTAAAATCCCGCTCGGTATGCTTTAGCCACAATGGTCCGAGAGGACGCATGATGACCACAGGTCCCCGAGTGGATATCCTCAAGAATTATCTGACCTTCTTCTAGCGTGATACACTTCTGGCCGACTCCAGTCGCGCTTTCTCTGTACAATTTTCCCTTGATTACTGTAAAGGCCTTGGATCGACGAACGATCTGTCAAGCCTCTTCTTCATTCTCTGGGAGCTCTTTCCTTAGGATATATGCGATGTACGGCACTGTCCAGTCGGGAGTGATGACCACAACTTCCATAATCAGGTCGACCATGGCTGGGACCTCAACTTCGATCGGATCATTGGCACTCTTTTTGCTGCGGGCTTCTTACGTGAAAGGATCCTCCTGCATCGATGGAGCATGAATGTGTTCCAAAAATACATCACTGGGACTGGCTTCCCTCTTGGACCCTATCTTCGCCAAATCATCCGCAGCTTGATTTTTCAGTCGGGGTATATGATGAAGCTCCAACCCCTCGAATTTCTTCTCCAACTTTCTCACTTCATTACAATAACCTGTCATAGCTGGGCTTCTGACATCCCACTCCTTCATTACTTGATTAACAACCAGATCTGAGTCGCCATAGACCATAAGGTGACGGACGCCGAGTGAAATGGCCATGCGCAACCCATATAGGAGTGCTTCATATTCTGCTTCGTTGTTGGAAGAATCAAAGTGAATCTGGAGAACATACTTGAGCCTATCTCCTCGGGGAAACCAATACAACCCTGCACTGGAACCGTTCGGCATCTGGAACCATCGAAAAACATAGTCCGGTGTTCCGAGTGAACTTGGGTTGACTGCTTTATTCGATCCACTCGGCGAGGAAATCTGCTATTGCTTGGGACTTGATGGATTTCTTTGCCTCGAATTTGATATCAAGGGGAAGGAGTTCAATCGCCCATTTAGCCACTCGACCAGTTGCATCTCTGTTATGAAGAATTTCCGACAAAGGGGCTTCGCTGATGACTGTAATGGAATGATCAGAGAAATAATGAGCAACCTTCTTCGTGGTCATATAGATCCCATAAACAAGCTTCTGATAGTGAGGGTATCTTTGCTTTGATGGGGTCAATTGATTTGTAAAGATAATAAACCGGGCGTTGAACTTTGAAGGTTTTCCTTCTTCTTCCCGCTCGGCCGTAAGTACAGTCTTGACGACTTGTCCGGTGGCTGCAATGTAAAGCAGCAAAGGTTCCTTGCTGATTGGAGCAGCAAGCACCGGTTGGTGGAGAGCGAGCTTTGAAGCTCTACGCAAGCGCTGCATCGAGCTTCTAGAGTCCACTCGAACTTGTCTGACTTCTTCATCAGTCGGTAAAGAGGCAATGCCTTTTCACCGAGGCGAGAGATGAATCGACTTAAAGCGGCCAAGCATCTAGTAAGTTTCTCGACATCGTGCACACGCACAGGGCACTTCATTCGGAGTATGGTGCGAACCTTTTCTGGGTTAGCATCGATTCCTCGCTCAGAAACGAGAAAACCGAGTAACTTTCCACCAGGAACTCCAAATGTACACTTTGATGGATTAAGCTTGATATCATACCTCCACGAGATTGGCAAATGTTTCAGCAAGGTCGGTCAATAGGTCGGAACCCTTTCGTGACTTGACCACTATATCATCCATGTATGCTTCCACATTTCGGTGATTTGAGTGAGCAAACACTTACGAATCATCCTCATGAATGTCGCTCCGGCATTCTTGAGACCGAATGGCATGGTGACATAACAGAAGCACCCGAATGGAGTGATGAACGCTGTTTTAATCTCATCGGGTCCATATAGACGGATCTGATGGTACCCAGAATAGGCGTCTAAAAAAGACAACCTCTCGCATCCCGCAGTTGAGTCGACTATTTGGTCTATGCGAGGAAGAGGGAAATGATCTTTCGGGCAGGCCCGATTGATATGCTTGAAATCGATGCACATGCGCAATGACTTGTCCTTCTTGGGGACCATGACAACGTTGGCGAGCCACTCGGAGTGGTATATCTCTCGGATGAACTCTGCTGCTAAGAGCCGAGCCACCTCTTCGCCAATGGCCTTTCTCTTCTGTACGGCGGACCGCCGAAGATACTCTTTAACCGGTTTAAATTTTGGGTCGACTCGTGGCGATGCTCCGCCAGACCCAGGAACACCCGGCATGTCGTGAGGCTTCCATGCAAAGATGTCCCAGTTCTCACGGAGGAACTGGATGAGCGCTTCTTCCTATTTTGAGTCGAGTGTTGTTGAGATGTTGGTCGGAGCAGCATTGGGATCAGTCGGGTGAATGTGGACCTGTTTCGTCTCGCCAGTCGACTGAAATGCTGACTCCGTAGCGGGCTTCTTAGCTCGCAACAAATCACTCGGATCTGCAGTTTTCTGATACTCTGTAGCTCTACCATCGCCAACCGAGCATGGCGATCTTAGAGCCTTTACGGAAGCACTCTTCTGCCTTCTTCCGATTGCCGTGACAGTGATCACGCCCTTGGGACCAGGCATCTTCAGTTTAAGATACACGTAACATGGTCGGGCCATGAAACGTGCATAAGCTGGTCTCCCCAGAATAGCATGATAAGCGCCTGAAATCCCACGACCTCAAAGGTCAACTTTTCTTTCCGGAAATGCTTTGAGTCACCAAAAACTACATCAAGAGCAATTTGGCCGAGTGACTCAGCCTTCTTTCCAGGAATGACTCCGTGGAAGCTCATGTTACTGGTACTTAGTCTGGACATCGGAATGCCCATCCCTTTCAACGTCTCTGCGTATAATATGTTAAATCCACTACCACCATCCAACAGGACTTTAGTCAGTCGAGTGCCTTCGACAACTGGGTGCGACCACCAATGCTTGCCTCCCGGGGTGGCAATGTGCGTCGGTGATCGACCGGTCGAATGTGATGGCGATGCAGGACCATTTTAGATAATTGGGAATCGCCGGAGCAACCAAGTTTACTTCCGATTGATAACCTTCAATCGACTTTTTGCTTTTCGATGTCAAGAAAAATCATCGGTGGAATTGACTTTGGGGATATCCACCATCACTATCATCTCATCCTCAACTTTGTGCATCTCCTTATCCTTATCCTTGGGCTGTTTCCCTTGGAACTGCTGAATCAAGAGCCCACTTTGTCGAGTGGTATGTTTCGGGTAAATGAGTTTACCCTCTTCATCTTTCTTTGTATGAATATGACATGGTAAATCCAGCACGTCGTTCCCATCCTGGTCTTTCACCTTCTTAGGGTTCCAAGGACCCTTGGGTTTCCCCTTGAACTTTCCTGGGGTCACGGCCAAGGCCTCTCCGGGAGCCGCTGGCTCGGCTTTGCGCTTCTGCTTCCGACTGGAATTTCCTCCGCCGGTCTCATTGGCGGCCGATTTATATTTACCACTCGAGTCGATCCTCTTCTTCACCATTTGCATACTTGGTGGCAATCTCCATCATCCGACTCGAGGTCATATCCCAGTTGACCAAATTTCAAACTCAATTCTCTCGTTCTTGACACCTTCCTTGAAGGCCTGACAGACTCGGTGATCGAGATACATTCTCGAATGTGTGGTGCAAAGTGATCCACCTCTGGATATAATCTCTCAAAGTTTCACTCGACTTTTTGCACGCGCAGTTGCAACTCTGTCAAACCTGCTGGTCGTTTGCAAGTTCCTTCAAATGTCCTAACAAACACTCAAGCAAGATCTTCCCAAGTGTAAATACTGCTGGGTGCTAACTGATTCAACCACGCCCTGGTTGAACCTTCCAACATAAGAGGTAAATGCTTCATGGCTACCTCATCGTTGCCACCGCCGATCTGAACCGCCACTCGGTAATCTTCAAGCCAAGTGTCAGGCTTGGATTGTCCAGTGAACTTGCTGACTCCAGTCGCCAACCTGAAGTTGGGAGGAATCCTTTGCAGCCACGATGGCTCTCTTTGAAACACTCTGGTCCCGAGACATGAACTCTACTACAGGAAGGAACATCTCTATCATGGCCGTCTCGGTGAGCTGTTCTGTCGACCAAACCTTGAGCGATAATAGATCTCGCATCAAAGCCTGGTTCCACAGGGTCATTTGGAACTTCTTCGCCCTGACTGCTTTATTCGGGCGTCTCGTCCCCTGGCTGCCGAGGCGTGATGATCCACCCCTTGGGGAGGAGTGGGCACTCGACGTCGATCGTTGCGATCGAATCGGTGCTCATACTGCTCGCGGCCCTTGTATTGATCATCACGCCGGCCCCCACGGTCCTCACGCCTCGGGGGCGATCTTGGACTATGGGCCGACTGGAATGAATTCGCAGCGACGGATCGGCTGTGAACCCTGTTCCGCGACTGGGATACAACTGAGTTTTGATCTCCTGCCGCCTCCGACTGGGAAGGCTGAATTGACTCTGCTATACGGGCGGC
The DNA here is from genome assembly GCA_021605145.1 of Aegilops bicornis. Lineage (NCBI taxonomy): Eukaryota > Viridiplantae > Streptophyta > Magnoliopsida > Poales > Poaceae > Aegilops > Aegilops bicornis. Next base: position 1,129,725 of record JAHIAL010000024.1, on the reverse strand, counting down.
AGCTGCTAAATTCTGAATCGGAGTTCGATATACCTGGGTTGGCGGTTGAAAGAGCTGTAAATCATTTGGATTACGGAACCCTCGATCGCAGACGCTCGTCGAGTACTCGCTGAAGATTCTCGGTCGAGTGCGCTCAGCCAGGTTAATGGCGCGCATCCTCAAAGCGCGAGCCTGGGGTTTCTCCAACGATAGGAGTGTGAAGTGCATCCATGTTCCGACGACGAAGCTCCTCCTCTGGAAGCGAAGTGAGGGGCTCGGGAAAAGTACTCTTCATGGGCTTGCACCGGATCGCCTCCACCGCCACCTTCGTTGGTGCGGGTGAATCCAGGGGGACTGCGTGGTGCATCGACCATCATAACCTCTGCCGCCGGGTCACTGCTATCGCATTCGGACGCCGTCTCTACGGAGCAAGTCGACAGGTCGAACAGGCCGTAGAGAGATTCGTCGGGCTCGATCGCCGCGACTTGGGGGATGGCCGAGTGGCGGGCCACCGCATGCCTCACCCACCGCTGAAGCCTCGACCCGGCCGGAACGCTTGCGCGGTGGGAGGCCGGGAGTGAAGACAGCGAGGAGCCGACCCATACTGGGTCGATGGTTGCCGCATGAGGAGGGCGCCTTGCGGACACAGCAGCGAAAAGTGCATCGCCCAGCGGACGGGGGCGGCGTCCACGTCGAGTGGAGCCTCTGAAGCCAAAGCGGAGTCGTCGGCTGACGAGCGTGGCGCACCGAGGCGGATCTCGTGGCCGTCGATCGAGAACTCCACCTGAAACCATGATGCCGGAGATCGAAGAATCCCAACTTCTCCAACAAATCGCTAGAACACCGCCCCAAGGTGGGCGCCAACTGTCGTGGTTCTAAGTCCGACAAGAGAATGGGGGTAGGTATGGAGGTAAGATCCTAGCTATGGAGCGGTTAGTACGCACGAAGCAGTTCTGAAGTTCAGGCCCTTCTCGGAGGAAGTAACAGCCCTACGTCTCGGAGCACGGAGGCGGTCGACTGGATTATATGTGTATGAATTACATGGGTGCAAACCCTTCTACCTGTGGAGGGGGGTGGCTTATATAGAGTGCGCCAGGACCCCAGCCAGCCCACGTAGTAGAGGGTTTAAGGTGCGTTAAAGCTAGGCGTTACTGGTAACGCCTTACATAAAGTGTCATTAAGGTCATAAAGACTATTTAACTACAGACCGTTTGGGTACCGAGTGGCTCTTGGACTACTGGTGGTCGAGTGGGTCTTCGTAGTCGAGTGTCTTTGAATCTGTCGAGTGGATACCTACCAGGTCGACTGGAAGGTTGCTTCTCTTGTGAGTCTCCTTGTGGAGGGTACCTTTGGGCAGGTCTATGACCCTACCCCAGGTACATGACTTCATCAGTATGCTCCGTGATATCCAACAACGCGCAAGATAAATTCCGGTTAAACCATTGGCCATGAAGGCTCTGAGCTTGGAGAGTTGAGGAGCGTATTTACTTCTCTCATTGGCAGTTAATCTTTGCGGAAAGGGATGTGTGTTACTGAGTCGCTCCGGATGAAAACCGAGCAAAGGATTCTCATTGGCAGGTGAAGTGTCTCTGCAATAAAACCATGTTTGATTCCATTCCTTGGGGTGGTTGTGCAGTTTAACATGAGGATAAGTGACCTCCTTTCTTTTTTGAATCGCCACACCACCCAATTCTGTGTTGGGCCCGTCAGTGAATTCTGTGTGGCGGTTTAGATGGAAGCAGTCTCTATACAGTTCAACTGTGGGTTCTTCTTGAAAGTATGCTAAATCGGAGACAAATACATCTAAACCGGAGTTCTATGAAGCGACAGTGTCTGGTTAAGGAGTTTTGGCGGTTCAACAAGGGGACTAATGGTGTATAACGTTTTATTTATTTTTTTCTATGTTAAGTTAAACCACTTTGGTCTAAATATTGAAAAAAATTGAGGTTGGGAACGGCTAAGTGTGCGAGAAACAGGTTTCGCAAGATTTCTCTACAATGAAGGATGCGAAGTCGGATCGGAAAAGAAGAAAAATATCCAAAAAAGAATAAAAGCGAAGCGGTATTGATGCAATGGCGAGGAGATAATGTGCGAGATTTATGAGCGTGAGCCTGCGAGACTACGAGCGGATGCTAAAAGCTACTACTAATCGAGCAAGCTGTCACGAGATCTATCCGAGTGCGGTATGGGCATGAACAGATTAATGGAGCACTTTGCAGAACAAGAAACCCTAGAACAGATCTAGGTCGAAGGGAACCGAGGACCTACGAGTTGAGAAGATGCGGAAGAGTGCTGCGTTTCTACGATTTGTTCGAGTTGATGCGATGGCTCAAGGCGGTGCAGAGGTCGATGTGGCGAAGCGGCGGAGCTCCGAGGCTAGCGACGCGAGGAAGACGAAGAGAAAGGGACGGAGGGAGAAAAGGAATGACCCTTGGTCCTATTTATAAGGCAAGATACATGTCGGTAGCGTGAATCAAGGAGCCACAAATCTAGGAAGCAGAGCTGTCGCCTTGATTATTGCAGATTTGTTAAACAAAGAAGATATCATGAATACTATCTTTATGGGGACGTCATGCCGGTTTACAGCAACCAGAGAAGGTGACATCACGGTGGTTCAACGATTTCAAGAAGGTATTGAAGATGAAGGTCTTTATAGAGGATTGACATGAACCTGTTCAAATCAATCTGGGGCCTACTGTTGGGGATATTACTCTCGGGCGTAAACCGCCTATCTCGGGGCGGGTTAACTTCATCAGTAGTTCAACGGTGTAAAAGCCCAAGAGGCAAGAAAGTAAGGGCCCAAGGCATGTAGTCGGTTTAGAACCTGTAGCCGTAAACCGGCCTGATATGTAAACTTGTATTGTAAGATAGGAATAGAGAGAGACCAACCCGGATACGAGTATGAACCGGAGATTGGGACTCTCTGAACCGACGGGCGTCACCCGTGTATATAAGGGGACGACCCGGTGCGGTTCAAGGACAGACAACAACAACTCGAGGCCTAGGCGAAGCTTATTTGCTCCCTAGTCATCGAGAACACATCAATCCCATCACAACTAGACGTAGGCTTTTACCTTCATCGAAGGGGCCGAACTAGTATAAATCTTGTGTCTTTGCGTCCGCTTTAACCCCTTCAAGTTAACCCGTAGCGATGGCTCCATGACTAAGTCCTTTCATGAGGACATCTGCCGTGACAAAACCACGACACAAGCCCTCCCGATGAACACGACCCACGCGTTCGAGACCCCGCCCGTATGTACACATACGTGGCCGTATTTTCTTTCTTGCACCTCACGGCGTACGCGTGTACATGCTACGTCGGCGCCTCTACTACTGACGCGTCGCGTGCCTCTACAACGACCAAAGATGTACGCATACACGTTCGCGACCAGAATGACAACCCTACGTATGCTTCGACCAGGTGTGGGTCCCGTACCGCCGTGCACTTCCTTGCGTGCGAAGATGTAGCTGATGGGTCCCAGCAGTCAGGGGGCGAATCGTTTTTTTTTGCCCGGACGCACTTCCTTGCATGCGAAGATGTAGCTGGTGGGTCCCAGCAGTCAGGGGGGCGAATCGTTTTGTTTTTTTTTTCGGACGCACTTCCTTGCATGCGAAGGTGTAGCTGGTGGGTCCCAGCAGTCAGGTGGGAAACGGTTTTTTCACGAGATTGTAAGTGCATCTAGTGCCACCCCTAGTTTGGTTTTGGAGTATACATGACAAACGTGGTTGAGGGACTAATGTGTTTGTGAGAATTGCAGGATAACACAGGTAGTAGTCCCTCCTTGATTCGGTTTACCTACCGGAGACGACCCCTAAAAATGTATGAAGACATTGAAGACAATGGTGATGCGTGAAGATATTCACATTGAAGACTATGACGAAGAAGACATTGAGTGAAGACTATGGAGCGCGAAGACTTAGTTGTTTCGTTGTTTCTTTTCTTCTTTGTTGAGTCATAGGAACCACCAAGACATTAAGTGGGGTCCAAGTCAACAAAGTCGAGTGGTAGTGATGCTCAACCAAAATCCTATGTCTTCGAGCTAAGACAATGAGAGCAAATCTTATCTAGAGTCGGATAAGTCAGCTTTACTTGTAGCCCAAGTCAAGCTGCCGCGTGTGTTTGAAATCTGTCCGGTGTGACACGTGTCAGTTCCTTAGTGCCTGTGGTCATTTCGGACAAATCAGGTCGGGTTGCCTAGTGGCTATAAATAGCCCACCCCTACACCATAAATTGGTGGCTGCTCAGAGTTAGTGCACGGCTTTTGTCGTTGAGAGCAACCCACCTCCGAAGAGTTTGAGAGAGAGAAATCCTTGTGAGGACAAAGCCCAAAACACCCAGAGCCCAAAGAGTGTTTGGCATCACTGAAGTCTTTCTGCGTGATTCAAGACTTGTTACACTTGAGGACTGTGAATCCTCCGGCCGGTTAGGCGTCGCGTTGCAATGCATCCAAGAGTAATTGTGGATCGCGGTGAACAAAGTCTGTGAAGGTTTGAAGTCTACCTTGAAGACTTATCGAGTGATTGGGCGTGGGTGTGTGTCCTTAGCTCAAGGGAATAAGGTGAAGACACGGTCTTACGAGTTCAATCTCAGCCTCCCTAACTTGACGTCTGATTGTCACAGCAAGCTGGAACTGGTCGAACAAATCCTTGTCTTCACAACACACTGGTTCTATCTCTTACACTCCTTACTTACGCTTTGTCTTCGTTGAAGTCATTGCACGATTGCTCTACCTGTTTGACTTCACTTTGTGTGATTACTTGTTACGATTGGCTTCATACTATCTTCTATCCTCGATCCTACTACCTAGCTGCTATCAGTCATCATGCTTTAGCTTCATACTTGTTTGACTATGGCTTGTCTAGTGTAGTTCATCTTCCGCTGCATGTTTATAGGTTTAGTTTTCATGTTTGTCTTCGAAACTTTCATGTTTTGAAGACTTTCATAAAAATCGCCTATTCACCCCCCTCTAGTCGATAACTAGCACTTTCAATTGGTATCAGAGCAAGGTACTCCCTTGTTCTGTGTGATTCGGTTTAACCACCTGGAGTTTTAGCTATGTCGACTGCAGGAATAATCAAAGTCTCCGCTGCTTGCCCCGCCTTCGATGGCCTTTGAATATCCCTCTTGGAAGAATAAGATGCGCATGCATCTTGAAGCCATTGATGTCGATCTGTGGTATGTCATCAGGAATGGCGTTCCCAAGACCGGTGAAGGTGTCACCCCTGCTGATGTCAAGAAGTTCATTCAACTCGATTCTATCACAAGAACATCATACGTGGTCATCTGACCAAAGGGCAAGATGACCATGTGAGTGCTTTGGAAGCGTCAAAGCTAATGCAGGACTGGCTCTCCAAGGTCAATGAAGGCATCTCAACACAAAGAGATCAAAGGATCAGTGTTCTCCGCAACCTGTTCAACCGCTTCAAGAGAAATGACAATGAGAATGTTCAACTCACATTTGATCGCCTCACTGATATCACTAATGAGCTTCGTGCCCTCGGTGCCCATGAGATCACCAAGCATGAAATCGTCAAGACGCTACTGAGATCACTTGACAGATCATTTGACACCCTTGCCCTAATGATTCAAGAACGCCCTGACTTCAAGACACTCAATCCGTCTGACATACTTGAGAGGCTCAACACACATGATTTCCAGCTATCTGAGAAAAGGGAAATCTATGGTCCCAACTATGGACGAACTCGCGATTTGAAGGCAAAGGTTGTTTCCACATCTGAAGAAGAATCTGACTGCAGTTCGGTGAAGTGAAGACATTGGAAAGGAGCTCGCTATGCTTGTGAAGAAGTTCCAGAAGTTCACTAAGAAGAAAGGCTTCAGAAAGTCTTCACGATCCAGCTCAAGAAATGATGAAGCTTCTTCCCATGACCACAAGAAGAGAACCTGTCACAAGTGCAAGAAACCTGGTCACTACATCTCTGAGTGTCCACAGTGGGAGAATGAGAAGAAAAGAAGAAGAGCAAGGAATATGATTCGATGACAACAAGAAGAAGAAATACTCAAAATCTTCTTCCAAGTCCTCTTCCAAGTCTTCATCACACAAGAAAAGTTCATCAGGCAAGGCTCATGCTTTTGTTGGCAAGGAAATGGATTCACAGGAGGAGTCTGCTTCTGAGGAGGCAGAGGTGGTGGAGTCTGAGGAGGAATCTGACTCTGGCATTGCAAGTCTCGCACTAGCTTCAGCCTATGTTGCCAAGTCCATCTTCAACACTGAAGACAATGTATCCATCACCAACGCTGACGCCAGTGACAAGGACGACTCCTCTCGCACTTACTGCTTCATGGCACGTGGTGCCAAGGTAAACTCACGCGATGCTTACTTTCAAACATCAAGTGAAGATGACTCTGATTGTGAATCCAAACCCAGCTACAAAACACTTGCTAAAATTGCAACTGAACAACAGAAAGCTATGGAACATATTCAAAAACTGTTAGACAAAAGCGATGATAAGTTGGATGCTGAAATGACCCGATCTCAGTCCTTAATTGAAGATATAGAAAATGTGCATGTTAAGTACCAAGAGCTTGAAGGTCGTCAGGAATCACTCTCAACAACCCATGAAAAGCTTTCCTATGATTATCTTCAAAGGAAGCAAGAACTTGAGAAGTTGAGAGCTGCTCATGAACATCTTCAAAAGGAAAAGCGAGTCACTTCGTGCTCAACAGATCGATCTGCTCAGGGAAAGATTTGAACCACCATGTTTAAAATGTCTTGAGCGTGATAAGCTAATTACTGTCTTGAGTGTTCTAATCGCTGCTACTGTTTCAATATCTTCAACCATCGATGTGGTAACTAACCCTCTCTGCGGAGGATGCCACTTCTTTATTCTTGATGAAAATGCTAGATTGAAGACATTGCTTGAAATAGGGATGTACAAAAGCCTCAAGGGGCATCAGACACTATGTGATGTCCTCAAAAAGGAGATCCTGAACCGAAACCCTAGGAAAGAGGGTGTTGGGTCGAGAGGAAAATGAATGTTGATGGTTCTTACTGGAAGAATGAGCAGTACCCCAAAACCACATGGGTTGCTGCAAAGGAACCTTCAATGGATCCATCCACCTTATCTGGATTTACTTGTGCTAACCCAATTTTTATTGATGAATCCTTTGATGCAAACTATAAACTGTTTAAGATCAGAATGGTGAAGTGTTTGGCAGGTATATTGGTACTAACTGCAGGAATGGACCACCTATGAAGAAGATCTGGGTGCCTAAACAGTGTATTGAGAATCTTCCTATGAATGTCATCATGACACCACCAAGGAAGAAGACAAACCCTAGACCTATGGCTTCATATGGCCCAAAGGCTTCATACAGATACATGACTCATGAGAGTCGCCCTAACGCCAATGTTTTGCAGGAAAAACATACTCAGATGAATGAATATGAGCGTGTATCTTCAAACCGCTATGTTCACCAAACTAAGAATTTTTCTGCCTATTCATATGAGTATTATTCACCTCCCGCGAGGCTATTTGCTAGGGCTTCAAAGCCGAAGTTCTCAGATGCTTTACTTAGACTCATTGCTTCGAAGCCACCCCTGAAAATGTGGGTGGTTAAGAACACTTAACTCTCTTTGCAGGAAAGGTCTCACCGAAATCAAAGGCGTCCAATGCTATTCTTTGGGGACCTAAAACACATTATGGGACACAAGGTAAAATGCCCAAATGGTCTTACTATGTGTTTCATTTCTGAACCGCTTGCCAGTCATACTATCAGTCCTAACCTTGATCTGAGCTTTGATAATCGTCTTGTGCGTCAAATGTTTATGCTTCACAATACTCTTTGTGAAGCCTATCCTCCTAACTGCACTATAGGGTACGACACCTCGTGCTTCAAAATGGATTATGGACAGCGGATGCACTAACCACATGATTTGGTGATCAAGTCTTCTCATGGACTCAACCTTACGTCCATCGATAAAAGTCACATCACATTCGACTGACCTTTGGTAAAAGCAAGGTATTGGGCCTAGGTAGAGTTGCAATTTCAAGGGATCAGCACATGGACAAAGTGATGCTTGTTGAATCCCTTGGTTTCAACTTAATGTCTGTCTCAATGCTTTGTGACTTAAACATCACTACTAGGGAAAAGCCTAGCAGCAGCGCGGGTTTTGGGCCTATTAGCAGCGCGGGGGCCGGCGCTACTAATAAGGCGCCATGACTAACGATAGCATGGCGCGGGTGCCACCCACGCTACTACTACGTCCTTTAGTAGTGGCGATGGTAAAAACCCGCTACTACTACAAATATGGTTTTTTGAATTATTTCAAAAAAAATATTTTGATTTTTTCCCCTAATTTTCAAATTTCTGAATTATTTTAACCTCAAATCTCTAATCACCCCTCATCGCTGCTCAATTTAATCTCTAATCTTCTCATGGACTCAACCTTACGTCCATCTGATAAAAGTCACATCACATTCGCTGACACTGGTAAAAGCATGGTATTGGGCCTAGGTAGAGTTGCAATTTCAAGGGATCAGCACATGGACAAAGTGAAGCTTGTTGAATCCCTTCGTTTCAACTTAATGTCTGTCTCAATGCTTTGTGACTTAAACATCACTACTTGGGAAAAGCCTAGCTGAATAGCTGCTGGTTTGGAGCCTATTAGCGGCCGAGGGGTAGGCGCTACTAATAAGGCGCTACAGCTAACGATAGCAGTAAGCTGGTGCCACCAGCGCTACTACTAAATCCTTTAGTAGTAGCGTGGGTAGAAACCCGGCGCTACTACTACTAGCTGAGTTTTTTGAATTTTTTGAAAAATATTTTGATTTTTCCCTAATTTTCAAATTTCTGAATTATTTTAACCTCAAATCTCTAATCACCCCTCATCGCTGCTCAATTTAATCTCTAATCACCCCTCATCATTTCAAATCATCTAACTTCCTGACGTCACCCATCCTCTCACTACTCCACCTGAGCACGCTTCTTCCGAGTTCTATTCTCCTCGCTTCCAAGTTCTCGCACTTGTTGTTTTCCGACAATAGTAAGATGTCAATCCTATTAACCTCAGGAATTTAGCTTGAGCATGAAGTCACACATTTCACTATTTGAGTTTGAAACTATTGTTCTAAAAAATTAGTAACACTAATATTTCTTGAATAATTAGTTTGACCACAGCTTGGCCATAGTTTGACCAAATTTGACCAAAATTCAAAAAAACTAAAAACTAATATTCTAGAATAATTAGTTTGACCATTGTTTGACCACAGTTTGACCACATAGTTTGAATTTTTTTGGATTTTTTCCACTCTAGATCTTAAAAGCCCCGTAACTTTTTTTTTTCTGCTTGGTTTTTGAGGATTTTGAAAATGTTTAACGGGTTCCCCAATTAAATTTGGATGTAACTTTTCGAGTAGATGATTTTTCATATAATTTTTTTTCATCCTAATTAGTATGCAAAAGTTATGCCCATTTTACAAATTCTCGAGAGATTTTTGCAAATAAAGTCGAAATTCATATTTGCAAATTTTCCCAACAACTAGACCACATATCACACGGGAAACTTATTTTCTTTTATTTTTTGACATTTTCATCATTTTCTTTTATTTTTCTAAAACTGAAAAGACGATCCACTTGGGGTAGAGTTTGAAAATGGGACCTTTAGTAGTAGCGCTGGGTTTTTTACCCTCGCTACTACTATAGCACCACTTAGTAGTAGCGAGGGCTAAAACCAACGCCATCGCTATCAAACTTAGTAGTAGCGAGGTTTTAAAACCCGCTACTACTATGGCATGTCCCGGGGCACAGTAGAGACCGCTTAGTAGTAGCGAGGGTTAAAACCGCGCCATCGCTATCAACTTAGTAGTAGCGAGGTTTAAAACACTGCGCCATCTTGGTAAATAGTGATGGCGAGGTTTTAACCCTCGCTACTAGTAACTTTCTGTGTATAGGCTTTTCCCTAGTAGTGCATGATTGTGCTATTTGGAAAATATCATCGCCGTGTACTAATGGAATCTGACAAGTCTCTAGTCTTCGAAGGGTACAGGAAAGATGATCCGTATATGGTAGACTTCTCAAGAGACCACAGGATGGCCGTATGTCTTCTAGCAAAGGCTTCAGAGTCTTTGGCTCGGCATCGGAGGCTAGGGCATGCTGGCATGAGGAACCTACACACTCGCCAAGAAGAAGCACGTCATAGGCATCGAAGGCGTCAAGTTCAAGAAAGATCATCTATGTGGTGCTTGTGAAGCTGGGAAGATAACAAGGGCCAAGCATCCCTCGAAGACAATCATGACTACGTCTCAACCTTTTGAGTTGCTCCACATGGACTTGTTCGGTCCCACTCACTACTCTACTCTCAACCTAAATTTGCTTGTCTCTATGGTTTCGTTATTGTTGATGATTATTCAAGATACACTTGGGTGCACATAATTCTCTTCAATACTAAATTGAAGGATGTCTTGAGACGCCACAACCGGCGCCATGAACAACTATGGCGTCAAGACCAAGCACATTAGGAGTGACAACGGCACAGAATTCAAGAACACAGGCCTCGATGTTTATCTTGACACCTTAGGCATCACTCATGAGTTTTATGCTCCTTACACACCTTAGCAGAATGGCATCGTGGAGCGCAAGAACAGAACCCTTATTGAGATGGCTCAGACGATGCTTGACGAATACAAGACTCCAAGAAAATTCTGGCCTGAAGCCATTGATCCTACATGCCATGTCATCAACCGTGTTTATCTTCACAAGCTTCTGAAGAAAACATCCTATGAGCTTCTAACTGGTAAGAAGCCAAACATAAGCTACTTCAGAGTATTTGGTGCTAAGTGCTAGATCAAGGATCCACATCACACTTCAAAATTTGCACCGAAAGCACATGAGGGTTTTATGCTTGGTTATGGAAAGGACTCACACTCCTACAGAGTCTTCAACCTCTTTCACTATAAAGTGTTTGAAACTGTGGATGTGCGGTTCGATGAAACTAACGGCTTGCAAAGAGAGCACCTGCCAAATGTGCTAGATGAAGTACCTCCCAGTGAATCAATCAAGCAAATGGGAATAGGAGAGATCATACAATCAGACGCCCAGCCTGAAGAGGAACTTATCATTTCTGCACCTGATCAACCTGAAGACATTGCTCAGCGTGAAGCTAATCCTCAATATGAAGACAATGATCAGCAAGAGCAGAGTCTTCGTCCGATTCATCCTAGGGTTGCTAATGAAGTTCAGATTGAGAAGATAATTGATAGCATCAATGCACCTGGTCCACTCACTCGTTCAAGAGCTACTGAAAGAGCAACACAACTAACTAATTTTTGTGGACATTTTGCATTTGTTTGATCTCGTAACCTAAGAAAGTCGATGAAGCCTTCTTGGAACCTGAATGGATTCAAGCCATGCAAGAAGAGCTTCAATAGTTCAAGTTGAACAATGTATGGGAACTAGTCAAGCGTCCTGATCCTCGCAAGCACAACATAATAGGCACAAAATGGATATTCGCAACAAACAAGATGAGCATGGTCAAGTTCTCAGAAACAAAGCACGCTCGTTGCTCAAGGATACACACAAGTTGAAGGAATTGGCTTCGATGAAACATTTGCTCCAGTGGCTAGGCTTGAAGCCATTTGCATACTGCTAGCTTACGCAAATCATCATAACATTCTTCTGTATCAAATGGATGTGAAGAGTGCCTTTCTCAATGGAAATATTGAAGAAGAAGTGTATGTTGCGCAACCGCCTGGCTTTGAAGACCCAAAACATCCTGATATGGTATACAAGCTCAACAAGGCACTATATGGCCTCAAACAAGCCCCTCGTGCTTGGTATGACACACTCAAAGACTTCCTGAAGAGCAAAGGCTTCAAACCTGGTTCTCTAGATCCCACTCTCTTCACGAAGACATATGATGGTGAACTGTTTGGGTGCCAAATCTATGTGGATGATATTATCTTCAGCTGCACCAACAAGAAATACAGTGATGAATTTGGTCACATGATGCAAGAACAATATCACATGTCCATGATGGGAGAGCTGAAGTTCTTTCTCGGTCTTCAAATCCGTCAGCAACGCAATGGCATCTTCATATCTCAAGAAAAATATCTCAAAGATTGCACGAAGAAGTTTGGAATGCAAGACTGCAAAGGGATACACAACGCCAATGCCAACCAAAAGTCATCTAAGCCCGGACGCCAATGGTAAAGATTTCAATCAAAAGGTATACCGCTCCATGATTGGCTCTTTACTTTATTTATGTGCATCTAGGCGGATATCATGCTTAGTGTTTGCATGTGTGCCCGATTCAAGCGGCACCAAAGGAGTCTCATCACTTAGCTGTGAAGCGAATTCTTCGACATTTGGCTTACACCCCAACACTAGGTTATGGTATCGAAAGGGCTCAGAGTTTGATCTGGTTGGATTTTCGGATGCTGATTATCTTTGGTGACAAGGTGGATCGCAATTCTACATCGTGCACATGTCACTTTACGGGTTGATATCTTGTCCGTTGGTCTTCAAAGAAGCAGAACAGTGTATCACTCTCAACTGCTGAATCTGAATACATTGCTGCTGGATCTTGCTGCGCTCCGCTTCTGTGGATGAAGCAAACTCTTAAGGACTATGGCATCCATCTGAAGCGTGTACCACTCTACTGCGATAATGAAAGCGCTATCAAGATTGCAAATAACCCAGTTCAGCACTCGAAGACAAAGCACATTGAAATTTGTCATCACTTCCTCAGAGATCATGTTATGAAATAAGATATTGATATCATTCACGTCAAGATAGAAGAGAAGTTGGCTGATATCTTCACTAAGCCTTTGGATGAGAAAAGGTTTTGCAAGTTGCGGTGTGAGCTAAATATCTTGGAATCCTCGAATGTCTTGTGATTAGGCACACATCCTAACACTTATGCATTTTGATGACTTAGATGTGCAACACACAGTAATGTATATCTTCAATCAATGAAGACATACACTCTAAGTGTGAACACATTAATGTGGAAATTGACTTCAGGCGCCCACGATAATTGTGCGCCGTGTCCTGGGTCCAATACTTCCTATACGATTGGGTAACGCCACCACCAAACTTTTATGAAGTGTTTCCTCATGGCACCATATTTGCAAAAGTCTTACTTAATTGATTTAACTTCAACATTAATTTGACTTCGTGATTATCTTCCACTGTATTGATTTGGCTTTTACTCATATATATATATATATATATATATATATATATATATATATATATATATATATATATATATATATATATATATATATATATTGTATTACATCCTTTACAACATTCACTTATAGCTATGTCTTCTTGCTTGAATCTTTTGAACTAAGTGAATGTGATCGGACCCTAACCTCTCTATGCTCTCTACCTCAAGCTCTATCTATCCAAATCATATGCATTACGTTGAAGCTGCCGAATGTCTTCTACGTCCTTGTCGTGAGAAGATACAGAGATAAACATTTATATCTAGTTTTAATGACATATCCTTTGCTGAAACCCGGAGAATTGGAGCGACCACCTCGACAATCCAGGCGTGCATGGGAACATGGAACAACTCTCAATGCGTTGCATGTTAGCCACGCGTGTCCATCGAGATGTGAACCGCCGAGGGCACCTTCACGTAATTAACATTATCTGTCTGTCCTTATAAATACCTGTCTCGTCTCGGTCAAAATCCTTCTTCTTCCTTCGCCATCTCTCAAACCCTAAGCGCCTCCGCTAGCTTCGACGACGCCGGGCGACGGTTAAGCGCTTAGCTGTCGCCACCTCCTCGGCCGCATCCTCACGCCGCCGCAGACCTCGTCTTCTCCGCCGTCGGCTGTAGGTGTCTTCCTCGGCAAGTTAGGGCAGCGGGGAGATCGAACTGCTTTCGGCATCCATCTTCGCTCCGTATAGCAGTTCTTCGTGTGGTAATAAAAGTTTACTTTTTACCGTCTTCTTGATCTGATAGATTCATCCTTTCTTACCAAAAGTGGTTTCTAGATCTCCAAACATGAATCGATCTCTTTCTGCATCTCATATTCTGCCTAGTATATTCACTTATGCTTCTTCACAAGTTAGATTCCTCACTTGTACTTATTCTTGGATTTGTACAACTGTGGAACCAACTCTCTTCATATAAGTGAATGTCTTTATGTTATGAGGTCAATGTCTTCAAACTGATTTATCTTCAAAATCTTACGAGAATGCATATGACCTCTTCCCTTCCCTCGCACATCTAATGCTGTCACAGGTACATATCCGTGGGAGAATCCCTTGGTTCTCATAGTCTTCATTCGTTTGCAGAATTCTTGCAGAATCACATCAACTCACCTGAAGCGAGTTCCTGTCAGACCAGCCGTTTGAAGCCATTGCACGTACTGAAGCCCTTCAGTTTACACTTCATGGCCCCGAAAAGTCAGCAAGAAAGGGAGGCGCATACGTCGTGGTAACACTTCCAAGGACTTACCTCCAGATTTGCACGAGATGTACAAAACTGACCCAGAAGAAACCTATACTGATGCAAGAATCGAATCCAATGGATTCGAAGATATTGGGAAGAAGAATGGTTTAAATATCGCTTCATCAACGAAGAATATGCAGAGAAGAATGCCATCAAGGCACCTGTGGTGATATTTTTGTACAAAACTCTTCCTCCGGGACTCGGTGAAAAGCTATTGAGCAAGGCTTCTATCCTTGCATGGTGCACGGACCACATGATAATCTTGACCCTTCTTCACACTTTCTGGGTGTCGTGAAGATCAACATTCAAGCGCAACTACCCGATTCGCCAAAGACTCTAACTGCGAAGAACAAGAATGATCTAGGGCTTGACTTCAATCCCGGTCCTTCCTCACCTCGGGACAATGGCACCCGTGAAGCCAATGAGAACATGATCGGCCCCTTCTACAACCTTGCTGGCCTCATCACTCACATTGCTGTTCAAGGTGCCAAAGTGGATCATTCTGATGATGATGCTGACACCTATGAAGCCCCAGCTCCTACCCCAAAGCCGCAGAAGAAAAAGAAGGCTAAAGCTTCAAAGTCGTCTGCTGTTCCAAAAGCTTCGAGAGTGAAGCCTTTGGCAACTGCCCCTTCTGCTCCAAGTAACACTTCTGAAGATCTTTCTCGCATCTCCAAGAGGCGCGAGAAGCCCTGAAAACCGCTTTCAGGATCAAGTCACGCACTCCACCACGGGCTGCCGTTCGAGGAGAGCGAATCAAACCATTGATTTGTCTTCGGATGACGAATTTGGCAATGATGCACTTCAGCAGTTGATCAAGAGCAAGCAAGAGGCGGAGATCTTCAATGATCTGCCCCTCTTTGATGTGAACATTTTGAAGAATTTCATTGATGGATGGTTCGACAATCCAGATATCAGCTTTGATAATCTTCAACTCCCTATTAGCGTCAGCGTTGGTTTCCAAGGCACCATTGCTCCTGAGCTGGCTCTAGCACAGCGCATTGTTGAATTGAAGAAGAAGATAGACTTTGAGAAAGAGCTATTCAAGAAGCATGTAGCCAAGCTTAGTGTGGCCGATGTTCAGAAATTCAAGCTGATGCTGAATGACCTGAAGGAGTCGTTTCGGAAGAAACGTGAGAAAGCCAAAGGCTCAAGAGAGCGCATGAAAGGACTCGCAGACAAATGCGTTCAAGCCTACAATGAAGCTGAAAAGCGCAAGGCACTTGTCCGCCCTGGCATTGACCCCTCAATGGCTTCCAAGAAAATGAAGAAGTCAACTGAAGCCAAAACTGAAGCACCACGGCAGGAAGAACCCCACATCGTCTTCCCACCACTTGGCATCGCAGACTCGAAGCCTAAGGCTCCTTGGTGGCCACAGGCGAAAGAAAACCAAGGCAGCTGAAGCCGATGCCCAGGAAGCACAAAACCAAGAGCACCACTGATGAAGCACCACCCCCCAAGAAGAGAAAAACCAAGAAGAGAGATCGGGCTGCTCCCACAGAGCCCCTTGTTGTTGAACACATTGCTTTTGCTCCCCCTCCATCTGCAAATCAAGAATGTTGATTGATTGTTCATGAGCCTGCTTCCACAGAGGCTCCTGAAGCTCAAGAAGTTCCAAATCGTCAACCCGTCATGATGAAGACATTGGTCCCCACGACAATGTTCAAGATGATGTAGTTCTTCCTCAGATCGAGCACCCAACGGTATCATCGCCTATTCCAACGAACAGTGAGCTTATCAGTATTGGTCTTCCTTTGACGCCAATCTCACAAGATGCATTGTGGGTTGATCGCCCCCAGCAAGCAACCCCAAATTAAGACTCACCAAGTACACCCCAATCGTCACCTGCGCCCGTCATCAGCCCCATGTCCAATGATGACAACTACATGGAGACCTCACCGTCACCAAAGGCGCTCAGTATTCCAACGGCCGCAGAGGCCAGAGGCCATCTGTCTCCATGACCACCATCACAGAAGAGGGCTCCAACTTGTCAAGTTCAGTGGCACGTCAAGTGTTCCCTGAAGACAATCCTTCTGTGACGGTCCCTGTGTCTGAAGCCAATGCTGCTGAAGACCCTCCGGCTGCATCAGCCGGAGCAACACAAGAAGAAGAGCATGTCGCTACTCCCCCTACAACTCAAGAAGAAGTTCATGAAGAGAACCAGTCTATGCCAGAACCTCCAGCTACTCAAGTGGAGGGTGAGAATCCTGAGGCTGCCACAAATGACATTCTTGAAGCAAATGACGTTGTCATGGCCGAAGCCAATGTGGAGCCTACAGTGGCCAATGTACCAGTAGCCAATGAAGCCCATGAAGCAGATGAAGTCAATGCTGCACCTGACACAAATCTGCAGCCTGAAGTCAATGCCACTGCTCCTGTTCCGCCTCCAAGGCCACATACTATCGAGCAAGCATACAACTATGGCCAGCTTGTCACTGTCAGATGGCCTATTCTGGTTCCTCCACCTGCTGCTGGTCCTCAATTTGATTACCATGTTGAGCACAGGCCTCAGGTTCAGAAGCCAAAGCCAAGACTGCCCAGATTTCCAGGTACTGCCATCGCCAGGATCCTTCAATGTCAACGGCGTCATTGCACACAACACCTTCTTCGATAGCGAAAAGAACCCCTACAACAAGCCCAAGATTTCATCTGATCAGTTTTGGAGTTATCAGCAGCGCAGCTATTATTCATGCATTCTGTACAACCAAGGCCGCATATTTCCGCATATGCGCCTTTATACTGAAGCCATAGCTGGCATGCCCTGCTTAGAAGAAGATCTCGATTGCTTCAGAGAGGCTGGCTTACTGCATTTTGTCAGCGATAAAGAACCTTTGGAATGAAGAGTTGTCGCTTCAATTCTACACCACTCTTCATATCGGAGGCTACAACGAGGATCCAAAGACTTGGGTCCTTGAGTGGATGACAGAAATGTCCATCATGAAGCCAAAGCATTTGATGTCATTGAGCTTACAGGCCTGCCCACCTGTGTGATCTCTATGAGCCTGGTTGTCGACTTCACCTTGCAGCTTTGGAAAGCATCTTTCATAAGTGAGAACCCGACATGAGCAGGATGCTAAGCATGATGAAGCCATTGCCTCAAGATGAGAATATCCTAAGGAGTTCTTTGTTGAAGACCTTGAGTATCTGCCACGCAAAATCTATCACATCATTAGGCGAACTCTCTGGCCTATCAAAGGACATTCTCCACAGGCTAAGCTGGAAGGTGCAATGAAGACATTGGTCTTCCTTATTCTTCATGGCAAATGCTTCAATGCACAAGATTTCTTCATCCGCCAACTTGCTGCATCGAGGATCTCGACATTTTTGGCTTGAAGTTCTATGGTCCATGGATCATGCATCCGATTAAGCTTCACCTTTGCTTTCAACTATCAGCCATCTGCATGCAACCACATTGTCTTCTTGCCAGATGTCGATATGTCTGTTGAAGCCATCTATCAAGAGCCTGACAAGGAGCCACTTTATCTTCATAATGTTGATCGTCAGAGCTTCAATGAGCCCATTGAAGGTGTGCTGGCTGCCACTCGAGTCTATCCGTTGGCCGGTACTACATGTGCACCTCACCGTGCCCAAACCAAAGCCATTGAAAGCACAATTGCTCAACGGCCTCGAAAGCGATCTCGTGTTCTCAATGACCGAAAGATTCTAGTTGGCCTGCATCAAAAACAGGATAGGCATAATGATTAGCTCAAGCGCCAGATGCAGAGCCTCATGACCGACGTCAATCGCATTCGCAACCTTGCAACCAAGAATGCCTTTGTCACGCATGAAACCTATCGACGCACATGGAAAGGGCTGACGCTTATGTGTCGAGGAAGATCTTCAAGACGATGGCTTCTTAGAAAGATTCAAGTTTGATTCCACTCCGCCAGACAGGCTGTTACGGCACACTCCATCTCTTGAAGACTCGATGTACTCCTCTTCCGCTGCAATCATGAATGCTCGTGTGATCGATGATCAAGATGATGCTACTTCGCCACCTCCAACACGTATAAAACCTTTGCTCCAAGTTAAATCGCACCGCCAAAACCTCGACACCAACTCCTGCATCTTCTCCTACTCCTTCTGGGAACGAGTAGAGGCTCGATGTCTTCAACCCTTTTTGGTCCTTACTGACAAAAGGGGGAGAAGCTATGAGTGGATAGTCTTCAAGCGGGTTCATATAGGCGGTTGCTTTATATTTTGCCTAGTGTTTACAACTCTTGCTCTTGATACATTTAGTTCTCACGAGTGGTAACACTTAAACTCGATGGTAAATACACTTTACTTATTTGCCATTTTGTGATGCGATGATAAATTCTGCAAGTGCGATGATAACTTCTGCACTTAAATCATTTTGCAGACGTCCATTTTTCATTATGCATGTCATTATCTTGGTTACATCGAATCATGCATGATGAATTGTCTTCATAAGTTGAAGAGGATCTCCACAAGTAGAACCGGCCATGTGCATTTGCATTCCAAAAGCAAATTACTTATATGCACATCTTCAGGGGGAGCCTTTTGCTACTTATGAAGACAATACCTCATCCTTTACAATTTCACATATTCATATCCCCGTTGAAAACTTCAACCAGTTTGTCATCAATCACCAAAAAGGGGGAGATTGTAAGTGCATCTAGTGCCACCCCTAGTTTGGTTTTGGAGTATTGACGACAAACGTGGTTGAGGGACTAATGTGTTTGTGAGAATTGCAGGATAACACAGGTGGTACGTAAAGATATTCACATTGAAGACTATGACAGAAGAAGACATTGAGTGAAGACTATGGAGCCAAGACTTAGCTGTTTTGTTGTTTCTTTTCTTCTTTGTTGAGTCATAGGAACCACCGTACTGTTAAGTGGGGTCCAAGTGAACAAAGTCAGAGTGACTGAAGTGATGCTCAACCAAAATCCTATGTCTTCGAGCGAAGACAATGAGAGCAAATCTTATCTAGAGTCGGATAAGTCAGCTTTACTTGTAGCCCAAGTCAAGCTGTCGCGTGTGTTTGAAATCTGACCGTTGTGACACGTGTCAGTTCCTTAGTGACCCAGGGTCATTTCGGACAAATCAGGTCGGGTTTCCTAGTGGCTATAAATAGCCCACCCCCTACACCATAAATTGGTGGCTGCTCAGAGTTAGTGCACGACTTTTGTCGTTGAGAGCAACCCACCTCCGAAGAGTTTGAGAGTGAAATCCTTGTGAGGACAAAGCCCAAAACACCGAGAGCCCAAAGAGTGTTTGGCAGCACTGAAGTCTTTCTGTCCGCATGATCTGAAGACTTGTTACACTTGAGGACTATGAATCCTCCAGCCGGTTAGGCGTCGCGTTCTGAGCATCCAAGAGTAATTGTGGATCGCCGGTGAACAAAGTCTGTGAAGGTTTGGAAGTCTACCTTGAAGACTTACCAGAGTGATTGGGCTGGGACTGTGGGTCCTTAGCTCAAGGGAATAAGGTGAAGACACAGTCTTGAGTTCAATCTCAGCCTCCCTAACCCGCACGTCTGATTGTCACAACAAGCTGGAACTGGTCGAACAAATCCTTGTCTTCACAACACACTGGTTCTATCTCTCACTCTCCTTACTTACAATTTGTCTTTGTGAAGTCATTGCCTGATTGCTCTACCTGTTTGACTTCACTATGTGACTACTTGTTCTGATTGGCTTCATACTATCTTCTATCCTGATCCTACTACCTAGCTGCTATTTGTCATCATGCTTTAGCTTCATACTTGTTTGACTATTATGGCTTGTCTAGTGTAGTTCATCTTCCGCTACATGTTTATAGGTTTAGTTTTTCATGTTTGTCTTGAAACTTTCATGTTTTGAAGACTTTCATAAAATTGCCTATTCACACCCTCTAGTCGATAACTAGCACTTTCGTAAATACGGTGGCCCGTCCGTGGGTCCCTGGCCGTGTCAGTGGAGGAATAATTATTTTGCGCGTAATAAGGAGGCACTTCCTTGCTGCGGCCGTGGACCCAGCTGTCAGCGTCTCCACGCACATTTCTCTTCCGATGGAAGTCGGTCGTTGACCACGTTGACCACGCCTCGCCGAGAGCACCACGGAGGCGGACGACGGCGAGGCCTAGGAAGGGGCGACACGAGGAAGGGAAGACTTCGGCGGTTGTTTCCCACGTGGAGAGCACGACTGTCACGAGGTTCTTGGTTCGTCTGCCGTCGCCGGGAGAATAACAACAGTGTGTGGGCGAGTTGAGGGATGGCTAGGCCAGCGATGGGAATACGGTGGGCGGTGAGGCTCAGCCAGAACAACCCGGCCTTGAGGAGGAGGGAAGCAGCAGTCCCTTGGCGCTTGTTTGAGCGGGTGGAGCAGGAAGAGCAGAGATTGAAGAAGCATAATGACGGCCGTTGGATGCACATCCAACGATCCTTGCTGTCGTCAACCTTTTAGGAAAGCCTCAAATTTGTGGAAAACAAGCATACAACCCATCCGCCATTATTTCTAATAATTTACAGCCCATTTGTTAATTCTTAAGGTTTTTTTGGAGCCCATATTCTTTTTGTTAGCATTACAGCCCATATTGTAGCCACGGTTAAAAAAATTATACGAAATTTTGCATATTTGGTGCGGTCCTAACTGTTTTAATCCCGTAATTTCAACTCACAATCAAACTGATTTTAAAAATAAATGTATATCAATGTAAAATCCAAAAAATTCTCCATGCATAAAAATTAATGTAATTTAAAATCTTGAAATAAAAAAAAAGATATTTGAAACTAATTGCCGGTTTGATGTGTTTTAAAATGTACAGCCAATTTCTCATTCTTGATGGGCCATTTTCTCGGCCCCGAAATTAATGAAAGCTCTCCTCGTCTTGAAAGATTTGCAGCCCAACAGGCCCGATAAAGCGACTTAGTTGGGAAATCACAAAATAATCGGTTGTGGCCGTGGACCCATCGGCCACCTCTCCACGTGACAAGTACTCTTCCGATGGAAGTCGTTCCTTGACCACGTTGACCACGCCACAGAAGAGCACCACAGAGGTGGACGACGGCGAGGCCTAGGAAGGGGCGACGTGGAGCAGGAAGACGCGGCGGTGGAAGCCCACCTTGAGAGGAGTACGAGGTTCACCGGTTCGGCTGCGGTGTGAGGCTTGCCGTCGCCGCAGAACTGGCGGAAGTGGGAATAGTAGGGGGCGGTGAGGCCTCTGCGGCAGCAGAGCCGGCCATGGGAGGTAGGAGCAGGCGGCACGACCGGCGCTGCTTTGGGCGGGTGGAGCAAGAAGACCAGAGGTTGAAGAAGCACTATGGCCGTTGGATGGACATCGTAAGGTCACTGGAGCTAGAATCGTTCATATTGACTAAGTTGACAAAGCGCTTCGTCCCCGTCAACTTAGTAGGCCCACAAGTCATCCTCCCACCAAGGTGGGTCCTAGCTAGCCGGGGGAGTATTCTTTTTTTTGTGCGTAATAAGGAGGCACTTCCGGTGGGTCAGAGCTGACAGCGGGGGGAACTTTTTTTCACGAAATACGACGGCCCGTCCGGTGGGTCCCAGCAGTAAGGGGGAACGATTTTTTCGCAAAATACTGGTGGCCCGTCCGGTGGGTCTCCGCTGTCAGGTGGAGGAATAATTATTTTCCGCGTAATAAGGAGGCACTTCCTTGCGGCTGCCGTGGACCCAATTTGTCAGCCTCTCCATCGTGCGATACTCTTCCGATGGAAGTCGGTCGTTGACCACATTGACCACGCCGCCGAGAGCACCACGGCGGTGGACGACGGCGAGGCCTAGGAAGGGGACGACGCGAGCCGGGAAGACGCGCAGTGGATGCCCACGCGGAGAGGAGTACAGCGTTCACCGGTTCGCCTGCGGTGTGAGGCTGCCGTGCCGCCGCAGAATAATAGGGGTGTGGGTGAGTGGAGGGATGGCTTGGCGGTGGTGGGAGTAGTATATGGGGGCGGTGAGGCCTCCGCGGTAGCACTGACCGCCATGGAAGGAAGGAGCAGGCAAGACGACCGACGCTTGCTTTGGGCGGCTGGAGCAAGAAGACCAGAGGTTGAAGAAGCACTATGGTCGTTGGATGGACATCATACGGTCATCGGAGTATTGACTAAGTTGAGAAAGCCCTCCGCCCGTCAACTTAGTAGGCCCACAAGTCAGCGCAGCAATATGGTGGGTCCCAGGATAGCGTGGGGTATTCATTTTTGGGCGTAATAAGGAGGCACTTCCTTGCATGCGAAGATATAGCTAGTGGGTCGACATCCCACGGGTGTAACGTTTTTTTCATGAAATCTGCAGGCCCTTCCTGTGGGTCCTAGGCTGTCGTGGAGGAATCATTATTTTGCGCCTAATAAGGAGGCATTTCCTTGCGTGCGGCCGTGGACCCAGCTGTCAGCCTCTCCACGTACAGTCCACTTCCGATGGATGTCGGTCGTTGACCACGTTGACTAGGCCGCGCAAAGAACACCAGGGCGGTGGACGACGGCGAGGCCTAGGAAGGGAACGACACGGAGCCAGGGAATACTCGGCAGTTGTTTCCCACGCGGAGGAGTACGAGGGTTTACTGGTTCGTCTATCGTCGCCGGAGAATAACAGCATGTGTGGGTGAGTAGAGGGATGGCCTGGCCAGCGATGGGAGTACGGTGGGGCCGTGAGGCCTGCGCGGCAGCATAGCTGGCCGCGGGAGGAGGGAGCAGGCGGTCCCGCCGGCGCTTGTTTGAGCAGCTGGATCATGAAGAGCAGAGATTGAAGAAGCACGACAGCCGTTGGAAGGACATCCAACAGTCACTGCTCTCGTGTGTTCACTAAGTTGACAGGCGTTATGTAAAGGCGTCAACCTTTTTTTTATGAAAGCAGACGCGTCAACCTGTAGTAGGCGCACAAGTCAGCCTCAAATCTGTGGAAAACAACATACAACCCATCTGCCATTATTTCTAATAATGTATAGCCCATTTGCTAATTCTTAAGAAATTTTTTGGAGCCCATCTTCCTTTTGTTAGCATTATACCCCATATTGTGGCCACGGTTAAAAAGTATATGAAATTTTACATATTTCGGTGCGGTCAACTATTTTTAATCCAGAAATATCGATCACATTCAAACTATTTTGAAAAATAATTTATATAAATATAAAATCCAAATAATTGTCCACGCAGAAAATCAATGGAATTTAAGATCTTGTAATGAAAAAAAAATTGAAACTAATTCCCGGTCTGATGTGTTTCAAAAATGTACAGCCCATTTCTGGGCAAACCGAATGAAACTCTCCTCGTCTTGAAAGATTTGCCACCATGTGTGAGCCGATAAAGCAAGTAGGCTTTGTTTGGGTATTTCTTTTAAAAAATAGAACTGGCTAGCCATTTTCAGCAAGAAAAAAAAATACAAGCTGGGCTCATGATGTGGTAAACGTAAATAAAACCACAGCTAGACGGGCCACAGCCCACGCGACAAATTTCGTTGTTACCCCGATCCGTCGCTAAAACTAGTATAAATAACAACCGCTTGTTCCTCAAAAAAAAAGCTGCGACTTCTTTGGGTCCCCGGTGTCGGCCATTTCGTAGTGTAATTCTCGCTTTATTGACTACGTTGACAATGGCGTGAGCCGTAGATGTCCAACCATTAGGAGGAACCATATTTTGGGCTTGTACTATAGAGGCACTTGCTTGCGTACTGCCATGATGCTGGTGGGTCTCATCGCTATCCTCTCCACGTGACAGTCATCTCCTTGTTCCTCTCGGTTGTTGACGACGCTGACAACGCAAGAAGAGGCGGCGCGTGAAAGGCACGGGCGAAGCGAACCAAGGCCGCAAGGCGGAGGACGACGGCGAGGCCTCAGGAGGAACGAACAGGAGCCGTTGAACATGCGCCGGTCCAGTCGCAGGCGGAGGGGAGTAAGAGGGTTGACTGGTTCGGGCGCGGATGCGTGTTGGGGCTGACGTCGCCGGAGAATAACAAAACGTGTGGGGGAATAGAGGGAGGGACTGGCCAACGTTGGAGGGTACGTACGGTAGGGCGGTGGAGGCGCAGCCAGCCATGGGAGGCGGGAGCAGGCGGACCCGACGGGGTGGTTTGGTTTGGGCGGCTGGAGGAAGAAGAAGAAAAGAGATAGAAGATACATGACAGATGTTGGATGTCAATCCAACGGCTGGTAGGCGTAATCGCTTGTCGACCGGCTAGTAAGTCGACACCACCTTGGATAGGCTATGTCCTCACGGGTCCCAACTGTCAGAATCCAAATCTGTCACGGTCATGCAACCTTTCCTATGAAAATTTACTGCCCATTTGATGTGGTAGTTCGAAATAAGTTTGTGGGTGCTGGTGGGGGCTAATCACTTGGCTTCTATACTGCACAGTGAGCTCAAGCAGCCGGCGAGAGTGATGTTATTGCCCTTGGTTGGGATTTATTAGAACATTTCACTATAAATTAAATGAATGGCAAGCCATTTGCCTTGTTTCAAAGAAAATATGACAGTCACAGCCGAGTTGAAAAGGGCAGGAACATCTAACTCCAGCTTACATACTATACAAAAGCACGAGGATTAATTGTTCATCAGATTTGTAAAAAAACCCAAATTGAAAAGGGCAACAACATCTAACTCCAGCACTGTTTTCGGCAGTCACAGTCAAATGGATCGGTCATGTCCATAAATGAATATCCTGGGTCGTAAAATTTACTGGATTATGACCACAATATGTTGTAAATAGAAGTCCAGCACGTTCAGAAGCTCTTTTGCCCACCTGAAACTCATTTTTTTCTCTTCGACATACCCATCCGTCAAAACCATGCTCCTGATAAACTTAAGCCTGATGGACAATAGTAACCTCACATTCAGCAGGAAGAATGTTACAAATCTTGTGTTTGCACGGTTGGCTACATATCATTCTAGCGTTATTGTCTTCAATCGTATCTCATGAGAAGTGAGACCATCTCGATGCTGACGTATCCGCCGATTGGTTATAACTTTCTTACACCGTCCTGTTGCCTAAATATACATGAAGATTGAAAATAGTTAAGGTCTAAAAGAAGAGTGTCGAAAGAGCAACAGCTGAACGGTTCCTTCTAGTACACTATATGCGGGCTTCCAATGTGCATGAAATTATCACCTTTATATACAACTTCTCCAGACATGGAAAGCATTGCAGCAAGCCAATAATCTTGTTCAGATCAAAACTATTCATTTGGATATATAAGATCTTGACAGAATCCAGCACCATTGATAGGCCATCCATGGAGAAACTCTTCATCATGCATAGAACATAATATTAGTACAAAATGTGTACTCCAAGATGATATATAAATTATGCGCAGAAATTTAAAATGAAGCTTATGGTTACAAGTGTACATGATAATATAAAGTACCTGAAGAACTGTGGAGCCAAACACCATATTTAAATGAGCACAGAGATCATGTATTACACCCAAGGTCTCCAGTTTAGGCGCAGAGAGGACGGTTGTTTGCAACGGTGAATAACTAGAATCAAGGATCAACCTTTGAAGTGAAGGGGCATCTTGGATGATGAGCTGCCTTCCGTCAAAAGAAATTCCAATTCTTACAAGGTTAGGCGACTTTATTTGGAGACAACCGATTTTAACTGTGAAAACAAGCACCAAGCACTCCAGCGCAGGGAAACTGGAGTGGATGATGCTGTGCAATGAGGCCTAAGATATACGACCCCGCACAAGTGAAAGTTTCTTGAGAAATGGGAGTCAAGGTTTAGTACCAGATTATGCGGTAGGTAGCACAACGCAAAGGTGGCGGTGTGGAGAGAGGAGGAAAACTGCAAGATGGACACCGGTCTTTGAGGGCACAAGTTCATGGCGTTCGGTATGTGGTATGTGATTTGTGGGAATAGTAGAACTCAAGCAGTTGTAGTTCTGTGAATTGAGGATTTAAGCTAGGCGCCCACCGTGCAGGGCATGGTATGCTTGCTCGTGTAGCGTGACGGGATGCAGAGGCTTTGAACGGAGACACGGTGGGAGGAGATGATGGCTCTGGGATTTCAAAATCATTGAAGAGAGATATAATGACGGCGTCGAGATTAAGGGGCACGCAGCGCCATAGAGGGCGCCACCGAATTGAGAGGACTTGGGTGCAGCAGCAATCCTTGGTGGGGAGAAGCGAGATGATCTCCCCAAGGACGGCGTCCGGAGATCGCTGATGCGGTCCACTCGAGATTCTACGGGTTCACAGGGATCCGGTGGGGTGGGTCGTCGCTTCTCCCAGGTTGCTGGTGCTTGGGATCTACAACAAAGGCCGCCGCTTATGGAGCCTAATCTTCTTGGCTGGGGTCAGCCACTCCATTTTCCTCGAGGGCATTGCGTCAAGGCCACGGATTTGGAGCAGAGTAACGAATGACGAGCCTAGTTGTAGTGAGAGCGAAGAAGAAGGAGCTGGGGTTTTCTGTAGGAGTGAGGAAGAAGGAGCTGGGGTTTTCTGTTGGAGTGAGGTGAGGATTTGAGTGCACGAGTGGAGCGAGTGACGTGAGGTGGGTGGGAGCGAGGAGGAATAAGAGCACCTGTGTTTTTTGGGGGGGTGGGGTGTCGGGTGTGGGTAGCGCCTCTCATTCGATAAATATATGGGCTTTTGAATTGATTTTACTATTTACTAGTGTGGATGGGCTGTTTTGTCTTGGGCCCCAGAGAAACAATTACTACTAGTACGTGGAGACACTCTACAGCTACCAGAAAAACAATTTCTACTAGTACATGTTGGAGACACTCTACCGCTTCGCTCCTTCTAGGTCATTGAAACGCCTCCCTCATGAATTAGGACGCTTCGATGCGGCTATATCTCCCACGTGTCCAAGCTAACGACTTAGAGGCATAACCGCATTGAAAGCAATGTCGCAAGTGAGGTAATCTTCACACAACCCATGTAATACATAAGGGAAAGAGATACATAGTTGGCTTACAATGCCACTTCACACAATACATAAATAAACATCCATCATCCAGATTACACTCAAGGTCCGACTACGGAACCAAAATAAAAGAAGACTACCCCAAATGCTACATGCATCCCTCGATCGCCTCAACTGGCTCCACCATCGATCCTCGTGAAAAGACACATAGTAACGACCACGCCTCGCTCGTCGAACTCCCACTTGAGCTCGGTTGGCGTCACACTGACCGGCATCGTCGGCACCTGCAACTGTTTTGGTAGAATCTGTGAGTCACGGGGACTCAACAATCTCACACTCGCGAGATCAAGACTATTTAAGCTTATAGGAAGGGTGGTGTAATGAGGTGGAGCTGCAGCAAGCGACTAGCATATATGGTGGCTACATTCGCAAAAGAGAGCGAGAAGAGAAGCAAGGCACGGTCGTGAAGCTAGTAGCGATCAAGAAGTGATCCTGAACTACTTACGTCAAACATTACTCCAACACCGTGTTCACTTCCCGGACTCCGCTGAGAAGAGACCATCACGGTTACACACGCGGTTAATGTGTTTTAATTAAGGTCAACTTCGGTTTTCTACAACCGGACATTAACAAATTCCCATCTGCCTCATAACCGCGGGCACGACTTTCTAAAGATAATACCCTGCAGGGGTGTCCCAACTTAGCCCATTATAAGCTCTCACGGTCAACGAAGGATATTCCTTCTACCGAAGACCCGATCGATCTCGAATCCCGGACTACAAGACATTTCGACAATGGTAAAACAAGACCAAAGAAGCCACCCGATTGTGCCGACAAATCCCGATAGGAGCTGCACATATCTCGCTTCGTGGCACATCCGGATGAGACAGGCTACGAGTAAAACCAGGCTCGAAGTTTCCCGAGGTGGCTCCCAAGAAGCGGCTCAGTTCGGACCAACACCGAAGGAGCACCGCCCGGGGTGTAAATAAAGATGACCCTCGGGCTCGCGAAACCCGGGGAAAAAGGCTTAGGTGGCAAATGGTAAAACCAATGTTGGGCCTTTTTGGAGGAGTCTTATTCAAAGAGAACTATCAAGGGGTCCCATAAATCACCCAACCGTAAGGAAAGCGAAATCAAGGAACATAACACCGGTATAGCCGGAAACTAAAGGCGGCAAGAGTGGAACAAAACACCAGGCATAAGGCCGAAGTCTTCCACCCTTTACCAAGTATATAGATGCATTAATTAAACAATAGATATTGTGATATCCCAACAAGTAAACATGTTCCAACAAGGAACAACATCTCCATGTTCCAACAAGGAACAAACTTCATCTTCACCGCAACTAGCAACGCTATAAGAGGGCTGAGCAAAGCGATAACATAGCCAATCAACGGTTTGCTAGGAAAGGATGGTTAGGGCTTGACATGGCAACATGGGAGGCATGATAAGCAAGTGATAGGCATCAGAGCATAGGCATAGCAAAAGAGCGAGCATCTAGCAAGCAAAGATAGAAGTGATTTCAAGGGTATGGTCATCTTGCCTGCAAAGTTCTCAGAGTTGTCGAAAGCTTGATCCTCGTAAGCGTTCTCAACAGTTTCCTCGTTCACGTACTCATCTCCCGGCTCTACCCAAAGCAAGAACACAAACAATGGAACCACAATAAATCACGGGCGATGCACAAACAACATGATGCAATACATGGCATGATATGCGAGATGTGAGATGCAATGCATATGCGTGTCTCCGGAAGGAAAATGATGAACAAGGCATCAACTTGGCAAACCAAGTATGCCGCCGGAAAGGTGAGATGATTTCGGTTGAAATCGATATAAAGATCACCGGAATCGGATGCACGGTTTGCAAATGACAAGCAAAACAAGAATGGCACAAATCTGCCATTAACAGCATGATGCCACATAGCAAGCAAAAAGAAATTAGGCTACTGCACCCAAACGTACCAACAAAGCATATGGAAGTGATCTACTCAAGATGCTTGACAAATGATGAACACTGATCTACGGCTAATTCACACCATAACAGGTCCAAACAAGCATGGCAAAAGTGCAAAATATATCAGCTTCACAGACTCAGTGAAAATACTAACATGCCAGAAATTAACATCAGGATGGCATGTTTAGAGCAAGCCAACGACCTGCTACGGGAACAAGACATAGTAAAATATGCCATCGAATCAATCTACTCAAGAAACTGAACAAAATTTCCTTACTGACCAAGAGCCACAAGGGATCAGAAAATGTAATAGAACCCATGTCAAAATAGCAAGTTTCGTTAACAGATTCAGACTTGGTGAAATTTCAGGACATAGCAGAAACAGATTCAAGATGGCATCTTTACAAGCTTGATTAACTCACTACAAGGCAGGTCATGGCATGCAACAAAATCTAGCATGAAGTAGACATGAAAATGAAGCTTTCCATCTGCAAAGAAACCTCATGGCATGGTTGAATTAAATCGCACGAAAATGACAAAACAGCATCACGATGTAAAATGACATGTTCATGAACTTGCTCAAATGCAGAAAACAATGCCACCACTGGGTTGGTGGGATTTTTCTACCCCAAAAACATATATAATATGTTAGGGTTGCTGTGGAAAAATCATCACAAATGCACAAAGATACAACCTGCCCTAAATGGTAAATAACAGAAATGGCATTTTCCATATTTGGAAACGTCCAGAAATGGACTTGCCCGAAAAGGACAGATTCCATATGCCAGAAATGGAATATTCGCTGGGACCCGAAAAATAAAACAAATAATAAAAATAAAATAAATAATAAAAACCAACAAACAGGCTAAGAGAGTATGACTGGTGGGGCCACCCTGTCATACTCACAGTGCAAGAAACGGGAAAAAGGAGGGAAGAAAATATGCAACATTGAGGATAGAACCGGGTCTCCTCATTGGCTCTGCATTGGCAACCATCGGCTAGGCGAGGCGTTCTTGATAGGAAAAGGGCGGCCCCTTTTAGATAGGCTGGTCGCGCAACTCTGTAAAAGCAGAGAAGGCAGCGCCGCGAGGGCAACAGCGGCAACGATGGCGAGGACTCCGCGTGAGCGTCACCGGAAAGAATACGGATGCATGCGCGTCTCGAGGGAAGGCAGAGGCGCTTTCGAGCTCGGCGATTGCTCGACTTCGGGGCCATGGCGTCCAGCGAACAGCGGCGGCTATGGCGGCAATGAGGCCTAGCTTGCGGCGGCAGGCATGCGGGATGTGCACGGGAGTGCGGGTGTGGTCATCTTGCATGCGGAGCTGAGCGCGCATGTGGGAACAGGGGAGAGCGAGTTGCACGTGCAGTTGCAAAACATGCGCAACTGAAACTACAGAGATCGACAGAGCACCGAGAGCACGGGAAAGACATGGATCGGATGCGATCTACGGGCGCCTACATGCCATGGGAAGGATGGGAGAGGGAGGTGCGTTACCAGCTCACCCAAGACGCGAAGTGGTCGACAGACGGTCAATTTGGGCGGCAAGCCGGAGCTCGAACCTTGGCGCAGTCCTGACCGAGAGGAAGATGGAAGTAGAGGATGTCGAGGAACTTGTCGTCCGGGCACCGTGGTCGACGCCGTGGAAGGAGACGACTGACGAGGAAGAAGAAGGACACGATCGGGCGCGATTGGGAGTGGCGGAGAGCACGCGCCAGCTGACAGGTGCGCTCTCAGTGCGCTTCGGACGGAGCGGCTGCGGTGGATCTGGTGGTTCTACTCACTGGCTGCAAGGCGACGAGAGGAAGAGGGAAACCCTAGGGGCGGAGGGACAAGGAGAGGGATAAGTAGGGGTTAGGGGCGTGGTGAGCTCATGGCGCGCTCGTGCTCATGGGTCCCCATGGTGACGCAGCGAGAGGAGAGGGAAAAGGTGGGTGCGGGGGAACAGGTAGGCGCTGACGAAAGGGGCCGGGATGGCCATGTGGAGAGGAACTAGCGGGGGTGCACGCGCAGCGTAGGGTCTTGAGAAGACAGGGAGGAGGGGAGCTGGGCTGGCGCCAAGACGCTTACAAGGGTCTTGAGGGTTGACTAGCTGGGCCGGCTTGGAGGCCGGAGCCCAGTGGTTGCCGCTGCTGCTAGGCAGCTCTCTGCACTCCTTTTCCAAATTTTCTTCAGACGGAAACAAAAGGAAAAGCATTGTGGTTAAAGGAAGGATTTTGAGAAATCGACAATATTCTCAAGGTCTGAATTTGTGTAGTATTTGATAAAATTGATCTGGTATTTTTAGAGGAAGTAAAATAATTCAAGTTTGAATTGAGTTCAAACTTGAAACCATTTTAAAACCCAACCAAAACAACTTATAAAACGGCTGAAATACTACGAGGAGGTAAATGACATGGTGATAGAATATTGAGGCAAAGTTGAACATTAATGGAGGAGGGTAAAATGTCACTTGTCCAAAAGAAAGGAATAGAAGGAGAGGTGGTGATGCCTGGATCACACATAGAACATGCAACAACATATCATGCATGAATAACATGGAAAAGCAAGTTGACATAAGCACAACACAACATAGATATGCACATGATGCAAACAAATGGTGAGGCCATAGTGCAACAATGGATGACGAAAGAAATATGACAATGTAATGACAAGGTAATGCAAAAACAACCAACAAACCCAAAATGAAAACCCACAAAGAGGAAAACCACTTGGTATTGATGAAGAGCAAGATGAATATATTGCCGAAAAGGGAAGTTTTACATCTGGGGTGTTACAACACTCCACCACTACAAGAGGATCTCGTCCCGAGATCTAGGACTGAAAGAACTCCGGATATTCGGAACGGAGGTGATCCTCGCGCTCCCAGGTGGCTTCTCGGTCGGAATGGTGTGACCACTTCACTTTCAGGAATTTGATTGACTTGTTGCGATTCTTGCGCTCGGTTTCTTCAAGAATAGCAACGGGGTGCTCATGATAAGAGAGATCTTCTTGGAGGTCAATTTCTTCGAAGTTGATAGTGCGCTTTCGAGGAGCCTTGAAGCACTTACGAAGCTGTGACACGTGAAACACATCGTGCACGCTCGCGAAGTTGACGGAAGCTCAAGTTGATAGGCGAGATCGCCTCTTTTGCCAATGATCTTGAAAGGACCCACGTATCTAGGGGCAAGCTTCCCTTTGATACCGGGCGACGAAAGTGCCTTTTCATTGAGAGACGCGGAGGTAGACATGGTCTCCGATTTCAAAAGCCACATCACGGTGCTTGTCATCACAATAGCTCTTTCCGCGATTGCGCGGCTTTGAGATTCTCACGAATGACTTTGCACATTTCTTGACTTCGTGATCAAGTCGCTGCCAAGAAGTTGGTGTTCACCTGTCTCGGACCAATTGAGAGGAGTACTGACACTTTCGCCATAGAGAATTTCGAATGGGGCCTTGCCCGAACTCGCTTGGAAGCTGTTGTTGTAGGCGAACTCGGCATATGGAAGATAATCTTCCCACTTCATACCGAAAGAGATGACACAAGCCCTGAGCATGTCTTCGAGGATTTGATTGACTCGCTTGACTTGGCCACTTGTTTGAGGATGGAAAGCTGTGCTGAAACGAATGTTGGTGCCCATGGCCTTCTGAAAAGAATCCCAAAACTTGGAGGTAAAGATGTTGCCACGGTCTGAAGAGATCAATTGTGGAATGCCGTGCAAGGAGACAATCCTGGAGGTGTATAGCTCTGCCAACTGAGCTGCTGTGATAGATTCTTTGATTGGAAGAAAATGAGCCACTTTAGTAAGCTTGTCAATGACAACGAAGATAGCATCATTTCCATGTTTGGACTTTGGAAATCCAGTCACGAAGTCCATCTCGATATGATCAAACTTCCATTCTGGAATAGCAAGGGGTTCGAGGAGACCAGCTGGTCGTTGTTGTTCTGCTTTCACCCTTCTGCAGACATCACACTCATTGACGAATTGAGCAATTTCTCGCTTCATTCGAGTCCACCAATACGACTGCTTGAGGTCATGGTACATCTTCGTACTTCCAGGATGAATGGATAGAAGAGAGTTGTGCGCCTTGTTCATAATGACTTTACGAAGATCACCCTTTGGAACCACAATCCGGTCCTCGAAGAAAAGAGTATCTTTGTCATCAATGTGGAAGCACTTGTACTTGGAAATGCCCTTGTCGATACCACGCTTTCAGCTTTTCACCATGGTATCCAGGAGTTGAGCCCCACGAATTTGGTCTTCCAAAGTAGGAGAGACTATGAGGTTGGCAAGAAAGCCTTGAGGAACAACTTGAAGATTCAGCTATGGAAAGCTTCACAAAGGTCCGGTTGGAAGGGCTTGAGGATTAAGCTGTTGCAATAAGCCTTCTGCTCCAAAGCATCTGCAATCACATTGGCCTTGCCGGAGTATATTCAATACTTGGGTTGTACTCTTGAATCATTTCACCCATCGAGTTTGCCTGAGGTTGAGGTTGGGTTGAGTGAAGATATACTTGAGACTCTTGTGATCGGTGAAAATGTCCACTTTCCTTCCCAACAAGAGATGTCTCCAAGTTATTAATGCATGGACAACTGCCGCCAACTCAAGATCGTGAGTGGGGTAGTTCTTTTCGTTGGGCTTCAGCTGACGAGAGGTATAGGCCACAACTTTCTTCTCTTGCATTAACACAGCACCGAGACCTTGAAGAGAAGAATCACAGAAAACTTCGAATGGCTTGGATTCATCAGGAGGAGTTAAGACAGGAGCTGTGACGAGTTTCTCTTTGAGAGTATTGAAAGGAAAATCACACTCAGGAGACCAGACATACTTCACATGCTTCTGGAGGAGGTTGGAAAGAGGCTTTGCAATCTTAGAAAAATTCTCAACGAATCTTCGGCAATAGCTTGCAAGTCCATGAAAACTGCGAAGCTGCTTGACATTCTGAGGAGGTTCCCAATTCACAACTGCAGACACCTTCTCGGGATTAACAGCGATGCCCTTGGCGGAGATGATGTGACCAAGATAAAGAACTGCATCAAGCCAGAACTCACATTTGGAAAACTTCGCATAGAATTGATGCTCTCTGAGCTTGTCGAGCACCAATCGCAAATGTTTTGCATGATCCTTCTTATTCTTGGAGAAGACCAAAATATCATCAAGATAGACCAAGACGAATTCATTGGTATAGGGGTTGAAGATGAAGTTCATCATTCGAGAGAATGTTGGAGGAGCATTGACAAGGCCGAAAAGACATGACAAAGATATTCATAAGAACCAAAGCTTGTTCGAATGTCGTCTTGGGAATATCTTGTTCACGAATGCTAATTTGATGATAACCCATACGAAGGTCAAGCTTGGTGAACACTTTAGCACCTTTGAGTTGCTCGAAAAGCTCATTGATGTTGGGAAGTGGATACTTGTTCTTGATTGTCTTCTTGTTCAATGGACGGTAATCGACGCAAAGCTTCCATCCGCGCCATCCTTCTTCTGGACAAAAAGAACTCCACAACCCCATGGAGATGAACTCGGTCTGATCAGACCCATACGCTCTTGTTCATCGAGCTGTTTCTTCAATTCCTTCAGCTCATTAGGTCCAATCTTGTATGGACGCTTGAAAACGGGTTCCGTGCCAGGCTCAAGATCGATAACGAATTCAACTGGCCGGTGAGGAGGCATACCCGGAAGCTCTTCTGGAAAGACATCTTGGTACTCACCAACTCGGAATCGAGAGATAGCATCCAACTCGCCCTTCTCATTGAGAGAAAACAACCGAATGGTTTCATCACGAGTGGCATAGATGATCACATCCTCAGAAGAGTGTGTCAATTGAATTTCCCTGGCAGCACAATCAAGCTGAGCTTTGTGCTGAGAAAGCCAGTCCATCCCAAGAATAAGATCAATATCCGAGTCACCAAGGACAATTGGTTTAGCCAGAAATCTATAGTCGCCCATCTTGATACCGACATTCGGAACTAACATGGTAGATCTCAAACGCTTAGCCGGAGAAACAACTTGCAATGCTCTAGGTAATGCCTCTGTATCAAAATTGTGCTTCGATGCAAAAGGATATGACATGAAAGAATGCGAAGCACCAGTATCAAATAAGACTTTTGCAGGAATATCATTAACTGGAAGATTACCCATAATCACATCAGAAGAATCCTCTGCTTGCGCTGCATTCATCATATTCACCTTTGCGCATTCTTGGGATTATGCTTGACCACCGCATTGCTTGGAAGATCTCACAGAGGAGGAGGCGGAAGGCGCCTTTGGTTGAAGCAGCACTTGTTCGCATAATGACCTTTTTTGCCGACATTTGTTGCAAGTCACCTCTCGAGAGCGGACGGTGATAAGGAGCATTTGACCTTGGAGCTTGAGAATTAGACTTGTTCTGATAGCCTGGGTTGGGTGGGTGGGAAGATCCACGACCACCTGAGTTCTTCTGCTGATAAGGCTGACGGAACGGAGGAGGAGGAGGCAACCAGAACTTCTGTTGCTTAGCTGCCACTAGTGAGGAAGAAGAAGACTGAACTGCGTCCCTGACTCTCTTCTTAGAAGCCTCACATTTGAGCTGGGCAGCTTCTTGCTTCAGTGCCATGTTGTAGAATTCATCATACTTTTCTGGCTCAAAAATCACGAGAGCTAATTGCAGATCTTCTCTGAGACCACCTCTGAATTGATAGATCATACTCTTTTCATCAGGGACGTCTTGCTTAGCTCAGCGAGCGAGTTTATGGAACTGGATATTGTTTTGATACACAGACATGTTGCCTTGCTTGAGATTGCGGAACTCCTCACGCTTGCTCTCAACAACACTTTTCGGAATGTGGTGAGCTTTGAAGTCTCTCATGAACTCATCCTAGGTAATTACACGACCTCCTCCGGAATCTTTGTATTGTTGATACCACTCCAGCTTGGTCCTTGAGTTGAAACGAAGCAAACTTGACAAAGTCCTCGTGTCTCGACATTGCTACATTCAAAATGTTTGAGATTTCCACAAGCCAATCGTCGGCGTCTGTGGCCTCGGCACGAAGCTGAAAGACTTCGGCTGATTAGCGAGGAAGCTGATTGAGGGAAGCAAAGGTCTTGACTGGTTGTTGCCTTTGGCCTTGATTTCCTTGGTTGCCTTGCCCTTGGGTGCACGCTCTTGCAAGAGTTGCAAAATCATCTCGAGCATTTGCGTTGGTGGCTGCCATGATAGCTTGCCATGCCTCGAGGCGGAGGAGGTGGAGGTGGAGGTTCTGATCGACTCCCATCATTGCGTTCCGGATTCAGACGTGTTGGCGGAGCCATCCTGAAGAGGGTGACATCCATTAGCACTTTGATAGGCAGATAGACAAGTTGAATCAACGGACAGAAATTGCAACATATAGTCTTCACAATAAACATTCGACCAAGGATGAACGAATGAATTCCAAAAGCTAACATCACACGTCCATTAAGGTGAGAAGCCACTTGATTAAGGGTTGATGAAAAAATAACAAGGTACGACTAGAACAAATAAGTGGTAAGGATTACCCAATCACAAAACCAAATATCTGCGGGAAGAAATGCTAAGAGCTACTTGAATCCCACCTATAAACTCCGAAACTTTCTGGTTATGCAATCTGGTGTTGGGGATACAGGAACACAAAATATATCACCCAAACTAACAATACCTAGATCGATTGTATCCATCCGTCAACACATAACCAAGAACCTTCGAAATCGTGTACCTCGACCTTCGAAAAGCATCCGTTATACGAGTCATGGCAATACTCCCGAGCTCGCCCCAGTACTGGGTTATCGGGGTTATCTCACCAACAACTGTACAAAAGAGATTTTCGATGTCGGCAAAGCTCAGGTATTCCAGAATTGCAACGATAAAATTGTGACGACAACACCTCGGAGCTCAACTCCCCGGGACACTGCCACAACCCCTAAATGTCAGGCACCAAGAACAATGTTCTCGTCACAAAACCATCGGAGCGATTCCAAGATACCAGCGTGATCCTAAAAAAAAAATTTCTTTTAGTGAAATTTGAGGAGAGGAGAGTCAAAACTTCTACGTCAGAGACCTCACCAGAGCGAAGGGACTGGGAGTAAAAGAATCCTACTCTCCGATATATATAATCCTAAGACTCAAAACATTTTTGTTCTAGACTCAACAACGCCAGCAAACAATCAAGCAGGGGCTCCTAAGTCGGGGATGGCTCTGATTACCAACTTGTAACGCCCTCGATGCGGCTATATCTCCCACGTGTCGAAGCACGACTTAGAGGCATAACCGCATTGAAAGCAATGTCGCAAGTGAGGTAATCTTCACACAACCCATGTAATACATAAGGGAAAGAGATACATAGGTGGCTTACAAATGCCACTTCACACAATACATAAATAAACATCCATCATCCAGATTACACTCAAGGTCCCACTCACGGAACCAAAATAAAAAAGACTACCCCAAATGCTACTGCATCCCCGATCGTCTCAACTGGGCTCCACTAATGATCCTCGTGAAAAGACATAGTAACGACCACGCTCTCGTCGAACTCCCCACTTGAGCTCGGTTAAGGCCACCTCCACCGCATCGCCGGCACTGCAACTGTTTTGGTAGAATCTGTGAGTCACGGGACTCAAAGCATTCTCACACCATGTAGATCAAGACTATTTAAGCTTATAGGAAGGGTGGTGTAATGAGGTGGAGCTGCAGCAGTTTACTAGCATATATGGTGGCTACATTCGCAAAAAGAGAGCGAGAAGAGAAGCAAGGCACGGTCGTGGAAGCTAGTAGCGATCAAGAAGTGATCCTGAACTACTTACGTCAAACATAACCCCAACACCGTGTTCACTTCCCGGACTCCACCGAGAAGAGACCATCACGGTTACACACGCAGTTGATGTGTTTTAATTAAGGTCAACTTCGGGTTTTCTACAACCGGACATTAACAAATTTCCATCTGCCTCATAACCGCGGGCACGGCTTTGAAAGATAATACCTGCAGGGGTGTCCCAACTTAGCCCATTATAAGCTCTCACGGTCAACGAAGGATATTCCTTCTACCGGAAGACCCGATCCGCCTCGAATCCCGGACTACAAGACATTTCGACAATGGTAAAACAAGACCAGCAAAGCCACCCGATTGTGCCGACAAATCCCGATAGGAGCTGCACATATCTCGTTCTCGTGGTACATCCGGATGAGACAAAGCTACGAGTAAAACCAGGCTTCGAAGTTTCCCCGAGGTGGCCTCAAGGTGCTCGGTTCGGACCAACACTCGAAGGAGCACTAGCCCGGGGTGTAAATAAAGATGACCCTCGGGCTCGCGAAAACCCGGGGAAAAGGCTTAGGTGGCAAATGGTAAAACCATTGTTGGGCCCTTCTTTGGAGGAGTCTTATTCAAAGCGAATCGTCAAGGGGGGTCCCATAAATCACCCAACCGTGTAAGGAACGAAATCAAAGAACATAACACCGGTATGACGGAAACTAAGGCGGCAAGAGTGGAACAAAACACCGTGCATAAGGCCGAGTCTTCATCCCTTTACCAAGTATATAGATGAATTATTTAAACAATAGCTATTGTGATATCCCAACAAGTAAACATGTTCCAACAAGGAACAAAATCTCCATGTTCCAACAAGGAACAAACTTCATCTTCACCTGCAACTAGCAACGCTATAAGAGGGGCTGAGCACGGTAACATAGCCAATCAACGGTTTGCTAGGAAAGGATGGTTAGGGCTTGACATGGCAACATGGGAGGCATGATAAGCAAGTGATAGGCATCGTAGCATAGGCATAGCAAAAGAGCGAGCATCTAGCAAGCAAAGATAGAAGTGATTTCAAGGGTATGGTCATCTTGCTCGCAAAGTTTTCGAGTTGTCGAAAGCTTGATCCTCGTAAAGCGTTCTCAACAGGTTCCTCGCTCACGCAATCGCCTCCCGGCTCTACCCAAAGCAAGAACACAGACAATGGAACCACAATAAATCACGGGCGATGCACAAACAACATGATGCAATACATGGCATGATATGCGAGATGTGAGATGCAATGCACATGCGTGCTCAGGAAGGAAAATAATGAACAAGGCATCAACTTGGCAAACCAAGTATGCCTCCAGAAAGGTGAGATGATTTCGGTTGAAATCGATATAAAGATCACCGGAATCGGATGCACGGTTTGCAAATGACAAGCAAAACAAGAATGGCACAAATCTGCCATTAACAGCATGATGCCACATAGCAAGCAACAAGAAATTAAGCTACAGCACCCAAACGTACCAACAAAGCATATGGCAGTGATCTACTCAAGATTCTTGACAAAAGATGAACACTGATCTACGGCTAATTCACACCATAACAGGTCCAAACAAGCATCGCAAAAGTGCAAAATATATCAGCTTCACAGACTTAGTGAAAATACTAACATGCCAGAAATTAACATCAGGATGGCATGTTTAGAGCAAGCCAACGACCTGCTACGGGAACAAGACATAGTAAGATATGGCATGGCATGAATCTACTCAAGGCACTGAACAAAATTTCCTTACTGACCAAGAGCCACAAGGGATCAGAAACTGTAATAGAACCCATGTGAAAATAGCAAGTTTCGTTAACAGATTCAGACTTGGTGAAATTTCAGGACATAGCAGAAACAGATTCAACATGGCATCTTTACAAGCTTGATTAACTCACTACAAGGCAGGTCATGGCGTGCAACAAAATCTTGCATGAAGTAAACATGAAAATGAAGCTTTCCATGTGCAAAGAAACCTCATGGCATGGTTGAATTAAATCGCACGAAAATGAAAAAACAGCATCACGATGTAAAATGACATGTTCATGAACTTGCTCAAATGCAGAAAATAATGCCACCACTGGGTTGGTGGGATTTTTCTACCCCAAAAACATATATAATATGTTACGGTTGCTGTGGAAAAATCATCACAAATGCACAAAGATACAACCTGCCCTAAATGGTAAAAAACAGAAAT
This sequence comes from Aegilops bicornis, assembly GCA_021605145.1. NCBI lineage: Eukaryota > Viridiplantae > Streptophyta > Magnoliopsida > Poales > Poaceae > Aegilops > Aegilops bicornis. Next base: position 1,089,597 of record JAHIAL010000024.1, on the reverse strand, counting down.
GGCATTTTCCATATTTGGAAACGTCCAGAAATGGACTTGCCCGAAAAGGACAGATTCCATATGCCAGAAATGGAATATTCGCTGGGACCCAAAAAATAAAACAAATAATAAAAATAAAATAAATAATAAAAACCAACAAACAGGCTAAGAGAGTATGACAGGTGGGGCCACCCTGTCATACTCACAAGGCAAGAAACGGGAAAGGGGGGAAGAAAATATGCACCATGGGGATAGAACCCTGGTCTCCCCGGTGTGGCTCTGCATCGGCAACCACTGGGCTAGGCGGGCGTTACTGATAGGAAAAGGGCTTCGGCCCCTTTTAGATAGGCAGCAGATCGCGCAACTCTCGGCAAAACAGAGAAGACGACGGGCGCCGGGCGAGGGTAACGGCGGCAACCAAAGGGCACAGTGGACTTCCGGGCGGCGGAAAGGGGTACGGATGCATGCGCTCATTTAGGGGAGGTAGGGCGCCGAGCTCGAGCAGTTGCTCGACTCGGGCCATGGCGTCTGCGGCGAACAGCAGCAACTACGGGCGGCTACGGGGCCTTAGAAGCTTGCGGCGGCAGCATCGCGGATGCACGGGAGTGCGGGTGTATCTTTGCATGCGGAGCTGAGCGCATGTGGGAACAGGGGAGAGCGAGTTGCACGTGCAGCTTGCAAAACATGCTAATCTGAAACTACAGAGATCGGCTGCAGCACCGAGAGCACGGGAAAGACATGGATCGGATGCGATCTACGGGCGCCTACATGCCATGGGAAGGATGGGAGAGGGAGGTGCGTTACCCAGCTCACCCAAGGACGCGAAGTGGTCGACGGAGACAGGCTGGCGGCGACGAAGCGGAGCTCTGAACCTTGGCGCGGTCCTGACCGAGAGGAAGATGGAAGTAGAGGACGTCGAGGAACTTGTCGTCTGGCATCGTAGTCGACGCCGTGGAAGGAGACGACGACGAGGAAGAAGAAGGACACGATCGGGCGCGATTGGGAGGGGCCGAGAGCACGCCAGCGACGATTTAGGTGCGCTTCAAAGCGCCGGACGGAGCGGCTGCAGTGGATCTGGTGGTTCTACCACTCAAGCAAGGCGACGAGAGGAAGAGGGAAACCCTAGGGGCGGAGGACAAGGAGAGAGGGATAAGTAGGGGCTAGGGCGACGTGCGAGCTCATGCGCTCGTGCTCATGGTCCCAATGGCGACGGGCGAGAGGAGAGGGAAAAGGTGGGTGCGGGGAACAGGGTAGGCGCCGACGAAGGGGCCGGGATGGCCACGTGGGAGAGGAACTAGCGGGGTGCACGCGCCAGAGGTGCGGTAGAAGACAGGGAGGAGGGGAACGAGCGGGCTGGCGCCAAGACGCTACAAGGGTCATGGGGCTGACTAGCTGGGCCGGCTTGGAGGCCGAGCCTGTGAAGGCCGCTGCTGCTAGGCAGTTTCTCCGCACTCCTTTTCCAAATTTTCTTCGTATGTAAACAAAAGGAAAAGCACAGGGTTAAAAGGAAGGATTTTGAGAAACTGACAATATTCTCAAGGTCCTGAATTTGTGTAGTATTTGATAAAATTGATCTCGGGTATTTTTAGAGGAAGTAAAATAATTCAAGTTTGAATTGAGTTCAAACTTGAAACCATTTTAAAACCCAACCAAAACAACTTATAAAACGGCTGAAATACTACAGGTGGAGGTAAATGACATGGTGATAGAATATTGAGGCAAAGTTGAACATTAATGGAGGAGGGTAAAATGGCACTTGTCCAAAAGAAAGGAATAGAAGGAGAGGTGGTGATGCTCGGATCACACATAGAACATGCAACAACATATCATGCATGAATAACATGGAAAAGCAAGTTGACATAAGCACAACACAACATAGATATGCACATGATGCAAACAAATGGTGAGGCCATAGTGCAACAATGGATGACGAAAGAAATATGATGTTGTAATGACAAGGTAATGCAAAAACAACCAACAAACCCAAAATGAAAACCCCCAAAGAGGAAAACCACTTGGTATTGATGAAGAGCAAGATGAATATATTGCCAAAAAGGGAAGTTTTACATCTGGGGTGTTACATGAATGCCGTTATACTTTTGTTCACCTACATGCGGGCCATGCAGTACAAGGCCCAAAATGCCATCCACCAAATTAGAAGGCAGTGATGCAAAGGAGAGTCACCCCGTTAGAAGCGCCGGCAAGAACGAGTCGTCAGATCACAAAACCCCACCTCCCCGCAGTCTAAGTTTGATGGACGAAGCAACCATCATTTCACTCTTCGCTGAATCCCTTCTCCCTCACCGCCTTGAAGAAAGGCAACACTGTGATCTACCACCGTTCTTCTCTCCGCATCGAAGGGAAGGTAAGCGGATCCGTGATGTTGGTATATTTTCGCTCAGAGAAAAAAGAACTTTTGCAAAGCAAGAATCGATCCTCACTCTCTTTTGTTTCATTGTCATTGTGATTGTGTTTTCCTTTCAAAGGGTCTCCTAGTATTCGCTGGGCCATGATGGACCAAGGAGAACTGTGCAAAGATCTCCGATATTGGAGCAGATGCGGAGGCTAATCCCCACGAGATGTAAAAGCTCCAAGAAGATGGAGGCAACCACTCACCGACCCCAGATACACGCCACGGCCACTCATCGAGATGGTCAATGCCCCGCTTGAGGTTACATTTCGTGGCACCTGCATGAGCAGTTTTCCCCTACGAGGATGTGTCCCCCCCCCCCCCCCCCGCTGAGCTGCCCAAGGTGATTTCCTTCTTTGCCGATCTCGATTGTGGTTTTTCATCTAAGTATGTGGTGATTTTTTTTAGAAAAGGAAGTATGTGGTGATTAATAATGCAAAATTTTATTAGCTTCGATGCCATGCTATACATAGTGGTTTAAATAACTTGTGTTTCTTATAATCGAAAAGTAATTCAGAATTTGTTTCGCTTCAATTAGAGCCCGATGCGCACAAGGATTGTTTGGTTGTACATGTCACTCGCTATGAGGCTGGACGACCTGAATATACGCCGGGAAAACAAAGTTCTTAGGCTGTTGTATCCTCGAAGCCATTTGCGGTTATACCAATGAAGAGTTGTATTCCAGCCTCACCGTTGTCGAGCGGTTGTCCAGGTGTACCGAAGCACAAGAAGTTCAAAGCTACTTTTCATTTGTGAGGCATATCGTTCTTGTCAAGCTTACGCAGAAGATGACGTGGCATGCCTCCACAAACAAGTTTATCAGCTGGCAAGGCCACAAGGTTGTCTTCATGAAGGTTCGCTGTGATTGAGCTGATGCGGACGCCCTCGATGATGTTCATGGCAAGGTCCGCCTTGTGTCCAACCCAAATTAGATCGAGGGATGAAATAGTTGCCCCAGCTAGTGTTTAATAGTAGTTTCGATTATGTCTAATTATTCAACCTTGCTCAAGTATCGAATTCCAATCGGGGCTAGTACTATGTTTGAATCCGCCTATGGGAACCGCTGCTACTTTTGTGTGCTGCGTGGAATCATGTGGAGAACCATCGTAATTGTTGCCAAAACAGATGCGCCCTCACTAGTTTTTTCATGAATATGGCATGGTAAGACATAAGTTGTCACGGTTTATCATATGAGCAAAGGTGTGTTTTGATGAAATAGAGCACCTGCTCGAGAACCGTGGCGCCGACATATACATAAGTACTTGTAAACACTGTTGGTGCTACCCCACTTGTAAGCAGTTGTGCAAAACACGGCACATTGGCTCAGCTCGCTTCAACACTAGGCTATCGACCAGCTAACAATCAACAATCTGCTGTCTGACATATAAGCAACTATGTATCTTGTTACAGTGGTTCATGAAGTTAATTGAGGCCACAATGTAATAAATTCCAAATGTTCACACGCTAGTCCATGGCTCATTTGGAACACTCACATTAAACTCGTCTTCATAAAAAACTTGAAAAGCATTAGTTAAGCAATTTTATACATCTCAATGATTCATAGAACATAACAAACACATACTAGTTCACAAAGAAAAGACAAAGTTGTGAGAAGGTTTACAAATCAGGAAAAACAAGCAAAAGGCTTCTTCCGAAAGCAAAGGGCCTCCTTGAAGGCTTAAATTTCCGGAGTTCACTCTGGTTTTTCTTGTTGCCACCATTCGTGGTTAGGTTCTCTCATTCCGTAATAACCAGTTATAATTGTGGTCTCACTGGAATGCTAAATCGAACCATGCAAAGGTAATGACCAGTGGAAATTCTTGTGCATTCCACTAAATTTAAGCACCGCTTATTTGCGTAAATAAGCAGCACCACAATGCCTCTTGTCCGCCAAGACCTGTCCAAAAACCACCGTGCAGCCGTGCTAACTAGTCCTCGGTCCATGGATGAACTGGTAGAAAGTGCATTCCGGACTAGGATGCGATTGTTTTCGCCATTGCCCCTGCATCGTAATCGTGGAAGTAAAACGCATTTAATCAGCTTCTTTTAGATTATGCTGGTCATTCTACCTTACTTACTACCAATGTAGGGATACCTTGAAGACGGGAGGTTAGACGACGGCAACGAGGGATAGCCATCTCATTTTGCGCAGTTGTACTAAAACTGAGGTGTGTGCTTTTCATTGCGCGGATAGAAACGATACGGAGACAGGCATCCCAAAACGATATGGAGATAGACATGCCTGTTTGCGCAAATACGAAATACGGTTATTTAAACAGTGATAGATATTACTACTTTCCGCCGTTTCCTCTTAGAACCAAGTCCTAGATTCATGCTACAGCTTTCCCACTTTCTTCCCTGTTTGAACCAACGCTTTGAGTCGACTGTATGAACTAGCTTTACTTCTAATAATAGTAGAAGTCTAGGTGGCTTTGGAACAACGGCCAGTAGTAGAAAAGGATCCATAGGAAGGGAGCTGGGGCAGTAGAGCAAGGCAGGTTTCGAAGGAATATATACCTGAGGGTCGTCGGCATGTGGCAAAGACGGCGTCGGGAGGCCGCATCTTGGCCACAATACCGCAGGGAGGAAGAAGGGGTCAGAGAGAACGGCACGGCCGCTGATCGGGACGCGCGAGCAGCCGTTGGTCCCCACCCTCGCCGCTGACGACAGCGTGAACGATGCACCTACACCCCTTCCCCGGTCGAGGTTGTCCGGCCGGATTTGTGACCAGCCGTGAGCTGGGAGAGAGTGTGGCCACCTATGTCTTACTTAGATCTGGAGAGCATGAGAGAGTGAACGAGAGGAACCCTAGTAAAGCAAATGCTAAGGCTCTTGCTTTTATATATAGTGGAGTGATTTTGTTGTACCAGCTTAAAAAATGCGCCCCACGGTACCCGCGAAAGTGGGTGTGAGAGAACTAGTGCGCATGCGGCACCGCTTCTCTTCGTGAGAGTACAATATACTATGCCCAAAGAACGCTCACGCAAGAGTAATAGTATAAGTGTGTGACGGTGAGGTAAAATAAAATGTGCTACTGCCTTTTGTTTTTTAGAAGTTACGAGGGTAGGGTGTGAAGAGCACATATGTGTGTGACGCCCACCGTAGATAGACGGTGGGGCGCGACGTCTTGAAGTCTGTGGAGAAGACTCGGAGAGTCCTGACTCGTGAGGGTGCGTGTGCGAGAGAGAGGGGGCACGTATCAATGCAATGCATGTTTCGTAAATCATTATCCGACAAACGCTCGCCACAAGCCTTTTCCCCGACGAACACCGTAAGAACCGTTAGATCGGCATCCGACAAAGGTCGGTTTGCCATGTCATTTAACGTAACATCCACTCCTCCTACACACAAATCTTCCACGTGAGTGTTAGCAATCGCCATATGCTCCTCCGTTCCGAAAATGTAGTGCATATAGGATATAGCTTTATTGAAAATTGAACCTCGCAAACTTTTACCGAAGTTTTCGTGGTACCAAATTGCACATGTAGAATACCTCAGTATATATCATTTCATTCATCTTCGAGAGGTAACTATAAAAGATGGGTGAGGAGTCTACAAAGAAAGACCATCGTATCACCCGCAACAATTTCAAGCATCCTTTAGTGTCGAGGAATATCATAGGAACTCTATATGATATGATTTTTATAGGATTTTTCCTTTAGAGCCAATTGGTTCATAGGAATAGATTCCTATACTCCACATTTCAAAGGAAATAAACATGATATCATTTCTATAGCTTTAGAGCCACTTGGTTCATATGAATTGATTCCTATACTCCTTAATTTCAAATCCTCCTCATAGGAATTGAGATACATGTCATCTCTAGATTCAATAGAAAAGTTCCTATGATGTGAACCAAATGACATCTCTTTTCCAATCCCTACTCATAGGAATTTAGATGCTCCATGTCATCTCTTTCCCTACAACTTCCATGTATACATCTTCTATTCCTAAATAGATAGTACAACCCACTAGTAGTTTTTTTCAAAACGTGCAACTACGGCACAAGAACTATATAGTGTGCCAATAACTTTGAACGATGGTCGATGGATGAAGCTAACCCGACAGTGCAGAGATAGGCAAATCCGAGCACTATCGGCCGTTGGATATCATCAACATTCCACTAGATCTGCCACATGTACAATTTAGAAGACTCCATGGTTGAACTTAAGCATAATGCACAAACCTCAAAACACAAGCACTTGTCCTTTGTTCTAGAATCTTCTGTATCATAATTGATTATTTTCTCTAAATGAATTGCCATTATTTGTTTTTTACTTTATGATTTACAATGCACAACCTAAAAGTGCGTTATATCGACTAGAGGGGGGGTGAATAGGCGATTTTTATGAATTCTTCAAAGAGGAATTTGCCGGTGACGAAATTCCTAAGTGAAGAACTACTTGCAGCGGAATAAGTACTCAGAAGTAAGCATAAGAGAATGCGGTTATGTTCATCATGATGAAATGAAGACAATCAAAGAGTACAGAAAGCGTAAACACATGATAGCACAAGATGAAGACACACAGACTGAAGAAATTGAACTTAGGAAATTGAGAAAGTCTTCAGTCAAAGTCTTCAAACACAGATATGAACATACACTCAACACAGTAATGAGGAAATGAAAGAGTTGAGGAAATAGAACCAGTTAGGTTGGTGAAGACAATGATTTGGTAGACCAGTTCCAATCGCTGTCTGGGCTTGTACGTCTGGTCGGAGCGGCTGAGTATTTAAACTTCGAGGACACACGATCCCGGACACCAGTCGCCGAGCACGCAGCTCAGACACCAAGTCCTCACCGTATTCTCCATGAACTAAGGTCACATGCAGACCTCATCCAATCACTCATGGTAAGTCTTCAGCGACTTCCAAACCTTCACAGACTTGGTCACTCGGCGATCCACAATTCCTCTTGGATGCTCTAGACCATGACGCCTAACCGTCTGGAAGAAGCAGTCTTCAAAGGTAACAAGCATCGGATCCACGCAGGATCAATCTCTTCAGTGATGCTCAATCACTCTGGGTTTGTAGGGGTTTGGTTTTTGGGTTTTTCCTCACTCGATGATTTTCGCTCAAAGTCCTTGGAGGATGGGTTGCTCTCAAATGACAAGTGTCAAGTTCTCTCGGAGCAGCCAACCAAAGGTGGTTGTAGGCAAGCGGCTATTTATAGCCTAGGGAGCAGCCCGACATGATAAGACATAAATGCCCTTCAATGATATGACCGTTAGGTGGATAAGATATTTTGGGACAGCCGGGCGCAAGAAGACAAGAATGATCGGAAATTTGACTTTCAAATTCCTCGTGGCTATCATGTTCCTCACTGTAGGTAGGCAATCCAAGACCGCGAATTCCTAACTCCTCGGGCCGAACAAATTCCTCGTGACTGTAAGAACTTCGCCTCTCACATCAAGAAATTGACTGAACTATATGAGATTTCCAAAGGCTTCACTCGAATGGATTGGCAGGTGTAGGATTTTGAGTTGAGCATCACATGGAAATTTTTTCTTAGTATTTCCTCGACCCCCTTTAACGGTACGGTGTTTCCTATGACTCAAGAAAGAGAAAACGAAACTACGAAAACAAAAGTCTTCACGCTTCATATTCCTCAAACGTATACCAAGTCTTCAAGGTCACACCAATTTCTTCACTTTCAAACTCTTCAGAAAGTCTTCAGAATATCAAAGTCTTCAGTCGAAGAACTTAATTTTTAGGGGTCGACTTTCTCTATAAATATCAAACTTCTCATAGACTTATAGACTTGTGTACACTCACAAACACATTAGTCCCTTAACCTATAAGTCTTCAATACACCAAAACCACTAAGGGGCCCTAGATGCACTTACAATCTCCCCCGTTTTGGTGATTGATGACAATATAGGTTAAGTTTTCAACGGGGATAAGCATATGAAGTGTAAATACTGATATTGAGGAATTTGATTGCAAAATATAGAAGAACTCCCCTTGAAGATGTGCATAGTGAGGAATTTGCTTTTGAGGCAATGCACATTTGAAGAGTTGAATCATGGAGATCTCCCCCTATATCTTGTAATTCATACACGCATTTGACATATAATATGAAGAATTTGAAATGCATGATGAAATATGGTGACTGATGTAATTCAGCATGCGTGTATTAACATAAAATGAGGAATAAGCATGCAGAGGAACACATCAAAAGTATCAGAGCACCATCGGGTTTAAGGTTACAACTCGATCCAATAAAGTTTCAGAAGAACGAGAGTTGTAACTTAGCAAAAAACGCCCATATAGTAGACCCGCTTGAAGACTAACTCACATTTCTCCCCCTTTGTCATCAAATGACCAGAAGGATTGAAACTGAGGACTAACGCCCCTGAAGAATTTCAAGTTAATGAAGGAGCGCCATCGTTGTTGGGGTCGGTTGTCGTAGTAGGGCCTGCCGCAAAGGTCGCCCAAGTCTTCATTTTCATCAGTGTCTCGCGATGAAGAATAGGAGCTGGCCACCAAGGAAGGAACTTTGACCTTCTTGTATTTCTTCGGTGGAGGTGCAGACCAGTCAAAGTCTTCCTTGAGACCCATTGTCTAAAGTTCTTCCGCGCTGTAGACATTAGAAAGAACAGCCCAGGTGCGGTTGAAGGTTTCATGGAGGTAGTATTGGTTTTTCTTCACTGCATTGTGTGTAGAGGTCATGTTGTGAAGAATTGAACCAAACCGACGCTTGACCCATTTATGATTGCGATCAACCTTGATGAAGACCGAGGAGTAACTCACGATCACCATCACCTCGGTGCCGTGGGTTTGAGGATTTTGCTTGGCCGAGGTATTGGCGGCAGAGTCATGTGTGGCGAGTCATCATTGGTGGAGTAGGATGCAGGTTTCATGTAAATCGACCATCCAATGGATGAATGCCTTCATCTATCACCGCAGTAGCCTTGCCCTTGTCATCAGCTGAGGAAAATGTCCGTTTGAGGACTTCAGTTGGAGGCAAGTAGCTGCAGTGGTTCAAAGTATCAGCCTTGTAAATGATTGAAGACCTTGTCCTGATGAACCTCATAATCCATGGTGCATAAGGCTTCAGCTCAAAAGGTGACATAGCAATGTTTGCCAGAGTCCTCATGAAGAAATCATGGAAGTTGACGGGAACGCCATGAATGATATTGAAAAGCATATTCTTCATGATGCCAACGACTTCTTCATCATTTGAGTCGTGGCCTTTGATAGGACTCATTGTCTTCGTCGAGAATCCGATAGACAGTCCGGGAGGCACATATAGTAATTCCTTGACGAGGAATTTGGTTCGAGGTGCCTGTCCGGCTTCAAAGGCTTCATCAAGACTTGCATGTAGTGATTTGAAAGCTCAGGTTAGTTGTAGATACAACGAAGCCATCAAGGGGAGGACTGAGTGGTAGGACACGAAGCAATTCGATTCTTTGTTGCCTTGTAGTGAGTATTTTCGGACATCGATCCTAACACCCATGAGTTCACATCTTCAAGCGTCTCCGGTGATGTGCAGCGTTGCATAGAATTGAAGAATGAGTTCTTCATTCCAATCACATATGTCGTCTGCGTAAATTCGTAAGTCCCTGCATCATGAAGAACACTGAGGACTGGCTCGAAGCCTGGCGGAGATTCCATGTCCACATGAGGAATATGTGCATGATTGAAGACTTTGTCTTTGTTAAAAAACACTGAGGAATAGAAATTGCCTTGACTAACAGTCCAGAAATGCCTCTTCCTTATGCGAGCAGAGTCATATGGATTGTAATCAGTGAAGAATACGTGCTCATCGAAGAAATCTTCAGCCTTGAACTTTTGCTTTGTTGAGAATGGATTATTTGGCTTTGGCAGTGGAGTGTCAGTGAGTTGCATCACGACCTCTGGAATCGCAATCTCAGGTTCTTCAGGCTGAGGGATTTCTGGTTCCTCTACATGTGCAGTCTGAGGATCAGCAGTGAAGAGGTTCATCGCTGCTAGTGGCTGGAATTTCTTCATGTACGAGATGAAGTGGGATGAGTTTCTTCAGAGCCCGTTTGAACTGCTGGAGCAGGGACCGAGGAATCTGTTGGGTTGGGGTGAAGAGTGGAGAATTTGGATCTTGACTTTCCCAAAAGTCATCGCTCATCACCGGGCTAGAAGCTTCCAATATCCACATCTTCTTCAATCTCCTCAACACCGGCCTCTTCAGCTGTGAACTGAGGCATAGGCGAGGAAATGATTGGGGTTGAAGGGATAGCTTCCACTTCAATTTCTTCATCAATCTGCTCTAACGAAGCAGCAAAATGATTTTCTTCATCAGATCCTCTTGGGATCTCATAATCTTCGCCAAAAGGAACAAGGTCCTTTGATGGCATGGAGGAAATTGGAACAGCATCAACGGGATTTTCAAATGAGCTGGTCATTGTCTTCATCTTCTTCGGGGCTGAAGAATTTGAAGCAGCAGATGCTTTCCTTTTCTTCACTGCAGCTCGTTTACGCAGCCTTGGTCTTCTTCACATCGATGCGTATGGAAGGACCGGCGTTGGTGTAGGCGAGGGAGGAGCCGAGGAATCTGGTTGAATTTCTCAGTGCAATCGATGCAGCTTGCTCGACTTCTTCAGCTTTCTTCAGCGCACCACTAGTGGATGCCCCAGCAATTTCTTCGGCTAGAATGGAATCATCAGCCCGAATCGGCATTGTCTTCAAGACTGAACTTCATCGTGATCTTGGCATGTTCTTCGATCGGTGGCAAGCAGAGGCTCGGCTGAGAAATTTCTTGTTGCGTTGGGGCTGCAACATTTGAGAACTTCTTTGTTAGATTGACAAATCTGACTTTGGCTCCTTGCCAATCAGCATAATATGAGTCAAATTTGTCGCTGAGGGCTTTGATGTCAGCCTGCATCTTGATATGTTCTTCAGTTGTCATCTTGACAACATTTTTCTTCAGCAGCTTTCTCTTTTCAGATCGCGATTTCTTGATCTCTCTCGTCAGATCAAATTTCCATTTCTCCTCTTGGATGAAATGAGTCAACATGTGACTTTGGCCAGGTGTAAACTTGAAGTCAGAGCTTAGGGAGTGTTTGGGTCCTTGTGCCGAGATCAATGTAGTCTAGTATCGCTCTTGGATCCAACAGGCTGGGCACAGTGTGTGCCTTTGGCTCTAGCGGCCCTTTCTTGTTGGCCTCGATGATTTCCGCAAGTTCATCATCATCAGCCTCATCATCTTCAAAGTTGCTCTTGGAAGGCGACCTGTTTCTTCTTGGGACTTGGCTGAGGATCTCGTCCAACTGTGGCCTTAGTCTTCAGCAGAGTCGGGCCAGATGAAGAATTTGGTGCAGCTGAGGAACTTGCTGAGACACCAGAGGCAATGGAGATGCCTGCAGTCCTTTGGCACGTGGCCAGATGCACAGGTGCTGAGGACTTTGTCGGAACTCACGAGGACTTTGTAGGAGCCGAGGATTTGGGAGGACCAGGAGCAGCATGAGGAATTTGCCTCGAGGGCATTCTTGAGAACTTGGCCGTGAAGGCACTGTTGGTGAAGCACATGGCTTGTGCGGGCTTCTTTGCCATAGATTTTCTTGGCTTGACAGAGGCCTCAAGTGGCAGCAGCAGCAGAGCAGAGTCCTCATTAAATTTCCTCACCGCCTCGCTGGCTTGTCTTGCCAATTTGGCTTGGCGCTTGGCCCATTCTTCAGAAAGTCCTCACCACGCTTGATGCTTTGGTGGGGTTGACTTCTTGACCAAAGTGCCAATGGAGCTCTTGGGCATGGAGGATTGAGAGTGAATTTCTTCATGTACTTTGGAGTAACATATCTATACTCCCTCCATTCCCTTGCCCATCTCCTTTCAATCCTTTGAATGCGCACCTTGCGCTGATTTTTGTTCTCTTTGCCGAACTCGGCTTCATCAGGTGTGCAATAATCAACATAGATGTCCTCAGGAATCTCAAACGCAGTCATGACCTCAGGCCTCTTTCCTCCTTTCTGTGGCTTCTTTCCTTCAGCCATATTCTTCAGCTGAGGAATTTGAACAATCAAATTCTCTGAAGAAGTGTGCAGCTTTTCTTCGAGGAACGCTGCAAATGAGTTAAGTTGATGAGAACCTAGTGATTCAAAGGCGGACATGAGTACTGTGAACAGAGTATAGTTGCGAGGAATTTGGAGAGGTCATATCGTTCTCGTAAGGTTTTTCAAAAAGAACTAGTTTGAGGAATTTGACCAGATGAGCCTTGAAGAATTTCACTAAGCGATCTTTGTCTTAGGTTCCGAGTTGTATAGATCGAGGATCCACACAACCGAGGAATCTTGAAGAAAAATCATTGCTTAGAGAAGCGAATCAAGAGCATATTTTGTTTGAGGTGTTCATATATGTGAAGATTTGAAGAATAAACACCTTTGAAGATTTTCGTGAAGGTTTGAGAATCAAAGCGAGTAATAAAAGTAACTTTTAATTACCCGAACTCAAGAACACGCATTTAACTGAGAAGAACAGATGGGAAGTTCATCGTGTTAGATCTTCCACGCCTAACTTGGCGGAGGAAGGCAGCTACGGGCGGCGGCGGAGTGAAGATTTCATGGCCGCTGTAGTACGACGGCGACGAGGTCGAGGCGGTGAAGCTCTTCTTCACCGGCGTCGATGGAGTAGTGGCGGCGCTAGGGTTTGAGAAGCTCGAGCGAGAGAGAGCGATCGAGCGGAGTAAAGTAAGTGAGGAAGGGGAGAGGGGGTATATATAGCCACGGTGAAAAACTGTTCGCCCGAAGATTTGGGACTAACGTGCTCTGACCCTTCTCATTCGCTTGACATGTGTCACGCACGTACTGAAAAGTGGAGATTGTGTTAGATCGTGGGTGAATAGATAAGTCTATCGTGGGATGCGGAACGGTTTGAGCGGCAAAAACCGAAAATTTGGATAAGATAAGTTAAAAGTTTCGCTCGCAATTTCTTCAAATTTGACAAGGACACAAAGTGAAGATTTTGAACGAGTTTCAAATAGAACGCATACATAAAGAATTTGTGAATAGCTTGGGTTGAGTATAGCATAGAGGGGAAGGGTCCGATCACATTATCTTAGCAGAAAAATCAACTTGATTAAATAGCCATAATTTAATGCTGTAGAGGAAATAAACCCATATATATATATATATATATATATAGCCAATTAAGAAAAACGACGGAAACAGTGAAGATTTTGCAAAGTTGAAGAATTTGAAAACTGAAGAATTTCAAAACTGAGGAAAAACTCAAATTGAAGATTTTCAATTTTGGTGGTGGCGTGACCCACCCTATAAGAATGATGATTTCGCATACAGTGTGTACAATTTTCGTAGGGTTACGAGAATCAAATTCTTCATTAATTTCTTCATACTTGAGTGTTATTCTTCATTGATTGAAGAAAAACGCTTCTTCATGTGTTGCACATCTAAGTCATCAATTTTGCATAAGTGTCAGGATGTGTGTCCTTTTCAAAGAACATTCAAAGATTCTAAGATATTTAGCTCACACCGCAACTTGCTAAATCTCTTCTCATCCAAGGGCTTTGTGAAGATATCGGCTAGCTGTTCTTCAGTCTTCACATGCTTTCGATGGAGATGTCGCCCTTCAACACATGATCACGAAGAAAATGATGACGAATTTGAAAGTGCTTTGTCTTCGAGTGCTGAACTGGGTTGTGAGCAATCTTGATGGCACTCTCATTGTCACAGTAGAGAGGCACATTCTTCACGTTGATGTCAGTAGTCCTTGAGAGTTTGCTTCATCCACAAAGCAATTGAGCACAACAAGAGCCAAGAAAGAATGTATTCAGCTTCCGCAGAGACAAAGGATACGCAGCCTGCTTTCTTCGAGGACCAATCGACCAAAGATCGCCCGAGGAAATGACAAGTACCAGATGTTGACTTGCGGTCCACACGATCACCAAAGCATAGTCGAGTCGTAATATCCAATGAGATCAAAAGTAGAGCCCTTGGGGTACCATAATCCTAGTGTTGGTGTGTGAGCTAGATATCGAAGAATATGCTTCATGTACCTTATGGTGTGATTCCTTCGGTATAGCTTGAAATCGGGCACACATGCAAACACTAAGCATTATATCTGGCCTAGATGCACATAAGTACAATAGAGAACCAATCATGGAGAGGTATACCTTGTGATCGAAGTCAAACCATTTTCATCAGTGCATAGATGGCCATTTGTGGGCATAGGAATTTTGACGGCTTTGCAATCTTGCATGCCGAATTTCTTCAGGACATCTTTGACGTATTTCTCCTGAGATATGAATATGCCATTGTGTTGTTGATTTAATTTGAATACCTAAGAAGAATTTCAACTCTCCCATCATAGACATTTGATATTCTTCAATCATCATATAGGCAAATTCATCACTATAACGTTGGTCAGTACAGCCAAAGATAATATCATCAACATATATTTGGCACACAAAAAGTTCCATCATATGATTTAGTAAAGAGAGTAGGATCTAGTGAACCGGTGTGAAGCCATTTTTTCACGAAGAATTCCTTCAATGTATCATACCACGCCTGGGTGGGGCCTGGTTGAGACCATAGAGGGCCTTGTTGAGTTTGAAGACTTTGTCGGGATTCTTTGGATCTTCAAAACACTGGGGTTGAGCAACATATACTTCTTCCTCAAGCTTACCATTGAGGAATGCACTTTTCACATCCATTTGATATAAAGTGATATTATGATGGTTAGCATACGCAAGTAGTATGCGAATAGCCTCAAGTCTAGCAACAGGTGCAAAAGTTTCATCGAAATCAATTCCTTCAACCTGTATGTAGCCTTGAGCTACAAGTCATGCCTTATTCCTCACCACAAGGCCATTTTCATCTTGCTTGTTGCGGTAGATCCACTTTGTGCCAATGATATTATGCTTGCGAGGATCTAGACGTTTGACCAGTTCCCAGACATTGTTGAGCTCGAACTGATGTAATTCTTCTTGCATTGCCTGAATCCACTCGGGCTCCAGAATGCTTCATCTACCTTAGTGGGCTGGTGATAGAGACAAAAGCATAGTGCCCACAAAGTTAGATAAATGTGAAGCTTTTGAGCGCGTGTGAGAGGACACAGTGCTTCAATGTCATCGATGATCTTGTCAACTTGCACTTCTTTTGCAACACGAGGATGAGCTGGTTGTCGAGAGGAATTTGATCAGCATTTTCTTCAGTACCATTTCCTTCAAAGCATTATCCTCAAGTGCATCACTCGGCGTTCTTGGCAGTCTGAGGAATGAATTCTTCAGCAGATTCTTCAAGAGGGAATGACATCCTCAGGTTGCCTTGAACTTGATAGATTCCTCGGTCTTTGGTTCATCTAACACGAAGGTAGGTGCTCTCTTTGCGAGCCATTAGTTTCATCGGACTGCACATCTACAGGTATCAACAATCTTGTGAAGAAGCGATGTTGAAGACTCTGTAGGTGTCCGAGTCCTTTCCGTAACCAAGCATAAAACCTTCATGTGCTTTGATTGCAAATTTAGAATTGTGATGAGGATCTCTAATCCAGCATTTAGCACCAAAGACTTTGAAATAACTCACATTGGGTTTCTTGTTAGTGAGGAGTTCATAGGAAGTCTTCTTGAAGAATTTGTGAAGATATACTCGGTTGATGATGTGGCACGCGGTATCAATTGCATCAATCCAAAACGACGAGGCGTTTTGTATTCATCAAGCATAATGCGAGCCATCTCAACAAGAGTTCTGTTCTTGCACTCCACGACGCGCCATTTCTTTGAGGAGTATAGGGAGCGAGATAACTCATGAGTAATACCAAGTTCATCAAGATAGGCATCAAGACCGGAATTCTTGAACTCAGTTCCATTGTCACTCCTGATGTGTCTGATCTTCACACCAAAGTTAGTTGAAGCCCTCGAGGAAAATCGTTTGAAGACTTCTTGCACTTCATTTTTGTAAGTAACAATGTGTACCCATGTGTAACGAGAGTAATCATCAACAATAACAAAGCCATATAGAGATGCGTCATTAGTAGTGCTGAGTAATGATTAGGACCAAAGAGGTCCATGTGAAGCAATTCGAATGGACGGGTAGTGGTCATGATAGTCTTCATGGATGCTTGGCCTTGGTTATTTTCTAGCTTCACAACTCCGCACAAGTGATCCTTGAGGAATTTGACATTTTCAATGCCAATGACATGCTTCTTCTTCGCAAGCGTGTGCAAGTTCCTCATGCCTGCGTGACCAAGTCGCCGATGACATAGCCAGCCTTCTGAAGCTTTTTAAGTAGACACACGGCTGGTTGTGGTCCTGTAGAGAAATCAACAATATACAAGTCTCCTCTCCTAAAGCCTTCGAAGACTATGGAATTGTCAGCTTCCATGATCAGAACAAAACGATACTTTCCAAAGAAAACAACCATATCAAGATCACAAAGCATTGAGATTGACGTGAGGTTTTATCCTAAGGACTCAACAAGAATGACTATGTCCATGTGTATGTCCTTAGAGATCGCAACCTTACCAAGACCCAATACCGACTTTTGCGTTTGTCGGCCAAAGATGATATGCTTCAGATGTGACCGTGATAAGGAAGTATCCATCAATAGATTCTTGTCACCAGTCATGTGATTTGTACATCCACTATCGAGGACCCACTCATTGGCTTTGGGTTGATCATCCTGCAGATGAATTAGTGCAACTTACGATCTCATATACTTCATCAGTGAAGAATATGATATCAATTTCATCAGATGAATTTCATCAGGCAGTATAACAGATAAGCAGTATGAGGACGTGTGAAATGAAAGTTCATTTCTTCATGATTAGCCTGCGTCCTTTCAGGCATTTTTGTCAGGCCCCCAGCAAATTCTTCAGACGTTAAAGCACGTCTGGAGACCTGACCCTGCAGAAGAGATTAGTTCCTTTTCTTCACCACCCACATCTGAAGGGGTGGCAAAGAGTTCATCACTCTGCGAGCTCCATATGAGAACGGTGGCATAGAGGCCAATCCATTTTGTTTCACATACGAGGGGTTAGGGTAAGCATATGAATAGGCAGAGAAATTCTTCGAGGAATTATGAACATATTGGTTTGAAGAATAATGCACATATTCATAGCCCTTAACTCTACCCTGCGAAACAGAGTTGTTAGCATCTTATATTTACTAATTGGAAGCACCATACAAGGCTCCACGTTAATTGTAAAAGTTAAGAGATTACATCCATCAGATTAAAATATAATATATTTTGAGCCGTTGATGAAGCCTAAAACTAAAAAATAAATCCCATCGGTTGTCCCACGCACGGGAGTCGTCTTGTGCCGGGTCTCTATCTCCCAATGGCTCTCCAAAAATAAACAAGTTGAATTCTGTTTTCCCCGTAGAGAGACATGGCATTGCAAGAAGCATTAATTATTGCATGGCTTGGTCTGGAGATCCTCTAGATGCAAGTCACCGAGGACTTTCCTATGAGCGTTATGGAGGTGCCGAAAGCTAGCCCTCGATTTGTGCTCCTGGCCGGTGTTTTTGCCCCTGACAAAGGAACGGAGATGAAGCTAGCATGAGGCAGGAGAAGCAAATTCCGGCGGCTGGATGCGTACATATACGATACACGCGTACACTGATTGATCCTGGAGCGATGCACGTCACGGACGACATCCATGCTTTTGAGTTGTGCATGTTCTTCTTCCTTTCCAGATTAATGCATCGTGCCTATTTACTTCTTTTTCAGATATTTCTGAAGTTTGCGGCTCGCCGGCTCATCACGTTCCGTCCACATGACTATTACCAGAAGCTTGCTTGCTCATGGAGGAAACAATCAAGTGGTGGCACAACCTTCGCACTAGAAATCTGCTTTGGTCTTTCAGTAAGTCATTGTGTTATTATCAATCAAAAGAACACGATCCGATATTTGCAAATATTGCAATATTTTAGGACAACAATGCAAATATTCTCGAAAGGAAAATAATGTAAAAATAAAATTAGAAGTTGATCTGAAAGGTTTATTTCTTTGACGAGGTGCTCAACGAATCACTTAATAATAGAGTGATGTACATTCATGTGTATTATTTCACCGACACCTATATATGTGCAAAGCTTAGTCAAGCACGTACATGCATACACCTAAACCCCAATGATAGACAGGAAATTAGCATGCATGGATGTAACTCAGGCGTAAATAATTTACGTAATTATAAAAAAAAATCATGTGTGTGAAACATATATAGACATGCATATACATATGAGGAAATACGATGTTTTTCTATCCGAGAAAATAACAAATTAAGATATTGTGCAGTAAGCGAGACTATGCAACGGGAACATGCCGTGAAAAAGTATTTAGATTATAGTAAGTACAGATAATAAATTATCATATTATTTTCTTTGAGTGAACAATTATCATATTATTTTACGGAATTTCATATATGTATGTCCTACTTGACCTTTACATGTGTAGATTTCTAACTATTGTTCAAAATTTAGAACTACGTTATGTCTTAACTAACTTAAATATAATCGCCGAGTTGAAACGGGCTAGATTTACTGTTTAAAATGACCGAGTTGAAACATGCTAGATTTACTGTTGAAAATTACTATATAGTACTCCGGGTTGAACTAAGTAACTTATGTTTTAAAGAAAACATAACTATATATACTGAGTTTCTAAAAAAAATCCATGTAATGCGTCAGGATGCCAAATTTCAACAAAGTGATTCAGACTCATTACTAATAAATGCCAGATATCCAATGCGCCAGAAGAATGCTATTCGGTAGGTTTGGCCGCATAGAGTTAATTCTTTTCCAACCTATATAAGTCCAATCTGTGTAATAGAATGTAATATTAAGTTATAAATAATTACATATTTTATGAATTACATTAAAAATAAAAAAAAGGCCATGTATGCGAAAAATGTGTAGATACCAAATACATAAAGGTGCCTGATTTGCTCAGATATTTTTATAGTTATGATATCCTGAAATAGAGTTTTTAAATATAAGTTATCATATCATTTATAATTTGTGATTTGAAAATAATAAGTAGTCCGTTATGTATGATTAAAAAATTATATAGTAAATATCGCATTACATATAAAGAGTGTATTTATGTTATAAATATGTGTGTGGCAAAAATACAACAATTTGTGTCATATTTTGTAAAATATTTCCAAAATAGAAGGTCATGAAATAGAGTTTCCAAAATTATGGGTATTACAGAAAACAGATCTCCAAAATATATTTAGAATTCAATAATACTAAATAAGAAAAATCATTTTCTTCCACAGTCAAATGTTCAATCTGTACATCTACTTTCCTAACACTAATATACCTAGCACCAACCACCAGTAAGTTAAATATTTGCGACATTCATGTGACTTGCTTTTGTGAGACAATACTGAAGATTTGAATCCTTTTTTCCACAGATTTAACCTTGCGAACACATGGGTGGAAGAACTATATATGTTGAATTGCTAAAAGATCACAAACAATTATAAGAGCGCTGCCAACTAATGGAGTACTCTGTCTTTAGCAAACAAGCGGACAATACTATCCGAAAAGTTGGACCCATCATTTGCTACCACAGCGAGAGTTATACACGGTGGAAAGACTACTCCATGGGTGGTGCCCGGATAAAAGGAGAATTTAGGAAGTATTAACCTTATGATTGCTTCTGCAGTATTTGGTTCGGTTTTCGGAGAGTAAGTTTCTCATTATACTATAGTGGGGTACACTGTTGTTATGAAATGCTTATTTCATTTGACTATCCTAAGCATAATGCAAAATAACCCACTGGACTCCCAAATAAAAAAGGATTAGTATTAACTAAATAAATTATTACATTTTTAGTAGTTATCATTCACAATTAAGTACTTTATGGCACCTTTGTATTATGTTACGGGATCTCTATGATTAGGATTTTTATTTGTCCCGTTTGTTGTCAAATAAAATAGAAATATTTTATCAATTATTGTAAACTTCCAGGATATAATTTATCTGTTTGATATTCATCATTCATTTAACGGTTCACACACAACAAATTTATATTTTTGCTGGATGCAAAGAAACAAGGTCATGAAAAGTATTGTAACTATGAACCTTATAAAAAACTAGCCCGTGCAGATGCACGGGTTGATGACTAGTGATGATAATCATATGAGTGCTTTGATCCTTTTGAGGAATTTGATCCACGTGAGGAATTTGGTCCGTATGAGGACTTGGATCCATATGAAGAATTTGGTCCATATGAAGAGTTTGATCTGGGGTTCCTTTTCTTCGCTGGTGGTGTCATGGAGGACATTCACCTGAAGACTTTGAAGGCAGTTCTTGGGAACCCAGATTTTCTTTATAGGGGAACCGTTCCTGCAGTTAGTGCCAACATATCTAGCAAATACTTCACCATTCTGATTTTTGAACAGTTTATAGTTGGAGTCAATTGACTCATCAGAAGAATGAGGAGATTCGCAAGTAAAGCCAGATAAGTTAGATGGATCAACTGGAGGTCCCTTTGCAGCAACCCATGATGTTTTGGGGTACTGCTTTCGAGGCTTCAATATGTTCCATCAGCATTTAGTTTCCTCTCAAAGGCAATACCCTCTTTCCTAGGGTTTCTGTTGAGGATCTGCTTTTTAAGCACATCACAAAGAGTCTGATGCCCTTTGAGGCTTTTGTACATGCCTGTCATGTACAACTCCTTCAGCCCTGCATCGTCAGTGATACCAGCAATGTCCTCAGATGAGGAATTAGTGATAGCAGAGGCAGATGAAGAATTTGTAACATTTGAAGCATTTGAACATTCAGGTGAAGAATTAGAAGATTCACGTTCAATGCACTTTAAGCATGGAGGAACAAATTCTTCCTGAGAAGCGCTGATTTGTTGAGCAAGTAATGAATCGCGCTTCCTTCGAAGATCTTCATAACTCACTCTTAGCTTCTCAAGATCTTGCTTTCTTTGAAGAAATTCATAAGAAAGTTTCTCATGATCGAGATAAAGAGAGTGTTATGATGACATTGAATTTGTCGGGCCTAGAAATTTGAAGTCTATGAATATTTTCAGTCAGGGCTTTAGTGCGATCCATTTCTTCACCTAACATATCATCACTTTTATCTAGCATGTTTTGAACCTTTTCCAAGGCCGTTTGTTGTTTAGTGGCAGTGCAAACAAGTTTGGTATAACTAGGTTCAATATCATCATCAGATCCATCATCATCAGATTCATAGTCATTAAACTCAGATGAGGAACATTCGGTTACCTCGTCACCCTTTGCCATGAGACATGATGCAGAAGATGATAATTCTGGTTCGAAAGTTATCGTTTTGAGAGATTCCTTGAAGTCCTCAAACCAAGGATCATGACGGGTTCGATGACCTTCATAGACGTCGGAGATTCGGTCCCAGATAAACTTCGCATTGCAAAGATGCATAATGCGCTTGAATTCATCTCTAGATAGGCAGGAGCAGATGATATCCTTAGCCATGATATCAAGGCGAGTGTACTTGCGAATATCATACATGTGTTAGCCGTCTTGCATAGATCGGTAAGACCAATTTCGTTGACGGTCCATTTCGTCATTCCCATTGCCATGAGGCGCTTCCTCATCATGGCCTTCCACTTGGGATAATCATGACCGTCAAAGATAGGGCATGTCACTTTCTTCATACTGCGGTCGACATAACTAAAAACTCGGTGGTTAAACCAAAATCACACTGAGAACAAGGGGTACCTTGCTCGATACCAATTGAAAGTGCGTTATATCGACTAGGGGGTGAATAGGCGATTTTATGAATTCTTCAAAGAGGAATTTGCGGTGAGGAAATTCCTAAGTGAAGAACTACTTACTGTGAATAAGTACTCACAAGTAAGCATAAGAGAATGCGGGCATGGTCATCATGATGAAATGAAGACAATCAAAGAGTATAGAAAGCATAAACATAGGATAGCACAAGATGAAGACACATAGACTGAAGAAATTGAACTGAGGAAATTGAGAAAGTCTTGATCAAAGTCTTCAAACACGATATGAACGAACACTCAACACAAGAATGAGGAAATGAAAGAGTTGAGGAAATAGAACCAGTTAGGTTGGTGAAGACAATGATTTGGTAGACCAGTTCCAAGCTATTTCATCTCGGTTGTAAATGCAGTTGGAGCGGCTAAGTATTTAAACTCGAGGACACACATTCCCCGGACACCCGATCGCTGAGCACGCAGCTTCGGGACACCAAGTCCTCACCAGATTCTCCTTGAACTAAGGTCACATGCAGACCTCATCCAATCACTCGTGGTAAGTCTTGAGCGACTTCCAAACCTTCACAGACTTGGTCACTTTCGGCGATCCACAATTCCTCTTGGATGCTCTAGACCATGACGCCTAACCGTCTGGAAGAAGCACATTCTTCAAAGGTAACAAGCGTCGGATCCACGCAGGATCAATCTCTTGATGATGCTCAATCACTCTGGGTTTGTAGGGGTTTGGTTTTGGGTTTTTCCTCACTCGATGATTTTCGCTCAAAGTCCTTGGAGGATGGGTTGCTCTCAAATGACAAGTGTCAAGTTCTCTCGGAGCAGCCAACCAGCTAGTGGTTGTAGGGAGCGGCTATTTATAGCCTAGGGAGCAGCCTGACATGATAAGACATAAATGCCCTTCAATGATATGACCGTTAGGTGGATAAGATATTTTGGGACAGGCTGGCGCAAGTAGCGATGGTCGGAAATTTGACTTTCAAATTCCTCGGGGCTATCATGTTCCTCACTCGTAGGCAATCCGCCTGGTGAATTCCTAACTCCTCGATCAAAACAAATTCCTCGTGACGGAAGAACTTCGTCTTTGTCCTTTGAAGAAATTGACTGAACTGTATGAGATTTCCAAAAGGCTTCACTCGAAGGGATTGGTAGGTGTAGGATTTTGAGTTGAGCATCACATGGAAATTTTTCCTTAGTATTTCCTCGACCCCCTTTTAACGATGCAGTGTTTGCTATGACTCAAGAAAGAGAAGGAAACTACGAAAACAAAAGTCTTCACGCTTCATGTTCCTCAAATGAATACCAAGTCTTCAAGGTCACACCAATTTCTTCACTTTCAAAGTCTTCAGAAAGTCTTCAGAATACCAAAGTCTTCAGTCGAAGAACTTCATTTTTAGGGGTCGACTTTCTCTGTAAATATCAAACTCCTCATAGACTTATAGACCTGTGTACACTCACAAACGCATTAGTCCCTTAACCTATAAGTCTTCAATACACCAAAATCACTAAGGGGCACTAGATGCACTTACACAACCCCATGAATCTTAACATTTTTATAAAACTAATTGATTTTGAATGAGATGAACTATAAGAACTAAAAGAATCTCTACGTCATGCATATATGACTCACATGCTATAGTGTGTATTTATTCATAATTTGGTTTCGAAATCTCATGCGTTCAATACATGTGTACCTTACTAGTTTTGAGTAGAGTAGCAAATTTCACGCGGCCCCGGGTATATCAAAATGCAGGGCCCATGCATCATTGCCTTTCTACGAACCCTCGTCCACAATTTTTTGTACGTACTATATCTCCACTGGTCCCCGAACCCAAAATGTTGCCTCGTTCCCGTAAAACCAAGCGGCCCACACATATTTATGGCGTCGACTCGAACCCGTTTACTACGACATGGCCCCGCACGCCATAGTACTCCTACAAACCCTACCGCCGCACTCATCATCGGTTTTCTTCAAGATGACGAGGGAGAAGCCGAATTGTAGTGGAGGCGCTTTAAAAAAAGGATATGTAGTGGAGACCCCTACCCTAGGGTGCCCTAGGTAGCTGCCGCACGCATCATTGTTTTCTCTTTTGTTTATGCTCTTGCGCCCTAGAGTGAAATGATGGTTTCTTCGTCCGTCCAGCACTCCAGCTTAATGCGGGAAAGGTGGGGCTTTGTGATTTGACCCCTCCACTACTAGGAAAAGGCCTACTAATGGCGCACCAGTTTTGCCTACTAATGGTGCACTACTGGTGCGCCATTAGTATCACACCACTAGTATTTTTTACTAATGGCGCACCACCAGTGCGCCATTAGTATCTGGTATACTAATGGCGCACCACGCGAAGGCGCCATTAGTATGTAACACCATCGCCATTAGTATGCCTCTGGGGGCCATATGTAACCATGTGCTTTGTCATACTAATGGCGCACTCTGTAGTGATGCGCCATTAGTATCCTTTGGCATACTAATGGCGCACCTTGAGGTGATGCGCCATTAGTATGAATATTAGGTTTTCTTTTACTTTTCTGATTTTTGCACAGGTTACAAATATATTATTGAACAGAATATAGACAGCAGCACACAGCAACAGCAGATTCATCGAATACAATAGAAGATTAGTCTCCTAATACAATTCATCATATTATTCTCCGAATTCAAAAGACCGAACAAAGATAAAACAATACAGGTCTCAAGACCGCGAGTATCGAGTTTGTCTTCACATTACAAGTTGATATCGATCATCTAAACTACCATCACATAGAAGAGAGCTGCGGTCATCGGGATGAGCATCATCAGCGATTAAAGCCCCGGGTCTTCATCAGGTTCCTCCAACGCTCCCTCCTCTCCCCGCTAGATAGCGGGCGTATCTAGATTCGGCCTCCGCCCTAGTGGTGTACCTTTGTAACTGTTACCGCTGAAGCGGTGAACCTGTCTCCGACACTCCTCCCAGTCGTAGTAGACTCCGGGAACCTTACCCTTGTACACGACATACGACAACATCTCTATGCACAAGCCAAACAATAGACAATACATAAGCAATATGTAAGTATGCAACAAAAGGATCGGAAGAGAAAAGCAAGACATTAATAGCATGATTCATGGTCCTACTAATAAATAGCATCGATTACATCTAAGTTGAACGCATTGTCCAAACCAAAGAGACATACGAATTCATTAAAGTTTAATTACAACATGAGCCAATCAATGTTTGAACTACACATCACTACTTGACTCGACTCATCGAGACGGGTGAGCGTGGATGAAGTCGCCTCTGTCGTGATGGTCATGAAATCGCTGATGCGTTGTCACCGCATTTGTAGCGTTCGCCTAACTCACTTTGTTGGACGGTTGATATCTCGAGGAAGAACTGCCCGAGGTTGAAAGACATCTTGATGGATGATGTCCGCAAACTCCGATCGGATGCGAAAGAATTCTTGTCCGAGGTCCGCATCCTGGATTGCCCGACAAGCTCGCGGCCCAATCTTTGAGATTATCACGGTAGCGAGGAAGGTGATGATGGTCCCTTACGATCGCCCGCATGTGATGGAGGGCGTAGTAGGCATCCTTTCCGACCACTCAGCGGCTGCTTGACGCAGCAGTAACTTCAGACATTGAGAACATGTGCTTGCTGCATTTACTTAACTGCCCCTGGTGAAGGTGCCTCCAGATTTGGCGTGAGCAGGGAGAACATCATCAAGAACTTTCTTGACATTTTTGTAGTCTATCTTGGAGTTACGGTTCGAATTGAAATACGTGGCCATGGAATATTTCGGGCCTAAGAGGATGAGTGTGCAATGTGTCGATTACGTAACACGGAATGTTAGAAAAAAAAGAACGACCGAAATCTAAGAAATCATATGTTACGGGCGGTTAAGGGATGACTTACTCGGGAAAGTAAGCCACAAGGAAGTTATCCTTATCTCTGGTTTGCCGGAATGACGCCTTGAGGTGTGAACTCACAACTTGGCGGTCCCCAACGCTGCTCAAGTGCTTGGCACGCATGTAGAAGGGGTCGACTATCACGATGTCCGTGGTCTTGTCTCTAATGATCCGCATCTCCATACTCGCCGAAAACAGCCGAACGAAGGTGTAGTGCAGCGGATGAAGGTTAAACATAGCAAAGATGTCATCAAACCGCAGGACGATCGTACCCCGATGTCGCCATCCACAAAGCCCTTGCCCTCTCGGGCACCTTGGCCACGTAAAACCGGGTATGCCACATCATTCTCTCCGAGATGCCGCTTCTCCAAAGAAAAGAACAACATCGTGCAGACTCCGCATAGCACCGGTTGAAGCATTGAGCATATTGGCGGTAGCATCGCCCTACCCGCCACATGCACCCTCCTCGAGATATCCTTAGGTGAAGGTGGCCCGTCCCGAGCACGGATCGAACTTCGGTGCCGGCCGCTCGCACCGCACCCTTGTTAGTCTTCGCTTCCGCCCTTCTTCTTGATCTCCTGTAATGGGACCGAAGTTCTGCTCACGAGACCACCTTCTTGAGCGTGTTGGGTTGCACATTTTACCTCGGCTATCCGAGGCTCGGTGAAAGCGGGAGCTGGAGGCGCTCCTCGAGAACTGAACGCCAGATGACGCCTGCTGTAATTGATTTCTCTGCTGTACCAGCTAGATCGCTTTTCGTCTTGGTTGGGTTCTTGAGAAAGAGGCCCAAGAACTCGGCCAAGCATACCCATGTTCGGCAAAGTACTTATCGACTTTGGTAAATGTACTTTGTCGTCGTTATCGTCATCGTCCGGATCCTGTGCCATAGGGATGTCCGGATCACCGTGCCATAGGGATGTCCGGCAGGTCCGGAAGCGCTGGCGGCGTTATTGCCATGGCTTGGCGCCGGCACGACTGGCGGTCTTGTTTGTGGGGTGGTGTCCCCCGCCCCCAAACGAATCTGGCTCTTCGGCCAATGCAGGGGCTAGTTTATGCAGGCGCTGAGGGTCATCTCATTTTCTTTGTCGGCCCCAGCGGGTCGAATCGGAGGTAACAACTCGTCGCAGCCTAGCAGCACCCGAACCACTTCAACGCTATAAACTGTGGGTGCCATCGGATTACCGTGGAACATGGGGTTGCCCGGTTGAACGATTCTGCCCTTGGCGACATCGACCAATTCGCCGCCCACGAAGTGCAGAAGAGTGCAAGGAAGCCGGGCGGCTCGCCTAAAACATGGAGGGCGTCGAGGATGCCCAGTCAAAAGGCAAGGAGATGAAGTCATCGGCCGAGAGGCTTAGTTACCGTGATCTTTGCCGAGCTCGGCTAATGTCGAGGCACCGCCAGCGGCGAGCATGCAAATGACGGAGGGGCCGCTGGTCGGC
This sequence comes from Aegilops bicornis, assembly GCA_021605145.1. NCBI lineage: Eukaryota > Viridiplantae > Streptophyta > Magnoliopsida > Poales > Poaceae > Aegilops > Aegilops bicornis. The sequence continues at coordinate 1,062,222 of JAHIAL010000024.1, read as the reverse complement.
GAGGTGCCGGGCCGGGCGACACCCGGTGCATTAAGCTCCAATGCCCGATGCGGCGCCGGAGACACGAATGCCGCCTCCGCCGGAGACACCAATGGCGCCGCCGGAGACAACAATAATGGCGTCGCTTTGCATCTTTGTCTGAGTTGCTTGGCCGTGAAGCTGGGAACCGGGAGGCCCTGTTGGCACGCCCGCAATCCACGTCGTCAACCCATGAATCAACATAGGCACCATGGCGTTGAGCTTCGTCCCCAGTTGTTGTTCCACTTGCTCTTGGACAAGCTCCCGAATCCACGCCACTTGTGCCTGAGTGCTTCAACCTCGCGCGACTGGCTTTACGAGCTGGTCTTTTTCTCCTTTCGCACACCAGCGGTATAGTATGACGACAATTTTGTGGACAAACCTATGGAGCTAATTACGGAAACGTGAACCATTTAGAAATATTGGGGATTAATTAGAATGCAACCATATGGAGCTAATTACGCGGGGGTGTATTCCTTACCAGAACAAGCTCGAGCGCCCTGATCTTCGGATCCGTGGTAAGCTCCTTTGTTACCTGTCCTCCTTGTACCGGCCCACGAGAAAGTTCCTGGTCTGCTTGTCCTTTGTATTTCTCGTGGCAGGCGGTAGGCCTTGCTCGGCACGCTCCACGTCCTCCTTGTCCCATATAGGCTCCGCCACTCTGTAACCGCCGGGACCGAGTTGGTGGACCCCTAAGTTCAACTTCTGCATTTCTTTCCCCCACTGACTTGATTCGGAGGTTGCGCTGCTCGCACTTGATCTTGAACTCCTTGTACTCATCTTCGCTCATCAAAGGATATTTCGCCTTGATCTTGTCATAACTACCACCTTTGTCAATCATTGCCTTCACCGTGCTTCTCCAAGTAGACAGGGACGTGCTCATCCTCGTGAGGGCGGTCTATCGTTCACTTTATTCCACGAGAGGTGTGTGTTTGCAAACTCAGCGGGGAACTTGTATCATTCGTGTAGCTTTGTGAAGAGGAGGCTGCGCAAATTCTCGTGGTCCTTATGCCTTAGGTTCTCGGTGTTGATCGAGACGGTGCTCCGGAGAATGCACCCGAGCTGAACCGAGTACCCCTTGACTACTTGTTTGGGCGCCGTCGGATTCCCGTCGGAGTCCACTTCAGTAAATTCCTCGGGCGCCGGTCCTTCCGTTGCCTCTTCGGTTGGCTGCCATCTGTGTGTGCGCCGCCATCATCAGTGGTGGCATCCTCGGCGGCGCCATCAGTGGTGTCATCGCCGACGCCACTAGGGGTTGTGTAGTCAGGATAGGTGTCTTCTGCGGCGTCCTCAAAGCGGTGAGGTTCTTCCTCAATCTCCTGGGACAGCTCCCAGAATTTCTTGCCGCCCGAACCGCCGGCCTCATCATTGTGGGCCATGTTTCGCTCTAAATAGGACAAAAGTTTGGTCAAGAAGTTGGTTATTGTCAAGGAACAAGATCATGGTGTCATCATTTAGGGTTTGTTGACACCGAGGCATCCTAAAAGCTAAGCTTTTATCATTTAGGGTTTGTCGACGCCGAGGCACCCTAAAAGCCTAAGCTTTCACCATTTAGGTTCTTATCGACACCGAGGCACCCTAAAAGCCAAGGTTTTATAATTTAGGGTTTGTCGACTCTAAGTTGGGCCTAATCACTTGGCTCTATTGCCTCCTACGGTTTAATGCAGCAAGAATAAAGGGGAAGTTGATCCTACTTAATTAAGTACTAAGATACCCCGGCCCATGCATTAGTAGCAAGTACCCCATATGTCCGATTTTAAGCAAAGTCATGCTAAAATTCACGGAAAATTTCAAGCGTGACCTTTGCTGAAAATAGGACATATGGAAATTCGAATTTGCTTAAACGGAAGTAAATCGATATTCCGCAAACTCAAGGGCCTCTCGAGGTACCTGCAAAATCATCACGACACGAAAGGGCCTCTCAAGGGCCTCAAGCAGACAAGGCGTCTCCCAGGACCCCATTTTTGCTATATTTCTTTGAGCAACAATCGAGCAGAAATTTAGCATATTTCTATACAACAACACTGTAAAGATGAAGAACAGTTCTACAACAGCCCATTTATATACAATAGCATCTTTAGTCATACCAATTTACGAAACAATTCAAATCTGAACTGTATCTCTAGTCATACAAATTTCTGAAACAATTCAAATCTGAACTGTATCTTTGGTCATACAAATCTCTGAAACTATACAAATCTGAAATATATATTTGGTCATACAAATTTATGGAACTAATCAAATCTGAACTGTATCTTTGGTCATACAAATCTCTGAAACTATACAAATCTGTGGTCATACATATTTATGGAACTAATCAAATCTGAAGCTGTATCTTCATGTAGGCACCACTACTGCAAGTGCCATACTACTGCAAGTGCCATACTACTGCAGGAAAGGAGGATCATCATACACATATATATGTATAGCAATTGACTGGAGCTTCATCATTTTTAGTAACAACAATACATATATAGCAATTGGAAGCAAACAGATGTACACATAAGATAAAAATGTAGCCGAAAGAAAGTTTAATGCTTACAAAAGACTTGCTAAAATAGTGAAAAATATGGAGTCACCAAGCTGGCTAAGAAACTCCCAAAGTCCAAAGAGCAAATCCAAGATCTAATCCTGTTACACACATCATAACAATTTAAGATAATTAGGATAAGGATAGTAGGAAATGAAAAAGAAAGAGCTCAAAAAACAATCACAACAGAAAAATAATAAAAACCTAGTCCTAGAAGAAAATAAATCCTAAAAGAAAATAAATCCTAAAATCGAGGCAAGTCCTAGCGGTAGTAGTCCAACTAGATGGCCACCACTACTACTCCTATCACTAGAGTAAACAACAGTTGTGTGTTCAACATCTTTACTAACAGTAAATTGGCAGTACTCCATTATCTACTCCTGCAACTTCAACTACAATAACATCCTACGACTACTACTATGCATCATCTTCCTACAACTACTTATCTTCGGCAGCAACAACATAAAATTCCTGTTTAGTTAAATTCATGTTAAGGGGGATGAGATGAGGATATATTTGCTTGACTTGACTTGGCGAAACTCACATGCAGGCAGCTCTGCCTTGGTTACTTTCACATTGCTTCAAGATAAGCAAGATTTTCGGCCCACAACAAGGGGTCCTAGATGTATGGCTGGGCGGACTTGTCCAAATGGTAGCTACATGTATGGCAATTATGAATTTCTTGACCGGTTTTGATAGCAACATGTAGGACCAGGCAAAATAATTTTGCTAGACTTGTCTTAACAACATGTGATTTGCACGCATCTATCTATAATGGTCATTACTTATTTCTCTATCTGAGAAACCTCAGGAACCCTATGGTTAATTGAAGATAAGCATGGCAGGAATTGAAGGTATGGCAAGAATAATTGTCGCCAAGCAGACTGAACGGGTGAGTCATGATGGAGCGAACCTCATGAGAATAAACACAAGCACCTGGTGGGCGGGTGAGAAGAGAACTAACCCGATGTCGCGGGAAGAAGGCGCAGACGCCGTGAAGCAGTGTGGAGGTGTCGGTCGTCAGAGGCGCCGGAGACCTTGCCTGCGAGAGACAGAGAAGGGGCCGTCGGCCTAGCAGGCGGGGCAAGGGAAGGAGGAGGAGGGGCAAGGGAAGAGGAGGGTCGGGCGACGGTGCTTGCTGCTCGGGCGCCGAGCGGCGAGGGGAGGAGTCCAGCGAGGGCCGTGGCGGGCGGGGGTGGGGGGCTGGGGCGGCGGGGTAGAGTCAGTGAGGGTCGGGCGGCGCGCTGTGGGTCGGGGCCGCGCGCGGGTGGATCTGGTGGCGAGGGGAGAGGGTCGAACGAGATCTGGCGAGGGAGAGGGAGAATAGCTAGGGGGAAGCTTACTAATGGCGCACCCCCCGTCGGTTCGCCATTAGAAATCTTTTTTTTAGATAGCAATGGCGCACCCCCCCCCCCATCGGTGCGCCATTAGTATGTTTTTCTTAAAAAAAATGAATATGAATATGTAACAGGAATATTTTTTATATAAAACAGTAATAATTGTTGTTTCACAACAATTGTAGTCTACACTTCATTATTATTATTTTTTAGAAAATGAATATGAATATGAAACAGTAATAATTTTTTTATAAAAACAGTAATAATTTTTCAAAAAATATCATCAAATTTGTTACTTGAAAATATCATCGGCGGCGGCGGTGGAGCGGGAGGGTGCAGGGGTGCCCGTTGGCGGTGGAGCGGGAGGTGCGGTGGGCCGGGTGCTCGTCGGCGGTGGAGGCGGAGGAGGTTGCGGTGGGTTGTCGGCCCGGTGGAGCTAAGCGGGAGGTGCGGGTGGGATCGAGATGGAGGGGATCGAGATCGAGGTGTCCTCATGATATCAAAAGTGCCCATGAAATACAATCGAGAAATGAAGACTACCATTTAAATACAATCGATCTTAGCTAGCTATCTGTTCACAATCTTCTTGCCCTTCTTTTTCGCAAATGGAGTTCTTACGTGGAGCGGACGTCCTTTAGGTACGGTGGTCCTGCTTCTTCTTGTGGTGTGTGCTGCTACTTCATAAATCGTCGTCATGTTCGATCTTGGTCGCCGTGCTTGTCGAAGTCTTGCTCATTGGCTCTGCATCCATTCCGATGATCTTCCTTTTCCTCTCCTCACGACAACACGATCGGGCTTTGACGGTCGATAATGAAGAAGCATTGGTCCACTTGGGAAGCTAGTAACCATGGCTCATTTTTAGCGGTGACGTTTTGCGCCCTTGATCTTGGATTTAACCCGGGTATAACCATGGTGGTGAAATACGGTCTTCTTTTTAGGACGCTCTTGGCCCATCGACACGGAACATCGGGACCTTCTCTCCGAAGCTCAGCTCCAGATCTCCTCGATCCTTCCGTAGTATCTGTCCTTGTCGTTACGGTGTAGGATTCCATCGTTACCGGAGTTCTGATAACCATCGCTCTTCATGTCCTTGTTCTCGGTGTAGAATGTGTAGCCGTTGATATCGTACGCCTCATAGGTCATCAGGTTGTGCTCGGCGCCCTGTGACAAGGCGAATATGAGTTGTTCTTCCGCGGAAGAATCCTCATGTAAAGGATACGACAGAAGCTTCTGCTTGAACCAACGCGTGAAACATGAGTTGTGCTCTTTGATTATATCTCCGTCCGTACTCTGTTGGCCTCGGTCATTGTACGTCTTCTCAATAAAGGTTTTGTGCTCTACCACCCAAGGATTGACCACGTCTATGCGTTGTAGCGCGACTAGGTTTGCTCTTTCAAAGTCGGCGAGTCGACCGTCGAAGTCGAAATGCATTTCGCGGCGACCCTCACGGTGACCCCATCCAGCGAGCCTGCCGAGGTGCCTGTTGACGGGCAGACCAGCGGGAGTTCTCGATGCCTAGATAATTGATGCGATGTAGCAGATGCACTCTTCGGTCGAAAGCCCTGGCTATACTTCCCTCTGGACGTGACATGTTGCGAACGTATCCTTTGATGACACCATTCATCCTTTCGAACGGCATCATGCTGTGTAGGAACATCGGCCCGAGTTGGATGATATCCTCCACGATATGGACCAACAGATGCACCATAACGTCGAAGAATGCGGGCGGGAAGTACATCTCAAGCTCGCATAGTATCACCACGATCTCTTCCTGTAACCTTCCGAGTTGCCTCCGCCAATCGACTTCCGAGAGATGACGTCGAAAAAAGTTGCATAGGCCAAATAGTGTTTCATGGACGATGCGCGTCCATGATCCCACGGATTGCAGCTGGAAGTATGTCTGCGTCATCGGCCGCGTGACGGTCGTGGAGACTTCATCTTGCTGAACTTCGCTTGTTGGGTCTAGGTATCTGCTTATCTTCCCAGCGTAACGTAAGGAAGTTTTACTCCTACGAGGCAGGTGAAAAACTGCTCGATCTCCTCTCGACTTAGAGTGAAGCACGCGGGAGGGTAGTCATTTCCGGGTCTTCTTGGCCTTTTGCCTTTGCGGCGACTTTACGTGTCCTGCTTCCGCCTCATCATCATCATCAGCATCATCATCATCATTAGCGTGAAGCTCCTGCACGATGCCCATTGATTTCAAGTCTGCCCTTGCTTCGGCCCATCTTTGGTCCTCTCGGCATGTTGAGCAGGGTACCAGCGGAGACTCTCGCACACGTTCTTCGTGATATGCATGGCATCAAGGCTGTGAGGCACACGGTGGATCTTCCAGTACGGCAAGTCCCAGAAAATGGACCTCGTTTTCCATACCTTCAGCAGCGGCTCTGGCGCCTTTCGCTTCTTTCCCGGCTCTAGAACCTTTTTCTTCTTTCCCGGCAGTGGGCAATCTTTCCAATTTTTCAACAGCTCGTCTATTTCCTCGTCGCTCCTCGTACGCGGGCGTTTTCGGGGTTCGATTTCACCATCTAACAGATCCTTGCGTTTCCTCCACGGGTCGTCGTCGCGAAGCCACCTTCAATGTCCCATGAACACGGTTTTCAAAGACCCGGGATCTCTATCTAGCTAGCGATACGTTGTGTCATCCATGCAGCTTACGCATTCTGAAAATCCGTGGACTACCTGCCCCACGAGATATCCGTAACCGAGATAGTCGTGCACCGTCGTGAACAGTGCGGCTCTCATAGGGAAATATTCTTTCTCTGCGGCGTCCACGTATTGGTGGCGTTTTCTACAGCGTATCTAGCTCCTCTTTCAGCAGCCCGGTCTGATTGATGTCGTTCCCTGGTTGTTTCGGCCCTTCAATTAGCATAATCATGTGAATGTACTTCCTCTTCATGCACAACCAGGGGGAAGGTTGTACATCCACACAAACACAGGCCAGGTGCTATGTGTGCTTCTCTGGCTGCCAAACGGATTGACTCCATCGGTGCTCGCGCCCAACACGATGTTCCTTGGATCCTTCCCAAATTCTTGGTATTCAAAGTTCAACGCTTGCCACTGGCTCGCATCCTTAGGGTGACTCAGCATCTTGTCTTTTTTATTTATCTCCGGATCATTTCCGTCATCTTCCCGCTTCTTCTCCTCCCTATCCGTGTGCCAACGCGGCAGCTTTGCTACATTAGGGTCATGAGAATACCGCTGCAAGCGAGGAGTGATCGGAAAGTACCACACCGATTTTCGAGGAGCTTTCTTCCTCTTCTTGTATCGAGTGACGCCTTTTACCGGACATATGGTAGACTCCGCGTGCTCGTCCCGATAAATGATGCAATTGTTCATGCACACATGGTATTTCACGTGCGGTAAATCCAGGAGGACACACGATTTTCTTCGCCTCCTCGAACTGGTCGGGCACTTGTTCCCCTTTGGGAAGGCGTTAGTGCGAGAATGACATGTTCTCGTCGAAGCATCGTCGGTCATTTTGTGTTTTACCTTCATCTCAGAGCCATGAGCGTTACTTTCAAAGCGGGTATCCTCGGGCCCGCATCCTTCATACAATGGAGTAACCGCGTCTATCTCCAGTTGATCCAGCTTGGCTTTGTCTCGGGCGGCAGCTCTTGTGTTATCCGTTTGCTTGAGAAGCAGCTCTTGAATATGAGGCTCCTGCACCCAGCCTCCATTGTCGTCTGCTCCGGCATCTTCATCTTCATGATCATGCCCTTCGTCTTGATCTTCCTCATCATCATGTACGGCATCTTCTACATGATGACATACTGACATCACCGTCGTGATCATGTCACGGAGATTCTTCATCTTCTACTTCGCCCTACGCCAGCGGTGGTTGTCTTGTTGCCCTTCCTCATTTCTTGCCCGGCCCCCATGGGCCGAATTCATAGTCATCTTCATCACCTTGCCACGATAGCCATCCATGAAACCACGCAAGAAGCGGTGGTCCCTTTTGCACCCGGAATCCGGGTCCGCAAATAAGGCTCTTGACTTGCCTCTTCGACCACGGACATCTTATCTCCGTCTCGTTCTTTTGAAGCATCTCGGCCAGCGGAACTCAAAAACCTATTCACGATGCCTTCGGTCATCGTTGGGACCATCAATACGCTGAGAGTAGAGCAAAAGCGATATTTTAGAACCAAGAAAAAATTTGGCATGACCTTCCCTAAAAATAGGACCAAAAAGAATGCATAGTGCAAAAATTCTACTTGAAGCGGAAATGAATCAACATTCCGGCAAAATATTAGCAACTATTGCATTTGAAATACAGTACCTACAAACACAAACATATATGCAACACCACAAACGCCATAGATCTAGCTAGGCCACAAAAAGTGCATGTGCACGTTGTTAAAGCGAGCTAGGGACAAAAAAGTAGATCTACAACATGAAGATAGCTTTCCCTTACTTACCTATCAAAAAAAGGTAATTTCACCACTTAATTTTGATGAATCTATGGTGCAAATGAGGTGAGGAGGAGGAGGCAGCTGACAAGCTTGGAGAAGGAGGTGGAGCGAATGAAGTGGGGAAAGTGAGTGGGTAGGTGTGGCTGTCCAAAATATCTTGTTGGGGTCCCAGGTTACTAATGGCGCACCATCTGCAAATGCGCCATTAGTAACCCTAGTTACTAATGGCGCACCTTCAGGTGGTGCGCCATTAGTAGTTTTGCAAAAAATTAAAAAATAATATAAATATACTAATGGCGCTTGCAGTGTCATAGTGCGCCATTACTAGTTTAAACTAGTAATGGCGCATACACTGTGCGCCATTAGTAGTTTTGCAAAAAATAGAATAAAAAAAAGAATACAGTACTGGCGCACTCTGTGGCTGGTGCGCCATTACTAGTTAGAACTAGTAATGGCTCACGACGCACGGATGCGCCATTAGTATGTATGGAAAAATGAAAAAAAAATTATTACTAGTGGCGGCACCTTTTGTCTGGTGCGCCATTAGTGTCTTCCACACTAATGGCACATCACCAAATGGTGCGCCATTAGTATATAGTAGTGGCGCACTACTTCTCTGGTGCGCCATTAGAGTCCATCCCATCTATAGCCCTTTTCCTAGTAGTGCTCATCGCTCATTTTCTACTACTGCGGCGCTATAACCGGGGTGCCTCCAATTCCAACCGCTGCTCCGAACTGTAATTTGGTGCATCTCATGTGGAACAAGACGGTGGATGAGCCACATGTCGGCCAAAGGGGTCCTGTTAAGTGTGTCGCCATTTCGTGTGCGGACTGACCCTGCTTGAGTTGCTACGCCAACACGACAGGAGCAGCCTACCACTTGGTTTTGCTCCTTGGTGAATCCCGACTATATTGATCTAAAAAGATACCTGCTGAACTACCCTCTCCGTCTCGGTTTTTTTATTTTTAGGCGTCTCGGTTTATAGGGCCTGCACGTAGTTCTATGTCACAAAAAGTATATCATTGGATTCTTAAGCGGATGTATTTGTATTTAAAAGTCGAGGGCGGGGCTTTTCCTGCACGGTAGGCGGTGGGGCAGTTCCGCCTAGTCGGTTTGACAGACGCGAGAAGACGAGGGAGTAGGCTGCTACAAACGTAGGGCAGTGTGATTTGACAGGGAGTTACTGCTGGACAAGTGAGGCCCCGTGATTTGACTTGCCATTATCATTTTAAGCTCAAGCGGCGCTTCGACCGGGCGTGGAGTCTCGATTCTGACCACCTCCATCTGGTGCCTCTCCCAGTGCTCCACCATGTAGTAGAGGCTGGCTCTTGCATGAGAGCCCGCTTCTCCACTTTTTCCTTGCCTCTCTTTCCTCCACATATGCAAAAATGCCATGTAGTAAAGCGCACTATTGTACTTACCGATGCATGTACAAGTTCATGGAAATTTGGTGGTCATTCATGCATTAGATTACGCCTCGGTAAACATAACTTCTTGAGAAAAACGAGCGTACTAATTACTTGTGCAAACTACGAAATTAATTCGACCACTCACCGTCTACCTTGGTTGGAGCACTACTAGGAAAAGGGCTATAGATAGGATTGACACTAATGGCGCACCATGGATGCAGTGCGCCACTACTATATACTAATGGCGCACTAGTCTGTGATGCGCCATTAGTGTGGAAGACACTAATGGCGCACTGGAAAAGCAGTGCGCCGCTAGTAATAAAGTTTTTTTATTTTTACATACATACTAATGGCGCATCCGGCGAGTGCGCCATTACTAGTTCTAACTAGTAATGGCGCACGTGCGCATAATGCGCCATTAGTATATATATTTTTTAACTTTTTGCAAAACTACTAATGGCGCACCGTGTCATAGTGCGCCATTACTAGTTTAAACTACTAATGGCGCACTTTTCCACGATGCGCCATTAGTATATATATATATATATATATATATATATATATATATATATATATTACTTTTACGCAAAACTACTAATGGCGCACCACCTGCAGAGTGCGCCATTAGTAACTCAAGGAATTACTAATGGCGCATTTGCTTTGGTGCGCCATTAGTAACCTGAGACCAACAAGATATTTTGGACAGCCCACCAACCCACTCACCGTCCCACTTCATTCTCTCCACCTCCTCCTCCAAGCTTGTCTCGCTGCCTCCTCCTCCTCACCTCATTTGCACCATAGATTCATCAAAATTAAGTGGTGAAATTACACCTTTTTTTGATAGGTAAGTAAGGGGAAAGCTATCTTCATGATGTAGATCTACTTTTTTTCTCTAGCTCGCTTCCAATAACGTGCACATGCACTTTTTGTGGCCTAGCTAGATCTATGTATGTTTGTGGTGTTGCATGTGTTTGTGGTGTTGCATATATGTTTGTGTTTGCAGGTGCAGTATTTGAAATGCGATAGTTGCCAATATTTTGCGGAATGTCGATTCATTTCGCTTTCAAGCAGAATTTTGGCACTATGCATTCTTTTTGGTCCTATTTTTAGGGAAGGTCATGCCAATTTTTTTCTTGGTTCTAAAATATCGTTTTGCTCTACCCCGCAGGCCACCATGGTCCGCACGATGACCGAAGGCATCGTGAATAGGTTTTTGAGCTCCGCGAAGGCCGAGATGCTTCAAAAGAACGAGACGGAGATAAGATGTCCGTGTCAAAGATGCAAGCTGAAGAGCCTTATTATGCGGACCCGGGATTCCGGGCAGGTGCGGGACCACCGGCTCTTGCGTGGTTTCATGGATGGCTGTCGGTGGCAAGGTGATGAAGATGACTATGAAGTCGTCCATGGGGGCCGGGCAAGAAATGAGGAAGGGCAGCAAGACAAGTACCACCGCGGCGAGGGCGGGCGAGAAGACGAAGAATCTCCAGGACATGATCACGGCGGTGATGCTGTACACAGTCATCATGTAGAAGATGTCGTTGAAGGAAATATGCCCTAGAGGCAATAATAAAGTTATTATTTATTTCCTTATATCATGATAAATGTTTATTATTCATGCTAGAATTGTATTAACCGGAAACATAATACATGTGTGAATACATAGACAAACATATAGTCACTAGTATGCCTCTACTTGACTAGCTCTTTAATCAAAAGATGGTTATGTTTCCTAACCATAGACATGTGTTGTCACTTGATTAATGGGATCACATCATTAGGAGAATGATGTGATTGACATAAACCCATTCCGTTAGCCTAGCACTTGATCGTTTAGTGTATTGCTATTGCTTTCTTCATGACTTATACATGTTCACCTGTAACTATGAGATTATGCAACTCCGTTTACGGAGGAACACTTTGGGTGCTACCAAACGTCCACAACGTAACTGGGTGATTATAAAGGAGTACTACAGGTGTCTCCAAAGGTACATGTTGGGTTGGCGTATTTCGAGATTAGGATTTGTCACTCCGATTGTCGGAGAGGTATCTCTAGGCCTTCTCGGTAATACACATCACATAAGCCTTGCAAGCATTGCAACTAATAAGTGAGTTGTGAGATGATGTATTACGGAACGAGTAAAGAGACTTGCCGGTAACGAGATTGAACTAGGTATTGGATACCGACGATCGAATCTCTGGTAAGTAACATACCGATGACAAAGGGAACAGCATTATGTCGTTATGCGGTTTGACCGATAAAGATCTTGAAGAATATGTAGGAACCAATATGGGCATCCAGGTTCCGCTTATTGGTTATTGACCGAGAATAGTTCTAGGTCATGTCTACATAGTTCTCGAACCCGTAGGGTCCGCGCTGCAACAACGTTACGATGATAGTTTATTATGAGTTTATAAGTTTTGATGTACCGAAGTTTGTTGAGTCCGGATGTGATCCACGGACATGACGAGGAGTCTCAAAATGGTCGAGACATAAAGATTGATATTTTGGAAGCCTATATCTGGACATCGGAATGGTTCCGCATGAAATCGAATTTTTCCGGAACACCGGGTTACTGGAACCCTCCGAGGATGTTGGGCCTTAATGGGCCATAAGGGAGAAGAGGAGGGGCGGCCGGGGCAGGCTGCGCCCCTCCCTAGTCCGAATAGGACAAGGAGAAGCGGCGCCCCCTTCCTCTTTCCCTCCCCTTTCCTTCTCCAACAAGGCAGAGGGAGTCCTACTCCCGGTGGGAGTAGGACTCCTCGGCGCCTCCCTATAAGGGCCGGCCGCACCTCCCCTCCCTCCTTTATATCTGAGGCAGGGGGCACCCCATAACACACAAGTTGATCTCACGGATCATTCCTTGGCAGTGCAGCGGTGCCCCCTCCACCATATTCCACCTCGGGTCATATCGTCGGAGTTTAGGCGAAGCCCCGCGCCCGATAGAGCATCATCATCGCCACCACGCCGTCGTCTTGTGGAACTCATCCCCGACGCTTTGCTGGATCGGAGCCCGGGGATCGTCATCGAGCTGAACGTGTGCTGAACTCATAGGTGCCGTGCGTTCGGTACTTGGATCGGTCGGATCGTGAAGACGTACGACTACATCAACCGCGTTGTTATAACGCTTCCGCTTACGGTCTACGAGTGTACGTGGACATACACTCTCCCCTCTCGTTGCTATGCCATCACCATGATCTTGCGTGTGCGTAGGAAAATTTTCGAAATTACTACGTTCCCCAACAGTGGCATCCGAGCCTAGGTTTTATGGTTTGATGTTATATGCACGAGTAGAACACAAGTGAGTTGTGGGCGATATAAGTCATCTTGCCTACCAGCATGTCATACTTTGGTTCGGGCGGTATTGTTGGACGGACGACCCGGACCGACATTACGCCAGACGGCTTCAGCGAGACCGGTTCCCCGACGTGCTTTGCACATAGGTGGCTTATGCGGAGACAGTCTCTCCAACTTTAGTTGAACCGAGTGTGGCTACGCCCGGTCCTTGCGAAGGTTAAAACGGAGTCAAATTGACAAACTATCGTTGTGGTTTTGATGCGTAGGTAAGAACGGTTCTTGCTCAGCCCGTAGCAGCCACGTAAAACTTGCAACAACAAAGTAGAGGACGTCTAACTTGTTTTTGCAGGGCATGATGTGATGTGATATGGTCAAGACGTGATGCTATATTTTATTGTATGAGATGATCATGTTTTGTAACCGAGTTATCGGCAATGGCAGGGAGCCATATGGTTGTTGCTTTATTGTATGAAATGCAAAAGCCATGTAATTGCTTTACTTTATCACTAAGCGGTAGCGATAGTCGAGAAGCAATAGTTGGCGAGGCGACAACGATGCTACGATGGAGATCAAGGTGTCGCGCCCGGTGACGATGGTGATCACGACGGTTGCTTGGAGATGGAGACCACAAGCACAAGATGATGATGGCCATATCATATCACTTATATTGATTGCATGTGATGTTTATCCTTTATGCATCTTATCTTGCTTTGATTGGCGGTAGCATTTTAAGATGATCTCTCACTAAAATTATCAAGAAGTGTTCTCCCCGAGTATGCACCGTTGGCGAAAGTTCTTCGTCTTTGAGACACCACGTGATGATCGGGTGTGATAGGCTCTACGTTCAAATACAACGGGTGCAAAACAGTTGCGCACGCTTGAATACTCAGGTTAAACTTGACGAGCCTAGCATATAACAGATATGGCCTCGGAACACGGAGACCAAAAGGTCGAGCGTGAATCATATAGTAGATATGATCAACACATTGATGTTCACCGTTGAAACTACTCCATCTCACGTGACGATCGGACATGGTGTAGTTAATATGGATCACGTAATCACTTAGAAGATTAGAGGGATGTCTATCTAAGTGGGAGTTCTAAAGTAATATGATTAATTGAACTTAAATTTATCATGAACTTAGTACTGATAGTATTTTGCTTGTCTATGTTTCTTTGTAGATAAATGGCTCGTCTTTGTTGTTCCGTTGAATTTTAATGCGTTCCTTGAGAAAGCAAAGTTGAAAGATGATGGTAGCAATTACGGACTGGGTCCGTAACTCGAGGATTATCCTCATTGCTGCGAAGAATTAAATCCTGGAAGCACCGCTGGGTGCGAGCCCGCTTCTTGATGCAACTAACGATGTTAAGAATGTCCGGCAGAGCAAAGCTGATGACTACTTTCGATGATTCGGTGTGCCATGCTTTACGGCTTAGAACCGGCCTTCAACGACGCTTTTGAGCGTCATGGAGCATATGAGATGTTCCAGGAGTTGAAGTTAATATTTCAAGCAAATGCCCAGATTGAGAGATATGAAGTCTCCAATAAGTTCTATAGGCTGCAAGATGGAGGAGAATAGTTACGTCTGAACACATACTCAAAATGTCCGGGTATAATAATCACTTGATTCAACCGGGAGTTAATCTTCACGATGATAGTGTCATTGATGAAATTCTTCAATTACTGCCACCAAGCTACAAGAGCTTCGTGATGAACTATAATATGCAAGGGATGGACAAGTCTATTCCCGAGCTCTTCGCAATGCTAAAAGCAGCTGGAGGTAGAAATCAAAAAGGAGCATCAAGTGTTGATGGTTAACAAGACCACCAGTTTCAAGAAAAGAGCAAAGGGAAGAAGAAGGAACTTCAAGAAGAACAACAAACAAGTTGCTGCTCAAGAGAAGAAACCCAAGTCTGGACCTAAACACGAACCGATCGCTTCTAATGCGAAGCAGACCGATAATCGGAAGCGGAACTGCCCCAAGTATTTGGCGGATAAGAAGGATGGCAAGGTGAACAAAGGTATATGTGATATACATGTTATTGATGTGTACCTTACTAATACTCGCAGTAGTACCTGGGTATTTGATACTAGTTCTGTTGCTAATATTTGCAACTCGAAACAGGAACTACGGATTAAGCCGTAAGATTGGCTAAGGGCGAGGTGACGATGCAGCGTGGGAAATGGTTCCAAAGTCGATGTGATCGCGGTCGGCACGCTACCTCTACATCTACCATCGGGATTAGTTTTAGACCTAAATAATTGTTATTTGGTGCCAGCGTTAAGCATGAACATTATATCTGGATCTTGTTTAATGCGAGACGGTTATTCATTTAAGTCAGAGAATAATGGTTGTTCTATTTATATGAATAATATCTTTTATGGTCATGTACCCTTGAAGAGTGGTCTATTTTTATTGAATCTCGATAGTAGTAATACACATATTCATAGTGTTGAAACCAAAAGATCTGAGTTGATAATGATAATGCAACTTATTTGTGGCCTTGCCGTTTGGGTCATATCGAGTAAAGCATGAAGAAACTCCATCTTGATGGGCTTTTGGAATCACTTGATTATGAATCACTTGGTACTTGGCGAACCGTGCCTCATGGGCAAGATGACTAAAACGCCGTTCTCCGGAACTATGGAGCGAGCAACTGATTTGTTGGAAATCATACATACTAATGTTTGTGGTCCAATGAATGTTGAGGCACGCGGCGGGTATCGTTATTTTCTCACCTTCACAGATGATTTGAGCAGATATGGGTATATCTACTTGATGAAACATAAGTCTGAAACATTTGAAAAGTTCGAAGAATTTCAGAGTGAAGTGGAAAATCATCATAACAAGAAAATAAAATTTCACGATCTGATCGTGGAGGAGAATATTTGAGATTCTGAGTTTGGTTTGCATTTAAAACAATGCGGAATAGTTTACGCAGCTCATGCCACCCGGAACACCACCAGCGAAATGGTGTGTCCGAACGTAAATAATCGTACTTTACAAGATATGGTGCGATCTATGATGTCTCTTACTTGATTTACCGCTATCGTTTTGGGGTTATGCTTTAGAGACGGCGCATTCACGTTAAATAGGGCACCATCAAAATCCGTTAAGGCGACACCTCATGAACTGTGGTTTGGCAAGAAACCAAAGTTGTCGTTTCTTAAAGTTTGGGGCTGCGATGCTTATGTGAAGAAACTTCAACGAGATAAGCTCGAACCCAAATCGGAGAAATGTGTCTTCATAGGATACCCAAAGGAGATCATTGGGTACACCTTCTATCACCAGATCTGAAGGCAAGATTTTCGTTGCTAAATTCGGATCCTTTCTAGAAAAGAGTTTCTCTGAAAGAAGTGAGTGGGAGGAAAGTAGAACTTGATGAGATAATCAGATCTGCTCCCTTATTGGAGAGTAGTTCATCACAAGAAAAGGTTCTGTGACAACTACACCAATTAGTGAGGAAACTAATGATATTGATCATGAAACTTCAGATCAAGTTTCTCTTGAACCGTGAGGTCAACCAGAGTAAAATCCGCACCAGAGTGGTACGGTAATCCTATTACGGAAGTCATGTTACTTGACCATGGCGAACCTACAAACTATGAAGAAGCGACGGTGAGCCCAGATTCCATAAAATGGCGGAAGCCATGAAATGCGAGATGGGATCCATGTATGAGAACAAAGTATGGACTTTGGTTGACTTGCCCGATGATCGGCAAGCCATTGAGAATAAATGGATCTTTAAGAAGAAGACTGACGCAGATGGTAATGTAAATGTCTATAAAGCTCGACTTGTTGCAAAAAGGTTTTCGACAGGTTCAAGGGGTTGACTACGATGAGACTTTCTCACCCGTAGCGATGCTTAAGTCTGTCCGAATCATGTTAGCAATTGCTGCATTTTATGATTATGAAATTTACATAAATGGATGTAAAAACTGCATTCTTGAATGGATTTCTAGAGGAAGAGTTGTATATGATGCAACGAGAAGGTTTTGTTTATCCAAAAGGTGCTAACAAAGTGTGCAAGCTCCGGTGATCAATTTATGGTGCGGTGCAAGCCTCTCGGAGTTGGAATAAACGCTTTGATAGTGTGATCAAAGCATATGGTTTTATACAGACTTTTGGAGAAGCCTGTATTTGCAAGAAAGTGAGTGGGAGCTCTGCAGCATTTCTGATATTATATGTGGACGGCATATTATTAATTGGAAATTATATAGAATTTCTGGATAGCATAAAAGGATACTTGAATAAAAGTTTTTCAATGAAAGACCTCGGTGAAGCTGCTTACATATTGGGCATCAAGATCTATAGAGATAGATCAAGACGCTTAATTGGACTTTCACAAAGCACATACCTTGATAAAGTTTTGAAAAAGTTCAAAATGGATCAGGCAAAGAAAGGATTTTTACCTGTATTACAAGGTGTGAAATTGAGTCAGACTCAATGCCCGACCACAACAGAAGATAGAGAGAAAATGAAAGATGTTCCCTATGCTTCAGCCATAGGCTCTATCATGTATGCAATGCTTTGTGTACCGGACTGACGTATGCTTAGCGATAAGCTTGGCAGGAAAGGTACCAAAGTAATCGAGAGTGGATCATTGGACAGCGGTCAAGAACATCCTGAAATACCTAAAAAGGACTAAGGATATGTTTCTCAGTATATGGAGGTGACAAAGAGCTAGTCGTAAATGGTTACGTCGATACAAGCTTTGACACCGATCCTGACGATTCTAAATCGCAAACCGGATACGTGTTTTTATTAAGCGGTGGAGCTGTCGGTTGGTGCAGTTCTAAACAAAGCGCCGTGGCGGGATCTACATGTGAAGCGGAGTACATAGCTGCTTGGAAGCAGCAAATGAAGGAGTCCGGATGAAAGAGTTCATTTCCGATCTAGGTGTCATACCTAGTGCATCGGGACCAATGAAGATCTTCAGTGACAATCTGGTGCAATTGCCTTGGCAAAGGAATCCAGATTGCACAAGAGGACCAAGCATATCAAGAGACGGCTTCAATTCCATTCGGGACCAAGTCCAAGTGGGAGACATAGAGATTTGCAAGATACATACGGATCTGAATATTGCGCACCCGTTGACTAAGCCTCTTCCACGAGCAAAACATGATCAGCACCAAGACTCCATGGGTGTTACAATCATTCTTGTGTAATCTAGATTATTGACTCTAGTGCAAGTGGGAGACCCGGAAGGAAATATGCCCTAGAGGCAATAATAAAGTTATTATTTATTTCCTTATATCATGATAAATGTTTATTATTCATGCTAGAATTGTATTAACAGGAAACATAATACATGTGTTAATACATAGACAAACATATAGTCACTAGTATGCCTCTACTTGACTAGCTCTTTAATCAAAGATGGTTATGTTTCCTAACCATAGACATGTGTTGTCATTTGATTAATGGGATCACATCGTTAGGAGAATGATGTGATTGACATGACCCATTCCGTTAGCCTAGCACTTGATCGTTTAGTGTATTGCTATTGCTTTCTTCATGACTTATACATGTTCCTGTCACTATGAGATTATGCAACTCCCGTTTACCGGAGGAACACTTTGGGTGCTACCAAACGTCACAACGTAACTGGGTGATTATAAAGGAGTACTATAGGTGTCTCCAAAAGTACATGTTGGGTTGGCGTATTTCGAGATTAGGTTTTGTCACTCTGATTGTCGGAGAGGTATCTCTAGGCCTTCTCGGTAATACACATCACATAAGCCTTGCAAGCATTGCAACTAATAAGTTAGTTGTGAGATGATGTATTACGGAGCGAGTAAAGAGACTTGCTGGTAACGAGATTGAACTAGGTATTGGATACCGATGATCGAATCTCGGGTAAGTAACATCTTGATGACAAAGGGAACAACGCATGTATGTCGTTATGCGGTTTGACCGATAAAGATCTTGAAGAATATGTAGGAACCAATATGGGCATCCGGGTTCCGCTATTGGGTATTGACCGAGAATAGTTCTAGGTCATGTCTACATAGTTCTCGAACCCGTAGGGTCCGCACGCTTAACGTTACGATGACAGTTTATTATGAGTTTATAAGTTTTGATGTACCGAAGTTTGTTCGGAGTCCCGGATGTGGTCACGGACATGACGAGGAGTCTCGAAATGGTTGAGACATAAAGATTGATATATTGGAAGCCTATATTAGGACATCGGAATGGTTCCGGATGAAATCGGAATTTTCCTAACACCGGGTTACGGAACCTCCCGAGGATGTTGGGCCTTAATGGGCCATAAGGGAGAAGAGGAGGGTCGGGTTGTAGGCACAAGGCCTCCCCCCCTAGTCCGAATAGGACAAGGAGAGGCGGCGCCCCTTCCTCTTTCCCTCCCCCTTTCCTTCTCCAACAAGGCAAGAGGGGGAGTCCTACTCCAGTGGGAGTAGGACTCCTCAGGCGCACCCTATAAGGGCGGCCGCACCTCCCCTCCCTCCTTTATATCTGAGGCAGGGGGCACCCCATAACACACAAGTTGATCTACGGATCATTCCTTAGCCGTGTGCGGTGCCCCTCCACCATATTCCACCTCGGTCATATCGTTGCGGAGTTTAGGCGAAGCCCTGCAGTGATAGAGCATCATCATCGTCCTGCCACGCCGTCGTCTTGTGGAACTCATCCCCCACGCTTTCTGGATCGGAGCAGGGGATCGCCATCGAGCTGAGCGTGTGCTGAACTTCCGGAGGTGCCGTGGCGTTCGGTACTTGGATCGGTCGGATCGTGAAGACGCATTTACTACATCAACCGCGTTGTTATAACGCTTCCGCTTATGGTCTATGAGGGTACGTGGACATACACTCTCCCCTCTCGTTGCTATGCCATCACCATGATCTTGCGTGTGCGTAGGAAAATTTTCGAAATTACTACGTTCCCCAACAGTCGTACATGATGATGAGGAAGATCAAGACGAAGGGCATGATCATGAATATGAAGATGCCGGAGCAGACGACGATGGAGGCTGGGTGCAGGACCCTCATATTCAAGAGCTGCTTCTCAAGCAGACGGATAACGCAAGAGCTGCCGCCCGAGAGAAAGCCAAGCTGGATCAACTGGAGATAGACGCGGTTACTCCATTGTATGAAGGATGCAGGCCTGAGGATACCCGCCTGAATGTAATGCTCATGGCTCGGAGATGAAGGTAAAACACAAAATGGCGGCGCATGCTTGACGAGAACATGTCATTCTGGCGCGAACGTCTTCCCAAGGGGAACAAGTGCCCGACCAGTTTCGAGGAGGCGAAGAAAATCGTGTGTCCTCTGGATTTACCGCACGTGAAATACCATGTGTGCATGAACAATTGCATCATTTATCGGGACGAGCACGCGGAGTCTACCATATGTCCGGTGTGCGGCGTCACTCGATACAAGAAGAGGAAGAAAGCTCCTCGAAAATTGGTGTGGTACTTTCTGATCACTCCTCGTCTGGAGTGGTATTTAGCGGACCATATGGTAGCAAAGCTCCTTCGTTGGCACGCGGATTGGGAGGAGAAGAAGCGGGAAGATGTCTGAAATGATCCGGAGATAAATAAAAAAGACAAGATGCTGAGTCACCCGAAGGATGCGAGCCAGTGGCAAGCGTTGAACTTCGAATACCCAGAATTTGGGAAGGATCCAAGGAACATCATGCCGGGCGCGAGCACCGATGGAGCCAATCCGTTTGGCAGCCAGAGAAGCACACATAGAACCTGGCCTGTGTTTGTGTGGATGTACAACCTTCCCCCCTGGTTGTGCATGAAGAGGAAGTACATTCACATGAGTATGCTAATTGAAGGGCCGAAACAACCAGGGAACGACGTCAATCTGTATCTGGGGCTGCTGAAGGAGGAGCTAGACACGCTGTGGAAAATGCCAGCCAATACGTGGGACGCCGCAGAGAAAGAATATTTCCCTATGAGAGCCGCACTGCTCACGACGGTGCACGACTATCTCGGTTACGGATATCTCGCAGGGCAGGTAGTCCACGGATTTTCTGGATGCGTAAGGTGCATGGATGACACAACGTATCGCCCGGCTAGATAGAGATCCCGGTCTTGAAAACCATGTTCATGGGACATCGAAGGTGGCTTCATGACGATGACCCGTGGAGGAAACGCAAGGATCTGTTTGATGGTGAAACCGAACCCGAAAACGCCTGTACGAGGAGGCGGCGAGGAAATAGACGAGCTGTTGAAAAATTGGAAAGACTGCCCACTGCCGGGAAAGAAGCAAAAGGCGCCAGAGCCGGGAAAGAAGCAAAAGGCGCAAGGGCCGCTGCTGAAGGTATGGAAAACGAGGTCTGTTTTCTGGGACTTGCCGTACTAGAAGATCCACCATGTGCCTCAGAGCCTTGATGTCATGCATATCACGAAGAACGTGTGCGAGAGTCTGCTTGGTACCCTGCTCAACATGCCGAGAGGACCAAAGATGGGCGAAAGCAAGGGCATACTTGAAATCAATGGGCATCGTGCGTGAGCTTCACGCTAATGATGATGATGATGATGAGGTGAAGCGGACACGAAGAGAAAGTCGTCGCAAAGGCAAAAAGGCCAAGAAGACAGTGAAATGACTACCCTCCCGCGTGCTTCACTCTAAGTCGGGAGGAGATCGAGCAGTTTTCACCTGCCTCCTAGGAGTAAAACTTCCTTCTGATTACGCTGGGAAGATAAGCAAATACCTAGACCCAGAAGCGAAGTTCAGCGGATGAAGTCTCACGATCGTCACGTCTCGATGACGCAGATATTTCCAGCTTGCAATCCATGGGATCATGGGCCAGCGCACGTCTGTGAAACGCTAATGGGCCTATGCAACTTTTTCGACATCATCTCTCGAAAGTCGATTGGCGAGAGGCAACTCAGAAGGCTACAGGAAGATATCGTGGTGATACTATGCGAGCTTGAGATGTACTTCCGCCCGCATTCTTCGACGTTATGGTGCATCTGCTGGTCCATATCGTGGAGGATATCATCCAACTCGGGCCGACGCGTTCCTGCTGACAGATGATGCCGCTCGAAAGGATGAATGGTGTCATCAAAGGATACGTTCGCAACATGTCACGTCCAGAGGAAGTATAGCCGGGGCCTTGACCAAAGAGTGCATCTCCCTCTGCACGCGAATTATCTAGGCATCAAGAACCCGTTGGTCTGCCCGTCAGCGGGCACCTCGGCAGGCTCGCCGGATGGGGTCACCGAGAGGGTCGCAGCGAAATGCATGTCGACTTCGAGGGTCGACTACCGACTTTGAAAGAGCAAACCTAGTCGGCGCTTACAACACATAGACATGGTCGATCCTTGGGTGGTAGAGCACAAAACCTTTATTGAGAAGGCGCATTACAATGACCGAGGCCAACAGAGGACGGACGGAGATATAATCAAAGAGCACAACTCATGTTTCCCGCGTTGGTTCAAGCAGAAGCTTCTGTCGTACCCTTTACATGAGGATTCTTCGGCGGAAGAACAACTCATATTCGCCTTGTCACAGGGCGCCGAGCACAACCTGATGACCTATGAGGCGTACGATATCAACGGCTACACATTCTACACCGAGAACAAGGACATGAAGAGCGATGCTTATCAGAACTCCGGGGTAATGACGGAATCATACACCGGCAACGACAAGGATAGATACTACGGAATTATCGAGGAGATCTGGGAGCTGAGCTACGCTGGAGAGAAGGTCCCAATGTTCCATGTCAGATGGGCCAAGAGCGTCCTAAAAGAAGACCGTTATTTCACCACCATGGTTATGCAAGCCAAATCAAGATCATGGTATAAGCGTCACCCATGAAAAAATGAGCCATGGGTACTGGCTTCCCAAGTGGACCAATGCTTCTTCATTACCGACCCGTCAAAGCCCGGACATGTTGTCGTGAGGAGAGGCAAAAGGAAGATCATCGGAATGGATGGAGTAGCCAATGAGCAAGACTTGACAAGTCTGACGGCACCGAAGATCGAACATGACGCATTTGGCGATGAAGTAGCAGCACACACCACAAGAAGAAGCAGGACCAACCTACCTAAAGGACGTCCGTTCCACAGAAGAACTCCATTTGTGAAAAAGAAGGGCAAGAAGATTGTGAACAGATAGCTAGCTAAGATCGATTGTATTTAAATCGTAGTCTTCATTTCTCAATTGTATTTCATGGGCACTTTTTGATATCATAAATATTTTTAAATTTCATGGGCACTTTTTGAATTCATGAGGACACTCGATCTCGATCCCCCTCCATCTCGATCTCGATTCCCCCTCCATCACGATCACGAACCCCTCCATCTCGATCCCACCGCACCCTCCCCGCTAGCTACACCGCCGCCCGACCCACCGTAACCCTCCCCGCTTCCACCGCCGCCGCCGAGCACCCGCCCCCCTACACCTCCCCGCTCCACCGCCAGCAGGCACCCCCGCACCTTTCCCGCTCCACCGCCGCCGCCGATGATATTTTCAAGTAACAAATTTGAACATATTTTTTTAAAAATTATTACTATTTTAAAAAAAATATTACTGTTATGATTTAAACAAGTTTGAACATATTTGAACACAAATAAATATCAAACAGCATTTAAAATGCATAAAAAATATTGGGGAGCTCGGGAATCAGACCGGAGACCTCCTGGTGTGTGTGCTGCGTGCTGACCAGTCGGGCAAGTGGGGGGGTTCTATAGTGGATTGGGTTAGGTGTAATATAACCAGACCTGCCAGATCGACACTTCCTTTCTCTCCCTCCACCGCGCCGCTCCCTCCCTCCACCGCGCCACCGCCGCTGCCCGGACCCACGGCGCCGCAGCCGCCCCTGCGCCCCCACCGCCTCCTCTCCTTCCTCCTCGGCGCCGCCTCCCGCCGAGCCTCCTCGATCATCTCCGCTCTGCCCCCACCAAATCTCTCTCGTGGAGCTGCCCCTCGACGGCGGCTAGCCTCGTCGGACCCAGCCTCCTCGACGTGGCGGCACGAGCCTCCCAGCGTCCTGGTTAGTCTCCTCCCTCCCTCTCTCCAGCTCATCCCCATGCCCCAGCCCAGGCGGCGACCTAGGGTTAGGAGCAGGAGCCACGCCCGCCGCCGCCCGTCGTGCCTTCGCTGCTTCTTGCGGCCGCCTTTCTCTAGCTTCCCCTCGGGATCTGCCATGCATACAGCTGCTTTGCTAAGCCTGTGGCCTCCATGCCCTTTGCTTCGTGTGGGAATTTCGGTTTTGGAGGAATATGAGTACAGATTTATTATGTTTGTATTTTGCATCAAGGTTATATATATAGTCATACATAGGTTGCTCATATTTAGAGAGAAAGACAAACGATTCTAAAGGTACATAGCAGGTTGGGTTTGTGTATATACATTGTTGTGATCCTTGGCATGCTTTCTTTAAGCGTGCAATTTCTATGACATGGAATTGAGTTATAATTTTATAGGAGATGAAAACAAGTAAATGTATCTTCATTAGAATAACATGTGTTTTGCTATGTCAAGACATTAAATCATGGGCTGGGAACAAACAATATATTGCATGCTCAGCGTATTTTGTTTACATTTCTCTCTTTTATTGAAAATATAGATTTCATGTCAGGTTGGGAGATTACATTTTTGTGTCGCCCATTAGGTCCAGGACTGATAGGGTGCCACTTTTGCAGTTTGAGCAATCTTGAACAACATAATCGGCTGTCAAGTGTCATTTATACATAAACTTCGAGGTGACTATGCAACATCAATCTAGTTTTCTTGGAAATTCTTTGTTCATCTACCGGGCACCGATCTCGCTTTTGTTATGTAGTAATTTTATGATTTATTTATATAAGTTTGTATGAACACATGAACAATTTTAACCATTACGAGCGAAGCGATTGATTAATGCATTTAGATCACCTTCGTACATCCATGTTTTGTGCAATAAACATACCTTACATACATATTCCAGTAATTCGTATATGCCACTCCTGTATTTTCAATGAAGTCATTTATATATATATCATCCAAGAAAATAGTTCATCAATAGTACTTCAATGCACCAGTAGTTTCCTCAAATCTTAATCAAGCTAAATAGCTATTTAATGTGGGCATGTGCTGCCACACTTCTTATTTTATATATCAAGAAGTCTGGACTGCTTGGTTTATTTTCCTTTGGTTCCTTTCCAGGTATCTGGTCTGAAATCCATTACTTCTAAGCATTTAGCTTTAGCAAGTTAAAATATCAGTTTCATACATTCTTTGATTCCAGGTAAGCATTTTTCCCCTACCTTCTATCTTTTGCTACTGTTATTTATTGTATCCATACTTTACATTAATTTTGCTGAACATAGAGTTCTGAAGGCTGACTATCCTGTCACTTCAAGTGATTGTGGGTTGCATTATCTTATCTTATTATATGTTTTTAGTTGATTATTTTTGTGTCTTCATTTGTTGGTGGGATGAAGGTTTGGAAAACTGGAAACCATGGTCCTTAAAAAGATATCTACAGAAATATAATTGGGAAGCGCTTTTGACTCTCCCTAGAACTGTTGGTATTTGAGTAGCTAGATGTAGAAGGGTGAGGAACAACACAAACTTGAAAAGTAGAAGCAATAGCTAGTTTCAGCTTAGGGACCAATACCGTGTGTGTTGTTCCCTTTGTTTATCTAGAGCCTGATTCATGTGATGGTGATAGCACGATAGGGCAATAGATTTATTTTGGTACAAGTAAACTGCCTTCCACCCAACCAGAACTAACATTGCATCTAATTAATAAATTCACCAAATATGCAACATATATCCCAAGAGCCATCCTGTTCTTGCTACACCCAATATTTACTTAGGGAAAAGAAAATGCAAATGGCCATGTTGAAACAGCTTTTCTAGGAAATTGTCATGAAACATCCCCCACTTTAGTTACAAGCATTGCTGCTCTAATCGGTTGGGTGCGCATTAAAAATTCAGTCTAAAAGTCAGTTAAAGTTTCAGTTTTAGAGTAATTTTCAGTTTGTAAAACTGAGAAGCGTATTTTTCTATTTTGAAACTTAGTGTAACACTTCAGTCATGCAGGCTGTAACTTGAACTTGAAGAACTCCTTAGATAGTTTTTTAGTCTCCTTATACAAAACAAGCAGAAGTTTGAAACCTATTTCTCCTAAGCAGACACTGAAAAATTGCAGATAAGTAGACACTAAAAATTGCAGCCATGTCAAAGTGTCATTTCATTTGGGAGCAGTAACTATAAGAAAAGGAAGTGAGTTGAATTGCAAAAAATGGAAGGTGAAATGAAAAGAACATTGCTCTATGTGAAAAGTGTATGTGCAATCTACAAATGTGAAAACTGTATGTCTTGTCATAGGTCTTTGTGCTGTCAAAAACTGTATGTGCAATCTCCGAACAATTATGCTTATGTGAAAACTGTATGTGCAATCTCCAAATGTATCATCATAATGTAGGTGCTGTGTTGTGTGATTCTTCATGCCGAGAACTTCAACTTTTTCAACTTGTTGGACTATATGTTCATTGGTACTACTTGTGATGTCAATTTTGTACTACTTGGGAATTTTGTCAACTTGTGATGCTGCTGTTGTACCCCGAGAGGTCCTTGAGTTTGCCGGAATGTCGATTAACTTCCGTTATGGCAAATTCGGGTACTCCATATGTCCTATTTTCAGCAAAGGTCATGCTGAAATTTTCCGTGAATTTTAGCATGACTTTGCTAAAAATCGGACATATGGGGTACTACTACTAATGCATGGGCCGGGGTATCTTAGTACTTAATTAAGTAGGATCAACTGCCCCATTATTCTTGCTGCATTAAACCATAGGTGGCAATAGAGCCAAGTGATTAGGCCCAACTTAGAATTCTCCTTAGCATCGATAAACCCTAGATGATAAACCCAACATATGTGGCAATAGAGCCAAGTGATTAGTGCCAAGTGATTAGGCCCAACCTAGGGTGCCTCGGCATCGATAAACCCTAAATGATGAAAAGTTAACTTAGCATTTAGGTTGCCTCCGCGTCGACGAACCCTAAATGATGAAACCCTGGCTGCCCCGGATGCCTCGGTGTCGATGAGAACCTAAATGATGTACGCTTAGTCTTTCAGGGTGCCTCGGCGTCGACAAACCCTAAATGATGAAAGCTTAGGCTTTTAGGGTGCCTCAACGTCGACAAACCCTAAATTATGAGACCATGATCTTGTTCCTTGACAATAACCAACTTTTTGACCAAACTTTTTTCCTATTTAGAGCGAAACATGGCCCTAACGATGAGGCCGGTGGTTCGGGCGGCAAGCATTCACAGGAGCTGTCCCGGAGATGGAGGAACAACCTCACCGCTATGAGGGGCCTTGCGGAAGACACCAATCCTGACTACACAACCCCTAGTGGCGCTTGGGATGACACCACCGATGGTGCCGCGAGGATGCCACCATCGATGATGGCGGGCGCACACAGATGGCACCCAACGAAGAAGCAAAGGAAGGGCTGGGCGCCCGAACAGCTCCAGCGCCCTCAAGGAGGAATTTACTCAAGTGGACTCCGGCCGGGCATCCAACGGAGCCCAAACATATAGTCAAGGGGTACTCGTTTCAGCTCGGGTGCATTCTCCGAGCACCGTCTCGATCAACATCGAGAACCTTAGGCATAAGGACCACGGAATTTGCGCAACCTCCTCTTCACGAAGCTGCAAAACGATACAAGTTCCCCGGGCCGAATTTGAAAACACACGCCTCTCAGGGAATAAAGTGAACATTGCCGCCCTCACGAGGATGAGCACGGCCCTGTCTACTTGGAGAAGCGCGGTGAAGAGAATGATTGATAAAGGTGATAGTTATGAGAAGATCAAGGCGAAATATCCTTTGATGAGCGAAGATGAGTACAAGGAGTTCAAGATCAAGTGCGAGAGCAAGCGCAACCCTCTGAATCAAGTTAGTGGGGAAAGAAATCGGGAGTTGAACTTAGGGGAACACAAACTTCGGTCCGGCTGGGTTCTGAGTGGCGGAGCCTATATGGGACAAGGAGGACGCGGAGCGGCAGCCGCAAGGTCTACCGCCCGCTTCGAGAAATACAGCGGTGACAAGCGAGACCAGGAACTTTGTCGGGGCCGGTACAAGGTGGACCCGATAACAAAGGAGCTTACCACGGATCCGAAGACCAGGCGCTTGAGCTTGTTCTCGTGAGGAATACACCCCGCCAGTAATTAGCTCCATATGGTTGCACTCTCTAATTAATCCCCAATATTTCTAAATGGTTCACGTTCCTTTCGCGGGACACCGAAAGCGATGGCCAGCTGGGTCGTCTCAGAGCTCCTTCGACACCCCTTTAAATAGGGCATTGAACGTAATGAAAAGAAGGATAAGCTCAGTAAGCCGGCGTCGGCTGGTCGTGGTGGCCGGCAAAGGCTTGTCCACAAATGGGGTCATACTATACCACGGGTGTGCGGAAGGAGAAAAAGACCAGCTCGAAAGCCGACGTGCAAGGTTGAAGCACTCAAGGCACAAGTGGCGCGGATTCGGAGCTTGTCCGAGAGCAAGTGGAACAACAAGCGGGAACGAAGCTCAACACCATGGTGCCTATGTTGATTTATGGGTCGACAGCGTGGATTGCGGGCGTGACGAGGGGCCTCCCCAGTTCCTCACTTTCACGGACAAGAATCAGACAGCTGCAAGCGGCGCCATTTATTGGTGTCTCCTACACGGCGCATTGGTGTCTCCGGCGGAGGTGGTATTCGTGTCTCCGCGCCGCAGTGACGGCATTGGAGCTTAATGAACACTGGTGTATCGCCGGCGGCACCTCGCCGACAAGCGCCCCTCCGTCATTGCATGCCGCCGTTGGCGGTGCCTCGACATTAGCCGAGCTCGTGACATCATCACGGTAACTAAGCCTCTCGGTCGATGAATTCATCTCCTTGCCTTTGGTAGGGCATCCCCGACGCCCTACATGTTTTCGCAGGCGCCGCCGACGTTCCTTGCACTCTTACGCACTTTGTGGGCGGCGAGGTTGTCGATGTCGCCAAGCGGCGTAATCGTTCAACCGGGCAACCGCATGTTCCACGGTAATCCGATGGCACCCACAATGTATAGGGTTGAAGTGGTTCGGGTGCTGCCAGGCTGCGACGAGTTGTTACCTCTGATTCGACCCGCTAGGGCCGACGAAGAAGATGAGATGACCCTCAGTGCCTGCGTAAACTGGCCCCTCCTTTGGCCGAAGAGCCAGATTCGTTTGGGGGCGGGGGACACCACCCCACAGACAAGACCGCCCGATCGTGCGGCGCCAAGCCATGGCAAGAATACATAACGCTACCGGACCTGCGGACATCCCTATGGCACGGGATCCGGACAGCCCTATCAACACGAGATCCGGACAGCCTATGGCACACGGGGATCCCGGACGGCGACGACAACAACGACGGTACATTTATCAAAGTTGATAAGTACTTTGCCGAACATGGGTACGCTGACGAGTTCTGCGGCCTCTTTCTCAAGAACCCAACCAAGGCGACCGCGATCTAGCATTTGATGCGGCGGAGAAATCCAATTGCAACAAAGCGCCGTCTAGCGTTCGGTTCTCGTGACACGCCTCCAGATCCCGCCTTCACCGAGCCTCAGATAGCTGAGGTGCGAAATATTATCAGCCCCAACACGCTCAAGAAGGCGGCATGTGAGCAGAACTCGGTCCCATTACAAGAGATCAAGAAGAAGGGACGGAAACGAAAGACTAACAAGGCGCCCGGTGCGAGCGGCCCGGCACCGAGTTCGATCCGTGCTCAGGACGGGCCACCTTCACCTAGGGATATCTCGAGGAGCGTGCATGTGGCGGGTAGGGCGATGCTACCGCCAAATATGCTGAATGCTGCGACCGGTGCTATGCGGAGTCTGCACGACAGTGTTCTTTCTTTGGAGAAGCGGCGTCTGAGAGAGAATGATGTGGCATACCCGGTTTCGTGGCCAAGGTGCCGAGAGAGGGCAAGGGCTTTGTGGATGGCGACATCGGGAATACGATCGTCCTGCGGTTTGATGACATCTTTGCTATGTTTAACCTTCATCCGCTGCACTACACCTTCGTTCGGCTGTTTTATTTGAGTATGGAGACGCCGGATCATTAGAGACAAGACCGGACATCGTGATAGTCGACCCCTTCTACATGCGAGCCAAGCACTTGAGCGGCTGGGGACCGCCAAGTTGCAAGTTCACACCTCAAGGCGTCATTACGGCAAACCGAGATAAGGATAACTTACTTGTGGCTTACTTTCCCGAGTAAGTCATCCCTTAACCGCCCCGTAACATATGATTTCTTAGATTTTGATCGTTCTTTTTTTTCTAACATTCCGTGTTCTGTGCAGTGACACACATTGCACACTCATCCTCCTAAGCCCGAAATATTCCATGGCCACGTATTTCGACCCGAACCGTAACTCCAAGATAGACTACACAAATGTCAAGAAAGTTCTTGATGATGTTCTCCTGCCACGCCAAATCTGGAGGCACCTTCACCAGGGCAGTTCGTAAGTACGGCAAGCACACCTTCTCACACAATACGAAGTTCTGCTGTGTCAACCAGCCGCCTGGCTATGCCTACTACGCCCTCCATCACATGCGGGCGATCGTAAGGAACCATCATCACCTTCTGCTACCAGATAGTCTCAAAGATTGGGCCGCGAGGTTGTCGGCAACCCAGGGCGCAGACCTCGTGACAAGAATTCTTTCGCATCGATGGAGTTTGCGGACATCATCCATCAAGATGTCCTTCATACCTCGGGGCAGTTCTTCCGCAGATATCAACCGTCCAACTGTGAGATAGATGAAACGCTACAAATGCAGGGTGACGACAACCGCGCTTTCATGACCATCACGACAGACGGCGTCTTCATCCACGCTCCTGTCGGATGAGTCGAGTCAAAAGTAGTGATGTGTAGTTCTGAAACATTTATTGGCTCATGTTGTAATTAAACTTTAATGAATTCGTATGTCTCTTGGATTTGGACAGTCGTTCAACTTAGATGTAATCGATGCTATTTATTAGTAGGACCATGAATCGTGCTATTAATGTCTTGCTTTTCTCTTCGATCCTTTTGTTGCATACTTACATATTGCTTATGTATTGTACGTTGTTTGGCTTGTGCATAGAGATGCCGTGCATGTCGTGGTACAAGGGTAAGGTTCCCGGAGTCTACGACATTTAATCGGGAGGAGTGTTGAGACAGGTTCACTTTGTTTCAGTGATAACAGATTACAAAGGGTACACCACTAGGGCGGAGGCCGAATCTAGATACGCCCGCTATCTAGCGGAGAGAGGAGGGAGCGTTGGAGGAACCGGATGAAGGCCCAGTTTGATCGCGATGATGCTCATCGTGATGACCGCAGCTCTCTTCTATGTGATGGTAGTTTAGATGATCGATATCGACTTGTAATGTGAAGACAAACTCGATACTCAAGCTTGGTCTTGAGACTTGTAATGTTTTATCTTTGTTCGGTCTTTTGAATTCGGAGACTAATATGATGAATTGAATTCGAGACTAATCTTCTATTGTATTCGATGAATCTGCTGTTGTTGTGTGCTGCTGTCTATATTTTGTCCAATAATATATTTTGTAACACAGTGCAAAAATCAGAAAAGTAAAAAAAAACAAATATTCATACTAATGGCGCATCACCACCAGGTGCGCCAGTAGTGTGCCAAAGGACACTAATGGCGCATCATAACAGGGTGCGCCATTAGTATGACAAAGCACATGGTTACGTATGGCCTCGGGAGGCACACTAATGGCGCGTAATTGTTACATACTAATGGCGCACTAGGTGGTGCGCCATTGGTATCCAGATACTAATGGCGCACCAGTGCGCCATTAGTAGAAAATACTAGTGGCGTGATACTAATGGCGCACCGGTAGTGCGCCATTTGTAGGCAAAACAGGTGCGCCATTAGTAGGCCTTTTCCTAGTAGTGGAGAGATTTTGAAATTGAGCCATAAACTGGAAAGGAGGGAGTAGTAACTTTTGTCTCGATTACTATTTGTGGCCTTGTATCGATGCAAAATGTATTTTTTTATAGTGGCCTTGTATAAGTAAATGGAGGGAGTACTAACCAAAGTATACGTAGTAGGGACGAGGAGTAAACGGAGAGAGTAGTAAAAGTTTCTCCTCGTGTTGCGAAAGCCATCACAGCGTGGGAGGGAGCGTCTTGTTAAGGCGTCTGATAGTAGTAGTAGTAGTACTACTACTACTACTACTCGTAAGCAAGTTTCACCTCATCTTGCGAGCCACCGCGCCCATGGGTGGGGGAGACGGCGTACTAATTAAGCAAGCTTCTCTTCGTTCTGCGAGTTGACGTGACACATCATAAGTACTCCAGTGTATAGAGCCTTGCCTCTAAGGTAGGCCCCACATGGTTTGCCTCTTTTTTTAATTTAACATAACGCGTCAAGTCGCAATTTTTTTTCACCCGTGGTAGACGATCCTCCCTCCACCAAGTGGACAACCAGTACCGTGCAGATTACCACGTGGGCTGCCTTTTTCCTACAGAAATGAGCTCCACCGTGTACCCGCTGGTGTGGTTGGGAAAGAGGCGGAGTATGTGCGCGTGCGTGCACCTCTTCTCTTCGTGCACGTCCCCCACCTACATGGGTGTGTGTGAGAGATACGTACAAACCTAGACATAATGCGTGCCCATCCACATGCCTCCGCCCGGTCCACCACCACCACAACCACGCCTGACTCCTCCTCACCTTATCTCTCATCTTCCTCCCTCCATTTTTTATATACAAGGGCCACTATCAAAATTACAATTTGCAGATATACAAGGCCACTAACACTAATTGATGCAATATTAATGGTGTTTGCCTCGTGGTACTAGCAAAGGAGGACATTAATTATCCCTTGCATGCATGCGGAGTTTGTAAAAATGCATCTTGATGTTTACGTGCAATGCACGGGCATCTTGCTAGTCCATGAAAACAGCACATGGCAAAATTCCACGGCGAACGAGGGATTTGAATCTGTTGGGAGGGGCTGTTTGGATCTTGCCCGGGGTAGCCAAAATATTGGCGACCCTTTTGTCCACCGGTGCCTTTGCCACCGATGAACAAGGAATGGCTCGGGTGCTCATGCTGTCATGCATCCTCCAGTGCACACGTTGGAGATGAGCTCGCACGAGCTGTTTTTTTTGTCCCACAACGCCGCCCGAGCCTCCCGCAGACCGACCGGTGACCCCCAAATTACGCCATCCAACCGTAGCCGCACACATTATGATAGCAACTCAACCAATCGAACGAAATTCACGCAAACACGTAGACAAACTGATATTTCATATAAACAACAACGGAAATCATATAAAATACCGGATTTTCATACAAACATGACGGATTTCATTACATTCAAATGAACTACGCGGTGCTAGTTACGTACAGCACAGGTATATAATACCTGGTCTAAATAATTAAGCCCGCCCGATCGATTTACATTCCTCATGTCCGGCAGACGATCACCGGACTGCCGGGAGCCCCGGAGGTATATGCTTCAGCGCAAAGGACGGCTCGCTTCCCCACTGCCCAACTGATATCATTGGCTGGTTCCGTAAGATGATGGTGGCTGGCACCGGTTCGAGTTCATCACCGGCCACTACTTCGCCATGGCCGGCACCGGCTCGAGTTCATGCTAACATTCACCTCTTCCGTGGAGCCCATGCGGGGTCGACGAAGGTCCTCGCAACAAAAGCATCCGGCAAGACACCTGTTGTGTACGCTGGCGTCGCCTCCATGGTGGCCTTCATGGGACCCAAGCAGCGGCAGCCTCCCGTGTTCTACTTCTCCTCGATGATGGCGGCGGACGCGGAGGTGCTGGCCACCGACTTAAACTCTCCGCGCACCGAAGCCACATCGCTTGCATGGCGCAGCCGCCGGCATGGGAGTCTCGGCCACAAAACGGGAGACGCGTGGTACGGGCGGCGTGGCGTGCACGGCAGCAACGACGCCCGTCGCGCCGCTCCTTGTCGAGCTGGCTCGAGCGGCGAAGTTCTTGAACTGCGGCGCCGGCTTGGGGCCAGAATCGCTCCGTCGGGCGAGGGAGGGAGGTGAATCAATGAGCTGCATAGCTCGTATCCGGGCGGGCTACCCAGCCGGCTTGGATGCGGAATAACTACTCTCCGTGAAGCCATTGTAAGTGGACAAAATGGTGGAGGAGATAGGGAAGCGGCGAGGTGTGCGATTCTTGGCGGCGTTGGCCCTCGTTTAAATAAGAGATGAAATAGACGGTGGGCGGGAGGAGCTCGGCGGCATTGCGCTTAACGCTTGGCCGGTCATGAGCGGGCGTGTGTCGAGTGGGTTTCCGGCTTCCACAGGCGGCGGGTTCATGGAGGCGTTTGAATGCGTACGGAGGCGTGTTCAGCCAAGGCGTGCCGCAGTGGCGCCCTCGACTCTGACCTAGGACACCACGCCGTTCTTCCAGCGACGCAGGGCTCTTTGGGTGCATGGCCTGCATGCGGTGGGCCCAACGCAGGCAGCGCATAGCGTAGGAACCTTTGGTGGGCCAGGGCAGTCAGATGCGGGCATTTCATAACCCGATGATTGTTCATTGAGTGTGACGTCATCTTTTTCATGTAGATAAGCGATGTTGATAGCCCGTTCGATACGTTGTGATTCATAAAGACCGCTGCAAACATCAATGTTCTGCTTATCACAGATAAGATTGATTAATACCCGTAACAATCCATGTCCTTAACAAAGGGTGCATGCACGTATAGGTTGAGCATGTGTCTTACGTCGTGTGCTGTGTGCATGCAGGCGTGCGAGTGTTGCATGAGTGCAAGGTGCGCTTTCAGTGTTGCATGCATGGGTGTATGCGGCGTGTGTTCGTGGAGTGCATGTATGCGTGTCGGTGTTGCTGCGCTAGCATGCGTGCGTGTATGCGTGTCGATGTTGCACGCCTACATGCGTCGCGTGTCTTGCGTGCGCGTGCATGTGTACGCGTGCAGGTGAGACTACTACGTCGGTCGGCCCGACTTTTTCATCTCTGGTCATTAGATTTTCCAGCCGTTGGATATGAAATCAAGGGCCTCAGTTTATCATCAAACTCCACCCCCACCCCGAGCCGCCACCACCACCGGCGAACCGCCAGCCTCTTCACCGCTGCGGCACACGCCCCGAAACCACTCCCCACCGCCGGTCCGCTGCCGCACCGGCTATCCCTCTAGCCCCCGCCCCCTCGTGCCGAGCTTTTTCTTTGGGGATCCCCACCCCACCGCCCAATGAACGCCCCCCCAACCGCCGGTGACTGCCAACCAGAGGTCTCACGACTTCGAATACCCACCGACCACTAATTTATTACCATTTATGTCCTTCATATACACGCTGACGGGTGGGCCCTGGTAATGTGTGCTGCTGAATGTGGATCGTTTGACTGGTCAATTGACCGTGTTATCAACAAATTACGGAGCTGTATGGTGAGCCAGTGACCGTATGATCACCCTAAATGTACCCTATTTTATTAACACAGTATACACTCAAACTACCATTTTCTTTCTTTCATATACTGGCCGATGTGGGAGGGGCCCCCCACTGATTCACAGCGCCCGATGGTGCAACACT
Organism: Aegilops bicornis; assembly: GCA_021605145.1. Taxonomy (NCBI): domain Eukaryota; kingdom Viridiplantae; phylum Streptophyta; class Magnoliopsida; order Poales; family Poaceae; genus Aegilops; species Aegilops bicornis. The sequence goes on along the minus strand of JAHIAL010000024.1, from coordinate 1,026,705 downwards.
AGTTGCGCCACATGGAACGTTTGACTGGTCAATTGATTGTGTCATCAACATAATACGGAGTTGTACAGGTGAGCCAGTCACCATATAATCATGACATGTATTTGTTTAACACGGTACAGACGCAAGGACTCATATATACGCGCAAGCACTCACAGCTATAAGCGCACACACGCGAACCCTACCCCTATGAGCACCTTCGAGAGAGTGGGCCATCATATATGATCTTGAGATTTTACGAAGTCACCATAGGTGCCTCGTAGTCGAGTGGAACGTCTCCTCCCACTGAACATACATCGCCGGAAAATACTAAAATTAACACAAGATAAATGCGAGCACCGGGACTTTAACCTTGGTGGGCTCGATAAACCATCATCTTCTAACCATCCAACCACATGTTGGTTGGCAAGACAAACGTATGTGGTGACCGTGATGAGCTTATTCTGAAGTCCGGTGACCATATCGTGCTTTCGCTTCAAATACAATGACCGTAAAGTGTCACAACAAAATACGGAGCACGCATCAAATGCAAAGTCCGAAGTTGTCATCAACAAAATGTGGACACATATCGTGAGCTATATACCATTGTACTATTGTATATGCTTATTTTCTTAGTGGCCCATTGCGTGTGTGGTGTGGTGGGCACATCATTTCTAATTGTGGTGGGTCAACATCAAGACTCATGGGTCGGTTCCATCACGCACCACATATAGGTTGGTCCGTGACGTTTTATACGAAGACCCATGTGGAGGTCTTGGTGTACTACACTAATCTACCAGTGTCTCGGAGGAATCTATCCACACTGGTGATAAGACGACTATATATGATTTGTAACCCTAGGCCCTTAGTATGTTATACAAGCTTGGGGGCTAGTTAAATCGATAGTATACACACACGCACAATGCTCGGTATTCACGTGTACTTTGTACACACCCCTATCACTAATGTACAGTACCGTGGAGTAGGCTCTTTCTTCAAGCGCAATGGTCAGATCCGAACTAGGGTAAAACTTGCCTCAGATACCATCCAGCCTAACAACCAGGGGATATCCTACCGAATGACGATATGATGAAATCATATCTGCTAACTACTAAAAGAGAGGTGTGTCGGGGGGTGGGGGGGCAATGTGTGCGAGAGAGGCCTAAAGATAATGTGCGTGCGGGAGACACGTAGGCACATATATGTGCATATAGAGGGCTAGTAGAGACCGTGCATGTGTATATATGCATGTGAGAGAAATAGTGTTTACCAAGCTGAGATTACTGAAAAGAGTGGTACATAGTAGTCGAAGAGAGACAGAGAAACAGAGAGAGCATGTCCGTGAGACACCCCGAAACCCTGAGAGAGATACAGAGCATGAGAGAAACAGAAATGCCAAAGCATATAAAGTGTGTGCACTTATGCGTTAGATAGAGAGACATATAACGCGTCTGTGAGAACGGGGTGAGGCATAGTGCATCTACGTGTAAAAGGCGGTTCTACGCATTAAATTAAAATATAAATGGCATTATTATTTTTGGATGAGATCATGAATTTTCCAAATCGCGTATGGACGAAAATCAGTCTATCAGACACCCATACTCTATTGAATTCTAGCATGTGCATGTGTTTATTTCATATTATCGATCCATAGAGTGAGAGCGGTTTGAAATACGAGGGCAATGGATGCTTTTGCAATTCATATATAAACATTAATTAGTGCACTCCATGTTGTTAGTGTGAAGCAATTTATACATTTGTCACTTGCATGGATACATTCCAAATTGCTAGCTATGAAATAGAATACATGTCGAATTCAACATAAAGTGGGTTTCGAAGATTCGAATTCATAGGAAGTGCATTCATCTATTTGGACCCGAGATAATGGCATTTGTAAATCAGATGTAAAAGGGGGCATCAATCTTTGTTGTGAGTTTTAACATGCTATATATATTCATACGCATATCTAACTTTTCTTTTTTGCAACCAAGGAGATTATATCCGGAACCATGCATGAACTGAGGTAAGTTGCATATTTTTAATATATACTCATGTACAATGTATATTCAAACGTACCCCTCCATTCCAAAATAATCGTAGCTTTAGCATTTTCAAGAGTAAAGATTTGTGAAGTTTGACAAATCATGAAAGTTCAATTCAAGAGAACCAAAACGTTAATGTACGCTCCCAAATATTGAACGAAGCGCCAAATAGGCCTCTGGTCACCCGAAACTGCGAGACTAATGTTTTGGTGGCAGGAAATTACTATCACGACTGGCCCATGTAGCCCTATCGGCCCGATGTCCAAAGGTCTAAACAGGGGTAGGTTTGTAACTTCACCAAGCCTTGATCTCAAGCGCCTCGAAGCATTCATACACCGTGGGCGCTTAAACACCCAAGGCGCCGGAATAAATCTATCCATACATTTGGGACACTGACATGACTGTCCTACCCCAACCCAATATGTCCGAAATTTTTAGATGGGGGCAAAGTTTGTAACTTTCCCCAAATTTCAAACAAGTCGTCTCAAACGAACATTGTTCCCCTTAGTTCCCACTTCCTCCGTTTCCCCATTCATACTCCGTGGTAGGCGAAAACACCCTCTCCACCAGCCGCGAAACCCCATCCTCCTCCGTCGGTCCGTCCTCCCCCCCATAGCGGCCAATCCACCGCCGCCCTCCTCCATCACGCCGGAGCCGGTACCCCGATGTCTTCGTCCAACACAACCGCAACCGCAACGCCCTCAAGGACTTAGCAGCCAAAGCCGAGGAAGAGCTGCCTCCACGATGCCGACGCCGACGTGCGCCGTACCAGAACCACTCCGACCACGCCGTCCTGCGCCTCACTGCTGCGGCTCCACTGTCGCAACCGTCCACCGCACCAGAGCTGTTCCGCTACGCCATCATTCGCTGCCTCGGATCTGCTTCCCGCCCGCCCGACAGACAGCCACCTTTCCCACACTCAACAACTTGGCCATGGGTTCGTCCAAGGCTGCACCGTCCTCCACCACTTCTGGTTTCCGTCGAACAAGAAGAAGATTGTCGGAAAAACAGAAGGAGGACACATCACTGCCAACAGAAAGAGGTACTCATCTTCCCTTATTCATGCAAATCTTACGTCTTCGCTCACACCGTATTCATCCCACGAAAGAAACTAGTTGAGCGCTTCTTACTGCATCTTCTTCGTGATACTAAATGCACAAGGTTTCCTCCCTTTTACTATTTCACCTTTGCTAGAGGTCAGAAGCCACTTTGGATTTCAATTCGTGGTCGAACGAACCGCAATTAAAAGAAGCAGGACCCGCTTAGGCGCGCGGAGCACCTAGTCCGCCTGTTCCCCAGGGAAGCGGCACATGGGTGTCTATCATCGGGGTGTGGGGCGCCGGAGCTGCTTGCACCCGAGCTGGAGGTCGGCGGGGCTTGAATGGATGGCGGAAGTGCCAAGCACGGAGGTGCAGATGAGGTTGAGGAGGCGCATGAGCGGGGAGGAATACTGGGCCGATGGTCACTGGCGTTTCGAGGAAGATCGTCAACACTGACTGGCTGGAGGTAGATGAAGGCGATCTGCTCGTTCTTTGTACATCAGACGGTGCAGAAAAAATGGACTGACCTATTTGCTTTCAATGATCGTTATTTTCATAGAATCCTGTAGTAATTTAGTGTGCCATGCATGTTGTAGAGCTATCATATGTCTCCCCATCATTTTATTTCTCAGCGACCTACTATACGCTACCTTTACCTGTACTAATTGTGCACACACTTCACCCATACTCACACTATTGTTTTTTATGCATGGGTATTTCAGACTCGACGCAGTGAGTTATGATGAATGCAAAAGAAAAGAATTGAAGTCGCTCGGTGTAATCCGAAGACAAGCACTAAGCGTTCCAAGCGCTCTAATGGGTGCAAAGTGTCGCGATTGGAGACGATGAAACGTAGCTCTGCAGTTGATGATCTCAATTGCGACACACAACCATCCTGGTGCTTGCTTTAACCCAGCATTGTCAAATGTGGTTGCATGTTGCATATGGTGTCTAGCTTGTATTGCTTCCAATTTGGTTAAATTGCATCTCGCTTACTTTACACATTATACCTTTGATAATGGCATGCCTTCCTGTTTTTGATACATACTACATATGTCTATTAACCATGTTCAGTACATCAAACTAATGCTCTTTTGTATTCCTCGTCAATCACTTATGATGAGAGTCACCGGGTGGAGTTCTTGTGAGACGCCTACTCGTTTAAAGAGTGCGGTGTCATCCTCCCACATGATTCTCAAGAAATAGCAAAGGCTAAATGAAGATAGTCAACGTAGCTCTCTAGTTGATCATCGTAATTCCCCACACCACCATCGCAGTGCTTGCTCTTACTTGGCGATGTGATATGTGAGTCGCATGTTGCATATGGTGTCTACCTTGTAATGCTTCTAATTAGGGTAAATTGCATACGCTTAGTTAACACATTATACAGCCGTGAATATGACATGCCTTCCTTTTGTTGGTACATACTACGTCTTTCTATTAACCATGTTCTTACATCAAACTACTTTTCTTGTGTATCCCTCATCAATGCTCCTAATTTGTTAAATTGCATCTCCTGAGCTTACACATTATACATGTGAATATGAAACGCCTTCCTGTTTTTAGTACATACTACATCTGCCTATCACACCATGTTCTTACATCAAACTACTGTTCTTGTGTATCCTGCGTCTATAAACTACGATGAGACATCCAGCGTGTGGGGTTAATATGAGACGCAATACTCTTATAAAGAATGCAATTTCATCCTCTCCACGTGATTCTCAAGAAACAGCAAGCCTAAATGAAGACATTGAGCGTGGCTACATGCACGAGGCCGCACTTCCCCTACACCACCATCACAGGTGCTTGCTCAAACTTCGCAGTGTGATGTGTGGTTGCATGTTGCATACGGTGCCTAGCTTGTAATGCTTCTAATTAGGGTAAATTGCATCTGCATAGTTTACACACTATACCTGTGAACATGACACGCCTTCCTATTTTTGGTACACACTACATCTATGTGTTAACCTTGTTCTTACATGAAACTACCTCTCTTCTGTATCCTGCATCAATCACTTACGATGAGTCACCTTTATTAGATTGCATATTGCATATTATTTCTACATTTGCCATGTATTGCTTCTAATTTGGTCAAACACATTTTTAGGGCACCCTTTTAATTTAGCGAGTGATATTGGTTTCATCTTTCATATGGTTTCTAGCTTGCATCGATTCTAACAAGTTCAAGCACCTTGTGCTTAGTTTACATTTTATAAATCATACATGTCAATATGTCACGCCCAGTCCTGTTTTTTCATACATATTCCATCCTATCATCACGGCTGCCTTACATGAAAGTAGTGTTCATCGATATCATGCATCAATGAGTCCCTAAGAGCAAATTTTATTCCTTTTCTTGTGGGTTTGACTTGACAAGGCAAAATCAAGAAAAGAGGAAGGAAAAAGTAAGGAAAGGCGATGATAGATGGTGGTCTCTCTGCTGACAGCATCGTAGACATATGTGCGATTCTCCTTGTACCGATAGTGCATTACAAAGGTGCAAGTCTCCGCTTCCCTACTCCACCATCCAAGGTGCTTGCTCTAACTTGGCGAGTGTGATATCTGGTTTGCATGTTGCATATGGTGTCTAGCTTCGTATTGCTCTAATTAGTGGAAGCGCATCGCAAGCTTACACATGATACATGTGAATATGATATGCTTTCTGCATTTTTTGGTACATACCATATCTGTCTATCACACCATGTTCTTACATGAAACTACTCTTCTTGTGTATCCTGCATCAGTCACTTATGATGGGACACATTTAAGTTGGCATTGTGATATTGGTTTGCGTCTTGAATATGATTTCTAGCATGTATTGCTTCTAGTTTGATGAACGCCACCTATGGCCGAGAGACAGTTTAACTTGGCAGAGTGATATTGATTGCACCTTCCATATGGTGTCTTGCGGTGTTTCTAATTTGTTGAAGTGCCTTCGCTTAGTTACCACATCATAGGTGTGAATATGTTAAGCCGTCCATTTTTTCGTACATATTCCATCCTCGTATCATGACATTGCCTTTCATCAGAGTAGTGTTCGTCAGTATCATGCATGAATGAGTTCTGAAGAGCGAATGATATTCCTTTTTCTTGTCGGTATGACCTCACAATGCAAAATCAATAAAGCTGAAGGAAATTGGCAATGCATTGGATGATGGTGGTCCTTCCGAGCAACTGAAAAGGAGGTTCTCTACAGATTCTACTCCGCCATCCTCCCAACAAGATTCACAAGATAACACAAGGCTGGAAGGCCGAGTCAATGTAGCTGTGTAGATGATGAGCACATCTCCCATACTCCACGATCACAGGTGCTTGCTCTAACTTGGCACTATTATATGTGGTTGCATGTTGCGTATGATGTCTAGCTTGTATTGCTTCTAACTTTCTTGAATTGCATCTGCTTACTTTACACATAATGCCTGTGAATATGACATGTGTTCCTGTTTCTACATCACACTACTATTCTTGCATATCCCGCATCAGTCACTTATGATAATGCACCTTTAACTCGCCACTGTGATATTGGTTGTGTCTTGCATATGATTTCTAGCATGTACTGCTTCTAATTTGTTGAAACGCCATACAGTTTGAACTTGGCGGTAGTGATATTGGTTGCATCTTTCATATGGTGTCTAGCTTGATTGCTTCTAATTTGTTGAAATGCCTTCTGCTTAGTTGCCACATCATAGGTGTGAATATGTCGCACCATCACATTTTTCATACATATTCCATCCTCGCATCATGTGTTTGCCTTTCATCGAGTAGTGTTAAATCGTGTATCATGCATGAATGAGTTCTGCAGAGCGAATTTTATTCCTTTTTCTTATCGGTTTGACTTCACAATGCAAAATCATTACGCTGAAGGAAATTAGTCCGACAGTGGATGATGGTGGTCCTTCGGAGCAACTCAAACAGGGGGTCTCTACAGATTCTACTCCACCATCCTCCCAACAAGATTGCAAGACAACACAAGGCTGGACAGTCAACGTAGCTGTGTAGATGATGAGCACAAGACACTATTATATGTGGTTGCATGTTGCGTATGATGTCTAGCTTGTATTGCTTCTAACTTGAATTGCATCTGCTTACTTTACACATAATGCCTGTGAATATGACACGTGTTCTTTGTTTCTAGAACATCGATGTACATGATGAGCAAATCTCCCTACTCCACCATCACAGGTGCTTGCTCTTACTTGGAACTGTTATACGTGGTTGTGTTTTCCGTAGTGATGTCTAGTTTGTATTGCTTCTGATTATGTTGAATTGCATCTCGCATAGCTTACAACTTATACCTGCATAGCGATCACTTACCCATAAGACACATTTAACTTGGGGCTGTGATGTAGGTTGCATCTTGCATTGTCTTCTAGCTTGTCTTGCTTCTAATTTCTTGAAATGGCACTTACGACGAGACACTTTTTACACGATAGACTGATATTGGTTGCATGTTCATATGGTGCCTAGCTTTCATTTCTTCTAATTTTGTTGAAATTCCTTCCGCCATCGTTTTTTTCATACATATTCCATCCTCCTATCGTGCGTGTGAATATGAAGCAGCTGTCTTTTGTATATATTCCATCCTCCTATCCTGCGCTTGCCTTACATCAAAGTAGTGTTAAATACGTATCATGCATCAACCAGTTATCTGAGCTAACTTCTTGTGGTTTTGACTTCATAAGGCAATGTCGAGAAAATAGGAAGGAAAAGAGTAAGTTAGGGGATGTTGGTGGTCCTCACTTTGACGCATAAGCGAGATCTCTAGATTTGCCCCTGTATCGCTAATGAAGTTGAAGTCCCAAGTCTACATGATGAGTTCATCCCCGTACTCCACCATCGCATGAGTGCTTGCTCTAAGTTGACGATGTGATAATTGGTTTCATGTTGCATATGTTCCCTAACTTTGTATTTCTTCTATTTTGATTAAATTGCACCTGCTGAGTTTATCGTTATACATGTGCATATGACATGGCTTTCAGGTGTCTAGAATACCTTTGCATCTATCTATCATACCATGTTCTTACATCAAAGTACTGCTGTTTTGTATCCCGCATCAGTCACACATGATTGGACGCTTTTAACATGGCAGTTTGATAGTGGTTGCATCTTGCATTGATTTCTATGTTGTACTCCTTCTAATTTTCGAATTGCCACTTATGACAACACACTTTTAACTTGGCAGAGTAATATTGGTTGCATCTTTCATATGGTGTCTAGCTTGCATTACTTCTATTTTCTTGAAAATCATACTCGCTTAGTTGCACATCGTATTTGTGAATATGTCATGCCATCTGTTTTCTTACATATTCCATCCTCATACGGTTATCTTACATCAAAGTATAGCTTGTCTGTATCATGCATCAATGAGTTCTGAAGAGTGATTTTATTCTTTTGTGTTGTGGGTAGAGCTTGACATGGCAAAGTAAAAAAAAGCAAGGAAAATAATATAGTAGGGAGTCTTTGTTACTGCGTCGGTGAAAGCGGAAAAGGTTCTGCCGTCGAGATTCTCATTGGTACTTATAGTGCATTAGAAGGTCCAAGTCACCAAGCTAAATCTACAAACACGGTATCACTGCTCCACCGGCTGCGACATCCGCTTCAAGCTCGTACGACATCTCAACTTGATTACTCGTTCGTTTGCTCGGGCTGGCAGGGTTCCCAAGCTGCCTTCACACCTAACACTACTTCGAAGCAATGCACGATAATAACAGAGACTTAGCAAGATCGGATGAACCTCATGAGCATCAACACCAAGGCAGTACTGGTGAATTCGAAAGAATCAAGTTGCGATTGCATGCTCCTTTATATGTACTCTCACAATTTGATGTACACTAACACTTTCCATATTCATTGTTGAACTAGCACCACTGCAAGGCAGTTTAAAAGCAGACATCGAGGGATAATGCTTGGCCAGATTAACAAAATCTAAAGGAGGAAGAATGGAGATCCATTTTGAGGCAGGTTTAAAAAGGCCACGTGATGCTACAGTAGTCAGCCAAGTTAGTATCGGAGGCAGCCGTTGCCGTTAGGTGTCATGCACGTATCCTGCATAGCGTGGATCGATGCGAGGAATGAGAAAGACAATACCCAGCTTTAACACCTTCCTTGACCATTTATCCGTAAGTAATGTTATTCATTGCAATTAGTAATATTGTCTTGCTCATCCCATACTTTCTAGCTTCCTCCTAATAAGACTCACATTCTTTTTTCAACAGATGAGGTTCAAGTTGGATCCGAAGATGATGCAACTAAACAAGCATGCACTCATGTTTTTGATGCATTACTGCTGACGATTTGTCGGTACCATCTTAGAAAATCTCACTTTGAAGGCAAGGCTAACAATGAAATCGCCCAAACATCTCAGTGGAATATATTACAGATGAAGACTAGATAGCCCTCGTTAAACAGCGAATTACGATCCAAAGTATCGTAGGCTATATGTATTTGATCAGACCACGTATTGAACTTGTATTTATGTATATGCCTTACAAGTGTATCTTCTTCTAGGCTAACTGTTTGAAGAACAAAACCAATCGTTCTAAAGTGAAATTCCAACAGACAATAGGATCTCGTAGCTATATTGCACCTTTGCGAGGCTTTTGTAAATAGTTGCGATTCTTCTTTTTTTTGTGCCATATTATACATTATCTATATTGACTTGTTCCAAATATAGAGGAAAGCCCTATGGACCAAAAAGAACCTGAACCGAATGCAAAAGGTAAATCTTCAAGGATTGCCACACCAAACAAGATGAAGGGCATGAGCACACCAGTTCAAGCCGATGTTGTAAGTCCTTACTCCTCACGCCTTAAAGTGATTATTCTTGTGATGTGTTCATTTAACTACTTGGTTTGCGATCAATGTCGATTACTCTGTTCACTTTTATACATAGTTGTCTTAACGTATCATTTCACCTTACATGGTTTAAAAGAGATGAAGGATATTCTTTTGGTCTTGATCTGTAATCTAGTTGTTATGTTCACGCATGCACACAATGATAAAATAGGCTGTTTGTTTTATATCGGTTTGCCCATGATATGAATGATGTCATACTATGTTCATCCTACTTTAAACCATGTCTCTTTATCCTTAGAAGTCAAGGAATGTGAGGAAATAGACAATACAGTAGGCATGCTACATGGACATATGTTCTGAAAGTGATTTTATTATGTAGTTGGCACTACAATACATGCTAATGTAGTTCACCAAAATAAGTTATGTATAAACGTTTAACCTACTTTGTTTGTTTTTTCTCATTAGTAACTTATCCATTTTACTAATCTACAAGTTCAAACTTTCGAGGAAGCTATGGAACAAATGATTGAACAGCCACAACCACACGAAGGTAGCGAGGCTACTACGGGCACAATGTCACCTCTTGCTGCGAGCAAGGCCAAGATCTCTCCACTAACAATGCAAAAGCACCTTCCTGCGTAATTACGGGTTGGTTGTCAAGGTAGCCTCGTCAAAATCGCGTCTTGAACAAAATCTTCCCGCTAGATAGAGTGATATCTCATCCTCGGGACACAAGTCCAATCCCTAATGGGCGTTGTTTCGGAAACAAGAATAGTGGTTGAGAAATGTCGTCCAAGATATGAATGGTTTTGAAACTAGACTACTCGGACATTAAGCCCGTTGTTCAAGAGCAATGGCGGAAAAAGGTGGAGATCGTCTTTGCTCCATCGATTCTACAACTGAAACATTAGCACTTCGTGTCAAATGTCTATGCTTCTATACATCCGATGGTGCTTTTATACGGAAGGATCAGTAAACTTTATGCCAACAGGCCTTTTGTTGTATGGTTGGAATTTATTTTGTTGTGATACAACATTTATGATGCCGCCCAGTACGGTAATTATGATGCTATTTTTGTATAGTGTAGGTTTATCTTAGTAATGTATTCGATTCGAAAGCTTGGCAGAGGGAGCCCAACGTGCCAACATTCATGGGGCCCATTCCAATTGGGCTAAAAAGCGATTACGGGCTGAAATTGACATGTAGCCCACTAAAAATATCGGGCCTAAATCAGCATAAGCTTTCATATTTTCTGTTAGGCCTGTGCCCATAGTGGGCCTTTAATGTGCCTAAACATATTTTGGGCCCTCGGTAAAATAGGCCGTTTCGAGGTGTAAATATCTTGAGCCCATAAAAAACATGGGCCTTTAATAGACCGGAAAGTGAGATTGGCCCCTGATTGTGCCAAATAACCCATCGGACTTAGCGGTAGAAATGGTGGCCCATTTACGACGCGGATCTTTGATGAGCGAAAGTGGGACCGGACCGTCGTCTGTTGACCTAATACACGGGCCTTTAACAGTGCCGAACTTCGGCGGGCTAGAATTATCGCCAATTTTATATGGGCCGTTAGTGGGCCCGATATGGAGTTGGGCCACATATGGCCCATGGTTTACGTCCCGTTAACAGGCCGAAAATGACAACAAGAAAGTGGCCCAGACCTATAGTGGGCCTCTAACAGCCGAAAGTTTTAATGGCACGTAAATGGGCCCAAATGAAGCGGACCTTAACAGGGCGGAAATACAGGGCCGTGATTGACCCAATTACTTAGCGGACTGTTAACGTGCCAGGCGAAGTGACCATGGGCGCGTCGATGGCAAGTTTAGGACAGGCCGTTGACGGGCGATTTCTGAGAGAATGTTGGGCCTTTAGTGGGCAGGTCCATTATGTTCTGCGAGAATCTTGTGGGCTCAGTAGTGGGCGGCCCATTGTGGTGCATAAAATCTTGTGGGCCTTTTCTTTGGCGCCCATTATGGTCTGCAAAATCTTGTGGGCCTTTAATGGGCCGGCCCATTGTGGTCCGCTAAATTTTGTGGGCCTTTAGCTGGGCCGACCCATTATGGTACGCCAAATCTTATGGGCCTTTGCTGGCTGGCCCATTTTAAACTTTAATGAGCCTCTGTTGGGCGGTCCGCGGTCAACATATCATAGGCCCATCTGACCCGTTGGATGAGTGACACCTGTGCCAACAGCAGAGCTTAACGCGATGGATCCGTCGACCAATGAGAATTTTACACGTGGAAAATCGGCATTGGTCGTGGTCGTTAACGGGTTATCGGATCCAAAATCCGACTCGATAGCTTAACGGCGTTCGTTCACGGTGGATGCTGCACGATGTCGGTCACCCTTGACGAAAAGCACTTACGTGACGCCGAGTTTATCGTCATGGAAGTGGACACTTCCGTGATGATAATTTTGGTAATGTCATGGAACACTTCTACGACTAACACATTATGACTATCTTGATTACATCGCCATAAATTTGTCATGGATGTACATGCACGACAAAAAATGCGACCTACTGTGACAAACACGTATCATCACGGAAGTGTATTTTTTTTGTGGTGTGGAGGAGGTCGACGGTGGATGAATAGTTGCTCGTGGAGGCTTGAGGAGGTCAACGGTGGAGATGAACAGTATCCCGTGGAGTCCCGTTTTACGGTACGCCATACCCCTCCCGATGAACAGGACCCCGTTTGACCGTGGCGGCTCCAACACAAGTCCGTTTCCTCTCCATTTTGCGGTACGCCACACCCTCCCGATCAGCGGGACCCGTTTCCACCATAGGAGGTCCAGCGAAGTCCGCTTCGCCCGTTGCTTGCGGCACGCGGACCCTTTCCCAATGAGACGAGAATCCACGTTTCGTTGTGGCGGTCGAACACAAGGCCGTTTCCTCCGTTCTGCAGTACGCCAGGCCTCGTTTCCATCGGCTGTTCTGTCCAAGCCGGTTGGCTCCTGATGAACACGACGACGCATTCTGTTCCGACCCAGCCGGTTAGCTCCCCATGAACATGATGACGACGCAGTTTCTCCGATCTGACCCAACCATGAACACGAGCCCTGGCCGGACGTATGCGCGAGTAGGCGTTCGAGACCCCGTCGGTATGTACGTGACGTGGTCGTGTTACTTTCTTGCACCTGGCGTCGCCGTAAAATGCTACATGCTACGTGCGGCGCCTCTACTACGACCGTGCGGCGCCTCTACATCGACCGGTATGTACATACACGTTAGTCGTAATGACCCTACGCCACATATGCTTCGACCGGTGGGTCGGTATCGAGCACTTCCTTGCGTGCGAAGATGTAGCTGGTGGAATTCCGACCAGGTCGGGGAAACATTTTTTGCAGAATCACGATGGCTCGTCCGATGGGTCCCTTCGCCGTGGTGGAGGAATAATTATTTCTTTATGGCGTAATTAAGGAGGCACTTCCTTCTGGCGTGATGGACCCAACTATCGGCCTCTCCACATACGATTACTTCCCGAGTGGAAGTCGTTCCTTGACCACGTTGACCATGCCATGCGAGCACCACCGGCGGTGGACGACGGCGAGGCCTAGGAAGGGGCGACGAGCAGGGGGAAGACGGCGGTGGAAGCTTACACGCAGGAAGAGGAGTACAAGGGTTCCTTTGGTTTGGCTGCGGTGTGAGGCTGCCGTCACGGCCCGAATAACAGGGTGCGGGTGAGTAGGCGAACTGACGGCCTGGCCAGCGTGGGAGTAGTAGAGGCAGGATGAGTCCTCCGGACATCACAACTGCCACGGGAGGCGGAGGAGCTGCAGCCATCGGCGCTGGTTTGGGTGGCTAGAGCAAGAAGAGCATAGGTTGAAGAAGCACTACGGTAGTTGGATGGACATCGTTGCGGTCACTTTGGAGCTAGAATCGTTCATATTGACTAAGTTGACAAAGCCCTCCGTCCCCCGTCAATTTAGTAGGCCCACAAGTCAGCCCCTCCCACGCCAGGGGGCTTCATTTTTTGTGCGTAATAAGGAGGTACTATGCGTGTCTGAAGATGTGGCTGGTGGGTCCGAGCTGTCGTTGAGGGGAACTTTTTCGGAAATCTGAGAGGCCCTTAGGTGGGTCCCGAGATGTCGATTGGTGGAATCATTATTTTGGCTGCGCGTAATAAGGAGGCATTTCATTGTGTGAGGCCGTGGACCCGGTGTCGGCCTCTCCACGTGGGCTCTGATCCACTTCCGATGGATGTCGTTTATTCTACGTTGACCACGCCGCGTGCGAGCAGGCGATGGTGACTTACGATGGCGAGCCTATGAGAAGGGAACGACAGCGGCCGGAAGACAGCGTGGTATAGCATACCCACACGTGGGGGAGTACGAGGTTATTTGGTTCGGCGTGCGTCACGAAAATAATAGGAGGTGTGGGTGAGTAGAGGATAGACAGGCTTGGGATGCAAGTGCGGTAATGTGAGGCTCGCTTGTGACAACCATGATGCTACCTCTTGAGCACTGCGTTGGTTTTCCCTTGAAGAGGAAAGGGTGATGCAGCAAAGTAGAGTAAGTATTTCCCTCGCTTTTGAGAACCAAGGTATCAATCCGGGTAGGAGGCTGGCTGGAGTCCCTCGTGCCTACACAACAAAATCAACTCCCTCGCAACCAATAGCGATAAGGGGCTTGTCAATCCCTTCACGGTCACTTACGAGAGTGAGATTTGATAGATATGATAGGATAATATTTTTGGTATTTTTGTGATAGATATGCAAAGTAAAATAAAAGCAAAGTAAAAAGCAAAGGAAATAACTAAGTGTTGGAAGATTAATATGATGAAGATAGACCCAGGGGCCATAGGTTTCACTAGTGGCTTCTCTCAAGAGCTTAAGTATTTTACGATGGGTGCACGACCATCAAGTTGAGCAATTCACGAGAATTGAGCATAGTTATGAGAATATATGAGTATGATCATGTATATAGGCATCACGTCAAAAGTCAAGTAGACCGACTCCTGCATCTACTACTATTACTCCACTCATCGACCGCTATCCAAAGATGCATCTAGAGTATTAAGTTCATGAAAACAGAGTAACGCCTTAAGCAAGATGACATGATGTAGAGGAATAAATTCACGCAATATGATAAAAAACCCATCTTGTTATCCTCGATGGCAACAATACTATACGTGCCTTGCTGCCGCTACTATCACTGGGAAAGGACACCACAAGATTGAACCCAAACTTAAGCACTTCTCCCATTGCAAGAAAGATCAATCTAGTAGGCCAATCCAAACTGATAATTCAAAGAGACTTGCAAAGATAACCAATCATACATAAAAGAATCCATAAGATTCAAATATTGTTCATAGATAATCTTGATCATAAACCCACAATTCATCGGTCTCAAGAAACACACCACAAAAAGAAGATTACATCGAATAGATCTCCACGAGAGTGGGGAAGAACATTGTATTGAGATCCAAAAAGAGAGAAGAAGCCATCTAGCTACTAACTATGGACCCGAAGGTCTGAGGTAAACTACTCACACTTCAGCGGAGAGGCTATGGTGTTGATGTAGAAGCCGTCCGTGATCAATGCCCTCGTGAGCTCTAACAGTGGCCCAAGAAGGGATCTCGTGGAGTCACGAAGTTTACGGGGTGGAATTAGGTTTTTGGCTCCAGATGTCGATCGTTTGGGAAGTGCGTAGGTATATATAGGTGGAAGGAGTATGTCGGTGGAGCAGGGGGCCCACGAGGGTGGATGGCGCGCCCTAGGGGGGTGGGCGCGCCCCCTACCTCGTGGCCTCCTCCTTTGTTTCTTGACATAGGGTCCAAGTCTCCTGGATCATAATATTCCTAAAAATCACGTTCCCAAAGGTTTCATTCTGTTTGGAATCCGTTTGATATTCCTTTTACTGCGAAACTCAAAATAGGCAAAAAATAACAATTACGGCTGGGCCTCATTAATTATCGTTAGTCCCAAAATAATATAAAATTGAATAATAGCCCAATAATGTCCAAATGTAGATAATATAGCATGGAGCAATCAAAAATTATAGATACGTGAGACGTATCCACAACCCGGCCGAGGCGGAGGCGGAAGCTGACGTTTCCTTGGCCGTTGGTTTGGGCGACTGGAGCGGGAAAGATCGAGGCCCGAAGAAGCACGATTGCCATTAGATTGACATCCAACAGTCCGGACGCTAGTAGAGTCGATTGTTGACTAAGTTTCTTTTTGAGAAACCTTGTGTATGCATGAACTTAAGTAGGCCCACAAGTCAGCCTCTAAATTCATGGGCGGAACAACATAGAGCCCATTTGCTAAATTTTTTATAATTGGCAGCCCATTTGCTAATTCTTAAGTAATTTATTACAGCCATTTTACGCCCAGGACCACGGTCAAAAGTTCAACCTTATTTTGCATATTTGGTGGAGTCCGAACTGTTCTAATCGAAATGATAAACCTTTTTTTAAGAACTAATTGATTTGCCAAAAAATCATTTTGTTTTTGTAAGAAAATAAGACGTGGGACAATTGAGTTGGTTTAAGGGAAAACCAGTGGAAAAAAATCAGCGCTGTGAGGAAAAACAACAACAAAAATAAGGATGTAAATATGAAAAGGGAACTTTCTGTATTTTCAATATAATGATACGTGTATGTGAACTAGTAAAACTATAGGTAGAGATTAGAACACAGCTGTAGGACATGGCGTTTCAAGAAGTAAATAGGACTGGGATGTGTGTTTGATTCAGTAAAAAAACTGCCTGCGGATGTTGTAAGACAAAATATAAGTAACGCTGGCGGGCCAGAGGCCAGTAGATACCTGCTGGATCGTTGTGCCCCATTGTCGTTATGGGATGGGCCTGTTAAAAACAAAACCAAGCCTGGGCAGTCTACAGCCAAGTTGAAACTTGCTCGACCTGAAAAATCAATATACCTGCTCAAAAAACGAGAGAATTCTGCAGGTACAGAGTGATAACTGGGATGCAGCATGTATATTGTTTTTTCATCGTGATAATAAGTGCATGCACTTGTTTCGAAAAATTTGGAGAACTGGGAATTCGAATGGCAGGTGCTTATACTACCATCAAATAAAAATCAGGTGCCTGAAAATTCGTTTCGAAACAAATGATTCAACTTTATATCCACGTCGACCCTCAGCATGATGGTTGGAAGCAAATGCCAAGTTCATACCGAAAGATCGTTAACAACAATACCAACTTGCGGATGACAAGGTAGTACAAGTACCTATACCAAACTAACTTATAATCTTTTTACTCCTGGCCCTAGTGTTCGTCCGGTAGAAAATCTTGCAGAGGACCAGCTCCTGCTCCTTTTCTTGCTCCAGGTCCCCGAGGTGGTATGCTTGGTGCATCACCCGCTTGGTCCACTTCTTGGTTGAAGTTCTTGTTGGTGTGCAGCACGAGAACCTTTTTGTTGCCGTCTGCATACCGTTGACCACCACCGGCAAGGTACGTGCCGCCGATCTTGTGCCACATCACAGCGTGCATGCCGCACTCCATTGTATCTTCGCGACACGCGTCGGCGTGCCCTTTTTTGACAGCTGGAATTGCTTGTGGAAGAAATGCTTTTCGTTAGGTCACTCAAGATGATACCTGCGGTATTATCGAATACAGGTTTTTAGTGTACGTGGTTGGCATTTTCATAACATCTTTTGGCATGCTCGCGATCACTTGTTTCACTTTTTTGTTAGCTGTCAAATTGTAATGGTGCTTCACTAGATCTGCGCTCAAAAAGAAAAATAGAGCTATAAACAAAGGAATATGTTTGTGCAAGGAGACGACCGATCGGTGTCTTACCTAGAAGTTTCTCATGATGGGTGTAGCATATGCCATGCTCGTTGTCGATGGTTGGTATGAACAAATCGATGAGAGGGTGAGATCTCGCGCTGTCAGCAGTCACTTTGGCCTCAAGGTGCTCGATCAGCTCCTAATCCGTGGGATTGAACTTGACGCCAGCCGGCAGCACCGGCCAATCCTTCTTGGACTTGCATCGGTTAATTCCAGTTATATGATACTCAATGTATGATCAATCGACTGTTTTAAGTGAATAATCAAAGATTTTGACAGACAAGTGGTACTCCAAATCTGAAGTCCACAATACTCGAAGACACCGCCGGGATTCTTGTGTCACCTCACGCGCAGCGTATTGTCACGTCAATTCAATGTGTGGACATGATGAATAATTTGTCCGACGTATACTAGTACTGCTCTTTGTACTACTTACTAGTGCGTATTTAGTGTCACATTTTAACCATAGGTTTAACTAACAAATGCATACTTGAAGATTAGCTATATATATATATATATATATAGTGTTACTATTCATCACCAGGGGTGCAGAAATAAGTTATTCTTCACCCGAGGTAATCTTACGGTCATTTCATAATTAAATTACGTTTGGAATTCAAATAGTTACATTCTTATTTATTCACTACGTAAAATTTGGCATAAAAAATAAAATATATAGGGCAAAATAAGACAAGAAAATTTACGGTTTATGTGTATTTTACACTCATGTTTTTACGCTTGTATTTTACATAACATAAAATATTTTTTTACAACGATTATATATTTTCTACGGTCTCTTTTAAATCGAGAAATAGGATTAAACTTACGAAACGTAAAATTACGGTGCATTGATGGTAAAATAGAGGGGGGTGAAGAATAACTATTCCTGAACCAGGGTGACGAATAGTCAATCCACATATATATATATATATATAGATATATATATATATATATATATACATATATTATATATATATACATATATATATATATATATATATATATATATATGTATGTATATATATATGGCTTCACACCGCATCTCCATCAACATTAACAGTACATCCTATTACCGCGGTGAGTTAGGATGCACTTGATCCCAAAAAGGTATCTATCCTTCAAACCGGAGGAGTGCTTCAAACTAACAACAAGACATAATATCGAAAAAAGAGGGTCGTATGCTATGCCAGAGAATACATGGCTCAGATCTAGATATCCGATGTAATCAAGGTGTGCATATTTCGCTGTTGGCATGAACCACATCAGCCATTACGTCGGGTTTGCAAAAGCCATCCATCGCATGGAAGCTTGATGCCTTTCACACACTGAAGATTATCTGGCAACAAGCTGTGTCGACGAATCTCTGGATATAGTCATTCATGAAACCCATGGTATGATGTGTAAACACAGTCCTCCCTGGCGAATGGAAGTTGCATAGCACAGTAATTGTTGAGGATATAACTACTGAGGGTAAACCGCCCAGGAGGGGCCGGTTCATGCTAAACTATACTGAAGGTTAGGAAGACAAAGAAGATGGCGCTTTACTGATAAGGCTAGAGGCCCAGAGCCCAGAGGCGGATTAGGGGCCCATAGTGGTGAACCGCCATGTTTGTATAACTTGTATTGAAAGTTAGGGAAATGAAGAGACCGAGCTGGACACTTGTATGAGCCGGCTCGGGACTCTGTAGACCGGCCGGGCGTCACCCTGGGTATGTAAAGGGACGACCCGGCGGCGGTTTAGGGACAGACAACAACAACTCAAGACTCAGGCAAGCGTATTCGCTCCCTGGTCATCGAAACCCCAATAATCCCATCACAAACTAGACATAGGCTTTTACCTTCATCGAAGGGGCCGAACTAGTATAACTCCCATGTCCCTTGTCCGGTTTAACCCCTTCAAGATAACCCGTAGCAATGGCTCCACGACTAAGTCCTTTCATGAGGACATCTGCCATGACAAATCCACGACAGTTGGCGCCCACCGTCGGGCTATCGCACGATGGTTTTGAGTGTTTGAAGGGCATCTTTGAAGGATCAAGGTACGCATACGTTGGCCGGATGACCAAGAGTCATCGCGGCAAGCTCTACATCAACGACGAAGGATGGGGCCCCGATGCCGGCTCAATCGAGTACGGGTACCGGATCCCCTTTGGCGGAATTCATGTCTTCATCGGCAAGATCGTGACCGGGCCTGAACCGTCACTGCAAACCTCGTCGAGACGGCTCAGCGTGCAAATCCTGCCCGGGTTAAGCACCGCCTGCACGTATGCGTTCGTGAGGGATGTGTCCATGGGATCGGATCTGAATCGGTGTCTGCAGGCGGGACGGCTGTTTATTCCGACGGCGAATCATCCACCAGTGAAACCGAGTCCTTATACCAAGTTCATGATGGTGTGTTTGGAGGCTATTCCGACGGCAACAGTATTCCGGACCTCCTTGAACCGCCGAGTCGAGTTGCTATCTACATGGCCGGGACACAGCCCGCTTTGCAATCATCTACATCAGCCATGATTTCTGGATCAGCGGCCGCAGTAGGAGGCCCGGTGCACCGGACGGCTCAAGTTCTTTCCAATCTGATGGATGCCTGGACGACCTTGTTAACAGCGGCAGTTGCCCCCGAGACATAGGATCGGCTGTCTGCGGAAGTTGCTAAGGCGAAGGACCCGGATAAGCGCGAGCTAAGGAGGACCTGGCAGCTGAAGATGCCAGGATGGATGAAGAACGGGCCGCTTTGGATGCCCAATCACAGCAGATACAGGCATAGAATTTCCGGCTCATGTTGGATCAGAACGCGTCAAACGACGTGATGCAAAGGAAGTACCGATCGGCGTATGCAGCCGAAGGCTTCAAGGATTAAATCTCTTAATCGTCAGGGCTGGGACGAGTAAACCGGCAATGCAAACCGAACCGATGCGCTCGAGCGGCGCTGGATCAACCACGGATAATGGAACCACCTCGACGGACGGACAACCCGCGCCGTATGTACCAGCACCACCGGGTCACTTTTCGAGCCCTTTGGATAACATGATTGCTGCGGCATCTCGCCTGGCAGCTATTCCGATGGAGGGCGATTCACTGGCGGCGATTGAGATGCGGCTGGCCAGGGATCTTCTTCGAACCGCCGTGGAGCAGCAGCAGGCTTATTCCTATAGACGAGATAGAATTCATTCGACCCCTCGTCCGAGCAAGAGCTATAGCAGGCACATGGATGATCCGGGAGGTGTCTAGTATCGCTCGGCGCTGTAATCCGGCGCAGGATGTGGTGGATAATCGCAGAGCACGAAGGGAGGCTGCTTTGGCAGCACCACATACGGGTCGCTATCAAACAGCCCCGATTCAGCCAGCGGCATCAGTGGATCGAGGCACCGGGCTTGCTTTCAGTTACTAGAGAGTGCCACTGTCTTATTCCGGCTCTCCGTAATGTGCGACTGCCTAAGGATTTCAAGGGTCCGCGTAAGGTACCAAATTACCTGGCGATCGCCCACCGAGGCGTGGGTCGAGAGTTATGAGATGGCAATGGAGATCTTTGGATGTGGATGAAGCGGCTGTGGCAAAGTATTTCACGATGATGTTGGAAGGACAGCCCGCATTTGGTTGAAAAACCTACCAGCCAACTCCATCGAATCATGGGATCGATTGAAGGCCCGATTTATAGCCAATTTCAAGGACACACCGCAAACAGCCTATGTCCATTGTGGATCTGGATGCACGTGTTCAGGGGAGAACGAGTCAACAACTCATTGGGTGCGCCCGGGTTTGAGAAGTTTTGCATTACGTCACACACCGGATTAATCTTGTTAGCGATCATAACGCTGGAGCGTAATTGCCGGTTTAAGTCACTAAAGATGAAGTTGGGATGGCTCAAGCGCCACTGCAATGACATGGGAACACTTATGGCGGCCTTGGTCAAGTATGCCGATTCTAATAATACCAAGGATCCCGAGTCTGATGAGGAGAAACCGGAGAAGGGAAAGAAGAACGGCGATGCAAAAGGACAGCATCACAACCAAGGAGGCCATGGGAATAATGGTAAAGCGCCAGCGTATAATTCAGATTTTGTGGCTAACACCAATATGCAGCGCCAGAAGGTAAACCGCCCAAAGGTGGAGGGATGAATCGAGCGGTTGTTAAACCAGCCCTGCCCAAAGCACAGGACTAAGGAGGCCCCTTCCACACATCTTTGGAAAGATTGTTATATTATGAAGGAGTTCAAAACCACGATCTCTACCGGTATGATCAGAGGTCCGGGGCGTGTTCAGGTCCAGGTTTTCATGGTAGTGGCGGTTCAAGCTACGGATTTCAATAATCGGGCCATCGAACAACCAAGGTGGTAATAATCAACAGAATAATCAAGGGAATCAGCAGCAGTCGAGTTATCAAAGTCACCCCAAGCAATTGAATGGTGGGCGTTATCATGTGTTCACTACTAGCCTGTGCAAAGCGATCGTAAGCTTCACAAGAGGGAAGTCAATTCTATTGAACCCGGCGGTTGCCACGCTATTCTGATGGTCCGAGCAGCCCATTGTGTGGTGCAGAGAGGATCATCCACCCCGGGTTGACAATCCGGGTCAACTAGCTTTGGTGGTAGCACCTCAGGTGGGAGGTTATAAGTTTACCAAAGTTCTGATGGATGGAGGGAGCAGTATCAACATCCTGTACTATGAGACTTTTCGTCACATGGGGTTGATAGATAAGAATCTTAAACCGTCAAACACTATTTTCCATGGTGTAGTACCGGGTAAATCGGCATATCCTGTTGGCAAGATCGCTTTGGAGATCGTATTTGGAGATGAGCATGATTCCCGATGCAAACGCCGACCTTTGAAGTGGTGAAAGTCCGAGCCCATATCACGACTGCTTTGGACGGCCGGCTTATGCAAAATTCATGGCAAGGCCCTGTTATATCTATTTACAGCTCAAGATGCGGGTTATAAGGGAACTATCACAAGACATGGAAGTACGAAGATCGCTTTGGAGTGCGAGGACGGTGAAGCGGCCTAGGCCGAGTCCGGTTGTGCTACTGAGGAGCTGAAGTTTTACAAAGACAATGTTGAACCGGCAGACATGACCCCTCTGAAGAAGCCCACCACTGAGCATGACCCAACCCTGACGTTCAAACCGGCTGATGAGACTAAACTTGTTGATTTTGTCCCTGGCGATTCATCCAAACAGTTTAGCATCAGCACCAATCTGGATTCGAAATAGGAAAGCGCGCTCATCGAGTTCATCCGTGAGAACCGGTACATTTTTCCATGGAAGCCTTCTGACATGCCAGGTGTACCGAGAGAACTCACTGAGCACACTCTCAATATTGATCCCAAGTTTAAACCGGTCAAGCAATTTCTTCGCCGCTTTAACGAGGAAAGATGCAAGGCCATTGGTGAGGAGGTAGCCCGGCTGTTGGCTGCTGGTTTTATCGTGGAAGTATATCGTCCCGAGTGGTTGGCTAATCCGGTGCTCGTTCTTAAGAAAAACGTCACTTGGCGTATGTGTGTGGATTACTCCGATTTGAACAAAGCTTGTCCGGCAGATCCTTTTTCTCTCCCGCGTATTGATCAAATTATTGATGCGACGGCGGGTTGTGAGCGCCTGAGTTTCTTGGATGCTTATTCAGGTTATCATCAGATTAAAATGGCAGTTAAGGACCAGGAGAAGACAGCCTTCATTACTCCCTTTGGAGCCTTTTCCTATGTCTCTATGCCCTTTGGGCTCAAAAGTGCCCAGGCAACCTATCAGCGTTGTGTGCAAAATTGTCTTCACACGCAGATTGGGCGTAATGTTCATGCCTATGTGGATGACATTGTGGTAAAATCTAGGAAGAAGGAAACCTTGATAGATGACCTCAAGGAGACGTTTGATAATCTTCGGTTTATAAAATGATGCTCAATCCGGACAAATGTGTTTTTGGTGTTCCGCAGCAAGCTTTTGGGTTTTCTTGTGTCCAACAGAGGCATTGAGGCCAACCCGAAAAAAATCAAAGCGATCACATCTTTGGCTAAACCGAAATGCATCAATGATTTTCAGCGTCTGGCAGGTCGAATTGCAGCCGTCAGCCGGTTTATCAGCCGTTTGGGAGAGAAGGCGATTCCTTTATACCAGATGTTGAGGAAGACAGATGATTTTGTCTGGAGTGACACAGCCAATGCGGCATTTGAGGATTTGAAGCGGCAGCTGGCTGAACCGCCCGTCCTTGCTGCTCCGGTTGACAACGAGACTCTGTTATTGTACGTGGCTGCCAATGCCCGTGCGGTCAGTGTGGCAATTATTGTTGAGCGTAAGGAGGCTGGGAAAGAATATCCGGTTCCACGACCAGTTTATTATATCAGCGAAGTACTGATCGAGTCAAAGCAAAGGTATCCGCATTGGCAGAAGCTGGTGTATAGAGTTTTTATGGCAAGTCGGAAGCTCAAGCAATACTTTCAAGGCCATCCCATCAAAGTGGTTAGTTCTGCTCCTTTGGGCGATATAATCCAGAACAGAGAAGCAACTTGCCGGGTTGCGAAGTGGGCAATTGAGGTTGGTCCACATGGATTGAAATATATGCCTCGAACGGCCATCAAATCTCAGGCGCTGGTCGACTTCATCAATGATTGGACCGAGTTGCAGGCACCAGAGGACAAACCGGACAATACATACTGGACTATTCACTTTGATGGGTCCAGGCACTTGGAAGGCTCGGGGCTGGAGTTGTCCTTACTTCCCCTCGAGGTGATAAAATTTGTTATGTTCTCCGCCTAATGTTTCCTTGTACTAACAATGCTGCAGAGTACGAGGCCTTACTCCATGGTCTCCTTGTGGCTAAGGAAATGACTTAAGTCGGGTTCGCTGTCTTGGAGATTCTGATCTAGTGGCTCAGCAAGTTTCTGGCACTTGGGATTCTAAGGATCCGCTCATGGCGGCTTATCGACGTGAGGTGGATATTGTGGCAGGTCACTTTAAGGGTTATCAGGTTGAGCACATTGACCGGCGCAAAAACGACGCAGGAGACGCTTTGAGCCGCCTCGGATCTCAACGTAAACCGGTACCACCCAATACCTTTTTAGATATCTTGCATAACGCGTCTGTTAAGCTGCCTACAGAGGAGGATTTGGCTGTTCCTGATCCGGAGGCCCAATTGGTAGCCGCTTTACACATCACACCGGATTGGACGATTCCATATTTGGCGTATCTGAACCGGGGCGAGTTACCAGATGATGAGCTCCTTGCCAGGCAGATAATCCGGCGGTCCAAGTCCATGGTTGTTCACAACGGCGAGTTACACCGGTGCAGTATTTCAGGCATATTCGAACGCTGTGTTTCTCCTGAAGAAGGGCAAGAGATTCTACGTGAAATCCATGAAGGGGATTGTGGTCAGCATGCCGGTTCAAAATCCTTGGTGGCTAAGGCTTTTCGTCATGGGTTCTTTTGGTTGACAGCTCATGCTAATGAGGAGGATCTGGTAAAGCGGTGTGATGCTTGTCAGAAGTTTTCACGTCGAGCTCATGTTCCAGCTCAAGAGCTACACATGATTCCCATCACTTGGCCGTTTTCCACTTGGGGGCTTGATATGGTTGGACCTTTTAAGCGCTCCAAAGATAAGAAGACCCACCTGTTGGTGGCGGTTGACAAGTTCACTAAATGGGTTGAAGCAGAGTCTGTGAAGTGTGATGCATCCAATCCACGGTTCAATTTCTCAAAAGGATTATTTTCCGTTTTGGTTTTCCACACAGCATCATCACAGATAATGGTACGAACCTTTCTAAAGGTGAGATGGAGGAGTTTTGTCAATGAGAGCACGTCCGGCTTCATGTTGCGTCCGTGGCTCATCCCCAGTCCAATGGTCAAGCTGAGAGGGCGAATCAAGAGATCCTGAAGGGTATCAAGCCCCGGCTTATGGTTCCTTTGAAGCGGGGCCGCCTTGAGGTTGTTGGGTGGAAGACTTACCATCTGTGTTATGGAGCATAAACACCACCCCGAACCGATCTACGGGTTATACACCTTTCTTCATGGTTTACGGGGCTGAGGCAGTCATCCCCAGTGATCACTACTAGGGAAAACCTTATACACAGAATCTTAGCAGCAGCGCGGTTTAAAAACAAACGCTACTGCTAATTAGCGAGAGCGAGCTTCGAGGAAACCGCTACTAATAACTCCGATAGTAGTAGCGCGAGTTTTACCCTCGCTACTACTAAGTGATTTCCACCATGCCTCCGGGACTAGTCAGAGTAGTAACAGGCGTGGGTTATAAACCCACGCTACTACTAAGTCGATAGATTATGGCGTGGGTTATAAACCCCACGCTACCACTACGCATCTGCTCCCACCCCACCAACCATCCCATGTCATGTCTCAAAAAACACTCAACGCCCAATCTAGATCCCCAATCCTGCCTCCGCTCCCACCTCTCTCCTCCTCTCCCAAGTCCCAACCCGCCATGGAGGGGAGGCCGCCCCACAGGCTCGCCCGCCGCCCTTGACGGCTGGCGGCGTGGAGAAGGTGCCCGATGCCAGAGGCTGGGAGCAGCCGTGGAAAGTACCGGTGCCGGGCTGCTCCGCCTCACCCGCAGCCTCCCCCTGCGTGCAGGCCACTAGCGCCCTTCACTGCCTGCGCCCGACAGCGCCCCGGACCGTCCCCGTCCCTTCGCCCAGTTCGACGGCAACCAGCTCCTCTCGGTGATGATTCGTCCCTCGACCTCCGGTCCAGTCCCTCGCTCGCCGTGGCCTCCATCCATGCTGAGGAAGCCATGGCGCCGGTGCAGATCGACGTGAGGATATGTGGAAACTCCCTCCTCCCTCATCCCCCTCGCCCTCCTGACTGAAGCATCCTCTGCCTTGTTTTCTTCTGATTTTTGTATTGGATGATTTGGAGATTGGCGAATCTGAAGATGACGGAGCTGGAGATCCTGGGCATGAACCGTCTGCGTCCTCTACCGCTGTCGGACGCCAAGATCGGAGAAAGAATGCTGCTCCCGCTCGTCTCCAAGCTCCTCGGCTACTCAATCGTACGCCTCCACAAATCAAGCTCCTGCAGGTTCGCTCCATTCTTTGCCTTTTGTTGCCTGAACTTTGTTGGTGATTTCCTCAAGATTACAGCATTGGGCACCCGTAGAGGAGTAGATTATTGTGCCATATGAATCCAAAGAAGCTGCGTTCCATGTGGCTGTTTTTGATTTCAGTGTCGGTGGGTGGTGTGAAGGACCTCAGGTTCTTTACGTGAGCCGGGCGTGCAAGTGCGCATAAATAAAGGGTTGTTTGTTTGGTAGCCTGGCCTGGTCGAATCCTTGGAACGGCATGACAAGGTCCACTGTACAATGCTAGGTGTGCATAAAACCAACAAAGCGAGAAGCCACCGGTGGAATTCTTTGTTTGTTTGCTCCATGGTCGTGTGATCCTCTGTGATTGTTAGTTTGTAGGCGTGGATGCTGCCAAATTCTCTCTAGCCATGAGAGATATAATTCTCCACCCTCCGAGGGCATTTGCAGTGTCTCACTACATAGCCGCTTGGTTGAATCTATATATATTGATTAGCGAGCATGATTCCTTGGTGCCACATGCTCGCTTCTCTCACCACCAATATTGCATTCTCGATCTGGCGGTTGACGACAAAAACATGCTCTACAGCCCCCACAGCTCTCACCCTAAAACTAAAAATCACAGGATCGGCGCTGCCCCACCGCCGAGCATGCCTCCTCCTCAAGCCCCGTGTTCGTGGACTTTGGCTGGGACCTACCATGGCGATTGAATGTTTGAGCTGGTGCATTGGTTCTGTGTGAATCGCTTTGGTTTGCTACCAATTTCAATGTCTTCCATCGGAGAATTATGAATGTTTGTAGGAATTCTTGTAAGGTCGCATATGAGGCATGCATAACGTAGAGGTTCTTATAGGTGTTGATATAGTTGGTCTTGACCTGCCTTTTGGGCCTTGACCAATTGGACCAAACAGCGTACTAATTTTTTGTTATTCTCTGTGCTTAGAAGAATTAATTTGCTATCAAGTTGCTTGGTAACGAGTTATACACTGCATTCCTAAGCTGAAATAGTTTTTGTAACTCAAATATATGGTTTGAGTTTCATTCAGTTATTTGTCACTTTTTAACTAAATATCATTTTGTAACTGAAATATATGTGTACTTATAGTGCATATTCGCATTGTATCGTAATCTTAGTCCATGTGTCTCCTGTATCATCCGGAGATTATGCTTCCTCTCCATTTATTGATAAAATCTATATGCCTTCTTGATGCTCATTTCCATCGATGCAGGATAATGAGTTGTTGAAGCGCATAGTGAATCCATGAGACCGCAAAGTGCAATTGCACGTTGCATTGAATATTACTCGGGAATAAGGACATTCCAATGGCAGATTAGCTCTATTTTTCCTTTTCATTTTCTTACTATTGGAGTGAGGACATGTAGAATGAGAAACTGTGTGGTAGCGTATATGGCAAGCTGTGTGATAGTAGAATCGTGGAATAAGGAATATGGCAACTGTGTGATAGTGACATTTTTCCATAACTATTGTTTCTTGGAATTGTATGCATAAAATGGAATTGGTTGATTTTATTTTTTTAAATCCGAAATAGTTGGTAGTAGCGTGGGAACAAATTGAGCGCCACTAGTATTTAGGATACTAGTAGCGCTGGTATTATAAGCACGCTGCTACTACTACGCTAGTAGTAGCGCCGGTTACGTAATAGCAATAAGCGGGTGTCACACACGCTAATACTAACAAAGTTAGTAGTAACGCTGGTCTACCCGCGCTTACTACTAACTATTAGCTGTAGCGCGATACTAATAGCGCGGGTCCCCGCGCTGCTAGTAGCCATTTTACCCGCGCTGCTAGTAGCCTTTTTCCTAGTAGTGGATATTCGTCATGACTCGCCTCGGGTTGCCAATTATGTTGAAGCGGATAATGAGCAAGCACGCCAAGAGGCGCTGGACCTGTTAGATGAGAAACGGGACATGGCTTTGGCTCGATCGGCGATTTATCAACAAGACCTGCGGCATTATCACAGCCGCCGGGTTAAGTCAAGGACCTTTCAAGAAGGCGACTTAGTGCTCCGGCTCATCTAGGATTAGACTGATATGCACAAGTTATCCCCACCATGGGAAGTACCCTTTGTGGTCAGTAAAATCTACATAACAGTTCATACTACCTCATTGACGTTCTAGAAGACTTACGCAGTTCTGAGGAGGAGACCCGGCGGCCATGGAACATAGCTCTCCTACGGCCTTAATACACTTGAAGCCACATGCTGTTCTTATGTACATATTCCAACAATGTATATATTATGATCGAAATAATAAACCGGCAACCTTGCTATAAGCAGGGTCTCCACCGTTTTCTTCAAATCTCTGTTTACATGGGGGCTTCAGCTGGCAAAGCGAAGTACTACCTGTTAAACCGGCTATCATGCCACCACATAGCTTGGGAGCTTCACACCCAAGGGGCCAAAGAGAGTTCCATTGCTCAAAGCACGACTCAAACACAGGCACCCATTGAGCACAGCTCACAAAGTTACTTGGGGGCTCTTTGTGTAAAATACCAAAGAGTTTGAAAGGACCCTTGTAACCGGGTATCGACCCACGGCTTGGAAGCCTGGTGTATTCACCTAAAACCCCGGGTTAACCTGCCTTCATTAAGTAAGCCACTCCTATCCAGGTAATCCTGGCATGACCCGTCGAACGTTTGACAGTTACTCTCATTGAGACCCTGGACTTGTCAAAGTTAAAACGACGAATGGTTAGTTGGAGGCCCATCTTAAAAGTATTTGTCAAAACGGTTTAACTCAGCGGCCTGGCAGCCCATGAAAATCCTTGAATTTGGGCCTGGCAGCCCTTGAAAAGCCTCGACTACACGGTTTTATTTGCCTTTGTCAAGTTTTCCTTTTTTCTCTGTTGATAAATTCTATTTTGAACCGGTGTCTATTGACCCGGCATGACTATCAGTCATCAAATTAAATCGGTGTTTATTGACCCGCCTTTATTTTCAACTACAAGTTGTTAGATCATATTCATGTTAATCCGGTGTTTGTTAACCCGGCTAAGTTGTCAACTATAAGTTGTCAGACCTTATTCTTTATCAAACAGACACAGGGATTGCATAGTATTATGAAGATATATAAGCCAGCTCCGAAAATGTCGCGGCGGATCAAACATAGTATATCCCAGTGCACGATGGTAGCAGATCAAAGTATTTTCACTAGCCTATTACAAGGCACTTTAAGGCCCAAAATATGGTGGTGTTTCTTCCAACAGAGCAAAGTTTGTGCAGCATCAACCAGATTGTCGGGTCAAGCTTCATCACCATGTTGACGTGAAGTTGATGGATCCTCTTGTGTCGGTTCAGCATCCTCCTCCCCATCTAGTGGTTGGAAGTCCATGGTGGTCCAGTCAATCCGGGTTAAAGCCTGAAAGACAGCCTCTTCACTTATAAGTTCGGACGGATCAACGCCGTGGGCGTAAGTGTTAACTACGAATTGGCGGAATAAGATTTTGCACTTCCGGCATGACATCGTTAATCCGTTTGTTGTTGGCATCATAGAAAGACCGGTGAATGGTCAAGTTAGCTTCTTCTGCCAGTTGGCTCGCCAGAGGACGCATCTCACTTGTCACATTTTTAAGGGCTTAGTCATCAAAATCTGCCCCGTTTTCTTGTGCACTAGGAAAGCCCTTGGCGATGTCCACCAGATCTAGGTCGGCTATCCATGCTTTCGCTTGGGTAAGTGCCAACAAAGCGCCAGCCCTGGCAGCGGATCGCTTCATCTCTTCTATCTGTGCTGGCGTCATGGATAACTTTGCTAGCGTGTCCTTGATCGTTGTTAGCCGGATTGTTGTATCACCTACTTGAGATAACACGTTGGGCACCGTATATAGTTTTTCAATCGAGTAATGCTGCCTTTTAGCTTCATCCGCATATCGAGCCCGTATGAGCAATGCGGCTACCTACACGGTTTAAGAATTTCATGTTAAACCGCAAATTACAAGGATAGTCATTCAAGAAGCCTTGGCAATAGTACTTACCAAATCTGCAGAGGTCATGGCATTCACTTGGCGCTTCAACCCGAAGCTCTTCCGCCACGGTTTAAGAGCCGACTTGCTGCCTTTCAAATTTCGCTTTTAGCAATGCAGTCTTTTCAGTATCCCAATTGGCACGCTTAGTCTTGAACCCTTCTTTAAGTTGTTCCATAGCGGTTAAAGCGGCTTTTAGCTCATCCTTGGCCTTGGAAGTCTCTGCATTTTGGGTTTTTATACTCTCTTGAAGATCAGCAATTTGAGTACCTTGGTGATTTATATCAGCCTGCCACAATCAGAGGAGCATATACATATTTTATCAACAAAGTCCCAAGCATACAAACCAGTTATACACTTGGCACTTGGGGGCTAATGCGGATTGCTTCTCTACTATTAATTGTTTGAAGTCCCAAGGATTAATACAAGTTTCAATCTTGGTACTTCGGGGCTAATGTGTATTTGATTAGGAAAATACGCAAGGAAAATCTACAAAGTACGGTTTGGAAAATGAAAGTCCCGGTTTGTCTTTTGAAAGACAAACCGGCCCTTGGGGGCTACAATACAGTAAAGGAACAGAATAAGGATGAATGTGTTTACCTCATAGCGTTCCTTCATCAGGTTTACCAAACCGACTTCATAATCTCGGCTTGTGTAAATCCGGTTCAAGAATCCGGAATGAAGATCCCGAGCGTAAAAGATTAGCATAGTTTGACAAGTCGGCCCCCCTTCCCCTTGCCCATAGCAACAAATTCATCCTTGGCGGTATGTTTCGACAAAACAACTGGATTGCCCGGGGCGGTATAAGCAGTGCCAGTAACAACAACGTCATCATCATCTTTTGCTGGGCTCGATTGATTGACATTATCTTTGGCTGGGCTTGGTGGAGTGGCAGCAGGGCTTGGCGGATTAGCAGTTGAACTTAGCGGATCGACAACTGGACCTGCAGGCGTGGCACGTGGACTTGATGTGTCCATATGTGTAGCGGATCAACACGGCGGATCAAAGATGCTGGTTGGGTCTTGTGGTGAGTTGTCCATGACAATATCAGGATTTTCACCGGTGTTTTCGGGGGTCCTCTCCGGTTCAACATCGTCAGTGGGGTCGCCGGTCTTGGCTTTCTTGCCTAATCGGGCCTTGGTACTACAACGTCAAAACAAAGATTAGTATGGTAAACCGATGCATGAAGAAACGAACCGAAGGGCAAGAACACTTACCCAACAACAGTTTTAAGGGGAGGCAATTGAGTGGTTGATGAACCGCCGGACGAGTTGGAAGACACCTGATAATTCGAATCAGACGGATTGAGAGGGTATCGGAAGAAATGTTGGGGAACGTAGCAGAAATTCAAAATTTTCCTACATGTCACCAAGATCTATCTATGGAGAAACTATCAACGAGGGGAAGGAGAGTGCATCTACATACCCTTGTAGATCGCTAAGCGGAAGCGTTCAAGAGAACGGGGTTGAAGGAGTGCATTACTCGTCGTGATCCAAATCACCGGAGATCCTAGTGCCGAATGGACGGCACCTCCGCTGCTCAACACACGCAGACAACCGGTGGCGTCTCCCATGCCTTGATCCAGCAAGGAGAGAGGAGAGGTCGGGGAAGACTCCATCCAGCAGTAGCACGACGGTGTGGTGGTGATGGAGGAGCGTGGCAATCCTGCAGGGCTTCGCCAAGCACCGCGGGAGAGGAGGAGGACTTGGGAGAGGGGGAGGGCTGCGCCAGGGGCAAGGGTGCAGCTCCCATGCGCCCCCCACTATATATAGGGGTGGAGGGGATTATTTCTTGCCCTCCAAGTCCATTGGGGCGTTATAAAGGTGGGAGGAAAGATATCCCATCCTTTCCTTTCCCCATCGATTGTTATCCCCCTTTTAGGATCTTGATCTTATTCCTTCTGGATATGATCTTATTCCTTCTAAGGGGGGATCTTGGTGCGCCTTCACCAAGGGTCTAGGGCCTTGCCCCCACTACCCACGTTCATGTGGGTCCCCATGCAGTGGGCCCCACTGGGAACCTTCTAGAACCTTTCCCGGAGACACATCTAAAAATCCCGAACATTTTCCGGTGCCCAAAATAGGACTTCCCATATATAAATCTTTACCTCCAGAACATTCCGGAACTCCTCATGACGTCCGGGATCTCATCCGGGACTCCGAACAACATTCGGTAACCACGTATATCTATTCCCTATAACCCTAGCGTCATCGAACCTTAAGTGTGTAGACCCTACGGTTTCGGGAACCATGTAGACATGACCGAGACGTTCTCCGGTCAATAACCAACAGCGGGATCTGGATACCCATGTTGGCTCCCACATGTTCCACGATGATCTCATCGGATGAACTACGATGTCAAGGACACAATCAATCCCGTATACAATTCCCTTTGTCTAGCGGTATTGTACTTGCCCGAGATTCGATCGTCGGTATGTCGATACCTTGTTCAATCTCGCACGGCAAGTCTCTTTATTCGTTCCGTGACACATCATCCCGTGATCAACCCCTTGGTCACATTGTGCACATTATGATGATGTCCTACCGAGTGGGCCCAGAGATACCTCTCCGTTACACGGAGTGACAAATCCCAGTTTCGATTTGTGCTAACCCAACAGACACTTTCGGAGATACCTGTGGTGCACCTTTATAGCCACCCAGTTACGTTGTGACATTTGGTACACCCAAAGCATTTCTACGGCATCTAGGAGTTGCACAATCTCATGGTCTAAGGAAATGATACTTGACATTAGAAAAGCTTTAGCATACGAACTACGATCTTTGTGCTAGGCTTAGGATTGGGTCTTGTCCATCACATCATTCTCCAAATGATGTGATCCCATTATCAACGACATCCAATGTCCATGGTCAGGAAATCGTAACCATCTCATTGATCAACGAGCTAGTCAACTAGAGGCTTACTAGGGACATGGTGTTGTTTATGTACCCACACATGTATCTGAGTTTCCTATCAATACAATTATAGCATGGGTAATAAATGATTATCATGAACAAGGAAATATAATAATAATGACTAATTTATTATTGCCTCTAGGGCATATTTCCAACAGTCTCCCACTTGCACTAGAGTCAATAATCTAGTTCACATCGCCATGTGATTAACACTCACAGGTCACATTGCCATGTGACCGACATCCAAAGAGTTTACTAGTGTCATTAAACTAATTCACATCAATGAGTTCTGGGGTTTGATCATGTTTTGCCAGTGAGAGAGGTTTTAGTCAACGGGTCTGCAACATTCAGATCCGTATGTATTTCGCAATTCTCTATGTCATATTGTAAATGCTGCTTCGACGCTCCACTTGGAGCTATTCCAAATGGTTGCTCCACTATATGTATCCGGTTTGCTAATCACAGTCATTCGGATAGGTGTTAAAGCTTGCATCGACGTAACCCTTTACGCCGAACTCTTTATCACCTCCATAATTGAGAAACATGTCCTTATTTACTCCAAGGACAATTTTGACCGATGTCCAATGATCCATTCCTGGATCATTCTTGTACCCCTTGACTGACTCATGGCAAGGCACACTTCCGGTGCGGTACACAACATAGCATACTATAGAGCCTACGTCTGAAGCATAGGGGACGACCTTCGTCCTTTCTCTCTCTTCTGCCGTGGTCGAGCTTTAACTCTTAACTTCATACCTTACAACTCAGGCAAGAACTCCTTCTTTGACTGATCCATCTTGAACACCTTCAAGATTATGTCAAGGTATATGCTCATTTGAAAGTATTATTAAACATTTTGGTATATCTTATAGATCTTGATGCTTATTGTTCAAGTAGCCTAATCCAGGTTTTCCATTGAAAAACACTTTTCAAACAACCCTATATGTTTTCTAGAAATTCCATATCATTTCTGATCAACAATATGTCAACAACATATACTCATCAGAAATTCCATAGTGCTCCCACTCACTTCTTTGGAAATACAAGTTTCTCATAAACTTTGTATAGACAAAATCTTTGATCATCTCATCAAAGCGTACATTCCAACTCTGTGATGCTTACTCCAGTCCTTAGAAGGATTGCTGGAGCTTTGCATACTTGTTAGCATCTTTCGGTATTGTCAAAAACCTTCTGGTTGTATCACATACAACCTTTCCTCAAGAAAACTGTCAAGGAAACAATGTTTTGACATCCTATATGCAAGATTTCATAAATAATGCAGCTAATGCTAACATGATTCTGACGGACTTAAGCATCGCTACGGATGAGAAAATCTCTTCGTAGTAAACTCCTTGAACTTGTGAAAAACTCTTCGCCACAAGTCGAGCTTCATAGACGGTGACATTACCGTCCACGTCCGTCTTCTTCTTAAAGATCCATTTATCTCAATGGCTTGCCGATCTTCGGGCAAGTCCACTAAAGTCCATGATTTGTTCTGATACATGGATCCTATCTCAGGTTTCATGGCTTCTATCCATTTGTCGGAATATGAGCCCACCATCGCTTCCCCATAGCTCGTAGGTTCATTGTTGTCTAGCAACATGACCTCTAAGACAGGATTGTTGTACCACTCTGAAGTAGTACGCATCCTTGTCCCCCTACGAGGTACGGTAGTGACTTGATCCACAACTTCATGATCACTATCATAAGCTTCTACTTCAATTGGTGTAGACGCCACAGCAACAACTTCCTGTGCCCTGCTACACACTTGTTGAAGTGACGGCTCAATAACCTCATCAAGTCTCCACCATCCTCCCACTCAATTCTTTCGAGAGAAACTTTTCCTCGAGAAAGGACCCGTTTCTAGAAACAATCACTTTTGCTTCCCGATCTGAATTAGGAGGTATACCCAACTGTTTTGGGTGTCCTATGAAGATGCATTTTTATCCCCTTTGGGCTCGAGCTCATCAACCTGAAACTTTTTCACATAAGCATCGCAGCCCCAAACTTTTAAGAAACGACAACTTAGGTTTCTCCAAACCATAGTTCAAACGGTGTCGTCTCAACGGAATTACGTGGTGCCCTATTAAAGTGAGTACAGTTGTCTCTAATGCCTAACCCATGAACGATAGTGGTAATTCGATAAGAGACATCATGGTACGCACCATATCCAATAGGGTGCAACTATGCTTTTCGGACACACCATCACACTATGGTGTTCCAGCGGTATTTATTGTGAAACAATTTCCACAATGTCTTAATTATGCGTACAAAGCTCGTAACTCAGATACTCATCTCTATGATCATATCATAGACATTTTATCCTCTTGTCACGATGATCTTTAACTTCACTCTGAAATTACTTGAACCATTCAATAATTCAGACTTGTGTTTCATCAAGTAAATATACTCAACATCTACTCGAATCATCTGTGAAGTAAGAACATAACGATATTCATTTGCATGCCTCAAGACTCATTGGACTGCACACATCAAAATGTGTTACTTCCAACAAGTTGCTATCTTGTTCCATCTTCTTTGAAACCGAGGCTTTTCACCATCTTGCCCATGTGGTATGATTTGCCTATCTCAAGTGATTCAAAATCAAGTGAGTCCAAACGATCCATCTGCATGGAGTTTCTTCATGCGTATACACCAATAGAAATGGTTCGCATGTCTCAAACTTTTCAAAAAGCAGTGAGTCCAAAGATCCATCAACATGGAGCTTCTTCATGCGTTTTACACCAATATGACTTACATGGCAAAGGCTACA
This sequence comes from Aegilops bicornis, assembly GCA_021605145.1. Taxonomy (NCBI): domain Eukaryota; kingdom Viridiplantae; phylum Streptophyta; class Magnoliopsida; order Poales; family Poaceae; genus Aegilops; species Aegilops bicornis. The sequence continues at coordinate 990,421 of JAHIAL010000024.1, read as the reverse complement.
AGTAAGTGGTACTATCATTACTATCTTATATATTTTGGCATGAAAATGTGTATCACTACGATCGAGATTCAATAAACCATTCTTTTTAGGTGCAAGACCATTGAAGGTTTTATTCAAATAAATAGAGTAACCATTATTCTCCTTAAATGAATAACCGTATTGCGATAGAAATAATCCAATCATGTCTATGCTCAACGGAAACACCAAATACCAATTATTTAGGTTTAACACAAATCTCGATGGTAGAGGGAGCAGGCGATGCTTGATCACATCAACCTTTGGAAACACTTCCAACACATATCGTCAGCTCACCTTTAGCTAGTCTCCGTTTATTCCGTAGCCTTTTATTTCGAGTTACTAACACTTAGCAACCGAACCGGTATCTAATACCACGGTGCTACTAGGAGTACTAGTAAAGTACACATTAACATAATGTATATCCAATATACTTGTATCGACCTTGCCAACCTTCTCATCTACCAAGTATCTAGGGTAATTCTGCTCTTAGTGGTTGTTCCCCTTATTACAGAAGCACTTAGTCTCGGGTTTGGGTTCAACCTTGGGTTTCTTCACTTAGAGCAGCAGCTGATTTGCCGTTTCATGAAGTATCCCTTCTTGCCCTTGCCCTTCTTGAAACTAGTGGTTTCACCAACCATCAACAATTGATGATCCTTCTTGATTTCTACTTTCGGGTGTCAAACATCGCGAATATCTCAAGGATCATCATATCTATCCACGATATGTTATAGTTCATCACGAAGCTCTAGCAGCTTGGAGGCAATGACTTTGGAGAAACATCACTATCTCATCTAGAAGATCAACTCCCACTCGATTCAAGTGATTGTTGCACTCAGACAATCTGAGCACAATCTCAATGATTGAGCTTTTCTCCCTTAGTTTGCAGGCTAAGAAAATCGTCGGAGGTCTTATACCTCTTGACGAGGGCATGAGCTTGAAATCCCAATTTCAGCTCTCGAAACATCTCATATGTTCCGCGACGTTTTGAAAACGTCTTTGGTGCCTCAACTCTAAACCGTTTAACTGAACTATCACGTAGTTATCAAAACGTGTATGTCCGATGTTCGCAAGATCCACAGACGACGTTTGGGGTTACGCACACGAAGCGGTGCATTAAGGACATAAGCTTTCTCGATCGCATACTCGCCATCATCAACTTTCAACTATATTTTCTCTAGGAACATATCTAAAACAGTAGAACTATAGCACGAGCTATGACATAATTTGCAAAGGGCTTTTGACTATTTTCAGGATAATTAAGTTCATCTAATGAACTCCCACTCAGATAGACATCCCTCTAGTCATCTAAGTGATTACATGATCCGAGTCAACTAGGTCGTGTCCGATCATCACGTGAGACGGACTAGTCATCATCAGTGAACATCTTCATGTTGATCGTATCCTCCATATGACTCACGCTCGACCTTTCGGTCTCTTGTGTTCCGAGGCCATGTCTGTACATGCTAGGCTTGTCAAGTTAACCTAAGTGTTTCGCGTGTGTAAATCTGGCTTACACCCGTTGTATGTGAACGTAAGAATCTATCACACCCGATCATCACGTGGTGCTTCAAAACGACGAACTTTCACAACGGTGCACAGTTAGGGGGAACACTTTCTTGAAATTTTAATGAGGGATCGTCTTATTTACTACCGTCGTTCTAATCAAATAAGATGTATAAACATGATAAACATCACATGCAATCAAATAGTGACATGATATGGCCAATATCATTTTGCTCCTTTTGATCTCCATCTTCGGGGCTCCATGATCGTCATCGTCACCGGCATGACACCATGATCTCCATCATCGTGTCTCCATGAAGTTGTCTCGCCAACTTATTACTTCTACTACTATGGCTAACGGTTTAGCAATAAAGTAAAGTAATTACATGGTGTTGTTCAATGACACGCATGTCATACAATAAATTAAGACAACTCCTATGGCTCCTGCCGGTTGTCATACTCATCGACATGCAAGTCGTGATTCCTATTACAAGAACATGATCAATCTCATACATCACATATCATTCATCACATTCTTTTGGCCATATCACATCACATAGCATACCCTGCAAAAACAAGTTAGGCGCCCTCTAATTGTTGTTTGCATGTTTTATGTGGCTGCTATGGGTTTCTAGCAAGAACGTTTCTTACCTACATAAAAGCCACAAAGTGATATGTCAATTGCTATTTACCCTTCATAAGGACCCTTTTCATCGAATCCGATCCGACTAAAGTGGGAGAGGCGGCACCGCTAGCCACCTTATGCAACAAGTGCATGTCAGTCGGTGGAACCTGTCTCACGTAAGTGTATGTGTAAGGTCGGTCCGAGCCGCTTCATCCCACAATGCCGCCGAATCAAGATTGGACTAGTAATGGTAAGCATATTTAACAAAATCAATGCCCACAACTACTTTGTGTTCTACTCGTGCAAAGAATCTACGCAATAGACCTAGCTCATGATGCCACTATTTGGGAACGTAGCAGAAATTCAAAATTTTCCTACGTGTCACCAAGATCTATCTATGGAGAAACTAGCAACAAGGGGAAGGAGAGTGCATCTACATACCCTTGTATATCACTAAGCGGAAGCGTTCAAGAGAACGGGGTTGAAGGAGTCGCATGCTCGTGATCCAAATCACCGGAGATCCTAGTGTCGAACGGACGGCACCTCCGCGTTCAACACACGTACAGCCCGGTGACGTCTCCCATGCCTTGATCCAGCAAGGAGAGAGGGAGAGTGAGGGAGTCCCGGACTAGGGGGTGTCCTGATAGCCGGACTATCATCACGGCCAGACTCCAAGACTATGAAGATACAAGATTGAAGACTTTGTCCCGTGTCCGGATGGGACTTTCCTTGGCGTGGAAGGCAAGCTTGGCAATACGGATATGTAGATCTCCTACCATTGTAACCGACTCTGTGTAACCCTAACCTATCCGGTGTCTATATAAACCGGAGGGTTTTAGTCCGTAGGAGAGAACAACAATCATACAATAGGCTAGCTTCTAGGGTTTAGCCTCCTTGATCTCGTGGTAGATCTACTCTTGTACTACCCATATCATCAATATTAATCAAGCATGAGTAGGGTATTACCTCCATCGAGAGGGCCCGAACCTGGGTAAAAACATTGTGTCCCTTGTCTCCTGTTATCATCCGCCTAGACGCACAGTTCGGGACCCCTACCCGAGATCCGCCGGTTTTGACACCGACATTGGTGCTTTCATTGAGAGTTCCTCTGTGTCGTCACCGATAGGCCGATGGCTCCTTCGATCATCAACAACGACGCGGTCCAGGGTGAGACTTTTCTCCCCGGACAGATCTTCGTGTTCGGCGGCTTTGCCTGCGGGCCAATTAAGCAGCCATCTGGAGCAGATCGAAGCTACACCCCCGCCATCAGGTCAGATTTGGAAGTTTGAACTATCGGCCGATATCCGCGAAGACTTGATCTTCGACGCATTATGCCGCAACCAAGCGTGCCGCCTTTGTCTCGATGGGCATGATCTAGCTCTGCGAGCGAAAGTGCCTGGAGGCACAAGATCCGCTCCGACCCTTAATCCGGGCCGATTCCCGATCGAGGACGAGTGGTTGGACACCGCCTCGGGGCTACAATCTCTCTGACGATTGCGCGAACTCCATCCCTGTCCTTGCGAAGACGTTGACTCTGTGGCGCGGACTCAAACCCTCCGCGCCTCGCCAATCGAATCCGATCGGGCGCCGGGACATGGAGTTCATCGCCGCGGACATCTTTCAGCACTCGCCCTTTGGCGACATCCTGAATTCACTAAAGTCTCTCTCTTTATCCGGAGAGCCATGGCCGGACTACGGTCAGGAAGGTTGGGATACGGACGACAAAATTCAACGCCCACACACCACCCACTTTGTAGCCACTGTTGATGATTTAACCGACATGCTCGACTTCGACTCCGAAGACGTCGTGGTATGGACGACGACGACGGAGACGACCAAGACCCAGCACCTACAGGGCACTGGAAGGCCACCTCGTCATATGACATATACATGGTGGACATCCCAAAAGATGGGAACGGTGATGGAACAACGGAGGATGACCCCTCAAGAAATGTAAAGCGCCCGGCGTCGGCGGCGCCGCTCTAAATCCGCCACAGCAAAAGCGGTGATTCCGATGCGGAGATAATAACACCGGACAGTGCGAAGACAACCCCCTCGGCCAGGACTCGGCGCAGGAGGAGGGAGAAGCAAGTCCGCACGACGGTCTGTGCAGAAAAGAGAGGTCGAGGGGCGATAATTACGGCGCCTCCCTCCGAAGATGAGGCAAGCCTCGACGACGCAATTTAATTTGTCGTGCACGAGGATCCCACGAACAGAGGCGTTTCAAATGCAGGCTTATGGCCACGGCAAATAGCCTCAAGAAAAAGCAGCAACAGCTTAGAGCTGACCAAGACCTGCTAGCTGACAGATGGATCAAGTCCTTGCAGCGAAGAGTATGAACTCAACGCCCTCCAAAAGCTACCCCAAAGCGCGGCCGTTGCCTCGATCGTGAGGAGGAAGCACCCAAGTCACCAGCGCCGACGACATGGCAGACCGGCCACCCGTGGTCAGGCAGAGAAGCCTCTCGGCCCTCCGCTCAAGCTTTCACACCCGGCGCCCGCTCAAAAAGTACCAAGGCACGGGAAACGCGCCCGGACTTGCAAGATATATTGGAGGATAAGGCAAAACATACAAGATCGATCTACGGATCGCGTGGGCGCCTAACGACGCGAGATGATTACCGTCGCCACGGATACAAAGAAAACCCGCCGGGCCGAACACGATGAGACAAAGCTCATATGAGCTACGCCGTGATATAGCCCAATCTGAGGCGCCAAGACACCCACTATGCTTCACAGATGAAGTAATGGATCATCAAATCCTCGAGGGCTTCAAACCCGTAAACATCGAATCATACGATGGTACCACAGATCCTGCGATGCGGATCAAGGACTATCTCCTCCATATCCACATGGCCCGGTGATGATCTATATGCCATCAAATACCTCCCACTCAAGCTTAAAGGACCAGCTCGGCATTGGCTCAACAGCTTGCCGTGAGTCAATTGGTTGTTGGGAGGACCTGGAAGCCGCATTCCTTGATAACTTCCAGGGCACATATGTGCGACCACCAGACGCCGATGACCTTAGCCACATAATTCAGCAGCCAGAAGAATTGGCCAGACAATTCTGGACACGATTGCTAACAAAGAAAAATCAAATCGTTGACTGTCCGGATGCAGAGGCCCTTGCAGCCTTCAAACATAACATCCGCGATGAGTGGCTTGCCCGGCACCTAGGACAGGAAAAGCCAAAATCCATGGCAGCCCTCACAACACTCATGACCCGCTTTTGTGCGGGAGAGGACAGCTGGCTAGCTCGAGGCAACAACTTGGGCAAACATCCTGATAGTTCGAATACCAAGGACAGCAATGGCAGGTTGCATTGCAACAAGAACAAGCGCCGCATTAACGGTGATAACACTGAAGATACGGTCGTCAATGCCGGATACAGAGGCTCTAAACCCGTCGTGGAAGAAGCCATTCAAAAGAAATACCCAGGGCCCGTCAACTTGGACCGAATACTCGATCGCTTGTGCGAGATACATGGCACCCGAAAACCAGCCAATCACACCAACAGGGACTATTGGGTGTTCAAGCAAGCGAGCAAGTTAAGTGCCGAACTCAATGACAAGGGCTGCATAGCGATGGCGAGGAAGAGCCCGGCGCCCGAACAACGAAGGACGGAGAAGGGTTTTCCCCACGCATAAGTGCGGACGGTGAACATGATATACGCAACCCATATACCCAAAAGGGAGCGGAAGCGTGCACTAAGGGGCGTATATGCGATGGAGCGGTCGCCTGAAGTTAAACCCATGGTCTTCCCGCCCGATCACCTTCGATCGAAGGGACCACCCCACTAACATCCGTCACGGCGGTTTCCTCGCATTGGTTCTTGACCCAATTATCGACGGATTTCACCTAACCAGAGTCTTGATGGACGGGCGGCAAGCTGAACCTGCTTTATCGGGATAAAGTCGCGCAAAATGGGCATAGACCCCTCAAGGATTAAACCTACAAAGACGACCTTTAAAGGCGTCATACCGGGTGTAGAGGCCAGTTATGCGGGCTCGGTTACACTCAAGTGGTCTTCGGATCCCGGATAACTTCCGAAGCGAAGAGTTAATCTTCGACATCGTCCCATTCTGCAGCGGCTATCATGCACTGCTCGGACGAACCGCATTTGCAAAGTTCAATGCGGTGCCGCACTACGCATATCTCAAGCTCAAGATGCCAGGCCCTCGAGGAGTAATCACGGTCAATGGAAACACCGAACGCTCTCTCCGAACGGAGGAGCACATGGCGGCCCTTGCGGCGGAGGTACAAAGCAGCCTCTCACCGCAACTCTCGAGTCCGGCCATTAAGCGTCCGGACACTGTCAAGCGCGCCCGGAGTAACCTACAACAAGACCGCCTGGCACGATTCAAGCACGCGTCGCAATCCGGCCCCAACCCCAGCCCTCGCAAAATTGCGAAGCTAGTGTTACGCGTACTAATTACGCTCCGGAGATACCATGGGCATATGGGGAGGGGCAAGACCACGGCACGCCAAGAATGCGGCTCGACCGCACTGGGACTCCGATTGTGTCATTCTTTCCTTTTTTCCTTTTTCTTCCGTTTCCTTATTTTCAGGACTCCGTCTTTCAGAAGTCCTATCCGGCACTATAATCGCCGAACTCACGATGCAACAGCCAGGGAAGCAGTAAGCCACGTCGAAGTGTTCAGGTGGTCTCTATTACGAGCATTATACCTGTTTTACATACCATCCCGCAGCTTACCCCTGGAGGGGGACATGTTAGATAGTCCCATCCCTTGCTTATCGCACTATTTGTATCATTCTGCTTTCATTACAGTACCTTTTTGAATAAACAAATACATAGCTTTTGGTTATTATTGCTCTACTTCCTTTATCTATACATATGTTCATTTCACGACATGTTGCAACCGTACACTTTGGTACGGCCAATACACCAGGGGCTTAAGTATCCCAAAATTATGGTGTGATAAGTCCGAACACTTTCACAAGTGCGGCAGCCGAACTTATAGCATTATATGAATCGGCTCCGAATCATGTTTTGGGTCAATAGTTGGGTTTGCCCGGCTCCGTGTTTTGGTGCGCTATGCGTTCCGTTATATCGGCTAAGGTAGCACCGGGAGAACCACTGCGATTGTGCCCCAGTTGAGCTGGGTCGAGCACCTCAGTGGAGAAAGCTAAAACTGACTGTCATGATAGGGAGAGAGCGATTCGCTGTTCAAGAGGTTTTTCGGTCCCTAAAGACTTATGCCGCTTAGAACGAGGAACCGGAATTGTTCGCCAAGGCGTGGATAGCGCCTCAACTTCGGTCTTCGAATACTAGGGCTTCACGAAATTTAAAATTATAGAATTCTATGGCTAAGTGAGAGTGTTCAAGCATTATAAGTCCGGTTGCCTTGTTCGTTGTGTTGAGCGCCTCCCTAGATGGACCCAAGAATGGGAACAAGAGTGCTCAAGTTTATCGAACACCCCAAAGACTTCGTGGCATGGGGGCTGAAGCCAACGACTTGCCATCTCTCAAATTTGATAAGCGGCCGCCTGAAGGTAATATTTCAAATTAACAAGCGTTGCTTAAGCGCATATGAACAAGTTTTCAGCAGACAGGATAACAAATGCGAGCCTATTCAAAAATTACATCTTTGGAGCACTCATCCGCTATTCGGCGGGAACCCTTTCAGAGGCCCTCATAGTACATTTCGGCGCACGATGCTCATGGCCCTTCGGTGGCCCGTCCGTCACAAGCTTCTCCGCATCCAGCTTGCCCCGTGCACTTTAGCACGGGCAAGGGCCCGACGGACACCTTCAATGCAGACGGAGCGCTTTGATGACTTCAATCCATGGACAGGCATCCACGGTCGCTGCACCAAGCCGAAGTAGCTCCGGGCATGGCCTCCAATGGCCACAGCCCGCGCTATAAGGCCCTTCATGGCCTGTTCGGCGACCTTGTGGAGCTCGACCAGCTGCTTCAGCTGGTCGCCAGGGCACGGATGTTCGGCCTCGACATCGAGACCAGAACATCTTTCCGTCGAGCTCCCCTCCTTGGCGAGGTAGAATGCGCGACATCGGACACACCACGGGCAAATCTGTGAATGCTCCCCGGAGAGCTCCGAATCCGGGTAAGTAATAGGTAATCCACTTTCACATTCTTGCTTTTCATAAAGATTGCATTACCCGCTGCTATCTTCTTTAACGACTCAATTTCTTGGAGGGCTTTTTGGGCGTCGGCCTTAGCAGCTTTGGCACTCGCAAGAGCCGAGGCGAGCTCGGATTCTCGAGTCTTCGAGTCACGCTCCAAACTCTCGTGTTTTTCCACGAGAGCTTGGAGCTCTTGGCATCTTAGCCAGCTGCGCCTCCCCTTCTCTCGCTCGGTGCGTTCCGACCGCTTTGTTTTCGAGCCACGGACACCGCTTCCTTCGTGGTCGCCACCTCGCTCGTGGCCCCGCAGTACCCATGTTATTCCTGTTATCTTTTGCACGAAACCTTTCTATATGGTATTTCTTTAATAAGGTACTACGCACCTTCCTTTTCCTCGAGCTGCTTCTTGGCTTGGCGAGCTCGTTCTCGGACCACTCGAGGCTCGCTTTAACGCATCGACCTCCGCATCGGTCAAGGCGGCAGAGGTCAGCGCCTGCATTCCCATATTGACATACTTATGTTAGACTCCTGCGTATATGTTTTAGATCCTTAGTCCGGCTTTTCTTTCGAACACCGAACTAAGCATCGACTCTTGTCTATGCGTGTAATATTTTACATATTCTAAACTTACCTCAAAGCTGTTAGAAGGCTGGTGCAGGCCAGTCGGCCCGCTCATGGCGGACTGAACTGTCCGGATCACCGCACTCATAACAGTGCGGTGCTCCTCCTCGATGGAGGCGCTGTTGAGCGCCTCCAGTAAGCTATCCGGTGCCTCCGGTTGGACGGAGGACACCGGCGTCTTACCCTTCTTGCGAAGGGACCGCTTGCCGGACTCCGGAACCGCTGAAGGTTCCGGCATGGAGTCCGGACAAGGGTCGGGCTTAGAGCCCCTGGGGGTCTTGCCCCCCACGTGCCTGGAGTCCGGGAGGTTGCCTTGTGGCACCTCCTGCACCACCTCCTCTTGACCAAGCCCCCCTTGGGGCCCCACCACGGCGTCGTCCGCCGCGTGAGGCGAGGAGGCGGTCGGAAGCGAAGTACTCTCCATTTCCGACGAGCCCAGGGACCCGCTCGATGAATCGGCGAACTCGCCCTTGGGCGGGCTGCACGATTGTTCGACATTAGATAACACACAGCAATAATAAAAAGCCATGGGTATCAGGACACTTGCGATCACGCCAGGGCTTGGCCCTTGTAGGCCAATCCTCCTCGTCGTCGCCGGCGTTGGTGGAGAAGTCCGGAGGAAGGGTTCTTCCTTCTTGGACCCTCCGGCCTCCCCGGTTGGGGCAGCCTTCCTTTTCCTCTCCTCCCCACTGGGAGAAGCTTCTTCTTCCTCCTCCTCATCTTGAGGAGAAGATTACGCCCGAGAATCTGACAAGACTGGCGTCGGGAGCTCCTTCGAGTTCCCGTGGCCTCCTTCTTAGCCTTCTTCTCCGGCACATGGGGTGCGGAGCCAGCAGCCTCTGATCAATCGGGCGTCCGCTGGGTCTTCTGGCAAAGGACCCGAATAGTTAATCTGTCGGACGTCTTCAGCCAGTCCTGTCAAAGAATAGGGAGTTTTTAGATCCCACGTAGAGCCAATCTATGAAAAAAGAGTCCCGTAAAGGGTAAAATAACTTACCTCGCCGGCTTGACGCTGCGAGCTGTATCCGCGATCTTTGTTAGCGGATGCGGGGGCTTCGGCGCCCTTGAACAGCACCTTCCAGGCATCTTCGTACGTAGTGTCGAAGAGCCGGCTCAAGGTTCGATCTTGTCTTGGATCAAACTCCCACAAATTGAAGGCCCGTTGTTGGCATGGGAGAATCCGGCGGATGAGCATCACACGGGTTACGTCGACAAGCTCCGAGATTCTTGTCCGCTGTGTTTCGGACGCATGTTTGAGTCCGGATAGCTTCGTCCGAATCCCCCACTTTAGGCCCGTCTCGTTTCCATGGCGAGAGCCGTGTGGGGAATCAGATCTGAATTCGGGGCCGCCACCCATTCAGGTCGCGTGGCTCGGTGATGTAGAACCACCCCGATTGCCACCCCTTTATTGTCTCCACAAAGGAGCCCTCGAGCCATAGGACTTTGGCCATCTCTTGTCGACCATGGCGCCTCCAAGACTGGGCTTGACGGCCGCCCACAACCTTGGCTCGACACTAAAGGTCTTGACCATAGGCGAAGTGGGGCTGGATGCAGAGGAATGCCTCGCACACGACGATAAACGCCGAGATGTTGAGGACGAAGTTCGGGGCCAGGTCATGGAAGTCCAGGCCGTAGTAGAACATAAGCCCCCAGACAAATGGGTGAAGTGGAAAACCTAGTCCGCGGAGGAAGTGGGGGAGAAACACCACCCTCTCATGGGGCCTGGGGGTTGGAATGAGCTGCCCCGGACGGGCAGCCTGTGCGCGATGTCGCGGACAAGTATCCGGCCTCCCAGATCTTGTGATGTGCCTCCGTGACAGAGGAGGCCATCCACCGCCTCCCGCCTCTGACATGGTTGGAGAAGGTTGAGGTGGGATGTGCGGACTTGGGCGCTTGGAGCTCGAGTCTTGTGAAATGGATGAGCAAAGGAGGAAGAAGGCGAGGGTGAAAAGGTGGATCCTTATCCCCTTATATGGATGAGACGAAGTTATGCGTCCCCCACCAGCCTGGTAAAACTCGCTTATCTCCCAAGCACCGTAATCAATGGCGCGGATGGGTTACCCACATCCGTATTGATGAGAATCCCGGAATAAGGGGGCATGATCTATGCTTTGATAAGACGTGCCAAGGAAACCAACTCGCTAAACGCGCTAAGGTGGAACAGTAAAAAAATGATTCATATAAAGGCCTGGACGGGGTGTGATGTCACGCCGCGGGATACGTCAGCAGATCTGTGCAAAAATTATTCTCTCTACGGTGTTATGTGGAACTTGTTTTGCAGAGCCGAACACTATCCTTGTGTTCAAAACCTTCTATGAAGTATTCGGAGGAGGAACCCGCCTTGCAATGCCGAAGACAATATGCGCCGGACTAAATGCGTCATTGAAGCCTGGTTCGGGGGCTCTTGAGGAGTCCGGACTAGGGGTATGTCCGGATGGCGGACTATCATCACGGCGGACTCCAAGACTATGAATATACAAGATTGAAGACGCCGTCCCATGTCCGGATGGGACTTTCCTTGGCGTGGAAGGCAAGCTTGGCGTCTGGATATGTAGATCTCCTACCATTGTAACCGACTACTGTAACCCTAACCTATCCGTGTCTATATAAACCGGAGGGTTTTAGTCCGTAGGAGAGAACAACAATCATACCATAGGCTAGCTTCTAGGGTTTAGCCTCCTTGATCTCGTGGTAGATCTACTCTTGTACTACCCATATCATCAATATTAATCAAGCAGGAGTAGGGTATTACCTCCATCGAGAGGGCCCGAACCTCGGTAAAAACATCGTGTCCCTTGTCTCCTGTTACCATCCGCCTAGACGCACAGTTCGGGACCCCCTACCCAAGATCCGCCGGTTTTGACACCGACAGACAGGTTGGGAAGACTCCATCCAGCAGCAGCACGACGGTGTGGTGGTGATGGAGGAGCGTGGCAATCCTGCAGGGCTTCGCCAACCACCGCGGGAGAGGAGGAGGACTTGGGAGAGGGGGAGGGCTGCGCCAGGGGCAAGGGTGCAGCTCCCATGTGCCTCCCCACTATATATAGGGGTGGAGGGGGATTATTTCTGGCCCTCCAAGTCCATTGGGGCGTTGGCAAAGGTGGGAGGAAAGAAATCCCATCATTAATTTCCTTCCCCCACCGTTTGTTATCCCCCCTTTTTAGGGATTTTGATCTTATCCCTTCGGGATATGATCTTATTCCCTCTAAGGGGGATCTTGGTGCACACCTTGACCAGGGGTGTGGGGCCTTGCCCCCACCACACGTTCATGTGGGTCCCCCATGCAGGTGGGCCCCACTCCAGAACCTTCTAGAACCTTCCCGGTACAATACCGAAAAATCCGAACATTTTCCGGTGGCCAAAATAGGACTTCCCATATATAAATCTTTACCTCCAGACCATTCCAGAACTCCTCGTGACGTCCGGGATCTCATCCGGGACTCCGAACAACATTCGGTAACCATGTATACCTATTCCCTATAACCCTAGCGTCATCGAACCTTAAGTGTGTAGACCCTACGGGTTCGGGAACCATGCAGAGAACATAGTGAGGCGTTCTCGGTCAATAACCAACAGCGGGATCTGGATACCCATGTTGGCTCCCACATGTTCCACGATGATCTCATCGGATGAACCACGATGTCAAGGACTCAATCAATCCCGTATACAATTCCCTTTGTCTAGCGGTATTGTACTTGCCCGAGATTCGATCGTCGGTATGCCAATACCTTGTTCAATCTCGTTACTGGCAAGTCTCTTTACTCGTTCCGTAACACATCATGCCGTGATCAACCCCTTGGTCACATTGTGCACATTATGATGATGTCCTACCGAGTGGGCCCAGAGATACCTCTCCGTTTACGGAGTGACAAATCGATCACGATTCGTGCCAACTCAATGAACACTTTCGGAGATACCTGTAGTGCACCTTTATAGCCACCCGATTCACGTTGTGGACGTTTGGTACACCCAAAGCATTCCTACGGCATCCGGAGTTGCACAATCTCATGGTCTAAGGAAATGATACTTGACATTAGAAAAGCTTTAGCATACGAACTACGATCTTTGTGCTAGGCTTAGGATTGGGTCTTGTCCATCACATCATTCTCCAAATGATGTGATCCCGTTATCAACGACATCCAATGTCCATGGTCGAGAAACCGTAACCATCTGTTGATCAACGAGCTAGTCAACTAGAGGCTTACTAGGGACATGGTGTTGTTTATGTACCCACACATGTATCTGAGTTTCCTATCAATAGAATTATAGCATGGGTAATAAACGATTATCATGAACAAGGAAATATAATAATAATAACTAATTTATTATTGCCTCTAGGGCATATTTCCAACAAGAAACCCTTCAAACGATAAAGTTTTTCAGGTGAACAAGCAACCTCTGGACGACGTTTCCGGGTTGATGTGTCTGATATACCGGAAGAGGTGACTTGCTGGCCACTGTGTCGGGTTGTGCGACGCCGTTCAGGTTGCTGCGTCTTCAAAGAAAGTTTTGGATCCAGATAAGCAAGAGGGTGAGAGTATTTCACTTTCCGAACTGCACGGCGAAACCTTTTAACTGGCAGCAGATCTGAATCAGAAGAAAGAGCTATTACCTCAACATGGTCTGCATGGCTGGCCTCCGCATCATCCTGGGAATAGTTATTGTCAATAAGGCTGCACGAAAAAGGAACCAAGGGAGTCAAGTTTTACCTCTTCAGCCAATTCATCAACATCTTCTAGCGGATCAGAAGACTCGGCAGTTTTCTTCTTGGCAGTTTTCTTGATCACTTTGCTTTTGGCACGAGGAGCCCTAGCCGGTTTATCTTGAGTTTTCCTTTTCTAGAAGGAGCTATTTGTCTGCAGGATTAAAGGATAATTATATTACTGTTAAAACGGAGACAGATTAAAAATGTACAAGGTTAAAGTTGTTACCGCTGGCGGTTTGTTGGAGGTGCAAAAAGGGCGCAGACCGGTTTGGGTGCATACGGCGATCGGTTCGTCAAGTATCATTTTAACACTTTCAGTGACTTCATCATCAATCAGTTCTATTTCGTTAAACCGTTGAGGATCATTTGTCTTGCCGGTATATGAATACATCAAACCGGGGCGGCGGCTTAAAGGAAGGATGCACCATGAAACCCAACAGCGAACAAGATCAACACCAGTCAAACTGTTGGCGAGGAGAGCCCGGAGTTTGGCGAGTTGAGGTGCATAAGCTTGTCGTTCTTTGGCAGTCATTCGTGGAGGTAAAGGGTGGCCATTGCTAAGCCGGTGAGCGCGGTAGCCCGGCAAAGGGTTTTCTCCAGCAGGGGTAGTGTTCTGACAATAAAACCAAGTTTGGTTCCAGTCTTTAGGGTGGCTGTGAAGTTTGGCATGAGGGAAGTCAACCTCTTTCCTTTTTTGAATTGATACACCACCAAGTTCAGTATTGGGGCCGTCAGAGAACTCAGTGCGGCGGTTTAAGTGGAAGAAATCTCGAAAGAGGTCAACCGTTGGTTCTTCTTGCAGATAAACCTCACAGAACACTTGAAAGTTGCAGATGTTGGACACATAATTTGGTCCAATATCCTGAGGATGGAGTTGGAAGCTGGCAAGTACATCCCGGAAAAACCTTGATCCGGGAGGACTGAAAACCCGGTATAAATGTTGCATAAATACAATCACTTCTCCATCTTGAGGCTCAGGAGGGCACTGAGGGCCAGGAACTCGCCAATGAAGGACACTTTTTGGAGCTAAAGCGCCCGTTAAAACGAATCCGTTGATTTGTGTTTCCGTAATCCGGGATGTAACCCAGTTGCAGGCAGAAAATTGTTTGGTCATCTTGAAGAGCAGAGTTGTAATGGAAAGATAAAGGCCGGTTTACGATTGGCGGTTCAGGTGTATTCATCAATGTTAAACCGGAAATTTAGTCAAAGCGTACATATGAGGTGAACCGGACATTGCTATCCAAGTCAAGACAACGGTTTAAGTGAGGGCTAATGGCATATGACGGATTGACAACTATTACAGGTTAAACCGCCCGTACGTGAAAGGGACAGAGTTGAAAATCTACTAAGTATTGCAGAAACATGTTTCCCAAGATAGTGATATAATTTTGGATCTAACGTGGTTCAGTGAGGAAATTTTTTCTGAGCCCTATAATGGCGCTTACGAGGCAGCATAAAGTCCAGATGCAGTTCTTTCTAGGAACATCAAGATGCTATTAGGTGATGGACTAAAGTTTCGGATCGAGCAGCAAAAACAATCAGGTATAAGTAAGATTCAGTAAATAAGTTAAGAGAAAGCAGATGAGCACGGACGAACATTGATGAACACAGATAAGCACCGAAACCCTAATGCAGATCTAGGGTTGAGGGAAGAAGGCTTACCGGATTCACAGGAGTAGCGGAGGAGAGCCGCGGATCTCTGGTGCGTTCAGGTTGATGCAGCGGCCAGGGATGATGCAGCGCTTGAAGGTCGACGGCGGCGGCGGAGCTGTCGGGCTTGAGCGTCGAGAGGAAGAAGAAGAAGCGCGGAAGGGGAAAAGAGAAGGACCCCTGGGCCTATTTATAAGGCGAATGGATAAGTAGGCAAGCGCGAGAATCGAGGAGCCCGGAGCAGTGAAATGGGGCACAGCTGTCGCCTCGATCTTCGGAGTCAGTTAATGAAAGGGAATCTTTATGTTTTTTATGCAGATGACGTCATGGCGGTTTACGGTGATTTCCGAAGATGATGTTATGGCGGTTTAAGGTTAATATGAAGATGTTTCAGATCAGAATTTTTCTAAGTTGAAGATTGACATGAACAGGTTCAAATCAATCTGCGGCCTAATGTTGAGGATATAACTACTGAGGGTAAACCGCCCAGGAGGGGCTGGTTCACGCTCAACTATACTGAAGGTTAGGAAGACAAAGAAGATGGCGCTTTACTGATAAGGCTAGAGGCCCAGAGCCCAGAGGCGGATTAAGGTCCCATAGTGGTGAACCGCCATGTTTGTATAACTTGTATTGAAAGTTAGGAAAAGGAAGAGACCGAGCTGGACACTTGTAGGAGCCAGCTCGGGACTCTGTAGACCGGCCGGGCGTCACCCTGTGTATATAAAGGGACGACCCGATGGCGGTTCAGGGACAGACAACAACAACTCGAGACTCAGGCAAGCGTATTCGCTCCCTGGTCATCGAAACCCCAATAAACCCATCACAAACTAGACGTAGGCTTTTACCTTCATCGAAGGGGCTGAACTAGTATAACTCCCCTGTCCCTTGTCCGGTTTAACCCCTTCAAGCTAACCCATAGCGATGGCTCCACGACTAAGTCCTTTTATGAGGACATCTGCCGTGACAAATCCACGACAGTAGTCATCACCGGTGATATGATCGATGATTGGTTGGATGATCGGATAATTGAGCCCGAGGAACATGGAGTGGTTGCCGAGGCTGTAAACCTGCCTCTAGTTGAATACGCCTGGCGCAACAGAGCTGGGATCTTTCTCGAACATGAAGCAGCCATAGCCATCAATGTCACAAACGCCCCAGGCATTGTACTGCATGTGGTTTGATGTAATGGTTTGGTCAATTTGGTACGTGCGAATGAGCATCAAATGACCGCCGTCAGCTGAACGAGCGATAAACCACCACCCATCAGCTGGTATGATTTTAGGTCCTGGAATCATGAAGACCAACGCATTTGCGTCTGCTGCAACAATTCAAATTGGAAACCAAAAGGACAAAAATAAACAATCATGATCAGAGTATGTGTGGAATTAAGATTATTATAACAGTGAGACATATCATAGACAGAGAATTGCAATGCCGTGGTCATAATCATACCCCAAGTAAAAAAATAAGCCAATGGCTTTCATATTCTAGAAATATGTCATGGTTCAAACATCATGTAACAATGAGAGGAAAACAGCTATGACAGGGCCTACTCATATTCTACCATAGCACTTACTACTGTTCTCATATTAACTCTAAGCAATAACATGCGTTGTTATAAAAATCTTGGAATTGAGAGTAAAATATAGCAATCATGAGGTTATGCTCATAATATATATTCTAACAATCATTAGATGCCAATTGTTCCCATATCAACTCTAACAATAACATGTGTGGTCATAAAAATCTAGGAAATGAGAGGAACATATAGCAATGATGTGGTTATAGACATACTATCTATTCTAAATTTGTAACAATGAACAGGCAGTCGTATTCATAAGGTAAAGATGAGATGAGATAGAACAATTCCATGACGATAGATTCCACCATTATAGGCAGCCAATCTGTGCGTCGACCGCGTAAACGATGCCATCATGCACTATAGCATCAGACAGAAATGTTACCTCAACAGGATTGGCGATGAGCCATAACCATGTATGGCGACCAGATTCGAGATAGACAAATCCCATGTTGAACAAGGCAATGAGCTTCTAATCCATGTAGTCTTCTGATGGTGTGGACACTTCGCAGATTACAACTTTCAGCAAACAAAGGTCGAGCCAAAAGCTTGACGCGTCTCGTCTTGTGATAGGTAGGAGTGTCCGCGGGTCATGAGGCTGGATGGCGGCGGTATCCAACGATGGAAGGGTGATCTCTCGCTGGGTGTAGATATCCACGGGACGCCACGGACTACCGGATTGGTGGATGAGGACGATCCAGTTGGCATTCATGCCCGCCCAGTAGTAGCCGCGCATGAAGGACAGGTGGACGGGTAGTGGTATCATGTCGAGGGGCACCACGGTAACCTCCGTAGGATCGTCAAGTCGGTGTCTGGGCCAACTGCGAGGATCGGGCATCAGCAAACAGGGTGTCTTGAAAAGAGTCGGCCGGTTGCAGTCAAGTAGATGCTACCTCTTGAGCATTGCGTTGGATTTCCCCGAAGAGGAGAGGATGATGCAGCAAAGTAGCTTAAGTATTTCCCTCGGTTTTGAGAACCAAGGTATCAATCCAAAGAGGAGGCCACGCACAAGTACCTCGTGCACTGCAAAAAACGATAGCTCCTCGCAACCAACGCAATTAGGGTTTGTCAATCCGTTCACGGTCACTTACGTGAGTGAGATCTGATAGAGATGATAAATAATATTTTTTTTGGTATTTTTGGTATAGAGATGCAAAGTAAAAATAAAAGGAAAAGTGAAAACAAAGCAAGTAAAAAAGTGATGGAGATTGATATGATAAGAATAGGCCCGGGGGCCATAGGTTTCACTAGTGGCTTCTCTCAAGAGCATAAGTATTCTACGGTGGGTGAACAAATTACTGTTGAGCAATTGACAGAATTGAGCATAGTTATGAGTATATCTAGGTATGATCATGTATATAGGCATCACGTCCGACACAAGTAGACCGAAACGATTCTGCATCTACTACTATTACTCCACTCATCGACCGCTATCCAGCATGCATCTAGAGTATTAAGTTAAAAACAGAGTAACTCCTTAAGCAAGATGACATGATGTAGAGGGATAAATTCATGCAATATGATAAAAACCCCATCTTGTTATCCTCGATGGCAACAATACAATACGTGCCTTGCTGCCCCTTCTGTCACTGGGAAAGGACACCGCAAGATTGAACCCAAAGCTAAGCACTTCTCCCATTGCAAGAACTACCAATCTAGTTGGCCAAACCAAACGGATAATTCGAAGAGACTTGCAAAGATAACCAATCATACATAAAAGAATTCAGAGAAGATTCAAATATTATTCATAGATAAGCTGGATCATAAACCCACAATTCATCGGTCTCAACAAACACACCGCAAAAAGAAGATTACATCGAATAGATCTCCACGAGAGAGGGGAGAACATTGTATTGAGATCCAAAAGAGAGAAGAAGCCATCTAGCTACTAGCTATGGACCCGTAGGTCTGAAGTAAACTACTCACACTTCATCGGAGGGGCTATGGTGATGATGTAGAAGCCCTCCGTGGTGGATGCCCCCTCCGGCGGAGCTCCGGAACAGGCCCCAAGATGGGATCTCGTGGATACAGGAATTTGCGGCAGTGGAATTAGGTTTTTGGCTCCTCATCTCATCGTTTGGGGGTACGTAGGTATATATAGGAGGAAGGAGTACGTCGGTGGAGCAACAGGGGGGCCACAAGGCAGGTGGGCGCGCCCTGGGGGGGGGGCACCCCCACCCTCGTGACCGCCTCTGTTGTTCCTTGGAGTAGGGTCCAAGTCCCCTGGATCACGCTCGGTGATAAAATCACGCTTCCGAAGGTTTCATTCCATTTAGACTACGTTTGATATTCCGTTTCTTCGAAACACTGAAATAGGCAAAAAACAGCAATTCTGGGCTGGGCCTCCGGTTAATAGGGTAGTCCCAAAAATAATATAAAAGTGGAAAATAAAGCCCAAATATAGTCCAAAACAGTAGATAAAGTAGCATGGAGCAATCAAAAATTATAGATACGTTGGAGACGTATCAGACATCCCCAAGCTTAATTCCTGCTCGTCCTCGAGTAGGTAAATGATAAAAAGAGAATTTTTGATGCGGAGTGATACTTTGGCATAATTTGAATGTAAATCTTCTTAATTGTGGTATGAATATTCAGATTCGAATGAATACAAAATAATAGTTCATATTGATAAAAGATATAGTAATACTTCAATCATACTAATCAGAGAAATCATGTCTTCTCAAAATAGCATGGCAAAAGAAAGTTCATCCCTACAAAATCATATAGTTAGGCTATGCTTCATTTTCGTCACACAAAGATGTTCCCAACTTCTATACCCCCGATGACAAGCCAAGCAATTGTTTCATACTTAAATAATCTCAAACTTTTTCAACCTTCACGCAATACATGGCGTGAGCCATGGATATAGCACTATGGGTGGAATAGAATATAATGATGGGGATTGTGTGGAGAAGACAAAAAGGAGAAAGTCTCACATTGGCGAGGATAATCAACGGCTATGGAGATGCCCATCAATTGATGTCAACATGAGGAGTAGGGATTGCCATGCAGCGGATGCACTAGAGCTATAAATGAATGCTCAACAAAAGAAAACTAGTGGGTGTGCATCCAACTTGCTTGCTCATGAAGACCTAGGGCATTTGAGGAAGCCCATCGTAGGAATATACAAGCCAAGTTCTATAATGAAAAATTCCCACTAGTATAAAAAGACAACTTATGAGACTCACTATATGAAAAACATGGTGCTACTTTGAAGCACAATATATGAGACGCACTACATGAAGAACAAGGTGCTACTTTGAAGCACAATATATGAGACTCGCTACATGAAGAACATGGTGCTACTTTGAAGCACAAGTGTGGAAAAACAGATAGTAACATTGCCCTTTTTTTGGGCCTTTTTTTTTTCTTTTTGGACTTTCTATTTTTTTGGGGCAATGCTCTAATAATGATGATCATCACACTTCTATTGATTACAACATAAGGATTACAACTCGAAACTAGAACAAGATATGACTCTATATGAATGCCTCCGGCAGTGTACCGGGATGGTGCACTGAATCAAGAGTGACATGTATGAAAAATAATGCATGGTGACTTAGCCACAAATACGATGTCAACTACATGATCATGCAATGGCAATATGACAAAAGTAAAGTATGTCATGATGATGATGAACGGAACGGTGGAAAGTTGCATGGCAATATATCTCGGAATGGCTATGGAAATGCCATAATAGGTAGGTATGGTGGCTGTTTTGAGGAAGATATAAGGAGGTTTATGTGTGATAGAGCGTATCATATCACGGGGTTTGGATGCACCGCGAAGTTTGCACCAACTCTCAGGGTGAGAAAGGGTAATGCACGGCATCAAGAGGCTAGCAATGGCGGAAAGGTAAAAGTGCATTATAATCCATGGATTCAACATTAGTCAAAAGAACTCATATACTTATTGCAAAAATTTAGAAGTCATCAAAAATCAAGTACTACGCGCATGCTCTTAGGGGGATAGATTGGTAGGACAAGACCATCGCTCATCCCGACCGCCACTCATAAAGATGCACAAGCGGTACACTTCATGTTTCAAATTTGTTACACAACTTTAACCATACGTGCATGCTACGGATTTGCTAACTTCGACACAAGCATTCTTTAAATTCATAATCACCCAACTAGCATGACTTTAATATTACCACCTCCATATCTCAAAACAATTATCAAGTATCAAACTTGTCTTAGTATTCAACACACTCAAAAGAAAGTTTCACATATCTTGAATACCAAGTATATTAATTTTAAGCAAATTACCATGCTATTAATGACTCTCAAAATAATCTAAGTGAAGCATGAGAGATCAATAGTTTCTTTAAAACAAATCCACCACCGTGCTCTAAAAGATCTAAGTGAAGCACTAAAGAAAAAATTATCACGCTCAAAAGATATAAGTGAAGCACTATGAGCAAAACTATCAAGCTCAAAAGATATAAGTGAAGCACAAAGAGTATTCTATCAAATTTCAATTTATGTATGGCTCTCTCAAAAGGTGTGATCAGCAAGAATGATTGTGGTAGACTAACAAGCAAAGATGCAAATAATACAAGACGCTCCAAGCAAAGCACTTATCATGTGGTGAATAAAAATATAGCTCCAAGTAAATTACCGATGGAAGTAGAGGAAAGAGGGGATGCCTTCCGGGGCATCCCCAAGCTTTGACTTTTTGGTGTCCTTGGATTATCTTGGGAGTTCCATGGGGATCCCCAAGTTTAGGCTCTTGCCACTCCTTGTTCCGTAATCCATCAAAAGAATTTACCCAAAACTTGAAAACTTCACAACACAAAACTCAATAGAAATCTCGTGAGCTCCATTAGAGAAAGAAAACAAAAGACTACTTTAAGGTACTGTAATGAACTCATTATTTATTTATATTGGTGTTAAACCTACTGTATTCCAACTTCTCTGTGGATTATAAACTATTTTACTAGCCATAGATTCATCAAAATAAGCAAACAACACACGATAAACAGAATCTGTCAAAAACAGAACAGTCTGTAGTAATCTGTAACTAACTAAAACTTCTGGAACTCAAACAAATCTACCCAAATTAGACGACCTAGAAAATTTGTTTATTGATCAGCAGCAATTGGAATCAGTATTTTATCATGTTCTGATACTTTTTAATAATTCGGGCACTGAGCGCAAAGTTTCTGGAAATTACAGCAAGATCAAATAACTATCATCCAAGAAGATCCAATAGGTCTAGCTTGGCATAAACACTAATTAAAACATAAAACCACATCTAAACAGAGGCTAGATGGATTATTTATTCCTAAACAGAAGCAAAACAAAAAACTAAAAATAAAATTGGGTTGCCTCCCAACAAGCGTTATCGTTTAACGCCCCTAGCTAGGCATAACAGTGAGGATAGATCTAGGTAGTGCCGTAGTAATAAGATAGATCGGTGAAACTCATTTTATATTCTTTACGTTTGTCAGCAAGTTTCCTTTGAGGCAAGAAAAAGTGATCAAAAGGGCTAAATTTAATAGGGAAAAAATCCCCAAGATCAATTTTAGGAGGTATAGGTTCCTCTTTCGGCCCTTCATAATGCACAACCAATTTATCATTATAAGCGTTCTTTTGACAGAACCTTGTGAGTCTACATTTAAGAGAGTATCCTAACTCATTATTTTGAATAGCCAAATCATCATTAAGTTCAGAGATTCTATCAATTAAAATATTGGTTGGCACCTTTTTTCTATGGTTTTCATTGAAAGCAACATAGTCAAGAGATTGAAAATGCATAATTTCTTCTTGATCAAAGTGGATAGATTCTATGGGAGGACGACCGGCCTCCACCCTATAATGCGCAAAGATTTCTTTGGCCTCTTTTATTATAAATCTGAATACATGAGCCAAAAAGATAGTAGCGGCACGCTTAACAGAGGAGTATTCGATATTAGAAAATTCTCCTTTGTATAGAAGAGTGCATATGCGTAAATTGCCTTTCAAGTTCAACGATAAGCATGGCAATGGCGTCTGCAAGACTACTAGTTCTATGAAGAATAGAACTGCCCATAGAGGGCAAAGCACCGGCACAAGTAAAGAAATCTTGAATAACTCCTTTTCCAATAATATTACCACTACCAATTCGAAATCTCTTTGTATGATATGTAGGGGATTCTTCAGCAGGAGCATCAGAATTTTCTATGATAACTTCCCCAATTTCAGACATAGCGACAAACAAGCAATCCAACACACGAGCAAACAAGCGGACAAGAAAACGGCAACAGGAAAAAGAGGAGGAGATTGGGAAAGAGAGGGCGAATAAAGCAGCAAGGGTGAAGTGGGGGAGAGGAAAACGAGAGGCAAATGGCAAATAACGTAATGCGAGAGATAGGGATTGTGATGGGTACTGGGTATGGTTAACTTGATCTTGCGTGAGCCTCCACAACAACAGCGCGGAAATTCTTCTGCTACCTCTTGAGCCTTTGCATTGGATTTCAAGAGGAGAGGATGATGCAGCAAAGTAGCGTAAGTATTTCCCTCAGTTTTTGAGAACCAAGGTATCAATCCAGTAGGAGGCCACGCACAAGTCCCTCGTACCTGCACAAACCTCGCAACCAACGCGATTAGGGGTTGTCAATCCCTTCACGGTCACTTACGTGAGTGAGATCTGATAGAGATGATAAATAATATTTTTTTGGTATTTTTGGTATAGAGATGCAAAGTAAAAATAAAAGGCAAAGTAAAAACAAAGCAAGTATAAAAGTGATGGAGATTGATATGATGAGAATAGACCCGGAGCCATAGGTTTCACTAGTGGCTTCTCTCAAGAGCATAAGTATTCTACGGTTGGGTGAACAAATTACTATTGAGCAATTGATGAATTGAGCATAGTTATGAGTATATCGGTATGATCATGTATATAGGCATCACGTCCAAAACAAGTAGACCGAAACAATTCTTCATCTACTACTATTACTCCACTCATCGACCGCTATCCGCATGCATCTAGAGTATTAAGTTAAAACAGAGTAACGCCTGTAAGCAAGATGACATGATGTAGAGGGATAAATTCATGCAATATGATAAAAACCCCATCTTGTTATCCTCGACGGCAACAATACAATACGTGCCTTGCTTCCCCTTTTGTCACTGGGAAAGGACACCACAAGATTGACCCAAAGCTAAGCACTTCTCCCATTGCAAGAACTACCAATCTAGTTGGCCAAACCAAACGGAGATTTCGAAGAGACTTGCAAAGATAATCAATCATACATAAAATAATTCAGAGAAGATTCAAATATTATTCATAGATAAGCTAGATCATAAACCCACAATTCATCGGTCTCAACAAACACACTGCAAAAAGAAGATTACATCGAATAGATCTCCACGAGAGAGGGGGAGAACATTGTATTGAGATCCAAAAACGGAGAAGAAGCCAGCTACTAGCTATGGACCCGTAGGTCTGAAGTAAACGACTCACACTTCATCGGAGGGGCTATGGTGATGATGTAAAATCCCTCTGTGGTGGATGCCCCCTCCGTGAGCTCCTAAACAGGCCCCAAGATGGGATCTCGTGGATACTGAGGAAGTTGCGGCGGTGGAATTAGGTTTTGGCTCCTCATCCGATCGTTTGGGGTGCGTGGGTATATATAGGAGGAAGGAGTGCGCCGGTGGAGCAACAGGGGGCCCACGAGGCGGGAAGCACGCCCTGGGGGTGCCCCCACCTCATGACCGCCTCTTTTGTTCCTTGGAGTAGGGTCCAAGTCCCTGGATCACGTTCGGTGAGAAAATCACATTTCGAAGGTTTCATTCCGCTTTGGACTCCGTTTGATATTCCGCTTTCTTGAAACACTAAAATAGGAAAAAAAAGCAATTCTGGGCTGGGCCTCCGGTTAATAGGTTAGTCCCAAAAATAATATAAAAGTGGAAAATAAAGCCCAAATATAGTCCAAAACAGTAGATAAAGTAGCATGGAGCAATCAAAAATTATAGATACATTGGAGACGTATTAGTAGACGGTACAAAGACACCGAGCATGCGTCCAGACGGACGGTGCTGAGTAGGTCCATACGATTACAGATCTGCTCAAAGAGAACATCGGGCAGGGAATTCGAATCACGGCTCTGCGTGTCAGTCGGTTCTGCCATAGGTTTTTTAGGGCGCTTAGTAATTGGGGTTTTCGGTGCCTGCGAGCCAGCTGGGAAGTGGATTCGGGCGGGCGAGCGAAGAAGATGGCGTGTGTGGCCCAGCAGTGAGCGGGGGGATATGGTACGCGTGAGCTACCAAGGAAGATGGTGCGGGCGGATGAGCAGTGAGCGGGGGGAAATGGTGTGCGGCCAACGATGGGGAAGAAAGGAGGAAGAAGAAGAGAGGAGGAAGAAGAGTGAAAGACGGGGAAGAAAGTGCATTAAATCTCAATTCTACTAGTACTACTACCAGGATATACCGTCCTTCGGAGTGTAAATAGTTACGCCGATGACATGTGGGTCTACCTCAAGAGGGCCCATATGTCAGTTAATGGAGGAGAGAGGTCCGTAGGCATATTTGACGAAGCGTGCTCTACTGGCAAACATGATGGAAGTACTGGGTAAGGCTGATTTAGTAAAACCAACACGTGTGTGTCCCATCTACTGCAGCGTGTATTGTCACTTCACTGCGAAGACTAGTTGAATAGTTCTCCCTGACCGAGATGGGGAATAATGGATTGCGAAGACTTCCTATCTATAGTATCCCTATGCCTCTATGCTCACTTCACTCATTTTGCTCCGTACGTAGTCACTTGTTGAAATCTCTAGAAAGACAAATACTCCGTATTTGGGAACAGAGGGAGTATCACCATATGGAGGGAATAGAGGAAGCTTGTAATATGAACATGTAAACGGGAGGGAGTAAAAGCCCCATGCATGCGTGCATGCATGCAACATGCAACACTCACACGTACACATGGACGCACGCAACACTCACGCACCCATGCGGCACACAGCACACGACGCAACACACACGCTCACGCTCAAGTGGTCAACCTAATCCCTACGCCCGTGAAAGAATATACATTTAGAGATTTACACATTGACCAGGGCATAATTAACGCCTCAAAAGTAGCAGACTTATGTGTGCATGCGACCATTGAGAGAAGAAGATTAAATGAAGGTTGTTGCATGCTGTAATTAAGGATAGACATGTAGCCTATACCTAGAGCACAAGTTGGTGCATTAGTCACTCAATATCGATTTAGATTAGGCTAGTCATAGTGGGGAGTAACTTAGACTAGTAACATGCATATGTTACTAGTCTATGTTACTACATTCATAGTGGGAAGTAACATATAGTTGGTATCATGCAAGCCAGCATTTATTAAGATGTAGACTCATTTTGCCTTGGTATGTGTTATGTTACAGTAACATATTATGTTACTCCAACCATCTCTCCCATCATTAACTACATGCCATGTAAGCAAATTTTTCTTGGGATGTGTTCTGTTACTTGCTATAAGTTACTCCCACCATGACCAGCCTTAAAGGCTAAATGCATTGGAAGTATAGATATACACTCTTTGTTTTTTAACCGATGTACACTCTTTGTTGGATGACCGAGGGAGTACACGTGCATGCACTGGTTCACGCGCAAGGGTTGGACTCCTATCGCGCCTGCGTAAAGTTTTGTTTAACTGATTTCTTTGCTCTGCCAACTGATAGGTTGGACGCATAAACCAGGTGACAATTTAACCAGTCAACAAAGTGCAACGTCGACTATGTGGCCGGTCAGTATGGTGAAATACGGTGATGTATGATGAGCTAGTGATCGTATAATCACCGCCAAACTATATATAGTGACCGTAAAAAGCGTATTGTTACATACGTTGACCACCAGTGTATTTTTCTCGTTTCAAATTAAGCCATATTAACTGGAAAGGACGCACTATGGACTAGTACAAGTACTGCTTTGATGTGTCCCATCAACTCGCCGAACGAGGAGAAGCTTGCTTACTACGCCTCTCCATCGCCCACGCGCGCGGTGGCTCATAGGGCGAGGAGAGGTTTCTGACTACAGCGCCCTCTCCCTCTCCCTCGCCCTCACCCTCGTGGTGGACGTGCAGTAGTGTAATCGGTGTCAGATTGCCAGAAGCATATTGTACTGTAGTATCATCATTGTTGGACCTTCTAAAGAGGCGAAGAGCCAAGTGCAAGGTTCACACGACTACGAATTGTTGAACCTCCCGAAGAGGCAAAGAGCCAAGCGCAAGGTTTTATAGGAGTCGTGGTCCTAGTAGGAGTATACTGCTCCCTCCGTTCCTAAATATAAGTCTTTTCAGACATTTCAAATTGACTACAACATACAGATGTATGTAGACATATTTTAGAGTGTAGATTCACTCATTTTGCTTCGTATGTAGTCACTTGTTGGAATCTCTAGAAAGTCTTATATTTAGGAACGGAGGGTGTACAACTATAGCGAACGATGCTACTGCACGATGCCGCCACGTCACCTATATCCAAAGTTGTGCCACCTTTTTTTCTCAAAGAGCGTGTTGGAGCCCGTGCAACAATCACACAAGTTGCACGTACACATAACACATTTACTAGTAATAAATTCTATAGGACAAACGCCAGTATGCCACACAAGTTCATCTCAAATTCATGTGATAAATTTGTGCACGACTAGTCTACATATATTCGCAGCGCTACTGTTCACAATTTACCATACTCCACTTACACGATATAGATGGGCTACATGTCCTCCTCCAGGTTCCAGTCCCAAGTGTTCTTCATGGATGGCATGATCCATAGCGGTGGGCAACGGGAATCATTGTCCTAGTTTTCTAGTCCGGTTCCACACGATGGAGACTCATCCAAGCTGAAGCGGCATAAATCAGGGATAGCGTGTCCCAGCATGTCGTTCTTCCGGCGGTGCAAACTAAAGACACAACCATGCTTCATGAACGGCAGGCCTTCGGTGTCGTGCACGGAAGGTGGAATCCGCTTCACAATGGGGTAGCTGTCCCCAATGAAAAGTGAGTACTCTCCAAGAGTGTTCCACGGCACCCACGTAGCATTACGGGGGTCAAACTCGGTGTCATTCATCTGGTACACGCGGCATCTCAGATCTGGACACATGGTGACGTACATAGTCAAGGTCCATGCATAATAATGTTGTGCTCAAATATGGCGGTCAGTAATACTGTGTAGCAAATAGTACTACTCCGGTATAGAGGAAGTAAAATAACCGGCTTATTATATATAGCCACTCTTGGCTACATGGATGAGATAGTAAGACATGGAAAAACAAAAATGGTGGCAGCTAGTGGGTTCATGTCTTCAAGGGCCTAGCTTGCTACTCCAAGGTAAAAAGTACTCCTACTAGTACTAGTAAGTAGTACAACAATGAAAGAGAAGGCGAGAGGGTTAAAACATATAATACTAAATGGAATACCTGGGTAGATGGTGAAGGTCCGATCGTGGTAGATTGTGTTACCATGTTGCACATCACTCGTACCATGGGTAACGACTGCTAAGATAGTTGATCCCAATATGCCAAAGTCAGCTACAAGGTTCCAGGTTAGACCGAATCACGGATGTAAATGCACATCCAGGATCGGCAATCTTATTTTGATCGGGGGATGACTGGTCGCTTTAAAATAATGGAGTACTGTTAGGGATGCAAATGTTGGTTTGTGGCTTTGTGCATTCCGTTTGTAATCTCCCGCGTACCGTAGGATGGCAACCAGATGAAACAAGTCCCCTGGCTTGTCACCGCGAAGATGAAACCTAGATGGCGCACGACATCTTCAAACGTGTAGGGGTACAAATCTACCGCGGCCAACATGCGCCATCCTCTGCCGTTACTGCCTCTTCCATTGATGGCAATCCTTATGTCGAACACCGTGATGAGATAGTAATCTTTGTAGCCGCACTGCTATCTTCTTCAATCTCATGTAGGCATCATCATACGTATTCAATCCCAGCTAGTCCGGAAGGCCGATCCCAATGGTGGAGAAGGGGTCTACGGGAACGGCCGCACTGCTGTGAATGTTGTGCCAAATGATGGTGGTATCCGGCTAGAGGTATGCAAGCCAATCTTCGTTGGCACCGACCCAGACCTATATATAAGTCGGTGGGCAGCGGAGAAATTCCAGATGGAAATGGAATAATTAAGTACTACATGAGCAAACTCCATGACTGACCTGCTCATCGGACAAAATCTGACTACCTCTCAATGTCGGCAACTCTAGGGGAGTCAACGTGCAACCATGGCCAAGGAGAGGTGGACTGTTTGAAGGATTGTCCCATAGAAGAACCTTCTCCTCGAGGACGCATGGAAGACCAACAAGCATGGCCTTTTCCCAAGCCTGTTTAAGCACCGTCTTGAAAAAGTTGGTGCAGGAAGCACTGAGTCTTGCAGCGGTGAGGACGCCGGAGCGGGCGTCGATTTCTCCCAGGATCGCTGGCCCAAGGCCTCCCAACCCCGACGAGGAGGAGAACCGCCTGGCGAATCCATGGAGCAGCGAAGAACTGCCTTCTCTTTGGGGGGAGGGGAACAGGCGAGGAGGAGATAAGTGCGTAGTAACAGCAGGGCCTCGTCCCTTCCAACTGTAGCTCCTCGATCGTTCCTTAGCGAAGGGGTGAGGCTATTATTTACTACGTACTTGTACTGTAGCAGTACTAGTACTACTTTCTAAACTAGTAGTGCGATGTACAGTACTTCTAGTATAGTGCACCAATTTTGAACTCTTGAATCTCAGGGCCATGGAGCTAAAGTTGGAAGTGGAGGGTACTACTATTCTCTAGAACCATCGCTGTACTATCAATGCAGGGAAAGTACACCTGTGTAGTGGGTACTCTCGGTGCTCTATTCAAGCGCGTAGCTGGCCTACTCAGCCGCTCCTCTCACGCACACACTAGCAAACTGTTTATCAATCCCAGGTTCTACTTCAAGGGGCAGAACATGTGAGTTATTTGATACAGCGAGACTAGGCTTTCCGCTTCCATTTGTGGAGGTGTAATGGGTCTCGTCGAACTTTGTTAGTAGTTCCTTCTTTATGAATGAGATGAGGCAAAGCTTTTGCCTCCATTTAAAAAGAAACATGTCAAGATGAATTTCTTTTATAGAGCCGAAAATGAGTGAAGTCCATGCGTGCAACGCCACAAGCTACATAGTAGTAGAGTACTAGTAAGAAAATCCTTTTCTGAGCCCGAGCTCATCTGCACCCGTGTTGAATCAAAAATTCAAAAAAAATACTAGAAAAATTAAAAAAATTCCAATTTTTTTTTCTCATGGTAGACAATTTGGTGTGTGAGCTCCGACCCAATTTTCAAATGATTTGGACAACTGAGCAACTCTTGGCAAAAAAGAAAATTTTGGGATCAGTAAAACAGCTTACTGTTCACGTACTATTTTGACCTGATTTGTCTTTTTTGCTGAGAGTTACACAGATGTCCTAATGAGCTAATGTTTGGAGCGAACCTCACGCAATAGATTGTCAACCGTGGGAAAAAATTTGGATTTTTTTTAATTTTCCTAGTATTTTTTTTGAAATTTTTCTGGTCGGGTGCAGATGAGCCTGAGCACCGAATTGCTGCACTCAGTACTAGTAGCACTTTACGTATAGAGCCATATTGCACAGTTCCCAATGCCGCGCCAGGCTTTTTCGGCTCCTCGGACTTAATTGGGAGGTGCTAGTTTAAATATGCTACTAGTCGACGAGGAAGCTGTTTAGGTGCGAGTGTATGCAGCACGCCGAGCCATGAGCCATGAGATGATGGGAAGGAAAATCCATTCACGTGGCTAGGCTTTCCAAAGGCACCCAGTTGTGGTGCGCCACGCCGCTCGACTTCAAAACTCAAACTACCCGTGTACAATATTGGCTCACAAAGAAAGTTACTATTTAAAAAAGGTCGCCGTATGCTCGGGCCGGATCGAACCCACAAAACGAGGTATACACTCCCGCGACTACTAATAGTACTCGTTGGAGTACAACGCAACCTAGAATCGCATTTTGTTGCTAGTAGTACATTGTTCCTTACAAGAAACCACTAATAATGCCAAGAAACTACTACCACTTGCATACGTGGCAGACTTAAGATAAGACTACCTTATCAACCATTGTACATGCCCTTACCAACCAGCCCTACCAAGAAACGAGTACTCTAAAAGTGCCGTTATAGGCATGTTTCAACCATGTCGCCCCTTAAGTCAACACCTTCTATTCAGCCGGCAAGTTTTGCGTTATGACTTGTGGGACCTACATGTCAGTCTGCACAAAAATCCCCGAGTGATCTCCTACCTCCGACCCGTCCACCTAGTCATCCTCGGCCATGGGACGCAGCTACCGCCACCGGTAGAAGGCGAGGTCAAAACCGCCGGCGGTGCGGAGCCCATCTTGCGGCAGCCCGGATGCCAGCTCGTCAAGACGCCGCGTCGCCGCTTAGCTAGCCAAGTTAGATCCGTCCAGCTGCTTGTCTGCAAGGTTTGCTAGCTAGATTGGCACGGCGGCGCGTCGGCTTGCTCGTGCGCGCCATGCTAAGGCTAGCCATCTGGCTTGAGCGAAGGCCAGCTCTACAGCTTGCTCGCTCGAGAGTCACGCTCAGGCCAGCCAGCCAACTAGTGCGGAGGCCAGCGCGGCGTGCGGCCCGTTCGGCGGAGCGGCGGCCAACTCGCTCATCACCGGCGCTAGCGACAAACACGCATCATTACTACTGGAAGTAATGTTCAGAAAAAACAATGATTTGAGGGGGAATAACAGGATAGAAGGTCAGATGTGTGTCCCTCGTATCAATGGTCAAACAAAATGTGTTGGTTTAAGCTCCCTCGTCAGCACGGACGTGTGGGCCAACCCTGTCATAAACGGGTTTAAACGATCCTAATCGGCACTAGATAGTAGTTTTTGGCGCGGATTAAGAAATTTTGGGTATGTTTTTGCTATTTTTTGTACAATAGTTTCTTCCTAGGGCTAGTTGAAAGTGATAGTTTTTTGTTAAATACTCTACATATTGTAAGTAGGAGCAAAAGTTAAGCTCTGGAAGCCAATAAGCAAGGCTAGTTAAATAGTGCATATGTGTACGTGATTGAAAGTAAATATCAACCATGAGTGACTAATATCTTGATGGAAAACTGGAAACTATGGAAATACTAGCTTTTTTTTGCATGGTTGGAAATACTAGAAATGTTCACGTGCGTTGCAACGGATCATAATTAGAATAATACTTATTCACAAACTTGATACAAAACACTCTAATTTTGATATACATATATCACTAGAGATATATTATGTTTCTATCAGAATATATCCTTGGGCTGTTTTGGTGAGGTGAGGGAGGGATGTGGTTGGTTTTAAGATACTAATTATGGGTTTTTCTGCAAATTGGTAGAGAAGTGGGATGTTGGTGAGAAATGGCAGACACACCATCATCACCAACTTAGTCTTCTGCAGGAGTACCAGCAAGATGTCCGTGCATTGCACAGAACATCAAGATGCATTTTTTATAAAACACTTGTTGTGATTGACCCATGCGGGAGTAATCCCATGTGTAAAAACTAGTGATATCTCGAGAAATAGGAGATAAGGTGAAGAGGAGTGGGGCGTGGTGGTGATTGGTGGTCGGACTGTGCAGAGGCATGGGGATGGATGACGCCGGCAGTGGCCACGAGGCTAGTTTGTTCCAAAGGCTTCCGTTTTTAATTGCTCAACAATGAGGTTGTTGGAGATAAGTATGAACGAGGGAAGGCCTTGTCTGCAAGTGTGGAGAGAGGTGCGGTTATCTTTTAGGTTAATTTCCATCCGTCAGATATAGATCGGACGATCTATATTGTAAGATGGCATGCGTACCATCATCACCAACTCGGTTTTTTTATAAGATAAGAAATATAAGTATGGAGATACAAACGTATTATCGATAATTGTTTCCGTAAACTAGGATCTACATTATATTCAACGCCTCAGCATGTGGGGCTTTAGCACAATGACTTGTCGACTGTGTAAAACAAATGTTTTCCGTCAGCCGATAAGGAGGGGGACGGCGTGACGCTGCTTTTCGATTTGCTCTAGTCCTAGTAGTCATACTAGTTGGTTCACGACGTGTAGATTTATTCTTTTTCACGTTCAGATTCGCCCAGCATCGGCCACATTGCTGATGAATAGACGGTAAGTTATTCACGGGGAAACCCTTGTTGGGCGTGTTTGCGAGAGAGAGAGAGAGAGAGAGTGTGTGCGTGTGTGATATGTCTAGAGACTGAGGAAATGATAAGAGATTCTTTGTGTCTATGTGTGTGGAGGATAGAGAGAGACATGTACATGGGGCTTTGTGTTGTGTAACGTGGAGACACATAGACATAATCAGAGAGTGAATGTGTGAGATACACATGCGGACATGGGGAGAGATGAGGATCCAGATAAATGGGTGTTTGTGCGTGTTTGTGTGTGTTTGTGTGCACGTTTATGTGTGAGAGGAGTGTGTGTATGTGGAGTAGAGAGACCACAAATGATGTAAACCTAGTATAAGGGAAGGGGGAATGGCGTGACATGTGTGTCAGAGCGAGACAAAGGCATGTGTAGTAGCGGGATAACATGGGTGCGGGCGGGGATCAAACTATTTGGGAGAGACATCAAGTGTGTGTGGGAGAGGGGTGTGAGAGCGAGCGAGAGAGAGAGAGAGAGAGCGACGGAGAGAGAGAGAGAGAGAGAGAGAGAGAGAGAGAGAGAGAGAGAGAGAGAGGAAGAGAGGGGTCATTTGTGTCCATAAATGGCGTATAGATAGGGAGACAATGTTGACGTTGTTCGAAATTGGCCTATGTACGGAGACGCAAGGGAAGCGAGTCATCATGTGTAGGGACTTCATGAGAGATCTAGAATAGATGGTGTAGAGAACAATGTGCGAGATTGAGAACGATGACACATTAGGGAGCTATGGAAAGAGTCATGACATATATGTATACAGGGAAGGAGCTGGGGTGGGTCCGCATGTGGGAGAGATAGAAAGAGGAGAGTGGTGCACAAGGAGACAAAGTGTGCTTGTTTGGAGTGGGGGTGGTGTGTGAGGTGAGTGTGTGAGAACCACATAAATAGGGAGATAGACGTTTGGGGGAGAGGTTTTGTGTGTATGGGAAAGATACACTCTACATAGTGCGTGTGCTTGGAAAAGAGAGATGTTGGGAGACCTAGAGAGTGGGGGAAGATATGTGTGCATGCTCGAGAGACAAAGTGATAGAGACCTATATTGGGGTCCGGACTTTAGAAGAGAGGGGGTGTTAATGTGCTCGTGTGTTCGTGTCTGGGGAGAGAACGACTTGTGTGTGTGTTGGGGGGGGGGGGGTTGGCTTCAGATAAAGAGTGAGGTGTCTATATTTGAGGGACTTTAGAATAATTGAGGAATATATGGTCAATAGTGTGTGCACAAATGGTTGATCAATTTGCTTCACAGTTTGGACTATGAGATAACGATACGTTTGAACATGCGTGATATACCTTATTGTACCAGAATTACAAACCTAAGATTAGAATTTTGGAATTCGACTCCATCATTAGCTTTTGTAATTCATTTAAACGGAGGTACATTTTATAAGGCGGGATTTCGTGATTTCAAATTCATATATCAAACCTAGAGATATACTTATACGGGCATGTTCAAACTTTATAATCATCCACTTTATTCATACACATACACATTTTTGCTTTTGTCATCATATTTAGGATAAACACATTCGGAATTTCATTTGAATTGGACCGTATGATGGTATTTGCTTGTACTAGCTCAATGATCCATAATTGAATTGAATGGACAATCTAAGTTTCGAGTTGGAGACATTGATTTTCAAAACTTGCACTTTTTTTTGCATGCGAAACAAATAAATTCTCGGCCATGATATCATAGTCGGCCGTACAAGAGTAGAACACTTATAATTTCAGCCAAAAGCTTTGAAACTTCCCGCTCACATCGAATTACCTCGCGCCCGAAAGTTTAGCCCTGTGATATTCCTGTTTTACCCCTACCACATCAACGGAAAAGGGCTGCTTTGATAACTCCATTGTTTCCCCCTCTTTGCCCCGAACATTCTTCCCGAGAGCCCCTCCCCTTCCCCTCCCCGACCCCCCAACCACGGCAAGCCACGAATCTAGTCCTCTCTGGCAGTGGTGGACCTCACAACCCGCCGGATCTACCTTCCGCACCTTGGAACCCCCAACTGCCAACTCACCACTTCACCGGAGCCGCTTCATCGACTGACTTGTCCACCGCTCCAGATCTCCTTGACCGCCATCATGGTCCACCGCACCGGATTCTCTTAACCGGCGCCCTCGTCCACCACAGTGTAGGACCTTCACGGACTCCCTCATCCGCCCCATCGCTAGCCCTTCATACAAGCCCTCGCGTCAGCAGAACAGATCCGCCTCGTGAAAAGCCTGTACACCGCGCTATGAAGCCTTCGTCCCTTTGCATCGGGACCCACTCCACGGATGCCTTATTCAACTCCACCGACCCTGCTTTACAGGCCGAAGCCTCATCAGGTCATTTCGATTTGTACTCCATAGGTTTTTCTCTTCTTGATTGTGCAACTGTTCACTTACCACAGATGAGCTTTCTTGCATGTCTACAGGCGCCGCAACCGAAGCACCGGAGCCGCTTGAGCGACGGCGACAGCCGACCCAAACTCAACCGCAACACGAGCACCATCGACGATCCTTAGCTATCATGTATGACAATGATAACCATATGCTGCCGCGAATCAGGTACTTTTATTCAACAGCTGGCGCCTACGTTCACTTTCTTAGCATAAGCACCGCACCTTTGAATTTCTTCAGGACATCATTCAGTTTTTCATGAGGCGCGTTATTCTGCTTGCACCTGTAGGGCCATTCTTCTGGCAGTGAACATGTTACATGTGCTAAATTACATACCAGTGCACATATAGTTGTTGGAAATATGCCTTAGAGGCAATAATAAAAGGATTATTATTATATTTCCTTGTTCGTGATAATTGTCTTTTATTCATGCTATAATTGTATAATCCGGAAATCGTAATACACGTGTGAATACATAGACTACTATATGTCCCTAGTGAGCCTCTAGTTTAATAGCTAGTTGATCAATGAGATAGACATGATTTCCTGACTATGGCCATTGGATGTCATTGATAACGGGATCACATCATTAGGAGAATGATGTGATGGACAAGACCCAATCCTAAGTATAGCACAAGATCGTGTAGTTCGTTTTGCTAGAGCTTTTCCAAATGTCAAGTATCTTTTCCTTAGACCATGAGATCGTGTAACTCCCGGATACCGTAGGAGTGCTTTCGGTGTACCAAACGTCACAACGTTACAGGGTGACTATAAAGGTGCACAACAGGTATCTCCGAAGTGTACATTGGGTTGACACGGATCGAGGCCTGGGATTTGTCACTCCGTATTAGGAGAGGTATCACTTTGGGCCCACTCGGTAATGCATCATCATAATGAGCTCAAAGTGACCAAGTGTTTGGTCACGGGATCATGCATTACTAAGATGCAGTAAAGTGACTTGCGGTAACAAGATTGAGCGAGGTATTGGGATACCGACGATCGAATCTTCGGCAAGTAACATAGCGATTGACAAAGGGAATTGTATACAGGGTTGCTTTGAATCCTCGACATCGTGGGTTCATCCGATGAGATCATCGAGGAGCATGTGGGAGCCAACATGGGTATCCAGATCCCGCTGTTGGTTATTGATCGGAGAGCCGTCTCGGTCATATGCAGATGTCTCCCGAACCCGTAGGGTCTACACACTTAAGGTTCGGTGAAGCCAGGGTTGTATGAATATGAGTATGCAGCAAACCGAAAGTTGTTCGGAGTCCCGGATGAGATCCCGGACGTCACGAGGAGTTCCGGAATGGTCCAGAGGTAAAGAATTATATATAGGAAGTGCTATTTCGGCCATCGGGAGAGTTTCGGGGGTCACCGGTATTGTACCGGGACCACCGGAAGGGTCCCGGGGGTCCACCGGGTGGGGCCACCTATCCCGGAGGGCCCCATGGGCTGAAGTGCGGAGGGAACCAGCCTCTGGTGGGCTGGTGCGCCCCTTGGGCCCCTCCGCCTAGGGTTGAAACCCCTAGGGTGGGGGCGCCCACTGCCTTGGCGGGCAAGCCTCCCCCTTGGTCACGCCCCCCATCTAGATGGGATCTAAAGGGGCCGCCCCCCCCCCACCAGGGGGCCTATATAAAGGGGAGGGGAGGGAGGGCAGCGGCACCCCAAGTCTTGGCGCCTCCCTCTCCCCTGCTACACCTCTCCCTCTCGCAGAAGCTCGGTGAAGCTCTGCCGGAACCCTGCTGCATCCACCACCACGCCGTCAGTCTGCTGGATCTTCATCAACCTCTCCCTCCTCCTTGCTGGATCAAGGTGCGGGAGACGTCATCCGCTCCGCACGTGTGTTGAGCAACGGAGGTGCTGTCCGATTCGACACTTGGTCATCAGTGATTTGGATCACGACGAGTACGACTCCCTCAACCCTGTTCTCTTGAACACTTCCGCTCGCAATCTACAAAGGTATGTAGATGCACTCCTATCACTCGTTGCTAGATGAACTCATAGATGGATCTTGGTGAAACCGTAGGAATTTTTTTATTTTCTGCAACGTTCCCCAACAATAGTTAATATGCTTTAGTTTTGTCCTACGTATTACTGTACTTCCTAGATATCATGTAGGGCGAATAAGCCTCGGCTAGGGTTCGGGCACAGCGAGCGCGTGCGTGCGCGTGGTGGCCGTGTCGGGCTCAAGCCAGAGTGGGCTTGGGTGCGCGCCCAAGTATAGGTGTGTGTGCGTGCGTGTGTTAGCGCGTGTGTGCGTGGGACTGTTAGCGTAGGACCAGGGCGTGGGCCACGTAGGGCGCGCGAAGTGGCCGCGGCGATTGCGTCGAAGGCCGCGATGGGCGTAGCATAAGCCGAGGTGTCGAGGGCATGGCGAGTGGGAGGTGGGCAAGTCGTGGAGCAGCTCGGGCATGTCCGTGCGCACGAGTATAAAGCCCTCTCCCCCCCTGTGTAAGTCCCTGAGGATTTCGAGTTCGTGCTCGAGGTGATATATAGTGAGGCCGTTCGTGCGGCGGGGGTGCTCGAGCACCCGTAAAAAACTCTCTGTCCATCTTTCTCCTCGCCGATCGTGTCTCCGGTGATCCTCGTCGAGTGCTCGAGCTGGTTCGGCTCCAGCATATCACTGCCTACTATTTTACTTATTGCATGCAATATTTATGATAATGTTGTTGTTCCGATGCCACCTGTTGGTTCCATCAGACTGCTTCATGTTCTCTATGCTTAATTACACATCAGCAAACTAGCATGTGGTTCAACTGCTTTTTGTTTGTTTACCCTATATTTTCTAATGCTAGCTATTACATCACTGCTCCGAGCCTCTGTTTATTACTTTTTTGTGTGTTCTTGATCTTCCCAAGTTGCATGGCTAATTTGATGCTTCTATTAATTATGGAGCTGCCAACCCATCAAGCAAAATATTTGTTCTTTTGGGGCTGGAACCTTTAACAAGCATAAAAATTGAGGGACGCAGATATATTGTCGTGTATGCACACACCCTTCTTTAATTAGTTTAGATGAACCATTGATGATCAATTCAAACCATTGCATGCGATTAAAATTAAATTTACCTAAATAGAGGGTGCAGAATAAACTACAACAACTAGATTTGCAACCACGGGATCTTGCCGATTTATATCTTCAAAGAACATTGCAACTTAGCCGAGGCTTCACAAAGAACATATGGTAAGCCAGTGTGTTTTAGTACATGTGAAATGTAATGCGTGTGGGCTGCTTTATTGGCTTGTGCCCTCAACCTATAATCCTATAGAATTAAAAATAGTTCAGTTGATGCTTTGCTGTATTGCTTGATTCGAATGCTTGTTTGTTACTTGTTACGTTATACCTGAGTTGGCCAATATGTCAGCAGTGCCTGCTGTACTATCGTAAATAAATGCATCCCTAGTTCATTTGAGTCCTTAAATTTTCCTCTGAACTTCATCACCAGACTGTCTTCGTAGTTTATATGAGGCCACACTGTTAAGTGCTTTCTCAGATTATTTCAACTGCTTAGATGCCTTGGCAACTTAAATATAGCGGTGGTACACTCCCTTTCAACTAGGGATGTCAAATGGGTCCCATTTAATCCCGATTAAAGTCCACTAGTGGTATGATAGTTCAAAAGAGTTTTTATTTTTTGAGGAAAATGAACTAGGGAGCTAGCAAAAACTAACTAGATGGGTCTGGCGGATGTCGTTTATTTGCCACTTACATCCCTAGTTTCATCTTACCATTTTAATTTCTTTTCGGCCGAGCTGCTTGAACCATTTAAATATAGCTTGCCATGCTCGGCAATAATTTGTATGTCGCTTACCATGTAAGCTTCTTTGCCTGGATCATGCGATAACTATCTCTTACTTATGTCCAGCGGAAACCTTTCAGGATGCCGTTCACACTAGGACAAAATGTACAACCCTAGAATCTATTTGTGGAAGCAGTGCGCCATCCATGTTACCAGATGGTAACAGTTTAGAGGAAACACCGCTGGAGAGTAGTCTGAGCACATATATTATAGTTCTTGAGGCTCTACTAGAGGAAGAAAGAGATGGCGTGGCTGCCATGAATGAGGTAATCTCGATCTTGAAGCTGGAAATCATGCAATTAGCTGCGTGCATTATGCAAGCAACCCAAGAATTGGAGGAAGTAAGAATGTTGCATTTGAAAACGGAGGAGGTCCTGCTGCTTCTGCTATATGAAGCCCAGGGTAATCCCAGTTCTTCTTTAGATACCACTTGAAATTTTCATTAGATTATTGTACTTGCATGTTATGTCATGTCTCTGAATGGATTATGTTGTAAGACCCCCTATGTAGTCCATGAGTTGTAATGATCCGAATTTTTTAGGTGAGGTAGTCCTCAGTACTTGTATGATTGACATTAGATGAACGGTTTTTCGTGTGAGCATATTGTATTGGATGAAATAACTGTTTGACTCAAAGTGTATCCAACCTACTGAATTTGAAGATCATGGCATTTCTAAATCATAATCATATATAAAGGTGGAATAAATCTTTGTTGTGGTTTTGAAGAAATAAATAACAAAACATAGAATTATCTGTGGATATTCATAATCGAATAAAAATTGGATTTGGATTTAGTTGCCAGGGCCCAGGGCAAACGTGAATGCTAATTCTCCCAAGTTTTGAAAGAAGCGGCTAAACACCCACTATCATTTGTGGGCTGCCCGAAGCAAGTGTTTGTGAGATGGAAATTATAGTCTACCCATGACATTTGACATCCTTATTGATCCGATTTACACTGCTGTCGATATGGGTAGACTAGTAACTTGAATCAGACATGACACGACGGCCTCTGAGCCCATTCAGACACGGTGGGCATCAAACGTGGGCGGCGAAACACATTTGATTCAAGCTCGTCCGAAAGACATGTGTCTCTCTGTCCATTTCCCCATTCATCCATAGTGGGCGGCAAAAGAAACTCTGCTCATCCGAAATCGATGTAGGCTAATATTTTAAATAGGGGCAGATGTGTAACTTCCCTCAGACGTGACACAACCACCCTACCTGTCAGCCCCATTCATACACCGTGGGCGCCAACCGTGGGCGGCAAAACACCCTCTCCTCGATCGAAATCGTTACCGGCAAATATTTGGGAGATGCGAGATTACCGTCCTATCCCCAACCGTGATGTCCAAAATTTTAAACGGGTATAAGTTCGTAGCTTTCCCACATTTCAGACAAGCGCGTCCCAAAGTTTGAGATCCCCACTCCCCCTCCATTTCCCCATTCATACACCATCGGCGCCACGACAACCTCCCCACTGTGGCCAGCCTCCTCCATCCGCCACCCCATCCTCCACCTTGCCGGAGCCGCTACCACTACCCCGTCGTCCACTGCAAGAGATGGACGTCTTTCATCCACGCCGCCAAACCAGGATCCTTTCATCGCGTCTTCTCGCTTCATCGGCGCCGTCGTCCACCTTGTCGTTGCCGCTCCTACGACCGCCTCGTCCGCGCAACAACATTTATCCCCCGACCCGGCCGTCTGCCGTCTAAAGTCTTCCTCCCCGCCACCGATAGACATCGCCACCCGCAGCACCCTCAACGTATCAGCAGGGGCCTACATGGCATCGCAAGAGAGGTGGTACTCTTTCATATCTGCTTAAGTTATTGATCTCACCCGGAAAATAGATTGTAAATTGTTTACTGTACTTTTCTTGTCCGTACCAAATCGTAGTGGCTAGTTGAAAGCAAACATTGGTTGCTTGAAGTAGCTTTGTCTGGGTTTGCACCTTCAGATCTGCCATGGCACGGTCACTATACTCGTAAATCTTATGGTTTCCCCTTTATATTTACTACCATCATCGTAGGCGCTTCACTGCTTCGTGTTGTGCTAGCACTGCTCCTCAAGACCTCAACCCATCAAGCGAAACAACATGCCACTCATAATTACAAAGCTTACGTGTTGAAATACGAATCTGATATGATGCTCATATTACTAAAACATAGAACGTTTAATTGGTCACCTAATGTTTCGATATTCGTTTCAAAAAGCATGTGCGCCACCCACTGGTCCATCTAGTTCCACTTTCCTGATTTTACTCTTGATGCTTAGGGTTTTCCCGTTTTATCTACTCTACTATGATCTGCGTAGGTGCTTTCTGTCGTACTAGCATTACTCCACCCTTCAAGATAAACAACATAACACTCAAAATTCCAAAGTTTAGTTGTTCAAATATGATTGTGATATGATACTGATATTAGTTAACAGACACATTTAATTGGTTAGATAAAGGTCCCACTTGAGTTTCCGAATGCTTGTCGCGACATATAGAGAGACCGTAGAATTGCATTTCTTTTGTCACTTGTTGATTGTACTTTCTTGTCCATACCAAATCTTAGTTGTTATTTCAAAGCAAACATCGGTTGCTAACTACCCTTTGCGTGGTTTGCAGCTTCAGATCTTCCATCCCACTGCCACGGTCAACACTATACTCATCATGCTTACGGTTTCCCCATTTTATGATGACCATGATCAGCTTATGTGGTTCGTGTCCTAATAGCACTACTCCACCCATCGAGCTAAACAAGCTTACTTTTATAAATTCAAATTTGATATTATGCTGATAGTAGTAAAATTGAGAGATGTTTAATTGGTCAGCTAAATGTTCCTACTTTAGTTTCGAAATGCATGTGAGCCACATATGGAGAGACTGGAAGGAATAATATTTCTCTGTGCACTCTGGTTCATCATGGGTGGCCAACCGACATTGTATAGAAAGACTTGTAACATATTCAATCTTCTTGCTCTTACGCTCTTCTTTAAGATGATCCTCTTCTCTTGCGATTACTTTGGTCGAGTCGAGTTAATCTCCTTATTATATTTTGAATGCTGTCGGTCGGTCGACTTGTTCTTCTTTACTATATGTTGAAGCTATCATCTGTGAAGTACCATCACTTCTGGAGCTCTCATATTTTCAGTAGTAGGCCACATTATATTAATGCACACAACAAATTACTGCATGCATGGCACCTCTTAGAAGAATAGCAGAGATAGTACAAAGGGTTTTACAGGGAGGAAGTATTTGATTAGAATCATACGCATTACAAAGATAATATCACTTGTTTTTATGTTTTCATGCATATGGGGTATTGAACATTATCAAAATGAATATGTGAATGGTTGCTCGTGAGGAATATTGCAGAACAATCCACTGGCTAACAAACTTGGCATGGTGGAGGATGGCCTATCTTATTCACCCATCAAGGTGCTTGCTCTAACTTGGCATGGTTGTATTGGTCGCACATATTTTGCATCTAACCTCTTGCATTACTTCT
Organism: Aegilops bicornis; assembly: GCA_021605145.1. NCBI lineage: Eukaryota > Viridiplantae > Streptophyta > Magnoliopsida > Poales > Poaceae > Aegilops > Aegilops bicornis. The sequence continues at coordinate 947,802 of JAHIAL010000024.1, read as the reverse complement.
ACTTTGTTACACCATCTGCTTAGTTTAAGCATCATATATGAGTATATGCCATTCCTATCCATTTTCTGTACCTATTCCATGTGTTGTCATACTATGTTTTTCCAGTCAAATGTTGTTCTTTCGTAATAGATGTCCAAAAGGAAGAGGGTGAGTGCAGATCCTCATGGTGTACAAACTAGGTATTTGGAAAAGGTAGTGATACCTGTTAAATCAGATAGATCAACAGCCACAGAAAACACAGGCCCAACTATACCACACTTTACCCCTACTCCAGTGGCCAAACCCCTATTAGAACTACTGAGAGCCCAGCGTCAGGTATTGTACATGATATCAATTCAAAATTTGAACTCCTAAATTTCTGCATGTGCCTTACCTCCTCTCTTGTATGAAAACTAATTTCAGATGAATCTCCTTGCTCAAAGGATCATAGGATCTCACGACAATACTGGGCTCTGCATTGATCTTGTCAGTACCTCTTGCCCTTTGTCAGCATACTTACTCTCATTGTTGTTTGAGCATCACTGTAAATGTTTGCTTCTTTATCCTCCCTTTTCTTGAAATTATAAGATCTATATTTACTCTTAGATAAATATAGAATTAACACAATGGTTATGAAGTTTTGGATTGCTCATGTAAGTACCTTTTGTCATGTACTCCCTCTGTATCGAATTAGTTATTGATCAATTGTATGTATTTAGAACTTAATAGTGCTAGGTACATCCATTTAAGCGAGAAGTAATAACGGACGGTGGTGGTATTACTGTACTTGCATAGCGAGATAGTTGATTGTCTAGCATTACTCTGCATCTTATCTGCCCTGCCCTCCACTTTCTCCAAATTATCATATCTACATTTACTCTTACCAAAATGTTGAATAAAGCCAATGCCACTTCACATGTTGATGTCTGCATTCCTCTTGTCAGTACATTTTGCCTTGTAACGCTGTACTTAATTAATTGCTATTTGATTATGTATCATCGATGCACTTTTGAGCTTCATTATCCTATGTTTCTTCCAATATTATTTGTTCTATATTTACTCTTTGCAAAATGTAGAATAATGGCAACGCTTATAAAGAATTTTCTTGGGGAATTTATTGAATTATCCTTCCATGAACATGGAGAAGGGCTTTGTCCAGCCCGTGTTAACATTTAATGTAAGTTCATCCTTCTCAAAAGCCTTCAAACTTTGTTCTAGTTCAGATTTGGATAGGCATCATTTCCTCCACTGCTGTTTACTTTGCTGTTTACATCTGATTGGATGTTTGCAACAACTACCATTTTTAAATTGTAGTTGTAAAAACATGTTCCTTATGTAGAGCAGATCCATTTATTTTCCTATATAATTGTGAAACCTGTTACGTGTCTCCTTGTTTCTTTTTCAGAGTCGTATCTCTTATGCCAGGCAGAACTTTAGGGAAGATAGTGAGCCAAACCATCTTGAGGACAGCTAGATGACCACAAGGTCCGCCCCGATGAAGACGATGAGTTGAAGCTACTCACCGGCGGTGTGTGAGACAACCTCCGTGCGTCATTTGCCTCAATTAGTTCGACTTCTTCAGTCTCAACTTAAAGCGGAATGGCTTGCTTCAGCTCAGCACCGACTTGAAGTCAAAGATATAATGAAGATGTCAGGGGACTGCCGTGCACACTATGGTGACATATAGCTAGGGATGAAGCATCTATCGTTGACACAACTGAGGTCCCATCCGCTTGTTCGGCTGCTTGCGGGGCCTGACCTTGCCAGGCCTAGTTCCTTCTGAAGTGCTCTCAGTTTTGTATATTCTTTTGTCGGCATGTTTATATGCACTGGTGGCAATCTTTGATGCCCATTGTATGCAATCCGCGGTCATGTTGCGCTTTTTTATCATCGGTAGTAAACTTTTATTCCCAGTGGATGTAATATGCCGTAATTTCTTTATTATATAGTCCAGGTTTATTCTTTGGTCGGTATGCTGTAATTTAGGCTGGAAGGTTCGGTGGATCTCGGTGTTGTCGGTCTTGAGTGCCGGTAGCGTTACCCATATGGGCCAAAACGTGGGCTTATAATCATCTTGGGCCATTAGCGGTCTAAACCTATAGTAGTTTCCGCCTTTAATAGGTCGAGTAAAGTTAAGCCAATTTGGGCGGAGAATACCATGGGCTTTAGCAGGCTAAAACCTAGATTGGGCTAGCGTTGTCTTAAAAAATTCACGGGCCAATACATGCCGACACTGCCTAAGGCCCATGTTGGGCCCAAATAGGACGAAAGCAAGCTAATGTGGAGAAAATATATCTCGGGCCTGTTTGGCCCAATAAAATTATGGGCTTTAAGCAGGCCGGTATCCATGCGGGCCATAGGCCCAAAAGTTCACGGGCCATTATCAGATGGGCTGTAAGCAGGTCGGATTCAATGCGTGCTATAATTAGGCCCAACTGTTACACGAGCCATTAACAGGCCGATAGGCGAGTTGGCTAAAATTTATCCACGAAGACTACGGGCCATTAAGAGGCCTAAAGTTACTTCGGACAAGAAATAGCCCAGTTTCTGCGTGGGCCGTTAAATGGCCTAAACTTAAACCGGGCCGAAAACGTCCCAGATACTCCACAGGCCACTAACATGCCTGAAACTATTACCGGACCGAACTAGAAAACGGGCATTTAACAGGCTGAAATACACACATGTCTTAGAATGGGCCCAAAGGTACAGTGGCCTGTTAACGGGCCTGATCCGATATGGGCCGTAATTTGGCCCAAAACTCGGCAGGCTGTGAACGGGCCTGATCTGATATGGGCCTCAATTTGACCCAAAACATGGCAGGCTATTAATGGGCCAGCCCACTAGTGTTTGAAAAAACATGGTGGGCCTTTAGCTGGGTCGACCTTTTCACCAGAATGGGCCTCTATTGGGCCATGCCACATGTCGACGTATCATAGGTGCCTCCTGTCCAATGAGTGGATAACATCTGTCCCAACGAGGAGCTGACACGTGGTTCCGTCGGGCAATGAGAATATTACACGTGGAAAATCCCCATTGGTCCGGGCTGTTAACGGGTTATCGGATCCCAAACTGGACCCGATAGCTTAACGGCGAGCCGTTACGGTCGATGCCACGTGTCGGTCACCCTTGACAAAAGCACTTCTATGACACGCGATTTATCATCATGGAAGTGGACACTTCCGTGATGATAATTTTGGTAATATCATGGAACACTTCTATGACAACACATGTATGAGTATCTTGATTCTGTCATAAAATCGTCATGGATGTACATGCATGACAGAAAATGTGACCTACTGTAACAAACACGTATCATCACGGAAGTGTCTTTTTTTTGTAGTGCCGGCTTCAAAGTCACGGCTGGTGTGAAGGCGGTTTAAGTAACCGGAGTGAATCTCTTGAGCATTGAACTGGGCATAGCTTTCCAAGTCCAATTTCCACTTGCCTTTATCAATAGCAGAAAATTCTTCTTTGGCATTGTGCTTGGATAGGACAGTGGGGTTGCCTGGTGCTGTATAAGCCATCCCAATAACCATTATGTCTTGATCTCCAAGGGCAATTTGGCCGGGGCCCGAAAGGCGGCTTAGCGTTCTGGGTCAATATTCATAGGGTCCATGGTGATAGGGTGCTCTTACGGCGGTGGATCATGCATGGCTGCTTCGCGATTTGATGCAAAGACTCGTACATTATGCATTTTCTTGGTCAACAACCTTGGGATCTTGACGGTTTATCAACCTTGACTTCTTCTTGGGTTTGGCCATCGCACTGAAAGTAAAACATATGATGAGATTAGTATACCAATTGAGTAAGGGGCTAAAGCAAGTAGGCTTAAGTGTTCTTACCTAGGAACCATCTTGAACAGAGGAACCTGAGTCCCAGTGGAATCACCTAATGACGAGTGAGAGGTTCCCCGATAGTTTGAATCAGAAGGGTTAAGAGGCTGTCGAAAAGGACCTGTCTGGGGAAAAGCTAAGTCGGAAATCTATGAAACCTCTGCAAGGCGCTTGCGAGGAGCCGGCGTGTTGGGCAAGCTAGAGGATAGAATCCCACCGCCACTGTTCCGGGTTGTGTGGCGAACTTCATGCAGCTGCTTCTTCAAAATAAAGTTGGGATCCAAGTAAGTTAAAGGGTGAGAAAACCACACTTTCTTGCTCGCTTGATGAACTTTCTATCTTGGCAGAGGTTCTGACTCGGAGGAAAGGATAGTTACCTCTTCACCATCCACGTGGCTGCCTTCCACGTCATCCTGATAGTGATCATTCTCAATAAGTTTTACAAAAAATGAGCCAAGGGAGTCAAGTTCTACCTCCGACTCATCATCATCCAAGTTAAATAACTCGGAGGGGGTGGTCTTCTTCTTGGCAGGCTTTTTCTGAGGCTTATTCTTTGCCCGGTCTTCTTGGCCAGCTTGTCTTGCAGCTTCTTGTTTCAGAAAGAAGAATCGGCCTGCGGAAGTTAAAATGACTAAGAAGGCTCTCGTTCAGTAGTGTCTTGGTCATATTATTAATATCTTCATCAGTCAGCTCAGTCTGACAGCGGCGCTGAGGGTCCTTGGCATTGCCAATGTACTCATACATTAAACTGGAGCGGCGGCTTAATGGCAAAATTCTCTAGGCGACCCAACATCGGACTAGGTCGATTCCAGTCAAACCGTTAGCCATTAAGGCTCTAATCTTTGAAAAGATGGGCATATATTTGGCCCATTCTTACGTACCTAATCACATTACAGGCGCAGAGGGTGCCTTTCTTGCTAAGCGGCTTCCACGATAAACCAGTGGAGGATTCTCCCCTTCTAGAGAAGTGTCTTGGCAGTAAAACCAAGTTTGGTTCCAGTCCTTGGGATGACCGAGCAGTTTGGCAGCTGGGAAGGTGGCTTCTTTCCGCTTGTGAATTGAAATGCTAGCTAACTCTTGGATGGGCCCGTTGGTGAACTTAGTCTGACGATTTAAATAGTAAAATTCCTTGAATATTTGTAAAGTGGGCTCCTTTTGAAGGTACACCTCGCAGAACACTTGAAAGTTGCAGATGTTTGAAATGGAATTGGGCCCAATATCTTGAGGATGGAGCTTGAAAAAGTGCCGCACATCACGGAAGAATTTTGAGCCGGGTGGGGTGAAACCTCAGAGCAGATGATCAGTAAAAACAATTACTTCACCTTCCTTGGGCTGAGAAGGGGTTTCTGTGCATGGGACCCTCCAATGGATGAGATCCTTTTGGCTAAGACGCCCGTCTAAACATACTCATTCAATGTCTCTTCGGTAACCCGAGAAACGACCCAGTTGCATGAGGTGACGGTCTTGGCTTTAGACATTTTTTGACTACAAAGGGAAATATTGCCGATTTAAGATTATACTGTAAAGCTGCCCAATGATCAAAAAGTAAGTGCTATAAATATTGACATGATTAAACCGGAAGACAGTGCCGGGTTATACACATGGTGAACATGTACTGGCGGCTCAACAAGGGGGCTAGTGCTATACGGCGGGTTATGGTTTATTGCATGAACCACCGGCACGTTTCCAGTACAGCAGATCTATGAGTGATTTTTGCTAAGTCATTGATATGTTCCCAACGTATCTACTTTTCCTAACGCTTTTCCTCTTGTTTTGGACTCTAATTTGCATGATTTGAATGAAACTAACCCGGATCGACGCTTATTTTCTGCAGAACTACCATGGTGTTGTTTTTGTGCAGAAATAAAAGTTCTCAAAATGGAGCGAAACTTTGCGAGGAATATTTATATCAATAAAGAGAATTTCTGGAGCCAAGACCCACCAGAGGGGGACACCTGGGTGGGCACAACCCACCAGGTGCGCCTCTTCGGCGCGCCAGTGGGTTGTCCCACCGGTGGCCTCATGCAGACTTCAAACCGACGCTATAAAATCCTATTTTCCAGAAAAAATGAGGGAGAAAGAATTATCGCGATCCACGAGATGGAGCCGCCGTCACCTCCTGTTCTTCATCGGGAGGCTAGATCTGGAGTCCGTTTGGGGCTCCGGATAGGGGGATCTTCGTTCTTCGTCATCACCAACCCTTCTCCATCGCCAATTCCGTGATGCTCCCCACCGGGAGTGAGTAATTCCTTCATAGGCTCGCTGGTCGGTGAGGAGTTGGATGAGATTCATCATGTAATCGAGTTAGTTTTGTTAGGCCTTGATCCCTAGTATCAATTATGTTCTGAAATTGATGTTGCAATGACTTTGCCATGCTTAATGCTTGTCACTTTGGGCCTGGGTGCCATGAATTAAGATCTGAACCGTTTATTTTATCACCATCATATACATGTTCTAGATCCGATCTTGCGAGTTATAGTCACCTACTACGTGTTACGATCCGGCAACCCCGGAGAGACAATAGTCGGGACCACTCCTGGTGATAACCGTAGTTTGAGGAGTTCATGTATTCATCGTGTGTTAATGCTTTGTTCCGGTTCTCTATTAAAAGGAGGCCTTAATATCCCTTAGTTTCCAATATGGACCCCGCTGCCACGATAGGGTAGGAGAAAGGATGTCATGCAAGTTCTTTCCATAAGCATGTATGACTATTTACGGACTACATGCCTATGATGTCTACTACACAACCTTCTTCTTGTAGACGTTGTTGGGCCTGCAAGTGCACAGGTTTGTACGACAGTAGCAAATTACCCTCAAGTGGATGACCTAAGGTTTATCAATCCGTGGGAGGCGTAGGATGAAGATGGTCTCAAACAACCCTGCAACCAAATAACAAAGAGTCTCTTGTGTCCCCAACACACCCAATACAATGGTAAATTGTATAGGTGCACTATTTCGTGAAGAGATGGTGATACAAGTGCAATATGGATGGTAGATATAGGTTTTGTAATCTGAAAATATAAAAACAGAAAGGTAACAAGTGGTAAAAGTGAGCGTAAGCGGTATTGCAATGATAGGAAACAAGGCCTAGGGTTCATACTTTCACTAGTGCAAGTTCTCTCAACAATAATAACATAGATAGATCATATAACAATCCCTCAACATGCAACAAAGAGTCACTCCAAAGCCACTAATTGCGGAGAACAAACGTAGAGATTATGGTAGGGTAGAAAAACACCTCAAAGTTATTCTTCGGATCGATCTATTAAAGAGTTCAGTACTAGAATAACACCTTAATACACAAATCAACCAAAACCCTAATGTCACCTAGATACTCCATTGTCACCTCAAGTATCCGTGGGCATGATTATACGATATGCATCACACAATCTCAGATTCATCCAACCAACACAAAGTACTTCAAAGAGTGCCCCAAAGTTTCTACCGGAGAGTCAAGAACTTGTGCCAACCCTTATGCATAGGTTCATGGGCGGAACCCGCAAGTTTGTTACCAAAACATACAACAAGAGGCACATGATATCCCATTGTCACCTCAGATAAGCATGGCAAGACATATATAGGGTGTTCTCATATAAGACTCAATCTGATAAGATAACTTCGAAGGGGAAACTCAATTCATCACAAGAGAGTAGAGGGGGAGAAACATCATAAGATCCAACTATAATAGCAAAGCTCGCGATACATCAAGATCGTGCCAAATCAAGAACACGAGAGAGAGAGATCAAACACATAGCTACTGGTACATACCCTCAGCCCCGAGGGTGAACTACTCCCTGCTCGTCATGGAGAGCGCCGGGATGATGAAGATGGCCATAGATGAGGGTTACCCCCTCCGGCAAGGTGCCGGAACAGGGTCCCGATTGGTTTTTGGTGGCTCTGGAGGTTTTGCGGCGGCGGAACTCCCGATCTATCTTCTGTTCTGGAAGTTTTAGGGTACGTAGGTATATATGGGTACAAGGGGTACGTCGATGGAGCTTCGGGGCCCCATGAGGCAGGGGGGCGCGCCCTTTGGGGGTGGGCGCGCCCCCCACCCTCGTGACCAGCTCCCGTATCTTCTGACGTAGAGTCCAAGTGTCGGAGTAATGGGCCACGGGTACGAAAACCCGAGCCCCTGGACCTTTCAAAACATCGGGGCGGACTGCGCCCCTCAAGACCCCAAGACGAGGAGCCGCCTTCTGAGAGTCGGCGACAAAGCCGCCGACTGCCCCTCCTCGCCGAGTCCCAGAGACGGCCTCAAGATGGGCCGACTCCCAGCCAGCGACTTCAAGAGCCGGCTGTGGGGGAGTCGCCCATGACTCCAACCACCTCCCCGCCTCAGGCGACTACTGACGGATGGGATGAAGCCGCCTCGCAGCCCATCCCTGCCGCTCATAAAGGACAGCATAGCCCTGAAGCGCCAGATTGACGGAGATCTCCGTCCGCGCGCAAGACTGGGCCACGCTGCCCTCGACGTCAGCCCGTAAGTGCATCCACAGACCCGCGATGGCGTGTCTGCACGACCCGAAGGCGGCGGGACCGGTCACGGCGGAGTGCGAAAAAACGGCGAGCGCGCCCAAGACGGACCATGACCGAGTCGGCCTCCAAGAGTCGGCCGGCCTCCCACGTGCTCCATGCGCCATTAACTGCATTAAGACAGTGGAATGGCAATGATCGCTCGCCAGCGGTGGCACTGCTTTCCATGACCCTACGATAAGCTCGCATCATTAGAAGCGGCTGACAAGAACTCCGCAGCCGGCAAGATTACCACAAGTGACAAGGGGTTGTCGGCCCCATGCTGGACTGGCCAAGGGGCCCACTAGTTGGCGGGCCCAAGTCAGCGGAGAAGACGGGCGACTTAAGAGATCACTACCGGGACTCGCGCCAAATGGATTACCATTGTACCCGGGGTAGGCCTATATAAACCCCGGGCACCCATGCAAAGTGTTGGAACCTAGTAGTTTGACACACATAGAGGGAAGAGAAGAGCTAGCCGTGCCCTTCTCCTTCCTCACCCCGAACAGCTCAAGGAGCAACCTTGTACTCACTTTGCCATAGTGATCATGCGGAGACCCCGCAAAGCAGCAGTAGGGTGTTATCTCCCTGGAGAGCCCTGAAGCTGGGTAAGATTCGTCGGCGTGCATGCCTTCGCTTCATCCTGCTTTCTGTGCACCGGCGACGTTCTACTCGCCCCTCCATGATAAGCCATCCTTTGGCATATGTCGCACCCAACCCTCGACCTTTGGCGCCCACTGTGGGGCTGGGTGCCTGATCGTCCGGAGACCTGCTGCAGAAGGAACCCTCTTCCTCCCTGGCGGCGCAGCCAGCCCGCACGCCAGATCGAAGTTCATACCGACGCTGCATGGCGCTGAGGTCGCCGTGGCAGCAATGAGCTGCCTCACCGAACTTGTCGGCGAGGTTCGCCTCCGACGAGCTCTGCATCCGACGCAGTAACGGACGGCCCCGAGCCTCCTCGCGGGCCTCTCGAACAGTTTCCACGTCGCCGGGCGAGCCCGCCGCCGACCTGGAGTCCGTAGGGCTCCACCGACCCGATGCTGGTCGACTCGACACAGCTGCCGCTTGACGCGCTTCCCACCAACGTGGTGGTCTCACGATGAGCCGCTCCCTCACGCGAGAGGCGGCGGAAGCACCGCCACGCGAGGTGCTCATCATCGGTCACAGCGAGCCTTCCGGCAGGGAGCTTCGTGACCTTCTCGACGCGGGTTCGCAAGACCTAAGCTGCGCCTATTCCGGAAGACGCGGACGCTGGGGCGCTGGAAGCGCGCCGCCTCCAGCTCCCTCGTGGGCGCAAAGAAGCCGGCAAGCATGAGACGCTTGTCGAAGCCTACCAGCGAGATGGATCGCGCGTGGGGCGCTTCGCCCGGACTCCGACCGGGCCTAGCCGCCTAGGCGTGGGTCATCAAATACGGCGTAGCTATCGCCAACCTGTTTGGGGCCAATCCGCCTCGTGTACACCACGCTCAAGGAGAACATCCGCAAGCCGCCCAGCGGTGGCGAACGAAGCTGGATAACTTCGAGGGCGAGGAGCGCCGCCTGATGACAGAGTGAGTACATCAGCTCCTCGATGCGGCTGCCGCACAACACGAAGCCGGCTGCCACACGGAGGCACCGCGACGACAACACGGCGACTTGCCTCCATGCCGAGATCAAGGCGCGACGTCTCGGACGCCGACTGGCGGTGTCCGTCGAAGAAAAAACAAGGATCCGGCTGTCAGCCATAGTCGGACCCACATCTCCATCGAGCGCGACGAAGACGGGCCGCCGAGAGCAGTGGGAGCGGCGGGGCGACTATCTGCCTCCTCCTCCCCGCAGAGAAAGGCGTAGTCTCCCGCCACCCGTCGAGCATCCGACTCGGGCGACCGCCTTGGCGCCGAGAGGGAGTCGGAGAACGACGCCCGCCATCGGATCGAGCGACTCCACCGATCCTGGCTGGAAGAAGAAGACGAGTTGGGCCCGCCTGTTTTGACCTCGCATCCGAGACGAGCCCTTCCCTGCAGGATTCACATTCCCCGAGATACACCCAATACACCGGCTCCGTGAAGCCGGAGGACTGGGCTAGTGGACTACTCCACGGTCAGTCAAAGATAGCGAAACGACAACAAGCGCGTTGTCAGAAAGTATGTTCCCCTCATGCCTGTGGCACGGCCCGGACATGGTTGAACAACGAAGCCCAGCGGCATCAACAGCTAGGTCGACTTCACCGAGGCCTTCGTCCGCAACTTCACAAGCACATACAAGCGACCTCCCAAGCCTCGCCAGCTTTCCTTGTGCGTGCAAGGCCCCAACGAGTCCACTCGCGACTACCTCACGCACTGGGCCGAGATCCGGAATTCCTGCGAGGGAGTGCACGAGGTGCAGGCTATCGAGTACTTCACCGCCGGGTGCAGAGAAGGCACCCTCCTCAAGCACAAGCTCCTTTGGCGACGCAGCCGAGACCCTCGACGAGCCGGGCCGATCATAGCGCATAAGTACGCCACAGCCGACTCCTCCATGAAGTCGAAGATCGAAGTCTGGCGACCGCAAGGTGGCTCCTCGAGGCTCCCAGAACTCCGGTGGCGACACCAGCCGGCGACAAAGAGCAGTAATGATCCTGGCGCAAGGCCCGCAGCCGGCTTCCAACAGCCGGCAGGTGGCGGCTGGTCCGGAGACCAACAGCGGAGGGGCAGCCTCGCCAAGCGCGTAAAGGCGGCAAGTCCAACTGGTTGCCGGCCTTCTCTTACGAAAGGCACTCTAGATGGACCACCAAGTTCCATAGCGGCGCGAAGCCGTCGAACCACACTACCCGGAAGTGCCACTGGCTCGCCAGGATCGCCAAGGGAGACGGCCTCATCCTCCCCGCCCTCTTTGGCCGCCGCCTCCACTTTCCGCCCGGCAGCCGGCTGTTAGGCTACCGGCGCAGCCCAAGACGAAAATTTAAGAGCATGGAGCCTATGTAGTTTTCACTAGTGTGGTCGATTTATCGCCAAGAAGAAAGAGGCGGCTAACCAAGAAGTGAATGCGTGAGCATCGGATACTCCAGAATTCATGCAATCGGGTCCGAGAAACCTATTAGTTGGAGCCGAGCTGATCACCCGTGAGGTGATGCCAATCCCACGCCTCGGGTCTTGGGAGCCACCCTTGCCGCCGATATGAGCGGCTCGCTTCTCGCGAAAGTGCCGATAGATCTGGAGGCGTAGCATCACCATCCTGCATAAGGATACAATGGAGAAGTTAGGAATCAAGCAAAAGACAGCTTTTCAGAACAGCCGGATCAGGTTCCACAGAATTGTACCCGGCCTTTCACCGCTCACCGATTGGCAAGATCCTCGATAGACGCCCTCTTAGGGGACAAAGATCACTTTCGGCCGAGAGCGATGCAGTTCAAGTGGTGGACCTCGAAATCCCATACCATGCTCTGCTTTCGGCCGACCTGCTTTGGCCAAGTTCATGGCGGTCCCCACCACGCCTACCTCAAGATGAAGATGCCGAGTACCAAGGGATTCTGACCGTAGTCAGCCGGCGACTACAGAAGTCGTCCGCTCAGCCTGAAAGCAATCGGCTGGGCCGAGTCCCCCGGTGATCACAGCTGAGAAGCGGCTTCTTGATCGGGTTGTGGCAATGGCCGGCAAGCAGCCAGAGATGTCGCCCAACCCCAAGGAGTCGGAAGCAGAGGGCTCGTTCAAGCCGGGCAAAGAGACCAAGAAGATACCCTACCCGGAGCACCCGGAGAGGTACGCTATCGTAGGTGCAAACCTTGACAGTAAATAGGAAGGCGAGCTCGTCGATTTACTCCGAGAGAATAGGGACATATTCGCATGGTCACCAAAAGACATGCCAGGTGTACCGACGGAATTCGCCGAGCACAAGTTACATGTCCGATCGATGTGAAGTCTGCCAGGCAGCCCTTGCGCCGCTTTGCCGGAAGAGAAAAGAAGAGTTGTTGGAGAAGAGATAGCCCGGCTCCTCGCAGCCGGTTTCATCATGGAAGTGTTCTTTCCAGAGTGGCTAGCGAACCCGGTCTTGGTAATAAAGAAGAACAAGCAGTGGCGGTTGTGTATTGACTTCACAAGCCTCAACAAAGCTTGCCCCAAGGACCCGCTCACTTGGCCGAGAATTGATCGGTGATAGACTCCACACCGGATGCGAGCTGTTGAGCTTCTTAGATGCATATTCAGGATATCATCGAGATCAAGCTGAACCCGGCCGGCAGACTAAAGACCGCCTTCATCACGCCGTTTTGGAGCCTTCGCTACCTGACCATGACGCTCGGGTTTAAGGAATGTCGGCGCCACCTTTCAGCGTTGCATGCGAAGTGCCTCCTCAAGCAGCTCGTAAGAACGCCCATGTTTACATGGACGACGTGGTGGTGAAGACGGAGAAGCGAGGAACGCTGTTGGAAGACCTCAAGAGACCTTTGAAAATCTGCGCCGATTCCGCATCAAGCTCAACCCGAAGAAGTGCGTCTTGAAGTACCGGTGGCCAGATCCTTGGTTTCCTGGTCTCTGAGCAGCGGCATAGAGTGCAACCCGTGAAGATGAAGGCAATCGAAAGGATGGAAGTACCCGCCGATTGCTAGGCGTGTAAAAGTTCACCGGGCTGCTTGGCGTCCATCACCGATTCATCACCGGTCGGCGAGCGAAAGCTCTTCCTCTGTACCAGCTCATGAAGAAGACCACCTTCTTGAATGGAACTCAAGGCGGACGAAGCTTTTCTCCGCTTGAAGAAAATGCCGATTACTCTCCCAGTCTTTGGCGGCTCCGACTCCAAAGGAGCCCATGCTCGTGATATTGCCGCCACCGGCAGGGTAGTCAAAGATCATTGTAGTTGAACGGCGAGGAAGGCAAGGCGCTACCTGTCCAGAGACCGGTATAGTAATTCGAGTAATCATTGACCTCCAAGCAGAACTACCCCCACTACGGTAAGATGTGTTACGGCGTGCACTTTGCCGCCAAGAATTTGAAGCCTTACTTTCAAGAGCATCCAATCACCGTGGTTTGCACGGCCCCACTAGCAGAGATCATCGGAACCCGAGATGCTTCTGGCCGAGTGGCCAAATGGGCCATAGAGTTGGCCCCTACACCATCTATTACCAGCCCCCCACCGCCATCAAGTCACAAGCTTCGCCGACTTCCTCGCCGACCGGGCCGAGACCAATACTGCCGCCAGTTCGACTCCACCCATTGGCGGATGCACCGATGGCTCCAAGATGCGCACCGGCACGGGAGCCGGCGTGGTCCTCACTTCCCCAAAGGCGACAAGCTCAAGTATCGCAGCAGATCCATTTCGCCGCCTCCAACAACGTCGCCGAATCACGAGGCGCTCATTCACCGCACCGCTTGCCAAAGAACTCGGCATTCGCCGGATCCTGTGCTATGGCGACTCCAACTTGGTGGTCCAACAGTCATCCGGTGACTGGGACGCCAAAGATGCAAACATGGCGAGCTACCGCTTTCTGGTACAGCAACTGAGTAGATATTTTGAGGGGTGAGAGTTCCTCCACGTGCCAAGAAACGACAACGCACAAGCAGATACCCTAGCAAGAATCGGCTCCACCCGCCAGTAATACCATCCGGCGGCCCTTCTTCGCCTCCTCAAGCCATCTGTCAAGCCGTCACCAGTAGTCAGACTCCATTTTGTGCCGGGTTCCTCAAGAAGTCGGATCCGACACCAAAGCCTCGTGAAGTGGCACAAGAATTCCGGCAGACAGCCTCAAGAACGCTGCGGTCGAAGTTGCCCGGGACTTCGTAACCCGGCACGGGATCTGGCGACCATTGCGAAGACTCGATTACTCGGCCGGGGATCAAGGCCAATCGGTTCGGGATCTGCGCCCGGCTCAGGGGACTTCTTCAACCCAGCAAGTTGTCAAGGACTCCAACTCCGCCTCCCAGCCCCAGCCACCTCGGCCCAAGTAGCGATGCGGCAGTCGAAGAAATAGCAGCACCCTCATGGGCCCAGCCCATCCTGAAGTTCTAAGTAAGCGGAGAGCTACCAACCGATGAGACCTTGGCTCGGCAGGTGCAACGCCGAGCGGCAGCCTACACTATAGTCAACAGAGAGCTGGTCAGCCGCAGCGTCACTGGTGTCTACCAGCGCCATGTAGAGCCGTGAAAGCAAGGCCAAGCGATTCTCAAGACATCCATTAGGGCGAAAAGGCCATCATGCAGCCTCAAGAGCACTTTCGTCGCCAAAGCCTTCCGACACGGTTTCTTCCGCCGACTGCCCTACAAGAAGCCAAGGAATTAGTTCAAAAAATGCAAGGTGCTGTGTGTTCCGCTCCAAGCCGCTTCACCGGTAAACCGCACTCAAGACTATCCCCATCGCCTCGCCCTTTGCCGTTTGGGGCCCTGGACATGGTGGGACCATTCAAAACGGCACGAGGCGGCCTTAACTCACTTACTTGTCGCGGTGGACAAGTTCACCAAGTGGATAGAAGCAAAACCCATCAAGAAGTTGAATGGTCCTCATGCGTAGCGACTTTCATCGCCGATATCACGACTAGGTACGCGCATCACACAGCATCATCACCGACAATGGCACAAATTTTGCCAAAGGCGCTCGCCCGCTTTTTGCGCCGACGCAAGGCATCCGATGGACCTAGCGTCCGCTGCCCATCCGCATGATCAAACGGCCAGTGGAGCGAGCGAATGGCCTCATCCTGCTCGCATCAAGCCTCGACCGGTCGAAAGCCATCGGAGCGCTCGGCCGGGCCGCTGGCTCGAGGAGTTGCCAGCCGCCCTCTCTGGAGTCTCCGCGCGACTCCAAACAAGTCAACTGGCTTCACACCCTTCTTCCTCGCTTCACGGTGCCGGGCCATCATCCCAACGGATATAGAGTTCGACTCCCCGCGAGTCACCATGTACACCGAAGAGGAAGCGAGAAGAAGACGCGTCAAGACGGCTCGACCCCATCTTTGGAAGAGGGGCCGGCTGTTGGCACTCAGCCGGGTCCAAAGCATCTACCAAACAGAGCCTGCACCGCTACTACAACAAGAAGGTCAAGCCAAGATCATTCCTAGAGGGCGACCTTGTGCTCCGGCTGATCCAATAATACCGCCCGAACAAGCTGGCCGGGCGCTTTGGGAAGGCCCATTCATCGCCAAGAAAGTGCCGGGCAACGACTCCTACTACCTGATCGACGCTCGAAGCCCCAAGCACGTTAAGAGGGACGACTCGCAAAGAGACGAACGGCCATGGAATGCTAATCTCCTCCGAAGATTTTACTGATTGATGCAAAGTATGTACCACGCTACCCTTTGTGTTTAAAGTAATTAAGATTTCGGCCCCGAGACGCAGGCTCGGGACTGCCCTCTTTGTTATCTCTGTATGATAAGAATTATGCCTTCGAGTATGCTACTCTTTGTTATGCTATTTGGCACCGGGCTCGACTAGTCGGCCGGGGACTCGCCGCCTTTGGGCTATGAAATGCTTCTATGGTCGGACAAGTAACGCGGTGCCTAAGCCGTCTCCCGTCGAGAAGCAGCGGCTTATTTCGCAGAGCATTTGTTTGGTGGGCAGGAGTAAGGAAGAACAGGCACCCACACGAAAAAATGGCTAAGGACCCAAAGCATAAACATAGTTTAAATCGGCTTCTAGCCCTTGCTTTGTAAAACTGACTCTTAAGTAGTCGGCTTGCCGCTTTCTACCCAACTTGCTTAACGACACTAAAAAATGGCCAAGTACTTGCCTTCTCAAAGTAGCCAAGCACTTGACCTAGACGGCAGTTCGCAGAACGGTTGCCCGATGGGCAAGGCGGCAACTAAGGGAAGGCGGCAAAGGAAAAAGCCATAAGAGCAATAAGCAAGGAAATATAAAATTAGAATAATATCTACACAAGCTTAGACCCTTGGCACGAAGTCTTGACAGAGGTTCGTAATACACCCCGCTGGGTGGAATTGTGCGAATTAACAAGTTCTTTAAAGACTAGCAAAACAGATAAAATAAAGCAGGCAGGCGCCTAGGAAGCGGGCAGATGGGGTCGGAAGGCCGGAGGCGACGGCGGTGTCAGCGCGCTGGGGCCGGGCCGGGCGGTCTCGGCTTGATCGCTCTCCGGCAGCCGCCCAGACGGGCGCGGATCGCCGGAGGCGCGGTCGAGCCGAGGCTGGTCGCCGCCTCCTCTTCGGGCGCCTCCATGTCGCCTCCGTCCTCCGCCTCGTCTTCCTCCTCGACACTGGAGTCGATCACCTCCGCCGAGTCCTCGCTGTAGTCTGGATTCATCCCGAACCACTCCGCGGCGCCTCCCACCGATCCTCGGCCGCTTTCGAGGGCGAAAGACGCTGGTGACCGTGTAGTCGGCAATCACCGCCAAGATGCCGACGAGGGCGCCCTCCGCGGCCAAACAACTCCGCCGAGCCTTCGGCCGAACAGCGGCTAGCCGGGTCAGCATCCAGCCTCGATACCATGCCTTGACGAATTCCAGGGCCCGGCGAGCTCCAGCCCGAGCCGCTGAACCCTTCTAGGCCTCAAGACGGCCAGCCGCGACCTCCAGCTAGTCGGTGGTCCCGCTGGGAGTGCGCAGAATCGGCATGTCCGGCCACAGAGCAGCGATCGCCTGGGCGCCGACACATCAAGACGGCGAAAGATTCGATGGTCCGCCGCAGACGAGCCTCAATGCTCGTGGAGCTGCTCGTCAAGGGTCCGGGGCGCGGCAGCAATCTCAGCACCACCCGCCTTCAAGGCCGCGATCAGCCTCGATGGCTTGATTGGCCGCTGCGTGTGGCCGGGAAGAAGTATGCCAAGAAGAAGAAGAAGCAAGTCAGAAAAACAGGAGTCGGCTGACCCATAGTCGGGCGACTCCAAAAGAAGAAGTAAAAGCAAACTCACCATCGACGATGTCCTCGATTTCATGGAAGCGAGGTCACAGCAGCTTCCTTGTCGGGTCCAGAGGAGTGCTCGCTCTCAAACTTCGGCCAGAGAGCAGCCTCTTTCTTTCTCCGCCTCGCCCTCCGCTACCTTAAGCAGCTCTCCCTCTCGCCCGCCACCACGTAGCCAAGAGCAGGTCGCGCTCATGCGGCGAAGCTTGTTGCACTCCTCCTCCTTGGCGCGCAAGGCGGTGTTAGCCATACCCAGCTGTCACCAAGAGTGGCGCTGGCCTCTGAAGAATAAAAAAAGAAGAAGGACGCTAAGTCGCCGCCTAAGAAGGTCGCCAGAAGATCCGCGCGACTGCGGCAGCAATCGGCCGAATCTCGGGGACTACAGCTCAGCGGTGCGCCGCGCCGCCAAGAAGAAAACTCACCTCGACTCCTCGCCAAGTCGGCAGTCTGCTTGCCCAGCTCCTCAACGCTATGGTTGAAGGCAAGGGCGCGTAGGGTTGTGATACTCCCGCGACAAGGATTTCGCACAAAGGTAAAAATTTGGAAGCAAGCAAATAGAGTTCGAGCCGCTTGCTCAGCAGCCGGCCCGAAACTCGAGGGACTACCAGTGGGGCAGTGGCCTGCCAGAAGAAGAACAAGGATAAATTCAAAGAAGGAAACATACCAGACGGGCGGCTCGCGACGCCAAAGTGCGCTTTGAGCAGATTCTCGATGGCGCCGCTTCACCTCGCAGCTTCGCCTCGACGTCCAGGAGCGCCAGGTTCAGCCCGGGCTGTGTTGCCACCTCGCACCCACCCAATGGGCGCTGGCGCTTTGTCGCCGGCGCCCGAATGGGCCGAAGCTGGCGGCGCCCGGTCTTCTGGCGGGGCGCCAAGGCCAAGTCGCCTTCTCAAGACGGCGCGTCATACCGCTGGCGAGGTGACTTGAAGAAGCAACCATACAGCATCATCGTCGATTGTCGGCACAGGCGGGTCCACGGGCTGTTTCCTCAAGGCTCTCGGACCGCTGTGGAGGCGGCGGGGTAGCACGGCCGCCCTGCAGGTGGGAGGCTCGCGCCGCCTTCCCTCTGCGACGAGGGACCTCTCCGCCGACTCCCTCCGTCTGCCCGTGAGCATGCGGCGGCGCATGGCGAGCTCAGCGGGTGACAAGCAGCGCCGGCCCAGGCCTTGGGGCGGCCTCCTCGGCTTCGCCTCTTGGCTGCAACTTGGCGGCTTCGACCTCCTCCGCTTTCTTCCGGGCGAAGCCGCCTTCTCAGCCTCCGCCTTCTCCAGACGGGCGGCCTCCTCCTCGTCAAGGCTTCTCTTGCGCATTCCGGCCTGTCGCCTCCCGTGAGGGCGGTCACAGGATCAATCCGCCGAGTATTGGCGGGCGTCTCTACCGACCCCATGACGGAGGCGGGCGACCTCTCCAAGGTGAGGGAGTCCCGATGAGAAAAAAGACATGTAAAGACTTGGACAAGATGGACCAGAAGAAAACAAGACAAAACAAGAAATACTTACCCAGCGGGCTTCTTCACTTCCTTGCGGAAGCGGTTAGCCTTCGCGATCACCTTCGCTACTGGGTCAGCGCGGCCGTCCCTCAATTTCTTCGCCCGCCGCCGGGCAGGCTCGGCCCGCCCGACGCTCATATTGCTGCCGACCACCCAAGGCGGCAGAGGAACTTCGCTACCGGATGGCCGGCTTACAGCGGGGACGATTTCCCTTCGCTGCCGTCAGCCGGGCGAAGGTTGCTGCGAAGGCCGTGAAGTCGCCGGCCCCTCCCTCTCCTCGGCATCGGTCTCCATCGCCGCCACCCCAAGTCGGGTCGCCGTGACTCCGCCCGGTCGGGACGACCACGAGCCAGCCCATGTCTTACGCCGAGGGCTGCATGAGGGATTCTGAATTGGAAAAGACCAAAGAAAATTAGAGCCGGATTCGGATGAAGAAGGAAACAGAAAAAGCAAGAGATGACTTACCACAGCGGGGGTTGGCGGCCAAGATGGACTCCTTGCCGAACTGCCATTCCTCCGAGAGGCAGCGATTCGCGAAATTCACCGTGTCCACCACCTCCGCGTGGGGCATATCTTTGGAGCACAGCCGACTAGGGTCCCGGCGGCCACTCATCTGACAGATCAGATGAGGTCGGCCTTGGAGAGGAAGAACTCGGCGCGCCACGATGGTGGCCAGCAAGTCGGCCCCGCCAGGGCCCTCCGATCAAGGCAGCACTGAGTCGCTGGACGGGCGGCGCGCCGGGAGTCGGCCCTGGCCCGAGCGGGACCAGGCCGGGGAGTCGCCGCCAACTCACCCGGCCACGAAGGCGTAAGAAGTTGACCTGGGCCGCCTCGGGGGCGACGTTCTTGGACGAGAAGTACGGCGCTGCCACATCTTCACCGACTTAATCGATTGGGATGGCAAGGAAGGGGTTCTCCGGCACCGACCTCTCCTCATTATATGAACGAACGCCGCGATGAGCCGCAGACGCGAGCGACGTGGGTTCGAGCTTGGCTTGAAGAATTCCCACAGCTCGATGGTGGGGAGAACGCCGAGAAAGCCTTCGCACAAGGATGCGAAGGCGGCCCAGCAACACCGCCGTGTTTGGAGTGAGGAAAGTGGCCGGAGCCCGTGGAACTCGTGAATGCGCGGAAGAAGCCGCCGCCGCAGCCCTAGCCCGTGCATGAGGTGCGGTGGAATATGACCCGCCGCCCTCCTCCGGCGCCGTATTATTTTCGCCACGCCGGGCGAAGGCCGTCCGCAGAGGTTGGTGCCGGGATGCGGCGTCTGTTCAAGTGAGGAACTCGGCGGATGTCGTCGTCAACAATGGAGCCATCCCACACGCCGGAGCGCGCGGCGGGAGGCGCGGCGGCGGAGGAGGAGCTCATCTCCGCGGCGCGGCATGGTTTGGCGCGGCGGAGCAAGGAGGAAGACGAAGCAAGGAGGAAGACGAAGCAAGAAGGAGAGGAAGCGGGGAGAGTGGGTGCGCGTGCGTCGCCGGCCCCCCTCCTCCCGCCTACTTATAGGCGCCTAGGCTGAGAAGCCGAGGGGGCGGGCGTGGGATTAACTGCGCCCATGTCCCCACGCCCCCACGATTTAACCCACGACGTTACTGCGTGCAATAACGGCGTGGGGAGCCCAACCACCCGCATGGCCGCAGCGGATCCGCCCGTGCGCCGAGGCGCGGTAGTGGCGGGCCCCGCCTGATGGGCCTGTCTAGTCACGCTGCAGTGGCAGACCGCCCCCGCAATGGCGCACGTGGCAGGCCCGCGAACGGGCAGCTTGCTCGAAGCTTATCGTGCACGCCTGTTCGGATCCCGCCACGACCTTCGAAACCTTTGAGCAGCAAGACGACTTCCTGCAAGGCCGACTCCAGCTAGTCGGCTCAAGAGAGAAACGGCGAGCCGAGCCCAGATTCTTCCATTGGAGGGATGAAACTGTTGAGGCTCCTCGACATGTTGCCCTTGGCGCCTCACCAACTTCAGGGACTACTGTCGGAGTAATGGGCCACGGTAGGCAAACCCGAGCCCCTCGGACCTTTCAAAACATCGAGGCGGACTCGCGCCTCAAGACCCCAAGACGAGGAGCCGCTCCGAGAGTCGGCGTAGAGCCGCCGATCGCCTCCTAGCCGAGTCCCAGACGGCCTCAAGATGGGCCGACTCCCAGCCCAGCGACTTCCAAGAGTTTACGGAGGAGTCGGCCCACGACTCCAACCACCTCCTGCTCAGGCGACCACGGACGGGATGGGATGAAGCCGCTGCAGCCCATCCATGCCCGCTCATAAAGCGATGTGCATGGCCACAGCGCCAGATCGACGGAGATCTCCGTCTGCTCGGCACTGTATCACGCTGCCTCGGGACACCAGCCTGCGGGCTGTGATCCCTGTACCCACGATGGCCTGTCTATACGCACCCAAAGATGGCTGGACTTACCGCTTGGCTGGAGTGCAGAAGACGGCAAGAGCGCTTCAAGACGGACTCACTGGGAGTCGGCCTCCGAGAGTCGGCCGCCCTCCCCATCGGCTCCATGCGCCATTAACCAGACAAGAAAGGGAATGGCAACAAGGATCGCTTCGCCAGCGGCGGCATCTGCTACATGACCCCTATCGACTCAAGCTCGCGTCATTAGAAGCGCTCTGATAACCCGCAGTCAAGGCAAGACTCGCACCACAAGGACAAGGCTATCGGCCCCATGTGCCGGACCCGTCGGCAGGCCCAGTAGTCAGCTGGAGCCCTAGAAGTCGGGCGGAGAAGACGGCGACTTAAGAGATCGACGGCCGGGACCTCGCGCCAAATAGATTACCATTGTGGTTTCGGGGTAGGCCTATATAAACCCCCCGGGGCACCCATGCAAAGGGTTGGAACCTAGTAGTTTGACACACACATAGAGGGAAGAGAAGAGCTAGCCGTGCCCTTATCCTTCCTCACCCCGAACAGCTCAGGGAGCAACCTTGTACTCACTTTGCCATAGTGCTCATGCGGAGACCCCGCAGAGCAGCAGTAGGGGTGTTATCTCCATGGAGAGCCCCCAAGCTGGGTAAGATTCGCCGGCGTGCATGCCTTCGCCTCATCCCGTTTCCAGGCACCGGCGACGTTCTACTCGCCCCCTCCATGATAAGCCATCCTTTGGCATATGTCGCACCCAACCCCCGACACCAAGTCTATCCGGTGGCTTTCCTTCCATAAATAACTTCTCCAGTTGATTTCGTTCCGTTTCGACTCCGTCTGATATTCCTTTTCCTCGAAACACTGAAATAGGCATAAAACAGCAAATCTGGGCTGGGCCTTCGGTTAGTAGGTTAGTCCCAAACATAATATAAAAGTGGATAATAAAGCCCAATATTGCCTAAAACAGTAGATAATATAGCATGCATCAATCAAAAATTATAGATACGTTGGAGACGTATCAAGCATCCCTAAGCTTAATTCACCGTCAGTCCTCGAGTAGGTAAATGATAAAAAGTTAATTATTTATGTGGAATGCTAGTTGGCATAATTTCAGTGTAATTCTTCTTAATTGTGGTATGAATATTCAGATCCGAAAGATTCAAGAAAAAAGTTCATATTGACATAAAAATAATAATACTTCAAGCATACTAACTAAGCAATTATGTCTTCTCAAAATAACATGGCCAAAGAAAGTTATCCCTACAAAATCATATAGTCTAGCTATGCTCTATCTTCACCACACAAAGTATTTAAATCATGCTCTATCTTCAAGCATACTTTAACATTTTCAAAACTTTTTCAATCTTCACGCAATACATGAGCGTGAGCCATGGACATAGAACTATAGGTGGAATAGAATGGTGGTTGTGGAGAAGACAAAAAGGAGAAGATAGTCTCACATCAACTAGGCGTATCAACGGGCTATGGAGATGCCCATCAATAGATATCAATGTGAGTGAGTAGGGATTTCCATGCAATGGATTCACTAGAGCTATAAGTATATGAAAGCTCAACAAAATAAAATAAGTGGGTGTGCATCAAAATCGCATGCTCACACCCGAAGACCTAGGGCAATTTGAGGAAGCCCATCATTGGAATATACAAGACAAGTTCTATAATGAAAATTCCCACTAGTATATGAAAGTGATATCATAAGAGACTCTCTATCATGAAGATCATGGTGGTACTTTGAAGCACAAGTGTGGTAAAAGGATAGTAGCATTGCCCCTTCTCTCTTTTTCTCTCTTTTTTTATTTTTTTATTTTTTTTGTTTGGGCCTTTTCTCTTTTTTATGGCCTCTTTTTTCTCTTTTTTTTTATTTTTCGTCCAGAGTCTCATCCCGACTTGTGGGGGAATCATGGTCTCCATCATCCTTTCCTCACTTGGGACAATGCTCTAAAAATGATGATCATCACACTTTTATTTTCTTACAACTCAACAATTAAAACTCGATTCTTAGAACAAAATATGACTCTATGTGAATGCCTCCGGCGTTGTACCGGGATGTGCAATGACTCACGAGTGACATGTATGAAAGAATTATGAACGGTGGCTTTGCCACAAATACGATGCCAACTACATGATCATTCAAAGCAATATGACAATGATGGAGCGTGTCATAATAAACGGAATGGTGGAAAGTTGCATGGCAATATATCTAGGAATGGCTATGGAAATGCCATGATAGGTAGGTATGGTGGCTGTTTTGAGTAAGGTTTATGGTGGGTGTATGATACCGGCGAAAAGTGCTCGGTATTAGAAAGGCTAGCAATGGTGGAAGGAAGAAGGTGCGATAATCCATGGACTCAACAATAGTGATAAAGAACTCATATACTTATTGCAAAAATCTATAAGTTATCAAAGCAAAGTATTACGCTGCATGCTCCTAGGGGATAGATTGGTAGGAAAAGACCATCGTCCGTCCCCGACCGCCACTCATAAGGAAGACAATATATAAATAAATCATGCTCTGACTTCATCACATAACGGTTCACCATAATGCGTGCATGCTACGGGAATCACAAACTTTAACACAAGTATTTCTCAAATTCACAACTAATCAACTAGCATGACTCTAATATCACCATCTTCATATCTCAAAACAATTATCAAGCATCAAACTTCTCATAGTATTCAACACACTCATAAGAATTCTTACAAATCTTGTATGCGTAGCACATTATGATTATTTAAGCAAATTACCATGCTATTTAAGACTCTCAAAATAATATAAGTGAAGCATGAGAGTTCATATATGTCTTCAAAAAATAAAACCACCATTGTGCTCTAAAAGATATAAGTGAAGCACTAGAGCAAACGACAAACTACTCCAACAAGATATAAGTGAAGATCAATGAGTAGTCGAATAATTATACAACTATGTGAAGACTCTCCCATTTAATAATTTCATATCTTGGTATTTCATTCAAACAGCAAGCAAAGCTAAATAAAACTACATTGCAAGGATAGCACAACTCATGTGAAGAAGCAAAAACTTAGGTTCAACCGATACTAACCGATAATTGTTGGAGAAAGGTGTGATGCCTACCGGGGCATCCCCAAGCTTAGATGCTTGAGACTTCTTGAAATATTATCTTGGGGTGCCTTGAGCATCCCCAAGCTTGAACTTTTGTGTCTCCTTAATTCCTCTCATATCATGGTTTCTCTTTTATCAAAAGCTTCATTCACAACAAACTCAACAAGAACTCGTGAGATAGGTTAGTATAAACCAATGCAAAACCTTATCATTTTCTACTGTAACAAATCACTAACATTATTATTCAACATTGCATACTAAATGCCTCTGCATATTTAATACTCCTATCCTCAAATAGAATCATTAAACAAGCAAACATATGCAAACAATGCAAACATAACAGCAATCTGCCAAAACAGTACAGTCTGTGAAGAATGCAAGAGTATCAATACTTCCCCAACTCCAACAATTATGAACTAAAATTACCACTGTAATAAATTTATCAGAGCACAATATGCAAAAATATTCAACATTATACCACTCTCTGACTTTTCTAGGGAATTTTTGCAACAGCGGTAAACTTTCTGTCTTCAAACAGCAACATGTATAGTAGCAAAATAAGCATGGCAAAGGCTATCCTTGACTTTTTATTGAAACTAAAGATGCAAAACATTAATCTAATTAACAGAAAGCAAATACTAACAAAATAAAATTACGCCCAAGCAAAACACATATCATGTGGTGAATAAAAAGTATAGCTCCAAGTAAAGTTACCGATGAATGAAGATTTAAAGAGGGATGCCTTCGGGGCATCCCCAAGCTTAGGCTCTTGGTTGTCCTTGAATATTACCTTGGGGTCCCTTGGGAATCCCCAAGCTTAGGCTATTGCCACTCCTTATTCCATAGTCCATCGAATCTTTACCCAAAACTTGAAAACTTCACAACACAAAACTTAACAGAAAATCTCGTGAGCACCGTTAGTGTAAGAAAACAAAACACCACTTCAAGGTACTGTAATTAACTCATACTTTATTTATATTGGTGTTAAACCTACTGTATTCCAACTTTTATATGGTTTATAAACTATTTTACTAGCCATAGAGTCATCAAAATAAGCAAACAACACAATGAAAACAGAATCTGTCAAAAACAGAACAGTCTGTAGTGATCTGTAACTAACGCAAACTTATGTAACTCCAAAAATTATAAAATAAACTGTTGGACCTGAGGAATTTGTCTAGTAATCATCTTCAAAAAGAATCAACTAAATATCACTCTCCAGTAAAAAGTTCTAGCTAATCTCGTGAGCGCTAAAGTTTCTGTTTTTTACAGCATGATCGAAAAGACTTCACCCAAGTCTTCCCGAAGGTTCTACTTGGCACAAACACTAATTAAAACATGAAATCACATCTAACGAGAAGCTAGATGGATTATTTATTACTAAAAAGAACCAAAAAGCAAGAAACTAAAATAAAATTGGGTTTCCTCCCAACAAGCGCTATCGTTTACCGCCCCTAGCTAGGCATGGTGATTTCAATGATGCCCGCAAAAAGATAAGAATTGAAACATAAAGAGAGCATCATGAATAATATGACTAGCACATTTAAGTCTAACCCACTTCCTATGCATGGGGATTTTGTGAGCAAACAACTTATGGGAACAATAATCAACTAGCATAGGAAGGCAAAACAAGCATAACTTCAAGACTTTAAGCACATAGAGA
The DNA here is from genome assembly GCA_021605145.1 of Aegilops bicornis. Classification (NCBI taxonomy): domain Eukaryota; kingdom Viridiplantae; phylum Streptophyta; class Magnoliopsida; order Poales; family Poaceae; genus Aegilops; species Aegilops bicornis. The sequence goes on along the minus strand of JAHIAL010000024.1, from coordinate 922,068 downwards.
GGAAACTTGATATTATTGAAATATGTAGAAGCATATGATCCTATCTCATAATAATTTTCAGTAGCATCATGAATGAATTCAACAATATAACCAGCACCTAAAGCATTCTTTTCATGATCTACTTGCATAGAATTTTTATTACTCTCCACGTAAGCAAAATTCTTCTCATGAATAATAGTGGGAGTAAACTCAACTAAGTAACTATCATTTGATTGAAAATTAAGATCCAGATGACAAGTTTCATGGTTGTCATTATTCTTTAAAGCATACGTGTCATCATAATACTCATCATAGATAGGAGGCATGCTTTCATCATAATAAATTTGCTCATCAAAGCTTGGGGGACCAAAAATATCATATTCATCAAACATAGCTTCCCCAAGCTTGTGGCTTTGCATATCATTAATATCATGGATATTCAAAGAATTCATACTAACAACATGGCAATCATGCTCATCATTCATATATTTTATGCCAAGCATTCTATGTAATTCTTCTTCTAGCACTTTGGCACAATTTTCTTTTCCATCATACTGACGAAAGATATTAAAAAGATGAAGCGTATGGTAAAAACTCAATTCCATTTTTTTGTAGTTTTATTTTATAAACTAAACTAGTGATAAAACAAGAACTAAAAGACTCGATTGCAAGATCTAAAGATATACCTTCAAGCACTCACCTCCCGGCAGCTGCTAGAAAAGAGCTTGATGTCTACTACACAACCTTCTTCTTGTAGAGCGTTGTTGGGCCTGCAAGTGCACAGGTTTGTAGGACAGTAGCAAATTTCCCTCAAGTGGATGACCTAAGGTTTATCAATCCGTGGGAGGCTTAGGATGAAGATGGTCTCTCTCAATCAACCCTGCAACCAAATAACAAAGAGTCTCTTGTGTCCCCAACACACCCAATACAATGGTAAATTGTATATGTGCACTAGTTCATCGAAGATATGGTGATACAAGTGCAATATGGATGGTAGATATAGGTTTTGTAATCTGAAAATATAAAACAGCAAGGTAACAAGTGGTAAAAGTGAGCGTAAACGGTATTGCAATGATAGGAAACAAGGCCTAGGGTTCATACTTTCACTAGTGCAAGTTCTCTCAACAATAATAACGTAGATAGATCATATAACAATCGCTCAACATGCAACAAAGAGTCACTCCAAAGCCACTAATAGCGGAGAACAAACGTAGAGATTATGGTAGGGTACGAAATCACCTCAAAGTTATTCTTTCGGATCGATCTATTAAAGAGTTCGTACTAGAATAACACCTTAGGACACAGATCAACCAAAACCCTAATGTCACCTAGATACTCCATTGTCACCTCAAGTATCCGTGGGCATGATTATACGATGTTCATCACACAATCTCAGATTCATCCAACCAACACAAAGTACTTCAAAGAGTGCCCCAAAGTTTCTACCGGAGAGTCAAGAACGTGCAGCCAACCCCTATGCATAGGTTCATGGGCGGAACTCCAAGTTGGTCACCAAAACATACATCAAGAGGCACATGATATCCCATTGTCACCACAAATAAGCACGGCAAGACATATATCAAGTGTTCTCATATAAGACTCAATCCGATAAGATAACTTCGAAGTGGAAACTCAATTCATCACAAGAGAGTAGAGGGGGAGAAACATCATAAGATCCAACTATAATAGAAAAGCTCGCGACACATCAAGATCGTGCCAAATCAGAAACACGAGAGAGAGAGAGAGATCAAACACATAGCTACTGGTACATACCCTCAGCCCCGAGGGTGAACTACTCCTCCTCGTCATGGAGAGCAAGGGATGATGAAGATAGCCACAGATGAGGGTACCCCCTCCCAGGTCTTGAACAGGTCCCGATTGGTTTTTGGTGGCTCTGGAGGAGGTATGGCGGAACTCCCGATCTATCTTCTGTTCTGGAAGTTTTAGGGTACGTAGGTATATATGGGTGCAAGGGGTACGTCGGTGGAGCTTCGGGGGCCCAACGAGGCAGGGGGCGCGCCCTAGCGGTGTGGGCGCGCCCCCCACCCTCGTGGCCAGCTCCCGTATCTTCTGACGTAAAGTCCAAGTTTATCCGGTGGCTTTCCTTCCAAAAATAACTTCTCCAGTTGATTTCGTTCCGTTTCGACTCCGTCTGATATTCCTTTTCCTCGAAACACTAAAATAGGCATAAAATAGCAAATCTGGGTTGGGCCTCCTGTTAATAGGTTAGTCCCAAAAATAATATAAAAGTGGATAATAAAGCCCAATATTGCCCAAAACAGTAGATAATATAGCATGGAGCAATCAAAAACTATAGATACGTTGGAGACGTATCAGCCTACATTATATTTATGAGCTGGAGCTAGTGTCGTATCGCCCTAGGTTATGACTGTCACATGATAATATCATCCAACAAATTACTGATCCAATGCCTATGAATTTATCCTATATTGTTACTGCTATGTTACTACTACTATCATCATTGTTGCACTTGCTACAAAATTACTGTTTTCACTGTTACCGTTACAATTGCTGCTATCACTATTATCAAAACTATCATACTACTTTGCTACTGATCATGTTGCTACAGATAATTAATCTCTAGGTATGATTGAATTGACAACTTTGCTGCTAATACCTTCAAATATTATTTGTCTCCCCTTTTGTCGAATCTATAAACTTGGTTTGGATACTCTACCCTCGAGAACTGTCGTAATCCCCTATACTTGTGGGTTATCAATACCTTTTTCTGGCACCGTTGCCGGGGAGCATAGCTATATTTGTTGAGTCACTTGGGATTATTATCAATTTATCACTATGAAGAATTTGTAAGATTTATCCCTCTAAGTCGAGGGGAGGTAAGGAACTGCCATCCACTTCTGCTTTAGATTCACCTTCTGTTATAAGTAAACTTGCAACACCACCACATGTCGTGGATTTGTCACGGCAAATGTCCTAGTGTGAGGACTTAGTCGTGAGGCCAACGCATCTATGTGGTAGCTTGAGAGGGGTTGAGCGGAATCGAGAGACACAACACAAGTCAAGGGTTTAGACAGCTTCGGGCCCCAGGAAACATCATCCGGCAACAACCCTACATGCTGTTTGTGGCTAGGTCCCATTATCATCACGAGAGAGTCGCCGGTAAACTGGCTCTTTGTGACTAGCCCTAGAGATTGTTTCTTCTTGCTTGTGTCCGTCTTTGGGGAGCCCTGCCCCTCCTTATATATGTTGAAGGGGCGGTTTACATGACTAATCCTAGTTGGATTAGGATTACTCTACTACAAGTGGAGTCCTAGTCTTGCTTCCTTTGTAGGAGAATATTCCTTATGCTTTCCACATAAACGGCCCCACCATAACATAAGTCGGCCTTCCATAAACATATACAGGCCACCGGGTCTTGTCGCTCTTCAATTCGCCTGCCGGATTACCAATGAATCGTAAACCGCCGGTCCAAGCGGGTCGCCAGTGAATACGTAAACTCAATGGGTCATACATCCGATGGTTTATACCGCGGGGTATATCCCGACATTAGCCCCTAGTTTAATTTGGATTTATCCATGTTAAACTGATCTGCAACATAAACACAAGAACAAATTTGGCGGTTTGTGCTCCGGGTTAAATATTCTTATAAACTGGCATATGATCATCCTTAAGTCCTTGTTATTTCTTCCTTCTGAAAAATCCGAGTCAATAGACCAGCTTCATAATCAATTTGCTTGCAGAAGATATTTTGTAAATAAAGAATCCATTTGAATCGGCCTTCAATGCTCTGGTTTGACAAAAACATTGGTCTTCAAATATTCAACTTATATCCGCCGGTTTGAAAATGTAGAACTTGCCGGTTAATCATTGCCAAAATTGCTGTGCTATAAAACTGATGATCCTGGGTCATGACCGTTTATAGACGCTGGTTATGATTGTTGCCAACGCCGGTCACACAATTAATCTTCTGATTTTCCCAAAACTGAGAATTTGAAGATGTTCCTCCTTTATATGCATATTACTCAGTAGCCCCAAGTCTTAAGAGGAGAACATAGTGATATCTTAAGACTTGTTTCAATATCAAATCTTGCAACCTTGAAGAAATCCAGATTGTTCATCTCAGTTACTACTAGTCACAAATGAATATTCCACATATATGTAGCCCCCAAGTGCTTTGGGTTGTTATGCTTGCAGCAACTCAGGGACTTGTATTTACCGCCGATGCTCAAAAACTTCAACCCGATTAGTAGCCCCAAGGGCAGTAATTATGCAATAATGAGCAGGGACTTTATAAATATGATCATGTAGATTTGAACAGCAACGTGTAGCCCCCAAGGGTCGGGTCAGTAAGATAATATTGAGCCGGGACTTTGTATATACTTCTTTGAAAAGAACATCATGTGATGTAACCCCCATCATGGGGCTTGAACCCACGTCCACAAGGTTAAGAGCTTTGTGCTTTACCAACTGAGCAGTGGACCCTTCAATATAATAGATTAAGACTTGTGTACCTTGAATTGTTGACAGAGCAATTGGTAGCCCGAAGGGTCGGGCTCATTATTATGTGATGAGTCAGGTCTTCAATAAGGCCAATAAAATGACTTTGCATTAGCCCCTCAAGTGTCATGGTGCATGCTTGCAAAGGTGACATGAGACTTGCATATTTGATATAATCTTAACTTGAATAATGTAGCCCCCAAGTGCCAGGTCGTAAGCCTGCAGCGACTCGGGACTATTCCTTCCATTATAAAATGAATCACATCCATTGATAAAATAACAGTTATTGCGCTAAAGCGACTTTGAAAACCTCAGTCATAATATTGGTTATTGATAACCATAATAAAAATCCAGCCATGTTGGCTATTTAAAGATTTGAATAATATACTCAATGATTTATAAGCGCATGATTCCAATGGCGCAATCCAAATATATACTGGCGACTTATAATCGAAAGCCAGGCCGGGTTAATAAACACTGGTTTATCATCATACTGGCGACTTATAGTCGAAAGCCAGGTCGGGTTAGGAAACGCCAGTAATTTATAATCATGCTTTATTCAACCTATTTCTGTATACAACAAGTTTAAAGTGTCCTGGCGGTTTACCGCCGGACGCGTCATAATGCCCAACATATAACCCGGGTTTATAACCAAGGCTGCACTTAAGAATAATCAAATATGAAATATATCATACCTGTGACATTGAATCACAACGTTGGTTTACCAACTTTTTGTAGTAAGGGTGATAACCCAAATCTTGAGTACTGATAACTCCTCCCATATTTTGCCGATTTATAGTAAAACCGTACCGGGTTGTCATAAACACCGGATTATCCATATATAATACGGGCGACTTGTAGTTGAAAGCGCCGGATTATAACTGATCATGTACTGACAACTTGTAGTTGAAAGCCGAACCGGGTTAATGAACGCCGGTTTATTAAAAACATCATAAATCTCATCAAAGCAGAAAAACTTGGCAAATAAAAGAATATGAAAACTTGTAGTCAAGGCTTTTCACGGGCTGCCATGCTCCAAATTCAAGGCTTTTCATGGGCTGCCTGGCCATTGAGTTAAACCATTTTGCAAAGCCTTTTAAGATGGTCCTCAATCCTTAACCAATCGTTGTTTCAGCTTGACAAGTTCAGGGTCTTATCAGAGTAACTTGTGAAAGTTCGACGGGTCATACCAGGTTTACCTGGGCGGAGTGCCTTACTTAAGAAGGCAGGCTAACCTGGGGTTTTAGGGGTATACACCAGGCTTCCAAGCCGTTGCTTGATAGCCTATTACAAGTGTAGATTCTTTGTTCATTGCTATAGCAAAGAATCCCCAAGTAACATTTTGAGCTGTGCTCAATGGGTGCCTATGTTTGAGTTGTTCTTTTGCAACACTCTCTTTGGCCCCGAAGTAATTTTATTTTTGCCTTGAGCCGATCAAGAGGTGTTGCTATGGTTTGAATACGACCAAGCCCCCAAGTGACCAATAATATGATAAGCCAATAAGGCAGGATACCCATGTTTGAACCGCGCATTATGGCAACAGGTCCTCTTCGGCAACCTTTAACTTTTTTGCAAGAGATAAATTCTTCTTGAACCGGGACTTTGAACCGGATATTGAGAGCTTCAAAGCTTTGTGGGAGACATCTTTCCCTCGAACCGGATTGTAAACCGGAATCTTCATTTTCAGCCGGAAATTTTTCTGACGACCTTTAAACTTGAACTTACGAGAGATTAATTCTTTTTGAACCGGAAATTCTTAAACCAGATATGAGAGCTTCAGAGCTTTGTGGGAGAACAGATTTCCCTTAAACCGGGTTTTAAACCGGCATTCTTCATTTGGAACCAGAAATTATCTGACGGCCTTTAAATTTTCATCCATATGATAGTAGCCTCCGGGACCGGGTTATCTTTCCCTCCAACGTCCCGGGGTTCTTGATTTCACTGAAAACCGGCAATATTTGCTGAGTCATATTACTGTAGCCCCCGAGTCTCAAGGTGACTCGAGGAGTTGACTTGAGATTCTCCATATTTGACCGTGATATAAACCGGCATAACTTGTATATCATTAGTGTTGATAGCACGATGTGAATTCATAGAAGGTTGAGGTGACTGCGGCGGGTTATAAATGATCCCGTATGAGTCGTGTCAGCAACTCCGCCAATGGTTCCTTCCAACTGGCGATTTGAAATTAACCAAACTGTAGGGGTGGCGACTTGTGCGCCCGCCCATTGAGCCACCCAGTGCAGACGATGGTTGATAGTATATGATAATTTTCCTTCATTTTGTTGAAATAAAACCGGGCTACCCAAGCTGTGACTTGCTCATACTCAATAAACAGCTCATGCAGACAGGTGCGGCCCGGTATGTTGATGTAGACCAGGCCGCGAGAGACAGACGACAAAGACGACCACAGTGTCAGAGCATTGTAAGCCGGTGCAGACGGGGAAAATCGGCACCGGTGTTGTAAACCGGCACGGACGGGCGAGTTAATGCAGACTGGGTCCGCAGAGGCGGCGGCTTTGTGCACATCCATTGAACAACGATCAAACGAGATCCCGGCAAGTCGATGTAGACTAGTTCCACAAGGGCGGCGATTTTGTGCACGTCCATTGAACAACGATCAAATGCGATCCCGGCAAGTCGATGTAGACCGGGTCCGCAAGGGCGGCGACTTGTGCGTGTCCATTCAACGAGTAATATGTCACGGACTATCGCTGGGCAGAACATTATCAGCCCGTGCTTCATACCCGGGGTATAAACCACATTTGTAGTGAATAATTATCTTGTATACAAAATATACAGATCAAAGTAATTGTTCTTTTATAAAAAACAATATGCTTCAGACTTGGCGTACCAGCAGGCCAAGGCCAAGATAAACTGCTCTTTGACAAAAACTAATATGTCCTTGTCTTGCTTCCTTTGTAGGAGAATATTCCTTATGCTTTCCTCATAAACCGGCCCACCATAACATAAGCCGGCCTTCCATAAACCGCCTTCTAGGCCACCGGGTCTTGTCGCTCTGATATGTTGCAAGTTATTGATGATGCTACTTCAACTATGAATGATACTTATGATGATGCTAGTACCTTGCTTGATGATAATGATGTACCCTTTGGGTGAATTTCTTGATGAACAAATTGCTAGAGTAATACAACATCATGTTGTTGAATCTGACGATGAGCTTGAAACTGAAACTCTAAAACACCTGCTAGAACTAGCCTTCCTAGATATGAATTGCCTAAGGTACCGGAAGGTTATGTTATGAATGAGGAGACAACTAGAGATATTCTTGCTTGTAAGGATAGAGATGATCTAGATAAATTATTATGCAAGTATAAAGAAAAATCTCTGAATGCTTGAATGCAATATGATCCTAAGTTTTCGACCTCACCTATCTTTATTGATGATAAGGATTATGAATTCTCTGTTGACCCAGAGTTAATTACTTTGGTTGACTCTGATCCTTTCCATGGTTATGAAACTGAAACTGTTGTGGCACATCTTACTAAGTTGAATGACATAGCCACCCTCTTTACTCATGATGAGAAGACTCGTTATTACTTTATTCTCAAATTATTTCCATTCTCAAGCTTGGTACAATATTTTTTCTCCTGGTTGTGTGCGTAGTCTCCAGGATATGACTTATTACTTCTCTGAAAAATACTTTCCTGCTCATAAGAAACAAGCTGCCTTAAAGGAAATATTTAACTTTGTGCAAACTAAAGAAGAGAGTCTCCCACAATCTTGGGGGAGGAGTTGCAATTTACTTAATGCTTTGCCTGATCTTCCTCTTAAGAAAAATGAAATACCTGATATCTTCTATAATGGACTAATCGATGCCTCTAGGGACTTCCTAGATAGTTGTGCTGGTTGTGTTTTCAGGGAACGAACAGTTGGACAAGCTGAAGAATTATTGAATAATATATTAAAAAATTATGATGATTGGACTCTTCCCGAACCACCACCTAAACCCACTCCGAAGAAGAGGGGTATATTATATCTCAGTCCTGAAGATATACAAGAGGCAAAGAAATATATGTAGGAAAAAGGTATTAAAGCTGACTCTGGCGGTGTACCGGAAGTGCAATGATCTAGTGTAGCAATGATTTCCAAAAACGGACAAGCCATGAAAACATCATGCTAGCTATCTTACGATCATGCAAAGCAATATGACAATAAATGCTCAGGTCATGTATATGAAGATGATGGAAGTTGCATGGCAATATATCTCGGAATGGCTATGGAAATGCCATAATAGATAGGTATGGTGGCAGTTTTGAGGAAGATATAAGGAGGCTTATGTGTGATAGGCGCGATCGTATCACGGGGTTTGGATGCACCGGCGAAGTTTGCACCAACTCTCGAGGTGAGAAAGGGCAATGCACGCTATCGAAGAGGCTAGCAATGATGGAAGGGTGAGGGTGCTTATATCCATGGACTCAACAGTAGTCATAAAGAACTCACATACTTATTGCAAAAGTCTATTAGCTACCGAAACGAAGTACTACGCGCATGCTCCTAGCGGGATAGATTGGTAGGAAAAGACCATCGCTCGTCCCCGACCGCCACTCATAAGGAAGACAATCAATAAATAATCATGCTCTGACTTCGTTACATAATGGTTCACCATACATGCATGCTATGGGAATCACAAACTTCAACACAAGTATTTCTACAATCCACAATTACCCACTAGCATGACTCTAATATCACCATCTTTATATCGCAAAACTATAGCAAGGAATCAAACATATCATATTCCGTGATCTACATGTTTTATGTAGGATTTGTGACTAACCATGTGAATGACCAATTCCTGTCAACTCTCTAAATAGATATAAGTGAAGCAAGAGAGTTTAATTCTTTCTACAAAAGATATGCCCACGCTCTAACAAATATAAGTGAAGCAAAAGAGCATTCTACAAATGGCGGTTTTATATGTGTAGGGAAATAGGCAATCCAAACTTCAAAAGATATAAGTGAAGCACATGAAGCATTCTATAAAGCCATACTCAATAGATATAAGTGAACTGCAAAGAGAATTCTATAAATCAACCAAAGACTATCTCATACCTGCATGGTGCATCAAAGAAAAGTGAAAACTGAATGCAAAAGACGCTCCAAGATTTGCACATATCACATGAAAGAAATGAAACCGAAAACATACCGATACTTGTTGAAGAAAGATGGGATGCCTTCCGGGGCATCCCCAAGATTGAGCTTGTGCTTCTCCCCCTTCTCCTAATATCGAGACCTCCCCGATCCTTGATCACTTCATCCACACAAAACTCAACAGAAAGTTCGGTAAGATCAGTTAGTATAATAAAGCAAATCACTACTCTAAGTACTGTTGCAAACCAATTCATATTTTTTTTGCATTCTAGCTACTGTAATATAACTTTTCCATGGCTTAATCCACTGATAGAAATCAATAGTTTCATCAAAACAAGCGAACAGTGCATCAAAAACAGAATCTATCTTAAACAGGATAGTCTGTAGTAATCTGAACATTCACCATACTTCTGGTACTCCAAAACTTCTTAAAAAATTAGCGAAAATAAAAAATTGTATAGAAAGACAGTGCGAAAATTTTCAGAACCGTTTGACGTTCCAGTAAAAAATGTAAAATCGCGCACTACAGCCAAAGTTTCTGTTTTGCACCGCACAAACCAACAAGCAATGTAAACATCCTAAAGGCAAATGTTGGCACGTTATTTTTATAATACAATGGAATTGTACAAGGGGATAATTATTTTTGTTGAAAAGTTCCTGTAATCATGATTCGCAAAGTTTCCGTGAGCATGAACAAAGTTCAAGGAGCTCCCTCACTTCAACAATGCTTGTCTCTCTAACTTTCAATTTCCTTTTTGAAATGTTTTGGGTTTCCCTCTTTATTTTTTTTAAACTCTATAAAATCACTCAACAGAAATAAATGACTCTCTAAAACTTCCGGGTTGTCTCCCTGGCAGCGCTTTCTTTAAGGACATTAAGCTAGGCATAAGGTGCTCAAGTAATGAATCCACCCGGATCCCAAGGTATATCAAAGACAATTTGAATTAGCAATGATTTGGCATTTAGTAGTGAGCACAAAGCAACATATATCAAGCAATGACGAAGTCTAACTCTCTTCCTATGCATCGGCATGTCATAAAGAACAATTCATGCACATCAAGTAAAGGCCAGTGCATAGCATAAGAAGTTTCTTGCAATTTTATCGTGTTGGAAACATAGAGAGGCGATGTAGTTCCTCTCTCATAATAATTGCAAGTAGGAGCAGCAAGCACATGCATATTATATTCATCAAAATTATCATGTGCAACTATAAAAGGCCACTGAGGGAGTCCTGGATTAGGGGGTGTCCGGATAGCGGACTACCATCATCGGTGAACTATCACTGCGGGACTATCATCATCGACCGGACTCCAAGACTATGAAGATACAAGATTGAAGACTTCTCCCCGTGTCCGGTTGGGACTTTCCTTGGCGTGGATGGCAAGCTTGGCTATACGGATATGTAGATCTCCTACCATTGTAACCGACTCTATGTAACCCTAGCCCTCTCCGGTGTCTATATAAACCGGATGGCTTTAGTCCGTAGGACTAGAATCAGAACATCAACAACCCTTACAATCATACCATAGGCTAGCTTCTAGGGTTTAGCCTCCTTGATCTCGTGGTAGATCCACTCTTGTAAACATCCACAATATCAATATCAATCAAGCGGGGCGAGGGTTTTACCTCCATCAAGAGGGCCCGAACACGGGTAAACATCGTGTCCCTTGTCTCCTGTTACCATCCGCCTAGACGCACAGATTCGGGACCCCCTACCCGAGATCCGCCGGTTTTGACAACCGACATTGGTGCTTTCATTGAGAGTTCCTACGTAGCCGTCACCGATGAGGCTTGATGGCCTCTTCGATCAACAACGACGCAGTCCTGGGTGAGACTTTTCTCCCGGAAAGATCTTCGTATTGGTAACCCGCATCGGGCCAACTCACTTGGCCATCTGGAAGCAGATCGAAGTTACGCCCCGGCCGTCGGTTAGGTTTGGAAGCCTAAACTTCACGGCCGATATCCGCTGGGACTTGATCTTCGACGGATCTGAGACCGCCGAAGCGTGCTGCGGCTGTCGCGATGGGCATGACCTAACTCGCCCCATGACAGGCACCTTTGAAGGTCAGACACGAATCCACTCCGACTCACCGATCGCTCAAATCGAGGCCGGATGGCTGGACACACCGCCTGAGCCGCGAACTTCTACGGTGATAGAGCCGAACACTTACCTTGTCCCGCATAAAGCTCATGACTCCGAGGTGCGGACTCTGCCGGACTCGAACCTCCTGCGCCCTGCCCGGTCGAATCCGATTGGCGCGATCATGGAATTCACCGCGGCGGACATCTTTCAGCACTCGCCCTTCGGCAATATCATAAATTCACTAAAGCATCTCTCGCTATCCGGAGAACCCTGGCCGAGCTACGGCCAGGACGGTTGGGACGCGGACGACGAAGAAATTCAGAGCCCACCCACCACCCACTTCGTAGCTACCGCCGACGATTTAACCGACGTACTCGACCACGACTCAAGACATCGGCGGTATGGACGAAGATGCGGAGACTACCAAGAACCAAAGGCCTACAGGACACTGGAAGACCACCTCGTCATACGACATATACATGGTGGACACCCCAAAGGGAAGCGATAAGAAGGAACAACGGGACGCGGCAGAGGATAATCCCGCCGATAAACAACTAAAACGGCGACGTAAACGCCGCCCTAAGTCCCGCCTCGATCAAGGCAGCCTTCCTAACGACCCAGCGATAGAGCAGGGCAAACCAGCGGACGACGAACAGGACGAGCCGGATAATCAACCCCTTCACGGAGCAATCAACAGTCCAGACACAACACCGCAAAGATAAGAGCATACAAAAAGACTCGTCGCCACTGCAAGAAGTTTGAAGAAGGAGAAAGCGGAAGCTCAAAACAGCAGTAAGACGCGCCCGAGAATGAAGTGGAGCAAAGTATTCAAGACTGCAGACAAATATGGCAATGGCCATCAAGCGAAGAGCTACCCGAAGCGTTAAGTTATCGCCAGAATTTGACGAGGAAGCCATAGAGCCTTCACGGTCAAAAATAAAGAGGCCGCCTGGCCGGATAGACGGCCAGATGACAGGCCCAAAGCGACAAGCGGGGCTGCACACAAGCCGAATTATAATCCTGGGAAAACGGACGGCCCAACCAGGTCCATCTACGGGCCAAAAAAGAGGACCCCAGGAAATAACACACCACAACAGGTGTCCGAAGACAGCGGCACACCCAAATACAGGGGCGCCGCACACCCGCTATGCTTTACCGATGAGGTGCTGGATCATGAATTTCCAGCAGGGTTCAAACCCATAAACATAGAGGCATACGACGGCACAACAGACCCCGGAGTCTGGATAGAAGATTACATACTACACATACACATGGCTAGAGGAGATGATCTCCACGCCATAAAAAACCTACCCCTCAAGCTCAAAGGGCCAGCTCGGCATTGGCTCAAAAGCCTCCCGTAAAATCTTGTTGGAAGTTGGGAAGAGCTTGAGGACGCGTTTAGAAACAAATTTTCAAGGGACTTATGTCCGCCCTCCGGATGCATTTATCTGAGTCATATAACCCAACAGCCCAAGAGTCGGTAGCCAAGAATTTCGAACAGGTTCCTTACCAAAAAGAACCAAATAGTCGATTGTCCGGACCTTGAAGCCCTAGCAGCTTTTAAACACAACGTCTGAGATTTAATGGCTCCCCAGACACCTCGCCAAGAGAAGCCAAGAACAATGGCCGCGCTAACAAGCCTCATGTGTGTGACATTGCGTAGGAGAAGACAGCTGGCTAGCAAGATGCGGCACCAAATGACCAGTACATCCGAGATCAGAGATGGAAAGCAGACTGATCCCACGGTAGCAGAAAGACCAAATAGCGAATAAAGAAAAAGCCCAAAGGGCACGGGCGGTCGGCCGGATTCAAAAGCTTCGCGGCCAAACAATACAACACGGCCTCTTAAGGAGAACAGAGACGAGCTATCAAATTTAAACAAAATTTTAGATCGGATATGTCAAATCCATACCAGGAAGGCACATAAACCATACCAACCGAAATTGTTGGGTTTTCAAACAGTCGAGCCGGACTCAACACGGACACAAGGGGCTCGATGTGCCAAGCAAGGACGATGACGTAACCCCACCAAAGCAGAAAGCAATCGAAGTCAAAACAGTAAACTCGCTTCACGTGATAGTACGGAAAGCCAACACGACACTCGCTAAGACAAGTGTCGCACGATCCACCCAAGTGGACCGAGATTGGACGTCAAAACCAATCACTTTCGACCATCTGGATTAGTCCAGAGGTATCCGGACCGCAGGATAGACTGCCACGATATTGGATCCCATAATAGACGGATCGCAATTAACGCAGGCTTTGATGGACGACTGCAGTGACTTGAACCTGCTATTTCCGGACACAATTCGCAAATTGGGATAGACCATACTACAATTCGGATAGCCGCACTTCCTTCAAAGGAGTGGCGCCAGGCCCTTACGCCAGGTGCACAGTTTCACTATTACTAGAAGTTGTGTTCGGGTCACCTGACAACTTCCGACGAAAAAGCTAACCTTTCATGTCGCCCCATTTAAAAAAAAGCTATCAAGCATCAACTTGGGGCCAGGGAAGCTTTCGTCCCCTTCAATGCAATACGACATTACGCTGCCTCTTACGCTTAAAATGCCCGTCAACGCGGCATCATTTCATTAGAAGGTCGCTTGAGACCGGGACGGTACGGGACGAGTCCGGAATAAATAAGCTAGGGGCTACCTAGCCGCACATCCCTTCACAAGGGTTTGCACATGTAAGCCATAATGAGCTAGCATAGGCTCAGCTTTCTTAACCTATATTTCAATTTTTTATGCACATTCTCGCACGATTTCCTTTCCAACCAAGTTCTTATTTTTTTTACAGATGAACAACGTGCACACCCGGCCCGTGATACGGCACAACGGAGACACGCGTGAGACGCGTGCAGAGGGACCCGTTAAGGACTCTTTTCGGATTAAGACCCTGCGTAAACCTTTCTTACTGTCTCTTGTTGCTATAATCCCCTGGTTTCTCATTATAACCAGAGAGGAGACTGGCGTTTTGGCATCGGCCGCGCTGTAATAACCTGCCTGCACTGGACACAAGGGGCTTAGGGCTTTGTTCTGCCCGCTATTATAAAGACCGAACACCTTCGGGAGTGTTCGGCGTCTCGAGTTAGGCCTTATATGCATCAAGTCCGAATCATGTCTTTGGTGAAATGTTGGGTTTGCCCGGCTCCTGTGTTTTGCTGCCCTACGTTCCGTATCATCGGCTAACGCGGCTCTAGGAGAACTCTTTGCGATTGTGCCCAGCTTCGCCGGGCGAAAGCACCTCAAGAGAGAAAGTCGAAAACTGACTGTCATGATACAGCGAGAGACTGGTCAACCACTCGATTGACTATGGGAATGTTTAGGATTCCTCCGCTTTGATGAAGGGCCGCTTCCCGGCCAGGCACATCCGCGCCCCAAATTCGGAGAGCGCGGTGCCCCGAGGGGCTATGTCGTAGCCCCACCCTCGAACTCCATGGGTAAGTGAAAGTGATAAAGCATTATAGTCCGGTTGCCTCGTTTGCTACGCTACCACCTCCTTTACAGGACCGAGACGTCGGATTAAGTGTGAAAACGCCGCTTATTTTTTATGAACACCATCGCACCTTGTGCATGGGGGCTGAAGCCGACGAGTGCCATCTTTCAGGTTATACACACGTATACATGAACGGCCGCATAGGAGATATTCTATTACTTGAACGAACAAGTATAAAAGGCGCTTACATCATAAATATCATTTTTACATCATATAAACGTTCATTCGAACGTAACATTTTTTGAGCACCGCGACTCTATTACACGAGCACCACGCAGCACTTCGCCAAAATAGTGCTCGGCGGGTAACCGGTTATCATCCGAACCCGGGGTCGCAATAGCGGTGGCATCCATCTCTGTCCAATGTGACTTTACATGGGCAAGCGCCATGCGCGCACCCTCTATGCAGGCCGACCGCTTCATCGCCTTGATATGCGGCACCGCCCCAAGAAATTGCTGCAATAAGCCAAAGTAACTCTTCGGCGGGCCTATCCGCCGGATATGGGTCACTATATCCGTCATAGCAAGCCCGGACAACCTATTTAGCTCAGCCCACTCAGCCAAACGGTCGACCAACGGAAGTGAACACCCCGGACTATGGAATTGAGACCAAAATAGATCTTCCGTCTTGTGATCCTTCTGGCCTCGAAAATGCACAACGGCATCCGCCGCACTCGCTGCTAAGTCCATATAAGGGTCCTCTGAACCCCACAGTTGGCCCAGCTGAGCATATTTTGGATCCGTAAACCTTCGGCGCAGTAGAAAAGGCTTGCCAGCTACAATATCTCCGGCCTGGCGCAGCTCTTCCTTTATAGCCCGCATTGCAGAGCGGGCATCCTTGGCTTCGGCGGTGGCCTTCCGCAGGTCTTCTCGCCCGCTTAGGCGCTCCTTCTCCGTGAGCCTCATTGCGGTCGGTAGCATCTTTTAACTTCAGGGCCATTGCGGCTATCTCTTCCTCGCCCGGCGATGCGACCCTTTCGGCCCGCTAACTCATCGGCCGCCCTCGAAGCCGCCGCATTACTCCTTTCCGCCTGCTCCTTGGCTTGAGCAAGTTCGCTCGAAGACTCTCCACAGCAGCGGCACTATCTGCATTTCACACACATATTGTAAGGAGTGGGCTTGGCTCCTTACCAAGTGACCGCCAAGAACACTTACCTTTGCGACTCATCAAGTCGCTTTGTTGATCAGCGTGATGTCCGCATCCGCAACATCGAGTTGCCGCCGCTTTAGTTCAAGAACTCCATCAGTCCAGCTTTGGTCTCGGACGACCCGCCACCTGCATCGGCATGACGGGATTTAAACCTGCGATTTTGATCCAGGGCACGCTCTCGATTTCGACAACCTACCGAGTCTCAGGGGCTACTATCTATACAGGGCGCATTCTATATGCAAAACTGTTAAAAGGTGTGTCATTTTTACGTACCTCGAACCCCGCCAAAGAAACTCCCCGACGGCATCAGGTAACCCGCTTCTTGGCGGATTTAAATCCTTTCAATCACCATGCTCATCAATGCGTGGTGATCTTACGAGACAGAGCGCCTTCTCAAGCAGATCCTTCACCAGACACCACCGTGGCGCCGAACTATCCGGCTTTGCCAAACCCGGGGGCTCCCTCCGCGACGACACTTCAGGCTCGTCCGCCCTATCTGACGGCGCCCCGGACAGAGGCGTCTCGCTCTCTATCATCTCCGGACGAAGGTCCCCCGAAGACGAGCTCATCTGCGAAGGACGGAGATCCAAACTACAAGGTAAAAACTTTAGTTATCCTCAGAAGCACAAATAGGGATGTCCCTTATTATAAAACTCCTTTCTTTCTACTTACGGCTCGTTGGAGGGCTGACTCTTTAAGGGAGATTGTGCGGCCGGGGCCTCCCCGGACGCAGGATCCTCTGGCGAAGATTTCTTCCCCCGTTTAGGGGCTTTGCCTCGGTTCCTCGGTGGCAGTCCTCTTCTCCCCTCGGAGGGAGGGATTCTCGATCCCCCTCTTTCAAGAGCCTCCTTAGGCGAGGCAGTAGCTTTCCCGCTTCCCCTTCGTCTACCTCACGGGCGCAACCTCAAGCATCCGGACCAGCACGGGATCCGGCGCGGTCTCGGGGAGGGGGGCCGGACACCGTCTCAATTTTGCTTCCGCCATCCACTCCTGTGTAGAAGGAAGTTGGTCATAAGGCGAATCGTTGAAAGGAAAACAAACGGTATGTCCGGACTCGGAACTACTTACTTGAGTATCCGGGCGATTGCAGCTTAGGCCAGCATCCTCGGTCAATTCGGACGCCGCCTCTTGCGATCCGAAGAATAATTTGTACATTTCAGGGTGTCATACCCATGAAGTGTTGAAGAGTCCGTGGGCCCTCGGATTAAACTCCCATAGCCGGAGAGGGCGGCGCTTGCGTATGAGACGCCTAATCAGCATAACCTGCATCACCATCACCATGTTGACCTCGCTTCGTTTGGAGATCTCGAATCCGGCCGCTCGCGGTAGGGGCACGCCCTTGACGGCCCCAGTTGAGCTCCTTGGTTGGCCCACGACATCAACCGTCAGGAGGTCCCGGGTGGAATAAGGGCGCGGCTTTTGCTGCGGCCCCTCGAACGGTGATATAGAACCACTCTTGTTGCCACGGGCCGAGCTCCTCTTGGAAGGAGCCCCGGGCCGCAGGCGTCGGCTCTCCTACTTATAACCGCCCGGCCAAGACTCCGCCGACGCCCCGATCATCTTCGGGCGCCACGTTGAAGGTCTTTAGCCACAGTGTCAAGTGAGGGGTGACGCGGAGGAAGGCCTCGCAGACGATAATAAATGCGGAAATATGGAGGATAGACTCCGGAGCCAAATCATGGGATTCCAACCCATAGTAAAACATGAGCCCTCTCACGAAAGGATCCATCAGGAAGCCTAAACCCCGACGGAGGTGGGATATAAAAACGACATACTCGCTGGGCTCGGGGGTGGGGATGGCCTGCCCTTCGGCAGCAACCTGTGCGAAATCTCATAAGCTGTGTACTTGGCCTCCGCAGCTTTAGCACGCCCTCCTCCGCCCACCGCCCTCGAGGTCGGAACCGGACATTGTTGGAAGTCCGAAGCGCTCGAATCTGGAGCTCTAGGTGCTGGAACTTGGAGCAGGGAGAGGATTCGATGGAGGATGAAGAAAAGGAACGGGCCTTGGTCCCGTTATAAAGAGGAAGAATACCAAGAGCCGTCTCCGTGACTGTTTGGGACTCGCCTTCGATAGAGGGCGTGGCTAACGGCGGCAAGTTGGGTTACCCACTGCCCGTATTGATGAGAATCCCGGATTAAGGGAAACACGATCTCTGCCGACAAGACGCGTGCCAAGGAAACCGCTTCGCTAAATGCGCTTGAGGTGGTAAAGTAAAAAACAATTGAGTAATGGCTTGGTAGTGGTGTGACGTCATGCCACAAAACCAAGTTAGCGGATTGAACTTGTGTATATATTATTATTCTCTCTACGGTGGAATGTGGAATTTATTTTGCAGAGCGGACACTATCCTCGTGTTCACAATCTTCTATCATTTGGAGGAGGAACCCGCCTTTGCAATGCCAAGCAATATACGCCACCAGACTTATCGTCATTGAAGCCTGGTTCAGGGGCTACTGAGGGAGTCCTGGATTAGGGGGTGTCCGGATAGCCGGACTACCATCATCAGCCGAACTATCACCTGCCGGACTATCATCATCGACCGGACTCCAAGACTATGAAGATACAATATTGAAGACTACTCCCGTGTCCGGATGGGACTTTCCTTGGCGTGGAAGGCAAGCTTGGAGATACGGATATGTAGATCTCCTACCATTGTAACCGACTCTATGTAACCCTAGCCCTCTCCGGTGTCTATATAAACCGGATGGCTTTTAGTCCAGAGAGACTAGAATCGTAACATCAACAACCCTTAAAATCATACCATAGGCTAGCTTCTAGGGTTTAGCCTCCTTGATCTCGTGGTAGATCCACTCTTGTAAACATCCACAATATCAATATCAATCAAGCAGGACGAGGGTTTTACCTCCATCAAGAGGGCCCGAACCTGGGTAAACATCGTGTCCCTTGTCTCCTGTTACCATCCGCCTAGACGCACAGTTCGGGACCCCCTACCCGAGATCCGCCGGTATTGACACCGACAGCCACCCATCAATATAATCCTTAATAAGTGCAAACTTCTCCGATATAGTGTAGTTTGGAGAATTAAAAAAGATAATATGACTATCATGTGTGGGTGCAATAGAACCAATTTCATGTTAAACATAAGGAACAATAGTAAGTTCATATCCATCAGCATAATTCACATTAGCATCTTGGCCACAAGAATAGCAAGCATCAAGTTCATCAAAAAGGGATATTTCAAACAAATCAACGAGATCATAGCAATTATCATGGCATTCATCCTTCGGTAGGAACGAAGGGACATTAAATAATGTATAAGTTGGAGAGTTACTCTCATTAGACGGTGGGCACAGGTATATAATCCGATCTTCCTCCTTTTGTTCTTCGCTCTCCTCATCATCTTTTTCATCCAATGAACTCATAGTTTCATCAATTTCTTCTTCCATAGACTCCTGCAAAATATTAGTCTCTTCTCGGACAGCGGATACTTTCTCAATAAATTCATCTATATCATAATTTTATTTATAATTCTCATTGCAATATTTAAGGATAGCTAAATTTTCAGGTCTATAAACTGAATCATCAAAATCTTCAAACTCTTTAAACAAAGATTTAATTTCACAAGCACCCTTAAAAGCAACAAATTATTCTATTCGTTCCACATCATAGTAATCATATATACCATTAGCATTAGAAGCTAAGGTTTCATTATCATTAAATTTGCATGAAAAGGAAGGTGTGGAGCCTTCATCCTAGAGCAACAAGTATAATCATATCTCAAGCATAGTTGCCTAGCATGCCAATGCAATATATAAATTTGATCCCATAATAGTTTCCCTTTTTGAGTCAAGCGATAATCCCTAAGGTATTCACGTTGATCCAACGTGTCTTCCATTATATAATTGAATGGGGTTTTCTCTGGATTATTAAAGTAGTGCATAATATCTTTCACATAATGAGCATCGAGGGTTCTAGGAGGTACCCCATCTCCATGAGTAGCAAGTAAACCTAATTTTTTGGTATTTCGTGTTCCATATCCATAACTAAAGATAGAGAACAACTTAGAACATCAAATAAAATCCACTTAGTGATAAAGCAAACAAGCACACACGAGAATATTCACCCCACACGCTATCTCTCCCCGGCAACGGCGCCAAAAAAGGTCTTGATAACCCACAAGTACAGGGGATCAATTGTAGTCTCTTTCGATAAGTAAGAGTGTCGAACCCAACGAGGAGCTAAAGGTAGAAAAAATATTCCCTCAAGTTCTATCGACCACCGATACAACTCTACGCACGCTTAACGTTCGCTTTACCTAGAACAAGTATGAAACTAGAAGTACTTGGTAGGTGTTGTAGGCTAGGTGCAAGATAATAAATGGCACGTAAATAAAAACTAGGGGCTGTTTAGATAAATACATGACTAAATTAGTTTGAGTAGAGAGCTTTTTGTCGCAATAAAGTTATTTGTCCCTAGACAATCGATAACTAGAGCGGTAATCATTATTGCAATTTTATTTGAGGGAGAGGCATAAGATAACATAGTTTATCTTCTTGGATCATATGCACTTATGATTGGAACTCTAACAAGCATCCGCAACTACTAAAGATCATTAAGGTAAAACCCAACCATAGCATTATAAGGCATCAAGTCCTCTTTACTCCCCATACGCAAACAACCTACTTACTCGGTCTCCATTAGCCTCACTCACGCCACCCACCATAAGCAAATCATGAACATATTGCAATCCCAACAGCGGGGATCCCTCACGCTTGCACGACACGGAGAGCACCATAGGACAACACCAATAAATAAACATGCAACTCAAACCAATCACGATCATCAATTAACCCATAGGACAAAACAGATCTACTCAAACATCATAGGATAGCCATACATCATTGGGAAATAATATATAGCGTTGAGCAACATGTTTAAGTAGAGATTACATCGGGTAAAAGAGGGGTTACATGCTGCATAGAGGGGGGAAGAGTTGGTGATGACGGCGGTGAAGTTGTTGGTGTAGGTCGTTGTTGCGATGATGGCCCTGGCGGCGTTCTGGCGCAACCGGGAGAGAGGGGGAGAGAGCCCCCCTTCTTCTTCTTCTTCCTTGACCTTCCCCCTAGATGGGAGAAGGGTTTCCCCTCTGGCCCATGGCCTCCATGGCGGCGGAGGGGCGAGAGCCCCTCCGAGATTGGATCTCTCTCTCTCTATTTCCTTCTGTTTCCGCGCTCCTGATTCTGCCCTTTCACCGTTTCGTAAATTCCCGGAGATCCGTAACTCCGATTGCACTGAAATTTTCACACGATTTTTATCCGGATATTGGCTTTCTTGTAGAGAAAGAAAGGCACCAACCGCCTTACGGAGTGGCCACGATGGCCCAGGGCGCGCCCTACCCCCTGGGGCGTGCCCCTCACCCTCGTGGCTCCTCGGGCATCGTCCCGCGTTGATTCCACTTCCCAAAATTCACTTATATTCCAAAAAAAATCTCTGTAAGTTTTTATCCCGCTTGGACTCCATTTGATATGGATTTTCAGCGGAAGAAAAAAAACATACAACAAACAGGAACTGGCACTGGGCACTGGATCAATATGTTAGTCCCAAAAATAGAATAAAAAGTTGCCAAAAGTATGTAAAAGTTGTAGAATATTGGCATGGAACAATAAAAAATTATAGATACGACAGAGACGTATCATACACCACCACCACCTAAGGTGGTATAGTTAAATTCTCTAATGAAGTTCAATGATAATGACAATCCTCACAATATGCACCCTAGCCAATGCCTTTATGAGTTTGAAAATTACATTAGACAACAAGATCACTTCAATGCAAATGATATGAAACAATTGAAATACAATTCTGATATGATTGCTCGCTTGAGTGACTTGTTATTTAGAATCTCAAATGATGTTAGGGATGTTGGAAAACATGCTTCTATGGTCAAATTCAGTTAGAACAAGTTGCTAAATCTCAAAGAGAGTTGCTTGATGAAATGAATAATAATATAGATGACTTTGCTGTTAGAGTAGCAACTAGAGGAGGTAAAATGACTCGGGAACCACTGTATCCTGAGGGACACCCAAATAGAATTGAACCGGATTCACAGAGGAACAACACCACTGCACCTAGTCCTTCTAAAACGAAGAAGAAAAAGAAAAATGATAGGACTTTGCATGCTTCTAGTGAACCTGAAATAGAAAAACCACCCGATAATGATAATTATGTTTCTATCTTTGATGCTGAAACTCAGTCTGGTAATGAACATTCACCTACTGATAATGAAAAATATAATGGTAATGTTCATGAAGATACTCAACCAAATAATGAAAAAGAACCAGACAATGATGTTGAGATAGAACCTCCTGTTGATCTTGATAACCGACAACCTAGGAATACATGATATGATAAAAGAGACTTTATTACTAGAAAATACGGTAAAGAAAGAGAACCGTGGGTTCAAAAACCTAAGCCTTTTCCACCCAAGTCAACTAAAAAGAAAGATGATGAAGAATTTGAAGGCTTTCTTTGAAATGCTGAGGCCGATTTTACTGCGTGCTAAAGCAGTGATATCCTCAAAATGCCTCCTTATGCAAAGTACATGAAAGACATCATCACAAATAAGAGAAAAATACCAGAAGCTAAAATCTCCACTATGCTTGATAATTATACTTTTAAAGATGGATTACCTAAAAAACTTGGAGATCCGGCAATACACACTATACCTTGCTCCATCAAAAAGAATTATGTGAAAACTGCTTTGTGTGATTTAGGGATGGTGTTAGTGTTATGCCTTTCTCTTTATATTAAAGAATTGACTTGAATAAGCTCACACTTACTAAAATATCTTTTCAAATAGTTGACAAATCAACTGCCATACCTATCGGTATCTGTGAGGATGTGCCCGTTCATATTGCTAATGTTACTATCTTGACTGACTTTGTTATACTTGAGATGCCCGAGGACGACAACATGTCGATTACCCTTGGTAGACCCTTCTTGAATACTGCAAGGGCTTTTATTAATTGCAATAAAAGTAAGGTCACTTTTCATATCAATGGTAATGAGCATACGATGCACTTTCCGAAGAAACAATTCCAAGTGAATGGTATTAATGTTATTGAAAAACCTCTAACAATTACTATTGGAAGTTTTCAAATACCTCTACCTACTGCCAAAAAGAAATATGAAATGCTTATTGTTGGGGATATTCACATCCCCGTTGAGGTAACTTAGTGATTTACAAAATTTCTTCGGTTTCATGCTAATCGAAAGTGGTTGTTAATAAGACCTGATCAACCTTATTAATGGATCATTTTAGAGAAGTATGAAGTTGATGAATTTAGTAAGCACTACCACTACAAGAAATACAAGTCAATTATGACTCCCCATTTTGGTCGTTGATTCGTCAAATTTATCGTTTATTGTCCTTTTTTTGACCAAATCGAGAAGGTCAACAGTTGGCCGTCAAGAACGAACAAACTTGACCTTTTTGGAATTTTGGTCGTAGCTAGACTAAAGACCAAAATTTCAGAAAGGTCACTACCCATTTGCCTGAGCCACGTAGGATCTGACATGGCTGAGCTGACATGGCATTGTTAGGGACCAAATGGAATAATCATAAATTTCATAGCCCAGTGCACCAATCTAGCCTACATGGGCCTGGCCCAATACCTATTTTTTATTGAAATGGTCTGATTTATTTGTGCAGATGCATTATTTTCAGAAGCATGCATATTTCACGTATGAAAACAAGTACAATAGAATTGAATATTGCAGATAAATTGTATATTTCATTTCAGTAACACATCACATGAAATAAAATACATCATCCATTAACTCCTCTACACATCAAGGTCCAAGGTCCAACAAGTGCACAAGTGCACAACAAAATAATGCTACAAGTGCAAGTGCACAGCAAAAAGACCCAACAAGTGCACATGCGCACAACAACATAGTTCTACAAAGATTGGATGAGATGGGAAAATTTTGGTCACACAACATCAAGGAGAAATGAAGCTTCTTCTTCCCTTCGCTTCTTTTGAGTGCTTCAAATCATCCTGGTAATTGGAACAATCAAACATAAGAAAGCACACAAAATATGAGCAAACGAAAGATAAATGGAGGTTTTACATTCAACAATTAACACAAGACTAAGACATGCTCCCATAGAAATTTCAGGAATTGCAAGATTATTCTTGTGTTAGCTCAACACTTTGTGCAAAAAAAAGCTCACATTAATTACTTCCAACATGAAGAGATGTGTAACATCCCAAATTTCCTATTTGGAATGTTTTACAATTATAGCTAAGCATCCTATGCATCCTGTTTGAAATTTGAATGCCATTTGAAGCTTCAGAGAATTTTGAGTTTTGAATTTGAATTTCAAACTTTGGCATGTGGAAACATTTCAAAAACTAAGCCTGATAAATACTTGATCAAAAGTATGAGAGGAGCAAACATGACACTCCAAAAATATCAGAAGAAAACATTGCCAAAAGATTTGGATTCAAATCTGAAATTTATTTGAATTTGAAAAAAAATGGATTTTTATAAAGTTTGGATTTTGCCTTTGGAAAAATGTTCAAATGAAAGGGAATATTCCCCTGATCATTTTGATATATATATACCCTATATAAAATATTTATAGATTTGGTCTTATTTTGTTTTAGTTTTATTTAAAAAAAAATAAAGAAAACCCCTCGGCGCCAAACCACCCCAGCCCAGCGCAAAGGCCCCAGCCCAGCCAGCGCCGGCCTTTAGCATGGCTAACGGCCAGCCACCCGGCCGACCGAGCCCCCCTGGCCACGAACCACCTCCGCACTGTCGCCCACCCGATCCCCTCTCCCTCTCTCACCGACAGGTAGACCCCACCTCCTTCCTCCTCCAGAAGACACGCACCGGATCGCCGCGCTCCGGGATCCCGAGATCCCGGGATCTCATCCCGATCCGTTCAGTCCGCCTCGCCCAAGTCGCCCCCCCCTATATAAACCGACCCCCCCTCGACCCGTTCCCCCGCTTTCCCCCTCGCCTCCCCCTCGCTCTCGCCCGCAATCCCTCGCCGGAGCCCGAGTGCGCCGCCGCGCCATTGCTCCACCCCGGCCACCTCAGATCGCCCCGAGCTCCACCGAGTCGACCACCCGAACCCTCACCACGCCAAGACTTTTCACGGGACCTCTCGCCGTCGTCCCCAACCACCGTAGCCTCCCACTGCCGACGCCTGAGTCGGCTGGCCGTCCATCGTCAGCCCCTCGGTAAGTCGCCGAGCTCTCCCGTCCGATCTAGATCGAGCGGCTAAGATTAGAAGCCCCCGAAGGGGTAGGTTTTAGTTAGAAAACCGGCCGGTCCACTCGGCTTATTTTTTTTTTGTTTAGGTTTTTATTTTAGGCCCGGTTCTTTTAGTTTAAACCCTAGAGCCCGTTTAGCCTATCTAACGCCTAGTGCACAGTATAGGCCCATTAGGCCTTTTTCTTTTTATTTTGATTTTCTGTTTTAGCAGAATAGTTTCTGTTTTCAAAAATGTATATCTTTTATTCTGTTTAATATTTTTAGGTGATTCTTCTTTTGTTGGATTGCAAATCTTATGTAGTTTCTGTAAAATATATATTTAGCTATGTTAAAATGATTAAAATTGCTTTAATTTAGTTTTAGTCAGAATAGTAAATCTGCTATAACTTTAGTTAGAAAATTTATTTTTGCATTATTCTTTTTGTCATCACTTTATTTTGACATTGCCAAACCCTAGAAATTAACTTGGGTATTTTAGGATTAATAAATAATTAGTTTTAAGCAGAATCCTATTAATCCTAATTAATTAACTAGTTCCTGTTTTCCTATTAAATTAATTAGTAAATTAATTTATTTTTAACTTGTGATTAGTTATTCTAGGTTAGTTTCTGTCATTCTAGTAGATGAACTTTTATTTATAATTAATAAAAGTTTTAAATTATTTTCTTAACAGAAATTGGATTAGACCTAAAATGAGTTTTATAATAGCCTTTTAATTAATTCTTTTTGCTCCTAGTTGCTTAGTGAATCCTTTTCTGTTAAGTTAACCTAAAACCATGATTAGGTTATTTTAAGAAATTTTTGTTATATAAAAACTATTTTAGTTATTGTTTGGAGTAGGGAAAAACTTTGAATTGGTTTCTTTGAGTTTTTCTTTTGGATTTGGTTTTTGATTGTTTTGTTGTGTTATGTTACTTTTGTTATGTTGTGTGATCCTATTACTTTGTGCTTATTGTGTTATTGTTTGTCTCGGTAGAGTTTCGAGTGCTAAGCTTGCTACTACGACTCTTTAACTTACGAGGATCATCGGCAAGGCAAGTTTTGATCATGTTATTTCTATACCTATGTTTTTGTGCATTAGTAGTTGTCACCACCCCACCATTGCATGCAGTAGTGAAATCTTGAAGTCATTAAACTTGAGTAGTATCATGTGGTAGGATGAACCAACCCCTTGTTACCATGACCCCGGGACGTAGTGGTTACTTTGCTATGCTCATAGACGGGATTTGGGATGAGTGAAATTCATAAGCAAGATGTGAGAGTCAATGATGATGACAACCCATGGACTACAATGATCAAGATGGACTTCGGAAAATCACTCTTGGGTGGAGGACGGTTGGCGGGCACCTGGAGCACCCGGTGGTGGCGGGATGCATGGAGAAGCGCCATGACATCCTGCGGAAAGCTTCACCCAGCCACGAGAGAAGGATGGATGCCCCATGACCGGAAGCTTACGTGCAGCCGCAAGCCATTATGGGCTCGCTGGGTTGACCCTAGTAGTGACGCCGGGCTGGACGGGTACTACGAGATGTAGAAGAACGGTAGGATTGGATGGGTACCGGCGGTGGCAGAAAGAACTCTTTGGAAGACCCTGTTTATTCGTCCCGAGTCTTCAAACACCATGAAGTGCGAAGACTTTTAAAGGAGGGAATGATTCTTGCGGGGAAAGTCAAAACCTCTGCAGAGTTAAAAGATCTAATCGATTAGCCGTGTCCCCGGTTACGGACATTTGAGCCTCTGGAACTTGGAAGTATTCGGAATTCTCAACACTGAAACTAATTAATTAATTTGAGGGGTTTATGACTTAATAATTTGGGAACGAGATATTGGTTGGCGGAACCATCTCAATAACTACCAATAATTTGTAGTAATTTGCAAACAAGTCCACTGTAGTAGGATAAAATTGGCTTTACATAAAATGATGAAACTTAGAGCTCCACACCAAAATGCATATAGTGTAGTAACTTTATTATTGTTATTCTTCATGACTTGCCGACTTATTCCAAAAAGCTGACCTACATGGCTGCAACGTATTATGTTGCAGAGATATATTCCTATCAGGAGTGAGGCAACGCTCCGCGCTTGGCGATTGCCCTTTGGAGTCGGATGGACTCGCTTTACCTCGACGCTTCCGCAGCATTAGTAGTTTATTTCTCATGAGTTGGCCTTGAGCCGAATTTATTCCCTTGTAATAAAGACTATATGAGAATCGTGTAATAAAATTCAGGTGTGATTGAACTTTGATTACTTTATCGATGTCTTGTGAGTACCAGGCATGATCTTGGGATGGTATGTATACGTAGATTTGACCGATTTTGGGTCAGGTCGCTACAAGATGTGAATCATATATCTTTAACACAGTAAAATAAACAGCACCGACATGAGCACGACAACACAACACAACTCATATACCACCAAACCAAACTGATCATTGCAAACTATAAGTTGACCTCAAAACAAACAACACATTCACACAAAGTATGCATGGATGAAACACAACTCATCTGTAGACTTTAACTTAATTCATGAGTTTGAATCGAAGAAGTAACAATCAGAACCATTTCCTGTAGTGATGTCAACCTTTATTGTTGAACAGGAAAATGCTAACAGCTAGTTACAGAGATAAACATAATCCTCCCAGAAGAGTCTTAGCAATTTGCATTAAATATTAACATGGTTGCAAAACTTCAGTTTGAGGGTAGCATGTTTCTTTAGCCTTTACTTGAATGGAATTACAAAATGAAGCACATGAACAAATCATACGAACAAGCAACCCCATGAAGACCGCTCACTTGAATCTTGTTTATACTTTTCTTGTAGATTAAGATGTGGGGGAAGAGCATTACCTTGATGGGATCTCAGTAGTAGCATACAACCTGGATAGTGTAGACTAACTCCGGAGGAAAAATATTACATTTTCTCGAAGGTGAGATTGAGCTAGACATTGCCAAAAATTCCTTGCATTCACTTGGTTCAGATCTTCCCTATGAGGTGATGAGCGTTCCACTACAGCAAACCAATAGATAAAAATCAAAATACACCCACTTTCATAGAGACAACTACAAGCCAAGTTTAGCTAATATGACTTCTATAGCATGCAAGATGATTCTTAGATCAACAAAAGTTGGATGAACATTCTAAAATCAATCTAATAACTAGACTAACATATAAATGCAGATTGAACAAAAACAAGAGACTAGGTGTAACTAGGTGTAGTAGTAGAAGGGACCTAGATAGTACCCAAGAGACATATTGCTAGTAAATTGTTGTTATGGGTGAGATAAGAGAGCAGGTGGTACTCTGTGTTGCTGCTAGGAAGGGAATTATGGCCACTCGGAACAAAGTAACACCAGCAGCAAGATAGCACTACTCTTCTAGTACTCCAGCAAGAAGAACAAAGTATATAATACACAGGCAAGGCAGACTTGGTGCTAATACACTAGTAGAAAAAGGGATGTTGACCCGGTTGGTGAGGGTTTTAGTCCGGTTCATGAGCAAGGACTAAAGGGATCGATACTAATGCCCTGATTTTTAGTCGGTTCAATCCAGAACCGGGACAGAAGGGCCTCCACGTGCTTGCTCATTTGAGCCCAGGCAGGAGGGCCTTTGGTCCCGGTTGGTGGCACCAACCGGGACCAATAGGCATCCACGCGTCAGCATTTCTATGGCTGTGGTTTTTGTTTTTTTTTGAAGGGGGGGGGGGGGGGGTTGGGGGGTTTTGGGGGGTTAATTTAGGTGTTTAATATATTGTGCTATAGCTAGCTAATTAATAGAGAAAATTGTCCACTATTTTTTACGTGCTTGGTCGACGCGCTTCATTACCATACATACGTATAGAGAGGACTAGCTAGACACGCTTAGCTAGCTAGTAAGCAAGCAGAAGATCGTCATGAACATATATGCATACAGAGAAGTGATATCGACCACCTCTCCTTCTCCGAGATTGGTCGAACAACAAGATTCTCGATATATCTATCCAAACACTACCGCTACATATATACAATAATTATCTTTACAAATATATAATCTCCTAACATACGGACGCGTGGTCCACATAGTATTCTCCGTCTTCAGCGATCACGTGGTCAAGAAAGAATGCCGCCAATTCCTCTTGAATTGCTCGCATGCGATCCGGTGCTAGGAGTTCATCCGCATCCGAAACATCTAATTTTAAGAAGGGGTCAATACATATATATATGAATGAACGAAAGTCAACACAAATGATGGTAATAAAATAAAATTGTGAATATTGTTATTTACGCACTTAATATTGTTTGTCGGAGTAGCCAGCTCACAGTGTCGTGTGGCGGATGGACTCGCAAATGTAGTATCCACAGAAATCATTCCCTTGTTCCTGCCACAACCACTTTACAAGAAATAGAGGTCAATCAAACTGATAATTAGCAAGCATGCTAAATGGTATTGATGAAACTAGCGCTTGAATCACTAGGAGATGCGTGGAATATGCTACTATATAGTACTTACTTTTGGGTGCCTAAATTGCAGGTTCTTCGGTAGTCCCGAGCTTTTGGTGAATTTTCTCCAAGCCCTGCCATACAAAGAAAACAATTACTTGATATCGAAATGAACAAAGTTGCTGATATGGTGGATAATGATCGATTTAACTTACTTCTCGAGCAGTTCAGTCATGTCCGCATACTCCTTGGGATCTTTTCGCCGAGTCTAAGATAGTTACTACTCCTTCTCAAGCTTAATCTCTAGGAGAATATAGTGGTAGCTGCTTTTACATGCATAACTCATCAATATTTACATTACTATAACCTGGACTAATAAGGAAACCGAATATGCCACAAGACAGTAACACTTACTCGAAGTTGTAAGGAAAGAGTATTATATCTTTGTGTTCATTTATTTCCAACGATCGTAGCAAGTTGGCCTCGGTTTCTTGGGCACGATATTTAACCTCGGTTGCATCTATGAGATACGTGTTAATGAACCCAATATCTCCCCTTGTCTTTTCTTCAATTCAAGCGATCTTCAATCTGCATAATATAGTGAGGATAATTATAAATACATGCAATGAAAGGGCTGAGTTATATAGAGAGACTTAATGATGTAAGTAGTACTACTTACGCACAAAGTAGCAGGTGACCGTTGATTTATCGAGGCCAATTGATTGAAAAACTGATAGAAATCCTCAAATGGAATAGGCAACAGTTCAATTCCATGGAGGTCATGCTCCTTTAACTCTCACATACAAAGTACTCCTCCCATCGAGACTCTTTGCAGGTTTTCATGTACCAATCATGCAATCTTCGTGATCATCGTTGATAGAGAACTTTCATCTTTGATGAGAGGCTTCCCGTACTCGTATCTTTGTATCTGCACCTCCAAGAAATCATAATGTACATCGTCGGGCCGGTAATCTGCAGGATTGCCATAACCGGGCACCATCCTCGGATCGATGATGTCGCTAGCAGGCACCTTGAGCGGGGGGCACGATTGCTTCGCTTGTTCGCCGAGCTGGGCAATTTGTTTCCCAGCTCGTCGTTCTTTCATCCTTTGATCACTTTTAGTACTTCCCGACCTCTCCGCTTCGGCAAATGCCTTTCCAATAATGCGCTCATAGTTGCCTTTTGGCGGAGACTTGGGTGGTTTTGTCAGGGCAACCAGAGTGCGCTTCGCTTTCACCGGATCTACCTTCTCCTCCGGAGGTGGATGTCTCTTTGCTTGCAACCGTTGAAACCAGTCATCCACTTCGGTCTGCGCGATCTTCGCGTTTTCCTCCTCGCTCCTCTCGTACGGTAACTTCTCCGAGTCTTGAGAAGGACCGAATCAGATCTCCTCCCGCCTTTGGCTGTCTTGCTAGACGCCGCAGCAGATCGAGCGGATGTCTTCTTTCCTTGCTTACGAGGCGGAGGAGAAGGACTACGACGCCACGGAGCAGCCGGAGCGGGCGGCGGGTCTCTTCCGCCTTCTTGCCGACGAGGCGGAGAAGGAGGAGGCTGGCTGCTCGGGCGCCGGGCGAGGCGGAGAAAGAGGCGGAGTGCCGCCACGCCGGAGAAGGAGCCGCCGAGTGCCTGATCGTCACTCGCCGGAGGAGGAGGCGGAGTGCCCTGACTCACGGGAGGAGGAGGAGGAGGCGGAGGCGCCCAGCCTGTAAGGTTGATGAGATCCTTCCGCCATAGGCATGGAGTCTTCGTGAGCGTAACCCAGCCGATACTCCCTTCACCGTAGGGGTGGTCAAGCCGGAGGTCCTCAAATCCTCCGTTATTTCATCGACCATCACCTTAGCATATCCTTCGGAATCGGCCGCGGTGAAAAGTTGAGTCGGATTTAGTAGGATAAAGCCCGAGCCAACAGCCGCCTTTGACCTTCAAATTGCTCCATTGCGCCATAAGCCGGCAATTTTCAGCATCCGTGATAGCATCCACGGGATAGCTGGAGGCATGCTGCTCTGTTGAAGCAGCTCGGTGGAAGCCACGCTGCTTCTCCGGCCGAGATGGCGGGGTAACCGAGGAAGCTTCGCAGGTCGTTTGTTGTGATCTGCTGCTTCTTGTTCCTCTTCTCGTTCCTCTAGCCCCATTACCCTTTCGCAGCGCCTTTGCATTAGGCTCGCTTCCGCTTTCTTCCTCCTCTCATGGGTTTTGTAACCCCCTTACGTCCGAAATCCAGCCTTCCACGAAACGGAGCTGGCGTGCCTCGTGTCCGTCCAGGGTGCTCGTGGATTGCCGAGGGCCATTGTGAGCTCGTCCTTCTCCTGTCTCGAACGAACTTCCCTTTGCTGCGCTGCTTCGATATATTCTTTGAAGCCTCTTGACCGGTATGTCCAATTGTTCGCCTGTCCCAAATGCACTTCCTGTTATAGGGTCCAAGGATCCGCGGCCCCAAAGAACCAAGTCCGCAACGGTCTGGCGATTCATTGTCTCGGTTCGATCCCTTTATCATGCAGATCATTCTCAGCCTTGGCCCACTTAGGCGGGCTAAGAGGTAGCCACGACCCCGTGCGATGGTGAAGCTTCTTCTTCGCAGCATTTCTCTTGTTTGTCGCCGACATCTTTTTACTCTTTTCCGATGTCTTGTGGGCCACAAATGCGGGCCGATCATCTTTGATCTTCTCATATTGGCCCTTGAATTCTGGTGTCTCATTATTTTCGACATACCTATTGAGGTCTTTCTTCCAATTCCTGAATAGGTCTCCGCCATCTTCTTGAGCAAAAGACTTGATTAATGGCTCTATAATCGGCTTCTCCGGATCATTCTCCGGCGGTAGGGTGAAATTTGACTTCAGCTCAGTCCAAAGATCATTTTTCTGCATATCATTGACATAAGACACCTCGTGGTCTTCGTTCTTAGGCTTATACCATTGGTGGATCTTGAGCGGGATCTTGTCCCTAACCAGAACCCCCGTGACCGAGCAACAAATGCCTTCTTTGTCCGTAGGGTTTAATCGGTTGGCAGTCCGCGCGATTTGTATGATCTCAAACGTTTCATCCGAGCTCAACTTTTTCTTGGGCCTCGTCTCTTTACCGAAGTTGTGCTCGATCCGGAGGGCTAGAAAAAGAACAAAGACGAGAGTTAATTAATATGTGTACATATATACCAAAACAATGAATGCATCAATTAGCTAGTCAAGACAGGGCTTAACTAATATATATACCTGGCCGGACTCGGTTTGGTGATCACCGGAGCCGTCCTCACGGTCTACTTCTTCACCCTCTCCTTCTTGCACCGGCATTGGGTCATCGGAGCCATGTAAA
Organism: Aegilops bicornis; assembly: GCA_021605145.1. NCBI lineage: Eukaryota > Viridiplantae > Streptophyta > Magnoliopsida > Poales > Poaceae > Aegilops > Aegilops bicornis. The sequence goes on along the minus strand of JAHIAL010000024.1, from coordinate 888,797 downwards.
TAGCCAGCTGCTTCTTCACCCTCTCCTTCCAGACCATCGTTGTCGTTGAGAAACATCAACGAGCAGACGGCATCACTTCCTTGTGCGATTATGTCCCTCAACAACGCTTCTTGTGCTTCGTCTTGGGGGGTGTCCATAGTTTCTACAAATATTTACAACATGGCAATTATTATTCAAACATGATGAGATATGGATATATTAGTGGCAAACGAGAACTAGCTAGCTAATCACAATAAGAAATCATATTAGTGGCCTCGACGCTGCTTCTCTAGGGTTTGGGGTGGCCTCAACAACGCTTCAAGGATTAGGGGGTGGCCTCGAGAACGCTTCAAGCTAGGAGGGGGTAATATCGACCCCCCACGTGTTGAAACTATCGGGAGGGGTCGGCGTTGAACACTACATCTATGTCCCACAAGTGACGTGGGCATCAACGCCCTTGATGGTAGGGTAGAGGGTCGTGGATCGCCGAGGCGGTCGAGGCTCAAGGGTCGAAGATCGCCGAGGGTCGAGGAGGTTGCCTAGTGTCAAAGGATTCAACAAAACCATGTCTTCATCATTAGGCGAAATGTAGGTGCATGATGGCACGAAGCTCTCTAAAGTTATTTTGGAACGGAGTTCAGATAGGATAATTCGCTTTTTGGTACAAAGTTCAGCAAGAACCTTCCGAATATCGTTATTTGAAAGGCCTTTGCTGAGATTAGGTACAAAAGGCAAATTATCCTATCCGGACTCCATTCCGTAATAACTTTGAGGACTTCGTACCATCATGCCATGGTTACTTCCGGCTAATGATGAAGCCATGGATTTCTTCAATACTTTGACACTATAGGAACCTCGACCACGAAACCTTCGACCCTTGACCCCTTAACGACCCTCGACCCTCTACCCTAGTTCCCGACCCTCGACCCTCGGCGATCCTCGACACCCTCGTTATATCGGCGCCATGTAGGGTAGAGGTGCGTGGAACGCCAGCGTCGAGGCTCAAGGGGTCGAAAAGATCGCCAAGGGGTCGGGAGGTTGCCTAGTGTCAAAGGATTCAACAAAACCATGTCTTCATCATTAGGCGAAATGTAGGTGCATGATGGCACGAAGCTCTCCAAAGTTATTTTGGAGCGGAGTCCCAGATACGATAATTCGCTTTTGGTACAAAGTTCAACAAGAACCTTCCGAATATCGTTATTTGAAAGGCCTTTGCTGAGATTCGCACAAAAAGGCAAATTATCCTATCCGGGACTCCATTCCATAATAACTTTGGAGGACTTCGTACCATCATGCCATGGTTACTTCCGGCTAATGATGAAGCCATGGATTTCTTCAATACTTTGACACTATAGGAACCCTCGACCCTGAAACCTTCGACCCTTGACCCCTTAACGACCCTCGACCCTCTACCCTAGTTCCCGACCCTCGACCCTCAGCGATCCTCGACACCCTCGTTATATAAACAACGACGCAACATACATATACATGGGAAAATAATGTTATCGGGGAGGTATCGGTACCCCCCTCGTGTCAAAGTTTCTTCTTTCTCCTCTATTCCTTTCTTTCTTCTTCTCCTCTTCTTTTTCTTCTTATCCTCTAGAAAGGAAAATAAGGAAAAGGAAGAAAAGAGGAAGAAGGAAGAAGGAATAAGAAGAAGAAAAAGAAGAGGGAAAAAAAAAGAGGAGAAGAAGAAAAGAATAGAGGAGAAGAAGAAAAAATAGAATTTTTTTTTCTATTTTTCTTCTTCTCCTCTATTCCTTTCTTCTTCTCCTCTTCTTTTTCTTCTGTTTTCGTCTTCTTATTTATGTCTCCTCTTCTTCATCTCCCTCTTCTTCTCCTTTCTTCCTCTTCTTTTTCCTTTTCCTCTCATTCTTTTCTTCTTCTTCCTTCTTAAAAATACATGAAGTAGTATTGCTTGTTTTTTTAAATAGTGTTCAAATAAAAATCTATGAATGTAAAACATATATATACACAGAGAACATATATACATTTTTATAAAAATGCAAAAACAAAAAATCTAAAAAAGACATATAAACAGATATACACATATACATATATATACTCATACATATACACATAATCAGAAAAAACATAGCTATATTTGCAAAAAAGTGGGAAGAGGGGCGGTGCTGACCAAAGCGGGCGCTAAGCAGGCAGAGGCGATGGGCAGGTCAGGCGGGAGGCGACGCGCTGGGCGACGAAGGGTGGCGCGACGGGCGGCGGGCGGCGCGGGGTGGCGACGGTGTCGGGCGGCGCGGGTGGCGCAAGGCCGGGCGGCGGGTGGCGACGGCGCTGGGTGGCGTGGCGTGGCGACGGGCGTCTGGGCTCGAGGGCGCGGCGACGGCGTGGGCTCGGGGGCACGGGCGACGGAGACGGGCAAGGGCAGCCCGGGCGGCCGAGGAGGTCCGCAAGGCGTCGTCGGGGCAAATGCGCTGATGAAACTAAAAATTTTCACAAGTGTTGCTTATATACACTGAGCATTGGTCGGTTCGTGGCACCAACGGGACTAATGCACCTTTAGTCCCGGTTGGTGCCACGAACCGGGACCAAAGGCCTCTTTTCAAGAGCCCAAAGGGCGGGAAGCGGAGCCTTTGGAGTGGCACCAACCGGGACTAAAGGGGGCATTAGTCCTGCTGGTGCCACAACCGACCAATGCCCCTTTAGTCCCGGGTTGGTGCCACCAACCGGGACGTAAGGTCACCGCTGCCTCAAGGCCAAATGTTTAGTCCCACTCGCTAGTTGAGAGAGCTCGAGTGTGGTTTATAAGCGCTGCGCGCCACCCACTCGAGCTCCTCTCAACTGCAGGCTTCGGCCTAACCTCGCTATCTCTGCTGTGGAGCCTCACTGGTCCTCCCGCGGGCCTGAATCCTGGCCCATGGTAGGGTTTCTAGTCGTATTCAGGCCGTTGGGGCCCAGTAGGTGGCACTTTTTTTTGTTTTTTTGTTTTCTTTGTTGCTTTATTTATTTTATTTTGTTTCTACTTACAACAAAATACTTATTGTTGCTATTTTTATTTTTTTCCAGTTTTTTTGCTTTCTGCATTATTTATTTTTTTATTGTTTTTTGCTTTATTTTTAATTCTTTTTGCTTTTAGATTTAGAAAAATTATAAACTTTCTGTTAGTGAAATTAGTTTTAAAATTTGAAAACACTTTTTTGTTTTCTTTGTTGCCTTATATATTTTATTTTGTTTGTACTTACAACAAAAATACTTATTGTTGCTATTTTTATTTTTTCAAGTTTTTTGTTTTGTTTTTCTGCATTATTTATTTTCTTTTGGTTTTTGCTTTATTTTTAATTCTTTTTGCTTTTAGGTCAAGAAAATTATAAACTCTGAAAAAAGTTGGCATAGGATGTGCATGTACAAAACAGACAATGGTATCATACTCGCTCTATTACAAAGTTGGCATGGTATCATCATAATAGTTGCGGAGAAAGTCTTCACTTTTTCTTCGCTTGTGTCGCTTTGCTTATTGCGCCGTAACCATGGATAATCTTCTTCGCTTATCAGGATGCTTGGGTCAGCCTTGACTTTGAAGGGGGAATTTCATGAAACTTTTCATACTCTTCGCATATGTCTGTCTTGCCCTCCACTCCTGTGATGTCCCTTTTCCGAAAAGAACTATGTGGCGCTTTGGCTCATTGTATGATGTATTCGCTTCCTTATCTTTTCTTTTCCTCGGTCCGGTAGACATGTCCTTCACATAGATAACCTGTGCCACATCATTGGCTAGGACGAACGGTTCGTCGGTGTACCCAAGATTTTTCAGATCCTTTGTTGTCATTCCGCATCGTGGGTCTACCTGTACCCCGCCTCCCGACAGATTGACCCACTTGCACTTAAACAAAGGGACCTTAAAATCTACTCCGTAGACAAGTTCCCATATGTCTACTATGTAACCATAATATGTGTCATTTCCCTTGTCGGTTGCTGCATCAAAGCGGACACCGCTGTTTTGGTTGGTGCTCTTTTCATCTTGGTCAATCGTGTAAAATGTATTCCCATTTATCTCAGATCCTTTCCAAATCATTACAATCGAAGATGGTCCCCTCGGACAACAAGTAAAGCTCATCACAAACAGTCTTGTCACCTCCGAGACGTGTTTCCAACCAACTGCTGAAAGTCTGATGTGTTCACATGTAATCGATCGTGACTTTTCTCCGGGTGTTTGGAGCGCAGACTGTTCTTGTGTTCATCGACATACGGGTCACCAAGGTAGAGTTCAGTAGAACTGTGTAGTGTGCTTGAGACCAACAATATCCGTCCCCGCATATTATTGAGTCCCTTCCAAGCGTGCCTTTTCCAGTCAGTCTCCCCTCATACCGCGATTTAGGGAGACCTATCTTCTTAAGGCCAGGAATGAAGTCAACACAAAACCCGATGACATCCTCTGTTTGATGGCCCATGGAGATGCTTCCTTCTGGGACTCCCATGAACACATTTCTTTAGGACTCCCATGAACCTCTCAAAGGGGTACATATTGTGTAGAAATACGGGCCCCAGAATGACAATCTCGTCGACTAGATGAACTAGGACGTGCGTCATGATATTGAAGAAGGATGGTGGGAACACCAGCTCGAAAGCCCGACAAGACATTGCGCCGACATCACTCCTTAGCGTTGGTACGATTTACGGATCGATCACCTTACGAGATATTGCATTGAGGAATGCAGATAGCTTCACAATGGCTAATCGGACGTTTCGGTAGAAGCCCCCTCAATGCAACCGGAAGCGATTGCGTCATAATCACGTGGCGATCATGAGACTTTAGGTTCGGAACTTTTTCTCCGCATATTTATTATTCCCTTTATATTCGACGAGAAGCGGTCGGGACCTTCATCTTGAGCAGGCATTGAAAGAATATTTCTTTCTCTTCTTCGTGAAGAGCCGTAGCTGGCGGGACCTTCATATCGCCCGGAGGCATGCCCTCTTTTTCGCGGCAAGCGTTGCAGGGTCCTCTCGTGCCTCGTGTGTATCTTTTGTCTTCCCATACACGCCCAAGAAGCCTAGCAGGTTCACGCAAAGGTTCTTCATCACGTGCATAACGTCGATCAAGAGCCGGACCTCTAGGTCTTTCCGGTAGGGTAGGTCCCAAAATATAGATTTCTTCTTCCACATGGGTGCGTGATTCTCGGCGTCATTCGAACAGCTAGTCCGCGGGACCCTTTCCAAAGATTACGTGTAAATCATTGACCATAGCAAATGCGTGATCACCGCACGCATCGCGGCTTCTTCCGGTGATCTGCCTCGCCTTTTGAAATGCTTGCCTTTCTTTCGACATTGATGGTTGGTCGGAAGAAATCGACGATGGCCTGTGTACACATTCTTCCCGCAGCTTCCTGTATATACTATCGGTGTCAAGTAAACAGTGCGTGCATGCGTGGTATCCCTTGTTTGTCTGTCTCCGAAGGTTACCGAGAGCGGGCCAATCGTTGATGGTCACGAACAAAGAACGCCTTTTAGGTCAAATTCCTCCTTTTTGTGCTCATCCCACGTCGTGACACCGCTTTCCATTCCACAGCTGTAAAAGTTCTTCAACTAATGGCCTTAGGTACACATCAATGTCGTTGCCGGGTTGCTTAGGGCCTTGGATGAGAAGCGGCATCATAATGAACTTCCGCTTCATGCACATCCAAGGAGGAAGGTTATACATACATAGAGTCACGGGCCAGGTGCTGTGATTGCTGCTGCTCCCGAAAGGATTAATGCCATCCGCGCTTAAAGCAAACCATACGTTCCTTGGGTCCTTTGCAAACTCATCCCAGTATTTTCTCTCAATTTTTCTCCATTGCGACCCGTCGTGGTGCTCTCAACTTCCCGTCTTTCTTACGGTCCTCACCGTGCCATCGCATCAACTTGGCATGCTCTCCGCTTTACGAACAGACGCTTTCAACCGTGGGTATTATAGGAGCATACCACATCACCTTAGCGAGGAACCCTCTTCACCGGGAGGCTGCGCCATAAATCAACATCACGAGGGTCATCTCGTCGATCTTATATCGCAATGCACCGCATACCGGCATGCGCTCAGATCCTTGTAGGCACCGCGTAGAGGATGCAGTCATTAGGGCATGCATGTATCTTCTCCACCTCCAATCCTAGAGGGCATACGACCTTCTTTGCTGCGTATGTACTTGTCGGGCAATTCGTTATCCTTTGGAAGCTTCTTCTTCATTATTTTCGGTAGCTTCTCAAATCCTTTGTCGTGCACAAGATTCTTCGCCTTCCATTGCAGAAATTCGAGTACGGTAATCGAGCTTTGTGTTGCCATCTTCGCAATTGGGGTACAACCCTTTTGTGATCCTCTAACATGCGATCGAACTTCAGCTTCTCCTTCCGACTTTCGCATTGTGTCCTTGCATCGACAATGACCCGGCGGAGATCATCATCATCGGGCACATCGTGCGGTTCCTCTTGATCTTCAAGAGCCGCCCATTGCAGCACCATCGTGCACATCGTCTGGTGCATCTTGATGTTCAAGAGCATCACCGTATTCAGGGGCACATAGTTGTCATCGTACTCTTCTTCATCGCCGTCTTCCATCATAACCCCTATTTCTCCGTGCCTCGCCCAAACATTATAGTGTGGCATGAAACCCTTGTAAAGCGGTGGGTGTGAAGGATTTTCGGTCGAGTAAGACTTCAGATTCCCACATATAGGGCATGGACAACACATAAAACCATTCTCGCTTTGTTTGCCTCAGCCACTTCGAGAAAATCATGCACCCCTTAATGTACTCGGAGGTGTGTCTGTCACCGTACATCCATTGCCGGTTCATCTGCGTGCATTATATATAATTAAATGTGTCAAAAATCATTAGAGAACATCATGAATAGATAATTATAAGTGACCAAATTAGTAGAAGTTCATCATCACATAAAAACCAAAGTACATACATAGTTCTCATCTAACAACATAAAGCTCTGCAGAGCATCTAAATTAATTAAACCATACATTGAAACTATGTAAAACATTTCAATGAGAAAACAAATGCCATCATAATCGCAACCAAGGTAACAACCGATCCAACGGCATAATGATACCAAGCCTCGGTATGAATGGCATATTTTCTAATCTTTCTCATCTTCGTTAAAGCGCATTGCATCCGCCTTTGATCTTGTGATCATCGGCGATTTACATCCGCAACATGCAACTCCAATATCATCTTCTCCTCCTCAAGTTTTTTATTTTTCCTTCAAGAAATTGTTTTCTTCTTCAACTAAATTTGACCTCTCGATAATAGGGTCGGTTGGAATTTCCGGTTCAACAACCTCCTAGATAAATAAAATCTATGTCACGTTATCGGCATAATTTTCATAAACAATAAATGAACCAATAGTTATGAAAAGATAATATATACCACATCCTAATCATAGATGATTTAGGCCGAATGGGGCGGATACCAAAACCATCGCACTATATAAGATGCAATAATAAAAGTAAGAAAATAATACAAGTATCTATCTAAACATACAAGTAAGAATGTTTTTCCTTTCGTAAAGAAGATAAGAACAAGAGTCTCACCACGGTGGTGCCGGGCGATGAGATCGGCGCGGGTGATCGAAGCGGTGAAGACGGGACGGGCATGACGGACCGCTAAACCTAGATCAATCTTGAGGAAAACGGAGCTTGGCGGTTGAGCTTGAGAGGAGAAACCTTAAGTACTGTGGCTCGGGCATTCCATCGAACACCTTGTGTGCATAGGAGGTGAGCTAGAGCACCACCAAGCCCTCTCCCCTCGGCCGTAAAAAACAGAGCGGTGTGCTCTGCTCTTGCGAGGGGCTATATATAGGCAGCACCATTAGACCCGGTTGGTGGCATGAACCGACTAAAGGGCAGCCTTTGGTCCCAGTTCATGCCACCAACCGGGACCAATAGTGGTGGGCCAGGAGCCAGGACCATTGGTCCCGTCATTCCACCAACCGGGACCAATAGGTCCAGACGAACCGGGACCAATGGCCCACGTGGCCAAGCCGCCCTGGGCTCACGTAACCGGGCAAAGAGTTTCCATTGGTCCCGGTTGGATTGAACCGGGACTAATGGGCTAAACTGGCTCGACGAAAGCCCCCTTTTCTACTAGTGATAGAATACAGGAGCAGGGAGTAACACATCCCAAATTTTGATGTGGAATTTCTTTTTACCAAGACGAACAGAATTATAGATCTATTTTGATGTGGAAAGTAGCACCCGAACAGGTCTACTTCTGAGCCACAACACACACGGCAATGGACTACTAATCTCTTTTGAACAGTATTATGTAATTACGCGGCGGAACTAAAGTGTACATACATCATTAAAACTCACAGGCACCTGCCTGCTGTAAGCACCGGTTTCAGAGCATTGGCTGGCTTCACTAACCTGGTCGCTACACTAGTAAAAGCTCAAATTTGGCGTCTGCGTGAGAAATGAGCGCCGGCATAATAAGGGCGGCAGTTTTGTTCATTCGTCCATTTAGCATGGTTCAGTTGCATCCAAGAGACCCAACCAATTTTCATCCATTCGTTCATCCATTCAGTGTGGTTCGGTTTAGGCTAACAAGAGACACATCCAATTCTATGACAGTAGCTGTAAAAAGAGTAACTGTGACAGTGACAGTTATGGGGGGCACCGGAGGAGGGGGAGGAGCGGACCTTGGGGATGGCGCGCTTGGCGGTAGGGTCCCAGAGAGGGCGGAGGAACATGTCGGAGCTGGTCTGCATGATCCCGCGCGACAGGCCCTCGGCGCCGGTCCTCCGGTTCCAGTTCCAGCGGGCCGCCGCCTTCATCTTGCCGCCGTCCCCCTCCCGCTGCTGCTGCGTGGCCGTGGCGGCGGCGTAGTTGGACCTGCCGAGATCCACCTGACGGAGGAACAGAGAGCGGGGCTCCATTGACAGTTAGTCCTTCGTTCAGGGCAGGGGAGCAAAAAATGGAGGAAGGTGGTGCGGGGGCCTTCCTTGCCTTGAGGTGGTGGTGGTGGATCTGGAGAGAGGTGATGATGATGAGGGCCACGAAGGCGCGGGGTGGCCGAGGAGGCGCGCGGTCCTTGACCACGCGTACAACACGACCAGGAGGAGGAGGAGCACGTCGGCGGCCAGCGACATGGCCGTGTATCCGGAGGCGCTGTGGAGGAGCACCGCGCTCCCTAGGAGTAGGGCGCTCACGTTGGCCCGGCCTCGGCGCAGCAGCACCACGTCTACGATGAGGGTCATCGACGGGGCGACGGCGGATCGAGATCTGAGGGAGGGAGAGGGCAGTGGCTATGGGTGCGTAGGAGAGAGGGGGACGAGAGGATGAGTGGTGCGGGTTGTGTTAGGGCTAGCTAGTTGGGTGAGACAGTGAGGGGTCAAGTCTGCCGTTAGATCCGGGACGATCGAACGATTCAGATCGCCCACGGTAGGGTGATCTGGGGGAGACGTCCTGATTGTTTGGAGAATACAGGTGTAATTTAAAGTATAGTCTCTAAGTGCTAAAAACAGCAGGGTTTATGAAGCAACAACCAATGATATTTTGCAAAATGGAACCACTAAAATTTTCACTCAAGTTATACCATATTTTATGGAACTAACTTGTATGCATTTCCGATCGTTCTAGCCTTTTTTAGCCATTTAAACCAACTTGTACCAAATCAGGAGGAACCGGGTCAAATTTGAACTAGAACAACTTCATAGTTTGCTCATTTTTTTCCAAAAATCATTTTTAGGTACACATTTATATATTTCATCACAAAACACTATGAGTTTTGTAAGATTCCACTTGCAGCTACGAACGGTTATGCCCATGGTTTGACCCGCATTTTGAAATTGGCATAAAGAACTAAAGAAATCAAAAAAATGGAAAGCCTTTGCATTGTGTCATTATATGTGATCTTGTGTCTAGGAAAAAACAAACTTCTAATACGGTGAATACCTTAAAAAGTCTTTTTAGAAATGAGCTATCATGTGTGAAGTTTCATGGCTTTCAAGCCAAATGATCAATCTTATGGTCACATTCATGGCATGGTCTGTTCAAATGATCTCATATTGTGCACAAGGGTGCATCCTGGAATGGCAAACAATGTTTCCTAAAGAATTTTTTGGACGAAAAATCAATTTTCCATTTTTCGAGTGCCTAAAATTACTTTTTTTGTGAAGGACCTACCATATAATTGTTGCAAAATTTGACCAAATCAATTTTATAAAATATTAGGCCATATTTAATGTACAATTGACCAAATGGTTGGGTGTCAAAAGGTTTTGATCCACCCATCATGAAAAAGACAAATTTCTGCCGATTCAGTTGGAAGCAGGTCAACTTTGAACTGCAGCTGCCTCATAGTTTGCTCTTTATTTTTTCAAAAAATCATTTTTAGGTACAAAAATATATATTTGATAAGAGAAACACGAAAAGTTCTCCAAGATTCAACCACTAGCTATGAAGGTTCATGCCCGCCGTTTTGACCACATTTTGAAACGGGCATGAAAAATTAAAAAAAATCAAAAATTTGGAAAACCTTCGCATTACGTCATTATATGTGGCCAAGTTACCATGGAAAATAATAAACTTGTAATATGATAATTATTTTAAAAAAGTGTTCTCATAAACGAGCTATCATGTGTGGAGATCAATGGCTTTCAAGCCAAATGACCAATCTTATTGCCACATTCATGGCATAGTTGTTCAAATGATCTCATATTGTGCACAAGGGTGCATATTGGAATGGAAAACATTGTTGCCTAAGGAAGTTTTAATTTTCTTTGGACGGAAAAATCAATTTCCATTTTTCGAGTGCCCAAAATGAGGTTTTTTTTGTGAAGAATCTGCCAAATAATTGTTGCAAAATTGGACCAAATCAATATTCTAAAACATGAGGACATATTTAATGCACAATTGACCAAATGGTTGGGTGTCAAAATCTTTGGTCCACATCTCGTGAAAAAGACAAATTTCTACCGATTAAGTTGGGAGCGGGTCAGATTTGAACTACAACTGGCTCATAGTTTCCTCTTTATTTTTCTCAAAAATCATTTTTAGGTTCAAAAGTATCTATTTAATCATAGAAACACCAAAAGTTTTCCAAGATTCAACCATGGTGTGGAACGGTCATGCGCCGCTTTTGACCGCATTTTTGAAACGGGCATGAAAAATTCAAAAAATCAAACAAATGGAAAACCTTTGCATTGTGTCATTATATATGGCCAAGTTACCAGGAAAAATAATAAACTTGTAATACGATAATTATTTTTAAAAACTTTTCTCATAAACGAGCTATCATTTGTGAAGATCAATGGCTTTCAAGCCAAATGACCAATCTTATGGCCGCATTCATGGCATAGTTGTTCAAATGATCTCATATTGTGGACAAGGGTGCATATTGGAATGGCAAACGATATTGCCTAAGGAAGTTTTCATTTTCTTTGGATGAAAAATCATTTTTCATTTTACGAGTGCCCAAAATGAGGTTTTTTTGTGAAGGACCCGCCACATATTTGTAGCAAAATTGTACCAGATCATTTTTATAAAATAATAGGACATATTTAATGCAAAATTGAGAAAATGGTTGGGAGTCCAAAGCTTTATCCACCTCTCATGAAAAAGAAAATTTTCCACCGATTCAGTAGGAAACAAGTCAAATTTGAACTGCAGCTGCCTCATAGTTTGCTCTTTATTTTTTCCAAAAATAATTTCTAGTAACATAAGTATCTAATTAATCATAAATACATGGTTTGGTGGCGATACATCGAGGTTTGGATGGTGGCCGAGGGCCCCAACTCCAGAGCATGTAAACTCGCATGCCCGCCGCGTGGCCACCGCGTGACCGTGGCGTTGCCTTGTGTTCTGGGCAGCCTAGGCATGTCTAGTGGGTTGGACACTCACCAGGTAGGCTCTAGGAAGAAAATTACAATGTAATATTCTCACCAGGAGACCGAACTATGCTCAAACATGAATTAGCAGCCAAGTGTTTGATTAGCGGTACTGGAAATTCGCATGGCCAATGGGCGTGAGTTTTGGCTGAGGATGATCATCTACTAAGAAGACTATCTTCACAAATTTTCAGCTCAAAAGGAGGAGCCTAGGTGGTACTTGCTTTGCAAAGTACCACACTGGACAGAAATATGAATGTTGAAATTCGGCTCAAAATAATGAATGGATTTAGCTGAAATTTGGAAAGTACAAACAAATGCTATCTTAAGCGGCATATAGTTCAGAATCTAAAGAAAAAAAAACAAGAAATAGTTCAACATGAATATAATTTCAATTGTATCCTAAATCTTTATTAATCAAAATCACTTCTTGAATACATAATCAACATTTTATACACAATTAACAATTTCAAGTGCTTGGTTAGAACTTTTGAATACATAGTCAACATTTTTATATACAACATTTAAATATTTTTTAAATACATGATTAACATTTTTAATACATGGTTAATATTTTTAATACATGGAGAAAAATATAAAAGAAAAAAGGTGCCCTTGTCCCACCAAGGCCCAAGCCCACTCGACACAACCCATTAAATAGGTTACAGGCGAGAATGTACCAGTGTCTTTGTTACAGTGTGGTGGTTTGTCTCCTTAGGGGAACTCGACTGGTAGCTAGTTTGAATCACGTGGTGTGGTTTCTTTTTTGCTTTATTCACCTTTGTGGGACGGGTCCTTTTTTGTTTGAGAGTGGAGTTTTGGATCTTAGATGTACATACACCTATTATGAAATATGTATATAAAAAATCCCGTGTGTACATCTGGACATCATATGTTTCCACACAAAATTTTGGTGAACAAGGGAATTTTTGTTGCATGTGTAAAACATATTAAAAATGGCTTGTGAATAGCTGTAATCAAGCATCGAAAATTGTCTTTTTTACACAAGCCACAAAAAAATGCCATTTTCATCGAAAATTGGTGCGCACACATATAGTGTCCGGATTTACACGCAGGATTTTTTCTTGAATTTTTATAACTTTTTAAAATATGTATTTAGACATTGGATGCATATACACCTATGAGCCAAACTGATTTTTCGCCTTTTTCTGCTTTTATTCACCTTTGTGGGACGGGTCCCACATGTCATTTGTATCATGTGTTAGTTGGCCCCGCCTCCTGTAAATGTGGACCCAATTTAGTCAACAAGTCAATCTATGGACGGATCGACTCTACAACCGACACATAAGCCAAAATGACACGCACACATAGGTCAAATTGATGATGTGGACGCCCATTCATCCATGTTACAAACACCATGACCATCCGGATTGGACGAATCAGCTAGAAATAAGGCCGTCGACCACTATTAATCCGCTTATGACCATTTTGTGTAAGGCAATTACAACCTTTTGAACAAAATAGTCACTATGGTTTATGGTTTTGACTCTCCTAAACAGTTAATTTACCAATTGGATCGAAATGGTCATAGATTTATGACGATTTCTTCCACGGTCACTGCCAGAAGGTCACAATTGAGCAGATTTCTTATAGTGTACCTTCTATCCCTACCTTTTGTTTTCTGTTTTTATTAGTTAAATAAAATAAAATGTCATCTTTTGTCTATTTTCTGAATTTCCCGTGTAATAAAAAATGACCCAAAAATAAAAGTTCTAGGAATGCTCTGAAAATTTAATACAATTTTTTTCTGAATATTTAAGAATTTTTGGTGCAAATAATATCAGAGGGAGGTGCACCAGGTGGGCACAACCCACCGAGGCGCGCCAGACCCCTGTGCGCCCCGGTGGGGTTGTGGTCCCCACGTGGCCCTCACTTATCCCTTCACACCACATCATCACTTACCTCCGTAAAAAATTCTCCATTGCTCTCTCTACTGGTGTTCTTGCTCTCAAACCCGCGAAGTTCGATCTCTTTGCTCGAAGCTCCGTTTTCGAAGCTGTTTCGGGGGATTATTGCTTGGTATGTGACTCCACCGTTTCTCAAATTAGTTTTTGTTTTAGTGGTTTATATTTTGAATAATTAGCTACTCTTGGTGCTGCTGTAGATGAGCTTGTGTGTTGAATTCTTAGAGTTCTAAGTAGTTTGAATGCTTGCTATGGCCTCTATGTATCCCTATGAGTAGTTGCTATAAATTTTATGAAGTTTTGTTGATAAATTTTTGTCACCTAAATTTGTTTAGAAAATTGTACGCGAACATGATGTACCTATTTGGAAGGAGTTCTTCGAGGAGGAGATCCTCGGGGGCATCTTCTAGTGACAACTCCGCTTGCAAGTCTTATGTTGAACCGAGTGAAAGTTCCATTCGAGATGCAGCCACCAAAACATACGTATGGCCTTGCGATGACTATATGATGCGTGTGGGCAATTAAGGAGGAATTTCAGCAATATGTTCACAATGCCGGTCTCAGTCCCTAAATTGAAGATAAGTGCAAACAAAACCACACTCTCATTGAATCATTTGTCAAAGGATTTAAATTCCATCCCCGTAAGTCTAGGGTGTCATTTAAACTTTATGAAAATCCATTTACCATTTCATTGGAGAATTTTTCTCACCACTGCAAACTTCCATTCTGGGGTACGCTTGACGAACCGCCAAGAGCTGAGTACCAATAATTCTTAACTAGTCTTTGCTACGGTGAGACAAGGGGAGTGACACAAGGTAGAATAAAGAGCATTCATTTTCCGCAATTCAAAGATTTTGCATTCTTTAACAGAAATGTATAGTAGGCAAGCAAGACTGTAGTACACTTTGTGCTCCATGCTTGAGCCTCATATGCACCGCCCTCACCGGTGAAAGGATTTATAACCTTGGGGCGAATGTTGCACGCAGACTGCAGCATAATGCGAATAGTGGATATTTCTATGGTGGAATATATGCCACACGTTTAGCACGAGGGCTGGGTGTTTCACCTTTGCCCTTTGACCCTATCCTACCCACGTAGTATTTAGACTTTGATGCTTTGAAAAGTCATAAGATCCTCAAAGGAAAAGTTCATAATTTCACTTACAATCTGTTGTTTAACCAAACATCTGTTGTGCACACATATTTGCCTGCACCTGCTCTTTTTGACTATCACAGCAAGGGAAGATATTTTGTTCTTGAGAGCGAGGCCCGAGCTCACAATGCGGCAGTGGAGGCAGCACGGCAGGCCGAGGCATCCGCACCGAGAGCCTCCGTGAGCTACCACGCCGACTACTATCTAGGCTACTGACTTCTTACCAAGTTAGGTCAAAAGCCTAAGCTTGGGGGAGTACGTGTTTCTCACCGACATTACATTCATGTTCACACATTTCATTCTAGTTGTCGGTGTCCGCACTTTTTCATTGTATCATCCATGCTTAAATTTATTTTCATGCTTTCTTCTTGTGTGTTTGAAAAACATTAGAAAAACCAAAAAAATTAGTTGTAGTTAGTTTACTTTCTATGCATGCTTAGTAGTAGCACTAAAAAGAAAAGCCAAAAAGATTTCCTTGTTCTTCTTTTTCTTGTTGGGAGCTTTCCCGTGTAAATAATTTTTTCTCGTTTATGCTTCCCCCTTTTATTTGCTTGTTCAAGAAAACCAAAAACTCCAAAAAATATTTCAGTGTGTTTCTCTGAATTTCTTTTCTTTTTATTCGAGTCGTACAAAGGAGAAGACCACGATGAAAATGTTGAGTGGCTCTTATATGCATTATTGTTGATCAAACAAAGAGCCCATTTTACCTTGTCTTCTCATGTTAAATAAAATGTTTGCAGATTCCAGCTTAGTCCATGGCACTCTTGCACTATTACTATTTCCTTATCGTCCGTCGTGCAAGTGAAAGGCAATAATGACAATATTCGATGAACTGGCTGTGGCAGAGAGAAACGGGTATGAACTAGACTTGTTCTGTTTTTGTAAATATGTTTAACCTAGTATCCATGCTTCAGCCCATTATGATTAAACATGTTTGCAATGACAATTAGAGATTATAGTTTCTCATGCCATGCATAAGTATCTAGGAGTGGATAATGATTTATCTTGGATAGCAACATTGCGTTAAAATGATTGTTTTGTAGTATGATGATATGGTATCCTCCTCTGAATGTTCAAGTGGCTTGACCTGGCACATGTTCATGCATGTAGTTGAATCAAAACCAACATAGCCTCTATGATATTTATGTTCATGGTGTTCATATCCTATGCATGCTAGTGACCGATGTTACTTATGCATGATGCATGTTCATGACCGTTGTTGCTCTCTAGCTGGCCCTTCTCAACCTAATTGCTAGCCTTCGCCTGTACTAAGTGGGAATTCTCCTTGTACATCAAAAACCTTGTACGCAAAGTTATTCCAGATGAGTCCACCATACACTACAAAAAAAAGACACATCCGTGACATTTTGGGCCGAACGAATTTTTTTCTGTCATACATATGACACTTCTATGACGATAATTGTGACAAAACCCGGTATCATCATAGATGTGGTGGGCGTCTACTTCTATGACAAAAAATCATGATGTAAAATGGGCTTTTCGCCCTGGCGGGCCGGAGACGCAGCTGCATGACATTCTTTGGGCTGGCCCATGACGGAAAAACCGTGGTAGAAGCGTAGGGGAGGAAAATTTCGGGAGTTCCTCGTTACAAGTGGGAGGTCGGGGCCGAGCGATGCGCTGCTTTCTTCGGTGACACGCACGCTGCTGTGGTGCGTAGGCGCTGGCTCTAACTAAACCCGAGCGAGGCGTTGGGCTCTAATTGAACCCGGAAAGCGATTGCAATCGCAGTTGCTATCGCTATCGAATTCCGAGCGATCGATCGATGGGTGTTAATCAACCCGACATCGAGCGATTCCTTCGCCATCGCCGCTAACTAAGCCAATCGATGTTGCCTGTGGGATGAACAAAGTGAGCGCTATGGGGTTGGATGAACAAAGGAGCGGTGGCGTTGCCTCTGGATGAACAGGACCCCATGGTATGGTGGAGGGCTAGATGAACAGTAGACGATGGAGGGGTGGTTGAACAGGACCCCGTGTTGTGGAGGGCTGGATGAACAGTAGACGGTAGAAGGGTGCCCGTGGAGGGGTGGTTGAACAGGACCCCGTGGTGTGGAGGGTCGGATGAATGTGAGACGGTGGAGGGGTGGTTGAACAAGAGCTTGTGGAGTAGAGCACGGTGGAGGCCGGATGAACAGGAGCCCATGGAGGCCGGAGGAGGTCGACGGGAGCCCGTGGAGGCCGGAGGAGGTGGACGGTGGAGATGAACAGAACTCCGTGGAGTCCTGCTTATGGCACGCCACACCCTCCCGGCGAACAGACCCCAGCCCACCAGAAGCGCCCAACACAAGTCCGCTTGCCTCGTTTTATGGCGGAATGCCACACTCCTCCCGATCAACAGGACCACCGTTGCCACCGTAGGGAGGCCTGCTTTCGCTCATTTTTCGCACGCCACACCCCTCCCGATCAACAGACCTCTGCTTTCGACCGTAGGAGGTCCGCTTCTCTGCTTATGCGGCACGCCAGCCTCGCTTCCATCGCCTGTTCCGGCCCAAGCCCTCCCGGCGAACACGACCATGCATTCTGTTTTTGACCCAGCCGGTTGGCTCCCACGCTGCCTGGCTTTCTCCCGGCGAACACGACGATTCCGCTGCTTCCCCCATGAACACGCATAATGACGTTGTTTCTCCGTTCGACCCAGCCATGTACACGAGCCTTGGCTGCATATACACATACGCGGCCATATTTTCTTTCTTGTACCGCCGTCAGACGCATACATGTACATGCTACGTAGCGCCTCTACTATGACACGGCGCCGCTTACTATGACACGCGGCACGCCTACATCGACCAAGATGTACGTAAACGTCACGACTGTAATGACAACGCCACATACGCTTCGACTAGGTGGGTCCCGACCGCTGTGCACTTCCTTGCGGCGATAAGATGTAGCTGGTGGGTCCTGCAATGTGGGTGAATCGCTTTTTTGCCCGACGCACTTCCTTGCGTATAAGATGTAGCTGGTGGGTCCCGCAGTCAGGGGGCGAATCGTTTTTTTTGCCCGTACGCACTTCCTTGCTTGCGAAGTTTTATTTGGTGGGTCCCAGCATTCTGGGGGGCTAATCGTTTTGTTTTTTTTTGCCCGGACGCACTTCGTTGCGCGCGCGGTGTAAGGTGTAGCCGGGTCCCGTGAGTCGTGGGGCGACCGCTTTTTTTTGCCCGGACGCACTTCCTCATGCGCGGCGATGGTGTAGCAGGTGGGTTCCAGCAATGGGCGAATCGCTTTTTTCGGGCGCACTTCCTTGCGTATGAAGATGTAGTCAGTGGGTCCCAGCAATGGGGCGAATCGCTTTTTTCCGGACGACTTCCTGCATGCAAAGATGTAGCTCGTGGGTCCCTAGCAAATGTGGGGCGAATCATTTTTTTCGTGAAACACGGTGGCCCGTCCGGTGGGTCCCTCATTGCCGTGTGGAGAAATAATTATTTTTGGCGCGTAAAAAGGAGGCACTTCCTTGCGGGCCGCTGGGACCCGCAAATTGCCGCCTCTCCATGTACAGTCCACGTCCGATGGAAGTCGCTCTGACCACGTTGACCACGCCAAGCGCCGAAAGTGGACCACGGTGGTGACGCACGGCGAGGCCTAGGAAGGGACGACGCTGAGTCGGGAAGACGCGGCAAGGATGCACACGCGAGAGGAGTACGAGGGTTCACTAGTTCGGCTACGCTGTCAGCCGCAGAATAACAGGGGTGTGGGTGAGTGGAGGATGGCCCGCCACAGTGGGAGTAGTAGGGGTGGGGCCTCCGGGCAAAGACAGCCGCCACGGGAGGCGTGGAGCAAAGGCACGACCCAAGACCGCTTTTGGGCGGCCGGAGCAAGAAGACCAGAGGTTGAAGAAGCACAACGGCCATTGGATGGACATCAGACGGTCATCGCAGCCTAGAATCATTTATATTGACTAAGTTGACAAATCTTTGGTACGCCAACTTAGTAGGCCCACAGTCAGCTTCCAAAACGGTGCGCCTGGATGTCGTGGGAGGAATCATTTTTGAAGCGAGTGAAGCTAGAATATCCGAGAATGAAGAAGAAGACGGCATCCGTTGGATGGACATCCAACGGCCATCGCCGCTAGAACCGCAGTGTTGACTATAAGTTGACAAAGCCTTGCATACGGCCAACTCTGTTTTTTAGGGGATGCGTGAACTTAGTAAGGCCGTATGTGTGGCGTAGAACTTATAGCCCATTTGAGATTTGTAAGAATGTGTAGCCCATTTTTGAATTCTAATGGAATTTACTACAGCCCATTTACAGTTTGTTAAAAGTACAACCCATTTCAACCAACCGTCCAAACCAGAATTCAATAAAATTTCCCACATTTTGATGTGATCCGAAATATTTTTATCTCGAAATTTCTAGTCAGATTAAATACAATTTCAATATAAATTTATATTACGTAAAAATCCAACGAAACATTGCGCTCGCAACAATTAATGAAATTAAAATTTTCAATATCCAAAAATAATATTTAATATAGTAATCACGCTCTTTGGTGCATTTTTTATAGTTGTCGCCCGCTTTTTACAATTACATCCCATTTATTATTTCTTAAAGCCCATTTTCTTGTTAAGCCTAATGCATCCCTCCTAGGAAAGATTTGCAGCCCAAATGAGGCGGAGAATAACAACTTGACCTTGCATGGGTATTCCTAAAAAAGTATAGCTGGGCTAGCCATTTTCAGCTTGAAAAAATTAATATCCGGCCGGATATCCGCCCGGCTAGACGGGCCATAACCCGCCAAGTTAATACCTGCAGCGATGTTTTCGTTGTTGTTCAGAGGAGAAAAATTAATATCTAGGCTAAACATCAAAAAACTCTGCACAAATACTGCTCGAGCTGCTTGGTCCTAGGTGTTGGCCGCTTCTTGTTCAATTCTCTCGTTTATTGACTACTCCAGGAGGTTGACAATGGTGTGGGACCGTGATGTCAGGAAACCAGGAGGAAGCAAAATAAATTATAGTTATATATATATAGTAAGGAGGCACTTGCGTACGTGAGGCTATGGACCTGGTGGGTCCCCATTGTCATCCTCTCCAAGTAAAGTCATCTCTCGCCTGCTGTGCTTTCCGCCTCAAATACAATACGCCCGCTTCGCTTTCCCGGTGCGATTGTTCGCCTTCAAACGACACAAATGCCATCCGTCCGTCCCATCCGCCGCCACATTAATGATACGCGCTGTCGAGGTGGCTACTCGGCGCCACACGCCCGGCCCCTCCGCCTACCACCATTGTTATATAAAGCCGCGGCCGAACATAGCCCTGGGCCATCCGTGACTGCTCCCTTTCTCTCGCTCCACACCACTATCGCTCACCATGGCTTCCTCGCCATTTAAGCGCTCTTAAGGATGGGCGGACGACGGGCCACAAGGAGTTGTCACCATTGTCGCCGACCGGGTCGGGTCAAGGCAGCCGGAGGACGACGACGTCCGAATGGAGAACATGGTAGTCGCATTTATCCAGCCGCCAACCCTCCTCCGCGCCATCTCGCGGCATTGCACCATGACCATCGGCGAGGCCTGTGCCCAATATATGGACAGGATGAGACAGATGCGTGAGGAGCAGTTCCGGGAGGCGCAGCCGACGCCGCCTACAACCACCATCTCCTCCAGGAGCACCTACAGGCGGAGGAGCAGATCGCCGCGGAGCGGGCGGAGCAGAGGCGTTGCCGATTGCATCCGCCCGCCACAAGGGCCGCCGAAGGCCGGGCGGTACTGCATGCGGTGGCGGAGGATGCGGAGGCTAGCAAAGAGGGCGGCGAAGCGGGCGAGGCGCTGTTTGGCGAGACCGAGACGAGGCAGAGGACGATGCCGGCCCGACGAGTCCCCGCCTCACAAGGCCGACGAGGCAGAGGACATCGCTGCTCAGCCGAGGCCCCACCTCGGCAAAGAACGTGGGAGGATTTCACCGCTCACTGAGGCGCGCCGCTCACGCAACGAGATAGAGGATATCGCCGCCACGCCGAGGCCCCTCCCCATTACTTAACGAGGTCGCGCCACATAGAAAACGAGGAAGAGTAGAACACGGTAGGTCGCCGCCGGGTCCAAGTAAGGCCACCGCTACCCTCCGGTTGAAGCCAAGCTGTTACGCTGGTTGACCGCTGACGGCCGCAAGTTAGCTTCTTGCGGCGAGGTGGAGTCGGAGAGCTGCGCCGAGAAGAACGCTGCTCCTATTTTAATCGCCGTGTAGTTGGTCGATCGACACGTGGGCCCAACAGCCACATGTGAGTTACGAATCGCACCTGTAGTTAAGTCACTGCTTCTTTCTACCAAGAGGACACGTGGGTAGCTTCGTTAATTAATTATACCTCCATCGCATCCCTTTTAGTTGAAGAATGTATGAAATGTAATGAAATCCGCCATGTTTATATGAAATCTGACCAGTATTAATGAATTTATTTCGATTAGTTCAATTCCAGTATCATTGGCATTGGATGAACATGCAAAACAATACGTACTAGCATTATTCCTGTGGTGATCATCTCGTTTGCATAAAGAAGTTTCACTGCATTCCTGGGTCCTTTCTAGTCTCGTGACAAGTTTATTCCAAATAAAGTATCTCTACTTTGACCAATCTTATACAAAAAGTATGCACTTTCACAATGTGCGAAGTAAAAAGGAAATGTATGAGTACAAAGAGTTTGAGCAGCTTTTTAGCGCTTCTCAGACATTGCAATCAAACATACAGGCCCTGCAATTCATAGAAAACATTCAAAACAATCGATGATTATGCATCTCAAATGACTCACATGTCGTGAGGCAATATTTACTTCACAACTAAAGAACAAAGAAAAATTGATCGACGCTGATGACAAAGAAAGGGCGCCCCATTCGAAAATATCAAACACATGTCTTGCTAAAATCAATGAGCAAAATTTGACAAGGTTGTCCCATTCCAAAATATCAAATGCCTACGATTGTGGAATGGGCAGGGTTTGCCATAAGTTCGGACATTGACATGGCACCTCGTGCTAAATAAACCAGCTATTCTTTTTGTGCGCTCCACCAAAATAAACCAAATTCATGTAGCTTGTATGATTTTGCCCTTATATGTTGCAACGCCTTGAACTTATCGGCACCTCCTTTCTTGTGGTGGAAATGAATGATTTGATGTATTCAGGAACATTTTGTGCAGTTCCCATTGAAATCAAGCTGAGCACCCCTGTTTGCACAAATACAAAAAAGTGATTAGTATAAAGCAAATTGTATTATGATTTGACAGTTTCAACAGGCACATACATGGTCCATGTAGAGCACACTTTTAGAAAAATGGAACTCACCGTAAAAGAATCCTAGAACAACATTTTACTCGCGCATCACAACAAAAAATGGAGATTTGTCCGTCCTTCCGAGCTGAAGTTAGTTTGGTCTTGTGGGGAGTAATGTAACCATCCTTCAACTGCTCCTTCCGATGAGAAGATAGACAGTGGCTTCTTCATCCCCGGCATAATCGGAACTAGTCACTTCAATGCACTCCATATTCTTCTTCAGAGGAAGATGATCCTCACAGTAAAAGACAAGAGGACTACTAAAGGCTAGCATCCATGTTTGCTCGAAAAAAGGAAAGGAAATATTTAAAACAACACGGATGAAGCACTTCTCAAGGACAATACCACTTCTTCATGACAAGATTCAAACAAAGAGCACAACACCAATAGAGATGACAAAGCTCAATCATATGGATGAAATCCATTAGTACCACCTTTTGTGAGGAGGCTGATTGTGTAGAGCATACAGATGAAACACTTCTCTGGAACCATCTGTTGCTATCTACGAGGGTGGCCATGCTTACTATATACTCCTCGATTAGTTAAATGTTTCCAACATCTTCTTGTGCAGTTCCAGTAAAAATATATGGTATCTTCAAAGAAGATCCATGTTTGCACAAGTAGAGATAATTACGTATGGCATCAAATCAGTGGAAAAACAATTGCTTGTTCCAGCCATAGCAATAAATTAAGATGCAAAACTATATCATTACTTGTGTCATCACAGTTCCACTGCTTCATTACAGCACCGGGGGTTGATTTTTGTTTTTCGTCCGCTTGTTCTTCCCCTTCATCACTTGGTTCAATAACAGACAAGCTTCGTCTTCAATGTAAGATTTGGCATGTCAATTAGGGAGCACAAGTATAGTACTAAACTTAATTTTCTGATGAAAGTGGCAAAATACAGTGCCAACAGCCAGAAATATCCTTATCTTACCTCAATGGGGTATTACGGTGCACATACAGATTGGAAGTCTTGTCTCCATTTGTGCAGTTCACTAAAATCAAGCAACATTATCGCATTACAAGTAGCACAACATATGAAGGCACACCGCAGTAATCATGTGAAAGAAGGCTAATCTTGACCTCCCATGACGCTGAATTCAAACAACTCACAAGAAGAAGATCTGAACCAAATTCACCTTAACGGATAGGAAGTAAGATCTGAACCAAATTCACCTTAACTCACAATGAAGCAACGTTGTCGGTGTGACATTTTGGTTGAACTGCACAAAACACTCTTAAAACAAAACTGTTTTGGGCAATGCAACAAAAGGTCACAATGGCAACGAGGTGAAGTAGATAACCCTGTTTACATATAGGTGCAAAGGAAACAATTAGTGGTCAATAACGGTGGATGATGCAGAAGCCAACAAAAAGAAGCATCTACCTTATCTAAATGGGAAAGAAAGCAAGACAGTAGCATTTCTCAAACGGGGGCATTGATTAATATTAACATAGAGATTATATTAACAATAAAATTCGTTAAACATGTAATTTGCTTTTTAACCTGTGGCATTGCATCAATTTTCCAAATGCATTATTAGAGGGTGTTTGTTTACAGGGACATTTTGGTGTAGGGACTAGAAAACTCCGTGTCTGTCCCATCTAAACCAAACAGGAGGGACTTTTAGGGACTAAAAGTGGGCATTTGGGACTAAAGAAAGAAGACCCCGAGGGAGTCTTTTTGAGACTTTCTCCAACAGTTTCCCCTGCCACGCATCGCACCTTGTTTCTATTAGTTCATTACTAGGGGTAACATGGTCTTTTAGCATGTCATTTAATAACCTCTAGTCCATGTTTAGTCCCTGGAACCAAGCAGGTAGGGACTCGGGAGTTTTTAACCAAACAGGGCCCTAGATTAACAACCGCTAATGAGTTGCACGGGATGTTGGACGCACCAGCACCATGTGCATCAACCGATGTACCGTGGTCATGCACAGTCTGTTGCAACAAAGAACAAACAACCAAGGAGCATATTTGTGTTGGTCCCAGTTTTGTTATCTTTAGACACCTTTCCCTATGTGAGCGCAGCAAATCTAGTCCTGCTCAAACTCTACAGCCTTGTCCCTTCCTTTCCTTTTTGAACTATTACTTTTGCCCCTTCCTTTTCTCTTTGAACCACGTCCTAGACTTATGCGATACAACTTTCCCCACTACTTTCCCACATTCCTTTCCTCTTTCAACCACGTCCTAGATTCATGCTATACAACTTTCCCCCTTCATTTCCTCTTTGAACCACGTCCTAGATTCATGCTATATACTTCCTCCATTCCTAAATATAAGTCTTTGTAAAGATTCCACTATGAACCACATACGGATGTATATAGATGCATTTCAGAGTGTAGATTCATTCATTTTGCTCCCTATGTAGTCCTAGTAAAATCTCTACAAAGACTTATATTTAGGAACGGAGGGAGTACAACTTTTCCCACTACTTTCCCCCACTCCTTTCCTCTTTGAACCACTTCCTAGATTCATGGTATACATGCAGCTAGAGCAATGCATGTGGAGTAAGTAAATCATACCTTAAGGTTCTTGGGGCATGGTTTGGTGGGCGACGGGACGGGGGTGAAGAAGAAGGTTTGGAGGCCCTCCCACGCCGGCCGCTGGGTGGAAAGTGAACAGCTGCGCCGGTAGGATTCCCTCCTCACGACAATGACAGTGCTAAGCCTCC
Source organism: Aegilops bicornis (assembly GCA_021605145.1). Classification (NCBI taxonomy): domain Eukaryota; kingdom Viridiplantae; phylum Streptophyta; class Magnoliopsida; order Poales; family Poaceae; genus Aegilops; species Aegilops bicornis. Next base: position 863,968 of record JAHIAL010000024.1, on the reverse strand, counting down.
TTCCCTTCCCGGTGGACAGATCTCACGGCTCTTTGAGCAGTAAATGAGGGGAGAGAGAGAGGCCAATTGAAGTCTTGTTTAGATCTGGAGAGGGCGAGAGAGTGTGAAGAGAGCAACTACAAGCGCCGAGGCTTCAATGGGAGAGGGCGAGAGAGTGTGAAGAGAGCAACTACAAGAGCCGAGGCTCCAGGTATATATATAATGGAGAGACAAAGGTGAAGCATGCAAAAACTAGAAAACATTTTGACCAGTCAAAGAATCCTCCTGGCAAAAATTATTCTCAAGTGTAGTTATCGAACCCGAGACCTCAAGTTTGATGAGCGAACAGGCTAACTAGCTACACAACCCTCCCGTTATGTTCAACGAGAGGTGAGGGAGTCCTGGACTAGGGGGTGTCTGGATAGCCGAACTATCATCGTGGCCGGACTCCTAGACTATGAAGGTACAAGATTGAAGACTTTGTCCCGTGTCGGGATGGGACTTTCCTTGGCGTGGAAGGCAAGCTTGGCGATACGGATATGTAGATCTCCTACCATTGTAACCGACTCTGTGTAACCCTAACCATATCCGGTGTCTATATAAACCGGAGGGTTTTAGTCCCAGAGGATCTAACAACAATCATACCATAGGCTAGCTTCTAGGGTTTAGCCTCTCCGATCTCGTGGTAGATCTACCCTTGTACTACCCATATCATCAATATTAATCAAGCAGGAGTAGGGTATTACCTCCATCGAGAGGGTTCAACTCGGGTAAAAACATCGTGTCCCTTGTCTCCTGTTACCATCCGCCTAGATGCACAGCCTGGGACCCCTACCCGAGAGCCGCCGGTTTTGACAATCGACATTGGTGCTTTCATTGAGAGTTCCTCCGTAGCCGTCACCTATAGGCTCGATGGCTCCTTCGATCATCAACAACGACGCGGTCCAGTGGTGATACTTTTTCCCAGACAGATCTTCAGATTCGGGCGGCTTTGCACTTCGGGCCAATTCGCTGGCCATCCGGAGCAGATCGAAGCTACGCCCGCCATCGTGTCAGATTTGGGAGTTTGAACTACACGGCCGACATCCGCGGAGACTTGATCTTTGACGGATTCGAGCCACGCCAAAAGCGCCAGACCGTCCCGGCGACGGCACGATCTAGCTCTGCCGCCGAAGAGTGTCCTGGAGGCAGCACCAGCGTCCGCTCCGATCCTTAGCTCGGAGCCGACTCCCCCGATCGAGGACGAGTGGTTGGACACCGCCTCAGGGGCCACGATCTCAACGGCAATTGAGCCGAACTCCATCCCTTTCCTTTGCGAAGACCGTGACTCCAGGGTGCCGGACTCCTCTCCGGACTCCGAACCCTCCGCGCCTCTGCCAATCGAATCCGATTGGGCGCGATTATGGAGTTCATCGTCATGGACGTCTTCCGGCACTCGCCTTTGGCGACGCCCCGAATTCACTAAAGTCTCTCTCTTTATCCGGAGAGCTCCTGGCGGACTACGGACAGGAAGGTTGGGATGCGAATCATTTAAGAAATTCAACACCCACCCACCACCCACTTTGTAGCCACCGCCGATGATTTAACCGACATGCTCGACTTCGACTAAGACATCGACGCGGTATGGACGACGATGCCGGAGACGACCAAGACCAGCGCCTATGGCACTAGAAGGCCACCTCGTCATATGACATATACATGGTGGACATCCCAAAAGATGGGAATGGCGATGGAACGGCCGGAGGATGACCCTCCAAGAAACAACCCAAGCGCCGACGTCAAGGCCATTTAAATCCCGCCAAAGCAAAAAAGGCGATTCTGGCACGAGAGATAATAACACCCCGGACAGTGCCGAAGACAACCCCCTCCAAGCAGGATTCAGCGCAGGAGGAGGAAGAAGCAAGACCGCACGACTGTGGGGCAGAAAGAGAGGTAGAGGATGATAACTATGCGCCCCCCTCCGAAGATGAGGCAAGCCTCGACGACGACAAATTTGTCGTGCCTGAGGACCCCGCCGAACATGAGCGTTTCAAACGCAGGCTTATGGCCACAGCAAGCAGCCTCAAGAAAAAGCAGCAGCAGCTTAGAGCTGACCAAGACTTGCTATGGCAGATGGATCAAGTCCTTGCAGGAGAAGAGTATGAACTCAACGCCCCTCCAAGAGATACCCCAAACGCAGGCTGCTACCCCAATTAGAGGAAACAGCACCCAAACCTACATCACCAACAAGATGAAGCGGCCGACCGGCCACCCCATGGTCGCGACAGAGAGGCCTCTAGACCCTCCATTCAAGCCGCACTCCGGCATCGCTCGAAAAGTACCAAGGCACAGGGAAACGCGCCAGACTTGCGAGACATATTGGAGGACAAGGCAAGTCAAACAAGATCGATCTACGGATCGCGTGGGCGCCCCACAAAACGTGATGATAACCGTCACGCCGGATACAGCAACTCCGGCCGGGCCGAACAAAGTAGACAAAGCTCATATGAGCTATGTCGTGATATAGCCCAATCTGTAGGCGCCAGACACCCACTATGCTTCAAAGATGAAGTAATGGATCATCAAATCCTCGAGGGCTTCAAACCCGTAAACATCGAATCATACGATGGTACCACAGATCCTGCGGTCTGGATCGAGGACTATCTCCTCCATATCCACATGGCCCGCGGTGATGATCTACATGCCATCAAATATCTCCCACTCAAGCTTAAAGGACCAGCTCGGCATTGGCTCAATAGCTTGCCAGCAAAATCAATTGGTTGTTGGGAGGACCTGGAAGCCGCACTCCTTGATAACTTCCAGGGCACATATGTGCGACCACCAGACGCCGATGACCTCAGCCACATAATTCAGCAGCCAGAAGAATCGCCGGACATAATTACGGACACGGTTCCTAACCAAGAAAATCAAATCGCCGACCGTCTGGATGCAGGCCCTTGCAGCCTTCAAACATAACATCCGTCCATGACGAGTGGCTAGCCCGGCACCTAGGACAGAAAAGCCAAAATCAATGGCAGCCCTCACCACACTCTTGACCCGCTTATGCGCGGAGAGGACAAAGGCTAGCTCGTAGTAACAACTTGACCAAAAACCCTGGTAGTTCGGATACTAAGGACAGCAATGGCAGGTCGTGTCGCAACAAGAACAAGCGCCGCATTAACGGCGATAATGATGAAGATACGGCAGTCAATGCCGGATTCAGAGGCTCTAAACCCGGTCAGCGGAAGAAGCCATTGGAAAGAAATATCCAGGGCCCGTCCAACTTGGACCGAATACTCGATCGCTTGTGCCAGATACATGGCACCACCGAATAGCCAGCCAACCACACCAACAGGGATTGTTGGGTGTTCAAGCAAGCAGGCAAGTTAAGTGCCGAACTCAATGACAAGGGGCTGCATAACGATGACGAGGAAGAGCCCATTGCCGAACAATAGAGGATGAAGGGCTTTCCCACACAAGTGCGGACGGTGAACATGATATACGCAACCCACATACCCAAAAGGGAGCGGAAGCGTGCACTAAGGACGATATGCGATGGAGCCACGCCTCAAGTTCAACCCATGGTCCTCATGCCCGATCACATTTGATTGAAGGGACCACCCCACTAGCATCCGTCACGGCGGTTTCGCCGCATTGGTTCTTGACCCAATTATTGACAGATTTCACCTCACTAGAGTCCTGATGGATTTGCCGCAGCACCTGAACCTGCTTTATCGTGGATACAAAGGCACAAAATGAGCATAGACCACTCAAGGATTAAACCCACAAAGACGACCTTTAAAGGCGTAATACCGTGTAGAGGCCAATTGTACGGGCTCGGTTACACTCAAGTGGTCTTCGGATCCCGGATAACTTCGAAGCGAAGAGTTAATCTTCGACATAGTCCCATTCCGCAGCCGCTATCACGCGATCGCCGGACGAACCGCATTTGCAAAGTTCAATGCGGTGCCGCACTATGCATACCTCAAGCTCAAGATGCCAGCCCTCGAGGAGTAACCACGGTCAATGGAAACACCGAACGCTCTCCGAACAGAGGAGCACACGGCGGCCTCGCGGCGGAGGTGCAAAGCAGCCTCTAACAGCAATTCTCGAGTCCGGCCAATAAACGTCCGGACCTTTGTCAAGCGCGCTACCGAGTAACCTACAACAAGACCGCCTGGCACGATTCAAGCACGCCAGAGTAATCCGCCCCAACCCCAGCCCTCGCGAAATTATGGAAAGATTACGCTGTACATAACTACGCCCGGAGATACCATGGGCATAAGGGAGGGCACGACCACGCAAGACGCCTGCACGCGGCTCAACCGCACTGTGGGCCCCGATTGTGTCTTTTCTTTTTTTTCTTTTCTTACTTTCAGGACTCGTTCTCTAGAAGCCCCGTCTGCATTCGCGCTGAATACACGATGCAACAGCCGTGGAAGCGTAAACCGCGCCGAGAGTCCGTGTGGTCTCTATTACGCAGCATAATACCTGCTTTTACATACCATCCCGCAGCTTACCCCTCGGAGGGGACATGTTCAATAGTCCCATCCCTTGCTTATCGCACAATTTGTATCATTCGCTTTTATTTGCAGTTTCTTTTTAATAACCAATATATAGCTCTTGCCTATTATTGCATTCTTTCCCATTATATATGTTCACTTATGACATTGCTAACCGCATACAATTTGGTACGGCCAATACACCAAGGGCTTAAGTACCCCAAAATCATGGCGTGATAAGTCCAACACTTTCACAAGTGCGGCACCCCGAACTTATAGCATTATATGCGTCGACTCCGAATCATGTCTTGGGTCAATAGTTGGGTTTGCCCGGCTCCCATGTTTTGGTACCTTACGCCCGCTATATCGGCTAAGGTAGCACCGGGAGAACCACCGTGATTTTGCCCTTGGCTGAGCTGGGTTGAGCACCTCTGGAGAAAGCTAAAATCGACCGTCATGATAGGGCGAGAGCCGGTCACTGTTCAGAGGTTTCTTCGAGTCCCTAAAGACTTATGCCACTTAGAGCGAGGAACCGACATTGTCCAGCCAAGGCGTGGATAACGCCCCGAACTCGGTCTTCCGAATACTAGGGGCTTCGCCAAAATTTAAAATTATAGAATTCTATGGCTAAGTGAGAGTGGTCAAGCATTATAAGTCCGGTTGCCTTGTTCGCTATGCTGAACGCCTCGACGGACCCAAGAATGGGAACAAGAGCGCTAAGTTTATCCCAACACCCCAAAGACTGTGGCATGGGGCCCGAAGCCAACGACTTGCCATATCTCTCAAAATTGATAAACGGCCGCATGAAGGTAATATTGTAAATTAACAAGCGTTGCTTAGCGATATGAACAAGTTTTCAGCGACAGATAACAAATGCGAGTCTATTCAAAAATTACATCTGTGGAGCACTCATCCGCTATACGGCGGGCACCCTTCATAGTACATTTCGGGCGTGCGATGCTCCTTGCCCTTCGGTGGCCCGTCCGTCACAAGCTTCTCCGCATCTAGCTTGCCCCAGTGCACTTTAGCACGGGCAAGGCCGATCGGGCACCTTCAATGCGTATGAGCGCTTGATGACTTCAATCCATGGACAAAGGCCCACCACCACCGTGCACTAACCAGAAGTAGCTCCTGTGCATGGCTTCCAATGGCCACGGCCAACTATGAGGCCCTTCATGGCCTGCTCCGGCGACCTTGTGGAGCTCGACCAGCTGCTTCACCGGTCGCTTGGCACCGGACGCTCGCCCCAAAGATACCGAGACCGTAACACCTTCTCCGTCGAGCTCCCTCCTTGGCGCAGAGAACGCGGCAAAGATCGATACACTATGGGGCAGATCTGCGAACGCCTCCCGGAGAGCTCCGGATTCGGGTAAGTACTAGATAATTGACTTTTACATTCTTTTCTCCGCATAAAGAATGCCTTACCCGGCCATGATCTTCTTTATTGCCTCAATCTCCTGGAGGGCTTTTTGGGCCTCGGCCTTAGCAGCTTTGGCACTCTCAAGAGCAGAGGCAAGCTCAGACTCTCGGGTCTTCGAGTCACGCTCCAAACCCTCGTGTTTTTCCACAAGAGCCTGGAGCTCTTGTCGCATTCTCCGCCAGCTGTGCCTCACCCTTCTCTGTTTCGGTTCCGCTCATGCCGCTTTGAGCTGGCCACGGACACCGCTTCCTTCAGTGTCGCCACCTCGTTAGTGCCCCCTACAATACCCACGTTATTCCTGTCATTTTTTGCAACCGAACCCTTTCTATAAGGTATTTCTTTCATAAGGTATTACTTACCTTCCTTGTCCTCGAGCTGCTTCTTGGCAAGGTCGAGCTCGTTCTCGGACCGCTCGATGCTCTGCTTCAATGCATTGACCTCCGTAGTCGGCGGGCAGAGGTCAAGAATGAGCTCTGCATTCGCATATTGACATACTTATGATAGACTCCTCACAGATCTTTTTAGATCCTTAGTCCGCTTTTCTTTCCGAACAATCGAACTAAGCATCAGGGCTACCGTCTATGCGGTAATATTTTTACATATTCTAAACTTACCTCAAAGCCTGTTAGAAGGCTGGTACAGCTTCTGGCCAAGACGCTCTTGGCGGATCGAACCTTCGACCACCACACTCATAATAAAGGCGGTGTTCCTTCCTCGATGGAGGCGTCATAAGCGCCCAAGAAGCTATCCAAGTGCCTCCGGATGGACGGAGGTCACCGGCTGCCTTACCCTTCCTACGAAGGGGCCGCTGTCGGACTGAACCGGCCATGAAGGTTCCGGTATGGAGTCCGGACGAGGGTCGGGCTTAGAGCTCCTTGGGATCTCGCTCCCCTCACGCCTGGAGTCCGGGAGGTTGCCTTGCGGCGCCTCCTGCGCCACCTCCTCTTGACCAGGCCCCCCTTGGGCCCCACCTCGGCGTCGTCCGCAGCGTGAGGCGAGGAGGCGGCCGGAAGTGAAGTAATCTCCATTTCCGACAAACTCAGGGACCCGCTCGACGAAGCGGCGAACTTGTCCTTGGGCGGGCTGCATGACTGTTCGGCATTAGAGAACACTATGCAATGAAAAAGCCATGGGTATCCGGACACTTATGATCTCGCCAGGGGCTTGGCCCTTGGTGGCCACTCCTCGGCGTTGGTGGAGAAGTCCGGTGGAAGGGTCCTTCCTTTCTTGGACCCTCCAGCCTCCCCCGGGCGGCCTTCCTTTTCTCTTTTCTTCACCGGGGAGAGGCTTCTTTCCTCCTCCTCGCTTCGTGAGAGGATTCTTTTTCAGAATCCGACAACTTGGCGCCAGGAGCTCCTTCGAGTTCCCGTGGCCTCCTTCTTGCCCTTCTTCTCCGTCACCACATGAGGTGCCGGAGCCAGTACTCCCGTCAATCGGACGTCCGCTGGGTCTTCTGGCAAAGGGGCCGGACAGTTAATCTGTCCGGATGTCTTCAACCAGTCCTGTCAAATGTTAGGGAGTTTTAGAGCCCGCATAGAGTCAAACTATGAAAAAAGAGTCCCATAAAGGGTAAAATAACTTACCTCGCTGGCTTGACGCTGCGAGCTGAATCTGCAATCTTCGGTAGCGGATGCGGGGGCTTCACGCCGCCTTGAACAGCACCTTCCGAATCTTCGTGACGTAGTGTCGAAGAGCCGCTCAAGGTCCGTGCTGTGCCGGATCAAACTCCACAAATTGAAGGCCCGCTGGCACGGGAGAATCCGGCGAATGAGCATAACTCGGACTACGCTGACAAGCTTGAGCTTCTTGTCCACCAGGTTTCGGACATGTGTTTGGAGTCCGGGCCACTCTTCCGAATCACCCCACGCCAGCCCGTCTCTTTCCATGATGTGAGCCATGGGGGAGCCAGATCTGAATTGGGGCCGCCGCCCATTTTGGAGTCAAGGCGGCTCGGTGATGTAGAACCACCTCGATTGCCACCCCTTTATTGTCTCCACGAAGGAGCCTCGAGCCATAGAACATTGGGCATCCTACTCCGCCATGGCGCCTCAAGACTACCGCTTTCGGCCGCCCACTATCTTCGGCTTGACGCTAAAGGTCTTCAACCATAAACCGATGTGGGGTTGGATGCAGAGGAAAGTTTCGCAGACACCATTTATAAACGCCGAGATATTGAGGATGAAGTTTGGGGCCAGATCATGGAAGTCCAGCCGTAGTAGAACATGAGCCCCTGGACAAATGGGTGAAGTGGAAAACCTAGTCCATGGAGGAAGTGGGTGAGGAACACCACCTCTCATGGGGCCTCGGGTGGGGACGAGCTGTCCCTTGTTGGCGAGCCAACACGCGATGTCGCCGGACAAGTATCCGCCTCCCGCAGCTTTGTGATGTGCCCCTCCGTGGACGGAGGAGGCCATCCACCTGCCTCCCGGCCCGGACATAGTTGGAGAAGGTTGAGGTGGGATGTGCGGACTTGGGCGCTGGAGCTCGAAAGTGCTGGAAATGGATGAGCAAAGGAGGAAGAGGGCGAGGTGAAAAGGTGGATCCTTATCCCATTATATGGACGGACGGTTATGCGCGCCCCCGCCACCGGGTAAAACTCGCTTATCTCCCAAGCACCGTAATCAAGGGCGCGATGGGTTACCCACGTCCGTATTGATGGGAATCCCGGAATAAGGGGGCACGATCTCCGCTTTGATAAGACGTGCTATGAAACCGCCTCGCTAAACGCTACCGAGGTGGAACAGTAAAAGACGATTCGTATAAAAGCTTGGCCGTGGTGTGATGTCACGCCGCGGAATACGTCAGCAGATCTGTGCAGAAATTATTCTCTCTACGGAGGTATGTGGAACTTGTTTTGCAGATCCGGACACTATCCTTGTGTTCTAGACCTTCTATGAAGTATTCGGAGGAGGAACCTGCCTTGCAATGCCGAAGACAATATGCACGCCGGACTCGTCGTCATTGAAGCCTGGTTCAGGGGCTACTGAGGGAGTCCTGGACTAGGGGGTGTCCGGATAGCCGAACTATCATCGTGGCCGGACTCCTAGACTATGAAGATACAAGATTGAAGACTTCGCCTCGTGGTCCGGATGGGACTTTCCTTGGCGTGGAAGGCAAGCTTGGCGATACGGATATGTAGATCTCCTACCATTGTAACCGACTGCGGTAACCCTAACCCTATCCGGTGTCTATATAAACCGGAGGGTTTTAGTCCCAGGGACTAACAACAATCATACCATAGGCTAGCTTCTAGGGTTTAGCCTCTCTTATCTCGTGGTAGATCTACTCTTGTACTACCCATATCATCAATATTAATCAAGCAGGAGTAGGGTATTACATCCATCGAGATGGCCTGAACCTGGGTAAAAACATCGTGTCCCTTGTCTCCTGTTACCATCCGCCTAGACGCATAGTTCGAGACCCCCTACCCAAGATCCGCCGGTTTTGACACCGACAAGAGGAAAATAACCTTTTATACATTCTTGCATTCGTGTGACAAGCATGCCGTGTTTTTTTTGTGTGTGTGCGAGTCATTGGGATTTAAATCATAATCGTGTCATGTGGCTTTGGTGGTAAGACTATCCACAGTGGTGCAGAAATAATGCAGCCTTAGTCACCTTACCTCTATCCACGTAGTAATGCTGGGTCCCACCAATGAGGGTGAAACAAACAAACTAATAACAAAAATTAGAAGCGCCCGGTGTGTATCTTACCTCACACATCTCGCCATCGCCGGAACACCGCCCAATTGATCCCTTTGTTCGCCGTGCATTATTTTAAGTGAATCCTTATTATAACATGCACACAAATTTTGGGCACTTGTATTCCACTTAAGTCGTGCCACCAGATCTCGTAGATACTTACTAATCCCTCCGTCTAGGTGTAATAAGTCACGTTAGAAGGTGCAACGGGACCAAGGTGCGTATGCAGTGTGTGTGTTTAACAGCATGTGTGTGTTAGAGAGTGCGATGATTGACCTACTCCTACAGAGAGATGGTGTGTAGTGTACGATTTTAGCCGCGAGAGTCGGTGCATCCTCTTGTTTCCGGCATGTCCGGTAGGGACATGCGACAGCTGCCACGCCTGCTCGACCACTCGGCCCACCCAAAGCCCCTCCATCGTCACAAGGCTTCCGCCAAACGGTCAGCACAGCTCCAAAGAATCGGTGCCGCATTCATGCCAGGGCAGAGCGGACGCTACCTCTCACTGGCGCAAGAATGATGGTTGCTTCGTCCGTCCAACTTACTGCTGGGTCTATGTGATTTGACGGCTCATTGGTCTTTATTACTAAGGTGGTAGGACTGCTGGATGTCCCACGCTTTCGGCGTAGTAGATTACAATTTTCTCCATTCTTACAGCGGAGGAGTGCAAGAGGAGTGAAAACACGCAGGCTCAGTGATTACATGGACCACCTCACACTATCACCGTGCGACACCTAACTCTTTACATAGTACTCCTCCGCTCCTAAATATTACTAGATGAGTCCTCGCTGTCAGGAACAGCGTGTATATCTCTCAAGCAAAATTACCGATTTGGTAGAACTAAAAAACTCTATAACCGCATGACAAATGTGGTAGCCAAACTAAATAAACTCCCATCATCATTTAGATCATCCCACGAAGGAAAAAAGATCAGCCAACTCCTACCGCATAATGGGATTATATTTTCTTTTTGACATGTTAATGGGACTTAAAAGCTCACTTACATGCATGCTACCGGTGCATGCTTGCATGCAGACATGTTGATGTGATCTAAAACCCACTCACATGCATGTTCCACTCTATTTCTGCATGCTTGCATGTGGCTTAGTACGGAGCCTCTCAACGTCTAGACCAGACGGCTATTATGGACTGATTTACTTCATCTAATGGCTACATCAATTTTGATGATGTGGCTCAAGGAGAGGATAGAGAATTCCTAGTAGTGGGGCTAGCTATTATTAGTAGATAAGTCTTTGTAGAGATTCCACTAGGTGAACTACATACGGAACAAAATGAATGAATCTACACTTAAAATGCATCTATATACATCCGCATGTGGTTCATTGTGAAATCTCTACAAAGACTTATATTTAGAAATAGAGGAAGTACTAGTATAGTACGTACTGTAATTTATCAGCGAGATAAATTTGTACAATGCTATGAAGCTTCCAGCTTCTGTTACATTATTCATGCGCCCAAGGTTGCCCGTTGCAACATTTCATCAAATACAAAGGAGACTAACATGCATGCTATTGCATCTCAATGATTGACAGATCATAGCAAATATGTACTCCCTCGGTTCCAAAATAAGTGTCTCAACTTTGTGCAAACTTTACTACAAAGTTGTACTACTACTAAAGTTGACACTTAATTTGGAACGGAGGCAGCTAAAGAAAAAAATGATCCATGCAGTCCCTAGCCCTTGAACCGTGAACCCTCACCAGCCTTCAATTTGCTGGCAATGTTCGAGTTTCCTAATAAATGAAGTTTGCAACTTTTTGACCATCAGATCATTTTGGGCAGTTTCACCAAAATCGAGATGAGCATCCCTGTGGCAAAGAAATTGAAGAAGCGTGATTAGAATAAGATTACTGGGACTAGTTGATGAGACATAAACTCATCACAAATACAGTACGTAGAAGCCAATAGAGGTATGTGCGGGGCAAAGAAGTAGAGAAATATCCACATGGAGTGATGTGGGCAGCTGGAGCAGTGGTGCAAGCCGGCTGTAAAGGGAGTTGTACCTGAGGGACGTAGCTCAACCTTGAGGAGGGCGGCGGGAGGCGGCAACTGCCCATGTCGCTGCAGTGAGCAAGGGACGAAGGCAACCTCACCGGCTTTGTGAGAGAGAACGGCGGGGACCCTTGATTGGGACGTGCCGACAGTTGGTTTTCGCCGTCGGCAACGACCACCGCATCTACACTAAGCATCCACCCGTTCCCCAAGCGGACGTGATCCGCCGGGATGTTAGAGATGTGGCCACAGTCGTTTTGTGCGAGAGAGTGTGAAGATAGCAACCCCAGCAAGCAACCGTGTAGGCTGGCCTGTCCTGACTATGTATATAGTGGAGCGGTTTCCTTTTCTCTCCATACGAACCTATCATATTGCCTATGTGCCACTGAAGAAAAAAACTTTATTTATAAATGACGCGGCACCTACTACTCGTTCTCCTATAACCTTGCGCTTGGCATCCCCAAAATATTAACCTTGCGATTGGCTTTTCGCCTCTTCGGGAAGTCGAGCAATAATGGTAGTGCAGTATATATCGCTCGCTATATGAGACCGAATGAATTGCTGCACGCCCACCACATGGGCGAGGGTCGAGGGCAGGGAGAGTGCTACATATGGAGCAAAATGAATGAATCTACACTCTAAAATACGTCTATATACATCAGTGTTTGGAGTATGTACTAGTAGTTCATATTGAAATCTACTAAAGGACATATATATTCCAAACAATATAATATAATCTTATATTTACTAATTGGAGGCACCTTTAAAGTACTCTCATTAATCCACATCATTAAAATTAATTACACCGTTGGATTGTAGAATATACGTTCAGGATAAAAGGAAAAAATACATAACATAGATGCTCCCGACGTCGCATAAAAAAGGCATATGGCACGTCCAACCTTATTGTGAAACAAAAGGAAAAAAACATCCATCGGTTTCCTGAAGAAAAGGAGCCTCCAAGTATAAAGAGTCCAATCCAACATAAAAAGGGGGAAAACTCCATGATGCTGCTAACAGCCCGCAAAAGCCAGGTACATGAATACAATTTTTTTTTTGCAGGCCATGAATACAATATTTGGCCGAGTAAAATCTAGGTGGACTCCTATACATTTTATTTTGCGAATATAGGTGGACTCCTATACGTGATCGTGCGTATACAAAACAATGTGCAGCGTGACACAACTAGAAAAGAGACATCATATAGATGGTCGCCCGTAAACAAAATAAGAGACATACATGTGACTCGATCCAATCTATCAAAAGAAAATATGAACGACGAAAAAAAAAAGATGAACAACACCCGTCAAAAGGATAGTGTACAATGCCAGTCAAAAAAAGATGTACAGCGTCCTATCATCCATGTTCTCCCAGAAAAACATTTCCTTTGTTGAAAAAAACCACCCACATGTGACTAGATTTAAATTGTCAAAAGGAAAGATAAATGACTAAAAAAAGATGAAGAGTGTCCCGTAAACAAAACAATGTACAGCATGCCGTCAAATGAACAACACCCATCAAAAGGATAGTGTACAACGCCAGTCAACAAAAGATGTACAGCGTCCTATCATCCATGTTCTCCCAGAAAAACATTTCCTTTGTTGAAAAAAACCACCCACACGTGACTAGATCTAAATTGTCAAAAGGAAAGATAAATGACTAAAAAAAGATGAAGAGTGTCCCGTAAACAAAACAATGTACAGCATGCCATCAAAAAAAAAGATGTACATCGTCCTATCATGCATGTTCTTGCAGAAGCTCCTTTCCTGAAATAAATCACCCACACGTGACTTGATCTAATAATCTGTCAACAGAAAAGATGAATCACGTCCTCATAAGAACAAGTACAGCGTCCCATCTCAAAAAAAGTACATGGTCCTATCATGTTCTGCCGAGGAAAGCCATACTTATGTCTCATCAACTCTCCGGATTGATTTCCTTCCAAAAAAATCTCCTAATTGATTTTGAATCCAAAAAAATAAAAACACATCCGCTTGCTGCCGCAAAAATCATTCTTCAGTTCACACATTCCTTAACATCAAGGAGTCATGCCAATTTTAGAAGAATTCGATTGATATATGCCTCAGTTATTCCTCGGAGCATGAAAGCAGAAGCAATGAGAATTAAGGCACATGCGAATAGGCAACCTTGATCAACTGCGCCAATAACATCCTCCTGTACGCCACCGAGTGCCGGCCATATCCTGTGTCTCCCGATGTGAAGTACAGATCATCCATGCACATCGGTCAATGTGCTACTACTAAACTTGCATGAAGCGTGTGTCTGTTGCTGTCCAATCTGCATGTATATATGGTTCATTGCAAAATGCACTTATAACTTATAAATGACACATATCTTTCTTTTTAATCTACTATACTCATGATGAATAAATGAGTGGTGAACTATATATTTTTCTTGGAGCATGGGTTCACATGATTCTTCCAAGTATGGAATATATATATTCTGATAATTAATCAAATTTATTTTTTGAAGATTTGTTATACTATAGATGTAAGCCCAGATTGGTTTCTATGGGTGCATATATTAACATAATTATTAATTTTACTGACTTACGGTTACATATGTTTTTTGGCCTTAAATTTGGGATCTAAAATTTTCGTAGAATTATCATTATATTCATGATGATCCTTGATTAATTTTCTATTCGAGATTGGTTCTTTCCGAAATAATAAGGCACACTAAAAGACAAAAATTCCTGTAATAGGAAAACACGACAACAATTCAATGAAATTTTTCTAAAAAAACACGATCATTATCTCCCTAAGGTGGAAACAAAGAAACATACATCCGTCTAAACTTTACATATGAATTATCTTATATTACATTGCAAAACAAAGATAATACTGCAAAGATAAAGTCTTGCCTCTAAGGTAGGCCCCACATGGTTTGCCTCTTTTTTTAACATAACACGTCAAGTCGCAATTTGTTTGTTCACCCGTGGTAGACGATCCTCCCCCACCAAGTGGAGAACCAGTACACGTGCCAAATTACCACGTCGGCTGCCTTTTTCAGACATGTAATTGAGCTCCACCGTACCCGCGCCGGTGTGGTTGGGAAAGAGATGGGAGTACGTGCACAAGCATGCACCTCTTCTCTTCCTGCACGCCCCACCCACGTGGGTGTGTGTGAGAGATACAAACCAAGCTCATGAGTGTTTTTGTTTTGGGGTGGGGGTGGGGTGGGGTGGGGGTTGATTTCATGAATTATTTAGGGAATATGTGTCGATGACACCTCAAAAAAAATTGCATGCAATGTGTGTGAAATGGAGGCTCATCCATATCATACATAGAGGGCTCGGGCAATCCACGGAAGAGAGGGAGGGTCATAGCTATAGCAGAGTCAAGAGAGGATCAAGTGGTGGGTGCGAGATCGATGAAGAGAGCCATCGAAATTGTGTGTGTGCAAGTCAAAGATATAGGGTGACTGGCCTACTGTAACATTAGAGGGCACATGTCATGTTTGTGTGTGGCAGGGAGACATGATTAGAGCGCCGATGTATCAAAGGTGTGTGGGTGGGGGAGGAGGTGGGGGAGGGGTAGGGAGAGGCCTAATCAGAGAGGTAGAAAGACTAGTATTTGTGTTGAGAAGGAGAGACCCAGCTATGTCTTGAGGGAGATCGGTCGACATCCATACATAACTGAAGGACGGAAAATATGATGGGAGAGAGAGAGAGAGGAGAGAGAGAGGGAGGGAGAGGGAGGGAGAGGGGTACAGTGCTGGATGGGTGATGGAGTTGCTTCTCGAAGATGGTGGGAGAGGCCTACTAGAAAAACTGAGGGTGGAACTGCAATGTTATCAATAAGAGTGGGGATGTGTTTACGTGTGTGTGTGTCAGGCGTGATAGATCTGTCGGGACGCATCCATGGATGATGAAGGGGAACCATGTGTTTGGTAAGCAAACCTAACTAGATCAAGAGATCAATTGTTGTTTGTTGGAGGAAGGGAGAGACACAACTAATGAGGTAGATCGATCGACGTGTGGGTAAAAACGAGTTATAAGGACCTAGCTAGCTATATGTATAGCGAGAGACCGGTCGGTGTATGTCCATTTGTTAGAGGCAAATAAGGCCCAGCGAGATGGATAGACAGAGATAATGGAGCTAGGAGGTGGTGCGAGAGGCCTATCTACTAGCTAGATAGAGGGAGGAGTGCTCTGTTGTGAGATCGATGAAAAGAGGGGCGAGAGTTTACACATGTGTCTGGCCGTATGAGAGACATGAGGCAAGGACACATAAAGGAGGAGATTGAAGGTGTGTGTGTGTTTTGTAGGCAGGCATTGCTGGAGAGGTTTATCGATCGGTGTGTGTCAGAAAGGAGTTGTGGAGACTCTGGGAGAATGACCTAAAGAAAAAAATGAATGTGCCCGGTGGATAGAATGCCGAGGGAGGGGGGGGCGAGGAGGGCGTGTGCATGCACGAGAGAAAGTTAGTGGTAGCTACAAAGGTTAGAGGATTGTGTGGGTGTAAGAGACTAACAAAGATCATAATTTGATATGAAAGCGGATTCATATATTTGAACAGGAGATCATAGTGTTTTAAACATTGCATGCATGAATATAGCGGTGATACACATGCCGTGCACATGTTATGCCATAATGTGATAATGCATGGCATTTGCAACTCACAACTAAATGCCGAACAATCTAAACCATACTATACATCAAACAATCTCACATTTTATTTGAATTTGTGATAATGTGTATGCTTTGCAGCTTACAACTAAACATCGAACAATCTAAACAATACTATATATCTAACATTCTCACATTTTATTTGAATTTGTGGTAATGTGTGTGTTTGCAAATCACATCTAAATACTTGTAGGCGAGGGAAGGGCACCATACATAATATGATAAACACATTATACATATGAGACATGGTTTAGATTATGAAGATCTAGCTAGAGCTAGAAATGTAATGTGATTTGAGATCAAAATAAAGTGGATTCAAAAAATCTAGTTCGAGTTCATATAGTACACATAGTTCATATGTAACTCGAGACTAATCATGTGGTGTGTTGTGAAGATAATACACAGATGATGGTTTAACTTGACAATAATGATGATTGCAGATCTTATTAAAACAGAGAAACGAATTCAAATGCTTTGACTTCACAACAATCATTACGGTAGATCTTATTCAAATAGAGAAACGAATTCATATTTAGTTCATATTGAAGCGGTAGTATATACGTTTGGAATGCACTAAAACGTTCATTTGAGTAGTAGGTTGCATGCATTATACACGTAGCGGAATATTTTAATTGAACATAACATGACTTCAAAGTTTTGAAAGACATTTGTAGTGCGCATTGATTTGGTACAGTACACATTAGGCTTGTCCGGAAATTTCAACCCGCGCCTTGTTAGCCCGAAATATTTAAGATATATCTTTGTCTCATTGTGCTCCGACAACTCCCTCCATCTCAACCCGCGCCTTGCTATTCCGAAAATACAACGGGCGCGAAAACTCCCACCTCCTGTGAAATCCCGACACGTGAAATGCCCGTGGTACCCCTGAACCGAAAGAACCGCCTCAAATCGGTGGGGGGTACTTTCATAACTTACCCCACATTTCGGACAAGCGCGTCTCTAAGCCATGGTTCCCCACTGCCATCCCATCCGCCCACCCATTCGTACACCGAGGCCGCGAAAACCCGCGACAAAACCCCACACCCTGCTCCGTCCGCCACCCAGCCGGAGCCTCTTCCCTGACAACGTCGTCCACAACGACACCTCGACGTCCCTCATCCATCGTATCGATGAGGATCCATCGTCGATCTCATCGCCCCGCCGGTTCAGCCACCCCGCCCTCCACCTCCAAGGAGCTGCCCCGATGTTCCCTCGCCTTTTCGCAGACCATCTCCATTCCCACACCGCCGTCTTCACCTGCACCACCGGAAGAGCATCATCATCACCGTTTCCTCGGATGAAGTTGCCACCTAATCGGCGCCACCCAAGAGGTTGTACACTATGTTGGGGAACGTTGCAGAAAATTAAAATTTTTCCTACGGTTTCACCAAGATCCATCTATGAGTTCATCTAAGCAACGAGTCATGGGAGAGAGATTGCATCTACATACCACTTGTAGATCGCGTGCGGAAGCGCTTCACTAGAACGTGGATGATGGAGTCAGACTGCCGTGATCCAAATCACCGATGACCGAAAGTGCCGAACGGATGGCACCTCCGCTGCTCAACACACGACGGGACGGAGACGCCTCCTCCTTCTTGATCCAGCAAGTGGGAAGGAGAGGTTGATGATAATGGCTCCAAAGCAGCAGACAACGGCGTGGTGGTGGTGGAGCAGCAGCACTCCGGCAGGGCTTCGCCAAGCACGTGACGGAGGAGGAAGAGGTGTAGCAGGGGGAGGGAGGCGCCAGAGTTTCAGGGTGCGGCTGCCCCCTCCCCCCTCCCTTTATATAGGACCCATAAGGCCGCCCTTGGGGATCCCATCTCCCAAGGGGCGGCGGCCAAGGGGGTGGAGTGGCCCCAAGGCAGTGGGCGCCCCCTACCCTAGGGTTTCAACCCTAGGCGCAGGGTGGGCTAGGGGCGACCAGCCCACTATGGGCTGGTTCCTCCCCACTTCAGCCCATGGGGCTCTCCGGGATGGGTGGCCCCACCGGTGGACCTCGACCCTTCCGGTGGTCCTGCACGGTGACCTCAAACTTTCCCGATGGTCAAAACAATACTTCCTATATATAATTCTTTACCTCCGGACCATTCCGAACTCCTCGTGACGTCCGGGATCTCATCCGGACTCAACAACATTCGTTTAATGCATACTCATATTCATACAACCCTAGGCCACCGAACCTTATGTGTAGACCCTACGGGTTTGGGAGACATGTAGACATGACCGAGACGGCTCTCGGCAATAACCAACAGCGGGATCCGGATACCCATGTTGGCTCCACATGCTCCTCGATGATCTCATCGGATGAACCACAATGTCGAGGATTCAAACAATCCCGTATACAATTCCCTTTGTCAATCGGTATGTTACTTGCTCGAGATTCGATCGCCGGTATCCCAATACCTCTTTCAATCTGCTACCGCAAGTCACTTTACTCAGAATGTAATGCATGATCCCGTGACCGACACTTGGTCACTTTGAGCTCATTATGATGATGCACTACCGAAAGTGGGCCCAAGTGATACCTCTCCGTAATACGGAGTGACAAATCCCGCCTCGATCCGTGTCAACCCAATGTACACTTTCGAGATACCTGTAGTGCACCTTTATAGTCACCCGCCACGTTGTGACGTTTGGTACACCCAAAGCACTCGTACGGTATCCGGGAGTTACACGATCTCATGGTCTAAGGAAGAGATACTTGACATTGGAAAAGCTCTAGCAAAACGAACTACACGATCTTGCACTATGCTTAGGATTGGGTCTTGTCCATCACATCATTCTCCTAATGATGTGATCCCGTTATCAATGACATCCAATGTCCATAGACGTAAACCATGACTATCTATTGATCAACGAGCTAGTCAACTAGAGGCTCACTAGGGACATATTGTGGTCTATGTATTCACACGTGTATTACGATTTCCGGATAATACAATTATAGCATGAATAAAAGACAATTTCATGAACAAGGAAATATAATAATAATCCTTTTATTATTGCCTCTAGGGCATATTTCCAACAGTCTCCCACTTGCACTAGAGTCAATAATCTAGTTACATTGTGATGAATCGAACACCCATAGAGTTCTGGCGTTGATCATGTTTTGTTCGCGGAAGAGGTTTAGTCAACGGATCTGCGACATTCAGATCTGTATGCACTTTGCAAATTTCTATGTCTCCATCTTGAACATTTTCACGGATGGAGTTGAAGCGACGCTTGATGTGCTCGGTCTTCTTGTGAAACCTGGGCTCCTTGGCAAGTGCAATAGCTCCAGTGTTGTCAAAGAAGAGTTTGATCGGCCCCGACGCATTGGGTATGACTCCTAGGTCGGTGATGAACTCCTTCACCCAAATTGCTTCATGCGCTGCCTCCGAGGCTGCCATGTACTCCGCTTCACATGTAGATCCCGCCACGACGCTCGCTTGTACCGCATTCACCATCGCTCCACCATTCAACATATACACGTATCCGGGTTTGTCACTTAGAGTCATCCAGATCTGTGGTCGAAGCTAGCATCGACGTAACCCTTTATGACGAGCTCTTCGTCACTTCCATAAACGAGAAACATGTCCTTTGTCCTTTCGTGTACTTCAGGATATTCTTGACCACCGCCCAAAGGTTCCTTCCTACCAAACTTACGGCAAGGTTTACATCAGGTCTGGTACACAAAGCATGGCATACATAATAGATCCTATGGCTGAGGCATAGGGATGACGCTCATCTCTTCTTTATCTTTTGCCGTGGTGGGGCATTGAGCTGAGATCAATCTCACACCTTGCAAAGATGTGCAAGAAACCTTTCTTGGACTGATCCATTTTGAACTTCTTCAAAATCTTATCAAGGTATGTGCTTTGTGAAAGACCTATGAGGCGCCTCGATCTATCTCTATAGATCTTGATGCCTAATATATAAGCAGCTTCTCCAAGGTCCTTCATTGAAAAACTTTTATTCAAGTAGGCCTTAATGCTGTCCAAGAGTTCTATATCATTTCCCATCAAAAGTATGTCATCTACATATAATATGAGAAATGCTACGTAGCTCCCACTCACTTTCTTGTAAATGCAGGCTTCTCCATAAGTCTCAAGATAAACCCAAACGCTTTGATCATCTCATCAAAGTTAATGTTCCAACTCCGAGATGCTTGCACCAGCCCATAAATGGATCGCTGGAGCTTGCATACTTTGTTAGCATTCTTAGGATCGACAAAACCTTCTCGGTTGCATCATATACAGCTTCTTCCTTAAGATAACCGCTATGAACGCTTGTTTTGACGCCCATCTCGCCATATCTCATAATCATAGTATGCGGCAATTGCTAACATGATTCGGACGGACTTAAGCTTCGCCACGGAGAGAAAGTCTCATCGTAGTCAATCCCTTGAACTTGCCGACAACCCTTAGCGACAAGTCGAGCTTTATAGATGGTGACATTACCATCCGCGTCCGCCTTCTTCTTAAAGATCCATTTATTTTCTATCGCTGCCGATCATCGGGCAAGTCTCACAAAGTCCATACTTTGTTTTCATACATGGATCCTATCTCGGATTGCATGGCTTCGAGCCATTTGTTGGAATCTGGGCCCGCCATCGCTTCTTCATAGTTCGAAGGTTCACCGTTGTCTAACAACATGATTTCTAGGACAGGGTTGCTGTACCACTCCGGTGCGGAACGTGTCCTAGTAGACCTACGAAGTTCAGTAGCAACTTGATTCGAAGTACGTTGATCATCATCATTAATTTCCTCTTCAGTTGGTGTAGGCATCACAGGAACATTTTCCTGAGCTGCACTACTATCCTGCTCAAGAGGTAGTACTTCATCGAAGTTCTACTTTCCTCCCACTTACTTCTTTCGAGAGAAACTCTTTTGCGTAAAGGATCCGCTCTTGGCAACAAAGATCTTGCCCTCGGATCTTAAGTAGAAGGTATACCCAATGGTTTCCTTTAGGGTATCCTATGAAGACGCATTTTCCGACCGGGTTTGAGCTTTTCAGGTTGAAGTTTCTTGACATAAGCATCGTGATCCCCAAACTTTTAGAAACGACAGCTTAGGTTTCTTCCCAAACCATAATTCATAATGTGTCGCCTCAACGGATTTAGATGGTGCCCTATTTAAAGTGAATGTAGCTGTCTCTAGAGCGTATCCCCAAAATGATAGCGGTAAATCTGTAAGAGACATCATAGATCGCACCATATCCAATACAAAGGCGACACGACGTTCGGACACACCGCTACGCTGAGGTGTTCCAGCGGCGTGAGTTGTGAAACGATTCCACATTTCCTCAAGTGTGTACCAAATTCGTGACTTAAATATTCTCCTCCACGATCCGATCAGAAGAACTTTATTTTTCGCTCACGTTGATTCTCTACCTCATTCTGAAATTCCTTGAACTTTTGAAAGGTCTCAGACTTGTGTTTCATCAAGTAGACATACCCATATCTACTCAAGTCATCATGAGAGTGAGAACATAACGATATCCTCCATGAGCCTCAATGCTCATTGGACCGCACACATCGGTATGTATGATTTCCAATAATTTGGTTGCTCGCCCATTGTTCCGAGAACGGAGTCTTGGTCATTTTGCCCATAAGGCATGGTTCGCATGTGTCAAATGATTCATGATCTAGAGACTCTAAAAGTCCATCGAATGGAGCTTCTTCATGCGCTTGACACCAATGTGACCAAGGCGGCAAAGTACACAAGTATGTGGGACTATCGTTATCAACTTTACATCTTTTGGTATTCACACTATGAACATGTGTAATATTACGCTCGAGATTCATTAAGAATAAACCATTGACCATCGGAGCATGACCATAAAACATGTCTCTCATATAAATAGAACAACCATTATTCTCGGATTTAAATGAGTAGCCATCTCGCATTAAACGAGATCCTCGATACAATGTTCATGCTCAAACTTGGCACTAAATAACAATTATTGAGGTTTAAAACTAATCCCGTAGGTAAATGTAGAGGTAGCGTGCAACGGCGATCACATCGACCTTTTGGAACCATTCCCGACGCACATCGTCACCTCGCCCTTTGCCGCCTCCGCTTATTCCGCAGCCTCGCTGTGAGTTACAAATATGAGCAACAAAGACCGTATCAAATACCTGTGAGTTACTACGAGTAATCGGTAAGGTACACATCAATTACATGTATATCAAATATACCTTTAGTGTTGCCGCCTTCTTGTCCGCTAAGTATTTGGGGCAGTTCCGCTTCAAAGGGTTCTTCCCTTTGCAATAAAAGCACTCTGTCTCGTGCTTGGGTCCATTCTTTGACTTCTTCCCAAGAACTTGTTTACGGGCGCGGCAACCTCCTTTTTGTCCTTCTTGAAGTTCTTCTTGCCCTTGCCCTTCTTGAACTTAGTGGTTTTATTGACCATCAACACTTGATGTTCTTTCTTGATTTCAACCTCTCACGACTTCAAAGATAGAGAATACTTCGGAATGGTCTTCACCATCCTCGTGATATTGTAGTTCATCACAAAGCTCTTGTAGCTTGGTGGGAGCGATCAAGGATTCTCACAATGACCGCCTCGTCCGGGAGGTTTATGTCCAAATTGGGACAGGCGGTTGTGCAACCTGCACATTTTGAGTATGTGTTCACCGACAGAACTGTTTTCCTCCATCTTACAACTATAGAACTTGTCGGAGACTTCATATCTCTTGACCCGGCATGAGCTTGGAAAACTAGTTTCAGCTTCTCGAACATCTCATATGCTCCGTGTTGCTCAAAACGCTTTTGGAGCCTCGGTTCTAAGCTGTAAAGCATGCCGCACTAAACGAGGGAGTAATCATCAGCACGAGACTGACAAGCATTCATAATGTCTTGGTTCTCTGGGATGGGTGCATCACCTAGCTGAGCTTCTAGGACATATAGTTTCTTGGCTGCTAGGAGGATGATCTCGTGTTCCGGACCCAAATCCGAATAGTTGCTGCCATCGCCTTTCAGCTTGGTTTTCTAGGAACGCGTTGAAGTTCATGTTGACATGAGCGTTGGCCATTTGATCTACAAGATATATTTGCAAAGGTTTTAGACTAAGTTCATGATAATAAAGTTCATCTAATCAAATTATTTTAATGAACTCCCACTCAGATTAGACATCCCTCTAGTCATCTAAGTGTTACACGATCCGAGTCGACTAGGCCGTGGTCCCACCATCACGTGAGACGGACTAGTCATCATCGGTGAACATCTCCATGTTGATCGTATCTTCCATACGACTCGTGTTCGACCTTTCGGTCTCCGTGTTCGAGGCCATGTCCGTACATGCTAGGCTCGCTGGTTAACCCTAAGTGTTTTGCATGTGTAAAACTGTCTTACACCCGCTGTATGTGAACGTAAGGATCTATCACACCGATCATCACGTGGTGCTTCAAACGCATTTAACTTTAGCAACGGCGCACGCTTAGGGAGAACACTTCTTGATATTGTTGTAAGGATCATCTTATTTACTACCGTCGCTCTAAGTAAACAAGATGCATAAACATAATAAACATCACATGCAATTATATAGTAGTGACATGATATGGCCAATATCATATAGCTCCATTGATCTCCATCTTCGGGCTCCATGATCATCTTGTCACCGGCATGACACCATGATCTCCATCATCATGATCTCCATCATCGTGTCTTCATGAAGTTGTCACGCCTAACGACTACTTCTACTTCTATGGCTAACGCGTTTAGCAATAAAGTAAAGTAATTTACATGGCGCTCTTCAATGACACGCAGGTCATACAAAAATAAAGACAACTCCTATGGCTCCCGCCGTTGTCATACTCATCAACATGCAAGTCGTGATTCCTATTACAAGAACATGATCTCATACATCACAATATGTCATTCATCATTCATCACAACTTCTGGCCATATCACATCACATGACAATTGCTGCAAAAACAAGTTAGACGCCCTCTAATTGTTGTTGCAACTTTACGTGGCTGCAATTGGGTTCTAGCAAGAACGTTTTCTTACCTACAAATAACCACAACGTGATTATGTCAACTTCTATTTACCCTTCATAAGGACCCTTTTCATCGAATCCACTCCAACTAAAGTGGGAGAGACAGACACCCGCCAGCCACCTTATGCAACTAGTGCATGTTAGTCGGTGGAACCGGTCTCACGTAAGCGTACGTGTAAGGTTGGTCCGAGCCGCTTCATCCCACAATACCGCTGAAGCAAGATAAGACTAGTAGCGGCAAGCAAGTTGACAAGATCTACGCCCACAACAAAATTGTGTTCTACTCGCAATAGAGAACTACGATAGACCTAGCTCATGATGCCACCGTTGGGGAACGCTGCAGAAAATTAAAATTTTTCCCACGGTTTCACCAAGATCCATCTATGAGTTCATCTAAGCAACGAGTCATGGGAGAGAGATTGCATCTACATACCACTTGTAGATCGCGTAAGGAAGCTGCTCACTAGAACGTGGATGATGGAGTCGCATCGCCGTGATCCAAATCACCGATGACCGAGTGCCGAACGGACGGCACCTCCGCTGCTCAACACACGACGGGACGGGAGACGTCTCCTCCTTCTTGATCCAGCAAGGGGGAAGGAGAGGTTGATGATAATGGCTCCAAGAAGAAAGACAACGGGCGTGGTGGTGGTGGAGCAGAAGACTCGGCAGGCTTCGCCAAGCACGTGACGGAGGAGGAAGAGGTGTAGCAGGGGGAGGGAGGCGCCGGAGTTTCAGGGTGCGGCTGCCACCTCCCCCCCTCCCTTTATGTAGGCCCCAAGGGGGGGGGCGTCGGCCCTTGGGGATCCCATCTCCCAAGGGGGGCGGTGGCCAAGGGGGGTGGAGTGGCCCCCAAGGCAAGTGGGGCGCCCCCCCCCACCCTAGGGTTTCAACCCTAGGCGCAGTGGTGGGCTATAGCGCACCAGCCCACTATGGGCTGGTTCCTCCCCACTTCAGCCCATGGGGCCTCCGGGATGGGTGGCCCCACCCGGTGGACCTCAGACCCTTCCGGTGGTCCCGCCACAATACCGGTGACCTCAAACTTTCCCGATGGTCAAACAATACTTCCTATATATAATTCTTTACCTCCGACCATTCCGAACTCCTCGTGACGTCCGGGATCTCATCCGGACTCCAAACAACATTCGGTTTACTGCATACTCATATTCATACAACCCTAAAGGCCACCAACCTTATGTGTAGACCCTACGGGTTCGGAGACACGTAGACATGACCGAGACGGCTCTCGGGCAATAACCAACAGCGGATCTGGATACCCATGTTGGCTTCTACATGCTCCTCGATGATCTCATCGGATGAACCACGATGTCGAGGATTCAAACAATCCCGTGATACAATTCCCTTTGTCAATCGGTATGTTACTTGCCCGAGATTCGATCGCTTTATCCCAATACCTCGCTCAATCTCGTTACCGCAAGTCACTTTACTCGCATCAGTAATGCATGATCCCGTGACTGACACTTGGTCACTTTGAGCTCATTATGATGATGCACTACCGAAAGTGGGCCTGTGATACCTCTCCGTAACACGGAGTGACAAATCCAGTCTCGATCCGTGGTCAACCCAATGACACTTTCGTAGATACTTGTAGTGCACCTTTATAGTCACCCAGCCACGCCAGGACGCTTTGGTACACCCAAAGCACTCGTGACGGTATCCGGGAGTTACACGATCTCATGGTCTAAGGAAGAGATACTTGACATTGGAAAAGCTCTAGCAAAACGAACTACACGATCTTGTGCTATGCTTAGGATTGTCTTGTCCATCACATCATTCTCCTAATGATGTGATCCCGTTATCAATGACATCCAATGTCCATAGACAGAAACCATGACTATCTATTGATCAACGAGCTAGTCAACTAGAGGCTCACTAGGGACATATTGTGGTCTATGTATTCACACGTGTATTACGATTTCCGGATAATACAATTATAGCATGAATAAAAGACAATTATCATGAACAAGGAAATATAATAATAATCCTTTTATTATTGACTCTAGGGCATATTTCCAACACACTAATCTCCGCATTTTCTTCTTGATTCGATCTCACGGTGCTGCCGGCGCTCGGTCCCGAGCCGACACGGCGCGGCTCCATCCACGGCAGCATCGCCGGCCACTTCCTCCATGGCGTCGCTCCCTCGGCGGCGACGTCCACATCAGTAGGAGCTACTGCTGCTTTAGCTCTCGCTCGCGCTGCTGCTCTGCTCTTTCTCTCAGTCCCCTGTCTGGTCTTCTCTTGCTATTGCTATTGCTCGCGCTGCTGCTCTCGCTCTTGCTCTTGCTCTTGCTTGCGATGCTGCTCTGTTTGTCTATGTACTCACACATGTATTATGTTTCCGGTTAATACAATTCTAGCATGAATAATAAACATTTATCATGAAATAAGGAAATAAATAATAACTTTATTATTTCCTCTAGGGCATATTTCATTCACCAGCACCAAACCCTCACAAATGTCTTTGTTCAAAGCTTTACATTCCTGCCTAGAAATAATCCTCCTGAAGTGAGCTTTGATTTATATGTTGAAAACCACCAAATACCACTTACTGAATTTTGTGATATATGCATGATCCCGTCTGATGGGAGCTTGGCTGAGCCTAGGCCTTCTGAGTTTGGGGATTTCTGCCGCACTTTGATAGTGGGTGATGAGAGAAGAGTGTCATCCATCACTGCCGGTGGCTTACGTTTTCCAGCTATTCGTTACTTTGCACTCTTCATTACCAAATGCTTGCTTGCTAGGGAGAAGGTGGGTGCACTTAGTTCACCAGACCTTATTGTTTTACGTCGTTCAATAGAGGGCTACAACCGTTATAGCTTGGCAGCCATTGTGGCTCGTCGCCTCCATCTTAATAAATCTCAAGGGAAAATACATGGTGGGATTTTTGCCACTCGTTTGGCGGCTCACTTTGAGGTTGCGATACTCCCCCATGATGTCCCTCTTACCACAGTTTACCTAGACCGTGCAAATGGACCACCATCACTTTCTTGCACATGATCGTTCTGATATTGCCATTCCTTATAACTTGGTCTAAAAAGAAAATCCAAAAAGATTTCCTTGTTTCTTCTTTTGCTTGTTGGGAGCTTTCCCGTGTAAATAGTTTTTCTCGTTTTTCTTTTTATTTTCTTATTGAAGAAAACCAAAAACTCCAAAAATATTTTAGTGTGTTTCTCTGAATTTCTTTTCTTTTTATTTGAGTTGTACCGAGGAGAAGACCACGATGAAAATGTTGAGTGTCTCTCATATGAATAACTGTTGAACTAATAACGAGCCCATTTTACCTTGTCTTCTCCTGTTGAATAAAATGTTTGCAGATTCCAGCTTAGTCCATGGCACTCTTGCACTACTATTATTTTCATATCATTCGGTCGTGCAAGTGAAAGGCAATAATGATTTATATTCGATTTAACCGGTCGTGGCAAAGAGAAAATGGTATGAACTCGACTTGTTCCGTTTGTGTAAATATGTTTAACCTAGTATCCATGCTTCTGCCCATTATGATTAAACATGTTTGCAATGACCATTAGAGATTATAGTTTCTCATGCCATGCATAAGTAGCTGGGAGTTTATAATGATTTATCTTGGATATCAACATAGCGTTAAAATGATTGTGATGTAGTATGATGATATGGTATCCTCCTCCGAATGTTCGAGTGGCTTGACTTGGTACATGTTCATGCATGTAGTTGAATCAAAACCAACGTAGCCTCTATAATGTTTATGCTCATGGTGTTCATATCCTACTCATGCTAGTGTCCTATGTTACTTATGCATAATGTCCGGTCATGATCGTTGTTGCTCTCTAGTTGGCCGCTTCCCAATCGTAATTGCTAGTCTTCGCCTGTACTAAGTGGGAATTCTTCTTGTACATCAAAACCTTGAACCCAAAGTTATTCCAAATGAGTCCACCATACCTACCTATATACAATATTACCCTGCCATCCTAAGTAAATTTGCATGTGCCACCTCTGAAAACTTCTAAAAATTATCCGTTTTGTGTGCCTAGATCGTTCAAGGAACGACAGGAGGTGGTCGATATCTTCCGTGCTAAGCATGTCATCCTTAGGTCGAGTGCTTGTTCACTCGCCATCGCACGAGGAAATGGGCGGTATTAGGGATGCCCAGTCCCAAATTGCAAATATGAACAAGAATTCATTTCTGAAATAATCAAACAAAAACTCCCAATGGAGTCAAAACCTTTACTTTCCGCTTGGGGACCGCCACTAGTGTGCTTAGCATGGAAGATATTGATAACTGATGGTCGTGAAGTGAATGAGAAGGGGGCATGTCTCAAAATTATCAATTATCTATGTTTTAAAACTGAGCTCTAGCACCTCTGCAAATCACTGCATCCCTCTGCGAAGGGACTTCCTATTTACTTTTATGTTGTGTCACCACCTACTAAAAAAAAGCGCCAGAAACTGAGTAGAGCATAGCTGTCATGATTTATGCATTGTGTATAGCTAATGTTTGGTGCATCATGACTGGATCTTTTCTACCATGAATTACAATGTTTAGTCTCTGCTTGAACTTTGGAGGTGCTCTGCATTTATGTTTTGCGGTCTCACAAAGGGCTAGCAAGATACCATTATTGTCATATTATATCATGGTTGTTTTGACAACATGTTGCTGTTTGAGACATCTTATTATCGCTAGCTAGCTGATTATGTCATTGATATGAGTTATTCTAATATTTAAGAGTTATTGTCGACATGGTTAGTTATAATGTTGGCTGAAAACCTGGGTGCTGTTTATGGTTATTTATGCAAACAAGAGCAAAAGAGTTCGTAAAAGTTTTTCTTTCTAAATTTCAGTTTATCAACTGAATAGCTTGAGGACAAGCAAAGGTTTAAGCTTGGGGGAGTTGATATGTCTCCAACGTATCTACTTTTCTCATGCTTTTCCTCTTGTTTGGACTCCAATTTGCATGATTTGAACGAAACTAACCCCGGACAGACGCTGTTTTCAGCAGAACAACCATGGTGTTGTTTTTATGAAGAAATAAAAGTTCTCGGAATGGAACGAAACTTCATGAGGAATTTTTATATAATAAATAAGAATTTCTGGAGCCAAGAGCTACCAGAGAGGGGCGGTGGGCACAACCCACCAGGGCGCGCCCCCTCTCCTGGTGCGCCCAGACCTCAACCCTAACACTATAAATTCCGATTTTCGGAGAAAAAATCAGGAAGATAGAATTATCATGATCCACAAGACGGAGCCGCCGCCAATCCCTGTTCTTCCTCGAGAGGGCAAATTTGGAGTCCGTTTGGGGCTCCGGAGAGGGGGATCTTCATTCTTTGTCATCACCAACCAATCTCCATCGGCAATTCCATGATGCTCCCCACCGAGAGTGATTAATTCCTTCGTAGGCTCGCTGGTCGGTTAGGATTTGGATGAGATTCATCATGTAATCGAGTTAGTTTTGTTAGGGCCCGATCCCTAGTATCCACTATGTTCTTAGATTGATGTTGCTATGACTTCGCTATGCTTAATGCTTGTAACTTTGGGCCCGGGTGCCATGAACTCAGATCTGAACCGTTTATGAATTCATCATTATATCCATGTTTTAGATCCGATCTTGCAAGTTATAGTCACCTACTATGTGTTATGATCCGCAACCTCGAGTGACAACAACCGGCCCACTCTGGTGATGACCGTAGTTTGAGGAGTTCATGTATTCACTATGTCTCAATACATTGTTCCGGCCTCTATTAAAAGGAGGCCTTAATATCCCTTTAGTTTCCATTATGGACCCTACCGCCACGGGAGGGTAGGACAAAAGATGTCATGCAAGTTCTTCTAATAAAGCACGTATGACTATTTACGGAATACATGCCTACATTATATCGATGAACTGGTGCTAGTGCCGTATCGCCTAGGTTATAATCGCTACATGATGAATATCATCCAACAAGTCACCGATCCAATGCCTACAAATTTATCCTATATTGATCTTGTCATGCTACTATTGCTATCATCACTGTTACACTTGCTACAAAATTACTGCTATCATCACATCATATCGTTGCTAATGTCACTACTATCTAAACTATCAAACTACTTTTACATCGATCACTTTTGTCAGCAGATAATTAATCTCCGTGTGTGGTCGAATTGACAACTCAACTGCTAATACCTTCAAATATTCTTTGGCTCCCCTTGTGTCGAATCTATAAATTTGGATTAAATACTTTACCCGTGAAAACTGTTGTGATCCCCTATACTTGTGTGTCACCAGGCGCGCCCTGGTGGGTTGTGCCCACCCAGTTGCCCCCTCTGGTGGGTCTTGGCTCCAGAAATTATCTTTATTGATATAAAAATTCCTCGTAATGTTTCGTTCCATTCTGAGAACTTTTATTTCTGCACAAAAACAACACCATGGTAGTTCTGCTGAAAACAGCGTCAGTCCGGGGTTAGTTTCATTCAAATCATGAAAATTAGAGTTCAAAACAAGAGGAAAGGCGTTAGGGAAAATAGTTACATTGGAGACGTATCAACTTCCCCAAGCTTCAACCTTTGCTTGTCCTCAAGCAATTCAGTTGATAAACTGAAAGTGAAAAAGAAAAACTTTTACGAACTCTTTTTCTCTTGTTTCAATAAATAAGCTTAAACAACACCCAGGTTTCAGCCAACATTATGAGTAACCATGCCGACAATAACTCTTAAAAATTATATTAATTCATATCAATGACATAATCAACTAACGAGCAATAATAAGATATCTCAAACGGCAACACGTTATCAAAATAACCATGATATAATATGACAATAGTGGTATCTCGCTAGCCCTTTCTAAGACCGCAAAAAATAAATGCAGAGCACCTCCAAAGTTCAAGCAACGACTAAACATTGTAATTCATGATAGAAAAGATTTGGTCATGATGCACCCAACATTAGCTACACACAATGCATAAGCATGACAATAGTGCTATCAGGTTCTGGCGCTTATTTTAGAGGGTGATGACACAACATAAAAGTAAATAGATAGTCCCTTCACAGAGGGAAGCAGTGATTTGCAGAGGTGCCAGAGCTAAAGTTTTTAAACAGAGATAAATGATTTTTTGAGACATGCGCCCTTCTCATTTACTTCACGACCATCAGTTATCAATATTTTCCATGCTAAGCATGCTAGTGGCGGTTCCCAAGCGATAAAGGTAAAGGTTTTGACTCCATTGGGAGTTTTTGTTTGATTATTTGTAAGCTTTTTTCTGCTTTGCGCTTTGGGATTGGGCATCCCTATTACCGCCTTTTTCGTATGTATGACGCAGTGAATAAACACTGACCTGAGAATAATCCGCTTAGCATGGAAGATACCGACCACCTCCCTCGCTGCTCCATGAACAATCCTGGCACACAAAAAGGATATTTATTAGACGTTTTTATAGGTGGCACATGCAAATTTACTTAGGACGGCAGGGTAATACCGCATATAGGTAGGTATCACTACAAAAAATACACTTCCGTGATGATACATGTTTGTCACAAGAGGGTCGCGTTTTACGTCATGCATGTACATCCTTGACAGCATTTTATGACGTAATCAAGATGGTCATACCTGTGGTGTCGAGAAGTGTTCCATGACATTACCAAAATTATCATCACGGAAGTGTCCACTTCCATGACGATAAATCACGCGCCATAGAAGTGCTTTCGTCAAGGGTGACCGACACGTGGCATCCACCATAACGAAAACGCCGTTAAGCTATCGGGTCGGGTTTTGGATCCGATAACCTGTTAACAGCTACCAATGGGGATTTTCCACGGTAAAATTAGCATTGGCTGGAGGAAACACGGTTCCGCCATCGCTGGGACAGATGTCATCCACTCATTGGACGAAGGCGCCTATGATACGCCGACACGTGGCACGGCCCAACAGAGGCCCATTCCTGTGAAAAGGCCGGCCCGTTTGACTTGGTCAAAAGGTGGCGGGCCGGTCCATGGAAAGCCTGTTAACGACATGTTTACATATAACCCATTTACAGCCCGCTAACCCAAGGCCTGTTACGCCCTATCCGAATTAGGCCCAGTAGCATCATCTGGGCCATCCAATATGATTCCAGCCCATTTTCACTTCTGGCGCATGTATGGCCCATGACGCATATGAGGCCCTATGTATCTCTTGGCCTATTAACGGCCCGTGGTGAAACTGGCCCGTAATGAACAGTGTATCACTTTACACCCATTAACGGCCCGTGGAGAAACTAGCCCGTAATGAACAGTGTATTATTTTATACCCGTTATTCCGTTGGGCCGTTTCCATCCCATGTTATCTTTTGGCCTTCTCAGAGCCCATTTATTCCTGGGCTCATTTCCAGCATTCGTTTACTTACGGCCCGTTATCGCTATTTTCTACTTAGGGCCAAATTCATCCCGTGGTTACAGCCAGCCCGCTTGTCGTCCGTTAATACGCTAATGCTTTTTATAGCGCCATCAACACGGCCTATTAACGATGGCCCATTATGGTCGGCCCATGAACGGACGATTCCAACTTCTAGCCCGCTTACGGTCATAATGCGTCTGTTTGGCCCATGTTTGGCCAATCAATCATACGACCCGTATAAGGCCCATTGATGATAATGGCCCGCAGAAAAGCCCATTGTTTCTACGGCTCGTAGAAGGCCCATTTTTGTACGGCACATAGAAGGCCCATCGCTTTCACGGCCAAGAGGAGGCCCGGTGTCACTATAGTAAATATTAGCCCATGGTTATTGTGGCCTAGTTTTAAAAATAGGTTATTGCAGCCACTAGCAAACCGCAAAAAAGAACTGCAATGACTACAAGCAAACAAATAAACAAGACAACAAGGAAACAAATAAGCAAGCAACTAACGCTAGGCTATCACGGCTATTACATATATTACATCCATCGGGCATCAAAGTTCGCCACCAAAGGCAAATATAGGGAACAAAGCAGCATATCATATACACCGGTTGTCAAAGTTGGCGACCAGCGCAAATAAACGCCAAGAAGAAACAAATCCAGAATCAAACCACTTCGTAAGATCTCAAGAAACAATATCTCGGGGACCCATAATGTCGGCAAGATGCTTAGTAAGCTTATTAACTTTCTTGTTTGGCGCTAAATCCTCTAGCGCTTGTCATGCACCGTAAAAATATGCATCCGAATTCGCAGGGACTTCCTCGCCCTTCACTTCCTCGTCAAAGACATCTCGATCGATGTCTTTCAACTTGAAGTTGAGACTTAAGAAGACGAACTGATTCAGCAATGAAGTTTGAAGAGCTTGTGCCAGCAGTAGTGGCCAAGAATCCTAACACTACATCAAGACATGACTTTTGGGTTCCTTCACTATCGTCAAGATAGTTTTTATCAGCTTTCTTGGAGACCAACAGGGATGTCTCACTATCTTGAACCTTATCTGCATTACTTCCTTTACCATTGGATAACGCGGTACTATTCTCCAATATTTTGTCCGCATTCTAAAAGAGAAACAAGCAGACACATCACATGTTTACTATGTTGTATAAGAAACTCATTTTGGTAAATGAGTTCAAGAGTAAAGTGGACAAGATAACAAAGATGAAACAAACATATATCTATGTACCATGGTCACTTTATGGTCTATATCATTCTA
The DNA here is from genome assembly GCA_021605145.1 of Aegilops bicornis. NCBI lineage: Eukaryota > Viridiplantae > Streptophyta > Magnoliopsida > Poales > Poaceae > Aegilops > Aegilops bicornis. The sequence goes on along the minus strand of JAHIAL010000024.1, from coordinate 830,126 downwards.
GTTTTTGTTGCCAAATCAAGATATAGACACAGTTCAAATAATATTTGTTCAAGACAAAGCAGAATAGACAAAATATAAGTGTGGGTAACTATAGAGCAATAACAACACTTGTAATGTGCATGACATGAGAACATAACTGTTTATTCAATTGAAATTGAAATCAACATAGAGCAGGTTACAACAGCAAACCGCTTAAATAAACAGGTTTAAAACATACCGTTGCACCATTGGAGTTTCAATTCCATCCTTCAAATTTGAAAATAGTTGGTATGAGTAAATACAAAGAACGCAACAAAGAAAGGAGTATGAACCATAGCTACGTAACCTGACACGAGAACAAATCTTCTTCTCCTTGCTGCGTTGAGTTGGGATTCGGAGTGGTGGTCCTTGTGCTTTGGGCAATCGCAGTTCCCTTTACTAACTGCTCGTGTTTGGGTGCTCTGTGGTGGAGACGGTGTTGTGTCAATCGAACTGGGTTACTATCTGTCGGGTTGGGGTTAGAAGGTGTAGCTGGTTCTTCCGTCCAACCGGGTAGGGGTACAATCATGAGTATGGGTTATGTGTGGTGGATCTGGTCCTTGGGCAAGTACAACCGTGGTTCTATCTGCATCAACCGGTAGCACTATCTTTTCAAGACCGTGTTGTTACTCCCTTTAGATAACGCCATCACACTCTCCAATTCAAATGGCTGATAAACAAGAAAAGTAATTGAAAGTATAGACATTGTATGATAGACAGTGCAATGGATAGTGGGGAATAAAAGAGGGCATGAAATAATTCATATTTATGTTGTCTAACCAAACAGGATAGCATGACACAATTTCACATATATGATGGCTAGCTAAACAGGATAGCATGACACAATTTCACATTATGATGGCTAACTAAAAAAGTTGGAAAGACATAGTTCAAAATATGAGACTATGTAAACAGGATGACATGACATAACTATATAATGTGTTTATTAAATAGGTTGGCATGCCATAATTCACATACATTCACGGATAGAATGCCATAATTCAAAATATGATGACTGTAAACACTAAGGTGATGAGATGATATAACTATATGATGTCTTTATTAAATGGGTTGCCATGCCATAATTCAGATAGATGATGTGTATGTACTATGTAAACATGATGGCTTGATATAATTCAAATATATGATTTATATTTTAAGCAAGTAAGCAGATGGCAATCCATATATGATGTAAAAACTAATCAATGCAAGACAACATGCATGACATGGGTAATATAACCCTGCCAAGTTTGAGAATAGACCTCGTGGGGGAAATAGGACTGGTCATCGCCTCAATCCTCCTCCGAGGAGCTCTCTCAGAATCAAAGAAGATGTCTGCTTCAGCAGTAGCATTGTCCGCCTGAATACCTTGTTTTCACTCCAGATACTTCCATCGCCGCTTTAAATGGCTGATGCACAGGAAGAGTAGTTGAATATACAAATATTGTCGCATAAAATGTAACACTTAAAACAAAAAAATGATAGCATGATATAATTCACATACATGATGATTGGCCAAACATCATGGCATTGCATAATTCACATATATAATGCCTTTGCAACAAGATAACATTGTATAATTCACATATATAATGTCTTGCAACAAGATGGCAATGCATAATTCACATATATGGTAATTAGACACTAAATAGGTGGCATTCACACAAAGCATGTCTAAACTAATCAAATGACATAGCAACGCGAGACACCATATGCACGATATGAGAAACATAACCCTGCCAAGTTAGAGCATACACCTTGGGGGGGGATAGGACAGGTCATCTGTCTCTGAATCCTCCTCTGAGGAGCTATCCGTAACCAGGGAGATATGCGCCGTCACGATAGCATAGTCTGCTCAAGACCTTGTTTTCACCTGCAATTTGCCATCACCGTGTCAAATGGCTGATGCACATGAACAGTAGTTGAATGTACTAACATTGTTGAAAAATGTAATATGTAACGCAAAAAAAGGATGGCCTGATATAATTTACATATAAGATGACTGGCTAAGCAGGATGGCATTGCAAAATTCACATATATGATGCCTGGCTAAACAAGATGGCGTTGCATAATTCACATAGACGATGAATAAACTAAACAAATGACATTCACACAAAGGATGTCTAAACTAAGCAGATGACATATTTGATGTATAAAGTAAGCGATGCAAGACACCATATGCATGATATAACCAACATCAGCATGCCAAGTTAGAGCGAAGACCTCGTATGCGTAAATAGGAGTTGTCTTCTCCTTCCTAATCCCCTCGTAATGTATATCTTCCTCTCGATTACAATCCAAATGCATGGAGGGGGGCTGCCTTTGCGCCTACCATGGAGCGTATCGCCTCGCATGAAAATTTATTGCCACGCAATGCTCGTCTCTTTTGCTCTACATGTTCAGTTCCATTGTTTACAATAACTGTCATGCATATGAATAAAACATAGTGAGATTATGTAAGGAGTGCATGCAGAAATCCAGAGTGATGGTAGGAACCTGTGGATAGACCCAACACCAATAATAGCAGGCAGATAATGGCTTCAGTTAAATAATACAGATAATGGCTTCTTTACTGTTTGTTTCCCACCCAACATGAAACTCATAGTAGACACCGGAGATTAACCACATAGTAGATAGATACTATTGATATGTACCGCACAACCGAGTGATTCACGTATTTTTGGAGTACCGGGGAGTTACGGGAATTCACCGGGAGAAGTATTGGGCCTTATTGGGCCATACGGGAATAGAGGAGAGAGGCCAAAAGGAAGGAGGCGACTTCTCCTGGTCCGAATTGGACAAGGGTGCAGCCCCTTTCCTTCTCCCTCCCCTCTTTCCTTCTCTCCTACTCCAGAAAGGAAAGGGGAATCCTACTAGGACTTGGGAGTCCTATTAGGACTCCCCACACTTGGCGCGCCCCCCTCTAGGGCCGGCCTCTCCCTTCCTCCTTTATATACGGGGCAAGGGGGCACCTCTAGACACAACAATTGATCTCTTAATCTCTTAGCCGCGTGCGGTGCCCCCCTCCACCATAATCCGCCTCGATCATATCGTAGCAGTGCTTAGGCGTAGCCTCGCATCAAGATGCATCATCATCACCGTCATCACGCCGTTGCCGGGCGAAACTCTCCTCAAGCTCGCTGGATCGGAGTTCGTGGGACGTCATCGAGATGAACATGTGCTGAACTCGGAGGTGCCGTGCATTCGGTACTTGGATCGGTCGGATCGTGAAGACATACGACTACATCAACCGCGTTGTCATAACACTTCCGCTTTCGGTCTATGAGGCTACGTGGACACACTCTCCCCTCTCGTTGCTATGCATCACCATGATCCTGCGTGTGCGTAGGCATTTTTTGAAATTAGTACATTTACCAACAGTGGCATCCGAGCCAGGTTTTATGTGTAGATGTTATATGCATGAGTAGAACAAAAGTGAGTTGTGGGCGATACAAGTGATACTGCTTACCAGCATGCCATACTTTGGTTCGGCGGTATTGTTGGATGAAGCGGCCCGGACCGACATTACGTGTAACACCCCAAAATTTTTAACCTTGTTTTGTTAATTAAAATTTGGCGAGGAAATTAAAACTTTTATTTTCTGGGCTCTCTTTGGTTTTTTTAAAACTTTTCCTTCCTTTTTATCATGGAGTTATTTCCTTCAGTGAAAACTTTCCAATTATACTTGGACTTGTTTATCCTCTCAAGAAAAATCTTTTCTTTTCATCAGAGGAATTAATTATATAATAATCTCCATAATCTTTATTTTCTTGAAAAAATGGTTTCCCATGGTTTTATGGTCCTTTTTGTACTGCAACCCTTTTATAAATTCTTTCAAAAATTACACCAAAAATTGGGGATGTTCTGTGATGTCACCAAACCACTTTTATGCAAAAAGGTATTTCATTCCTTGGATATTTTGAGCTCTGCATCATATTTTTCAAATCTGGTCCAGTGCGCAGTTTTACACTACAACCCATTTAAATATTCCTTTCTGGCTTCCACCAAAATTATGGGTTGTTGGTAGCAGCCTATGATTCAATTTTATGCAAAAACCTAGTGATGTTATTTGAAAATTTTGAGTGAATCAACCTCATCTTCATTCTGGTCCAACATGATGGTTTGTACAGCATCCATATTCTTGCTTGCTCTTTGGCCCTTGATTCTTTCCCCTGCTTGTAGACCACCCTACTAAACCCCAAAGTCCAGGAGCATGCACCCATTGGATCATTTTTGGTTCAAGAAGTGATGCCATTTGTCTCCTGTCCAGAATTGAGTTTTTGCAAAACTTGCACTAACTAGTTTCTGTATTTGGCCACCTAACCTCACCACCCTTTTATTCACCTAATGAGACCACTATCTGGAGTTTTTGACCCCTCCAAGACCTGCCTAGATGCCTCTGGCATTTTTTTGAAACACCCTGTGGGCATGAACAGATTTGGCATGATTGTAAGTTTGTGTTGTGAACTTTCCCATCTGTCCAAACCAAGTTGTCAAGTAGCCTGCTAACGGTCTCTAGCCCAGGCATGTGCATTTGCATTAGCTCTCTAGCAGTTTTTGCCATCCTGGCATTTCGTCAAACAATGCAGCTGCAAGCCCGAGCCTTGGCGAGCAGAGCACGTTTTGCACGCCCTCGCGCGAAACCAGCGCTACCGGATAAGCTTCCCCGAGCTAATCCTGATCCTTTCCCTCTCGCCGCGTCACGCCAAAGGCCCCGACCGCCACCTCGCCCCAGGCAGCATTGCCAGCAAGCTCTTGGCGGCACGCCCTCGGCTGCATCCGCCACCGCCCTGGGCAGCACCGCCCAAACCACCACAAAGACGCCACCGCCTCCTTCGACAGTGGAGTGGTCGCCGTTAGCCCTGAGCTAGCTAGCCACCGCCACGCCGCCTCAAGCACAGGAGGCGGTTCACCGCCGTTTATCTCCGGCCACCTCGGACCGATCTAACTGTGCTATAAAGGAAGCCCCGAGCTCCTCCGAGCCCTGGGCAACCCCACACCGCCCTTCTCGTGCCCCTTAGTCGCCAATCGGCGAGGAGGTCGCCTTCAACCTCTCCCGGCCAACTAGGCCGCCGCCTCATCCCGGTCAGTTCTGACGCACCAAGACCTCCCCTGCCCTCCCAAACGCCACCATCCGACTCCACTTGAACCCACGGAGCTGCCTAGCCTCCCAGACACAGCTAGGAACCACCATAGCCGGAATCCCCAAATCCACCGAAGCCTCCCTCTCGCACAAGCTTCGGCCGCCGCGACTCCCTCCACCCCCGGCGACCCTACGACCACCGGGAGGACTGCCTAGGAGTGGCGGATCCATCCCTGCATTTGGATGCTCGCGAAGAACCGCCGTTCGTCGGCGACGATCGCCGGACGTCCCGCCTCTGCTCGGGCAGAGAAGAGGAGGGAGTGGGGACTAGTCAAACCTGACTAGTGGGCCCCCTGGACCCACTGTCAGTGACTCCCCGCGCGGTCCACGCTGGATAAGTGGAGGTGAAAAAGCTTAAGGACGTCTCCTCTGCGCGAAAGCATAATTCCGTTTGAACCGTTTTCCTTTTCTAATTTTATTAACAGCAGATTTTGACCAAATCTTTGACTGGCTATAACTTTTTAAATATAACTCCAAATAAATTGATTCTTTTTCCTACATCTCTCAAATTCTGTCTAGTTTATTTTAAGATTTATTTGAAAAAATTTCGAACAACTGTTTTGTGCTTTTTTGAAATTGTGTGTTAATTCCAATATTTTCAAAATAGGATTTTGGAGAGAGGCAGAAAACTTTCAAAAGGTTTGAGAGCACCCGACCTCTCCACACCTCAAGGCAAGCATTCTGAGCCTCGCATAATAATTTTGGTGTGTTAGTTGACGCATTTATAACACCACCTTATTTTCGGGAAACTTGTTATTTCATGTGACATGATCATTTGCATGGATGCATATCAGTGTTTTACTTGCTGTTGGAAATGAATATACTTGTGATGGTAATCATCCTCATGTGCCTTGCATGCATGCCGGAAAGGAATCCGGGTAAGCATCTGCCTTGGGTAGGCGTGAGCTTGTTGCGGGTCTCCATTGAGACGGTTATGTCCGGTATGGCATGGTAAGGTATAGTGAGCGGTGATTCTGTTGGTTAATATATATGTGTTATACATATCATACAGGGAATGCTTAAACCTCCTGAGTCGACCATAGATCGAGTCTTGTTCCAGTGACCCCCATACTTGTTTCGTACTACCACTTGTCCCTGCCATACGTGGGGTACGGTTCAGTAAGTTGTCAAACCCTTTCCTAGCACACACCGTACAGAGAGGCCGTGATGGAAGATACCGGAGGCATCCGTAGGCATGCCATCCGGACCCGGGGCATGGGTGTTTTGGTTGTAGCCGAAGGGTAGCTCTAGTTTGGCGCATGACGGTATAAATTTTGTGACCTCATGCTACGTCGGGGTTGTAGCCACCCGACTTAGAGTTTTGCTTGACAGGTGTCGTGGGTGATTCCAGACACCGGTGAGTTAAGCTGGTGTGTGCAAGTCAGGCATGTTTTTGACTAAAAGACCGTAGACGAAATTAGTCCCGATGGACTAAAGAAATACGTTACTCGTGGGTAAAGATTACACCCTCTGCAGAGATATTAAACCTATTCGAATAGCCGTGTCCACGGTTAAGGACTACAGTCTGGGTCAGGTCAAGTGTCGGTCTTAGTGTCGGTCTTCGGAGGAGAAACTGCTAAACCAGAACATGGATGATGACTTGTGACTTGTGTTGATTATGATGATTATGATTATTTTTATCATGGACTAACTATTGCCGTTACTTGATTTATTGAGTATCCCTGGGACGGTTCTACCTCCTGGATATTCACTATGAATGTATTTGCTTCATAAGCCCTTTATGTGGTGTCGCTCAGACGCCCGACTGTGGCATTACTTGTTATCTATTTCCCGTATAAGACCTTTATGTGGTGTCGCTCAGACGCCCGACTGTGGCATTAGTTGTTATTTATTTCCCTTACAAGCCCTTTATGTGGTGTCGCTCAGACGTCCGACTGTGGCATTACTTGTTATTTATTTTCCCTATAAGCCCTTTATGTGGCGTCGCTCAGACGCCCGACTGAGGCATGCTTGTTATTTACCACCATTTCGAGACGTCGCTTCAGACATCTGAATGGTGCATTTTATTTCCTCCTCTGTCATTTCATATTATTGTTACATATAAATAACATGTTTGCATGCATCAGAGATTTTATTTTATGACTGACAATGTGATCATAGAATATTTCCGTGCATGATTATCATTTATATTATACCCGTGTTCAAAATGTTTGCGAGTACATTCAAAGTACTCACTGGCTTGTCCCTGGCTATTGTCTTGGCCAGATATCTTGCATGGAGAGGGCGGTGCGATGACCACCCCGGAACCTAAGCAACGGAGACCACAGCCTCGCGAAGATAGGAGTTATCTTGGTCAGCTGTTCCTGTGGGAAATGGAGTCCCATAGACACTGATGATCCACAAACCGCTTCCGCCATCAACCACTCGAAACCATTTGTTGTACTCCCAGGCCAGAATGGTCTTGTACTACATATATTTTGTAGTTTGCTTGGAGTTTCTGTATCAAGTTGGTGCCTCATCAGCTAACAGTAATCCTGGGGCTGGTGAGCACAACGGCCATTTTTTGGAAATTAATACCCGGAGAACCGGTTGCCACAGACTTGGTATCAGAGCCAGGCTGACCATTGGCTAATCCTATCTTAGCCGGATCAATAAACCTAGGTAAGCCAACCCACCAGACCTTAACCAAAAACCCAACCAAGCTTCTCATGCAAGATAACCACACAGTGACCCCGACACTTTTGGCAGTCGGTGACCAACCTATCAATCTAGCATGTCGATCACACGCTAGAGGCCGACACCTATATTGTCCCATTCGCAAGCGTGCGAAGGAAGACTCCGTCCCTTTTTTCTATAAAAAGGGCACGCTAGCCTCAACCCAGCACAGCACAGCCGCTACCCCAAACCGAGCCACAATGCCTGGTCATGAGACCACCGCAACCAACCTTGGAGGTTTTGTGACCATACTCGCAAACCTCACCCGCCGTGCCTTTGCATTAGAAGAGCCCCCAGAATATGTTGTGTACCAAGGGTCCATGAGCGGTGAGAGCCGTCAATTTCGGGCCACACGATGCACATCTATGGTAGGGGTCTGCCGCCGTAACGCCTTTACAAAGTTCACCGGAAGGACAACTTCCTTCGAGCCACAAGCCATCCAACTAGCTGCTCGAGAAGCTATAGTTCAACTCCGGCATTTGTCGCCCGGAGTTAACTGTCGCTCGTTCTACTACTACCCCAGCCATGACGGATATGGTAGACCACCCCAAGTTGCCAACTGAGATCACGAGACGGATCCTGCTTTATTGCATCTTGTGCGCTATGTAAGTATCGCTTAGAGGATTTGTTCGATCAAATCACCCTTGATCTGATCGCAGCTCGTGGGCTTAATGATCCACCGAGCCCCAACTAGAGGAGAAGATGAGCCCGACGCCGACATCCCAGTCGTGCTGTTCGGACAACCAATCGAGTCCTTGAGGTCCGCCCCAGCCATCGACCAAAATACCTACATAACCCCGAAGCCGTCGCCTTTTGGGAACACACTCCAGCGATTGTGGCCAACAATCCCGTGATGGTCATCATAGCTACCCGACCTGCAGTCCCTCAACCCTCCAGCTAATCCTCGACGGTGAGAACCGTGGAGAAACTCCGACGTCTGCAAGGCAAGCCCGCTTAGATATTAACGAGGTAGATCGAGTCACCCGAGCAAAGACCGAGTCTTAGTGGGTCCTCGCCTTTGTAAATCGCGTGGTGATCTGTATCGCCGTAGAATAAATGCTGTTTGCTCAGGCACCCTATTTTGTTATAGCCATGCATGAGTTTGTTGATGTGCGATTGCATTTTTAATCCCAAGCGTAGCTACCAAAGACCAACCTCGACAACGCGAAGTTTGTGCTATGAATAAAGCTTTTTGGTTTCAGCTAACAGGAATGATATTTTCAAAACAACACTTAACAAATCTCGAGGACGAGATTTTTCTTAAGGGGGGTAGTGTTGTAACACCCCAAAATTTTTAACCTTGTTTTGTTAATTAAAATTTTGCCAGGAAATTAAAACTTTTATTTTCTGGGCTCTCTTTTGTTTTTTTTAACTTTTCCTTCCTTTTTATCATGGAGTTATTTCCTTCAGTGAAAACTTTCCAATTATATTTGGACTTGTTTATCCTCTCAAGAAAAATCTTTTCTTTTCATCAGAGGAATTAATTATATAATAATCTCCATAATCTTTATTTTCTTGAAAAAATGGTTTCCCATGGTTTTATGGTCCTTTTTGTACTGCAACCCTTTTATAAATTCTTTCAAAAATTCCACCAAAAATTGGGGATGTTATGTGATGTCACCAAACCACTTTTATGCAAAAAGATATTTCATTCCTTGGATATTTTGAGCTCAGCATCATATTTTTCAAATCTGGTCCAGTGAGCAGTTTTACACTACAACCCATTTAAATATTCCTTTCTAGCTTCCACCAAAATTATGGGTTGTTGGTAGCAGCCTATGATTCAACTTTATGCAAAAACCTAGTGATGCTATTTGAAAATTTTGAGTGAATCAACCTCATCTTCATTCTGGTCCAACATGATGGTTTGTACAGCATCCATATTCTTGCTTGCTCTTTGGCCCTTGATTCTTTCCCCTGCTTGTAGACCACCCTACTAAACCCCTAAGTCCAGGAGCATGCACCCATTAGATCATTTTTGGTTCAGGAAGTGATGCCATTTGTCTCCTGTCCAGAATTGAGTTTTTGCAAAACTTGCACTAACTAGTTTCTGTATTGGCCACCTAACCTCACCACCCTTTTATTCACCTAATGAGACCACCATCTGGAGTTTTTGACCGCTCCAAGACCTGCCTAGATGCCTCTGGCATTTTTTCAAACACCCTGTGGGCATGAACAGATTTGGCATGATTGTAAGTTTGTGTTGTGAACTTTCCCATCTGTCCAAACCAAGTTGTCAAGTAGCCTGCTAACGGTCTCTAGCCCAGGCCTGTGGATTTGCATTAGCTCTCTAGCAGTTTTTTCCATCCTCGCATTTAATGAGCGGGTCAGCCGTGCATGCCGTGAGCGCCTTGACGAGCACGCGTTTTGCACGCCCTCGCCAGCCGAGCAGTACGCCTGGATAAGCTTCCCGAGCTCATCCTGATCCTTTCCCTCTCGCCGCGTCACGCCAAAGGCCCCGACCGCCACCTCGCCTCAGTGGCGTTGCAAGAAGCTCTTGGAGGCACGCCTGGGCCGTGACAAAGCACCGCCTGGGCAAGACCGCCCAAACCACCACATCATGCCAGCTCGCCTCGCCGACGGTGGAGTGGTGCGTCGTTAGACCACAGAGCTAGCCAGCCACCGCCACGCCGCCAAAGCACAGGAGGCGGTTCACCACCGTTCTTATCTCCCGGCCACCTCGGACCGACTCTAACTGCTGCTATAAAGGAAGCCCCGAGCTCCTCCGAGCCTCGGGCAACCCCACACCGTCCTTCTCGTGCCCCCTTAGTCGCCAATCAAGCGAGGAGGTGCGTCTTCAACCTCTCCGGTCAACTAGGCCGCCGCCGTCTCCGCCGGGCCCACAGCACCAAGACATCCCTGCCTCCCAAACGCCACCATCCGACTCCACTTGAACCCGCAGAGCTGCCTAGCCTCCCGAACCAGACTAAGAACCACCATGGCCGGAATCCCCAAATCCACCAAAGCCTCCCCTCCGCCGCGGAGCTCGCCGCCGGCGACTCCGTCCACCCTCGGCGACCCTACGACCACCGGGAAGACCGCTTAGGAGTGGCAGATCCGTCCCTGCACTCGGATGCCCGCGAAGAACCGCCGTTCGCCGGCGACGATCGCCGGACGTCCCGCCTCTGCTTCGGCAGAGAAGAGGAGGGAGTGGGGACTAGTCAAACCTGACCAGTGGGCCCCCTGGACCCACTGTCAGCGACTCGCACTTGCAGTCCACGCTGGATAAGTGGAGGCGTAAAAAGCTTAAGTATCGTCTCCTCCGCAAGAAAAGCGTAATTCCGTTTGAACCGTTTTCCTTTTCTAATTTTATTAAAAGCAGATTTTGACCAAATCTTTGGCTGGCTATAACTTTTTAAATATAACTCAAAATGAATCGATTCTTTTTCCTACATCTCTCAAATTCTGTCTAGTTTATTTTAAGATTTATTTGAAAAAATTTCAAGCAACTGTTTTGTGCTGTTTTGAAATTGTGTGTTAATTCCAATATTTTCAAAATAGGATTTTGGAGAGAGGAAGAAAACTTAAAAAAAGTGTTTGAGAGCACCCCCACCTCTCCACACCTCAAAGGCAAGCATTCTGAACCTCGGCATAATAATTTTGATGTGTTAGTTGACGCGTTTATAACACCACCTTATTTTCGGGAAAACTTGTTATTTCATGTGACATGATCATTTGCATGGATGCATATCAGTGTTTTACTTGCTGTTGGAAATGAATATACTTGTGATGGTAATCATCCTCATGTGCCTTGCATGCATGCCTAAAGGAATCCAGGAGTAGCATCTGCCTTTGGGTAGGCGTGAGCTTGTTGCGGGTCTCCATTGAGACGGTTATGTCCGGTATGGCATGGTAAGGTATAGTGAGCGGTGATTACATTGGTTAATATATATGTGTTATACATATCATACAGGAATGCTTAAACCTCCCCGAGTCGCACCATAGATCGAGTCTTGTTCCAAAGGACCCCTATACTTGTTTCAGACTACCACTTGTCCCTCGCCATACGTGGGGTACGGTTCAAGAAGTTGTCAAACCCTTCCCTAGCACACACCGTCTGGAAGAGGCCATGATGGAAGATCTGGAGGCATCCGGGTAGGCATGCCATCATCGACCGAGGGGCATGGGTGTTTTAGTTGGTTGTAGCCAAGGGGTAGCTCCCCTAGTTTGCGCCAGTATAAATTTTGTGACCTCATGCTACGCCGGGTTGTAGCCACCCGACTTAGAGTTTTGCTTGACAGTGTCGTGGGTGATTCCATAATCGGTGAGTTAAGCTGGTGTGTTACCAAGTCAGGGCATGTTTTTGACTAAAAGATCCGAGAAGCGAAATTAGTCCCGATGGACTAAAGAAATACGTTACTCGTGGGTAAAGATTACACCCTGCAGAGATATTAAACCTATTCGAATAGCCGTGTCCACGGTTAAGGACTGATCGGTCAGGTCAAGTGTCGGTCTTAGTGTCGGTCTTCGGAGGAGAAACTGCTAAACCGTAACATGGATGATGACTTGTGACTTGTGTTGATTATGATGATTATGATTATTTTTATCATGGACTAACTATTGCCGTTATTTGATTTATTGAGTATCCACAGGGGACGGTTCTACCTCCTGGATATTCACTATGAATGTATTTGCTTCATAAGCCCCTTATGTGGTGTCGCTCAGGGCCTTGACTGTGGCATTACTTGTTATCTATTTCCGTATAAGCCCTTTATGTGGTGTCGCCAGACGCCTGGATCGTGGCATTACTTGTTATTTATTTCCCTTATAAGCCCTTTATGTGGTGTCGCTCGACGCCCGATCGTGGCATTACTTGTTATTTATTTTCCTTATAAGCCCTTTATGTGGCGTCGCCGCATCGCCTCGGATCGAGAACATGCTTGTTATTTACCACCATTTCGAGACGCCGCTTTACATCCGAATGGTGCATTTTATTTCCTCCTCTGTCATTTCATATTCTTGTTACATATAAATAACATGTTTGCATGCATCGAGATTTTATTTTATGATACGACAATGTGATCATAGAATATTTCTGTGCATGATTATCATTTATATTATACCCGTGTTCAAAATGTTTGCGAGTACATTCAAAGTACTCACTGGCTTGTCCCTGGCTATTGTCTTGGCCAGATATCTTGCATGGAGAGTTGCGTCGCGATGACCACCCCGGAACCTAAGCAACGGAGACCGCAGCCTCGCGAAGATAGGAGTTATCCTGGTCAGCTGTTCCTGTGGGAAATGGAGTCCCATAGACACTGATGATCCACAAACCGCTTCCGCCATCAACCACTCGAAACCGTTTGTTGTACTCCCAGGCCAGAATGGTCTTGTACTACATATATTTTGTAGTTTGCTTGGAGTTTCTGTATCAAGTTGGTGCCTCATCAGCTAACAGTAATCTTGGGGCTAGTGAGCACAACGGCCATTTTCTGGAAATTAATACCCGAAGAACCGGTCGCCACATTACGCGTACGCTTACGCGAGACTGGTTCTACCGACGTGCTTTGCACATTGTGTGGTCGGTGTCTGCTTTCTCCAACTTTAGTGAACCGAGTTTGGCTACGCCTGGTCCTTGAGAAGGTTAAAATAGCACTAACTTGATTTAACTATCGTTGTGGTTTTTGATGCGTAGGTAAGAATGGGTCTTGCTCAGCCCGTAGCAGCAGTAAAACTTGCAACAACAAAGTAGAGGACGTCTAACTTGTTTTGCGGGCATGTTGTGATGTGATATGGTCAAGAAATGATGCTATATTTTATTGTATGAGATGATCATGTTTTGTAACCGAGTTATCAGACAAGCTGGCGGGAGAGCCATATGGTTGTCGCTTTTATTGTATACAATGCAATCGCTTTGTAATTGTTTTTACTTTTATCGCCACGCTGTAGCGATGTATAGTCGAGAAGCAATAGTTGGCGAGGCGACAACGATGCTCGATGATGGAGATCAAGGTGTCGCTACCGGTGGCGATTTATGGTGATCATGACGGTGCTTCGGAGATGGAGATCACAAGCACAAGATGATGATGGCCATATCATATCACTTATATTCATTGCATGTGATGTTTATCTTTTATGCATCTTATTTTGTGTTGACTGACGGTAGCATTATAAGATGATCTCTCACTGAATTTCAAGATAAAAGTGTTCTCCCTGAGGATGCACTGCTGCCAAAGTTCGTCGTGCCCAGACACCATGTGATGATCGGGTGTGATAAGCTATGTCCATCTACAACGGGTGCAAGCTAGTTTTGCACACGCAGAATACTCGGGTTAAACTTGACGAGCCTAGCATATGCAAATATGGCCTCGGAACACTGAGACCAAAAGGTTGAGCGTGAATCATATAGTAGATATGATCAACATAGTGATGTTCACCATTGAAAGCTACTCCATTTCACGTGATGATCGGTTATGGTTTAGTTGATTTGGATCACGTGATCACTTAGATGATTAGAGGGATGTCTATCTAAGTGGGAGTTCTTAAGTAACTAGGTGATTTCCCCGTGCGTTGCTGCTTGATTTTAAAGATTAATTTTGGATACATTCTATATGAATGAAATGATCTAAATCGAAAGTTATTATTTTCAAAAGTAATTAGGACGCGTCTAGCGGGCGTCTGGGCGCCCGCTAGCGATTCTTCGCGGCCTGCTTTTTTAGAAAACTTTCTGTCCCTTCGTCCCGATTAGGAAACCCGATTCTAAAATTACTGTAACCCAAAAGTGCTAAAAAGGACACTTCTAATTAATCACCCTTATGTGGTCTCTTCTCACGTGATGGATGCCTGCTTGTCACTGCATCATTGTTTCTCATGTTTGTTCCTCGTGCATTAATTTTTGGTTTTCAAAATTATAAAATACATATCTTCTAAACCTCATGTCGAAATTCAGATCCGTTTTCACTGTTGAAACCCTCGCGACATGCTCTTCAAAAGTAGATCCCGCATGGGGATGTTTCATTGAACTAGTCTTCCTGCCAACTAAACACCAATATGTGTGCAACTAGACTACATTGTCGTGCCAACTGAGCATATGTGTGTGCCAATAGTCCTGTCAACTAAACATCAATATGTGTGCAATTAGACTACATTGCCGCGCCAACTGAGCATATGTGTGTGCAACTAGTGTGCTGCCAACTAAACATCAATGTGTGTGCAACTAGACTACATTACAAGCCAACTGAGCATATGTGTGTGGCAATAGTACTGCCAACTAAACATCAATGTGTGTGCAACTAGACTACATTACAAGCCAACTGAGCATATGTATTGTGCAACTAGTCTTCCTGCCAACTAAACATCAATGTGTGTGCTAGACTACATTAAAAGCCAACTAAATATCAATGCGTGTGCAACTAGACTACATTACAAGCCAACTGAGCATGTGTGTGTGCAACTAGACTACATTACAAGCCAACGAACGAGGGTTGCACATCGACTACTAGTTAGTTGGTCGGGACGGTAGACTAGTTGCACAACAAAGTTGTCATGGTTGCTAGATTGCAATCTCATAAGAAGTTGAATCATACAGATCCAAAAATTAGTTTTGGAAAAAGTTGAACGACGTAGTACTAAAGTTGCACAATACAGTACTAAAGTTGCACCATTTAGCACCAAAGTTGGCATCGAAAAAATTTCGTCAAAATATACCCATGCGGGATCTAGTTTCAAAGATCTCATCGCAAGAGTTCCAGCAGTGAAAACGGATTTGAATTCCGACAAGCGGTTTGCAAGATATGACTTTTTAAAATTTAGAACTCCAAAATAAATGTGCCTGGATCTGTTCTTTTCGGAATGAGATAATTAGTGTGTTCGTATTTAATACTAACAGCCACATGTACTAGAAGACAAAAAAATTAACACATAGATGCATGCAAGACCAGCCGCCCGTTTCGCTTAGATGGTGCGCGTGCACTAGGAAGAATTTGGGAAGTAATTATATGTGAACAAAGAGTATGCATGTACGTTGGATTATTGGAGATGGAACAATTGAATTGTGGTATGCATGTGCTACTGTAGCGACCCGACCTTAGATGGTCAAGTCTCTGTGCTTCCGTGTCATCCCTGGATCGGTAATGCTGACACACACATTACTCGAAGGATTTATAACAGAGTAGCAATCACACACTTACTAGATCGAATGTCTCAAAAGAGAACTTATTACAATAATATGGCTTAAGGCCATCTAATGCGATAACAGCGGAAGGCTTGGAAGATAAAGTGAGTCCATCAACTCCAACGGCATAAATCGAAGCTGCACGGCAACGACTCTATCGAACCTTACTCCTCGTTCGAAAAGTCTGCAACATAATATGTTGCAGCCGAAAACGGGTCAACACATGGAATATCTGGCAATGTAACACATAGAGAGTAATGAAAGAATAAGCTATACTACATGCATATATGGCTGGTGGAAAGCTCTACAGTTACAGTTTTGCAAAAAGCCAATTTTTCCCTACATCAAAGGAATATGCTTTACTTTAACTATCATGGTGGTTGAAACATCATTGAGAAGGTATAACCCCAACTCAATCCCAATTAAAGTAATTAACAACCCAACAAAGATTAATTTAGAGTGATGAGATACATGTGAATACTCAAGTACTAGATACTCAGAATTGTCCGTAAACGGGGACATGGCTAACCATGATTAGATTGTACACTCTGCAGAGGTTTGCACACTTTTCCCCACAAGACTCGATCGCCTCCGTTGATTTCTCGCACTACATGGTGTTTGAGAAACGGATGACCGAGACACAGATCTTTCAAACATTAACTCTCTACTCGGATAGATCATACCAAACCTATAAAACCCACTACCTGCTGATCTACCTCTTCGAGAGCTTCACGTAACTTACTCAACTATGCTAGAGCCCATAATAGCTTGTGGCTGCACACGGAAGTTTCTAGCATGAATAATCTCAGTTCCTTTGAGCCTGGTGGCAGTCCATAGGAAGATCACACGGTACCTCGGGATTTCAAAAAAATACAGCAACACTTGGGTTCCCAGTGTGCCTCAATCCACCCAGATGTGTATTTAAGTTGCCACCTTAAAGTAAACCATTAATTAACAATCTCACATCTATCGTGAATATCTCTCAAACACAAACCACGTCTACGAGCATAGCATAGCAATATAAGCAACACGTAGAAGTAACTCCCAAGGGTTTGATAATAACAGGGCAATAGGTTCCTACCTCATCATCTACTTCCCAACCCACAAATTAATGACAGCCTAACCATGCAATGTTTTGAGGGTTGAAACTAATGCATAAAAACTGGGTATTAAAAGGGTATGATCAAGTGTTACTTGCCTTGCTGACGATCCGTGAATCCTAGAGACTCGTAGTAACACGCTTCGCACTCCGGGAATTCTATCGCAAGCAAACAATACATACATAAGCAACAAGCAAAGATGCACAAACGGAACTTCAACTGAAAGAGGTTGACCGGAGAGTTCAACTTAAGAACTCCGGTTTGCAAAAAGAATCAAACCAAACGGAGCAACGAAACTCAAACGGCGAAAGAAACAAGATCCGTTTACTAATCTGAACTAGGGTCAAATTTTACAAAGGTAAAAACTGATTTAAGTTGGCTATTTGGAAAGAGGGTTTCGAGATGAAACTCCAGGCGCTTGAATCGCCTGATTCCGATAAACGAGCGAAAAGTTATACCAATTCGAACATCGGATCAGAAATCGCGATCGGAATAATCGCGGATTAAATCAGATAACAGAAAACGATGAACGGCTAAACGAACGAACGTTCGTTAGCAGAACCTAAACGACGAACATGTTCGTAAAAATGAACGAACAGCGAACGCTCGCAAAATAAATAAACCGGAGAAATAAAACCGATCTATATAAAAAACGGGCAAGGGTTGTTTTTTTTTTTAAAAACCGGCGACGAGGGCTACCTCCGGCGAGGTCGTCCGGCGGGTCGGGCGGCTCCAGCGGGGTCCGGCGAGGGGCGGCGAGGGCGCGAGCCTGGCGCCGCTCGGCGACTCGGGCGAGGGGCGGAGGCGCGGAGGCGGCGGCGACGGCCAAGGGCGGGCGGCGGCGGCGTTCGAGCTCGCTCGCTGGTCCGAGGTGAGCGGCGGCAGTGGTGGTGGCTAGAGAGGGGGGTGCGCTATTTAAAGAGGGGCTGTGGCTTGGAGGAGGGGGCAAGGCGGCGGGAGGGGAGTCCGCTCGGACTCAAGATGGAGCTGGCGGCGCAGCGGCAAGTGTGACGGCTGGCTGGGTCAGCCTACTGGGCCTTTGGCTTGATCGGTATGATTCACTTTTTAAAACATTCACTAAACTTATAAAAATCCTAGAAAAATAAATAAAAATCTAAAAATGCCAAAACAAGTTTTCTTTGCCTAAATAAAATATTTAGGACAGGATGAACTTTTCTTGGCCCCTAAAATGCAATTTTTTAAATATATGCAAATTTTTCTCTAGGCAAATAAAATTCCAAATATATAAAATAAAATCCAAATAATGATTTTAACATTTTTCCTCAGTTATTTCAATTATTTTTGGAGAAGTTATATTATCTCCTCTCATTTATTATTAAACATGAAATATTTTAGAGAGAGAAAATAATAAAATCCAAAAATCCTCGTCTTCATTATTTGATAAAATTCAAATATGAAAATCGGAAAATCCCCAACTCTCTCCGAGGGTCCTTGAGTTGCTTAGAATTTCGAGGATGGCAAGCGAGAATGCAATAAAATATTATATGCATAGATGACCTATGTATAACATGCCAAATTGAAACTTTGGGATGTTACAATCCTACCCCTTAAGATGAATCTAAGCCCTCGAGATTCGGGTTAACTAGAAAATAGGTGCGGATGGTCCTTGCGAATATCATCTTCTCGTTCCCTGTGTGGCTTCCTCCTCGGTATGGTGGCTCCACCGAACTTTGCAAAACTTGATAACTTTGTTGCGGGTGACTCATTTGTCGAAATCCAGAATCTTTACCGGCTTCTCCTCATAAGTCAAATTACTATCCAAGCTGTATCGCCTCTAGGGGCATCTTTGTATCCTTTAACGTATATCGGCCATCTCAGCGTGGCACTTCTTCAGCTGCGATACGTGAAACACGTCATGAACTCCTGACAATCCTTCAGGTAACTCCATCTTGTAGGCAACTTCTCACATCCCTTCCAAAACACGATACGGTCCTACAAATCTTGGAGCCAACTTTCCTTTTACTCCAAAACATTTCACTCCTCGTGGGTGATATACTCATGCAGATAGGCTCATCTCCAATTTCATAGGTTACTTCCTTGCGTTTTGAATCACGTAACTCTTCGTCTAGACCGAGCAATCTTTAGTCTGCATCTCGATCAGTTTAACCTTCTCCTCTGAAGTCTTTGATCAAATCTGGTCCAAACAACCGACGGTCTCCTACCTCATCCCACATCAATGGTGTTCTACATCTGCGTCCATATAGGGCTTTCCTCGAACGGGTGCCATCTTCAAACCGGCCTGGTAGCTGTTGTTATATGAGAATTCTGGCGACGGCAAATTGTCATCCCAACTAGACCCATAATCTAAGCGCATGTGCTCTTAACATATCCTCCGTAATCTGGTTAACTCTCTCTGTCATCCCATCCGATGCATGGGTGGAACGCGATCTTGAATTCAATCTGGTACCAAAGTCTGGTGTAGTTGATGCCAAAACTTTGAAGTAAACTGTGTTCCTCTATCTGATACGATGCTCCTTGGAACTCCGTGCAAACATACGATCCTAGTCATATATATCTTGGCCAACATGGCACTTGTATAAGTTGTTTTCACTGGGATGAAGTGAGCTAATTTGGTCAAACGATCCACAACTACCCATATTGAATCGTATCCCGCTTTTGGTTCGGGTAATCCGGTGATAAAATCCATGCCAAGTTTGTCCCACTTCCATTCGGGTATTGGCATAGGCTGCAACATGATCCTGCTGGCTTTTGGTGCTCGCCTTCACTCTCGACATACATCGCAAAGCGGATACATACTCGGCAATATCCTTCTTCATACCAGTCCACCGTAAACGTTCCTTCAAGTCCAAATACATCTTGGTGTTTCCGGGTGAATCGAGTATGGTGAGTCATGGGCCTCTTGAAGTATTAACTTCCCCGATCTCCGAATTGTGGGGCATAAATCCGGTCCTCAAACCACAAGGTATCGTGCTCATCCTCGCGAAAACCTTTGGCTTTTCCTTTGCCCATCTTTTCTTTTTTTATCTCAGCAATCTCTTTATCCTCCTTCTGAGCTCCTCGAATCTTGTCTAACAAGGTCGACTGAACCTCCATTGTTGCAAGGAAACCTCTTGGAACAATCTCCAACTGAAGTTCCATAATATCCTCTGCTAACTCCTTTGGCAGTCCTCTACTTTCAAGAATATTGGCATAGCTCTTCCGACTCAAAGCGTCTGCTATGACGTTGGCCTTTCCTGGATGATAGTGTAGCTTCATATCGTAATCCTTTATGAGTTCCAGCCATCTCCTCTGTCTGAGGTTTAACTCCTTTTCTGTGAAAATGTACTTCAAACTTTTATGATCCGTGTACACATCACAACGGTTTCCAATGAGATAATGTCTCCAGGTCTTTAACGCATGAACTACGGCTGCCAACTCCAAATCATGTGTGGCATAGTTCAACTCATGTGGCTTCAGTTGTTGTGAGGCATACGAAACAACTTTTCTGTCCTGCATAAGAACGCATCCAGGTCCCAAGCGAGAGGCGTCACAATACACTTGAAACTCCTTATGTATATCTGGCAAGGTCGAATCGGGGCTGAGTCAACCGCTTTCTTCAACTCTTGAAAGCTTGTCTCGCAATCCTCTGTCCATTTGTACTTAGTATCCTTCTTTAGCAATTCTGTCATTGGTTTAGCAATCTTGGAAAAATTCTCAATGAATCTCCGGTAATATCTTGCCAGTCCAAGGAAATTGCGAATCTCGCTGACTGAAGTGGGTGCCAACCATTCGATGATCGACTGAATTTCTTTGGGATCTCTTGCTATACCTCTCCTCGATATAACATGCCCAAGAAATCCAACTTCCTTCAACCAAAACTCGCGACTTGCTGAATTTGGCGATAATCGGTGTTCTTCGAAGTTTCTCGAGAACCAAATATAGGTGTTCTGCAAGGTGCTCCCCTCAGTTCTTCGAAAGTAAAACCATAATATCATCAATAAACACCACAACAAACTTGTCCAAATACTCCATGAACACTTTATTCATCATACTCATGAAATAGGCGAGGCGTTAGTGGGTCCAAACGACATAACCGTATACTCATATAATCCATACCGTGTGGTAAATGTTGTCTTTGGTATATCCTTCTCTCGGATCTTCAATCGATGGTATCCTCGATCGTAGATCAATCTTGAAAACACCTTAGCTCCTTGCAATTGATCAAACAGATCATTAATCATAGGTAATGGATACTTGTTCTTTATCGTTATTTCATTCGTAGCTCGGTAATCAACAACCGTCCTTAGGTATTTATCCTTCTTCTCCACCAAAAGTAATCTGGGCTCCCCAAGGTGATGAACTTCTACGAATTTACCCTTTCTCCAATAGCTCCTTGATCTGCTTCTTAATTTCCTCCGGATCATTTCACGGGCATCCGGTAGGGTCTCTTTGATATTGGCCCCAGACTGCATTAGTTCTATCGTAAACTTCGATGTCTCGGTTCCGGTGGCATGCCCGGTAACTCCTCCGAAAAAACATCTGGATAATCCTTTTACTATGGTACTTCCTCCTGTACAACTCCCGTGAGGGTATTCACTTGGCTCCTCCTAGGCACATGCCTAGATACATACTTAATCCTTTTTCCCTCTGTGGTGGTAAGATAAATTGACTTGCTAGCACAGTCAATACTTCCTCCAAACTTTGACATCCAGTCCATACCTAATATCACATCCAATCCTTGCGACTCCAAGATAATTAGGTCAGACGGAAGAACATGCGATGCAATGATTAGGGGTATCTGGGTGCACCATCACGCTAGCCATGTACTCTGCCCAAAGGTGAGCTCACTAAAAGAGGTGTCCTAAGGGTCCTGGGTTGGTAACTTAAACTTATCCACAAATCCCTTGATATGTATGAATGCGATGCACCAGTATAGAAAAGAACAATAGCGGTAAATGACTGAACCAAAAACTTACCTATTACCGCGTCGGCTGCTCTTCAACTTCCTCCACGTTAACGTGGTTCACTTGTCCTTTGTTGAATGGATTGGGCTTCTTACCGCGCTTCCATTTCCGTTTCCATTCTTTCCTTCGGGCTGTCATTGGCATAGTGCCCTGTCTTCCCGCACTTAAAGCAAATAACTTGGCTTAAGTCCCTCTTGGCGGGTGTAGCTGGGTTTGAGCGATTCTGATTATTGTTGACTCCATTCCCATTCCCATTCTTCGCACCATTATGCGATCCTCCTCCAGTATGGTTATGTCCTCCATGGTTATGAACAAGTCCTCCCGAGTTCGGGGTTAAGCGAGGCTTCTGGTGAGCTCCTGAATTTGCTGCTGCTTTCCTTCAATCATTAGAGCCTTATCTACCAACTCCTGGTAGTTGTTGAAAGTTGCCACCATCAGCTGCATACTCATCTCATCATTCAGCCCTTCCATAAACTACTCCTGCTTCAAGGCATCCGTGGCTACATCATCGTGGGCATAGCGTGATAACACTAAACTCATCCACGTCTTTGGGCCATAGTACGGTTCCCTCGGGCGTAAGTTAAGTAAAACTCACGCTTCTTTATCTGCATGGCTCCAGCTTGAAACATGGGCCGTGTGAAAAGCTTGTTGGAACTGGTCCCAAGTGACGTTGGCTATAGGAAAAAGTAGCCGTGTAATTCTCCCACCATGCGGCTGCTGGTCCATCCAATTGATGTGCGGCAAAGCGCACTCTTTCAGCATCCGTTCATCCTGCGGTGGTTAACTCCCTTCCAATACGGCGTAGACAATCGTCTGCAACTATTGGCTCGGTGCTACAGGAAAACACCGGCGGTTGTAACATCAGAAAACGGGCTAGAGTGTCCACTGGCGGTGGGTTGTTGTTGTTGTTGTTGTTGGCATTGCCCTGGTTCTGTACTAGCAATTGCATCAAGGCATTCTGCTGTTGGATCAACTGAGTGAGCTCCGGTGGGAAAACAAAACCGGGGTCACGTCTCGGAGGCATCTGAAGGTTTAGATGGAAGAGATTAGAATAGAAAGAGGTCTAGTGAGAAAACACTACCCATATGCACATGAGGCAAACACACATATATTCATTCAATCCAGCAAGCAAGGGCATACAAAACGGTCTAGGACTATCGCATAAGTGCTCAACTACTACTAGTTACATGGGGAAATACTACTATTATATGGTGGTCATCTAGAAATTTTGATCGGGTGGAAGACTCCATGATGTCTCGCTCCACTTCGTCTTCATAGTCATCATCACTTGGATCTGAGTCGGTGTAAATCGATGATGATGTAGTTGTCCGGACAAGTGGGATCTTCTTCCTCTTCTTGCTCCTCTTCTTTCGGTGCTGGTCCTCCCATGAAGACTCCGATCTTCTTGACTAGGTCGTCATTCTTCTCCAGTAGGGTCTTGATTTCTTCCTCATATCCATCAGCGTGTAGACTTGAGTTCTTCCTCCATTTCGATGATCCTAGTTTTCGCCTTCTTCAAATCCATCATGTCTGCAAGACATCCGGTTCTCTTTGACGTTGAATGTGCTGGTTTAGCTCCTTGATGTAAGCTGCAATGGATCTATCCTTCTTGGTGCTGATTACTTCCCATTGCTCGCCCTCGGCGCCCACATATTTGGTATATGGTGTCTTTAAGCTCCTTATTGTAGACTTCTCCAATCGTCCCATGGTAATGTGAGCTACCATACTCTTTCCCAAACTCCATGTTGGTGCTTTGAAAACACACACTATGGGCTCGGTGCTTGGCAAAAAGCGTCCTTCAAGGAACTAGAGCTTGAATCTTCCAGCATTCTTCTTACGGTAAGGTGGCGTTATGCGTCGGTGAAGCTTAGTATTCCAATGTTCGGTACCTAGTGACTTCCTTCAAGTGGCGTCCAAAAGGTGTGTCTTCATCCGGTTGTGCAAACTTGTACTTCATCTCCGTCATCCTAAAGAGTGGAAAAAATGGAGAGGGGTCGAAATGAGTAGAGAGGAGTGACCTATGGTTTTATCTTAGTGGTCGTGGTCCTACACTCAGCGTGTGCTCGATACCATCTTGTAGCGACCGACCTCGAGATGGTCAAGTCTCCGTGCTTCCGTGTCATCCCCGGATCGGTAATCTTGACACACACGATTACTCGAAGGATTTATAACAGAGTAGTAATCACACACTTACTACATCGAATGTCTCAAAAGAGAACTTATTACAATAATATGGCTTAAGGCCATCTAATGCGATAACAGCGGAAGGCTTGGAAGATAAACTGAGTCCATCAACTCCAACGGCATAAGCGAGCTGCACGGCAACGCGACCCATCGAACCTTACTCCTTATGCGAAAATGCTGCAACATAATACGTTGCAGCCCGAAAACGGGTCAGCACATGGAATATGCTGGCAATGTAACACATAGAGAGTAATGAAAGAATAAGCTATACTACATGCATATATGGCTGGTGGAAAGCTCTACGGTTACAGTTTTGCAAAAAGCCAATTTTTCCCTACATCAAAGGAATAAGTTTTACTTTAACTATCATGGTGGTTGAAACATCATTGAGAAGGTATAACCCCAACTCAATCCCAATTAAAGTAATTAACAACCCAACAATATTAATTTAGAGTGATGAGATACATGTGAACACTCAAGTACGACATACTCAAATTGTCCATAACCGGGACACGGCTAACCATGATTAGATTGTACACTCTGCAGAGGTTTGCGACTTTTCCCCACAAGACTCGATCGCCTCCGTTGATTTCTCGCACTACATGGTGTTTGAGAGACGGATGACCGAGACACAGTCTTTCAGAAACATTAACTCTCTACTCCGGAGAGATCATACCAAACCTATAAAACCAACTACCTGCTGATCTACCTCTTCGAGAGCTTCGCGTAACTTACTCAACTATGCTAGAGCCCATAATAGCTTGTGGCTGCACACGGAAGTTTCTAGCATGAATAATCTCAGTTCCCTTTGAGCCTGGGTGGCGGTCCATAGGAAGATCACACGGGTACTTGGGATTCCCAAAAAAAATACAGGCAACCTTTGGGTTCCCCGGTGCCTCAATCCACCCAGATGTGTATTCAAGTTGCCACCTTAAAGTAAACCATTAATTAACAATCTCACATCTGTCGTGAATATCTCTCAAACCCAAAACCACGTCTCACGAGCATAGCATAGCAATATAAGCAACACGTAGAAGTAACTCCCAAGGGTTTGATAATAACAGGCAATAGGTTCCTACCTCATCATCTACTTCCCAACCCACAAATTAATGACAGCCTAACCATGCAATGTTTTGAGGGTTGAAACTAATCTTTATAAAAACCGGCGGGTATGAAAAGGGTATGATCAAGTGTTACTTGCCTTGCCGACGCATCCGTGAATCCTAGAGACTCAGAGTAACACGCCAGACTCATGAATTCTATCGCAAGCAAGCAATACATACATAAGCAACAAGCAAAGATGCACAAACGAAACTTCGATGAAAGAGGTTGACCGGAGAGTTCAACTTAAGAACTCCGGTTGCAAAAGAATCAAACCAAACGGAGCAACGAAACTCAAACGGCGAAAGAAACAAGATCCGTTTACTAATCTAAACTAGGGTCAAATTTTACAAAGGTAAAAACTGATTTAAGTTGGCTATTCGGAAAGAGGGTTTCGAGATGAAACTCCAGGCGCTTGAATCGCCTGATTCCGATAAACGAGCGAAAAGTTATACCAATTCGAACATCGGATCAGAAATCGCAATCGGAATAATCGCGGATTAAATCCGATAAAAGAAAATTCATTTAATGGCTAAACGAGCGTAACGTTCGTTAGCGTAACCCAACGATGAACATGTTCGTAAAAGCGAACGAACGCGAAAGCTCGCAAAATAAATAAACCGGAGAAATAAAACTGATCTATATAAAAAACGGGCTAGGGTTTTTTTTTTAAACCGGTGATTTAGGGTACCTCCGCAAGGTCGCCCGTGAGACGGGCGGCTCCGGCGGGTCCGGGCGAGGGCGGCGAGGGCGGCTAGAGCTCGGCGGGCGTTCGGGCGACTCGGCGAGGGGCGGGAGGCGCGGAGGCGGGCGACGCCAAGGGCGGTGGCGTTTCTGGCTCGGGCTTGGCTCGGGTCCGAGGTGGGCGAGGCAGCGGGCGGTGGTGGCTAGAGAGGGGGCGGCGCTTATTTAAAGAGGCGGTGGCTTGGAGGAGGGGCAAGGCGGCGGGAGGGAGTCCGGCTCGGACTCACCGCGCATGGCGCGCGGCTGCAAGGCAGCGGAGGCGGTGGCTGGCTGGGTCGGGCCGGCTTGTGGGCCTTTGGCCCGGGCCGCGGTTCATTTTTTTTATAAACGTTCACTAAACTTATAAAAATCCTAGAAAAATAAATAAAAATCTAAAAAATGCCAAAACAAGTTTTCTTTCCTAAATAAAATATTTAGGACAGGATGAACTTTTCTTGGCCCCTAAAATGCAATTTTTTAAATATATGCAAATTTTTCTCTAGGCAAATAAAATTCCAACTAAATAAAATAAAATCCAAGTAATCATTTTAACATTTTTCCTCCGTTATTTCAATTATTTTTGGAGAAGTCATATTATCTCCTGTAATTTATTATTAAACATGAAATATTTTCCGGAGAGAAAAATAATAAAATCCAAAATCCTCGTCTTCATTATTTGATAAAATTCAAATATGAAAATCGGAAAATCCCCAACTCTCTCCGAGGGTCCTTGAGTTGCTTAGGATTTCGAGGATGGCAAGCGAGAATGCAATAAAATATGATATGCATAGATGAACTATGTATAACATGCCAAATTGAAAATTTGGGATGTTACAGCTACAAAATAGTTCTAGTGGATGATAACGTGGCATATTTGATGATGTGGAGGGCTGCATGTTGAGAGAATTAGACTTAGTGGGGATCAACTATTTTTGTATTATAGATATGATTAATTGAACTTAAATTTATCATGAACTTAGTCCTGGTAGTATTAGGATATCTATGTTGTAGATCAATAGCTCATGTTTAGCTCCCCTATTTTATTTTGATATGTTCCTAGAGAAAACTAAGTTGAAAGATGTTAGTAGCAATGATGCGAACTTGATCCATGATCTGAGGATTAACCTCATTGCTGCACAAAAATATTATGTCCTTGATG
This sequence comes from Aegilops bicornis, assembly GCA_021605145.1. Taxonomy (NCBI): domain Eukaryota; kingdom Viridiplantae; phylum Streptophyta; class Magnoliopsida; order Poales; family Poaceae; genus Aegilops; species Aegilops bicornis. The sequence goes on along the minus strand of JAHIAL010000024.1, from coordinate 802,984 downwards.
CACCGCTAGGTGACAGAACTATTGCAGGAGCAGATGCAGACGTTATGAATGTTTTTACAAAATCTCGGTATGATGACTACTTGATAGTTTAGTGCACCATGCTTTACGGCTTAGAACTGGGACTTCAAAAATGTTTTGAACGCCACGGAGCATATAAGATGTTCCAAGAGTTAAAATTGGTATTTCATACTCGTGCCCATGTCGGGAGGTATGAGACCTCTGATAGTACTTTACCAATAAGTTGGAGGAGAATAGCTCAACCAGTGAGCATGTGCTCAGATTGTCTGAGTACTACAATTACTTGAATCAAGTGGGAGTTAATCTTCTAGATAAGATAGTAATTGACAAAGTTCTCTAGTCACTATCACCAAGTTAATAGAACTTCGTGCTAAACTATAATATGCAAGGGATGAAGAAAGTAATTCCCGAGCTCTTCGCGATGCTGAGATCGATGAAGGTAGAAATCAAGAAAAGAGCATCAAGTGTTGATGGTTAACAAGATCACTAGTTTGAAGAAAAGGGGAAAGGGAAAGAAGGGGAACTTCAAGAAGAACGGCAAGCAAGTTGTTGCTCAAGTGAAGAAGTCCAAGTCTGGACCTAAGCACGAGACTGAGTGCTTCTACCGCAAAGGGACTTGGTGACTAGAAGCGGAACTGCCCCTAGTATTTGGCGGATACGAAGGATGGCAAAGTGAACAAAGGTATATTTGATATACATGTTATTGATGTGTACTTTACTAGTGTTCATAGCAACCCCTCAGTATTTGATACTAGTTCAGTTGCTAAGATTAGTAACTCGAAACGGGAGTTGCAGAATGAACAGACACTAGTTAAGGGTGAAGTGACGATGTGTGTTGGAAGTGATTCCAAGATTGATATGATCATCATCGCACACTCTCTATACTTTCGGGATTAGTGTTGAACCTAAATAAGTGTTATTTGGTGTTTGTGTGGAGCATGAATATGATTTGATCATGTTTATTGCAATACGGTTATTCATTTAAGAACAATTGTTGTTCTGTTTACATGAATTAAACCTTCTATGGTCATACATCCAATGAAAATGGTTTGTTGGATCTCGATTGTAGTGATACACATATTCATAATATTGAAGCCAAACAATGCAAAGTTAATAATGATAGTGCAACTTATTTGTGGCACTGCCGTTCAGGTCATATTGGTGTAAAGCGCATGAAGAAACTCCATGCTTATGGGATTTTGGAATCACTTGATTACGAATCACTTGATGCTTGCGAACCATGCCTCTTGGGCAAGATGACAAAAACGCCGTTCTCCAGAACAATGGAGCGAGCAATGATTTGTTGGAAATCATACATACCGATGTATGTGGTCCGATGAATATTGAGGCTCCTTGGCAGTATCAAGTTATTTTCTGACCTTCACAGATGATTTGAGCAGATATGGGTGTATCTACTTGATGAAACATAAAGTCTGAAACATTTGAAAAGTTCATATAATTTCATTGTGAAGTGGAAAATCATCGTAACAAGAAAATAAAGTTTCTACGATCTGGTCGTGGAGGAGAATATTTGAGTTACGAGTTTGGTCTTCATTTGAAACAATGCGGAATAGTTTCGCAACTCACGCCACCTGGAACACCACAGCGTAATGGTGTGTCCGGACGTCATAACCGTACTTTATTAGATATGGTGCGATCTATGATGTTTCTTACCAATCTACCACTATCGTTCTGGGGTTATGCATTAGAGACAGCTGCATTCACCTTGAAAAGAGCACCATCTAAATCCATTGAAATGACACCTTATGAACTGTGGTTTGGCAAGAAACCAAAGTTGTCATTTCTTAAAGTTTGGGGTTGCGATGCTTATGTGAAAAAGTTTCAACATGATAAGCTTGAACCCAAATCGGAGAAATGTGTCTTCATAGGATACCCAAAGGAGACTGTGGGGTACACCTTCTGTCACAGATCTGAAGGCAAGACATTCGTTGCTAAGAATGGATCCTTTCTAGAGAAGGAGTTTCTCTCGAAAGAAGTGAGTGGGAGGAAAGTAGAACTTGATGAGGTAACTGTACCTGCTCCCTTATTGGAAAGTAGTTCATCATAGAAACCGGTTCCTGTGACACCTACACCAATTAGTGAGGAAGCTAATGATGATGATCATGAAGCTTCAGATCAAGTTACCACAGAACCTCGTACGTCAACCAGAGTACGTTCCGCACCAGAGTGGTACGGTAATCCTATTCTGGAAGTCATGTTACTAGACAAAGACGAACCTGCGAACTATGAGGAAGCGATGATGAGCCCAGATTCTGCAAAATGGCTTGAGGCCATGAAATCTGAGATGGGATCCATGTATGAGAACAAATTATGGACTTTGGTTGACTTGCCCGATGATTGGCAAGACATAGAGAATAATTGGATCTTCAAGAAGATGACTGACGCCGATAGTAATGTTACTGTCTACAAAGCTAGAATTGTCGCAAAAAGGTTTTCGACAAGTTCAAGGTGCTGACTACGATGAGAGTTTCTCATTCGTATCTATGCCTAAGTCTGTCCAAATCGTGGTAGCAGTTGCCGCATTTTTTGAAATCTGTCAAATGGATAAACAAAATTGCATTCCTTAATGGATGTATTAAAGAAGAGTTGTATATGATGCAACAAGAAGGTTTTGGCAATCCTAAAGGTGTTAACAAAAATATGCAACCTTCAGCGATCCATCTATGGACTAGGGCAAGCATCTCGGAGTTGGAATATACGCTTTGATAAATTGATCAAAGAATATAGTTTTATACAGACTTGAGGTGAAGCATGTATTTACAAGAAACTGAGTGGGAGCACTACAGCATTTCTGATAAGTATATGTGAATGACATATTGTTGATCGGAAATAATGTAGAATTATTCTGCAAAGCATAAAGGAGTGTTTGAAAGGAGTTTTTCAAAGAAAGACCTCGGTGAAGCTGCTTACATATTGAGCATCAAGATCTATAGAGATAGATCAAGACGCTTGATAAGTTTTTTCAATGAATACATACCTTGACAATATTTTAAAGTAGTTCAAAAAAGAACAGTCAAAGAAAGAGTTCTTGCATGTGTTGCAGTGTGTGAAATTGAGTAAGACTCAAAGCCCGACCACGGCAGAAGATAGAAAGAGAATGAAAGTCATTCCCTATGCCTCAGCCATAGGTTCTATAAAATATGCCATGCTGTGTACCAGATCTATTTTATACCCTACACTGATTTTAGCAAGGGAGTACAATAGTGATCAAGGAGTAGATCACTAAACAACGGTCAAAATTATCCTTAGTGGAATAAGGATATGTTTCTCAATTATGGAGGTGACAAAAGGTTCGTCATAAAGGGTTACGTTGATACAAGTGTTGGCACTGACCCAGATGACTCTAAGTCTTAATCTGGATACATATTGAAAGTGGGAGCAATTAGCTAAAGTAGCTCCGTGCAGAGCATTGTAGACATAGAAATTTGCAAAATACATACGGATCTGAATATGATGCGTAATTGCCGACTAAACTTCTCTCATAAGCAAAACATGATCACACCTTAGTACTCTTTGGGTTTTAATCACATAGCGAAGTGAACTAGATTATTGACTCTAGTAAACCCTTTGGGTGTTGGTCACATGACGATGTGAACTATGGGTGTTAATCACATGGTGATGTGAACTATTGATGTTAAATCACATGGCGATGTGATCTAGATTATTGACTCTAGTGCAAGTGGGAGACTGAAGGAAGTATGCCCTAGAGGAAATAATAAAGGTATTATTTATTTTGTTATTTCATGATAAATGTTTATTATTCATGCTAGAATTGTATTAACCGGAAACATAATACATGTGTAAGTACATAGACAAACAGAGTGTCACTAGTATGCCTCTACTTGACTAGCTCGTTGATCAAAGATGGTTATGTTTCCTAGCCATACACATGAGTTATAATTTGATTAACGGGGTCACATCATTAGGAGAATGATGTGATTGACTTGACTCAGTCCGTTAGCTTAGCACTTGATCGTTTAGTATGTTGCTATTGCTTTCTTCATGACTTATACATGTTCCTAGGACTATGAGATTATGCAACTCCCGTTTACCGGAGGAAGACTTTGTGTGCTACCAAACGTCACAACACAACTGGGTGATTATAAAGCTTCTCTACAGGTGTCTCTGAAGGTACTTGTTGGGTTGGCGTATTTCGAGATTAGGATTTGTCACTCCGATTGTCGGAGAGGTGTCTCTAGGCCCTCTCAGTAATGCACATCACTATAAACCTTGCAAGCATTGTGACTAAAGAGTTAGTTGCGAGATGATGTATTACGGAACGAGTAAAGAGACTTGCCGGTAACTAGATTGAACTAGATATTGACATACCGACGATCAAATCTCGGGAAAAAACATACCGATGACAAAGGGAACAACGTATGTTGTTATGCGGTTTGACCGATAAAGATCTTCGTAGAATATGTAGGAGCCAATATGAGCATCGAGGTTCCGCTATTGGTTATTGACCAAAGACGTGTCTCGGTCATGTCTACATAGTTTTCGAACCCGTAGGGTTCGCACGCTTAAAGTTCTGTGACGATTTGTATTATGAGTTTATGTGTTCTGATGTACCGCAGGTAGTTCAGAGTCTCGGATGAGATCGGGGACATGATGAGGAGTCTCGAAATGGTCGAGACGTAAAGATCGATATATTGGACGACTATATTCGGACATCGGAAATGTTCGGAGTGATTCGGGTAGTTTTGGAGTACCGGGGAGTTACGGGAATTCACCGGGAGAAGTATTGGGCCTTATTGGGCCATACGGGAATAGAGGAGAGAGGGAAAAAGGAAGGAGGCGCCCCCCCCCCCTCTGGTCCGAATTGGACAAGGGGTGCAGCCACCTTTTCCTTCTCCCTCACCCCCTCTTTCCTTCTCTCCTACTCCGGAAAGCAAAGGGTAATCCTACTAGGACTTGGATGTCCTATTAGGACTCCCCACACTTGGCGCGCCCCCTCTAGGGCCGGCCTCTCCCTCCCTCCTTTATATACGGGGGCAAGGGGGCACCTCTATACACAACAATTGTTCTCTCAATCTCTTAGCCGTGTGCGGTGCCCCCCTCCACCATAATCCACCTCGATCATATCTTAGCAGTGCTTAGGCGAAGCCCTGCGTCGGTAGCATCATCATCACCATCATCACGCCGTCGTGCTGACGGAACTCTCCCTCGAAGCTCTGCTGGATCGGACTTCGTGGGACGTCATCGAGCTGAACGTGTGCTGAACTCGGAGGTTCCGTGCGTTCGGTACTTGGATCGGTCGGATCGTGAAGACGTACGACTACATCAACCGCGTTGTCATAACGCTTCCTCTTTCGGTCTACGAGGGTACGTGGACACACTCTCCCCTCTCATTCCTATGCATCACCATGATCCTGCGTGTGTGTAGGAAATTTTTGAAATTACTACGTTACCCAATAGCTTGTCACACTTATCTGCGATGAAGTCGGTGAGACCGGCATTGGCAATGAATTGCATGAACTCCTCATGAATTCCAGCTTCTTGCAGGAACGGGATGTGCGGCCATTCGCACGGCCGTACCTCTGCCAACCTCCGAAGGTGGAGATCATTGTCAGAAGACTCCCCAATAACACCCTTGGAGTTCTTCTTAGAGCCAAATTTCCTGAAGATATTCATGTCCGCGTACAATTTTTCCTATGAACTAAAATCTGAATTTTTAGTCCACAAAATTTTTCCAACAAAACTTTACAAAACTAATAGCAACTACTCATAGGGACACATAGAGGCCATAGCAAGAATTCAAACTACTTAGAACACTAAGAATTGAACATGCAAGCACATCTACAGCAGCACCAAGAGTAGCTATTTATTCAAAGTATAAACCACTAAAACAAAAACTAATTGGACAAATGATGGAGTCACATACCAAGCAACAATACCCCAAAACAGTTTTGGAAACAGAGCTTCGAGCAAAGAGATCGAAATCCGCGGGTTTGAGCCCAAGAATAAGAGAGAGAGAGCAATGGGGATTTTTTTCTGGACATGGGTGATGATGTGGGCTAAAGAGATAAGTGAGGGGCCCCACGTGGGGACCATTAACTCCACCAGGCGCTACTGGGTCCTCAGCGCCTGTGGGTTGTGCCCACCTAGTGAACCTCCCTCTGGTATTATTTGCACCAAAAATACTTAAATATTCAGAAAAAAGTCATGTTCAATTTTCAGGGCATTCTGAGAACTTCTATTTTTGGGTTATTTTTTATTGTACGGGAAACTCAAAAAACAGATAAAACATGGCATTTTATTTTATTTAACTAATAAAAACATAAAAAAAGTGGGGACAAAAGGTAGTGCTTACTAAATTCATCAACTTCATACCGTTCAAAAATGGTCCATTAATAAGGTTGATCAGGTCTTATGAACAACCACTTTCGACTAGCATGAAACCGAAGAACTTTCGTAAATCACTAAGTTACCTCAATGGGGATATGAATTTCCCCAACAATAAGTATTTCATATTTCTTTTTGACAGTAGGTAGAGGTATTTGAAAACTTCCAATAGTGATTGTTGGAAATTTTTCAATAACATTAATACCATTCACTTGGAATTGTTTCTTCGGAAAGTGCACCGTATGGTCATTATCATTGATATGAAAATTGACCTTGCTTTTATTGCAAACAATAACAGCCCCTACAGTATTCAAGAAGGGTCTATCAAGGATAATCGACATGTTGTCGTCCTCGGGCATCTCAAGTATAATAAAGTCCGTCAAATTAGTAACATTAGCAACGACAACGGGCACATCCTCACAGATACCGATAGGTATGGCAGTTGATTTTTCAGCCATTTGCAAAGATATTTCATTAGTTGTGAGTTTATCCAAGTCAAGTATTTTATATAAAGAGAAAGGCATAACACTAACACCAGCTCCTAAATCACACAAAGCAGTTTTCACATAAGGAGGCATAGTTGGTATTCCCAGATCTCCAAGTTTTTTAGGTACTCCATCTTTGAAAGTGAAATTAGCAAGCATAGTGGAGATTTCAGCTTCCGGTATTTTTCTCTTATTTGTGATGATGTCTTTCATATACTTTGCATAAGGAGGCATTTTCAAGATGTCAGTCAAGTGAGTACGCAAGAAGACTGGCCTCAGCATTTCAGCAAAGCGTTCAAATTATTCATCATCTTTATTTTTAGTTGACTTGGGTGGAAAAGGCATAGGTTTTTGAAACCACGGTTCTCTTTCTTTACCGTGTTTCCTAGCCACAAAGTCTCTTTTGTCATATCTTTTATTCTTAGGTTGTGGGTTATCAAGGTCAACAGGTGGTTCTATCTCAACATCATTGTCTGGTTCTTTATCATTGTTTGGGTGAGAGTCTTCACGAAGGTCATTATTATCTTTTTCATTATCTCTAGGTGATTGTTCATTACCAGATTGAGTTTCAGCATCAGAGATAGAAGTTTCTTGATCATTATCAGGAGGTTTTCCTATTTCAGGTTCACTAAATATGCAAAGTTCTATCATTTTTCTTTTTCTTTTTCTTTTTATAAGGACTAGGTGCACTAGTGTTGTTTCTTTGTGAATCTAGTTCTATTCTTTTTGGATGACCCTCAGGATAAAGTGGTTCCTGAGTCATTTTACCCCCTCTAGTTGCAACTCTAACAGCATAGTCATGCATATTATGATTCATTTCATTAAGTAATTCTCTTTGTGATTTAGCAAGTTGTTCTAACTGAGTTTGAACCATAGAAGCATGTTTTCCAAAACTTCTTACATCCACTAGTAGAAAAAGGGCCTATAGTCCCGGTTGGTGAGGGCCTTTAGTCGGTTCATGAACCGGGACTAAAGGGTCGGTACTAATGCCTCGACCCTTTAGTCCCGGTTCAATCTGTAACTGGGACAAGGGCCTCCACGTGGCCTGTCGTGAGCCGAGCCCAGGAGGGTTTTGGTCCCGGTTGGTGGCACCAACTGGGACCAATAGGCATCCACGCCACAAGATTTCGTGGCTGGGTTTTGTTTTTTTGAAAAGGGGGGTTTGGGGGTTTTGATGGGTTAATTTAGGTGTTTCATATATTGTGCTATAGCTAGCTAATTAATAGAGAGAAGTGTCCTCTCTTTGTCCGTGCTTGGTCGACGCTACGCCATACATACACAATGTGATAGACAGGACTAGCTAGACACTCTAGCTAGCTAGTAAGCAAACGGAAGATCGTCATGAACATATATGCATACAGAGAGAGAAGTGATATCGACCACCTCTCCTTCTCCGAGAGATTGGTCGAACAACTAGTTCTCGTGATATCTATCCGACACTACCGGCAACATATATACAATAATTAACATTTACAAATATATAATCTCCTAACATACGGACGCGTGGTCCACATAGAATTCTCCGTCTTCAGCGATCACGTGGTCAAGAAAGAATGCTTCCAAAACCTCTAGAATTGATCGCATGCGATCCGGTGCTAGGAGTTCATCCGCATCCGAAACATCTAATTTTAAGAAGGGGTCAATACATATATATATATATATATATATATATATATATATATATATATGAATGAATGAAACTCAACACAAATGATGTAATAAAATAAAATTGTGAATATTGTTATTTACGCACTTCATATTGTTTGTCGGAGTAGCCCGCTCACATGTGTCGTGTGGCGGATGGACTCGCAAATGTAGTATCCACAGAAATCATTCCCTTGTTCCTGCCACAACCACTTTACAAGAAATAGAGGTCAATCAAACTGATAATTAGCAAGCATGCTAAATGGTATTGATGAAACTAGCGCTTGAATCACTAGGAGATGCGTGGAATATGCTACTATATAGTACTTACTGGTGCCTAAATTGCAGCTTCTTGGTAGTCCGGAGCTTTTTGGTGAATTTTCTCCAAGCCCTGCCATACAAAGAAAACAATTACTTGATATCAGAAATGAACAAAGTTGCTGATATGGTGGATAATGATCGATTTAACTTACTTCTCGAGCATTTCAGTCATGTCCGTGATACTCCTTGGGATCTTTTTCGCGTGGAGTCTAAGACAGTTACTACTCCCTTCTCAAGCTTAATCTCTAGGAGAATATAGAGGTAGCTGCGCACACATGCATAACTCATCAATATTACATTACTATAACCTTTGGACTAATAAGGAAACCGAATATGCCACAAGACAGTAACACTCACTTGAAGTTGTAAGGAAAGAGTATTATATCTTTGTGTTCATTTATTTCCAACAATCATAGCAAGTTGGCCTCGGTTTCTTGGGCACGATATTGAACCTTAGTTGCATCTATGAGATAGGTGTTAATGAACCCAATATCTCCCACTTGTCTTTTCTTCAATTCGGCGATCTTCGGGCGCATAATATAGTGAGGATAATTATAAATACATGCAATGAAAGGGCTGAGTTATATAGAGACTTAATGATGAAGTAGTACTACTTACAGAGTAGCGGGTGACCGTTGCTTTATCGATGGCCAATTGATTGAAAACCGATAGAACTCCTCAAATGGAATAGGCAACAGTTCAATTCCAAGGAGGTCATGCTCCTTTTTACCTCGCACCTACCAAGTACTCCTCCCCTCCGACTCTTTGCAGGTTTTCATGTACCAATCATGCAATCTTCGCATCATCGTTGATAGAGAACTTTCATCTTTGACGAGAGGCTTCCCGTGCTTTCGTATCTTTGTATCTCGCACCTCCAAGAAATCATAATGTACATCGTCAAGGTGTAATCTGCAGGATTGCCATAACCGGGCACCATCCTCGGATCGACGATGTCGCTAGCAGGCACCTTGAGCGGGGGCACGATTGCTTCTCTTGTTCGCCGAAAGCTGGGCAATTTGTTTCCCAGCTCGTCGTTCTTTCATCCTTTGATCACTTTTAGTACTTCCCGACCTCTCCGCTTAGGCAAATGCCTTTCCGATAATGCGCTCATAGTTGCCTTTCGGCGGAGACTTGGGTGGTTTTGTCAGGGCAGCGAGTGCGCTTCGCTTTCACGGATCTACCTTCTCCTCCGGAGGTGGATGTCTCTTTGCTTTCAACCCTTGAAACCAGTCATCCACTTGGTCCAGCGATCTTTATGCGTTTTCCTCCTCGCTCCTCTTATGCAGTAACTTCTCCGAGTCTTCAGAGAAGGACCGAATCTGTATCTCCTCCGCCTTTGGCTGTACTGCTAGACGCTGCAGAGCAGACGGAGGCGGATGTCTTCTTTCCTTGCTTACGAGGCGGAGGAGAAGGACTACGACGCCAGCAGAGCAGCCGAGCGGGCGGCGGGTCTCTTCCGCCCTTGCCGACGAGAGGCGGAGAAGGAGGAGGCTGGCTGCTCGGGCGCCGCCGGGCGCAGCGGAGAAGGAGGCGGAGTGCCGCCACGCCGGAGAAGGAGCCGGCCGAGTGCCCTGATCGTCACTCACTGGGAGGAGGAGGCGGTGGAGGAGGCAGAGTGCCTGACTTCGCCGGAGGAGGAGGCGGTGGAGGAGGCGGAGTGCCTCGACTCACGGGAGGAGGAGGAGGAGGCGGAGGCGTCCAGTTCGTAAGGTTGATGAGATCCTTCCGCCATAGGCATGGAGTCTTCAGAGCGTAACCCAGCCGATACTCCCCTTTCACCGGTAGGGTGGTCAAGCCGAGGTCCTCAAATCCCTCCGTTATTTCATCGACCATCACCTTAGCATATCCTTACAGAATCGGCCGGCAGTGAAAAGTTGAGTCGGGTTTAGTAGGATAAACAGAGCCAACAGCCGCCTTGACCTTCAAATTGCTCCATTGCGCCATAAGGTGGCAATTTTCAGCATTCGTGATAGCATCCACGGGATAGCTGGCAGGAGCCGTCAAGGCATGCTCTGGCTGAAGCAGCTCGGTGGAAGCCACGCTGCTTCTCCGCTGAGATAAGCGGGGTAACCGGGGAAGCTTCGGCAGGTCGTTCTTGCTGCGATTCGCTTCTCGTTCCTCTAGACCCATTACCCTTTCGCGGCGCCTGCAGTTGGCTCTACTCTAGTTTCTTCCTCCTCTCGGTTTTGTAACCCTCGCGTCTCGGAAATCCAGCCTTCCACGAACGGAGCTGGCGTGCCTCGTGGTCCGTCTGTGGTGCTCGTGGATTGCCGAGGGCCATTGTGAGCTCGTCCTTCTCCTATGCAGAACGAACGTCCCTTGCTGCGCTGGCGATATATTGCCGAAGCCTCTTGACCGGTATGTCCAATTGTTCGTCCGTCCAAATGCACTTCCCTGTTATAGGGTCCAAGGATCCGCCGCCCCAAAGAACCAAGTCCGTAACGGTCCGCCAGTTCATTGTCTCTGGTTCGATCCCTTTATCAAGCGAGATCATTCTCAGCCTTGGCCCACTTAGGCCGGGCTACGAGGTAGCCACCGACCCCGTGCGATGGTGAAGCTTCTTCTTAGCATTTCTCTTGTTTGTACGCCGACATCTTTTTACTCTTTTCCGATGTCTTGTGGGCCACAAATGCGGGCTACCATCTCTGATCTTCTCATATTTGCCCTTGAATTCTGGTGTCTCATTTGTTTCGACATACCTATTGAGGTCTTTCTTCCAATTCCTGAATAGGTCTGCCATCTTCTTGAGCAAAAGACTTGATTAATGGCTCTATAACTGGCTTCTCCGGATCGTCCTCCGCGGTAGGGGTGAAATTTGACTTCAGCTCGGTCCAAAGATCATTTTTTGCATATCATTGACATAAGACACCTCGTGGTCTTCGTTCTTAGCCTTATTCCATTGGTGGATGCTGATCGGGATCTTGTCCCTAACCGTAACCCCGCATCGAGCAACAAATGCCTTCTTTGTCCGGTAGGGTTCAATCGGTTGGCCGTCATGGCGTGATTTGTATGATCTCAAACTTTTCATCCGAGCTCAACTTTTCTTCGGCCTCGCCTCTTTACCGGGTTGTGCTCGATCCGGAGGGCTAGAAAAAGAACAAAGACGAGAGTTAATTAATATGTGTACATACTAAAACAATGAATGCATCAATTAGCTAGTCAAAGACACAGGCTTAACTAATATATATACCTGGCGGACTCGGTTTGGTGATCACCGAGTCGTCCTCACGGTCTACTTCTTCACCCTCTCCTTCTTGCACGGCATTGGGTCATCGGAGCCATGTAAATCACAACCAGCTGCTTCTTCACCCTCTCCTTCCAGACCATCGTTGTCATTGAGAAACATCAACGAGCGTATCGGCATCACTTCCTTGTGCGATTATGTCCCTCAACAACGCTTCTTGTGCTTCGTCTCGTGGCGGGGGTGTCCATAGTTTCTACAAATATTTACAGCATGGCAATTATTATTCAAACATGACAGATATGGATATATTAGTGGCAAACGAGAACTAGCTAGCTAATCACAATAAGGAATCATATTAATTAGTGGCCTCGATGCTGCTTCTCTAGTGTTTCGGGTTGGCCTCGACAACGCTTCAAGGGTTAGGGGTGGCCTCGAGAACGCTTCAAGGAGGGTAATATCGACCCCCCCACGTGTTGAAGCTATCGGGAGGGGTCGGCGATTGAACACTACATCTATGTCCCACAAGTGACGTGGGCATCGACGCCATGATGAGGTAGAGGGTCGTGGATCACTGATCCGTCGAGGGTCAAGGGGTAGAGGATCGCCGAGGGTCGAGGATAGCAAGGGCATTAGTCCGGGCACTTCTAGGGTCTAGTGTCAAAGGATTCAACAAAACCATGTCTTCATCATTAGGCAAAAATAGCAGGCACATGATGGTGCAGAAGCTCTCAAATTTATTACGGAAAGGAATCCCAGATAGGATAATTCGCTTTTTGGTACAAAGTACAGCAAGAGCCTTCGGAATATCACTATTTGGAAGGCCTTTGCTGAAATTTGTACCAAAAGGCGGATTATCCTATTCGGGACTCCGTTCCAGAATAACTTTGGAGAACTTCGTACCATCATGCCCAGTTACTTCCGGCTAATGATGAAGCCATGGGTTTCTTCAATACTTTGACACTAGGCAACCTCTCGACCCTTCGGTGATCCTCGACCCCCCGACGACCCTCGACCCTCGAATCCTCGGCCCCTCGACAACCCTTGAACCCTCGAACCATCGACCCTAGAACCCTCGAATCCTCGACCCGCGACCCTAGAACCCTTGAACCTTCGACCTCCTCAACCTCGACCCCTCGACCTCGAACCTCGGCCCCTCGATGACCCTCGACCGAACCCTAGAACCCTCGAACCTCGACCCTAGAACCCTCGAACCCTCAAACCCTTGTGCCTCAAAACCTCGACCCCTTGGCAGACCTCGGACTCTCGGGCAGGCGGCCCCTCGGCGACCCTCGAGACCCTCGACCCTCGAACCCGAGAACCCTCAAACCTCGACCCTAGAACCCTCGAACCCTCGACCCTCAAAACATTGACCTCGACCGGCCTCGGCGACCCTCGACCCCTCTGTGACCCTCGCGAGCCCTCTAGCCTAGTTCCCGACCGTCACGACCCCTCAGCGATCCTCGACACCCTCGTTCCCGATAAGAAGAAGAAGAAGAAGAAGAAGAAGAAGAAGAAGAAGAAGAAGAAGAAGAAGAAGAAGAAGAAGAAGAAGAAGAAGAAGAAGAAGAAGAAGAAGAAGAAGAAGAAGAAGAAGAAAAAGAGAAAGAGTAGAAGAAGAATAAATAGAAGAAAAAAAGAGCGGACAACAACCACGAACAGAGGACAACCAGAAAAAATAGAATTTTTTTCTTCTTCTCCTCTATTCCTTCTTCTTCTCCTTTTTTCTTCTACTTCCTCTTCTTATTTTTTTTCTCCTCTTCTTCTCCTTCTTCTTCTCCTTCTTCCTTCTTCCTCTTTTATTCTTTTTCCTTATTTTCCTTCTTCCTCGATTTAATTCTAACTCTAAGCAAAGACAACTTTCTCGATGTCCCCGGCGTCCTCTCTCTTGAACAAAAAAAATCTATGAATAAAAAAAACATCATATTCTATGAAAAAATCATATTCCATCCACATCCATGCATACATCATATATATGATCATCTATGAACAAAAAAATTCATATGATCATCTATGAACAAAAAAAATTCATATATATATGCAGAAAAAAACATTAGATCAACACATATGCAAAAAGCATCATACATATATCCATACATCAATATATATACATGAACATTTATGAAAAAAAGCATCACATCTATGAACAAAAAACATCATACGATGGCGGCGGGCGAGGCAAGGGGGCAAGGTGCGCTGGGGCTCATCAGGGCGGCATCGGCAACGGCGCAGGTCTGGGGCCGGCCTGATGCAGAGGTGGCGCGGGCAGGGCAGGCTGACGGGAGGCGAATGCGAGGTCGGGAGGCGGAGGCGACGGGCGAGGTCGAGGCGTTAGACGACCAGCCAGGTCGGAGGCAGAGGCGGGCGGCGACGGCGAGGGCACGACGACGGAAAAGGGGAAGGCGACGACGAGCTGGCATGACGACGCAGAGGCGGTGCGGCGGCGACGGGCGGGCAGACGGCAGCGACGACGGCGCTGGCGACGGCGATGAGACGACGGCGACGACGACGACGGCAGGCGCGGCGCGGGCGGCCTGGGCAGCTCAAGGCGCCGGGAGGTTGGGGGCGCGGGGGAATGCGAAAACTGACATTTTTGACAAGTCTTGCTTATATACCCAGAGCATTGGTCCCGGTTCGTGCCACGAACCGGGACCAATGCCCCCCTTTAGTCCCGGTTGGTGCCACCAACCCGGACCACAAGCCAAAGTTCACCAGCCCAAAGAGCGGGAAGCGGCGGCCTTGGGTCTCGGTTGCTGGCAACAACCGGGACTAAAGGGGGGCATTCGTCCCGGTTGGTTCCACGAACCGGGACCAATGCCACCTTTAGTCCCGGTTGGTGCCACCAACCGGGACCAAAGGCCTTGTGCTGCCTCACGAAAAAGTTTAGTCCCACTCGCTAGTTGAGAGAGCTCGAGAGTGGTTTATAAGCGCCGCTGGCGCCCACCCTCTCGAGCTCCTCTGGCTCAACTGCAGCTGGCCTAACTGCAATCTGTGCTGTGGGCCTCTTGGGCCTCCAGAACTGAATCCTGGCCCATGGTAGGGTTTTTAGTCGTATTCAGGCTGTGGGGGCCCAGTAGGTGGCACTTTTTTTTTGTTTTTTTGTTTTCTTTGTTGATTTATTTATTTTATTTTGTTTCTACTTACAACAAAATACTTATTGTTGCTATTTTTATTTTTTTTCCAGTTTTTTGTTTTTGCTTTTCGCATTATTTATTTTTTGTTGTTTTTGCTTTATTTTTTAATTCTTTTTGCTTTTAGTTTTAGAAAAATTATAAACTTTCTCGTTAGTGCCATTAGTTTTCAAATTTGAAAACACTTTTTTGTTTTCTTTGTTGCTTTATATATATTATTTTGTTTGTACTTACAACAAAATACTTATTGTTGCTATTTTATTATTTTTCAGTTTTTTGTTCTGCATTTTCTGCATTATTTATTTTTGTTGCTTTTTGCTTTATTTTTTAATTCTTTTTGCTTTTAGTTTTAGAAAAATTATAAACTTTCTCTGTTAGTGCCATTAGTTTTCAAATTTGAAAACACTTTTTGCTTTATTTATTTATTTTATTTTGTTTCTACTTACAACAAAATACTTATTGTTGCTATTTTTATTTTTTTCACGTTTTTTTGTTTTGTTTTCTGCATTATTTATTTTCTTTTGGTTTTTTTTTATTTTTAATTATTTTTGATTTTATGTCATCAAAATTATAAACTTTCTGTTTGTGCCATTAGTTTTCTTTGAAATTTGTGTGAATCACAAGTTTGTGAGCTCAACAAGGCGTGTAGAGGGACGGGATTATAAACCGGTGTGAGCGCCCTTCGGTTGGCGAGGTTTTCAAATTCATAGTTTTCAAATGAACTCTGAAAAGTTGGCATAGCATGTGCATGTACAAAGCGGACAATGGTATCATACAAATGCATTACAAAGTTGGCATGGTATCATCATAATAGTTATGGAGAAAGTCTTCACTTTTTCTTCGCTTGTGTCGCTTGCTTATTGCGCCAGAACCATGGATAATCTTCATCGTTTATCGTGGATGCTTGGGTCAGCCTTGACTTTGAAGGGGAATTTTATGAAACTTTTCATACTCTTGAGACATGTCTGTCTTGCCCTCCACTCCTGTGATGTCCCTTTCTCCTGAAAAGAACTATGTGGCACTTTGGCTCATTGTATGATGTATTCGCTTCCTTATCTTTTCTTTTCCTCGGTCCGGTAGACATGTCCTTCACATAGATAACCTGTGCCACATCATTGGCTAGGACGAACGGTTCATCGTTGTACCCAAGATTTTTCAGATCCATCGTTGTCATTCCGCATCGTGGGTCTACCTGCACCGCCTCCCAATGATATTGACCCACGTGCACTTAAACAAAGGGACCTTAAAATCTACTCCGTAGTCAAGTTCCCATATGTCTACTATGTAACCATAATATGTGTCATTTCCCTTGTCGGTTGCTGCATCAAAGCGGACACCGCTGTTTTGGTTGGTGCTCTTTTCATCTTGTTCAATCGTGTAAAATGTATTCCCATTTATCTCAGATCCTTTCCAAATCATTCACAGTCGAAGATGGTCCTCGACAACAAGTACAACTCATCACAAACAAGGTTGTCACCTCCGAGACGTGTTTCCAACCAAGCTGCTGAAAGTCTGATGTGTTCACATGTAATCCGATCCGTGACCGCTTCCTGGGTGTTTGGAGCGCAGACTATTCTTGTGTTCATCGACATACGGGTCACCAAGGTAGAGTTCAGAGAACTGTGTAGTGTGCTTGAGACCAAGAATATCCGTCCTGCATATTATTGAGTCCCTTCCAAGCGTGTTTTTCCAGGGCCTCCCCTCATACCGCAATTTAGGGAGACCTATCTTCTTAAGGCCAGGAATGAAGTCAACACAAAACCCGATGACATCCTCTCGCTTGATGGCCCATGGAGATGCTTCCTTACGGCCTAGTGCTTGATTCTGAACATATTTCTTTAGGACTCCCATGAACCTCTCAAAGGGGTACATATTGTGTAGAAATACGGGCCCCGTAATGACAATCTGGCCGACTAGATGAACTAGGACGTCAAGGCCATGATATTGAAGAAGGATGGTGGGAACACCAGCTTAAATCGACAAGACATTGCGCCACATCACTCCTTAGCGTTGGTACGATTTCGGATCGATCACCTTCGAGATATTGCATTGAGGAATGCACATAGCCGCAATGGCTAATCGGACGCTTTTCGGTAGAAGCCCCTCAATGCAACCGGAAGCGCTAAGGCCATAATCACGTGGTAGTCATGAGACTTTAGGTTCTGGAACTTTTCTCCGGCATATTTATTATTCCCTTTATATTCGACGAGAAGCGGTCGGGACCTTCATATCGAAAGGCATTGAAAGAATATTTCTTTCTCTTCTTTCGTAAGAGCGTAGCTGGCGGGACCTTCATACTGCTTCGAGGCATGCCCTCTTTTTCGCGGGTAAGCGTTGCAGGTCCTCTCGTGCCTCAGGTGTATCATTAGTCATCCCATACAATCACAAGAAGCCTAGCAGGTTCACGCAAAGGTTCTTCGTCACGTGCATCACGTCGATCGAATATCGGACCTCTAGGTCTTTAAAGTACGGTAGGTCCCAAAATATAGATTTCTTCTTCCACATGGGTGCGTGATTCTCGCTGGCTATTCGTAACAGCTAGTCCGCCGGGACCCTTTCCAAAGATTACGTGTAAATCATTGACCATAGCAAGTACGTGATCACCTGTACGCATGGCGGGCTTCTTCCGGTGATCTGCCTCACCTTTGAAATGCTTGCCTTTCTTTTGACATTGATGGTTGGTCGGAAGAAATCGACGATGGCCTGTGTAATACATTCTTCCCGCAGCTTCCGGTATATACTATCGGTGTCAAGTAAACAGTGCGTGCATGCGTGGTATCCCTTGTTTGTCTATCCCGAAAGGTTACCGAGAGCGGGCCCAATCGTTGATGGTCACGAACAGCAACGCCTTTTAGGTCAAATTCCTCCTTTTTGTGCTCATCCCACGACGTACACCGCTTTCCGTTCCACAGCCTGTAAAAGTTCTTCAACTAATGGCCTTAGGTACACATCAATGTCGTTCTTTGGGTTGCTTAGGGCCTTGGATGAGAACCGGCATCATAATGAACTTCCGCTTCATGCACATCCAAGGAGGAAGGTTATACATACATAGAGTCACGGGCCAGGTGCTGTGATTGCTGCTCGCTCCCGAAAGGATTAATGCCATCCGCGCTTAAAGCAAACCATACGTTCCTTGGGTCCTTTGCAAACTCATCCCAATACTTTCTCTCAATTTTTCTCCATCACTGCGACCCGTCAGCGGGTGCTCTCAACTTCCCGTCTTTCTTACGGTCCTCACTGTGCCATCGCATCAACTTGGCATGCTCTCCGTTTCTGAACAGACGTTTCAACCGTGGTATTATAGGAGTATACCACATCACCTTCGCAGGAACCCTCTTCCTGGGAGGCTCGCTGTCAACATCACCAGGGTCATCTCGTCTGATCTTATACCGCAATGCACCGCATACCGGGCATGCGTTCAGATCCTTGTAGGCACCGCGGTAGAGGATGCAGTCATTAGGGCATGCATGTATCTTCTCCACCTCCAATCGTAGAGGGCATACGACCTTCTTTGCTGCGTATGTACTGTCGGGCAATTCGTTATCATTTGGAAGCTTCTTCTTCATTATTTTCAGTAGCTTCTCAAATCCTTTATCGTGCACGGCATTCTCCGCCTTCCACCGCAGCAATTCGAGTAATGGTACCGAGCTTTGTGTTGCCATCTTCGCAATTGGGGTACAACCCCTTTTGTGATCCTCTAACATGCGATCGAACTTCAGCTTCTCCTTTTGACTTTCGCATTGTGTCCTTGCATCGACAATGACCCGGCGGAGATCATCATCATCGGGCACATCGTCTGGTTCCTCTTGATCTTCAGCAGCTTCGCCCATTGCAGCACCATTCATCGTGCACATCGTCTGGTGCATCTTGATGTTCAAGAGCATCACCGTATTCAGGGGGCACATAGTTGTCATCGTACTCTTCTTCCTCGCCGCCTTCCATCATAACCCCTATTTCTCCGTGCCTCGTCCAAACATTATAGTGTGGCATGAAACCCTTGTAAAGGTGTGGTGTGAAGGATTTTCCGGTCGAGTAAGACTTCAGATTCTACATATAGGGCATGGACAACACATAAAACCATTCTGCTTTGTTTGCCTCAGCCACCTCGAGAAAATCATGCACGCCTCGAATGTACTCGAGGTGTGTCCGTCACCGTACATCCATTGCCGGTTCATCTGCGTGCATTATATATAATTAAGTGTGTCAAAAATCATTACGTAACATCATGAATAGATAATTAAGTGACCAAATTAATAGAAGTTCATCATCACATAAAACCAAAGTACATACATAGTTCTCATCTAACAACATAAAACTCTGCAGAGAATCTAAATTAATTAAACCATACATTGAAACTATGTAAAACATTTCAATGCGAAAACAAATGCGATCATAATCGCAACCAAGGTAACAACTGATCCAACGGCATAATGATACCAAGCCTTGGTATGAATGGCATATTTTCTAATCTTTCTCATCTTCAAGCGCATTGCATCCATCTTGATCTTGTGATCATCGCATTTACATCCGCAACATGCAACTCCAATATCATCTTCTCCTCCTCAAGTTTTTTATTTTTTCCTTCAAGAAATTGTTTTCTTCTTCAACTAAATTTAACCTCTCGACAATAGGGTCGGTTGGAATTTCCGGTTCAACAACCTCCTAGATAAATAAAATCTATGTCACGTTGGTGGCATAATTTTCATAAACAATAAATGAACCAATAGTTATGAAAAGATAATATATACCACATCCGAATCATAGACAGGATTTAGGGCCGACGGGCGGATACCAAAACCATCGCACTATATAAGATGCAATAGTAAAAGTAAGAAAATAATACAAGTAACAATATTTTTCCTTTCAGAAAGAAGATAAGAACAAGAGGCTCACCACGGTGGTGCTGGCGATGAGATCGGCGCGGGTGATCGACGGCGGTGAAGACGGGGACGGGGCGTGATGGACCGCTAAACATAGACAAATATTGAGGAAAATGGAGGTTGGAGGTCGAGCTTGGAGAGGAGAAAGCTTAAGTAGTGTGGATCGGGCATTTCATCGAACACCTCATGTGCTATGGAGGTGAGCTAGAGCACCACAAAGCCCCCCCTCGCCGGCAAGAGAAAAACATAGCACTGGAGTGCTCTGCTTTCATGAGCCGAGGGGTATATATAGGCAGCACTATTGGTCCCGGTTCGTGGCATGAACCGGGACTAGTGAGCCATTGGTCCCGCTTCATGCCACCAACCGGGACCAATGGTGGTAGTCCAGAGTTGAGCCATTGGTCCCGGTTCGTCCCACCAACCGGGACCAAAAGGTCCGGACGAACCGACCAATGGCCCACGTGGGTCTGCCGCCCCTGGGCTCACGAACCGGGGCAAATAGCTCCATTGGTCCCGGTTCTGGATTGAACCGGGACTAATGGGCTGAACTGGCCTAGGCCATTGCCCCCTTTTCTACTAGTGATCATTTGAGATTCTAAATAACAAGTCACTCAAGAGAGCAATCATATCCGAATTGTATTTCAATTGTTTCATAACATTTGCATTGAAGTGATCTTGTTTTCATCGGTGGGAGATGACACCTATGGGATCACTGAAATCCCTTCTACGGTTGCCGGGCGCGGGGATCGTGAGAAGAGCGGGACCAGCAGACAACAAAAAGGGATTTTACCCAGGTTCGGGCCGCAAGGATGCGCAAAACCCTTGTCTTGCTTTGGTGGATATATTTAGTGTTCTTGAGCTCTCGAACTAGCTCTAGGTGCTGCGAGGTTCCAAAGAGCCGAATCCTTTTCCTGGTTGCCTCGGGCCTCCTTTTATAGGGAAAGGGGTCGCCACAGTGGCAACCAGGAGGTGGAAAGGTTACAGTGCTTCGAGGTTATCCCTCGTATTACCGGACAAGATGCATTTAATGCGAGGCTTAGGTGTCCCTTTGCTTTATTGGGGACGGGAGCGAGGCCCTTCCCATCCGCCGCCACTCCTCCTTGCTTCGACATCGCGTTCTAGCCAGCGACGCATGCGGTGCCATGTAAGTGTGCAGGCCGAGGTGGCGCGATGGTGGAGCCTTCATGAAGGATTGCATGCCGCCACGCAGGTGCCTGCCAAGCTGGTTGGGTCGGCAGCCGCATGCGAACGGTGGCAAAGACTTATCTGGTGCGGGCCTGGCAGTGGCCCAGCTAGTGCGCTTTGGCGAGGGCCTTGTCGGGTGGCTTGGCAAAGGTCTTGCCGGGTGGCCCGGCAAGGGTCTTGCTGTGGCACGCTGGCCTCCCCGGCAAGGGTTTTGCCAGGTGGCCCGACAAGTGTCTTGCCGTGGCGCGCTGGCCGCCCCGGCAAGGGTCTTGCCGGGGGTCTTGTGGGTTTCTTCGGTGAGGATGGCTGCCCTCTTATCCTCATTTGATCTTGAGCATTCTATGTCTTCACAAAGATCTGCATGCCACCACGGAGGTGCCTCCCGAGCCCTGTCCCCAACGCATTTGTCCGAGCATTGGTGGTCTCAAGGGTGGCTCGCTTCGGCGTGGGCAGGCTGCCCGCAAGGGGCTTGCCGGGCCGGCTGAGGCTGCCCCGCAAGGGTCCTTGCCGGAAAACCTGCTTCGCCCCATCCGATCCTTGTGGCCTTGGTCCTGCCGTTGCTTCATTTGTCTTCATGGCTTTTGGCTCCTCTCCAGCCCCTTTCCTCGCTATGTCTATGCGTGGTCGCGTGGCGGGAGGCTCGACTGCCCGTGCACAAGTAAAGGGGTCAAAAGCAGCCCCCTACTTTGTACACCGGCTGTGAAACCACGGGCTGGACCACACATGAGCGCAGCACGTTGTTGGGCCAAGCCCAGAATGGTGCGCGGGCAGTTGGGGTGATTTTTTACCGCGGCCACTGTTCCGTCCGTTGCACTTCCCCACGACCGCGTTGAGCAGCGTGGCGTGGGTAAATGCTGTGGCGCATGACGTAAGCATCTTTGGCGTCACCTTACGGTGGGCGAAAGAGGCGGCTTGCGTGTCTCTTTGAAACCGTAGGGGCGCCTCCCATTTATCGCCCGCCGGGAACCATCGTTCCATCGTGTCCCATGCGCCCGCCTTTGCGCCAATGCTCGCCGCATGCATAACGCAGAGCCCGATGTGCGCACGGAACGTGGGTGTTCACGCGCGTGCGAGTCGATTCCCACGCACCTTCAATGGAGCGGGGAGGGCGGTCGACAGCCCCGCTTGCTGTCACTTCAGGAAGTCGGATTGGCCGAGAGGGGGCGGCCGAGCCCTGCGCCCGACCCTTCACCGAGGGTGGATGACCTTCGCTCACCTCCACAGCTTGATGGATGGGCTCGCTCTCCATTTCAAACTAATGGAGGGCGACCTTCTCTCCGTCAAAATCTTCGGGCACTTCGAGACCCGCGTGAGGTGCTGCGTGGAGAGCTCTTCTGACGATGAAGATTCCTGTAGCGACCCGACCTCAGCTGGTCAAGTCTCTGTGCTTCAATGTCATCCCTGGATTAGTAATGCTGACACACACAGTTCTCGAAGGATTTATAACAGAGTAGCAATCAGACAATTATTACATCGAATGTCTCAAAGAGAGAACTTGTTACAATAAAATGGCTTAAGGCCATCTAATGCGATAACAGCGGAAGGCTTGGAAGATAAAGTGAGTCCATCAACTCCAACGGCATAGCTGAGCTGCAGCACAACGACCTAACAAACCTTACTCCTCGTAAAAAGTCTGCAACATAATACGTTGCAGCCTTAAAACGGTCAACACATGGAATATCTTTGGCAATATAACACAATAGCGCAATAATAGGATAATACTATCACTACATGCATATTTGGCTGGTGGAAAGCTCTATGGTTATAGTTTTGCGAAAAGCAAATTTTTCCCTACAACAAAGGAATAGATTTTAATTTAACTATCATGGTGGTTGAAACATAATTGAGAAGGTAACCCCAACTCAATCCCAATTAAAGTAGTTAACAACCCAACAATATTAATTAAGAGTGGTGAGATACATGTGATAATCCAAACACTAGATACTCAAGATTGTCCATAACCGGGGACACGGCTAACCATGATAAGATTGTACACTCTGTAGAGGTTTATGACTTTTCCCACAAGACTCGATCTCCTCCGTTGGATTTCTCGCACTACATGGTGTTTGAGAAACAGATGACCGAGACATAATCTTTCGTAAACATTAACTCTCTACTCGGGTAGACCATACCAAACCTACAAAACCCACTACCTGTTGATCTACCTCTTCAAGAGCTTCACGTAACTTATTCAACTATGCTAGAGCCCATAATAGCTTGTGGCTGCACACGGAAGTTTCTAGCATAAATCATCTCAGTTCCCTTTAAGCCTGGGTGGCGGTCCAAAGGAAGATCACACGGTGCAGGGATTTCCAAAAGCGAGACTACTTTGGGTTCCCCGGTGCCTCAATCCACCCAGGATGTTAATTTAAGTTGCCACCTTAAGTTGAACCATTAATTAACAATCTCACATCTGTCATGGATTCACTCAAACCCAAACCATGTCTCACGAGCATAGCATAGCAATATAAGCACGCCAGAGAAGTAACTCCCAAGGGTTTGATAGTAACAGGGCAATAGGTTATATCTCAACAACTACTTCCCAACCCACAAGTTAATGACATCCTAATCATGCAATGTTTGAGGATTGAACTAATGCATAAAAACTGGGTATGAAAAGAGTATGATCAATGTATTACTTGCCTTGTCGACGATCCGCTGAATCCTAGAGACTCAGAGTAACACGCTCGCACTCCGGAATTTCTATCGCAAACAAACAATAACATACATAAGCAACAAGCAAAGATGCACAAGCAAAACTCAAATAAAAGAGGTTGACTAGAAAGTTCAACTTAAGAACTCCGGTTCGCAAAAAGAATCAAATCAAACGGAGCAACGAAACTCAAACGGCGAAAGCACTACTAGGGAAAACCCTATACACGTAACTTTAGCGATGGCGTGGGTCAAAAAAGCATGTCGGTGCTAATTAGAAGTAGCGCGCTGAGGTAACTGCTACAAGAGATAAAGATCTAGCAAGAGCGCCTTGCTGTAATATCGCGTTACTACTAAAATTCCCACGGCTTAGCCCATAAGCTACACATAGTAGTAGCGATCTATGATTTAACCACGCTATCACACGCTTCTGTATGTAGCAGCGCATTTTAATGTAAACTCGTTCTTTGCTAAATGTTATAAAATTAAATGGAAAGAAAATGGAAAGGTAATTGAAAATGAAAGAAATAGAATAAGGTGAAAGGAAACAAATAAAATGTGAAGGAAACTAAATGAAAAAGGGAAAAAAAGAGAAAGGAGTAGCAGTAGCGTGTATCAGCGAACGCGCTGTAGCTAAGTTAGCAGCAGCTCTTTTCTCGGAACGCGCTACTACTACTTCTGACTTTACCACGGGGTTCGCCGACCTTACCCACGCCACTTTCCCCCAAATGCAACTCTCTCCACTCTCGCCGCCGCCTGCCGTCGACGCCCGCGCCAGCCTCTCCGCACCCTCCCACGCCTCGACCCCGACCTCAACGCCGCCCGCC
This sequence comes from Aegilops bicornis, assembly GCA_021605145.1. NCBI lineage: Eukaryota > Viridiplantae > Streptophyta > Magnoliopsida > Poales > Poaceae > Aegilops > Aegilops bicornis. The sequence continues at coordinate 778,294 of JAHIAL010000024.1, read as the reverse complement.
TCGACCTCAACGCCGCAGACGCCGCCCGCCTCGACCTCAACGCCGCCCGGGACGCCGCCCGACCCGACCTCGATGCCGCCTGCCCCTCCCTCGTCAGGCACCTGAGGTGAGCACGCCTGCTCCTCCCTCTCCCCTACCTGATCTGCCTAGGGTTTCTTTATATTTTAGTTGCATATTAAGTTTATTTTTATTTATAGTAAGTTTATTTTAGTTGCATATTAAGAACTAGGTACTAATTAGGTATTACAATATTTTTATTTATAGTAAGTTTATTTTTAGTAAGAACAAGTTGAATTAATAGAACTAGTTAGTAAGAACTTGTTGCTATTTTTTAGTTAAAGCAATTTTTCCCGCCTCGACGTGGACGATGCCTATCCCGCATCCTCGGCTGCCGAGTCGGGCGGAGGATCTACACCTGCTTGACCAGATCGGCCATGTCCGGGACCTGGCTCCGCCGGTGGTAATGTGGAGGCGCTACCTACCGTGGGGCGCAGCTTGGTGAGGAGCCAGCCTGTCGTTGACGAACCTTCTTTGGTGGCGGTCGCGTGGGCGGTGACGATCCAGAGGCTTGAGGACTCATGGAGGTGGTGCGCCACCGTGTCGATGAGGAGGACGCGCGACGTCCGTTGCTACTTGTTTATGCGTTGGAGCATGTGTCGTTCTCCAATACGGCAGGTTCTCCAGGATCTCACCGGAGATATGATCGCATGATGGTTCCTTCTCTCAGGTGTCCACCGCTTGGCGCCCGATACCCGTCGTGTGCTAGGGTTTTAGTTGTATTTGTGATGTTATATGTATGACACTATTTGTGATGTATTAGTGATAATTTGAGATGTAGGCACGCATGACATGATTTACTTTTGCTTATTGAATGCATGCTAATTTGAGTCCTATAAGATATTTTGAAATGTATATCTTGTGTTGCTCAATATCCAAGTGGCCGGTCATGTTTGCATGTTACACCTCCGAGTGGCCTATGTTTTGCCGGAGTGTTGATTCAATTCTGTTCGCAAATTTCAGGCGCCGATATGTCCTATTTTAGCAAAGGTCATGCCGGATTTTTCCGTGACTTTTGGCATGACTTGTGCCGAATATGTAGGAAATATCGAAAGTGCCCCGGATTTGTGTGTTGAGTATCCTAGTAGTTGTCTTCGATCGATTTTCAATTAATGTTTTAACTATGAACATAGGAAATGTCCGACGAAAAGGATTTCGGTATTTGCAAATACTGCGAAGACGAAGCTTTCGTGCGACGGAATCTTCCTAGATGATGATAGGCGCTCAAAGATCAAGTCGACGAGAACTTCAAGTGGATACGATGAAGTCATAACGACAAGTCTTTTTCGTAGCTAAGCATGACATCTGCTTCATTTGCTTGAACTTATTTTTTTACTATTCTACTAAGCGTATCCCCCGCCATGCAAGAGTTTTTGTATTGGATAAGATAGGTTTCAGTCATACTACGGAAGTAAAGAAAGTTTATTTGAAGACCGAGCATGGTTATATTTTCCATGCAAAATTATACAATTCAGACGACTACACCTATTTTGGATGCAAAACATGGCGAGCACTATGGAAGACTTATGCATTTGAGCCTGATATGGTTATCACCTTTGATATTCGTCCGAAGATGATATTGAAGGTAATACCGACATCCGGGTCGATGTGCGACGCCTCGATTATACCATTATGTAAGTTTCTCAACCATATTTATGTCTTTGATATTGTTTATTCAAAAATAGTTGACAACTAATTTGTATTGTCACTTATTTCGGTGCAAGCAAACATGTCTCAGCGCTTGGTAGACAGGACCTACTACTGTCCCGAGGCTGAACTAAATCATGAGGAGCTAAGTCATTATGTTTCATGGCTTGAGGATCTTGATATCATCAAGGCCAATTTTCTTCCTGGATTTAGAAATGTTAGTACCGAAAACGCATGCGACCAATAGTGTTCGTAATGAACTACGGTCACATCCATTTAGGAAGGATGGTAAGATTTTTACTATTTGTCCTCATTGCATCTTTTTCCATACATTATTTTTGAAGCTAAACTTCATTGCTAAGTATGTTACCATACGATGTTCTTCAATGTGGACTCCGATGAATGTTGTGCCTTATGGGATCGAGACTAAAGGTACCATGAGTATTATCAGCTTACGGCCAAGATATCCTACAAATTACTTTAGTGCCTTCAAGATTAGCGACGGATGCTTAATAGTGCAAGACTGGACAAAATATGTGTTGGGGGAGCGCAGAGAAGTACTAGGGGGCAGCAAACATAGGCGCTTTCCACGATTAGGAGAGAGGTTCATCTGCATGCTCCAACTTGATCAAGGAGAAGAGCTACACATGTTTTATGTTGTTTTACCTAAGAGAGAGCAGCAAGAGTGATTAGCTAGCTAGAAATGAGTTTCAGGATGATGATGTGCTACACTATTACTATGATGATAAAATAGCTAGTGTTGGTGGTAATGACTATTATGATTATTATTAGCTAGTGTTAGTGGTGATTAAATAAATACTGTTGGTGGTAATGACCATGATGATGATTAAATATCTTGTCTTTGGTGGATTAGATTCAAGTGGAGGCAACATGTGGTGCACATCGAAAGTACTACTAGTCCAAACTAGATCAAGTTTGGATTAGTAGTATACTTTTGACATGCACCACATATTGCCTCCACTTGAACCTAATCCACCTTCATTTGACACACTGTTATGGACATAATGATGTAAACCTCATAACTAGTATTGTACCAATATTTGTATGATGGCGCATAAATACAATAAAATAAAAAATAAAAAAAGTACTAGTAGCGATGGGCAGAAAACACGCTGCAAGTAGTTACCTTTAGCAAAGAACGTGGTAACGAACAAACGCTGCAGCTATTTGTCCTAGCAGAGCGCGGGCTGGCACGCTACGCTGCTTACAATAGTTGCATATTTATTAGTAGCGCCTATACCCGCCATCGATACACATCTAAAACTCAAGGCTGCTGCTACCCTTTTCCCTAGTAGTGAAGAAACAAGATCCGTTTACTAATCTGAACTAAGGTCAAATTTTACAGTACCAAAAATCTTGTTTAAGTTGATTACACAGAAAGAGGGTCTCGAGACAAAACGCTAGGCATTTGAATCGCCTGATTCTGACTAGCGAGCGAAAGATAAACAGAAACTAAGATCGGATCAGAAATCACGATCGAAAATAATCGCAGATAAATCCGATAAAAGAAAATTGACGAACAGACTAACGAACGAGCGTTCGTTATCTGTAACTAACGGGAGAAAACCGTTCGTTAAAACGAACGTACGGACGAGCGTCCGCTACTTAGAAGAACCGGGAAAAACTGGCGAACTGATCTATAAAAAAAACGAACTAGGGTTTCTAAAAAAACGAAAAGTTTAAAAAAACCAGCGTGACGGATTCAGTAGCGGTACCTCCGGGCGTAGGGCTCAAGGTGGCGGCGGGCGGGCAGCTGGCGGCGGCGGCTTGCGCGGCAAGGCGGCGGCTCGGGCGGGCGATGGTGGTGTGGTGGTGGGGGTCGGGAGGGAGTATATAAGGAGGGGGCGGCGGCTTGGAGGGGGGGCCAAGGCGGAGGCGGTGGCGGAGTCCGGCTCGGACTCCGATCCGAGGAGCGGTGGGGCGGCGCACGCGCGCGGAGGCGGTGGCGGCTCGGGCCGACCTGGCTCGGCTGGGCCTTAGGCCCAGTCGGGCGCGGGGAGGATTTTTTTTAAATAATTTCACTGAGAGAAATAAAATCCTAGAAAATAAAATAAAAATCTAAAAATGCCAAAACAAATTTTCACCGTCTAAATGGAATATTTAGAACGAGATGAACATTTTCTTGGCCCTAAAATGCAATTTTGAAAATGTGCAATTTTTCTAATGCAAATAAAATCCAAATAAACTCAAATAAAATCAAATAAATGATTTTAACATTTTTCCTCCAATATTTCAATTGTTTTGGAGAAGTCATATTATCTCCTCTCATATATTTTCAATATGAAATATTTTTCAGAGAGAAAAATAATTAAAATAAAAAATCCTCGTTTAATTATTTGATAGGAATCAAATATGAAAACCGGGAAATCCCCAACTCTCTCCGAGGGTCCTTCAGTTGCTTAGGATTTCGAGGATTGCGGAACGAAAAAGCAATAAAATATGATGTGCAAGAGTGACCTATGTATTACATTCCAAATTGAAAATTTGGGATGTTACAAACCTACCACCCTTAAGATGAATCTCGCCCTCGAGATTCGGGTTGGCTATCGAATAGGTGCGGGTGGTCTTTGCGAAGATCATCCTCTCGCTCCTGTGGCTTCCTCCTCGGTATGGGGGCTCCACTGAACTTTGCAAAACTTAATAACCTTGTTGCGGGTGACTCGGCTGGCAAACTCAAGAATCTTCACTGGCTTCTCCTCATAAGTCAAATCCCTGTCCAACTGAATTGCCTCCAAGGGTACTGTATCTCTTAACGGTATGTCGGCCATCTCAGCATGACACTTCTTTAACTGTGAGACGTGGAACACATCGTGAACTCCTGACAATCCCTCTGGTAATTCCAACTTGTAGGAAACTTCTCCCATCCGTTCCAAAACACGATACGGTCCTACAAATCTCGGGGCTAATTTTCCCTTAACTCCAAAACGTTTCACTCCTCGCAAGGGTGATACTCGTAGATATGCTCTGTCTCCAATTTCATAGGTTACCACCTTGCGTTTCGAGTCTGCATAACTCTTCTGCCTGGACTGAGCAATCTTCAGTCTATCACGAATCAGTTTAACCTTCTCTTCAGACTCCTTGATCAGGTCAGGTCCAAACAGCTGTCGGTCTCCTACTTCATCCCACATCAACGATGTTCTACACCTCCGTCCATACAAGCTTCGAATGGTGCCATCTTCAAACTGGCTTGGTAACTACTGTTGTATGAGAACTCTGCGTAAGGCAAATTGTCATCCCAACTAGATCCATAATCTAGCGCACAAGCTCTCAACATATCTTCCAAAGATTCGGTTGACTTCTCGGTGCATCCATCATGTCTGCGGGTGGAATGTCAGTACTCAACTCCAATCTCGCGTACAAGGTCCGTGTAACCGATGAAAAACATTGAAGTAAACTGTGTTCCTCTATCTGATACAATGGTCCTCGGAACTCCATGCAGACATACGATCCTGGACATATATATCTTGGCCAACTTCGCACTTGTATAGGTGGTTTTCACTGGGATAAAGTGAGCCACTTTGGTGAAGCGATCAACTACTACCCATATTGAATCATATCCTACTTTGGTCCTAGGTAGTCCGGTGATAAAGTCCATGCCAAGTTTATCCCACTTCCATTCGGGTATCGGCATAGGAAATAAATTGATCCTGCTTTGGCTTACGATGCTCTACCTTCACTTGCTGACATACATCACATACGGCTACATACTCGGCAATATCCTTCTTCACAATTCAGTCATTGGCTTTGCAATCTTGGAAAAATTCTCAATGAATCTCCGATAGTATCCTGCGAGTCCAAGGAAATCATGATCTCGCTAATCAAGTGGTGCCAACCATTCAGTTGATCGATCGAACCTTGCTGGGTCTCATCGCTATACCTTCTCCTCATATAACATGCCCAAGGAATCCAACTTCCTTCAACCAAAACTCTCGCACTTGCTGAACTTGGCGATAACCGGTGTTCCCCGAAGTTTCTCGAGAACTAAACGCAAATGCTCCTTGTGCTCCTCTTCATTCTCCGAGTTTACCATAATATCATCGATAAACACCACAACAAACTTGTCCAGATACTCCATGAACACCTTGTTCATCATGCTCATGAAATAGGCAGGGGCGTTAGTCAGTCCAAACGACATGACCGTATACTCGTATAATCCATACCGCGTGGTGAACGCTGTATTCGGTATATCCTTCTCTCGGATCTTCAACTAATGGTATCCTGATCGTAAATCAATTTTCGAAAACACCTTAGCTCCTTGCAGCTGATCAAACAGATCATTGATCATCGGCAGTGGGTACTTGTTCATAATCGTTACTTCATTCAAGGCTCGATAATCAACAACCATCCTTAGTGATTTATCCTTCTTCTCAACAAAGAGTATTGGAGATCCCCAAGGTGATGAACTCCTTCGAATGTAACCTTTCTCCAATAACTCCTTGATCTGCTTCTTAATTTCCTCCAGATCATTTGCGGGCATCCGATAGGGTCTCTTGGATATTGGCCCCATGCACGGCAATAGCTCTATCAAAACTTCGATGTCTTGATCCGGTGGCATGCCCGGTAATTCTTCCTGGGAAAACATCCGGAAATCCTTCACTATGTGCACTTCCTCTTGCACAACTCCCCGTGAGGGTATTCACTTGGCTCCTCCTAGGCACATGCCTAGATACATACTTAATCCTTTTTCCTCCGGGGTGGTGAGATAAATCGACTTACTTGCAGATCAATGCTTCCTCCATACTTTGACATCCAGTCCATACCTAATATCACATCCAATCCTTGTGACTCCAAGATAATTAGGTCAGACGGAAAAACATGGGTACCAATGGTTAGGGGTATCTGGTTGCACCATCGGCTAGCCATATACTCTGCTCCAGGCGAGCTCACTAGAAGAGGGGTCCTAAGGGTTTGGGTTGGTAGTTTAAACTTATCCACGAATCCCCTTGATATACATGAATGCGATGCACCAGTATCGATAAGAACAAGAGCGATAAATGACTTAACCAAAAACATACCTATTACCGCGTCCGGCTGCTCTTCAACCTCCTCCACGTTAATGTGGTTCACCTGTCCTTTGTTGAATGGATTAGGCTTCTTCCCAGCACTCCCATTTCCGTTTCCATTCCTTCTTTCGTGGCAATCATTGGCATAGTGCCTGCCTTCCCGCACTTAAAGCAAGTAACTTGACTTAGGTCTCTTTTTGGCGGTGTGGCTGGATTGGAGCGGTTCTGATTGTTATTAGCTCCGTTCCCATTTCCATTCTTAGCACCATTGTGGTTATGCGAACCTCCTCCGGTGTGGTTATGACCTCCATGGTTATGAACAAGTCCTCCCGAGTTCGGGGTTAAGCGAGGCTTCTGTTGAGCTCCTGAGTTATACTTCCCTTGTCCATACTTCCTCTTACGGCTCTCAATCTGCTGCTGCTTCCCTTCAATCATAAGAGCCTTATCTACCAACTCAAGGTAGTTGTTGAAGGTTGACACCATCAACCGCATGCTCATCTCATCATTCAGCCCTTCCATAAACTTCTCCTGCTTCATGCATCTGTGGCCACATCATCAGGGGCATAGCGTGATAGCTTGCTAAAATCATCCACGTACTGAGTCACAGTATGGTTCCCCTGGCTTAAGTTGCGGAACTCCCGCTTCTTCATCTGCATAGCTCCAGTTGAGACATGGGCTGTGCGGAAAGCTTGCTGAAAGTGGTCCCAAGTGACATTGGCTATGGGGAAAGTGGTCGTGTAATTCTCCCACCATGAGGCTGCTGGTCCATCCAATTGGTGTGCGGCAAAGCGCACCTTCTCAGCATTTGTGCAACCTCCGGTGGTCAACTCCCTTCAAATACGGCATAGCCAATCATCAACAACTATTGGCTCGGTGCTACTGGAAAACATTGGCGGATGTAACCTTAGAAAACGGACTAGGTTGTCCACTGGCGGCGGGTTATTGTTGTTGTTGTTGTTGTTGTTGTTGTTGTTGTTGTTGTTGTTGTTGTTGTTGTTGTTGTTGTTGTTGTTGTTGTTGGTATTGTTGTTGTTGTTGTTGTTGTTGTTGTTGTTGTTGTTGTTGTTGTTGTTGTTGTTGTTGTTGTTGTTGTTGTTGTTGTTGTTTCCCTGGTTCTGAACTAGCAATTGCATCAAAGCATTCTCGTCATTGGATCAACTGGGTGAGCTCGGTGGGAAAACAAAATCGGTGTCACGTCCCTAAGCATCCGATGGGTTTAGATGGAAGAGATTAGAATAGAAAAAGGTCTAACGAGAAAGCACTACCCATATGCACATGAGACAAACACAATCATTTCACTCAATCAATCAAGCAACGGCATACAAACGGTCTAGAACTATCGCAGAAGTGCTCAACTACTACTAAATACATAGGGAAATACAACTAATATATGGCGGTCATCTAGATATTTTGATCGGTGGAAGACTCCATGATGTCTGCTCCAGCTTCGTCTTCAAAGTCATCATCACTAGGATCGGAATCGGTGCCGTCGATGATGATGTAGTTGTCCGGGCAAGTGGGGTCGCCGTCTTCTTCTCCCGGTGCTGGTCCTCCCATGAATACTCCGATCTTTTTAACAAGGTCGTCATTCTTCTCCAGTAATGTCTTGATTTCCTCCTCATATCCATCACGTGTAAACTTGAGTTCTTCCTCCAGCTCGATGATCCTAGTCTTAGCTTTCTTCAAGTCACACATGTCTGCGCACATCTGGTTCTCCTGACGTCGAATGTGCTGGTTTAGCTCCTGGATGAAAGCCGCAATGGATCTATCCTTTTTGGTGTTGATTACTTCCCATTGCTCGTCTCGGCGCCCACATATTTGATAGATCGTGTCCTTGAGTTCCCTGTAGTAGACTTCTCCAATGCGTCCCATGGTAATGTGGGCTGCCATGTTCTTGCCTAGACTCCAGGTGGGTGCTTCCAAAGAAAATTCTATGGGTTTAGAAGTTGGCGAGAACGTCCTCCCTGGAACTTGTACTTGAATCATCCAGCGCTCCTCTTGTGGTAAGGTGGCGTTGTACATCCTGGGGAAACTTGGTATTCCAATGTTCAAGTACCTAGTGACTTCCTTCAAGTGGCGTCCAAAAGGTGTGTCTTCATCCGGTTGTGCAAACTTGTTCTTCATCTCCGTCATCCTAAAGAGTGGAAAATTGGAGTGGAGTCAAAAATGAGTAGAGAAGAGTGACCTATGGTTTATCTTAGTGGTCGTGTCCTACACTCAGCGTGTGCTCTGATACCATCTTGTAGCGACCCGATCTCAGATGGTCAATTCTTTGTGCTTCAGTGTCATCCCTGGATCAGTAATGCTGACACACACAATACTCGAAGGATTTATAACAGAGTATCAATCACACACTTATTACATCAAATGTCTCAAAGAGAGAACTTGTTACAATAAAATGGCTTAAGGCCATCTAATGCGATAACAACGGAAGGCTTGGAATATAAAGTGAGTCCATCAACTCCAACGACATAGCTGAGCTGCACGGCAACGACCTAACGAACATTACTCCTTGTCTGAAAAGTCTGCAACATAATATGTTGCAGCCCGAAAACGGGTCAGCACATGGAATATGCTGGCAATATAACACAATAGAGCAATAACAGGATAATACTATCACTACATGCATATTTGGCTGGTGGAAAGCTCTATGGTTATAGTTTTGCATGAAAAAGCCAATTTTTTCCTACAACAAAGGAATATATTTTAACTTAACTATCATGGTGGTTGAAACATCATTGAGAAGGTAACCCCAACTCAATCCCAATTAAAGTAGTTAACAACCCAACAATATTAATTAAGAGTAATGAGATACATGTGATAATCCAAACACTAGATACTCAAGATTGTCCATAACTGTGGACACGACTAACCATGATTAGATTGTACACTCGCAGAGGTTTGGCGACTTTTCCCCACAAGACTCGACGATCTCCTCCGTTGGATTTCTCGTGACTACATGGTGTTTGAGAAACGGATGACCGAGACATAATCTTTCAAAGAACATTAACTCTCTACTCCGGGTAGACCATACCAAACCTACAAAACCCACTACATGCTGATCTACCTCTTCAAGAGCTTCACGTAACTTACTCAACTATGCTAGAGCCCATAATAGCTTGTGGCTACACACGGAAGTTTCTAGCATGAATCATCTCAGTTCCCTTTGAGCCTGGGTGGCGGTCCATAGGAAGATCACACGGGTACCCCGGGATTTCCAAAAAAATAGACAACACTGGGTTCCCCAGGTGCCTCAATCCACCCAGATGTTAATTTAAGTTGCCACCTTAAGTTGAACCATTAATTAACAATCTCACATCTGTCATGGATTCACTCAAACCCAAACCATGTCTACGAGCATAGCATAGCAATATAAGCACGCGTAGAAGTAACTCCCAAGGGTTTGATAGTAACAGGGCAATAGGTTATATCTCAACAACTACTTCCCAACCCACAAGTTAATGACATCCTAATTATGCAATGTTTGAGGATTGAACTAATGCATAAAAACTGGGTATGAAAAGTGTATGATCAATGTATTACTTGCCTTGCTGACGATCCGCGAATCCTAGAGACTCGTAGTAACACGCTTCGCACTCCGGAATTTCTATCGCAAACAAACAATAACATACATAAGCAACAAGCAAAGATGCACAAGCAAAACTCAAATAAAAGAGGTTGACCAGAAAGTTCAACTTAAGAACTCGGTTCGCAAAAAAGAATCAAATCAAACGGAGCAACGAAACTCAAACGGCGAAAGAAACAAGATCCGTTTACTAATCTGAACTAAGGTCAAATTTTACAGTACCAAAAATCTTGTTTAAGTTGATTAAACAGAAAGAGGGTCTGTAGACGAAACTCTAGGCGTTTGAATCGCCTGATTCCGACTAACGAGCGAAAAGATAAACAGAAACTAAGATCGGATCAGAAATCACAATCGAAAATAATCATAGATAAATCCGATAAAAGAAAATCGACGAATGCATCAACTAACGAGCGGCGTTCATATCTCAGAATTAACGGGAGAAAACCATTCGTTAAAACGAACGTACGGACGAACGTCCTCTAATTAGAAGAACCGGGAAAAACCGGTGAACCGATCTAGAAAAAAAACGGACTAGGGTTTCTAAAAAAATGTACGATTTTAAAAAAACTGGTGGCGACGGATCTGGCGGTACCTGGGCGAGGGCTCGGCAGGCGGGTTGGCGTGAGGCGGCGGCTCATGGGCGGCGGGGTTTCGGCGGCGGCGCCATTTAAGCAAGCGGCAGAGGCGGCGAGGCGTGGGCGGTGGTGGTGTGGTGGTGGGGGTCAGAGGGAGGAGTATATAGGAGGGGGCGGCGGCTTGGAGGAGGGTCCAAGGCGGCAGCGGTGGCGGAGTCCGGCTTGGACTCCGGTCAGAGCGGCGGCGGGGCGGCGTACGCGCGAGGAGGCGGTGGCGGCTCAGGCCGGCCTGGCTCGGCTGGGCCTTAGGCCCGGTCAGTATGAGGAGGATTTTTTAATAATTTCACTACGTAAATAAAATCCTAGAAAATAAAATAAAAATCTAAAAATGCCAAAACAAATTTTCACCGTCTAAATGGAATATTTAGAACGAGATGAACATTTTCTTGGCCCTAAAATGCAATTTTGAAAACGTGCAATTTTTCTAATGCAAATAAAATCCAAATAAACTCAAATAAAATCAAATAAATGATTTTAACATTTTCCTCCAATATTTCAATTGCTTTGGAGAAGTCATATTATCTCCTCTCATATATTTTCAATATGAAATATTTTTCGGAGAGAAAAATAATTAAAATAAAAAATCCCCGTTTCATTATTTGATAGGAATCAAATATGAAAACCGAAATCCCCAACTTCTCTCCGAGGGTCCTTGAGTTGCTTAGGATTTCGAGGATTGCGGAACGAAAAAGCAATAAAATATGATGTGCAAGAATGACCTATGTATAACATTCCAAATTGAAATTTTGGGATGTTACAATTCCTCCTCGAGCGAGAGTGCCGAGGAGGACAATGGCAACGACGGCGAGGCTAGCGGGCGGCATGATGACGGGTCCGACTAGGAGTCGGGCGCCACTCCGGGCGGCACCGGTTACCCCATCATCCGTGTCGCCGGCTCCTTGAACTTCTCGGGGTCGTCTCCTTGGGCGGCTGGCGTTGGGAGGCTGCGGAAGAGGAAGAGGGTCGTCTCCTTGGGCGGCTGGCGTTGGGAGGCTGCGGAAGAGGAAGAGGCCGTCAAGTCGGAGTACGCTGATGACCCACAAGTATAGGGGATCTATCATAGTTCTTTCGATAAATAAGAGTGTCAAACCCAACGAGGAGCAGAAGGAAATGATGAGCGGTTTTCAGCAAGCTATTCTCTGCAAGTATTGAAGTAAGTGGTAACAGATAGTTTTGTGATAAGGTAAATTGTAACGAGCAACAAGTAACAAGAGTAAATAAAGTGCAGCAAGGTGGCCCAATCCTTTTTGTAGCAAAGGACAAGCCTGGACAAACTCTAATAATAGGAAAAGCGCTCCCGAGAACACATGGGAATATCGTCAAGCTAGTTTTCATCACGTTCATAGGATTCGTGTTCGGTACTTTGATAATTTGATATGTGGGTGGACCGGTGTTTGGGTGCTGTTCTTACTTGAACAAGAATCCCACTTATGATTAACCTCTATTGCAAGCATCCGCAACTACAACAAAAGTATTAAGGTAAACCTAACCATAGCATGAAACATATGGAACCAAATCAGCCCCTTACAAAGCAACGCATAAACTAGGGTTTAAGCTTCTGTCACTCTAGCAACCCATCATCTACCTATTACTTCCCAATGCCTTCCTCTAGGCCCAAATAATGGTGAAGTGTTCTGTAGTCTACATTCACATAACACCACTAGAGGCTAGACAACATACATCTTATCAAAATATCGAACGAATACCAAATTCACATGACTACTGATAGCAAGACTTCTCCCTTGTCCTCAGGAACAAACGTAATACTCACAAAGCATATTCATGTTCATAATCAGAGGGGTAATAATATGCATAAAGGATCTGAATATATGATCTTCCACCAAATAAACCAACTAGCATCAACTACAAGGAGTAATCAACACTACTAGCAACCTACTAGCACCAATCCCGACTTGGAGACAAGAATTGGATACAAAAGATGAACTAGGGTTTGGAGATGAGATGGTGCTGGTGAAGATGTTGATGGAGATTGCCCTCTCCCGATGAGAGGAGCGTTGGTGATGATGATGACGATGATTTCTCCCGAGGGAAGTGTCCCCAGAACAGCCTCACGGAGCCCGAGATTGGTTCCGCCAAGGTTCCGCCTCGTGGCGGCGGAGTCTCGTCCCGAAAGGTTGCTTAATGTTTTTTTCTCATCGAAAGACTTCATATGGGAGAAGATGGGCATCGGAGAGCCACCAGGGGGTCCATGAGGTAGGGGGGCGCGCCCCAGGGGGGCGCCCCCCACCCTCGTGAGTAGGGTGCGGGCCCCCTGGCCTTCATCTTTGGCGACGATTTTTCTTTATTTATTTTAAGATATTCCGTGGAGTTTCAGGACTTTTGGAGTTGCACAAAATAGGTCTCCAATATTTGCTCCTTTTCCAGCCCAGAATTCCAGCTGCCGGCATTCTCCCTCTTCATGTAAACCTTGTAAAATAAGAGAGAATAGCCATAAGTATTGTGACATAATGTGAAATAATAGCCCATAAAGCAATAAATATCGATATAAAAGCATGATGCAAAATGGAAGTATCAACTCCCCCAAGCTTAGACCTCGCTTGTCCTCGTTTAAAAGCCGATAACAATAAATATGTCCTCATGTTTAGAGGTAGAGGCGTCAATAGAAATAAAATACGGACATGAAGGCATCATGATTATTCTCATAACAGCAACATATATAGATTTTGTCATATGATTACTTATGTTCAAGTGATGATCTTTTCACAATACGAAAGTATGAATCAAAAACCTTATTGACCACCAACAAATTGTAACCTCAGTCATTGAAGCAATTGCAATTTATCATAACATCGGAAAGAGTCTATGTCAGAGCTTAAAAGCAAGTCCACATACTCAACTATCACTTAGTCCTTCATAATTGCTAACACTCACGCAATACTAGTGGTTACGGAATTTTAATCGGAAACAGAGAAAGATATGGGATTATAGTTTTGACCCACAACCTTTTACCTCAAGGGTAATGTCAACAATAATAATTCATGCTCCCCTACATCCAATTAGATATGTATATCATGTTCTTTCGAACATGCTGGGCTTGCCAAAGGATAAAATGAAAGAGGAAAGGTGAAGATCACCGTGACTCTTGCATAAGGTAGAGGATAATAATAAAAGATAGGCCCTTCGCAGAGGGAAGCAGAGGTTGCCATGCGCTTTTATGGTTGGATGCACAAAATCTCAATGCGTAAGAACGTCACTTTATATTGGCCTTGTGATATGAACCTTTATTATGCAGCCCGTCTCTTTTATTACTTCCACATCACAAGATCGTATAAAGCTTATTTCTCCCACACCAATCAATCATACATGTTTAGAGCAATTTTTATTGCTTTGCACCGATGACAACTTACTTGAAGGATCTTACTCAATCCATAGGTAGATATGGTGGACTCTCATGGAAAAACTAGTTTAAGGGTATTTGGAAGCACAAGTAGTATCTCTACTTGGTGCTGAGAATTTGGCTAGCATCAGGGGGAAAGGCAAGATCAACACATTAGAGGATCCATGACAACATACTTTATCTCAGATGTAAGAAAACATAACTCATTATGTTGTCTTCCTTGTCCAACCTCAACTCTTTAGCATGTCATATTTTAATGAGTGCTCCCAATCATAAAAGATGTCAATGATAATATATCTATATGTAAAACCTCTCTTTCCTTATTACTTCCTATTAATTGCAACGATGACCAAAGCTATATTTGCCAACTCCCAAAAACTTTTAATCATCATACTCTTTCTATGTGAAGTCATTACTTTCAATAAGATCAATATGAACTCTTTGATTCTTTTTATTCCTTTTCTTTTATTCACCCAAGATCATGGCAAAATAATCAAGCCCTTGACTCAACACTAATCTTTATTATATAGCTCACGGACTCGATTACAAAGAGGGATCATAAAGCAAAACTCAAAACTAGATCATGCCATGACTTTATTCTACTAAATCAAGATACTACTAAAAGGATCGAACTAAGAAAAACGGTAAAGATAAGAGTTGTGATGGTGATACGATATCGGGCACCTCCCCCAAGTTTGGCAGTTGCCAAGGGGAGTGCCCATACCCATGTGATTATGTCTCCTTCTTTGTTGTTGGTGTAATATTCTTGGCGATGATTCCCCTCAAGATACGGTTCTCCTCCTCGAGCTTATTGACTTGCGGCTTGAGGTCCATTATTTCCTTGTAAGCTTTCCTGTAATGGCTAAAGCTCCTTGCACCCAAGGGTGTTGCATAGCTCATGGAGAACAAGAGACACTCCTCCTCATATTTTCATAAGAAAGAAATCTAACATTGGAAGGATAACCGAGTTTGGAATAGCCGAGCTCTATATTTCCCATCGTAAAACTCCAGCCTGAGGCGAGAGGTGACTTCTTGATCCTCCATGGCATCTACCCTCATCAGGTCAGCCTCCATCTCTTCCTCCTTTGCTGGCCCAAAGTGGTCAGCGTCACTGTTTGCCCTTGGTTCCGGTGCCGGGTTAGATACCCGGCTCTCCCTGACTGACTCTTGAGAAGACACCTTGCTCAATCTGCAGCAGCAACATCTCGAAACAAAAACAGAGGATATTTGCGTGATACGGGAGTCAAAACATTCGGGAGAATAAATAATGAATTTTTACCTACCAAAATATGTATCATGCAAGAAAACGGAGTCCGGAGGGCACACAAGGTGCTCACGAGGTAGGGGGGCCGCGCCCACCACCCTCGTGGGGCCCTCGTGTCCTTCCCGGTCTGCTACTTATTTTTCTATTTTTCTAAATATTCCAAAACAGAGAAATAATGACTTAAAAATTGTTTTGGAGTCGGTTTACTTACCGTACCACATACCTATTCCTTTTCGGAGTCTGAAATGGTCTGGAAAGTGTCCCTTATTTATTCCTCCGGGTTACGGTTTCAATAATATTGGTTTCAATATTTATAGGATTACCGAGATATAATGTTTGATCCTTTGACCGCTTACCACCTTCGGATTTGTGCCTTAGAAGTTGTTGATTTTTATGGCACCAGAACGATAGACCTCCTCGATAACGTAGGGACCTTCCCATTTAGAGAAAAGTTTTCCTGCAAAAAATCTTCAACAAGAGTTGTATAGCAATACATAATCACCTACATTAAACTCACGCTTTTGTATCCTTTTGTCATGCCATCTTTTAACTTTTTCTTTAAACAACTTAGCATTTTCATAAGCTTGGGTTCTCCATTCATCAAGTGAGCTAATATCAAATAACCTTTTCTCACGCAAGAAGTTTGAAATCATAGTTGAGCTCTTTAATAGCCCAATATGCCTTATGTTCTAATTCGAGAGGTAAGTGACATGCTTTTCCATAAACCATTTTATACGGAGACATACCCATAGGATTCTTATATGCAGTTCTATAGGCCCATAATGCATCATCAAGTTTCTTGAACCAATTCTTTCTAGACCTATTAATGCCTTTTTGCAAAATTAATTTGAGCTCTCTATTGCTCAATTCTACTTGACCACTAGACTGTGGGTGATATGGAGATGCAATTCTATTATTAACGTCATATTAAGCAAGCATTTTACGGAAAGCACCATGAATAAAATGTGAACCAACATCAGTCATTAAATATCTAGGGACTCCAAACCTCGGAAAAATAACTTCCTTAAGCATTTTAATAGAAGTGTTATGATCAGCACTACTAGTTGGAATAGCTTCTACCCACTTAGTAACGTAATCAACTGCAACCAAAATATGTGTATATCAATTAGAGGCAGGAAAAGGTCCCATATAATCAAAGCCCCAAACATCAAATGGTTCAATGACAAGTGAATAATTCATAGGCATTTCTTGACGTCTACTAATATTACCAATTCATTGACATTCATCGCAAGACAAAAACAAACTTACGGGCATCTTTGAAGAGAGTGGGCCAATAAAAACTGGATTGCAATACCTTATGTGCAGTTCTATCTCCAAATATGGTGTCCTCCATAAGCTTCTGGAGTGACACTTCATGAGGATCTGCTCCTCGCTCATGCTCAGCACACAACATCTAATAACACCATCTACTCCTTCTTTGTAAAGATGTGGGTCATCCCAAAAGTAATCTCGTAAATCATAGAAAAACTTTTTCTTTTGTTGGTATGTCAAGCTAGGTGGTATAAATTTAGAAACAATATAATTAGCATAATCAGCATACCATGGAGTGCTATGAGAAGTGCTTATGACATTTAATTGCTCATCGTGAAAGCTATCATCAATAGGTAGTGGGTCATCAAGAACATTCTCTAACCTAGATAAGTTATCTCGCAATGTGGTTCTCAACTCCTTTTCTCACAACAATATGCAAATCAAATTCTTGCAGCAAGAGAACCCATCTAATAAGTCTAGGTTTTGCATCTTTCTTTTCCATAAGATATTTAATAGCGGCATGATCAAGGTGAATAGTTACTTTAGGATCAACACTATAGGGTCTGAATTTATCACAAGCAAATACAACTGCTAAAAGTTCCTTTTCGGTAGAAGCATAATTTCTTTGAGCATTGTCTAGAGTCTTACTAGCATAATGGATAATATTTAATTTCTTATCCACTCTTTGCCCTAGAACAGCACCTATGGCATAATCACTAGCATCACACATAATTTCAAAGGGTAAATTCCAATCAGGTGGCTGAACAACAGGTGTAGAGACTAATGCTTTCTTAAGTATTTCAAATGCTTCTACACAATCATCATCAAAGACAAATGGTACATCTTTTGTAATAGATTAGTCAGAGGCCGAGAAATTTTTTAGAAGTCCTTAATGAACCTCCTATAAAATCCGGCGTGACCAAGGAAACTTCTTATACCTTTGATGTCCTTGGGACATGGCATCTTTTCAATAGCATCAACCTTGGCTTTATCAACTTCAATACCTCTTTTCGTAAACTTTGTGCCCCAAGACAATACCTTCATTAACCATAAAGTGGCACTTTTCCCAATTCAAGACAAGATTAGTTTCTTCACATCTCAAGAAAACTTCGATCAAGATTCCTCAAGCAATCATCAAAAGAGGATCCGTAGACGGAAAAGTCGTCCATGAAAACCTCACAAATCTTTTCACAGAAGTCATAGAATATAGCCATCATGCATCTTTGAAAGGTAGCAGGTGCATTACATAAACCAAAAGGCATACGTCTATAAGCAAAAGAACCAAAAGGGCATGTAAAAGTAGTCTTTGATTGATCTTTGGCCGACACAGGTATTTGAGAGAAACCGTAATAACCATCTAGAAAGCAATAATGTGTATGTTTGCATAATCTTTCTAGCATTTGATCAATAAAAGGTAAGGGGTAATGATCTTCCTTAGTAGCTTTATTTAATTTATGGAAATCAATTACCATCCTATAACCTATGATAATTCTTTATGGATCAATTCATCTTTATCATTAGGGACAACAGTAATACCTCCCTTATTAGGGACACAATGGATGTGACTTACCCAATCGACTATCAAAGAACGGGATAAATTATACCTGCCTCCAGAAGCTTTAGTATTTCTTTTCTTACCACTTCTTTCGTTTTAGGATTCAAACGTCGTTGAGGATCACGAACTGGTTTGGCATCCGCTTCCAAATTTAGTTTATGTTGACATAGAGTGGGACTAATGCCCTTAAGATCACAAGAGTATATCCAATAGCGGCACGGTGCTTCTTTTCATCAAGATAAGCATATTTAAGATTATCAGGCAACGGTTTAAGCTCAAACACGGGATCACCCTTGGGTGGAGGAGGATCCCCTAGGATTTCAACAGGCAGATTGTGTTGCAGAATAGGTTCCTATTTAAAGAATACTTCATCTATTTCCCTTCTTTCATTCATGAACATATCATTTTCATGGTCTAGCAAATAGTGTTCTAAAGGATCACTAGGAGGTATGGTAATAGAAGCAAGACCAATAATTTCATCTTTACTAGGCAATTCTTCCTCACGATGTTGTTTACTAAATTTAGAGAAATTAAACTCATGAACCATATCATCCAAGCCAATAGTAACAACATTATTTTCACAATCTATCCTAGCATTAACAGTGTTCAAGAAGGGTCTACCAAATATAATGGGACAAAAGCTATCTTGTGGAGAATCGAGAACAAGAAAATCAGCAGGATATTTAGTTTTCCCACATAAGACTTCAACATCTCTAACAATTCCCATTGCATATATAGTATCTCTATTGGCAAGTTTAATTGTAACATCAATATCTTCTAACTCAAAGAGTGCAGTTTCATGCTTAATTTCTTTATATAAATCGTAAGGTATAACACTAGCACTAGCACCCATATCACATAGGCCATGATAACAATGATCTCCTATTTTAACAGAAATATCAGGCACGCCTACCACGGGTCTATGTTTATCTTTGACGCTAGGTTTAGCAATTCTAGCAGATTCACCACAGAAATGAATAACATGCCCATCAATATTATCAGACAAGAGATCTTTAACAATAGCAATATTAGGTTCTACTTTGATTTGCTCAGGAGGTGTATAAGTTCTAATATTGCTTTTATTTAACCACAGTTGAAGCTTTAGCATGATCCTATATTCTAACAGGAAAGGTAGTTTCTCAACATAAGAGGTAGGAACAATAGGATCATTATAAGTGACGATCTTTTCTTCAACTTTAATAGGTGCAGCTACTTTTACTTCTATGGGAGGATGATATTTGAACCACTTCTCCTTGGGGAGATCAACATAAGTAGCAAAAGATTCACGTAAAAGAAGCTACTATCTCGAGTCAAGTCCATATTTAGTGCTAAACTTACGGAAAATATTGGTATCCATAAAAGATTTAACACAATCAAACTTAGGTGTCATACCTGACTCCTTACCTTCGCCGAGGTCCCAATCTTCAGAGTTGCGCTTAATTCTATCCAATAAATTCCATCTGAATTCAAAAGTCTTCATCATAAAAGAGCCAGCACAAGAAGTATCGAGCATGGTGCAATTGTTATCAGAAAGCCGAGCATAAAAACTTTGGATAATTATTTCTCTTGGGAGCTCATGATTGGGTCATGAATATAACATTGATTTAAGCCTCCCCAAAGCTTGAGCGATGATTTCTCCTCCGCGAGGCCAAAAATTATATATATAGTTGCGATCATGATGAACAAGATGCATAGGGTAATACTTTTGATGAAATTCCAATTTCAATCTTTTATAGTTCCATGATCTTGTATCATCACATAGCCTATACCATGTCAATGCGTCTCCCTTCAAAGATAATGGGAAAACCTTCTTCTTAACATCATCATCGGGTATAACTGCAAGCTTAAATAGTCCACAAACTTCATCCACATAGAGTAGATGTTCATCAGGATGCTTTGTTCCATCTCCTATACAAGTGTTAGCTAGCAGTTTTTCCATCATACCCGAAGGAAATTCAAAAGGAGTTTCATTTTCAATAGGTTCAGTAGGTTGAGGAGCAACTCTTTGCTCTCATCGGATGGGGTGAAGATACCCTAACAAGCCCGCCGTGAGAAATACTTTCCATAGTAATAAGTGACAAGAAATTTCAGCACACTATATAAATTTTTCCTTACCAAATTCCACCTACCAAAGGCGCTTACACCGGCAACGGCGCCAGAAAAGAGTCTTGATGACCCACAAGTATAGGGGATCTATCGTAGTCCTTTCGATAAGTAAGAGTGTCGAACCCAACGAGGAGCGTATGGAAATGATAAGCAGTTTTCAGCAAGGTATTCTCTGCAAGTCTTGAAATAAGTGGTAACAGATAGTTTTGTGATAAGGTAAATTGTAACGAGCAACAAGTAACAAAAAGTAAATAAGGTGTAGCAAGGTGGCCCAATCTTTTTGTAGCAAAGGACAAGCCTGGACAAACTCTTACAATAGGAAAAGCGCCCCGAGGACACATGGGAATATCGTCAAGCTAGTTTTCATCACGTTCATATGATTCACGTTCGGTACTTTGATAATTTGATATGTGGGTGGACCGGTGTTTGGGTGATGTTCTTACTTGAACAAGCATCCCACTTATGATTAACCTCTATTCCAAGCATCCGCAACTACAACAAAAGTATTAAGGTAAACCTAACCATAGCATGAAACATATGGATCCAAATCAGCCCCTTTAAGCAACGCATAAACTAGGGTTTAAGCTTCTGTCACTCTAGCAACCCATCATCTACTTATTACTTCCCAATGCCTTCCTCTAGGCCCAAATAATGGTGAAGTGTTATGTAGTCGACGCTCACATAACACCACTAGAGGCTAGACAACATAAATCTTATCAAAATATCGAATCTAATACCAAATTCACATGACTACCGATAGCAAGACTTCTCCCTTGTCCTCGTGAAAACGTGAATTCACTCACAAAGCATATTCATGTTCATAATCGAGGGGTAATAATATGCATAAAGGATCTGAACATATGATCTTCCACCAAATAAACCAACTAGCATCAACTACAAGGAGTAATCAACACTACTAGCAACCTACTAGCACCAATCCCGGACATGGAGACAAGAATTGGATACAAAATATGAACTAGGGTTTGGAGATGAGATGGTGCTGGTGAAGATGTTGATGGAGATTGCCCTCTCCCGATGAGAGGAGCATTGGTGATGATGATGATGATGATTTCCTCCTGAGGGGAAGTGTCCCGGCAGCGGCTCACTGGAGCCCTAGATTGGTTCCGCCAAGGTTCCGCCTTGTGGTGGCGGAGTCTCGTCCCGAAAGGTTGCTAAATGTTTTTTCTCATCGAAAGACTTCATATAGGAGAAGATGGGTATCGGAGAGCCACCAGGGGGCCACGAGGTAGGGGGCGCGCCTGTGGGGGGCGCCCCACCCTCGTGAGGTGGTGTGGGCCCCCTGGCCTTCATCTTTGGCGATGATTTTTCTTTATTTATTTTAAGATATTCCGTGGAGTTTTGTGACTTTTGGAGTTGCGCAGAATAGTTCTCCGATATTTGCTCCTTTTCCAGCCCAGAATTCCAGCTGCCGACATTCTCCCTCTTCATGTAAACCTTGTAAAATAAAAGAGGATAGCTATAAGTATTGTGACATAATGTGAAATAACAGCCCATAAAGTTATACATATCGATATAAAAGCATGATGAAAAATGGATGTATCATACGCGGGCACCGACGCCTTTGTCGCCAAGATGATGTCCCGCCTGCCTCGAGGCCTCGCCTCGGCGCCGCCATCACCATCCAGCTCTTGGACGGCCACCAAGATGTTCTCTTGGTGTCTTCGCCACCCATAGCTCGCCTAGGCGCCTTTTTGCCTCCCCGCTTTTCTTGTTCCATTTCACGAGGAGAGGGACAAGAAAGGGGTTATGGGCACCTTATCTCTTTTTAGTTTTTAAGCCTTCGGGCCTTAGTAGAATTTGAAGCTTGTAATCCCATTGCTCATGTTTTTCATTTCGTATGA
Source organism: Aegilops bicornis (assembly GCA_021605145.1). Lineage (NCBI taxonomy): Eukaryota > Viridiplantae > Streptophyta > Magnoliopsida > Poales > Poaceae > Aegilops > Aegilops bicornis. The sequence continues at coordinate 755,928 of JAHIAL010000024.1, read as the reverse complement.
ACTGTACCTGTACGGGATGTTTTTTGATGAAAAAGGGATGTTTGCCGGGATTTTCGTTCGCAGGAGGAACCCACGACAAGGAGTGAGCCCTTGTTATCTTTAAGACAAACATTTTCTCGCCCGACAACAGGCCTTGTCGTTTCCCCACTTCGCTCGACCTTTCTCACGCTCCTGGCAGAGGCAGGGATGAGGTGGGCTTAGGCCCCCCATTCCTTCTCTTTGTTGCCGCGGCTACGACCAAATCCAGACCCATGGGATAATCCTTGGCTGCCGAGAAGGGGGAGCACAATAGCTCAGAGATAGAACGGGGTTTCATGTATGCCAGTCCATAACGAAATGCATGATCCCGGCGATCTTGGCTTGCTGCGGAGGGACCCTTGTTCTTGCAGCCCCCGGCAACCCCGGCTTGCCGGGGCCCGGGCACCGGTCTGTTCCCTTTCATCCAAAATAGCTCGGCAAGAATACTTACGTGTCTCCGCGAACCAAAGGAGACAGAGAAGAACAGTAGAGACGCGACTTTTCGACCTCTAAGCAAGTGGTTAGCCGCCGCTAAGCACTATCAACCCTAACCAAGGAAGAGACTCAACCTAGCATGCATGCAATAACTTAGGGCGCCAGCGCTTCGTTTATTTATGCTCAAGGTGTGCGCCTGGCTTGGTACAAAGGGTTACATGCCTTGCCGGCAAGGCTTGTACAAAAGGGTGGCTCGCCGGGAGGCCCGGCAGCCGGGCCTTATGGGTAAAACTTGCAAAGATGCTTGATGTTCCAGGAGCTACTCACTGGAATGGCATCTTCAGTCTCCAGCCGGACTGTGCCGGGCCTGGTGACTCGTGTTACCCGATAAGGGCCTTCCCACTTCGGCATCAACTTGTTGGAATTCTTGGCCGATCGAACGTGTCAAGAACAAGGTCGCCTTTCCTCAAAGCTCCGGGCATGAACCTTGCGACTATGGTAGCGGCGCAAGGCTTTGCCGGTAGCGGTCGCTTCTCACCGCCTCGAGATGATCTTCCTCAAGGAGCGTCGCGTCATCTTGCCGCAGTCGCTCTTGCTCAAGCTCATCATAAGCGAGCAATTGAGGTGACCCGTATATGAGTTCCGTGGGGAGAACTGCTTCTGCCCCGTAAACCAGGGCAAAGGGTGTCTGGCCGGTGCCTCGATTTGGCGTTGTTCTGACCAACAAAAGAACCGCCAAGCAACTCATCAATCCAGCGCCTCCGCTTTTGGCGCAGTGCATCAAAGTCCTTATCCTCAAGCCTCGCAGGACTTCAGCATTTGCTCTTTCCGCTTGGCCGTTGCTCCGTGGATGTGCCACGGAAGCAAAACAAACCCTGCTGCCGAGATCCTCAATGTACTGCATGAAGGCGTGGCTTGTGAACTGTGTGCTATTGTCGGTGATTATCCTTGGGCAACCCAAAACGGCACACTAGTCCCTTGAAGAACTTGATGGTCGATCGCGATGTCACCTTCCTTATCGCTTCCACTTCGTGCCACTTTGTGAACTTGTCGATTGCGACGCATAAGTACTCAAAGCCCCCGCAAAGCATGGGGAAAGGGACCAAGATGTCGAGCCCCTGCATCGAGAAGGGCCAGGAGAGATGGATGGTTTGGAGGGCTTGAGCTGGTTGATGAAGCTTCTTCGAATGGAACTGCATGCTTCACACTTTGTTACTAGTGCCGTCAGATCCCGGAGGGCGTGGGCCGTAAGAAACCTTGCCGGAAAGCCTTGCCGCAAGGGCCCTCGACCCTATGTGGGAGCCACATATGCCTCCATGTATCTCTCGCCAACAGCTTTAGTCCTTCCTCCCGGAGATGCACATAATTTCACCCCATTCGGTCTTCTTCGCATAATACATCGCCGGGAATTGGTACAGAGCAGACCGACGGCTACATTTTTCTCGCTTCTTCCCGATCCTCGTGAAGCTCTCCGCTTTGGAAGGAATTGGACTGGTGTGTTGTGCCCATGCCGAGCCCGTGGCTCGACGACAAGGACCAAAGGCAGCTCTTCTGCCACGGGAGCGGCCGCCTCCACGGCCATGACCTGAGGTCCTGCCGGAGTCGGTTGCCCCGTGGCATGATCGGCATCCGTGGCAACATCTTTGCCGGCAGCTCCGGGGAGCTCGGTGGGGAAGTACTTGCCGGGGCCTAGCTTCCTCCGCTTATTCTGCCTGGTCGATGGTTCAACGGACGGCTGGGTTAACTGAAGCACAAAAGTACCTGGTTCCAGAGGTAACTTGAGGGCAGCGCGTTTTGACAGGTAGTCGGCGATGTCGTTCTCCGCCCGAGGGACATGCACCGCTTGTATACTGTCAAAGCGCTCCTCCAGTTTCCTCACCTCATCTACGTAAGCTTCCATCAACGGGCTTTGATTGTCTTTGTTGATCTGCCTGACGACGAGCTTTGATTCGCCTCGACGATGAGCTTTTTAACTCCGAGGTCTGCCAGCGATCCTCGAGACCGCAAGTAAACCTCGTACTTTCGGCGGTGTTGTTGGTTGACATCTCCGGGAAAGTGCATCCGGACAACATACTTGAGGTGTTTCTCCGTGGGCGCTGACAAGCAAAGACACCAAAGACCGGTGCCTTTTGCGCAAATGTAGAAGGCACCATCAAAGTACATGATCCGATTGACTTCGTTTCCTTCTGCCGGGAGAGTGGTCTCCGGTACCTCTTCGTCGGGCATCGAGGTACATTCTGCAACGGACTCCGCCAAGTCTCTACTCTGAATTGTCGAGGTACTCTCGAACCTCAAACCGAAACTTGACAGCTCTAGGGCCCATTCCAAAATCCTCCCTGTTGTATCTGGGTTATGCAGTATCCGTTGCAACGGGAGGCGGGTGACCACCGTGATCTCGTGCGCTTGGAAGTAATGGCGCAGCTTCCTCGAAGCCATAAGGAGGCCGAAGAGCAGCTTTTGCACACCTGAGTACCTCGACCTAGCCCCCTGCAAAAAGGAGCTGACGAAGTAAACTAGGTGCAGCACCATTTTCTTCTGCTGCGGTTCTTCACCTGGTCGCATGGGTCCCGTCAAGACGGGCGCAGCCTTGTCCGGGCAGAATTTGCCGGGGCTCAGCCTTGTCGGGCCGAGCCCTCACCGGAAGGGTTCCGCCCGCCAACCGTCGATCCCGCCGCGCTGCGGTGTCCTCATCAACCTCTTCGCGCCACTAGTGCGGAGCTAACCATTCGATTCGCTGCCGAGATAAAGCAGCAACGGTTCTTGTGGTCCGGGCGCAACCAAAGCACTAGGGTAGAGGAGAGGTATTTCTTCAAATCTTGCAAAGGTGCTGCCTCAGCCTCTCGAGCTCCACTCCATCGGCCCCGCTTTAAGATCTTGAAAAAGGAAGGGCACGCCCATGGACTTGAGATGAACTGCTCATGGCAGCAACGCAGCCAAAGGAGCGCACGCATGTCCTTGATCCGCTTTGGGTGCCTCAATCTGCCGATAGCCTTGATCTTATCTGGTTTGCTTCAATCCCGCATTGGGACACAAAGAACCGAGAAGCTTGTCGGACGGGATGTCAAGACACACTTCTCGTGGTTCAATTTGAGGTTGATCTTGTGCAGGTTCCCAAATGTTTCCTCCAGATCTTGCACGAGCGTTGCTTTGTCCTTGGTTTTGACCACTATGTCCTCCATATAAGCTTCCATATTTCTATGTAGTTGGGGCTCAAAACCAATTTGGACTTCTCTTACAAAGGTCGAGCCAGCACTCTTCAACCCGAAAGGCATCCGTAAAAAGCAATACGTACCACATGGGGTGATGAATGTTGTCTTTTCCTCGTCTTCCTTTGTCATGAAGATCTTCCCAGCCGTGGAGTCAACAATCTGGTCAATGCGCGGCAACGGGAAAGGATCCTTTGGGCAGGCCTTATTAATGTCTGTGTAATCAATACGCGGCCTCCATTTCCCATTTGCCTTGCGCACCACTACCGGATTGGCCAACCACGTTGGGTGGAGTACTCCTCTCACCAAGCCTGCCGCCGAGCTTCGCTTTCCTCCGCCATGAACTCCCCGCCTCTCCGAGCTTGCTTCCGACCTTCCGCTTGACGGGCCGTGCATGAGGACGTGACAAAGATGTCCGGGAGGCTTGCCATGCAAACACATCGACATTTGCCCGCAGGAAGGCGGCATTTAGCTCGCTTTCCTATTTGCCGCTGAGGGTGGAGCTTATGGTAAAAACTCCCCTGCACTGGCCCCTCCTTGATGGGCACCTTCTTGGTCTCTCTCGTGGCGTGGCTCGACTTCTTGCTCTTGCCGGGCGGAGCTCTTCGCACGCCCTCAACGGGAGCACAACACCTCAAGAGGTGCGCTTGCCGGAGTGGGTGCTAGGAGTCTCGCCGGTCTACTTCCCCCCGGGCTCCAACGGCAGAGCGTGTACCTTTAGCGTAGCGCCGCAATCGCTTCCCTTCCGGTAGAGTTGGTCAGCGCAGATCAGTGCATCTTTCTTGTCGGAGGGGACAGTGATGATGCTCATCGGCCGGGGCATCTTTAGCATGTTGTAGGCGTAGTTGGAAGCCACCATGAACTTGGCCAGTGCCGGGCGGCCGAGGATCCCGTTGTAAGGCAAGGGGATCTCGGCTACATCAAAAACAATCCTCCCCGTCCTGTGGTTCAGCTCGTCTCCGAATGTCATGGGCAGTGTGATCTTTCCCTTTGGCTGGCACCTCCGCGGGTTAACCCCTTGGAACGTACCCATCTCCTTGAGGTCTCCATCAGGGATCTGCAGCGTTCTAACCACAACGGGCGAGATGAAGTTCAGGCTGGCCACGCCGTCAACCAATATCTTTGTCACATTGAGGTTGCGGAATGTTGGTGAAACTAACAATGGCAAGCACCCGACCGCAGTGGTGCATTCAGGGTGGTCCTCGGTGTCAAAGATGATGGGCGCTGGAGCATTTCAGCAGCTTCTGTGCTTCAAACGATGGCTCCGCTGCTGTGATCTCACGCGCCCACTGCTTGAGTTGGCGGTGGGATGTGTGCAGCGAGGTGCCGCCATCGACGCACATGGCCTCTGTGGCTTTCTGAAACTTGTGGTCACCGGACTCGCCGTCCTCGTCATGATCATCGTCTTCCTGCTTCTTGTCGCCCCCGTGGGGCCTCTCTTGTCGACTCTCCTTGTCATGGGCGGCCTCCTTGGCCGCCACGCTTTGCCGGATCCTTCGCACCATCCGGCCTTTCTCCTTGTCCCGCCGCTCATACTAGGCTTTCTGCTTCTCGGCAAGCAGCTCTACCTGCCGGTAGTTTTGGAGGTCGTGTCCCTTGGTGCGGTGGATCTTGCAGTACTACTTGTCGGAGCCTCCTGGCTTGTCGGCAACCGCCAAGGCTCGGCAAGCGTTACACCCGACAATCTCCTTGTCGCGGTCGCTTGCCTTGGTTTTCTTGGTGGTACCGGTGTCGTCGGATCCCTAAACGGCAAGCACGTCCTTGCCCTTGCGCTTCCTATTACAGCGTCGACATTTCTTTGCTGGGGTGGCGGTATCGCCAGTGGAGTCGGTTTCCGCACCAGCATCTTCGCCGTGGTACTTCCTTCCTTCCTCGGCACGAGAGCGCATCGATCGGCTAGAACATAGAGCTCGACCACATCCTTAACCTTATTCATCGCCAGCTCTTCACGCATCTTGCAATTGCGCATGTTCTGATGGAACACACTGATCACAGTGGCGGGATGAACATCGGGGATGTTGTACTGCATCCGGCTGAACCTGTGGATGTACTTGCACATGTTTTCTCCTTCCTTCTGGGGGATGATGTGTAAATCACTCGCCTGGTCATGAGCTTGGTGACCTCCGGTGAAGACGCCAACAAACTCATGGCACAGATCCGCCCAAGAAGAGATGGCATCCACCGGCATGTGCATCAACCATGACATAACATTAGGCTTGAGTGCCAGCGGGAAGTAGTTGGCAAGCACCTTGTCGTCGCGGGCCCCGGCAGCTTGCATCGCGATGGTGTAAATGCTGAGGTACTCCGACGGGTGAGTCTTGCCGTGGTACTTCTCGCCAACGTCGGGTTTGAACGTACGGTGGGAGGGCCACTGGAACTGCTGCAGCTCACGGGTGAAGGCCGGACAACCCACCTTGTAAGGTAGGCCACCGTAGCCTCCTCAGCTGGTGGTCCGCAGCTGGCCCTGCCCGCCGTCTGACCGGTGGCGCAAGGCCACGCCGGTGCTCAATCGTAGTTCGAGCCTCCTCGTGAGCCCGGCTCGAAGCGACTTGGAGCTGATCGCGGTTGGTCCGCTGGCCTGGACGACGCGATGGAGATATCATCACGAGCGTTGCCGCGACGGGCCGACGCCCGGGGCGGTCGGGATGGATGTGGGGAGTACACCGTGGCCGCGGCGCCTCCGGCGTGGCCTCCGCTAGCAGGTGGTAGCTCGGCGTAGCGACGGCTGACAGGTTCGGCCGGCCGCAGCCTGTCGTCGTTAGCGATGCCGACGAGGCTCCGGACGGTGTCCCTCCATTCGTGGAGCTTCTCCGCGGCGGGAGAAAAATCGAGGAGCAGCTGTGCGCGCGCAAGGGCTTCCGCTGGCGTGGGTGGCGGCGAAAGCTGGGTGGACCGCGATGCGCCACGACTCCTAACCACGTTAGAAGGAGCTGTGTCGCGGCTCCGCAGCCGTTCGCCACCTCCAGCAGCACTTCGGGACGCATGCTGGTCCTCTCCTTCATGTGACGGACGCACGGGACTCTTCCCAGGGCGCCGGTGTTGGTGTTTTGGAGATCGCCGTGCCGCCGCCTGGCGGAACGGCGGCACCCCTGGAGAGCCCCGCGCCGCCTGTGGGGGGCCCGACTCCGTCTCCGGAGCCCGGGACTGGTGGCTCGCCGCCCGACGCGTGAATGAACCCGCTCGCCAGGTCCGGACCATCACGGCGATGTGGATGTTCGTGGGCCGCGGCACGGGTCCACTCCGTGACTGGCCTGCTGCCATTCCACGCCAGTACCAACCCGGTTCTGGACGAACCGATCGCCGTGGTCGCCTTCTTCTTAGGAGCCATGGCGATGAAGAACAGCTAGGTCAACTGCTGGACCAGATTCTCACAATTGCTCCCCCTACCTGGCGCGCCAAAGATGTCGGTGGGAAACGACATCTATGGGATCACTGGAATCCCTTCTATGGTTGCGGGGTGCGGGGATCGTGAGAAGAGCGGGACCAGCAGACAACACAAAGGGATTTTACCAAGGTTCGGGCCGCGAGGATGCGTAAAACCCTAATCCTGCTTTGGTGGATGTATTTAGTGTTCTTGAGCTCTCGAACTAGCTCTGGGTGCAGCGAGGTTCCAAAGAGACGAATCCTTTTCCTGGTTGCCTCGGGCCTCCTTTTATAGGGAAAGGGGTCGCCACAAAGGGCAAGCGCAGTGGAAAGATGCAGTGCTGCGAGGTTATCCCTCAGACACGGACAAGATGCATTTAATGCGAGGCTTTGGTGTCCCTTCGCTTTATTGGGGACGGGATGTGGCGACCGGTTTTCCGGTTAATAAATTCCAGAAAATGGCCGTCGTGCTCACCAGCCCCAGGATTACTGGTAGCTGATGAGGCACCAACTTGATACAGAAATTCCAAGCAATATACAAAATATGTGGTACAAGACCATTCTGGTCTGTGAGTACAACAAATGGTTTCTAGTGGTTGATGGCGGAAACGGTTCGTCGAAACATCAGTGTCTACGGGCCTCCATTTCCCACAGGAACAGCTGACCAGGTTAACTCGTATCTTCGTGGGGCTGCTATCATCATTGCTTAGTCCCCGGGGCTGTCGTCGCAACGTTCCACCCCACGCGAGAAATCTGGCCAAGACAATAGCCACAGACAAGCTAGTGAGTACTTTTGAATGTACTCGCAAACATTAAGAACTATAATTTATAACAACCGATAATCATGCCTTAAAAATATTCTATGATCACAACGTCAGCCATAGAAATGAAATCCTTGATGCATGCATGTAGGTTATTAATAAGTAACAACAAATATGTAATGACGAAGCGGAATGCAATGCCACAGTCGGGCGTCTGAGCGACACGACATAAAGGGCATATAAATAAAAGAAAGCAATGCCATAGTCGGGCGTCTGAGCGACACCACATAAAGGGCTTATAAATAAAATGAAAACAATGCCACAGTCGGGCGTCTGAGCGACACCACATAAAGGGCTTATAAATAAAATGAAAGCAATGCTACGATCAAGGCCTCGAAAGTGACACCACATAAAGGGCTTATAAATAATCACGGTGAATATCCAGGAGGTAGAACCATCCTGTGGATACTCGATAATTCAGATAATATAGCGGGTTAGTCCATGACAAATAATATTCATAAACATTTCAAGTCTCAATTTGCGATCCAGCCTGTTTTAATAATAACCCTCCGAACACCGACACTAAGACCGACACCGACCCATCCTGCATTGAAATCCTTAATCAGGGACATGGCTATTCGAATAGGTTTGATCTCTGCAGAGGGTGTACTCTTTACCCATGAGTAACGGATTTCTTTAGTCCATCGGGACTAATTCCGCCTAGGGCCTTTTAATTGAAAACACCTGACTTGCACACACCAGCTCAACTTACCGTGTCCTGAATCACCCATGACACTTGTTAAGCAAAACTCTAAGTGGGAGGCTACAACCTCGCGTAGCATGGGATCAAATTTGTATCACAAGGCTCTAAGGGGTGGCCTCCTCTCTTCTCAACCGGAAACACCCATGCCCTCGACCAGGTGGCATGCCCATCGGCTTCAACCGATATCTTCCACCATGGCCTCTCTCAGACGGTGTGTGCTTGAAAGGGGTTGACAATCGACCGAACTGCACTTCACGTATGGCAGGGACAAGTGGTAGTACGAAACAAGTATGGGGTTACTGGAACAAGACTCGATCTATGGTCGACTCAGGAGGTTTAAGCATTCCCTGTATGAATAGCATACCAAAAATATTTCAAACAACAGGATCACCGCTCATTATACCTTATTATGCCATACTGGACATAACCGTCCCAACGAAGACCGGCGACAAGCTCACGCCTACCCAAGGCAGAGGCCTTCCCGGATTCCTTTCCGGTATGCATGTAAGGCACATGAGGATGATTACCATCATAAGTATATTCATTTCCAACAGCAAGGAGAATCACAAATATGCATTCATACAAATGATCATATCACATGAAATAACGAGTTCTTCGAAAGGAGGTGGTGTGATATACGTGTCGACTAACACACCAAAAGTATTATGCCGGGGTTCAGAATGCTTGCCTTCAAGGTGTGGAGAGGTGGGGGACTCTCCAAAACTTTTGAAAGTTTTCTCCTCTCTCCAAAATCCTATTTTGAAAATATTGGAATTAACACACAATTTCAAAACAGCACAAAAAAGTTGTTTGTATTTTTTTCAAATAAATCTTAAAATAAACTAGACAGAATTTGAGAGGTGTAGGAAAAGAATCAATTCATTTGGAGTTATATTTTAAAAGTTATAGCCAGTCAAAGATTTGATCAAAAATCTGCTTTTAAAATAAAATGTAAAAGAAAAACGTTTTGGCAGAATATGTCTTGAAAAGGGGAGACGTACTTGTGGTTTTGCGCTTCCACTTAAACACGTGGAGGCGGGGCTGGGTCTCGACAGTGGGTCCAGGGGCCCACCGGTCAGGTTTGACTAGTCCATCCCTCCTCCTCTTCCTCTCGCCCAAACGGCGGCGAGGCAACGGCGATCAACGCCGGCGAACGGCGGCTCTCCGCGGGCTCCAGAGGGTTGAGATGGATCCGCAAGACCGGGGCGGTCCTTCCGGTAGTCGTTGGGTCGGCGGGGACGGAGTGAGTTGCCGGCGGTGAGCTTCGCGGCGGAGGAGGCATTCGAGAGCAAAGTGGGTATGGGGCTACGGTGGCTCCCGATCAAAATCGAGCAGGGGGACGGGCTTACGGGAGGAAGAGAGAGCTTCTGGTGTAGAGAGTGGAAAGGGGAAGGCCCTGGTGGTGCCGGAGTGGCTGGGGCAGTGGTGGCGGCAGGAGTTGCCGGAGACGGGGAAGAAGACCTCCCCGGGTCGATTGGCTGTCATTGGAGAGCTAGGGGAGCATGCTGAGGCTACGCAACTAATGAAACGCGCTCGGGGCCTCCTTTTTATAGCGCGACGAGGTTGGTTCCGCGGCGGTGGGGATAAGATCGCCGGCGAACCGCCTCCCTGTAGCTTGGGCGACGTGGCGGCGACGGGAGCTAAAGGACACGCTTGCGGATGAGCTCGCACTGCTCAAAGGGGCAGGTGGCGAGCGCTGGCGGCTTGGGCGGCGCCGACTTGGTCGAGACGCGCTGCGGACGCCGGTGTGCCGCCAAGGGCTCACGGCGGTGTCAGTAGGCTGCCAGGCGGCTTATGCGCTATGCGGGGAGAGGGTTAGTGAGTGGCGTGGTTCGCAGGCGGTGGCAAACCAAGGCGCGACGCGTCAGCTCTGGCGCGTGACGTGCAATATGCGTTCTGCTCGCGCACAGAAAGCACGCAGACGGACGTGCTCGACAAAATGCCAAGGCATGCTAGAGGTCGCAGTGAGGCCGGCAAGAGATGTGGCTAGGGTAGGGTTAGTCGGAAGGTCGATGGGCATGGTGGTTAGGTCAGGTGGCCATGTTCACAAGGTAAACTTGAAACCATGCCAAATCTGGCTATGCACTTAGGGTTTTTGTCAAAATGCTAAAGGCATCTAGGCAATACTTGGGGTGGCCAAATTCTCCAGATCAGGGTCTCTTTGGATGGACAAGAGGGTGGTGGGGTTAGTTTGACAAAAGAAGAAACTTGTTAGTGCAAGTTTTGCAAAACCTCAGTTTTGGACAGAAAGCAAATGGCAATGTTGCAAGCACTTACAATCATCCCATAGTTCCACTCTCCTGGACTTGAGGGTTTTGCAAGGAGGACTATCAGAAGAAAAAGGAATCATGGATCAAAGAGCAACTGAAAAGGTGGTTGCTGTACAAAACCTCCAATTGGACCGTAATGGAAAAGAGGATGGTTTACTCAAATTTTCCAAAGAACATCATTAGGTTTTTTGCACAAAGTTGATTAATATACTCCTGTTGACATCCCAAAATTTTGGTAGAAGTATTAAAGAAATATCTGAATAGGTTGTAGTGCAAAAATGCTCTCTGGACCAGATTTGAAAATATGGTGTAGAGCTCAAAATAATTAATGGGGGAAGATATTTTTGCACAAAAGTGATTTAAAAACATCACCTGACATCTCCAAATTTTGGTGGGATTTTTGAATGAATTTATAAAAGGGGTGTAGTACAAATGGAAACATGAAGCTATGGGAAACCTTTTTCAAGAAAATAAAGATCAGGGAGAATACTATATAATTAATTCTCCTGATAAAAGAGAAGATTTTCTTGAGAGGGCAAACAAGTCCAGTATCACAAGTGAAAGGTTTTCAATTTAGGGGATAACTCCAAGATAACCAAGAAAAGAATGGTTTTTGAAATCAAGAGAAACCAAGAAAAAGTTCTTGGCAAGATTTTAATTAACAAAGCAAGGTTAAAAAATTTTGGGGTGTTACAACACTACCCCCCTAAAGAAAAATCTCGTCCTCGAGATTTGCGAAGAGTTATCTCTATAGCAAAATTGGCATCAAAACAAGAGCGGCTATAGTGAGAGGGCAATAAGTGGTGTAAAAAAAATTACAGTGTGGAACACTGGCGTGGCGTGGAAAAATCCATGGTTAGGAGCAAAAACGAGAGATTTCTACGCCGGATATTGTTTTAGAATAAATTCTAAATCTTAAAATACGCTGGTCGCACCCGAGAGCACAAGTGCTCTCTCTGGGCCGACAGTGGACCCGGCCCACCGTCAGCCTCTCTTCTTCTTCCTCCGCTCTTTCTTCTTCCTCTCTCATACGTGCTTTCCCCGCTTTCTCCACCGGGCGATGCCTCAGCGCTGTAGGGCATCTAGGCCGCATTGCGGTAGTGCGCCGGCGCGTTAGCTCTCGGTGCAGCGTGCACTCACGTCGCGCTGGGCTTGGCGCCGTCGGCCTTTGCTTTCGAGGATTCGCCTCGAACACCGGCGATCGGGCGACGAGCGGCGCTGTGGACCTCGCCCACCGTACACCGAAGCTCGAGCTATAAAACGGCCGAGGTGTTCTCCTCTTTTCTCACACCTGGCCTTGCTCCTCCTCCTCCTTCCTTCTCCTCTCGCTTTCCGCTTGCCGGGCTCGAGGCGAGGCTCTAATGTCGGCGGTGGTGCCGGACTGGTACGTGATCTGTTGTCGCGGAGGGCAGGCAGTGGTCGGGGCTCTCCGTGCTCCTGGCGGCGATGATCCTCGATGATCGCCGCAATGCTGCTGCTTTCAGTGTTGGCTCTCTCGTGGTGGTGATCACGAGGAGTAGGTGGGGTGTGTCAGGCGCTAACCGTTGTTGGGAGGTGCTTAATTGGATGTAACACCGTTGGAAAATATTTGCAAGCAGTGTGTGTGTGAGCTCGAGTAGTTGTGGTTGTGAGTCTGCATGCCGCGGTGCTGTGGGAAATAAAATAATCCATGTCGTGAGGAGATGAATGATGCAGCAACAGAGGGAAAAGAAATCTCACCTGTGGTTTCTCACGAGAGAACACAGAATACATTAGAGTCAAACTGCAATGTAACTACTCACAGTAATAGTAACTAACTGATTTACTTGTCGTACAACCACGCATAGGTTACAACACAAAAATAAAAGTCACAGCAATAAACACGGCGGCGATGCCTAAACTGAAAACGGTAACTGGACGGGGTCCCGAGAAAACGTCTCTGGTACTGGAATACACTCTTCTTCTATGGGGGAAAGTGGATTGACCAGATGATGAATGTGCCTCTCCTGGTCGGGCCTCAATGATCTGCCGATGGCGATCTGGGGATTTAAATCCGCGAGATTCTGAAGGTAACCCATCACGCGTTGGGTTAAACACTCTTGAGCGATGACGATCGGACGAGGTTGGCCAAGACTGGGTCTCTCTCAATACGCCCACCTGAAAAGATGTTACTCCTCCGGGTGTTGCACGCCTCGGAAAGTAATAATACCCTCGTCACCGGGCATAGGGTACCGCGAATCAAGGCTAGCGAAGGAAGGCTTCAGATGCCGCAGCTTCTACGGCCATATGTGGGGTCGGCATGGATTTCCCCACGAAGGAGACTTCTGTTGGGTCTTGGTTTGAGTTTACAGGAGGGATGTGCACGGCTGCCCAATATCTCGAGGTGGAAGAGGTGATCCTTGATTTGAACCGCTCGTATTGGGGCGGCTAAGTAGCGCCCATGGTACTGCAGGTAAAATCCCACAATATCTTGACAAAACTACCGGGGGTTGCATCTGGAGTTCTCGTGATAAATACTAGGGCTCGGCATGGCAAGAAAAGGCTGTGAGGAGAGTGCACAAGGCGCAGGGATGCTTGCCAAGGTCACGCTGGGTCCAGATATAGCACCGAGCTGGGTCATTTTACCGTGGTGAATGGTAGTAAATTTGCCCATTTCGGCTCAGGAAGTCGGGGTCAAAGCCACAGATACATATCTCACCAAAGTGACGTATCACCGTGGGGTTTGTCGGGTGGTTATTGGTAGTCGCGCCAAGGATAGAGAAAATCACATCGCATGCTAATATATCCATGCAAGGCTACTATATAATATGTAGGCACGATGACAAAGTGCGTTAACTTAAGTGGTCACAGGATTACAAAGCGAGGATACACTGGGACTCGACACTACTCGAGTGACTTAGTCTACTTCGTTTACAGCCAAGCGGGCGTGCCTTGTGGATGTCGAGGCTTCTCCCCGGTTCTCACCATCGGAATTAGCTGGAGAGTGTTGAGGGGCTGCAGGCTCGGGGTAGTGATGATGACCATCACGGGGATTGTTGGTCACAACCCCGTTGGAGTGTGCCTCCAAGAGGCGACGAAGCACTTCTGGGGTCATCAAAGCACCTTGGCTGACGGCCGGGCTGACCTCGTGGTCTCGATCGGCTGTCCGAACAGCACGGCTGGGTTGTCGGCGTTGTGCTCGATCTCTTCTCTCGCCGGGGCTCGACGTACCAGCTCTCCACGAGCTGTGATCAGATCAATGGTGATTTGATCGAACAGTTATTCCAGTGCACCTACATAACGCACTAGGTGCAGCAAAGCAGGATCCGTCTCGTGATCTCCGTTGGCAACTTGGGGTGGTCTACCATACCCTTCACGCCTGGGGTAGTAGTGGAACGAGTGACAGTTAACTCTGGGTGACAGGTGCCTGAGATGAACTATAGCCTCTCGAGCAGCTAGTTGAATGGCTTGTGGCTCAAAGGAAGTTGTTCTTCCGGTGAACCTGTAGGGGCGCTCGGGTGCTAGACCCCTACCGTAGATGTGTACAGTGGCCCAGAATTGACGGCTCTCACCACTCATGGGTCCTTGGTACACAACATATTCAGGTGGCTCTTCTAACGCATAGGCACGGCGGGTGAGGTTTGCGAGTATGGTCACAAAGCCTCCAAGGTTGGTTGCTGTGGTCTCATTGTGCACGACGGGACCAGGCATTGTGGCTCGGTTTGTGGTAGCGGCTGTGCTGTGTTGGGGCTAGCGTGCCCTTTTATAGTAAAAGGGGACGAGTCTTCCTCCGCACGCTTGTGAATGAGACACCTTGGGTGCTGGTCACGGTGCGTGATAGACGGGCTAGGTTGATAGGTTGGGCACCGATCGCCAAAAAGCCGCCGGGTCATCAGTATTGCTATCTTGCACGAGAAGCTTGGCTGGGTTCGGTTATGATCCGGTGAGTTGGTTGCCTAAGTTTATTGACACCGCTAAGATAGGATTAGCCAATGGTCGCCTGAGCTCGATAACAAGTATGTGGCGACCGGTTTTCCGGTTAATAAATTCCAGAAAATGGCCATCGTGCTCACCAGCCCCGTGATTATCAAGTATCGATGAGGCACCAACTTGATACGTAAATTCCAAGCAATATACAAAATATGTGGTACAAGACCATTCCGTCCTGTGGAGTACAACAAATGGTTTCTAGTGGTTCATGGCGGAAACGCTTTTTTGTGGAAACATCGGTGTCTACGGGTCTCCATTTCCCACAGTGAACAATTGACCAGGTTAACTCCTATTCGCTGGGCTGCTATCGTCATTGCTCAGGCCAGCGGGGCTGCCGCCGCAAACGCTCCACCCCACGCGAGAAATCTGGCCAAGACAATAGCTGGGACAAGCCGGTGAGTACTTTTGAATGTACTCGCAAAACACTAAGAACACAGGTATAATTTATAACAACCGATAATCATGCCTTAAAAATATTCTATGATCACAACGTCAACCATAGAAATGAAATCCTTGATGCACGCATGTAGGTTATTAATAAGTAACAACAAATATGTAATGACGGAGCGGAATGCAATGCCACAGTCAGGCGTCTGAGCGACACCACATAAAGGGCTTATAAATAAAAAGAAAGCAATGTTACGAAATGGGAAGGCGTCCGAGCGACACCACATAAAGGGCTTATAAATAAAATGAAAGCAATGCCACAAATCGGGCATCCGAAATGCGACACCACATAAAGGGCTTATAAATAAAATGAAAGCAATGCCACAGCTTAAGGCCCCGAGCGACACCACATAAAGGGCTTATAAATAATCACAGTGAATATCCAGGAGGTAGAACCATCCCAGGGATACTCGATAATTCAGATAATATAGCGGGTTAGTCCATGACAAATAATATTCATAAACATTTCAAGTCTCAATTTGCGATCCAGTTCTGTTTTAATAATAACCCCTCCGAAGACAGACACTAAGACCGACACCTGACCCATCCCAGACTGAAATCCTTAATCAGGGACACGACTATTCGAATAGGTTTGATCTCTGCAGAGGGTGTACTCTTTACCCATAAGTAACAGATTTCTTTAGTCCATCGACTAATTCCGCCTCTGACCTTTTAATTGAAAACACCGACTTGCACACACCAAACCAACTTACCGTGTCCTGGAATCACCCATGACACTTGTTAAGCAAAAATCTATGGGGAGGCTACAACCTCGCGTAGCATAGGATCAAATTTGTATCGCGCGCTCTAAGGGGTGGCCTCCCCTCTCGGTCTTAACCAGAAACACCCATGCCCCCGGACCAGGTGGCATGCCTATCGGCTTCAACCGATATCTTCCACCATGGCCTCTCTGTACGGTGTGTGCTTGAAAGGGGTTGACAATTGACCGAACCGTACTTCACGTATGGCGTGTGGACAAGTGGTAGTACAAAACAAGTATGGGGTTACTGGAACAAGACTCGATCTATGGTCGACTCAGGAGGTTTAAGCATTCCTTGTATGTTTAGCGTAACAAAAATATTTCAAACAACAGGATCACCGCTCATTATACCTTATTATGCCATACTGGACATAACCGTCCCAACGAAGACCGGCGACAAGCTCACGCCTACCCAAGGCAGAGGCCTTCCGGATTCCTTTTCCGGTATGCATGTAAGGCACATGAGGATGATTACCATCATAAGTATATTCATTTCCAACACAAGGAGAATCACAAATATGCATTCATACAAATGATCATATCACATGAAATAACGAAGTTCTTGAAAGGAGGTGGTGTGATATACGTGTCGACTAACACACCAAAATTATTATGCCGGGGTTCAGAATGCTTGCCTTCAAGGTGTGGAGAGGTGGGGACTCTCAAAACTTTTGAAAGTTTTCTCCTCTCTCCAAAATCCTATTTTGAAAATATTGGAATTAACACACAATTTCAAAACAGCACAAAAAAGTTGTTTGAATTTTTTTCAAATAAATCTTAAAATAAACTAGACAGAATTTGAGAGGTGTAGGAAAAAGAATCAATTCATTTCGAGTTATATGTAAAAAGTTATAGCCAGTCAAAGATTTGATCAAATATCTGCTTTTAAAATAAAACAGAAAAGAAAACGTTTCGGGCAGAATACGTCTTCAAAAAGGGGAGACGTACTCAGGGTTTTGCGCTTCCACTTAAACACGTGGAGGCGGGGCTGGGTCTCTGACAGTGGGTCCAGGGGGCCCACTGGTCAGGTTTGACCAGTCCATCCCTCCCTCCTCTTCCTCTGCCCGAACGGCGGCGAGGCAACGGCGATCAACGCCGTGACCGGCGGCTCTCTGTGGGCTCAGGAGGGTCGGGATGGATCCGCAAGACTGGGCGGTCCTCCCGGTAGTCGCGGTCGGCGGGACGGAGTGAGTTGTCGGCGATGAGCTTCATGGGCGGAGGAGGCATTCGGGAGCAAAGTGGGTTTGGGGCTACGGTGGCTCGATCAAATCAAAGCAGGGGACGGGCTTACGGGAGGAAGAGAGAGCTTCCGTGTAGAGAGTCGAGAGGGGAGGCCCTGGTGGTGCTTAGAAGTGGCTGGGGCAGTGGTGGTGGCAGGAGTTGCCGGAGACGGGAAGAAGACCTCCCGGGTCGATTGGCTGTCATGGGAGAGCTAGGGAGCATCTTGAGGCTACGCAGCTTAACGAACGCACTTTTCAGGGCCTCCTTTTATAGCGCTGACGAGGTTGGTTCCTTGGCGGTGGGGATAAGATCGCTGACGAACCGCCTCCCTGTAGCTTGGGCGACGTGGAGGCGACGGGAGCTAAAGGACACGCTTGCGGATGAGCTCGCATTGCTCAAAGGGGCAGGTGGCGAGTGCTGGCGGCTTGGGCGGCACCGACTTGGCCGAGACGCTGGGCGGACGCCGGGCGATGCCGCCAAGGGCTCTGACTATGGCGGTGATGTAGGCTTCAGGGCGGCTTGATGCGCTAAGTGGGAGAGGGTTAGTGAGTGGCGTGGCTCGCAGGCTATGGCAAACCAAAGGCATTGACGCGTCCCAGCTCGGGCGCGACACGTGCAATATCGTGCTCTGCTTTCGCGCCAGAAAGCATGCACGGACATGCTCTCGACAAAATGCCAAGGCATGCTAGAGGTCGCGGGTGAGGCTGGCAAGAGACAGGGCTAGGGTAGGGTTAGTCAGAAGGTAAATGGGCATGGTGGCTAGGTCAGGTGGCCAAGTTCACA
The DNA here is from genome assembly GCA_021605145.1 of Aegilops bicornis. Classification (NCBI taxonomy): domain Eukaryota; kingdom Viridiplantae; phylum Streptophyta; class Magnoliopsida; order Poales; family Poaceae; genus Aegilops; species Aegilops bicornis. Next base: position 737,953 of record JAHIAL010000024.1, on the reverse strand, counting down.
AGATAAACTTGAAACCATGCCAAATCTGGCTATGCACTAAGGGTGTTTGTCAAAATGCCAAAGGCATCTAGGCAATACTTGGGGTGGCCAAATTCTCCAGATCGGGGTCTCTTTGGATGGACAAGAGGGTGGTGGGGTTAGTTTGACAAAAGAAGAAACTTGTTAGTGCAAGTTTTGCAAAACCTCGATTCTGGGACGAAAGCAAATGGCAATGTTGCAAGCACTTAGAATCATCCCATAGGTCCACTCTCCCGGACTTGAGGGTTTGGCAAGGAGGACTATCGTAAGAAAAGGAATCATGGATCAAAGAGCAACCTGAAAAGGTGGTTGCTGTACAAAACCTCCAGTTGGACTAGAATGGAAAAGAGGATGGTTTACTCAAATTTTCCAAAGAACATCATTAGGTTTTTTTGCACAAAGTTGATTAATATACTCCTGTTGACATCCCAAAATTTTGGTAGAAGTATTAAAGAAATATCTGAATAGGTTGTAGTGCAAAAATGCTCTCTGGACCAGATTTGAAAATATGGTGTAGAGCTCAAAATAATTAATGGGCAGAAGATATTTTGCACAAAAGTGATTTGAAAACATCACCGACATCTCCAAATTTTGGTGGGATTTTGAATGAATTTATAAAAGGGTGTAGTACAAATGGAACCATGAAGCTATGGGAAACCTTTTTCAAGAAAATAAAGATCGTGGAGAATATTATATAATTAATTCTCCTGATAAAAGAGAAGATTTTCTTGAGAGGGCAAACAAGTCCAATATCATAAGTGAAAGGTTTTCAATTTAGGGGATAACTCCAAGATAACCAAGAAAAGAATGGTTTTTGAAATCAAGAGAAACCAAGAAAAAGGAAGGTTAAATTTCCTGGCAAGATTTTAATTAACAAAGCAAGGTTAAAAAATTTTGGGGTGTTACACGGGAGCGAGGACTGTCCCATCCTTCGCCGCTCCTCCTTGCTTCGACACGTGCCCTGGCCAGCGACACATGCGGTTCCATGTAGGGAGGCAGGCAGCTGAGGTGGCGCGGTGGTGGAGCCTCCACGAAGGATTGCATGCCACCACGCAGGTGCCTGCCCAGCTGGTTGGGTCGGCAGCCTCTTGCAAACGGCGGCGAAGACTTATCTGGTGCGTGCCTGGCAGTGGCCCAGCTAGTGCGCTTTGGCGAGGGCCTTGTCGGGTGGCCCGGTAAAGGTCTTGCGGGGTGGCCTGGCAAGGGTCTTGCTGTGGCACACTGGCCTCCCCGGTAAGGGTCTTGCTGGGTGGCCCGGCAAGGGTCTTGCCATGGCGCACTGGCCTCCCCGGCAAGGGTCTTGCCGGGGGTCTTGTGGGTTTCTTCAGTGAGGATGGTTGCCCTCTTATCCTCATTTGATCTTGAGCATTCTATGTCTTCACAAAGATCTGCATGCCACCACGGAGGTGCCTCTCGAGCCCTGTCCCAACGCATTTGTCTGAGCATTGGTGGGCTCAAGGGTGGCTTCCTTTCTAATTTGGCGTGGGGCGGGCTGCCCGGCAAGGAGGTCTTCTTGGGGGCGGCCCAGGCTGCTACGCAAGGGTCCTTCTTGGGAAAACCTGCTTTGCCCATCCGATCCTTGTGGCCTTGGTCCTTGTCGTTGCTTCATTTGTCTTCATGGCTTTGGCTCCTCTCCAACTCCCCTTTCATGCTATGTCTATGCGTGGTCGTGGCGGGAAGCTCTGACTGCCCGTGCACAAGTAAAGGGGTCAAAAGCAGAGCCCCTACTTTTGTACACCGAGACTAATGTAGTTTTCAGAATAGGATGCATACTGTGAGGATTATCATTTTCATTGAACTTCATAAGAGAAATTAACTCTACCACCTTAGGCAGTGGTGGTGTATTAAGCCCATGTATTTCTTCAATAGGAGGTAAATTCTTAACATCCTCAGCTTTAATACATTTTTCTTTCATAGATTTCTTTGCCTCTTGCATATCTTCAGGACTGAGATATAATATACCCCTCTTCTTCGGAGTGGGTTTAGCTGGTGGTTCAGGAATAGTCCAATCATCATAATATTTCAAGATATTATTCAATAACTCTTCAGCTTGAGCAATAGTTCGTTCCCTGAAAACACAACCAGCACAACTATCTAGGAAGTCCCTAGAAGCATCGGTTAGTCCATTATAGAAGATATCAAGTATTTCATTTTCTTAAGAGGATGATCAGGCAAAGCATTAAGTAACCAGAGAAGCCTCCCCCAAGGTTGTGGGAGACTCTATCTTTAGTTTTAACAAAATTAAATATTTCCTGTAAGGCAGCTGGTTTCATATGAGCACGAAAATATTTTTCAAAGAAGTAATAAATCATATCTCGGGGACTACGCACACAACCAGGAGCAAGAGTATTGTACCAAGCTTTAGCATCATCCTTTAAAGAGAAAGGAAATAATTTGAGAATAAAGTAGTAGCGAGTTTTCTCATCATGAGTAAAAAGGGTGGCTATATCATTCAACTTAGTAAGATGTGCCACAACAGTTTCAAATTCATAACCATGGAAGGGATCAGGTTCAACCAAAGTATTAACTCTGGGTCGACAGAGAATTCATAATCCTTATCAGCAATACAAATAGGTGAAGTAGAAAATTTAGGATCAAATTTTATTCTAGCATTCAGAGATTTTTCTTTGTACTTGCATAGTAATTTCTCTAGATCACCTCTATCATTGCAAGCAAGAATATCTCTAGTTGCTTCTTCACTCATAACATAACCTTCCAAAGACCTTTTAGGCAATTCATATCTAGGGAAGGCTAGTTCTAGCAGGTGTGTTTCTGTGAGTTTCAGTTTCAAGCTCATCATCAGATTCAACAACATCATGTTGTATAACTCTAGCAATTAGTTTATCAAGAAATTCACCAAGTGGCACATCATCTTATCAAAGCAAGGTACTAGTATCATGATAAGAATCATTAATAGTAGAAGTAGCATCATCAACAATTTGCGACATATCAAATTAATAGCATGTGGTGGTGTTGCAAGTTTACTCAAAACAGAAGGTGAATCTAAAGCAGAACAGGATGGTTGTTCCTTACCTCCCCTCGTCTTTGAGGGAAATATCTTAGTCTTTGGATCCTTCAGATTCTTCATAGGGATAATATGATAATAATCCCAAGTGACTCAACAAATATAGATATGCTCCCCGGCAACGGCGCCAGAAAAAGGTCTTGATAACCCACAAGTATAAGGGATCGCAACAGTTTTTGAGGGTAAAGTATTTAACCCATATTTATAGATTCAACACAAGGGGAGCCAAAGAACATTTGAAGGTATTAGCAGCTGAGTTTTCAATTCAACTGCACCTGGATATTAAGTATCTGCAGCAAAGTGATCAGTAGCAAAGTAGTTTGATAGTTTTGATAGTAGTGACAGTAGCAACGGTAACAGTAACAGTGATAGCAGTAATTTTGTAGCAAGTGTAGCAGTGATGATAGCAATAGTAACGGAGCAAGATAAATATAGGATAAATTCGTAGACATTGGATCGGTGACTTGTTGGATGATACTGATCATGTGACAGTTATAACCTAGGACGATACGGCACTAGCTCCAGTTCATCGATATAATGTAGGCATGTATTCCGTAAATAGTCATATGTGCTTTATTAAAAGAACTTGCATGACATCTTTTGTCCTACCCTTCCGTGAAGCGGGTCCATATTGGAAACTAAGGGATATTAAGGCCTCCTTCTAATAGAGAACCGAAACAAAGCATTAACACATAGTGAATACATGAACTCCTCAAACTACGGTCATCACCAGAGTGGGCCCGGTTGTTGTTGTCACTCAGGTTCTTGGGATCATAACACGTAGTAGGTGACTATAACTTGCAAGATCGGACCTAAAACATGGATATAATGATGAATTCATAAACGGTTCAGATCTGAGTTCATGGCACACGGGTCCAAAGTGACAAGCATTAAGCATAGCAAAGTCACAGCAACATCAATATAAGAACATAGTGGATACCAGGGATCGGGCCCTAACAAAACTAACTCGATTACATGACGGAATCTCATCCAACTCCCCACCGACCAGCGAGCCTACGAAGGAATTACTCACTCCCTGTGGGGAGCATCATGGAACTGGGGATGGAGATTGGTTGGTGATGACGAAGAACGAAGATCCCCCTCTCCGGAGCCCCAAACGGACTCCAGATCTGCCCTCCTGAGGAAGAACAGGGCTTGGCGGCGGCTCCGTCTCGTGGATCATGATAATTCTTTCTCCCTAATTTTTTCTCTGAAAATAGGAATTTATAGTGTCAGGGTTGAGGTCTGCGGGGCCACCAAGTGGGAACAACCCACCTGGGCGTGCCAGGAGAGGGGGGCGCGTCCTGGTGGTTTTTGCCCACCCAGGGGCCCCTCTCTGGTAGGTCTTGGCTCCAGAAATTCTTATTTATTATATAAAAATTCCTCGTGAAGTTTCGTTCCATTCCAAGAACTTTTATTTCTGCACAAAAACAACACCATGGTAGTTCTACTAAAAACAATGTCAGTCCGTGGTTAGTTTCATTCAAATCATGCAAATTAGAGTCCAAAACAAGAGGAAAAGCATGAGAAAAAGTAGATACGTTGAGACGACAAGACCCCTCTGGCGGCGCGCCTGTGTGGTTGCCCACCTGGTGGCCCAACAGACCCTGAAACCGACGCTATAAAATCCTATTTTTCCAGAAAAAAATGAGGGAGAGAGAATTATCGCGATCCACGAGACGGAGCCGCCGTCACCTCCTGTTCTTCACCGGGAGCCCAGATCTGGAGTCTATTTGGGGATCCGGAGAGGGGGATCTTCGTTCTTCGTTATCACCAACCCTTCTCCATCGCCAATTCCATGATGCTCCCCACCGGGAGTGAGTAATTCCTTCATAGGCTCGCTGGTCGGTTAGGAGTTGAATGAGATTCATCATGTAATCGAGTTAATTTTGTTAGGGCTTGATCCCTAGTATCCATTATATTCTGAGATTGATGTTGCTATGACTTTCCCATTCTTAATGCTTGTCACTTTGGGCCCGGGTGGAATTCAGATCTGAACCGTTTATGTTATCACTATTATATCCATGTTCTAGGTCCGATCTTGCAAGTTATAGTCACCTACTACGTGTTATGATCCGCAACCACAGAGTGACAATAGTCGGGACCACTCCCGGTGATGACCGTAGTTTGAGGAGTTCATGTATTCACCCTGTGTTAATGCTTTGTTCCAGTTCTCTATTTAAAGGAGGCCTTAATATCCCTTAGTTTCCAATATGGACCCCACTGCCACGGGAGGGTAGGACAAAAGATAGGTCATGCAAGTTCTTTCCATAAGCACGTATGACTATTTACCGAATACATGCCTACATTATATTTATGAACTGGAGCTAGTGCCGGATCGCCCTTGGTTACGACTGTCACATGATGAATATCATCCAAGAAATTACCGTTCCAATGCCTACGAATTTATCCTATATTGTTCTTGCTAAGTTACTACTACTATCATCACTGTTGCACTTGCTACAAAATTACTGCTATCATTGTTACCGTTACTGTCGGTGTCAAAACCGGCGGATCTCGGGTAGGGGGTCCCGAACTGTGCGTCTAGGAGGATGGTAACTGGAGACAAGGGACACGATGTTTTTACCCAAGTTTGGGCCCTCTCGATGGAGGTAAAACCCTACTCCTGCTTGATTAATTTTGATGATATGGGTAGTACAAAAGTAGATCTACCACGAGATCGAGAGGCTAAACCCTAGAAGCTAGCCTATGGTATGATTGTTGTTCGCCCTATGGACTAAAACCCTCCGGTTTATATAGGCACCAAATAGGGTTAGGGTTACACAGAGTCGGTTACAATGGTAGGAAATCTACATATCTGTATCACCAAGCTTGCCTTCCACGCCAAGGAAAGTCCCATCCGGACACGGGACGAAGTCTGCAATCTAGTATCTTCATAGTCCAGGAGTCCGGCCAAAGGCTATAGTCCGGCTATCCGGACACCCCCTAATCCAGGACTCCCTCAGTAGCCCCTGAACCAGGCTTCAATGACGACGATGTTGGAAATATGCCCTAGAGGCAATAATAAATTAGTTATTATTATATTTCCTTGTTCACGATAATCGTTTATTATCCATGCTATAATTGTATTGATAGGAAACTCAGATACATGTGTGGATACATAGACAACACCATGTCCCTAGTAAGCCTCTAGTTGACTAGCTCGTTCATCAATAGATGGTTACGATTTCCTAACCATGGACATTGGATGTCATTGATAATGGGATCACATCATTAGGAGAATGATGTGATGGACAAGACCAATCCTAAGCCTAGCACAAAGATCGTAGTTCGTATGCTAAAGCTTTTCTAATGTCAAGTATCATTTCCTTAGACCATGAGATTGTGCAACTCCCGGATACCGTAGGGAATGCTTTGGGTGTACCAAACGTCACAACATAACTGGGTGACTATAAAGGTGCACTACTGGTATCTCCGGAAAGTGTCTGCATTGGGTTGTACCTAATCGAGACAGGGATTTGTCACTCCGTGTAAACGGAGAGGTATCTCTGGGCCCACTCGGTAGGACATCATCATAATGTGCACAATGTGACCAAGGGGTTGATCACGGGATGATGTGTTACTGAACGAGTAAAGAGACTTGCCGGAAACGAGATTGAACAAGGTATCGGGATACCGACGATCGAATCTCGGGCAAGTACAATACCGCTGGACAAAGGGAATTGAATGCAGGGATTGATTGAATCTTCGACATCGTGGTTCATCCGATGAGATCATCGTGGAACATGTGGGAGCCAACATGGGTATCCGTGATCCCGCTGTTGGTTATTGACGAAGAACGCCTCGGTCATGTACGCATGGTTCCCGAACCCGTAGGGTCTACACACTTAAGGTTCGATGACGCTAGGGTTATAAAGGAAGTTTGTATGTGGTTACCGAATGTTGTTCGAGTCCGGATGAGATCTCGGACGTCACGAGGAGTTCGGAATGGTCCGGAGGTAAAGATTTATATATGGAAAGTTGTTGTTCGGGTTAGGAAAAAGTTCGGGTTTTTTCGGTATTGTACCGGGAAGCTTCAGAAGGTTCGGAGGATTCGAGGGGTCCTGGACGTCCGGAAATTGTTCCACCACGTCCAATACAGTAGCATGGGCTGTAAGGCGCCTAGCCTTAATGGGCCAGGGGCACCAGCCCCCAAGGCCGATGCGCATGGGAAGGAAAACCCTAAAGGGGAGGCCTCCACTTGACTTGGGAGGCACTCCTCCCTTGGCCGCCTCTTAGATGGGATCTAGGGCTGACCTCACCCCTTGGGGTGGGAAACCCTAAAGGGGGCGCAGCCCCCTTCCCCCCTATATATACTTGAGGTTTTGGGGCTGCCAGACACATGAGAACTTCTCCTCTTGGTGCAGCCCTACCTCTCCTCCTCCTCCTCTCCCGTGGTGCTTGGCGGCCCTCGCTGATTGCCACGCTCCTCCACCACCACCATGTCGTTGTGCTGCTGCTGGATGGATTCTTCCTCAACCTCTCCCTCTCTCCTTGCTGGATCAAGGCGTGGGGAGGCCACCGGCTGTACGTGTGTTGAACGCGGAGGTGCCGTCTGCTCGGCACTAGGATCTCCGGTGATTTGGATCACGACGAGTACGACTCCTTCAACCCTGCTCTCATTGAACGCTTCCACTTAGCGATCTACAAGGGTATGTAGATGCACTCTCCTTCCCCTCGTTGCTAGTTTCTCCATAGATAGATCTTGGTGACACGTAGGAAAATTTTGAATTTCTGCTACGCTCCCCAACAGTGGCATCATGAGCTAGGTCTATTGCGTAGATTCTTTGCACGAGTAGAACACAAAGTAGTTGTGGGCGTTGATGTTGTTCAATATGCTTACCGTTACTAGTCCAATCTTGTTTCGACGGTATTGTGGGATGAAGCGGCCGGACCGACCTTACACGCATTACTCTACGTGGAGATGTGTTCCACCGACTAACATGCACTTGGTGCATAAGGTGGCTAGCGGGTGCCGCCTCTCCCACTTTTAGTCCGAACGGATTCGATGAAAAGGGTCCTTATGAAGGGTAAATAGCAATTGGCATATCACATTGTGGTTTTGCGTAGGTAAGAAACGTTCTTGCTAGAAACCCATAGCAGCCACATAAAACATGCAAACAACAATTAGAGGACGTCTAACTTGTTTTTGCAGGGTATGCTATGTGATGTGATATGGCCAAGAAGAATGTGATGAATGATATGTGATGTATGAGATTGATCATGTTCTTGTAATAGGATTCACGACTTGCATGTCGATGAGTATGACAACCGGCAGGAGCTATAGGAGTTGTCTTTATTTATTGTATGACCTGCGTGTCATTAAACAACGCCATGTAATTACTTTACTTTATTGCTAACCGGTAGCCATAGTAGTAGAAGTAATAGTTGGCGAGACAACTTCATGAAGACACGATGATGGAGATCATGATGATGGAGATCATGGTGTCATGCCGGTGACGATGATGATCGTGGAGCCCAAGATGGAGATCAATGGAGCTATATGATATTGGCCATATCATGTCACTACTATATAATTGCATGTGATGTTTATTATGTTTTATGCATCTTGTTTACTTAGAACGACGGGTAGTAAATAAGATGATCCCTTGCAACAATTTCAAGAAGTGTTCTCCCTAAGCGTGCACCGTTGCTAAAGTTATAAGCTTCTAAGCACCACGTGATGATCGGGTGTGATGGATTCTTACGTTCACATACAACGGTGTAAGACAGATTTACACACGCCAAAACACTTAGGGTTAACTTCTGACGAGCCTAGCATGTACGGACATGGCCTTGGAACACGAGAGACCGAAAGGTCGAGCATGAGTCGTGATAGTAGATACGATCAACATGAAGATGTTCACCGATGATGACTAGTCCGTCTCACGTGATGATCTGGACACGGCCCTAGTTGACTCGGATCATGTAATCACTTAGATGACCAGAGGGATGTCTATCTCGAGTGGGAGTTCATAAGATGAACTTAATTATCTTGAACATAGTCAAAAGACCTTTTGCAAATTATGTCGTAGAAGCTCGGCGCTTTAGTTCCACTTGTTTAGATATGTTCCTAGAGAAAATATAGTTGAAAGTTGAAAGTAGCGATTATGCGGACAGTAGAAAGCTTATGTCCTTAATCCACCGCTCGGTGTGCTGAACCCCAAACGCCGCTTGTGGATGTTGCGTAACATCGGACATACACGCTTTTGATAACTACGTGATAGTTCGCTTAAACGGTTTAGAGTTGAGGCACGAAAGACGCTTAAAATGTCGCGGAATATATGAGATGTTTCGAGGGATGAAATTAGGATTTCAGGCTGCGCCCACGCCATGAGGTATGGGACCTCCGACGCATTTTCTTAGCCTACAAACTAAGGGAGAAAAGCTCAATCGTTGAGCTTGTGCTCGATTGTCCGAGTACAACAATCACTTGAATCGAGTGGGAGTTGATCTTCCAGATGAGATAGTGATGTTTCTCCAAAGTCATTGCCACCAAGCTGCTAAAGCTTCGTGATGAACTATAACATATCAAGAATAGAGATCCTTGAGGTATTCGCGTTGTTTGACATCGCGAAAGTAAAAATCAAGAAGGAGCATCAATTGTTGATGGTTGGTGAAACCACTAGTTTCAAGAAGGGCAAGGGCAAGAAGGGACACTTCATGAAACGGCAAATCAGTTGTTGCCCGGTGAAGAAACACAAGGTTGAACCCAAACCCGAGACTAAGTGCTTACGCAATAAGGGGAACAGCCACTGGAGCAGAATTACCCTAGATACTTGGTAGAGAAGAAGGCTGGCAAGGTCGATAGAAGTATATTGGATATACATTAAGTTATTGTGTATTTTACTAGTACTCCTAGTAGCACCAGGGTAATAGATACCGGTTCGGTTGCTAAGTGTTAGTAACTCGAAATAAAAATAAAGGCTACGGAATAAACGGAGACTAGCTAAAGGAGAGTCGATTTATATGTGTTGGAAGTGTTTCCAATTTTGATGTGATCAAACATCGCATGCTCCCTCTACCATCAAGATTAGTATTAAACTAGAATAATTATCATTTGGCGTTTGCGTTGAGTATAGACATGATTGGATTATGTCTGTCGCAATACGGTTATTCATTTAAGGAGAATAATGGTTACTCTGTTAATTTGAATAATACCTTCAATGGTCTAGCACCTAAAAGGAATGGTTTATTGAATCTCGATCGTAGTGACACACATTTTCATGCCAAAAGATATAAGATAGTAATGACAATACCACGCACTTGTGGCAATCGCCATGTAAGTCATATTGGTATAAACGCATGAAGAAGCTCCATGTTGATGGATCTTTGGACTCACCTGCTTTGAAAAGTTTGAGACATGCAAACCATGTCTATTGGTGTATACGCATGAAGAAACTCCATGCAAATGGATCGCTTTGGACTCACTTGATTTTGAATCACTTGAGATATGCAAAACATACCACATGGGCAAGATGAGAAAAGCCTCGGTTTCGGTAAAATGGAACGAGATAGCAACTTGTTGGAAGTAACACATTTTGATATGTGCAGTCCAATGAGTGCCGAGGCATGCGATGAATATCGTTATGTTCTTACTTCACAGATGATTCGAGTAGATGTTGAGTATATTTACTTGATGAAACACAAGTCTGAATTATTGAATGGTTCAAGTAATTTCAGAGTGAAGTTTAAGATCTTCGTGACAAGAGGATAGAATGTCTATGATATGATCATAGAGATGAATATCTGAGATTCTGAGTTTTAGCACACAATTAAGACATTGTGCAAATTGTTTCACAATTAATACCGCCTCGGAACACCATAGTGTGATGGTGTGTCGTAACATCATAGTTGCACTCTATTACGATATGGTGCGTGCCATGATATCTCTTATCGAATTACCACTATCGCTCATGGGTTAGGCATTAGAGACAACCGCACTCACTTTAATGGGGCACCACTTAATTCCGTTGAGGCGACACCGCTTGGAGAAACCTAAGTTGTCGCTTTCTTAAAAGTTTGGGGCTGCGACGCTTATGTGGAAAAGTTTCAGGTTGATAAGCTCGAACCCAAAGCGGACAAAATGCATCTTCATAGGACACCCAAAACAGTTGGGTATACCTCCTAATTCAGATCCGGAAGCAATAGGGATTGTTTCTTGAATCGGGTCCTTTCTCGAGGAAAAGTTCGTCTCGAAAAGTTGAGTGGGAGGATGGTGGAGACTTGATGAGGTTATTGAACCATCACTTCAACTAGTGTGTAGCAGGGCACAGGAAGTTGTTCCCGTGGCACCTACACCAATTGAAGTAGAAGCTTATGATAGTGATCATGAAGTTTCGGATCAAGTCAGCGGCGTACCTCGTAGGGTGACAAGGATGCGTACTACTCGCAGTGGCACGCAATCCTGTCTTGAAGGTCATGTTGCTAGACAACAATGAACCTACGAGCTATGGGGAAGCGATGATGGGCTCATATTCCGACAAATGGTTAAAAGCCATGAAATCGAGATAGGATCCATGTATCGTAACAAAGCATGGACTTTGGTGGACTTGCCCGATGATCGGCAAGCCATTGAGATAAATGGATCTTTAAGAAGAAGACGGACGTGGGCCGGTAATGTCACCGTCTATGAAGCTCGACTTGTGGCGAAGAGTTTTTCACAAGTTCACGGAGTTGACTACGATGAGATTTTCTCATCCGTAGCGATGCTTAAGTCCGTCGGAATCATGTTGGCATAAGCTGCATTTATGAAATCTGGCAGATGGATGTCAAAACGAGTTTCCTTACCAGTCTTCGTAAGGAAAGGTTGTATGTGATACAATCAGAAAGTTTTTGTCGATCCTAAGGATGCTAAAAGTTATCTTTGGCTCCAGCCGATCCTTCTAAGGACTAGAGTAAGCATCTCATGTAGTTGGAATGTGCGCTTTGATGAGATGATCAAAGATTTTGGGTTTATTCAAAGTTTATGAGAAACTTGTATTTCCAAAGAAGTAAGTGGGAGCACTATAGAATTTCGATGAGTATATGTTGTTGACATATTGATGATCAGAAATGATGTAGAATTTCTGGAAAGCATATAGGGTTATTTGAAAGATGTTTTTCAATAGAAAACCTGGATTAAGCTACTTGAACATTGAGAGTCGAGATCTATAAGGATAGATCAAAAATGCTTAATAATACTTTCAAATGAGCATATACCTTGACATGATCTTGAAGGTGTTCAAGATGGATCAGTCAAAGAAGGAGTTCTTGGCTGAGTTGTAAGGTATGAAGTTAAGACTTAAAGCTCGACCACAGCAGAAAAGAGAGAAAGGACGAAGGTCATCCCCTATGCTATAGATGTAGGCTCTACAAGGTATGCTATCTTTGTGTACCACTTTTGATGTGTGCCTTGCTACATATCGGCAAGAGAGTACAAAGGTGATCAAGGAGTGGATCACCGGATAAGCGGTCAAAATTATCCTTAGAGGAATAAGGACATGTTTCTCGATTATGGAGGTGACAAAGAGTTCGGCGTAAAGGGTTACGTCGATGCAAGCTTTAACACCTACCCGAGTTACTCGGAGTAGCAAACCGGAAATGTACAGTGGAGCAACCATTTGGAATAGCTTCAAGTGGAGCGTGGAAGCAGCATTTACAATATGACATAGAGAATTGCAAAGTACACACGGATCTGAAAGGTTCAGACCCGTTGACTAAAACCTCTCTCACAAGCAAAACATGATCAAACCTCAGAACGCATTGAGTCTTAATCACATGATGATGTGAACTGGTTTACAGACACTAGTAAACTCTTTGGATGTTGGTCACATGGCGATGTGACCTATCAGTGTTGATCACATGGCAATGTGAACTAGATTATTGACTCTAGTGCAAGTGGGAGACTGTTGGAAATATGCCCTAGAGGCAATAATAAATTAGTTATTATTATATTTCCTTGTTCACGATAATCGCTTATTATCCATGCTATAATTGTATTGATAGGAAACTTCAGATACATGTGTGGGTACATAGACAACACCATGTCCCTAGTAAGCCTCTAGTTGACTAGCTTCGTTGATCAATAGATGTTTACGGTTTCGACCATGGACATTGGATGTCATTGATAATGGGATCACATCATTAGGAGAATGATGTGATGGACAAGACCCAATCCTAAGCCTAGCACAAAGATCGTAGTTCGAATGCTAAAGCTTTTCTAATGTCAAGTATCATTTCCTTAGACCATGAGATTGTGCAACTCCCGGATACCGTAGGAATGCTTTGGGTGTACCAAACGTCACAACTTAACTGGGTGACTATAAAGGTGCACTACAGGTATCTCCAAAAGTGTCTGCTGTTGGTTGTACGAATCGAGACAGGATTTGTCACTCCGTGTAAGCGGAGAGGTATCTCTGGGCCCACTCGGTAGGACATCATCATAATGTGCACAATGTGACCAAGGGGTTGATCACGGGATGATGTGTTACGGAACAGTAAAGAGACTTGCAGGAAACGAGATTGAACAAGGTATCGGGATACCGACGATCGAATCTCGGGCAAGTACAATACCGCAAGAAAAAGGGAATTGAATATGGGATTGATTGAATCCTCGACATCGTGGTTCATCCGATGAGATCATCGTGGAACATGTGGGAGCCAACATGGGTATCCAGATCCCGCTGTTGGTTATTGACCGGAGAACGCCTTGGCCATGTCTCAAGATGGTTCCCCAACCCGTAGGGTCTACACACTTAAGGTTCGATGACGCTTAGGGTTATAAAGGAAGTTTGTATGTGGTTACCGAATGTTGTTCGGAGTCCTGGATGAGATCCCGGACGTCACGAGGAGTTCCGAATGTTCCGGAGGTAAAGATTTATATATGGAAAGTTGTTGTTCGGGTTAGGAGAAAGTTCGGGTTTTTTCGGTATTGTGCGGAAGCTTCCGAGAAGGTTCGGAGGATTCGGAGGGGTCCGGAGGTCCGAAATTGTTCCACCACGTCCAATACAGTAGCATGGGCTGTGAGGGCGCCCTAGCCTTAATGGGCCAGGGGCACCAGCCCCCAAGGCCCATGCGCATGGGAAGGGAAAACCCTAAAGGGGAGGCCTCCACTTGACTTGGGAGGCACTCCTCCCCTTGGCCGCCCCTTAGATGGGATCTAGGGCTGGCCGCACCCCTTGGGGTGGGGAAACCATAAAGGGCGCAGCCTTCCCCCCTATATATACTTGAGGTTTTGGGGCTGCCATACACATGAGAACTTCTCCTCTTGGTGCAGCCCTACCTCTCCTCTTCCTCCTCTCCCGTGGTGCTTGGCGAAGCCCTGCTGGATTGCCACGCTCCTCCACCACCACCACGTCGTTGTGCTGCTGCTGGATGGAGTCTTCCTCAAACCTCCCCCTCTCCCCTTGCTGGATCAAGGCGTGGGAGACGTCACCGGGCTGTACGTGTGTTCAACAGCGGAGGTGCCGTCCGTTCGGCACTACTAGGGATCTCCGGTGATTTGGATCACGATGAGTACAACTCCTTCAACCCCTGCTACATTGAACACTTCCGCTTAGCGATCTACAAGGGTATGTAGATGCACTCTCCTTCCCCTCGTTGCTAGTTTCTCCATAGATAGATCTTGGTGACACGTAGGAAAATTTTGAATTTCTGCTACGTTCCCCAACAGACGAGTCTGGCGCGCATATTGTCTTCGGCTTGCTAGGCGGGTTCCTCCTCCGAATACTTCATAGAAGATTTTGAACACAACGGTAGTGTCCGGCTCTGCAAAATAAGTTCCACATACCACCGTAGAGAGAATAATATTTACACAAGTTCAATCTGGCGACGTATCCCATGACATGACATCACACCACGGCCAAGCCTTTGTTCGAATCGTTTTACTATCCCACCTCGGTAGCGTTTAGCGAGGCGGTTTCCCAGCGCGTCTTGTCAAACCAGAGATCGTGTCCCCTTATTCTGGGATTCTCATCAATACAGGCGTGGGTAACCCAACCGCGCCATTGATTCTGGCGCCGGAGATAAGCGAGTTTTATCAGGCCGGTGGGGATGCATAGCTTTGTCCGCCCATATAAGGGGATAAGGATCCACATTTTCACACACGCCTTCTTCCTCCTTTTCTTATCCATTTCCGCAAACTCGAGCTCCAGCGCCCAAGTCCGCACATCCCACCTCAACCTTCTCCAACTATGTCCGGAGCGGGAGGCAAGTGGATGGCCTCCTCCGTTACGGAGGGGCACATCAAAAAGCTGCGGAAGGCCGGATACTTGTCCAACGACATCGCGCATCGGCTCCCCGACAAGGGGCAGCTCATCCCCACCCCCAGGCCCCATGAGAGGGTGGTGTTCCTCCCCCACTTCCTCTGCGGACTAGGGTTTCCACTTCACCCATTTTTTCCGGGGGCTCATGTTCTTCTACGGCCTAGATTTCCACGATCAGGCCCCAAATTTCATCCTCAACAACTCCGCGTTCATCGTCGTGTGCGAGGCCTTCCTCTGCATCCAGCCCCACTTCGGCTTATGGCTGAAGACCTTCAATGTCAAGCCGAAGGTAGTGGGCGACCGCCAAGCAGAAAAGCGGAGGTGCCATGGTGGGCAAGATGGCCAACGTCCTATGGCTCAAGGGCTCCTTCGTGGAGACCATAAAGGGGGTGGCAATCGGGTGGTTCTACATCACCGAGCATGCGACTCAAATGGGCGCAGCCCCCAAATTCGGTCTCTGCTTCCCTACACGGCTCACCTCATGGATTGAGACGGGCTGGCGATGGGGTAATCGGAAGAGGCGACGGACTCCAAACCTGCGTCCGAAACCTGGTGGACAAGAAGCTCAAGCTTGTCAACGTAGTCCAGGTTATGCTCATCTGTCGGATCCTCCCATGCCAGCAACGGGCCTTCAACTTGTGGGAGTTTGATCCGGCATAGCACCGAACCTTGAGCCGACTCTTCGACACTCACGCATTTAAGATGCCCGGAAGGTCTTGTTCATACGCCGAGGCTCCCGTGATCCGCCATCAAGATCGCAGATTCAGCTCATGACATCAAGCCAGTGAGGTAAACTATTTTACCCTTTACGGGACTCTTTTTTCATAGTTTGACTCTATGCGGGATCTAAAACTCCCTCACCTTTGACAGGACTGGCAGAAGACGTCCGGACAGGTTGACTGTCCGGCTCCCTTGCCAGAAGACCCAGCGGACGCCTGATTGACGGGGCTGCTGGTTCCGGCACCTTACGTGGTGCCGGAGAAGAAGGCCAAGAAGAAGGCCACGGGAACTCTAAGGAGTTCCGGCGCCCGGTGGTGTCGGACTCATTGTCCGATGACTCTGAGGCGGACTCCTCCCGCGAAGACGCAGGAGGAGGAAAAAGAGGCCTCTCCCTAGCGGGGAGAGAAGAAAGGAAGCCCGCCTAACTGGGAGGCGGAGGGTCCAAGAAGGGAAGGACCCTCCTCCGGACTACACCGCCAACGCCGACGGCAGCGGAGGAGTGGCCACCAAGGACCAAGCCCCTAGCGAAATCGTAAGTGTCCGGACACCAGAGTAACTCATGGCGTTCCATTTGTCGCACAACATCTTCTAACACCGAATATAACCATGCAGCCCGCCCAAGGATGGGCTCGACGCTTCGTCGAGCGGCTCCCTGGATTCGTCGGATGTGAATAGCACCTCACTTCCGACCGCCTCGTCTCTCCTCCGCCGCGGATGACGCTGGGTGGAGGCCCAAAAGGGCCCAGCCAGAGGAGGTGGCCCAGGAGGCGCTGCAAAGGCGACCTCCAGACTCCGGGCGCAAAGGGGATAAAACCCCGAAGGGCTTCAAGTCCGGCCCTGTGCCGGACTCCGTACCGGAACCTTTAGTGGTTCAGGAGTCCGGCAGGCGACCCCTCCGTAAGAAGGGCAAGACTGCGACGCCGATGACCTCCGTCAAACCAGAGGCACCGGATGATTTGATGGAGGCGCTTAACGGCGCTTCCATCGACGAGGAGCACCGCCTTGTTATGAGTGTGGTGATCCAGAAAGTTCAGTCCGCCAAAAGCGGGCTGACGGCTTGAAGCCTGTACCTTCTAACGAGGCTTTGAGGTATGTATTTAAGATATAAAAATATTACCACATAGACGGTAGCCCTCGATGCTCAGTTTGGTGTTCGGAAAGAAAAGGCCGAATCGAGGATCTAAAGATATCTGTGAGGAGTCTAACATAAGTATGTCAATATGGGAATACAGGGCCGCTAACCTCTCCGCAAGCCGATTGCGGAGGTTGATGCATTGAAGCGAGCCTCGAGCGGTCCGAGAACGAGCTCGGACATGCCAAAAGCAGCTCGAGGACAAGGAAGGTAAGTAATACCTTATGGGAGTATTTAAAAGATGTGGTTGCAAAGATGATGGGAATAACGTGAATACTGCAGGGCCCTGAACGAGGTGGCGACCTCAAGGAAGCGGTGTCCAAGGCTGAAAGCAATGCGCGTGCTGGAGCGACCGAGCGAGAGAAGCAGGAGGCGGGTGGCGGAGGTGCGGCAAGAGCTCCATGCTCTCGTGGAAAAACACGAGAGTTTGAGCGTGACTCAAAGACTCGAGTCCGAGCTCGCCGCCCTTGAGAGCGCCTAAAGCCGCTAAGGCCGAAGCCCAAAAAGCCCTCCAGGAAATTGAGGCGATGAAGAAGATAGCGGCGGGTAAAGCATTCTATATGCAAACCAAGCATGTGAAAGTGAATTATCTGTTACTTACCCGAATCCGGAGCTCTCCAGGAGCATTCGCAGATCTGCCCCAGTGTGTCGATCTTTGCCGCATTCTACCGAGCCGAGGAGGGAAGCTCGACGGAGAAGGTGTTCTCGTCTCGGTATCGACGCGGACACCGGTGCCCTCTTAAGCGACCGGTTGAAGCAGCTGGTCGAGCTCCATAAGGTGGCCGAACAGGCCATGAAAGGCCTCATAGTTCGGCTGTGGCCTAAAGAACCCATGCCTGGGAGCTACTTCGGGCTGGTGAGGCGGCTGGTGGACGCCTGTCCATAGGTTGAAGTCGTCAAGCGCTCCGTCTGCATCAAAGGTGCCCGTGCTAAGGTGCACTGGGCCAAGATGGACGCTGAGAAGCTTGTGACGGACGGACCACGACCACGCAAGGAGCATCGCATGCCTGAAATGTATTATGCGTCCTGAAGGGTGCCCGCCTTATAGCGGATGAATGCTCCAAAGATGTAATTTTTTAGTAGACTCGCATTTGTTATCCTGTAGGCTGAAGACATGTTCATATGCGCTAAGAAACACTTTTGAATTTAAAATATTACCTTCTGTGCGGCCGTGTATTAAATTTGAGAGGTGGCGAGTCATCAGCTTCAGCCCCCATGCCATGAGTGCTGGGGTGTTCGGGATAAACTTGAGCGCTCTTGTTCCCATTCTTGGGTCCTTCGAGGGAGGCGCTCAACGCAACGAACAAGGCAACCCGACTATAATGCTTGAACACTCTCACTTAGCCATAGAATTCTATAATTTTAAATTTTGGCGAAGCCCCCGGTGATTCGAGGAAGACCGAGTTCGAGCGCCATCCACGCTTAGGCGGACAATGCCGACACCTCGCTCTAAGCGGCATAAGTCTTTAGGGACTGAAAACCTCTCGAACAGCGACCGGCTCTCGCCCTATCATGACGGTCAGTTTTAGCTTTCTCCATCGAGTTGCTTAACCCAGCTCAACCGGGCACAATCGCAGTTGGTTCTCCCAGAGCTACCTTAGCCGTTATAACGGAACATAAGGTACCAAAACATGGGGCAGGGCAAACCCAACTATTGACCCAAGACATGATTCGAGCCGATGCATATATTGCTATAAGTTCGGGTGCCGTGACTTGTGAAAGTGTTCGGACTTATCACACCATTTTGTGGGTTACTTAAGCCCCTGGTGTATTGCCCGTACCAAAGTGTACGGTTGCACAATGTCATAAATGAACATATATATAGAGAAAAAAGGGAATTCAATAATAGGCAGAAGCTATGTATTGTTTATTCAAAAGGGTTGCAGTAAGAGCAGAACGATACAAATAGTGCGATAAGCAAGGGACGGGACTTTTTAACATGTCCCCCTCCAGGGGTAAGCCGCGGGATGGTGTGTAAAACAGATATACTGCTCGTAATAGAGACCACCTAGACACTCGACGTAGCTTTCTGCTTCCCTGGCTGTTGCATCGTGTGTTCAGCGATTCTACTGCCGGAGAGGGCTTCTTGAGAACGGAGTCCTGAAAGTAAAAAAAAAAGAAGAAAATAAATGAGTGACACAATCGGGAGCCCCTGGTGCAGTTGAGCCGCATTCTGGGCATGTCGTGGTCGTGCCCCTTCCCCTATGCCCATGGCATTTCCAAAGCGTAATTATGTACGCGTAGTACTGGTTTCGCAATTTCGCTAGGGCTGGGGCTTGGGCCGCATTGCTATGCGTGCTTGGAACGTGCCAGTCGGTCTTGTTGTAGGTTACTCTGGGCGCGCTTGACGGTGTCCGGACGTTTAATAGCCAAACTCGAGAATTGCCTTAAGAGGCTGCTTTGTACTTCCGCCGCGAGGGCCGCAGTATGCTCCTCCGTCCGGAGAGAGCGTTCGGTGTTTCCATTGACCGTAATGACTCCTCGAGGACCTGGCATCTTGAGCTTGAGATATGCATAGTGCGGCACCACATTGAACTTTGCAAATGCGGTTCGTCCGAGCAGTGCGTGATAGCCGCTGCGGAACTGGACTATGTCAAAGATTAACTCCTCGCTTCGGAAGTTATCCGGGGATCCGAAGACCACTTCAAGTGTAACTAAGCCTGTACAGTTGGCCTCTACACCTGGTATGACACCTTTAAAGGTCGTCTTTGTGGGTTTAATCCTTGATGGGTCTATGCCCATTTTGCACACTGTGTCCGATAAAGCAGGTTCAGAGCTGCTTGCCGCCGTCCATTAGGGACTCTAGTGAGGTGAAATCCGTCAATGATTGGGTCTAGAACCAATGCGGCGAATCCGCCATGGCGGATGCTAGTGGGTTGGTCCCTTCGATCAAAAGTGATCGGGCAGGAAGACCACGGGTTGAACTTTGGGGCAACTGGCTCCATCGCATATACGTCCCTTAGTGCACGCTTCCGCTCCCTTTTGGGTATGTGGGTTGCGTATATCATGTTCACCGTCCGCACTTGCGGGGGAAGCCCTTTCCGTCCTCTATTGTTCGGGCGTCGGGCTCCTCCTCGCCATCGCTATGCAGCCCCTTGTCATTGTTTTCGGCTTTTAACTTGCTCACTCGCTTGAACACCCAACAATCCTCGCTAGTGTGATTGGCTGGTTTTCGGGTGCCGTGTATCCGCATGAGCGATCGAGTATTCGGTCCAAATTGGACGGGCCCGGAGTATTTCTTTTTAAATGGCTTTTTTCCGCTGACCGGGTTTAGAGCCTCTGAATCCGGCATTGATTGCCGTATCCTCGGCCCGATGATCGCCCGTTAATGCAGCGCTTGTGCTTGTGGCGACGCGACCTGCCATTGCTGTCCTTGGTATCCGAATTACCAGGGCTCTTGGTCATGTTGTTACTACGAGCTAGCCAGCTGTCATCTCCCGCGCAAAAGCGGGTCATGAGTGTTGTGAGGGCTGCCATGGATCTCGGCTTTTCCTGTCCTAGGTGCTGGGCAAGCCACTCATCGCGGATGTTGTGTTTGAAGGCTGCAAGGGCCTCTGCATCCAGACAATCGACGATTTGATTTTTCTTGGTTAGGAACCGTGTCCAGAATTGTCTGGCCGATTCTCCGCTGCTAAATTATGTGGCTTAGGTCATCGGCGTCGGTGGTCGTGGCACATATGTGCCTGGAAATTGTCGAGGAATGCAGCTTCTGTGTCTTCCCAACAACCAATTGACTCACCGGCAAGCTGTTAAGCCAATGCCGGCTGGTCCTTTAAGCTTGAGTGGGAGGTATTTGATGGCGTGTAGCATCATCACCATGTCCATGTGGATGTGGAGGAGATAGTCCTTGATCCAAACCGCAGGATCTGTTGTGCCATCGTATGATTCAATGTTTACGGGTTTGAAACCCTCACGGATTTGATGATCCATCACTTCATATGTGAAGCATAGTGGGTGTGCGGCGCCTCTATATTGGGCTATATATCACGAAGCAGCTCAAATGAGCTTTGTCTACTGTGTTCGGCCCGGCCGGAGTTGCCATATCCGGGCGTGATTTGGTTATCGTCAAGGTCGATGGAGGCGCCCACGCGATCCGCCAGAGTGTCGATCTTGTTTGCCTTGCCTTGTCCTCCAATATATCTCGCAGGTCTGGCACATTTCCCCGCCTTGGTATTTTTTGAGCGCGGCCGGGTGCGGCTTGAGTTGAGGGCCAAGAGGCCTCTTCGTCACGGGCCACGAGGTGGCCGGTCGGCCGTATCATCCGCCGGTGATGTAGGTTTGGGTGCTTCCTCCTCTAATCGGGGTAGCAGCCTGCGTTTGGGTAGCTCTTGGAGGCGCTCGAGTTCATACTCTTTGGCCGCAAGGACTTCAGTCCATCTGTCAGCTAGCAAGTGTTGGTCAGCTCTAAGCTGTCGCAGCTTTTTCTTGAGGCTACTTGCAGTGGCAATGAGCCTGCGTTTGAAACGCTCTTGTTCTACGGGATCCTCGGGCACGACGAATTCGTTGTCGTCGAGGCTTGCCTCATCTTCGGAGGGAGGCATGTAATTATCGTCCTCTACCTCTCTTTCTGCCGCTCTCTCATGAGGGCTGGCTTCTCCATCCTCCTACGCTAAATCCTGCTGGAGGGGGTTATCTTCGGCACTGTCCGGTGTGTTATTGTCCCCCGTGCCGAAATCACCGTTTTTGCTGTGGCGGGATTTAGAGCGGCGCCGCTCACGCCGGCGCTTAGGCTGTTTCTTGGAGGGTTCATCCTCCGCTGTTCCATCGCCATTCCCATCTTTTGGGATGTCCACCATGTTTATGTCGTATGACGAGGTGGCCTTCGGTGCCACTGTAGGCGCTGGTTCTGGTCATCTCTGCATCGCCGCCCATTGTCGATGTCTTGAGAGTCGAAGTCGAGCATGTCGGTTAAATCATCGACAGTGGCTACGAAGTGGGTGCTGGGTGGGCTTTGAATTTTTTCGTCGTCCGCATCCCAACCTTCCTAACCTTAATCCGGCCAGGGCTCTCCTGATAAACAGAGAGACTTTAGTGAATTCAGGATGTCGCCAAAGGGCGAAGTGCCGAAAAGATGTCCGCCAATGAATGAATTCCATGATCCGCGCCCAATCGGATTCGATTGGCGGGGCGCGAAGGTTCGTGAGTCCGGAGAGGAGTCCGGTACCTTGGAGTCACGAGCCATAAAGGACGGGGTAGGTGTACGGCTCAATCGCCAGAGATCGCAGGCTCGAGGCGGTGTCCAGCCACCCGTCCTCGATTAGGCGCGATCGGCTCCGAGCCAATGGTCGGGCGGACATCGTGCGGCCTTCCGTGACACCGCTCGCGGCAGAGCTAGATCATGCCCCTCATGACAAAGGCGGGCGGGCTTGGCTGTGGCTCGAACCCGTCGAAGATCAAGTCTCTGCGGACGTCGGTCGTGTAGTTAAAACTTCAAATCTGACCTGGTGGCTGTGGGCGTAGCTTTCAATCTGCTCCGGATGGCCAAGCTTAATTGGCCAGCAGTAAAGCCGCAGAATCAAGAAGATCTGTCCGGAGAAAAGTCTCACCACAGGCGCATCGTCGTTGATGATCGGAGGAGCCATCGGGCCTAAAGATGACGCATACTGCAGGAACCCTCAATGAAAGCACCAATGTCGGTGTCAAAACCGGCGGATCTCGGTAGGGGGTCCCGAACTGTGCGCCTAGGCGGATGGTAACATGAGACAAGGGACACGACAGTTTTTTACCCAGGTTGGCCCTCTCGATGGAGGTAAAACCCTACTCCTGCTTGATTAATATTGATGATATGGGTAGTACAAGAGTACATCTACCACGAGATCAGAGAGGCTAAACCCTAGAAGCTAGCCTATGGTATGATTGTTGTTCGTCCTACGGACTAAAACCCTCCGGTTTATATAGGCATCGAATAGGGTTAGGGTTACAGTAGTCGGTTACAATGGTAGGAGATCTACATATCCGTATCGCCAAGCTTGCCTTCCACGCCAAGGAAAGTCCCATCCGGACACGGGACGAAGTCTTCAATCTAGTATCTTCATAGTCCAGGAGTCCGGCCAAAGGCTATAGTCCGGCTATCCGGACACCCCCTAATCCAGGACTCCCTCAGTTACCATTGCTGCTATCACTATTATCAAAACTATCGTACTACCTTGCTACTGATCAGGTTGCTGCAGATAATTAATCTCCAGGTGTGGTCGAATTGACAACTCAGCTGCTGATACGTCTCCAACGTATCTATAATTTTTTATTGTTCCATGCTATTATATTATCTATTTTGGATGTTTAATGGGCTTTAATATGCTCTTTTATATTATTTTTGGGACTAACCTATTAACCAAAGGCCCAGTGCCAATTGCTGTTTTTTGCCTATTTTAGTGTTTCACAGAAAAGGAATACCAAACGGAATCCAAACGGAATGAAACCTTCGCGATGATCTTTCTTGGAACAAACGCAACCCAGAAGACTTGCATTTGAAGTCTGGAACTCAGCGAGTCGGCCATGAGGCAGGAGGGCGCGCCCGGGGGGGTAGGCGCGCCCCCCACCCTCGTGGGCCCCATGGAGCTCCACCGACGTACTTCTTTCGCCTATTTATACCCTTATACCCTAAAAACATCAGGGGGAGCCACGAAACCACTTTTCCACAGCCGAAACCTTCTTTACCCGTGAGATCCCATCTTGGAGCCTTTTCCGGCGATCTGCCGGAGGGGGAAACGATCATGGAGGGCTTCTACATCAACAACATAGCCTCTCCGATGATGTGTGAGTAGTTTACCACAGACCTTAGGGTCCATAGTTATTAGCTAGATGGCTTCTTCTATCTCTTTGATTCTCAGTACAAAGTTCTCCTCGATGTTCTTGGAGATCTATTCGATGTAATACACTTTTGCGGTGTGTTTGCCGAGATCCGATGAATTGTGGATTTATGAACTTGATTATCTATGAATATTATTTGGTTCTTCTCTGAATTCTTATATGCATGATTTGATATCTTTGCAAGTCTCTTCGAATTATCGGTTTAGTTTGGCCTACTAGATTGATCTTTCTTGCAATGGGAGAAGTGCTCAGCTTTGGGTTCAATCTTGCGGTGTCCTTTCCTACTGACAGTAGGGGCAACAAGGCACGTATTGTATTGTTGCCATCGAGGATAATAAGATGGGGTTTATATCATATTGCTTGAATTTATCCCTCTACATCACGTCATCTTCCTTAAGGCGTTACACCGTTCTTATGAACTTAATACTCTAGATGCATGTTGGATAGCGGTCGATGTGTGGAGTAATAGTAGTAGATGCAGAATCGTTTCGGTCTACTTGACACGGACGTGATGCCTATATTCATGATCATTGCCTTAGATATCTTCATAACTATGCGCTTTTCTATCAATTGCTCGACAAAGAATTTGTTCACCCACCGTAATACATGCTATCTTGAGAGAAGCCACTAGTGAAACCTATGGCCCCCGGTTCTCTTTCTTATTGTATTATATCTCTTTTATTTTACATAGCATCTCGTTTACTATTTTGCAATCTTTATTTTCCAAACTATACAACAAAAATACCAAAAATATTTATCTTACTATCTTTATCAGATCTCACTTTTGCGAGTGGCCGTGAAGGGATTGACAACCCCTTTACCTCGTTGGTTGCAAGGTTCATGATTGTTTGTGTAGGTACTGGTCGGTGTACGAAAGTAGGGGCTCTCCTTTTGACCCCTTTACTTGTGCACGGGCAGTCAGAGCCACCCGCCACGACCACGCATAACAGGGTAGGAAAGGGAAGCCGGATAGAGGCCGAAGGCACAAGACAAATAAAGCAACGACAAGGACCAAGGCCACAAGGATCGGATGGGCGAAGCAGGTTTCCCCAGCAAGGACCCTTGCCGGGGCAACTCGCCCACACCAGCCGAGCGAGCCACCTTTGAGCCCACCAACGCTTGACAAACGCATTGGGAGAGGGCTCGGGAGGCACCTCCGTGGTGGCATGCAGATCTTTGTGAAGACAGAGAACAGTCAAGACCAAATGAGGATAGGAAGGCAACCATCCTCACTGAAGAAACCCACAAGACACCCGGCAAGATCCTTGCCGGGGACGCCTGCGCGCCATGGCAAGACCCTTGTCGGGCCACCCGTCAAGGCCCTCGCCACCACGCAAGACCGGCAGGCCACCGCCAGGCCCACACCAGCCAAGTCTCGCTGCCGTTCACATGCAGCCGACCCAACCAGTCAAGGCGGGCACCTGCGTGGCAACATGCAACCCTTCATGGAGGCTCCACCACCGCGCCATCTCAGCTGCTCGCACGCTTACATGGCACCGCATGCATCGCTGGCCAAGGCGTGTGTCAAGAGTGGTGGAGCGGCGACGGATGGGACGGGCCTCGCTCTCGCCCCTGATAAAGCGAAGGACACCTAAGCCTCGCATTAAATGCGCTTGTCGTGGTAACACCAGCGATAAGCTCACAACATCAGTAGCACTTTCCACCTCCTGTGTGCCACTTTGGGCAGCCCTTTTCGCTTATAAAAGGAGGCCCATGGCGACCGGAGAAGGATTCGCTCTTTTGAACCCAGCAGAGTACCAGTAGCTAGTTCAAGAGCTCAAGAACACTAAATACAGCCACCAAAGCAGGATCGTAGGGTTTTACGCATATTTGCGGCCCGAACCTGGGTAAATTCCCTTTGTGTTGTCTTCTAGTCCCGCTCTTCTCACGATCACCGCGCCCCGCAACCATAGAAGGGATTCCAGTGATCCCATAGGTGTCGTTTCACACCGACATATTTGGCGCGCCAAGTAGGGGCGCACTTGTGAGAATCCGGTCTAGCAGTCGACCCAGCTGTTCTTCATCGCCATGGCTCCTAAGAAGAAGATGACCACGGCGATCGGTTCGTCCGGGACCGGGTTGGTACCGGCGCGGACGGGAAGCGGGCCAGTTACAGAGAGAACCCATGGCGCGGCCCGCGGACATCCACATCACCACGATGGTCTAGGCTCGGCAAGTGGCGTCGTCACGGCGCCCGTGACGAGCCACCAATTGCGGGCTACAGAGGCGGAGTCGGTCCCCCTGCAGGCGGCGTGGGGCCCTCCAGAGGCGCCGCCATCCCGCCAGACGGCGGTACGACGACCTCCAAGAAGCCAACACCATCACCCACGGTGCACTCTTCCCAGGTTGTGCGTGATGAGCAGCATCGCCCTGTTGGTGACCCTGCGCGCCACCCTGGGAAGAGTCCCATGCACCCATCACATGAAGAAGGGGGCCAGCATGCGCGCCGAGGTGCTGATGGAGGTGGCGAACGGCTGCGGGGCCGTGACGCGGCTCCTTCTAACGTGGTTAGAAGTCGAGGCGCATCGCGGTCCACCCAGCTTTCGCCGCCACCCATGCCAGCAGAGGCCCTAGCAAGCGCGTAGCTGCTCCTCGATTTCCCTCCCGCCGCGGAGAAGCTCGATGAATGGAGGGCCACCATCCGGAGCCTCATTGGCATCACCAACAATGATGAGTTGCGACAGACGGACTCAGAGGGTAGGCGTCGCCCGCTTCACCGCATGGCCCGGCGGAGGCCGAGGTCACCGAGGCGACGCGGCCACGGTTTACTCCCCACCTCCATCCCGGACGCCCCGGGCGTCGGTCCGTCGCGACGACGCTCGTGATGGTATCTCCATCTCGTCGTCCGACCCGCGGACCAACCGCGATCATTGTCAAATCCTTCAGGAGTGGGCTCATGAGGACGTTCGAACTACGATCGAGCGGCGACGTCACGCGCACCACCAGTCGGACAGGCGGGCAGGGCCCGCTACGGAGCGCCCAGCACCGGGAGGCTACGGTGGCCTGCCTTACGAGGTGGGTTGTTCGGCTTTAACCTGTGAGCTGCGGCAGTTCCGGTGTCCCTCCCACCGTACGTTCAAGCCCGACGTCGGCGAGAAGTATAACGACAAGACTCACCCGTCAGAGTTCCTCAGCATCTACACCATCACGATGCAAGCTGCTGGGACCCGCGAAGATAAGGTGCTTGCCAACTACTTCCCGTTGGCATTCAAGCCTAATGTTATGTCATGGTTGATGCACTTTCTGGTTGATTCCATCTCTTCTTGGGCGGATCTGTGCCATGAGTTTCTTGGCGTCTTTACCGGAGGTCACCAAGCTCATGGCCAGGCAAGTGATTTGCACATCATCCCCCATAAGGAAGGAGAAAACTTGCGCAAGTACATCCAAAAGTTCAGCCGGGTGCAGTACAATATCCCCGACCTTCATCCCACCGCCGTGATCAGTGTGTTCCATCAGAATGTGCGCAACCGTAAGATGCATGAAGAGCTGGCGATGAACAAGGTTAAGGATGTGGCCGAGCTCTACGTCCTGGCCGATCGATGCGCTCGTGCTGAAGAGGGAAGGAAGTACCCCGACGAAGATGTCGGTGCGGAAACCGACTCCACTGGCGACACCGCCAACCCAGCAAAGAAGGGTCAATGCCGTAACAGGAAACGCAAGGGCAAGGCTGTGCTTGCCGTCGAGGGATCCGACGACATCGACACCACCAAGAAGACCAAGGCGAGCGACCCCGGCACGGAGGTTGCTGGGTGCGTCGCTTGCCGGGCCTTGGCGGCTGCCGACAAGCCAGGAGGCTCCGACAAGCAGTACTGCAAGATCAACCACCCCAAGGGCCATGACCTCCAAAACTGCCGGCAGGTAGAAATGCTCGCCGAGAGGCAGAGAGCCGAGTATGATCAGCGAGACAAGGAGAAAGGTCCAGATGGTGCCGAGGGGTCCGGCAAGAGACGTGGCGGCCAAGGAGGCCACCGCGGCAAGGATAACCAGCAAGAGAGGCCTGCCCGGGGCCGCGACAAGAAGCAGGAAGACAATGATCATGACGAGGACGACGAGTCCGGCGACCATGAGCTTCAGAAAAGCCACAGAGGCCATGTGCGTCGATGGTGGCGCCTCGCTGCTTTCATTCCACCGCCAACTCAAGCATTGGGTGCGTGAGATCACAGTGGTGGAGCCATCGTTTGACGCACGAAAACCGCTGAAATGGTCCAGCACGCCCATCATCTTCGACAACGAGGACCACCCCGACCGCACTACTGCGGTCGGGTGTTTGCCATTGTTGGTTTCACCAACAATCCATAACCTCAAGGTGACAAAGATGTTGGTTGACAGCGGGGCCGGCCTGAACTTGATAGGCACATTTTGTGGTGGTGCGCCATTAGTAACCTGGGACCAACAAGATATTTTGGACAGCCCACCTACCCACTCACTTTCCCCACTTCATTCTCTCCACCTCACCTCATTTCCACCATAGATTCATCAAAATTAAGTGGTGAAATTACCTTTTTTTGATAGGTAAGTAAGGGGAAAGCTATCTTCATGATGTAGATCTACTATTTTTCTCCCTTGCTCGCTCCAACAACGTGCACATGCACTTTTTGTGGCCTAGCTAGATCTATGTATGTTTGTGGTGTTGCTTGTGTTTGTGGTGTTGCATATATGTTTGTGTTTGCAGTAATAGGTATTTGAAATCGATAGTTGCCAATATTTTGCCGAATGTTGATTCATTTACATTTTCAAGTAGAATTTTGGCACTATGCATTCTTTTGGTCCTATTTTAGGGAAGGTCATGCCAAATTTTTCTTGGTTCTAAAATATCGCTTTTGCTCTACCTCGCATGAAGCGACCATGGTCCGCAAGATGACCGAAGGCATCGTGAATAGGTTTTTGAGCTCCGCGAAGGCGGAGATGCTTCAAAAGAACGAGACGGAGATAAGATGTCCGTGTCGAAGATGCAAGCTGAAGAGCCTTATTGCGGACCCGGATTTCGGGTAGGTGCGGGACCACCTGCTCTTGCGTGGTTTCATGGATGGCTATCGGTGGCAAGGTGATGAAGATGACTATGGAAGTCGCCCATGGGGGCCGGGCAAGAAATGAGGAAGGGCAACAAGACAACCACCGCAATGTAGCGGTAAGTAGAAGACAAAAGAATCTCAAGACATGATCACGACGGTGATGATGTACACAATCATCATGTAGAAGATGCCGTGACGTGATGATGAGGAAGATCAAGACGAAGGGCATGATCATGAAGATGAAGATGCCGAGCAGACGACGATGGAGGCTGGGTGCAGGACCCTCAAATTCAAGAGTTGCTTCGCAAATGCACGGATAACGCAAGAGCTGCCGCCGAGAGAAAGCCAAGATGGATCAACTGGAGATAGACGCGGTTACTCCATTGTATGAAGGATGCAGGCCCGAGGATACCCGCCGAAAGTAACGCTCATGGCTCGGAGATGAAGGTAAACAGAAAATGACCGACGATGCTTCGACGAGAATATGTCATTCGCACGAACGTCTTCCCAAAGGGGGAACAAGTGCCCACCAGTTTCCAGGAGGCGAAGAAAATCATGTGTCCTTTGGATTTACCGCACGCGTGAAATACCATGTGTGCATGAACAATTGCATCATTTATCAGACGAGCACGGAGTCTACCATATGTCCGGTAAAGGCGTCACTCGACATAAGAAGAGGAAGAAAGCTCCTCGAAAATCGGTGTGGTACTTTCCGATCACTCCTCGTCTGCAGCGGTATTTCATGCGGACCCTAAGGTAGCAAAGCTCCTACGCTGGCACGCGGATAGGGAGGAGAAGAAGCGGAAGATGACGGAAATGATCCGGAGATAAATAAAAAGACAAGATGCTTGAGTCACCCCTAAGGATGCGAGCCAGTGGCAAGCGTTGAACTTCGAATACCCAGAATTTGGGAAGGATCCAAGGAACATCGTCTGGGCGCGTAGCGCCGATGGAGTCAATCTGTTTGGCAGCAGAGAAGCACACATAGCACCGCCTGTGTTTGTGTGGATGTACAACCTTCCCCTGGTTGTGCATGAAGAGGAAGTACATTCACATGAGTATGCTAATTGAAGGGCGAAACAACCAGGAACGACATCAATCTGTATCTGGGGCTCTTTGAAGGAGGAGCTAGACACGCTGTGGAAAACGCCACCAATACGTGGGACGCTGCGGAGAAAGAATATTTCCTATGAGAGTCGTGACATCGCTCACGACGGTGCACGACTATCTCGGTTACGGATATCTCGCGGGGCAGGTAGTCCACGGATTTTCTTGATGCGTAAGGTGCATGGATGAAACAATGTATCACCAGCTAGATAGAGATCCCGGGTCTTCGAAAACCATGTTCATGGGACATCGAAGGTGGCTTCGCGATGATGACCCGTGGAGGAAACGCAAGGATCTGTTCGATGGTGAAACCGAACCCCGAAAACGCCTGCGGTACGAGGAGTGGCGAGGAAATAGACGAGCTGTTGAAAATTGGAAAGTCTGCCCACCGCCGGAAAGAAGCAAAAGGCGCCAGAAGTCGGAAAGAAGCGAAGGCGCCAGAGCAGCCGCTGAAGGTATGAAAAAACGAGGTCTGTTTTCCGGGACTTGCCGATCGAAGATCCACCGTGTGCCTCACAGCCTTGATGTCATGCATATCACGAAGAACGTGTGCGAGAGTTCCGCTTGGTACCCTGCTCAACATGCCAGAGAGGACCAAAGATGGGCGAAAGCAAGGGCGGAACTTGAAATCAATGGGCATCAGGCAGAGCTTCACGCTAATGATGATGATCATGATGGAATGAGGATGATGAGGATGATGATGAGGTGAAGCAGGACACAAAAAGTCGTCAGAAAGGCAAAAGGCCAAGAAGACCGGAAATGACTACCCTCCCGCGTGCTTCACTCTAAGTCGAGGAGATCGAGCAGTTTTTCACCTGCCTCCTAGGAGTAAAACTTCCCTTACGATTACGCTGGGAAGATAAGCGAGATACCTAGACCCAAAGAAAGCGTAAGTTCAGCCGGGATGAAGTCTCACGACCGTCACGTACTGATCACGCAGATACTTCCAGGTTGCAATCCATTGGGATCATGGACGCCG
Source organism: Aegilops bicornis (assembly GCA_021605145.1). NCBI lineage: Eukaryota > Viridiplantae > Streptophyta > Magnoliopsida > Poales > Poaceae > Aegilops > Aegilops bicornis. The sequence goes on along the minus strand of JAHIAL010000024.1, from coordinate 706,905 downwards.
CACGTCCGTGAATTGCCTATTTGGCCTATGCAACTTTTTCGACGCCATCTCGGAAGTCGATTGGCGTGAGGCAACTCGAAGGCTACAGGAAGAGATCGTGGTGATACTATGCAAGCTTGAGATGTACTTCCGTCCGCATTCTTCGACGTTATGGTGCATCCGCTTGTCCATATCGTGGAGGATATCATCCAACTCGGGCCGACGTTCCTGCAAAGGCATGATGTCGCTCGAAAGGATGAATGGTGTCATCAAAGGATACGTTCGGAACATGTCACGCCCGAGGGAAGTATAGCCGAGGCTTTTCGGATCAAGAGTGCATCTCCCATCGCACGAATTATCTAGGCATCGAGAACCCGCTGGTCTGCCCGTCAACAGCACCTCGGCAGGCTCGCTGGATGGGGTCACCGTGAGGGTCGCCACGAAATGCATGTCGATTTTGAGGGTCGACTCACCGACTTCGAAAGAGCAAACCTAGTCGCGCTTACAACACATAGACGTGGTCGATCCTTGGGTGGTAGAGCACAAAACCTTTATTGAGAAGACGTTCAATGACCGAGGCCAACAGAGGACGGACGGAGATATACTCAAAGAGCACAACTCATGTTTCACGTTGGTTCAAGCTGTAAGCTTCCGTTGCATCTTTTACATGAAGATTCTTCCGCGGAAGAACAACTCATATTCGCCTTTGTCACGGTGGCGCCGAGCACAACCTGATGACCTATGAGGCGCATTTATATCAACGGCTACACATTCTACACCGAGGACAAGGACATGAAGAGCGATGGTTATCGTAACTCCGGGTAACGATGGAATCCTACACCGTAAGGACAAGGACAGATACTACGGAAGGATCGAGGAGATCCGGGAGCTGAGCTACACCGGAGAGAAGGTGCCGATGTTCCGTGTCGATGGGCCAAGAGCGTCCTAAAAGAAGACCGATATTTCACCACCATGGTTATACCGAAGCCAAATCCAAGACCGCCATGGGCGCAAACGCGTCAAAAAAATGAGCCATGGGTACTGGCTTCCCAAGTGGACCAATGCTTCTTCATTACCCGTAATTCGCCAAAGCTCAAAAGCCGTGGTTGTCGTGAGGAGAGGCAAAAGGAAGATCATCGGAATGGATGGAGTAGCCAATGAGCAAGACCTCGACAAGCACGGGCGACCAAGATCGAACATGACGACGGCGATGATGAAGTAGCAGCACACACCACAAGAAGAAGCAGGACCACCCTAGCTAAAGGACGTCTGCTCCACGTAAGAACTCCATTTGCGAAAAAGAAGGGCAAGAAGATTGTGAACATATAGCTAGCTAAGATCGATTGTATTTAAATCGTAGTCTTCATTTCTCGATTGTATTTCATGGGCACTTTTGATATCATGAATATTTTTAAATTTCATGGGCACTTTTTTGAATTCATGAGGACACTTGATCTTGATCTCGATCCTCCATCTCGATCTCGATTCCCCTTCATCTCGATCTCGATCCCGCACCTCCCCGCTCCACCGCCACGCCGATGATATTTTCAAGTAAGAAATTTGAACATATTTTTAAAAAATTAGTACTGTTTTTATAAAAAAATATTACTGTTATGATTTAAACAAGTTTGAACATATTTAAACACAAATAAATATAAAAACAGCATTTAAAATGCATAAAAAATATTGGGGAGCTCTGGGAATCAAACCCAGACCTCTGGTGTGTGTGCTGCATCTTGACCGGTCGGGCTAGTGGGTGGGTTCTGTTGTAGATATGGTTAGGTTGTAGATATGGTTAGTGGGCTAGATTAAAACAAAATTCTAATGGCGCACCGAGGGAGGTGCCATTAGAATATTCATACTTATGGCGCACGAATCGACGGTGTGCCATTAGAACCCTCCCTAGCTATCCTCCTCTCTCTCGCCAGATCCTCTTGACCTCTCTCTCCTCGCCACTCAGATCCACCCGCTGCCCGACCCACGACGCGCCCGCCTCGACCCTCACCTGGACTCCACCCCCGCCCCCAGCCCCGCGCCCCCACCCGCCCGCTCAGGCCTCGCGGACTCCTCCTGCCGCTGCGCCTTCTTCCACATCCTCCAGGCCTCCGCCCACGCCCGGCCAAGGCACCAACCACCTCCTTGGACGGGCGCTCTTCCTCGCGCTCTCCTCACCAACCACAGCGCTGGCCACCTGCTCCTCACCAACCACGATGCAGCCACCTGCCCAGCTGCTCTCCGGCAGAGGTTACTCCACCTAGCTCACAGCACTGCAAATGCGCTTAGCGGCTAGGGTTTGCCTCCGACCTCTCCCTCCCCCATCAATGAGAGAGGAGCATCCGGTGCCCCGCCCTCGAGTTAAGTTCGTCGACACGCCTTGTCCCGCGCGGCCCCGCAGAGTACTGAGTCACCGATTCCATCTTCCCCTCGCCTCGATTCTTTCAGATGCAACTCTGTGATCTCCATCTTTCAGATGTTATAGTGTCTGAGAGCAACTTTGCACCAATGCATGATTTCAGATGTTATCGATATATGGCCCGTTGATAAATTTGTACTCCAGTTAAGTTTACTCCAAGATTTCAGCTTTAAAATTCAGTTTACTATTAAATGACAAGAATTCAGTTTACGGATAAATTTAAGTTTCACAGGCTAGTTTCCAACAAACAAAGCCTATGCTTATGAAGAATAAATCAGCTGAAATGAGATACTGATCCTTTTTTACTTTGTTTGTTCAGATTGTTGGAAGTTTTAAGCTCTCAATCACCGGAAGGCCACTTTGTAGTTCTTTGAATTCAACCATTTAGGAGAGCTACAACTAGGAGGATTTTGGGGTAGTACTCTGAAACTGTTGCTGTTAGAACATGTTGTTACTTGTTGTCAGTTAACTAAATCAGTACAAAACTCTTCTATGGAGTTAACCGAAGACCAGCAAGCAAATCAAAATCTACAACACATTTTCTTCAGTCCCTAACTGACAACACAATTTCTTCAGTCTAGTGATGCAGCAATTTCTTGGAGTCTAGTGTAAATGTAATCGACTACCGGTCAAATACTCTAGTGTATTTGAGTGTAAATCTAGTCTCGAAACTAGTAGAGCTCTTGGTGATTTGCAAATTCAGTTTAAATAAAAATTTGGTACATGACTATCGATCATGTATGAAAGACGTTACTCTTTGGATGAGCACAAGAACTACTCAATAGATAATTGATTTTGTAGAACAAGTCTTGTTGCCGCCTTGAACCAATAGATAATCTTAATTGAAATTTGACCATGTCCGGTTGCCAGCCCTAATGAAAAAAGCAACTGAATTTCCAACAACCTGCTAGGTAGAACAATCCATTTCCAACAACCTGCTAGGTAGAACAATCCATTACTACATGATTGCAACTGAATTGTCAACTCTATGTACTATGTATGCTGTGGCATGTGGTGTGGTCCGAGTGATCATGTTTCAAATGATTTTGAATTTTTATGATTTTTATGCACATATATATGTGTATGATGATCCTCCTTTCTTGCAGTAGTATAACTAGGATATATACCAAAAAAGATTGTTATATTCGTCCCTCGGTACAATAAATAATAAACTAAAATAGTTCCTGGTACAAAAGAATAAACTATACATAGTTAATTTCTTCATCTTTGAATTGTTTCAGAAATTGGTATGACCAAAGATGCTATTGTATATAAATGGGCTGTCAGAGAACTGTTCTTCTTCATCTTTATAGTGCTGTTGTATAGAAATATGTTGAATTTTCTGCTTCGTTGTTGCTCAAAGAAATTTAGCAAAAATGGGGTCTCCGGGAGACGCCATTGCCGCTTGAGGCCCTTGAGAGGCCCTTGGCGTAAATCATGATTTTGCAGGTACCCGAGAGGCCCTTGAGTTTGCGGAATGTCGATTAACTTCCGTTCCGGCAAATTCGGGTACTCCATATGTCCTATTTTCAGCAAAGGTCATGCTGAAATTTTCCGTGAATTTTAGCATGATTTTGCTAAAAATCGAACGTATGAGGTACTTGCTACTAATGCATGGGCCGGAGTATCTTAGTACTTAATTAAGTAGGATCAACTGCCCCTTTATTCTTGCTGTATTAAACCATAGGTGGCAATAGAGCCAAGTGATTAGTGCCAAGTGATTAGGCCCAACCTAGGTTGCCTCGGCATCGATAAACCCTAAATGATGAAAACTTAACTTGGCTGCCCCGGATGCCTCGGTGTCGATGAGAACCTAAATGATGTATGCTTATGCTTTTAGGGTGCCTCAAGGCCGACAAACCCTAAATGATGAAAGCTTAGGGCTTGTGGTGCCTCGGTGTCGACAAACCCTAAATGATGAGACCATGATCTTGTTCCTTGACAATAACCAACTTTTCGACCAAACTTTTTCCTATTTAGAGCTAAACATGGCCCACAACGATGAGGCCGGTGGTTCAAGCGGCAAGCAATTCGGGAGCTGTCCCAGGAGATGGAGGAACAACCTCACCGCTATGAGGACGCCGCGGAAGACACCGATCCTGATTACACAACCCCTAGTGGCGACGGGATGACACCACCGATGAAAGCCGCCGAGGATGCCATCATCGATGATGGCGGCGCATACAGATGGCAGCCAATCGAAGAAGCAAAGGAAGGACCGGCGTCTCAATGCGCCTCCGCACCGTCAAGGAGGAATTCACTCAAGTGGACTCCGACGGAAACCAATGGAGCCCAAACATATAGTCAAGGGGTACTTTCGGTTCAGCTCGGGTGCATTCTCCGAGCACCGCCTCGATCAACACCGAGAACCTTAGGCATAAGGACCGAGGGAATTTGCGCAACCTCCTCTTCACGAAGCTGCACGAACGATACAAGTTCCCCGCCGAATTGGAAAACACACGCCTCGTGGAATAAAGTGAACAGTGCCGCCCTCACGAAGATGAGCACGGCCCTGTCTACTTGGAGAAGCGCGTGAAGAAAATGATTGATAAAGGTGATAGTTATGAGAAGATCAAGGCGAAATATCCTTTGATGAGCGAAGATGAGTACAAGGAGTTCAAGATCAAGTGCTCGACCAATGCAACCTCCGAATCAAGTTAGTGGGGGAAAGAAATGCGGGAGTTGAACTTAGGGGAACACAAACTCGGTCCCGGCGGTTACAGAGTGGCGGAGCCTATATGAGACAAGGAGGACGCGGAGCGTGCCGAGCAAGGCCTACCGCCCGCCCGAGAAATACAGCGGTAACAAGCGGACTAGGAACTATGTCAGGCCCGGTACAAGGAGGACCCAATAACAAAGGAGCTTACCACAGATCCAAGACCAGGGCGCTTGAGCTTGTTCTCGTAAGGAATACACCCCGCGTAATTAGCTCCATATGGTTGCACTCTAATTAATCCCCAATATTTCTAAATGGTTCACGTTCCTTTCCCAGAAACTGAAAGCAAGAGCGCTGGGTCGCCTCGAGCTCCCCTTCGACACCCCTTTAAATAGGGCGTTGAACATAATGAAAAGCAAGGATAAGCTCACTAAGCCAACGTCACCGGTCGTGGTGGCCGCAAAGGCTTGTCCACAAAATGGGGTCATACTATACCGCTGGTGTGCGGAAGGAGAAAAAGGCCAGCTCGAAAAGCCGACGCCGCGAGGTTGAAGCACTCAAGGCACAAGTGGCGCGGATTCCGGCTTGTCCAAGAGCAAGTGGAACAACAACTCGGGAACGAAGCTCAACGCCATGGTGCCTACATTGATTCATGGGTCGACAACGTGGATTGCGGGCGGCTGTCAGGGCCTCCCGGTTCCCTTTTCACGGCCAAAGAATCAAGACAGCGGTAGCGGCGCCATTGGTGTCTCCGGCGGCGCTTATTGGTGTCTCCGGCGGAGGCGGTATTCATGTTTCCGGCGCCGCACGGGCATTGGAGCTTAATGCACCCGGGTGTCGCTGCCGGCACCTCGCCGACAAAGCGCCCCTCCGTCGGTTACCGCCCGCCGTTGGCGGTACCTCGACATTAGCCGAGCTCGACGGCATCATGGTAACTAAGCCTCTCGGCCGATGACTTCATCTCCTTGCCTTTGATCGGGCATCCTCGACGCCCTGTACATGTTTCGCGCAGGCACCGCCGACGCCTTGCACTTCTTACGCACTCCGTGGGCGCCGAGTTGGTCGATGTCGCCAAGGGCGTAATCGTTCAACCGGCAACCGCATGTTCCACGGTAATCCGATGGCACCCACGGTATAGGGTTGAAGTGGTTCGGTGCCGCCAGCCGCGACGAGCTGTTATCTCCGGTTCGACTACCGGGCCGACGAAGAAGATGAGATGACCCTCGGCGCTGCGTAGAACCGGCGCTGCTTTGGCCGAAGAGCGATTCGCTTTGGGGCGGGGAAACCACCCCACAAACAAGACCGCCAATCGGCCGGGCGCCAAGCCATGGCAAGAACGCCGCAACGCTACCGGACTCGCCGGACATCCCTATGTCGGACATCCCTATGGCACAGATCCGGACAGCCCTATGGCACAGAGATCCGGACGACGACGACATAACGACGACGGTACATTTACCAAAGTTGATATGTACTTTGCCGAACATGGTACGCCGACGAAGTTCTGCGGGCCTCTTTCTCAAGAACCCAACCAAGACGACCGCAATCTAGCTGGTACGGCGGAGAAATCCAATTGCAATAGGGCGCCGTCGGCGCTCAGTTCGTGAGACGCCTCAGCCCCGCCTTTCACCGAGCCTCGAGATAGCTGAGGTGCGAAATATTATCAGCCCCAACACGCTCAAGAAGGCGGTCTGTGAGCGTAACTCGGTCCCATTACAGGAGATCAAGAAGAAGGGACGGAAACGAAAGACTAACAAGGGTGCCGGTGCGAGCCAGCCGGCACCGAGTTCGATCCGTGCTCAGGACGGGCCACCTTCACCTAAGGATATCTCGAGGAGGGTGCATCTGGCGGGTAGGGCGATGCTACCGCCAAATATGCTGAATGCTGCAACCGGTGCTATGCGGAGTCTGCACGACAGTGTTCTTTCTTTGGAGAAGCGGCATCTCAGAGAGAAGGATGTGGCATACCCGGTTTTCGTGGCCAAGGTGCCAGAGGGCAAGGGTTTTGTGGATGGCGACATCGGGGGTACGATCGTCCTGCGGTTTGATGACATCTTTGCTATGTTTAACCTTCATCCGCTGCACTGCACCTTCGTTCGGCTGTTTTCACGAGAATGGAGATGCGGATCATTAGAGACAAGACCGGACATCGTGATAGTCGACCCTTCTACATGCGTGCCAAGCACCTGAGCAGCGCTGGGGACCGCCAAGTTGCGAGTTCACACCTCGAAGGCGTCATTCTGGCAAACCCAGATAAGGATAACTTCCTTGTGGCTTACTTTCCCGAGTAAGTCATTTCGTGTTCTTAGATTTCGATCGTTCTTTTTTTTTCTAACATTCCGTGTTCTGTGCAGTGACACACATTGCACACTCATCCTCTTAAGCCCGAAATATTACATGGCCACGATTAATTCAACCGTAACTCCAAGATAGACTACACAAATTTCAAGAAAGTTCTTGATGATGTTCTCCCCGGCTACGCCAAATCTGGAGGCACCTTCACCAGGACTATTCGTAAGTACGGCAAGCACATGTTCTCACACAATACGAAGTTCTGCTGCATCAAGCATCACCGGGCGGTCGAAGGATGCCTACCACGCCTCCATCACATGCAGGCGATCGTAAGGGACCATCATCAACTTCGCTACCAGATAATCTCAAAGATTGGGCCTTGAACTTGTCGGCAATCCAGACGCTGGACCTCAGACAAGAATTCTTTCGCATCCAGTCGGACTTTGCGGACATCATCCATCAAGATGTCCTTCATACGTTGGGGCAGTTCTACCTCACATATCCACCGTCTAACAATGAGATAGATGGAATGCTACAAATGCAGGGTGACAACGACCGCGATTTCATGACCATCACGACAGACGGCGGCTTCATCCACGCTCCTGTCCGATGAGTCGAGTCGAAAGTAGTGATGTGTAGTTCTAAAACATTGATTGGCTCATGTTGTAATTAAACTTTAATGAATTCGTATGTCTCTTTGCTTTGGACAGTCGTTCAACTTAGATGTAATCGATGCTATTTATTAGTAGGACCATGAATCGTGCTATTAATGTCTTGCTTTTTTCTTCCGGTCCTTTTGTTGTATACTTACATATTTATTATGTATTGTCTGTTTTTTGTCTTGTTCATAGAGATGCAGTCGTATGTCGTGGGTACAAGGGTAAGGTTCCCGGAGTCTACGACGATCGGGAGGAGTGTCGGAGACAAGTTCACCGCTTCAGCGTAACAGATTACAAGGGTACACCACTAGGGCGGAGGCCGAATCTAGATATGCCCGCTATCTAGCGGTGAGAGAGGAGGGAGCGTTGGAGGAACCGGATGAAGACCGGTTTGATCGTGATGATGCTCATCGTGATGACCACAACTCTCTTTTATGTGATGGTAGTTTAGATGATCGATATCGACTTGAAATGTGAAGACAAACTCGACATCATGGGTCCGGAGACTTGTAATGTTTTATCTTTGTTCAGTCTTTTGAATTAGGAGACTAATATGATGAATTGTATTCGGAGACTAATCTTCTATTATATTCGATGAATCTGATGTTGCTTTGCTGCTGCTGTCTATATTCTGTCCAATAATATATTTTGTAACCTGTGCAAAAATCAGAAAAGCAAAAAAACCAAATATTCATACTAATGGCGCATCAGAGAGTGCGCCATTAGTATGCCAAAGGATACTAATGGCGCATCAAGGCGAGTGCGCCATTAGTGTGACAAAGCACATGGTTACATATGGCCCCGGGAGGCATACTAATGGCGCATGGAGTTACATACTAATGGCAAGATCGCCAGTGCGCCATTAGTATAGCCAGATACTAATGGCGCACAGGTGGTGCGCCATTAGTAAAAAATTCTAATGGCGTGCTACTAATGGCGCACCGGTAGTGCGCCATTAGTAGGCAAAACCGGTGCGCCATTAGTAGGCCTTTTCCTAGTAGTGTTTATTTAAGCCCCATGATGAATATGAGATTGATAATAGTGTTTTCAATAATATTGAAAGTGGGTTTGGAAGAATTTCAACTTTAGATCCCACATATTCGGAGAATGTTCAATCTTATGAAATTTTTGATAGAAGTGGGTTTGGAGAGGTCATGACTTTACTTAATGTTAATCCCACTATTTTGGAAGAGTGTCAACTTTGTATGCATGTGGATCGTGTTGAATTTTTTTATGTGATAGCTATTTTGTTGAATTTTCTTATGATCCCACATGTAGTTATTATGGGAGAGAAAAATATGGTTGTAGAAATTTTCATGATAATAAATTACCTCTCGATATGTTGAGATTGCTATTGTTTCTTTCCGCTTCCTCGCATATGCTAGTTTTTGCTTGCTATGATAATTTGTTTTCCTATAAGATGCCTATGCATAGGAAGTATGTTAGACATAGATGTGTTTGTCACGTGTTTCATGGTGCTCTCTTTGCGCTTCAATTCTTGTCTTTCATGTGAGCATCATCGAAATCTCAATGCCTAGCTAGGGGCGTTAAACGATAGCGCTTGTTGGGAGGCAACCCAATTTTATTTTCATTCTTTGCTTTTTTCTCTTGTTTAGTAGTAAATAATTCATCAAGCCTCTCGTAGATATGGTTTAGTGTTTTAATTAGCGTTTGTGCCAAGTAATACCTTTAGGAGAGCCTACAGTGATAGTTAATTTGATCTTACTGAAAAATAAAACTTTTGCTCGCACGAAAATAATTTTCATAAATCACAGGAACGTGATTTTCAGTTGATTATTTTTGCAGAAGATTAATAAACAAATTTATTAGGACATCCTAATTTCTTAGGATTTTCGGAGTTACATAAGTATTCCAAAGTTGCAGATTGCTACAGACTGATCAGTTTTTGACAGATTCTGTTTTTCGTGTGTTGTTTGCTTATTTTGATGAATCTATGAGTAGTATCGGGGGGGGGGGGGTATGAACCAAAGAGAAGTTGGAATACAGTAGGTCTAACACCAATATAAATAAAGAATGGGTTCATTACAGTACCTTAAAGTGGTGGTTTGTTTTCTTATACTAACGGAGCTCATGAGATTTTCTGTTGAGTTTTGTGTTGTGAAGTTTTCAAGTTTTTGGGTAAAGATTTGATGTATTTTGGAATAAGAAGCGGCAAGAGCCTAAGCTTGGGGATGCCCAAGGCACCCCCAAGGTAAAATTCAAGGACAACCAAAAGCCTAAGGTTGGGGATGCCCCGGAAGGCATCCCCTCTTTCATCTACGTCTATCGGTAACTTTACTTGAGGCTATATTTTTATTCACCACATGATATGTGTTTTTCTTGGAGCGTCTTGTATGATTTGAGTCTTTGCTTTTTAGTTTACCACAATCATCCTTGCTGTACACACCTTTTGGGAGAGACACACATGAATCAAAATTTATTAGAATACTCTATGTGCTTCACTTGTATCTTTTGAGCTAGATAATTTTGCTCTAGTGCTTCACTTATATCTTTTTAGAGCACGGTGGTGGTTTTATTTTATAGAAATTATTTATATCTCATGCTTCACTTATATTATTTTGAGAGTCTTTAGAACAGCATGGTAATTTGCTTTGGCTATAAAATTAGTCCTAATATGATGAGCATCCAAGAGGGGTATAATAAAAACTTTCATATAGAGTACATTGCATACTTTGATACTTGATATGAAGATGGTGATATTAGAGTCTTGCTAGTTGAGTAATTGTGAAATTGAGAAATACTGGTGTTGAGGTTGGCAAGTCCCGTAGCATACACGTATGGTAACCGTTGTGTGACAAATTTCAAGCATGAGGTGTTCTTTGATTGCCTTCCTTATGAGTGGCGGTCGGGGACGAGCGATGGTCTTTTCCTACCAATCTATCCCCGTAGGAGCATGCGCGTAGTGCTTGGTTTTGATGACTTGTAGATTTTTGCAATAACTATGTGAGTTCTTTATGACTAATGTTGAGTCCATGGATTATACGCACTCTCACCCTTTCACCTTTGCTAGCCTCTCTTGTACGACGCAATTTTCACCGGTACCATAAACCCATCATTTACCTTCCTCAAAACAGCCACCATACCTACCTATTATGGCATTTCCATAGCCATTCTGAGATATATTGGCATGCAGCTTTCCATCGTTCCGTTTATTATGACATGCTTCATCACAGTCGTATTACTTTGCATGATCATTTAGTTGACATCGTATTTGTGGCAAAGCCACCATTCAAAAAAATTATACATGTCACTCTTGATTCATTGCACATCCCGGTACACCGCCGGAGGCATTCACATAGAGGCATATTTTGTTCTAAATATCGAGTTGTAATTCTTGAGTTGTAAGTAAATAAAAGTGTGATGATCTTCATTACTAGAGCGTTGTCCCACGTGAGGAAAGGATGATGGAGACTATGATTCCCCCACAAGTCGGGATGAGACACCAAATGAAAAATAAAAAAAAGGCCATAAAAAAGAAAGGAGAAGGCCCAAACAAAAAAATGAGAGAAAAAGAGAGAAGGGGCAATGTTACTATCCTTTTTCCACACTTGTGCTTCAAAGTAGCACCATGATCTTCATGATAGAGAGTCTCTTATGTTGTCACTTTCATATACTAGTGGGAATTTTCATTATAGAACTTGGCTTGTATATTCCAATGATGGGCTTCCTCAAAATTCCTCTAGGTCTTCGTGAGCAAGCAAGTTGGATGCACACCCACTTAGTTCTTTTGTTGAGCTTTCATACACTTATAGCTCTAGTGCATCCGTTGCATGGCAATCCCTACTCACTCACATTAATATCTATTGATGGGCATCTCTATAGCCATTAATACGCCTAGTTGATATGAGACTATCTTCCTCTTTTTTTGTCTTCCTCACAACCACCATTATATTCCACCTAATGTGCTATGTCCATGGCTCGCGCTCATATATTGCGTGAAAGTTCAAAAAGTTTGAGAATGCTAAGTATGAAACAATTTCTTGGCTTTTCATCGGGGTGGTGCATGATGGGAGCATCTTGTGTAACGAAAATGAAGCACGGCCAAACTATATGATTTGGTAGGTATGAGCTTTCTTTGGCTATGATATTTTGATAAGACATAATTGCTTGGTTAGTATGCTTGAAAGTATTAATATTTTTATGTCAAATATTAAACTTTTATCCTGAATCTTTCGGATCTGAACATTCATGCCACAATAAAGAAGATTACATTGAAAAATATGTTAGGTAGCATTCCACATCAAAAATTCTGTTTTTATCATTTACCTACTCGAGGACGAGCATGAATTAAGCTTGGGGATGATTGATACGTCTCCAACGTATCTATAATTTTTGATTGTTCCATGCTATTATATTATCTATTTTGGATGTTTATTGGGCTTTAATATGCTATTTTATATTATTTTTGGGACTAACCTATTAACCGAAGGCCCAGTGCCAATTCTTGTTTTTTTGCCTATTTCCGTGTTTCGCAGAAAAGGAATACCAAACGGAATCCAAACGGAATGAAACCTTCGCGATGATGTTTCTTGGAACAAACGAAACTAGAAGACTTGGAGTTGAAGTCTGGAACTCCGCGAGGTGGCCACGAGAAAGGAGGGCGCGCCCGGGGGGTAGGCACGCCCCCCACCCTCGTGGGCCCCACGGAGCCAAACCGACGTACTTCTTTTGCCTATATATACCCTTATACCCTAAAAACATCAGGGGGAGCCACGAAACCACTTTTCCACCGCCGCAACCTTCTGTACCCGTGAGATCCCATCTTGGGGCCTTTTCCGGTGATCTGCCGGAGGGGGAATCGATCACGGAGGGCTTCTACATCAACACCATAGCCTCTCCGATGATGTGTGAGTAGTTTACCACATACCTTCGGGTCCATAGTTATTAGCTAGATGGCTTCTTCTCTCTCTTTGATTCTGAATACAAAGTTCTCCTCGATGTTCTTGGAGATCTATTCGATGTAATACTCTTTTACGGTGTGTTTTCCGAGATCCGATGAATTGTGGATTTATGAACTTGATTATCTATTAATATTATTTGGTTCTTTTCTGAATTCTTATATGCATGATTTGATATCTTTGCAAGTCTCTTCGAATTATCGGTTTAGTTTGGCCTACTAGATTGATCTTTCTTGCAATGGAGAAGTGCTTAGCTTTGGGTTCAATCTTGCGGTGTCCTTTCCCAGTGACAGTAGGGGCAGCAAGGCACGTATTGTATTGTTGCCACCGAGGATAAAAAGATGGGGTTTATATCATACTAGTCATCAACCCGTGCATCTGCACGGGCTAGTTTTTTAAAAGGTTCATAGTTACAATACTTTTCATGACCTTGTTTCTTTGCATCCAGCAAAAATATAAATTTGTTGTGTGTGAACCGTTAAATGAATGATGAATATCAAACAGATAAATTATATCCTGGAAGTTTACAATAATTGATAAAATATTTATATTTTATTTGACAACAAACGGGACAAATAAAAATCCTAATCATAGAGATCCCGGAACATAATCCAAATGTGCCATAAATTACTTAATTTTGAATGATAACTACTAAAAATGTAATAATTTATTTAGTTAATACTAATCCTTTTTTATTTGGGAGTCCAGTGGGTTATTTTGCATTATGCTTAGGATAGTCAAATGAAATAAGCATTTCATAACAACAGTGTACCCCACTATAGTATAATGAGAAACTTACTCTCCGAAAACCGAACCAAATACTGCAGAAGCAATCATAAGGTTAATACTTCCTAAATTCTCCTTTTATCCGGGCACCACCCATGGAGTAGTCTTTAAACCGTGTATAACTCTCGCTGTGGTAGCAAATGATGGGTCCAACTTTTCGGATAGTATTGTCCGCTTGTTTGCTCAAGACAGAGTACTCCATTAGTTGGCAGCGCTCTTATAATTGTTTGTGATCTTTTAGCAATTCAACATATATAGTTCTTCCACCCATGTGTTCGCAAGGTTAAATCTGTGGAAAAAGGATTCAAATCTTCAGTATTGTCTCACAAAAGCAAGTCACATGAATGTCGCAAATATTTAACTTACTGGTGGTTGGTGCTAGGTATATTAGTGTTAGGAAAGTAGATGTACAGATTGAACATTTGACTGTGGAAGAAAATGATTTTCTTATTTAGTATTATTGAATTCTAAATATATTTTGGAGATCTGTTTTCTGTAATACCCATAATTTTGGAAACTCTATTTCATGACCTTCTATTTTGGAAATATTTTACAAAATATGACACAAATTGTTGTATTTTGCCACACACATATTTATAACATAAATACACTCTTTATATGTAATGCGATATTTACTATATAATTTTTTTAATCATACATAACGGACTACTTATTATTTTCAAATCACAAATTATAAATGATATGATAACTTATATTTAAAAAACTCTATTTCAGGATATCATAACTATAAAAATATCTGAGCAAATCAGGCACCTTTATGTATTTGGTATCTACACATTTTTCGCATACATGGCCTTTTTTATTTTTAATGTAATTCATAAAATATGTAATTATTTATAACTTAATATTACATTCTATTACACAGATTGGACTTATATAGGTTGGAAAAGAATTAACTCTATGCGGCCAAACCTACCGAATAGCATTCTTCTGGCGCATTGGATATCTGGCATTTATTAGTAATGAGTCTGAATCACTTTGTTGAAATTTGGCATCCTGACGCATTACATGCATTTTTTTTTAGAAACTCAGTATATATAGTTATGTTTTCTTTAAAACATAAGTTACTTAGTTCAACCCGGAGTACTATATAGTAATTTTCAACAGTAAATCTAGCATGTTTCAACTCGGTCATTTTAAACAGTAAATCTAGCCTGCTTTCAACTCAAGCGATTATATTTAAGTTAGTTAAGACATAACGTAGTTCTAAATTTTGAACAATAGTTAGAAATCTACACATGTAAAGGTCAAGTAGGACATACATATATGAAATTCCGTAAAATAATTTGATAATTGTTCACTCAAAGAAAATAATATGATAATTTATTATCTGTACTTACTATAATCTAAATACTTTTTCACGGCATGTTCCCGTTGCATAGTCTCGCTTACTGCACAATATCTTAATTTGTTATTTTCTCGGATAGAAAAACATCGTATTTCCTCATATGTATATGCATGTCTATATATGTTTCACACACATGATTTTTTTTTATAATTACGTAAATTATTTCGCCTGAGTTACATCCATGCATGCTAATTTCCTGTCTATCATTGGGGTTTAGGTGTATGCATGTACGTGCTTGACTAAGCTTTGCACATATATAGGTGTCGGTGAAATAATACACATGAATGTACATCACTCTATTCTACTATTAAGTGATTCGTTGAGCACCTCGTCAAAGAAATAAACCTTTCAGATCAACTTCTAATTTTATTTTTACATTATTTTCCTTTCGAGAATATTTGCATTGTTGTCCTAAAATATTGCAATATTTGCAAATATCGGGATCGTGTTCTTTTGATTGATAATAACACAATGACTTACTGAAAGACCAAAGCAGATTTCTAGTGCGAAGGTTGTGCCACCACTTGATTGTTTCCTCCATGAGCAAGCAAGCTTCTGGTAACAGTCATGTGGACGGAACGTGATGAGCCGGTGAGCCGCAAACTTCAGAAATATCTGAAAAAGAAGTAAATAGGCACGATGCATTAATCTGGAAAGGAAGAAGAACATGCACAACTCAAAAGCATGGATGTCGTCCGTGACGTGCATCGCTCCAGGATCAATCAGTGTACGCGTGTATCGTATATGTACGCATCCAGCCGCCGGAATTTGCTTCTCCTGCCTCATGCTAGCTTCATCTCCGTTCCTTTGTCAGGGGCAAAAACACCGGCCAGCAGCACAAATCGAGGGCTAGCTTTCGGCACCTCCATAACGCTCATAGGAAAGTCCTCGGTGACTTGCATCTAGAGGATCTCCAGACCAAGGCATGCAATAATTAATGCTTCTTGCAATGCCATGTCTCTCTACGGGGAAAACAGAATTCAACTTGTTTATTTTTGGAGAACCATTGGGAGATAGAGACCCGGCACAGGACGACTCCCGTGCGTGGGATAACCGATGGGATTTTTTTTTTAGTTTTAGGCTTCATCAACGGCTCAAAATATATTATATTTTAATCTGATGGATGTAATCTCTTAACTTTTACAATTAACGTGGAGCCTTGTATGGTGCTTCCAATTAGTAAATATAAGATTGCTTGAGTTTATCCCTCTACATCACATCATCTTGCTTAAGGCGTTACTCCATTCTTATCAACTTAATACTCTAGATGCATCCTGGATAGCGGTCGATGTATGGAGTAATAGTAGTAGATGCAGAATCGTTTCGGTATACTTGACACGGACATGATGCCTATATTCATGATCATTGCCTTAGATATCTTCATAACTATGCGCTTTTCTATCAATTGCTCGGCAGTAATTTGTTCACCCACCGTAGTACATGCTATCTTGAGAGAAGCCACTAGTGAAACTTATGGCCCCAGGTTCTCTTTCTTATTGTATTACATCTCTTTTATATTACATCGCATCTCGTTTACTATTTTGCAATCTTTATTTTCCAAACTATACAATAAAAATACCAAAAATATTTATCTTACTATCTTTATCAGATCTCACTTTTGCGAGTGGCCGTGAAGGGATTGACAACCCCTTTATCGCGTTTGTTGCAAGGTTCTTGATTGTTTGTGCAGGTACTAGGTGACTTGTGTGTTGTCTCCTACTGGATTGATACCTTGGTTCTCAAAAACTGAGGGAAATACTTATGCTCCTTTGTTGCATCACCCTTTCCTCTTCAAGGGAAAACCAACGCATGCTCAAGAGGTAGCAGCTCCTAATTCCTTCAAATATTCTTTGGCTCCCCTTGTGTCGAATCTATTGTGTTGAATACTCTACCCTAGAAAACTATTGCGATCCCCTATACTTGTGGGTTATCAGCCATGGACAAACAGATTTCACGAATTGGTGATAAGATTTTGGATCTACAGGGGTTCAGAAAAATGAAATAAATTCTAAACCTAAGGTGGCGGCAGCAGAAGTATTCATGTGCTTAGATGAGATCCTCTACACAAGGGATATTTTTTGCTACTGAAAAAGAAGGCTAGAACTATTGCCGCATGTCTTTGAAGTTGAAGTTCAGATCTAATTATGCAAACTAAGGAAGTTAGAGGAAGAACGGCATTTAACTCCGATTTAACTGGGAAAACCCTAGCACAGATCTAACACGAGTCAAAATATGTACCTAGAGATGCTGATGAACTGCGGAGGGGCGCTGCCGTTCTCTGCTTGAGGTCAGGTTGATGCGGCGGCCAAGGTTGAGGCAGTCGATGGGGGCGGCGGAGCTCCAGAGGCATCAGTCGTCGTGAGGAAGGAGAAGAAGAGGCAGAGGCAGGGGTAAAAGTGAAAAGGAGGACCCCCTGTCCCTATTTATAAGGATATGGATAAATGGCATGCGCGAGAATTAAGAATAAAGATCTGATTAGATGTTCTGGGTTTTGTGTGAAGTAAATGCGAGGTGATGTCATGGCGGGTTAACACAATTCTGAGATGTGACATCATGGCGGGTTATAATGAATTGGCAAGGGATTAGTGATGGAAGATTCTACTCAGTCAAGTATTGAAGATTGATGTGAACAAGTTCAAATCAAACTGGGGCCTAATGTTGGGGATATAACTACCGGGTATGACCCGCCCAGGAGGGGCCGGGTCATGCCACTGGTGTTGGGGAACGTAGCATGCAATTTCAAAAAAAAATCATACGATCACGCAAGATCTATCTAGGAGATGTATAGCAACAAGAGGGGGAGAGTGTGTCCATGTACCGTCGCAGACCAAAAGCGGAAGCGTTAGCTTAACGTGGTTGATGTAGTCGAACGTCTTCGTGATCCAACCAATCAAGCACCGAATGTACGGCACCTACGAGTTCTGCACACGTGCAGCTCGATGACGTCCCTCGATCTCTTGATCCAGCAAAGTGTCGAGGGATAGTTTGGTCAGCACCACGGCGTGGTGACGGTGACGGTGATGTGATCCGCCCAGGGCTTTGCCTAAGCACTAGGACAATATGACTGGAGGAGTAAACTGTGGAGGGGGCCACCGCACACGGCTAAGAGAACAATTGATGTGTTGTCACTTGATACGTCTCCGTCGTATCTATAATTTTTGATTGTTCCATGCCAATATTCTACAAGTTTCATATACTTTTGGCAACTTTTTATATTATTTTTGGGACTAACATATTGATCGAGTGCCCAGTGCCAATTCCTGTTTATTGCATGTTTTATGTTTCATAGAAAACCCATATCAAACGGAGTCCAAAACGGACGGAGAATATTTTTGGAATATTTGTGATATTTGGGAAGAAGAATCAACGCGAGACGGCGCCCGAGGGGGCCACGAGGCAGGAGGCGCGCCCCTGACCCTCGTGGGCACCCCATAAGGCGGTTGCTGCTCTTCTTTGTCCGCAAGAAAGCTAATTTTTGGAAAAAAATTATTGGGGAAGGTTTCAATCCAATCGGAGTTACGGATCTCCGGGAATATAAGAAACGGCGAAAGGCCAGAATCTAGAGCGCAGAAACAGAGAGAGACAGAAAGACAGATCCAATCTCGGAGGGGCTCTCGCCCCTCCCACTCCATGGAGACCAAGGACCAGAGGGAGAACCCTTCTCCCACCTAGGGAGAAGGCCAAGGAAGAAGGAGAAGGAGGGGGGCTCTCTCCCCCTCGCTTCCGTTGGCGCCGGAACGCCGCCGGGGCCATCATCATCACCGCAATCTACAAGAACAACTTCACCGCCATCATCACCAACTCTTCCCCCCTCTATGCAGCGGTGTATCCCCTCTTTTACCCGCTGTAATCTCTACTTAAACATGGTGCTCAACGCTATATATTATTTCCCAATGATGTATGGCTATCATATGATGTTTGAGTAGATCCCTTTTGTCCTATGGGTTAATTGATGATCGTGATTGGTTTGAGTTGCATGTTTTATTATTGGTGCTATCCTATGGTGCTCTCCGTGTCGCGCAAGCGTGAGGGATCCCCGTTGTAGGGTTTGCAATATGTTCATGATTTGCTTATGGTGGGTGGCGTGAGTGACAGAAGCACATACCCGAGTAAGTAAGCTGTTTGCGTATGGGAGTAAAGGGGACTGGATGCCTTATAATGCTATGGTTGGGTTCTACCTTAATGATCTTTAGTAGTTCCGGACGCTTGCTAGATTTCCAATCATAAGTGCATATGATCCAAGTAGAGAAAGTATGTCAGCTTATGCCTCTCCCTCAAATAAAATTGCAATAACCATTACCGGTCTAGTTATCGATTGCCTAGGGACAAATAACTTTCTCGTGACAAAAAGCTCTCTACTAAAACTAATTTAGTTGTGTCTTTATCTAAACAGCCCCTACTTTTTATTTACATGCTCTTTATTATCTTGCAAACTTATCCAAAATTACCTACAAAGTACTTCTAGTTTCATACTCGTTCTAGGTAAAGAGAAGTCAAGCGTGCGTAGAGTTGTATCGGTGGTAGATAGAACTTGAGGGAATATTTGTTCTACCTTTAGCTCCTCGGTGGGTTCGACACTCGTAGTTATCGAAAAGAGGCTACAATTGATCCCCTATACTTGTGGGTTATCAAGACCTTTTTGGCGCCATTCTTAGGGGAGTTATAAGCGTGGGGTGAATATTCTCATGTGTGCTTGTTTGCTTTATCACTAAGTAGATTTTATTTTCTGTTCTAAGTTGTTCTCTATCTTTAGTTATGGATATGGAACACGAAATACCAAAAAAATTAGGTGTTCTTGCTACTCATGGAGATGGGGAACCTCCTAAAACCCTCGATGCTGGTTATGTGAAAAATATTATGTACTACTTTGATAATCCTGAGAAAACTCCATTCAATTATGTTATGGGAGACACGCTGGATCAATGTTAATACTTTAGGGATTGTCGCTTGACACAAAAAGGGAAACTATTATGGGATCAAATTCATATGTTGCATTGGTATGCTCGGGAACTATGCTCTAGATATGATTATACTTGTTGCTCTAGGATGAAGGCTCCACACCTTCCCTTTTCATGCAAATTTAATGATGATAAAACCTTGGCTTCTTATGCTAATGGTATATATGATTACTATGATGTGGAACAAATAGAAGAATTTTTTGCTTTTATGGGTGCTTATGAAATAGAATCTGTGTTTAAAGAGTGTGAAAATCTTGGTGATGCTGTTTACAGACCTGAAAATTTTGCTATACTTAAATATTGTTATGAGAATTATGAATACAATTCCAATATTGATGCATTTATTGAGAAAGTCTCTGCTCTCCAAGAAGCGAATAATATTTCGCAGGATTCTATGGAAGAAGAAATTGATGAAACTGTGAGCTCATTGGATGAAAAAGATGATGAGGAGAGCGAAGAACAAAAGGAGGAAGGGCGGATTAGCTACCCGTGCCCACCTTCTAATGAGAGTAACTCTTCAACTCATACATTGTTTAATTTCCCTTCGTGCTTACCGAAGGATGATTGCTATGATAATTGTTATGATCCCATTGATTCTCTTGAAATACCCCTTTTTGATGATGCTTGCTATGCTTGTGGCCAAGATGCCAATATGAATTATGCTTATGGAGATGAACTTGCTATGGTTCCTTATGTTAAACATGAAATTGTTGCTATTGCACCCACGCATGATAGTCCTCTTATCTTTTTGAATTCTCCCTACTACACTATATCGGAGAAGTTTGTGCTTATTAAGGATTATATTGATGGGTTGCCTTTTACCGTTGCACATGATAATTTTGATAGATATAATATGCATGTGCTTTCTACTCCAACTTGCAATTATTATGAGAGGAGAACTATATCTCCACCTCTCTATGTTTCCAATATGATATAATTGCAAGAAACTACTTATACTATGCATTGGCCTTTACTTGGCGTGCATGAATTGTTCTTTTATGACATGCCGATGCATAGGAAGAGAGTTAGACTTCATTGTTGCATGATATATGTTACTTTGTCCTCACTACTAAATTAAAAATCATTGTTAATTAAAATTGGCTTTGATATACCTTGGGATCCGGGTGGATCCATTACTTGGGCACTATATGCCTAGCTTAATGGCTTGAAAGAAAGCACTGCCAGGGAGACAATCCGGAAGTTTTAGAGAGTCATTTATTTCTGTTGAGTGCTTTTATAAAGTTTAAAAGCAAAAAAGTAAAGAGGGGAACCCAAAACTTTTCAAAAAGGAAAGTGAAAGTGAGAGAGACAAGCATTGTTGAAGTGGGAGAGCTCCTTGAACTTTGTTCATGCTCACAGAAACTTTGTGAATCTTAATTACAGAAACTTTTCAATAAAAATAATTATACCCTTGTACAATTCCATTGTATTATAAAAATAATGTGCCAATGTTTGCCTTTAGGATGTTTACAATGCTTGTTGGTTTGTACGGTGCAGGACAGAAACTTTGGCTGTAGTGCGTGATTTTTAAATTTTTACTGGAACGTCAAATGGTTATGAAACTTTTTGCACTGTCTTTCTGTACAAATTTTTTATTTTTCATAATTGTGGTAGAATTTTTGGGGTACCATAAGTATGGTGAATGTTCAGATTGCTACAGATTGTACTGTTTTTGACAGATTCTGTTTTTGATGCATAGTTTGCTTGTTTTGATGAAAATATCAATTTCTACCAGTGGATTAAGCCATGGAAAAGTTATATTACAGTAGCTATAATGCAAAAACAAAATATGAATTGGTTTGCAACAGTACTTAGAGTAGTGATTTGCTTTATTATAATAACGGATCTTACCGAGTTTTCTTTTCATGTTTTGTGTGGTTGAAGTGTTCGATGATCGAGAAGGTCTCGATATGAGGAAAAGGAGGAGAGGCAAGAGCTCAAGCTTGGGGATTCCCAAGGAACCCCAAGTAAATATTCAAGGATACTCAAGCGTCTAAGCTTGGGGATGCCCCGGAAGGCATCCTCTCTTTCTTCAACAAGTATTGGTATGTTTTCGGATTCGTTTCGTTCATGCGATATGTGCAAATCTTGGAGCATCTTTTGCATTTAGTTTTCACTTTTCTTTTATACACCATCCTTGTATGAGATAATCCATGGTTGATTTATAGAATGCTCATTGCACTTCACTTAAATCTTTTGAGTATGGCTTTATAGAATGCTTCATGTGTTTCACTTAAATCATTTGAAGTTTGGATTGCCTATTTCTCTTCACATAGAAAACCGCCATTTGTAGAATGCTCTTTTGCTTCACTTATATTTGTTAGAGCGTGAGCATATCTTTCCTATAAAGAATTAAACTCCCTTGCTTCACTTATATCTATTTAGAGAGATGACAGGGATTGGTCATTCACATGGTTAGTCATAAAATCCTACATAAAACTTGTAGATCACTGAATATGATATGTTTGATTCCACTACTGGAATCAGCTACTTTGCCATCTACCAGCTCTTTGCGATGCGCTGGCGGGGCGGCAATAAACTCTTGCCATCAGCTACCCAAAGCAGAGCGGCAAAGAATCGGCTGATGGCAAAGAAAGTCTTGCCATCGGCCAGTTCTTTAACGTCCGCTAGGCGGCGGTAAAGATTCTTTCCGTCGGCTAGCAGGCGGAAAAGAGAGGAGGGGCCCCCACCGAGGAGCTGTTTAAAAAAATACTTATGGCCCCCTCTTTGGCGCTGCTAGCGGACGGCAAAAAACAAAAAGCAGACTGACAAAAGAGGCGGACTGGCAAACATTTAACATATCTAATGCGCGCCCACCGCCCTCTCTCTCTGCTTTCTCTCCCTGCTCCCACCACCGCGCCGCCGCCCCACCACCTCGCCGCCCGGTCGCCCCACCGCCCGCCCCCAGCCACCCCCGTCACCCCACCAGCCCCCGCCCCGTCGCCCGCTTGCCATCTCGGCCGCCGCCCAGCGCCCAGCGCCACAGCGCCTTGCCGCCCGCCCCCCTCCTCCACTGCCCCATCGTCGCTGCCGCCCGGCCCGTCGCCCTCACTGCCCCCGCCCCGCCGCCCTGCCGTCTGGCGCCGCCGCCCACCGCCCGGGCAGTGCCGCCGCCAAGCCGCCTCACCTCCTCCACTGCCACCTCCTCCACTGCCCTGCCTCTGTGAGCTCTACCTCCTCTTTTTTCTGTTTTTTTTTCTGTTTTTTAGTTTTAGGTTTATGTTTAGTTTAGATTTAGTTTTCGTTTTAGTTTTAGTTTTAGTTTTAGTTTTAGGTTTGGTTTTAGGTTAGGTTTAGTTTTAGTTTACTTTTAGGTTTAGCTTTAGTTTTTTCCTTTTTTTCTGTTTTTTTAGTTTTAGGTTTATGTTTAGTTTAGATTTAGTTTTAGTTTTAGATTTAGGTTTAGTTTTAGGTTTAGGTTTAGGTTTAGGAAAGAAGAAGAAGAAAAAAAGAGGAGAGGAGGAGAAGAAGAAGAGGAAAAAGGAAAGGAGGAAGAAAGAGAAGAGGAGGAGAAGAAAAAGAAGAAGAGGAAGAAGAAGAAGAAAGAGGAGAGGAGGAGAAGAAGAAGAGGAAAAGAAAAGGAGAAAGAAAAGAAGAAGAAGAAGGAAAAAGGAAGAAAAGGAAGAAAAGGAAGAAGAGGAAGAAGAAAAAAGGAAAAAGAGGGGGAAATCCGACCCGACACGGCACCCGACCCGACCGGAACCCGACACGACACCCCGACCGAGAACCTGACGACACACCGAATTTCGACCCGACCTCGACACCCCGACCCCGAGCCTCGACCCGATCGACACCCGACCGCGACACCGACCGGCACCCGACCCGACCCGCACCCGACTGACACCCGACCCGAGACCGGCCCGACCCGACACTGACCCGAAGGCGACCTGACCACACCCGACCCCGAGCCTGACCTGACCCGACACCTGACTCGACAACCGACTCGACCCCGACATTAATTCTCGACACTTCGACCCGACTCGACACACTGACCAATTCGAGCCTGACTCGATTAACACTCGATCATGGCGACACCGACCACGGCACTCGACCGGACACCCGACCCGAGACCGACCCGACCCGACACCCCGACCCAGGCCTGACCCGACACCCCGACCCGAGCCTGACGACCCGACACCGACCCCGACAACCGACCCCGACCACCGAACCCCCGACCCTGAAACAACACCCGATCCGGCGCATATGCTTTGCTCCGGATCCGAAGCGCATAAATTTCATGGTGAATTATATATATAATTGTTGTGTGTCCGTGATGATGATGATTATTATAGTGATGATAGTGATGATGATGATTATAGTGAGCCCATCATTGATTATAGTGATGATGATGATTATGCATTTATTGATGATCTTGATCGAGATTATTAGTAGTGTCGGTTATTCAATTTTTATATGTTGTACTTGATGATGATACACTTAAGTGATATACATATTATTATTCATGTCGGTACTTTTTTTATGTTGTACTAATTTCGTTTATTCTTTGTCATGGCAGGTGTTGAAAGATGGTGGGCGCTGGTCGGGAGCGCCAGCCGAGGCCCCTTCTTCGTCGTGGCTGCGTGTTGCGAGGTCTTCCATTGCACGCGCACCTCTCCGCCCGGCGTTCTTTGGGACAGTATGTCGACACCACCGGGCCCTTCTTCGTCGACCGTGGTGCCCAAAGAGGGACGAGGTAAGAAGAAGAGAGGAGGTGGAGCACGTGGTCGCGGGAGAGGAGGTAGGTGACTCTTCTGACTCCTTCCTCGCCGCCACCCCGGCTGTTTCACCCGAGCACGTGACTGCTAGGGTGGACTCGTCCAAGGAGGAGGCTACACGGACTCCGGTCCACGAGCCTCCGGTCCACGGGTCTTCGGCCCACGAGCCTCGGGTCGACGGGCCTTCGGCCCACGAGCCTCGGTCGGCGGCCTTCGCCCTGAGACCCGGAGGAGCACACGCGTCTGGATGGGGTACTGGCCGGGTCAGCTGAGGAGCCGAGTGGCCATCTTGATGATGGCGGGAGCCGAGTGGCCATCTTGATGATGACGGGAGCCGGTGATATTGAGGAGGAGGGGCAATGTCTACCAGCGTGGTGCTACATGGCTCCGTCCGTGCGGCGACCCATGAGCAGAGGTGGTTGATTTTCCACGATGGGGAGAGGTAAGTGCATTTAATCTTTTAGTACCTTCTGCATTCACGTTTCTTCAAATAACTAATGCGTTGGCCTTGTCATGCTGCAGGGGTTGGGACCACCATGAAAGTGTCCGCCGGCCCAACTCCGCCCTTGGAGTTCTGATTCGGCAAAACTTCCCGGGGTTTGTCACGTTGCCTGGTGAGGGTCGGCTTCCAGAGGTTGGATTGAGTTGGGAGCACTACTTGGCTACCCGGCCCCGGCCAGTGAGATTATCGACGGTATCTTGTGCAAGGCGAGGGGCACGTGGTGATCAGAAAGGTCTGGGTAATTTCTCCTTTACACAATTAAAAATCTTGAACTAGCTAGTTATTAATTGTACTAATCAATATTGTATCATTTGATTGTAGACATTCTAGAGGTGTGAGGAGGGATATGAGGAGGAGGCGGCAGATGTTATCGACAAGGAGTGCAAGCGCCTACTTCAGAATGTACGGCATGAGGTTCGGGTGCAGGCTGTTCGAGACTACTACGCCAGGTGTGGTATCAAGAAGCCCAAGCAGGAGTGCCGCGATAAGTTCTTGAGTAAGGAGCAGTACATGAAGGTAATTCTTAAGGCCTTGTACTTATTTCCTTCGTTTAGTAATTCATAGCCGTAGCGCTAAAGTTTCTATTTGCTAACTTAGGCCCCTCCGAGATGTTGTGCGGATCGGATGGATTGTTGGGAGGTGTTGGTCAATGCGTGGTGCTCAAAACAATGGCGGGCCTCCCACAATGAGGCCAAGGACAAACGTGCCCAAATGGAAGGTGTGCCACACCACCAAGGCAGCTCAACTTATTTCAAAGACTGGCGGAACTGGGTATGTGGTTTGCTTCATGATTCATGCAATTCATTCATCATGCTAGCTTTAGCCCTTTAATTACTAATTTACTTTGTTTCTCTCTTTCAGGCACGCTACAATAAGGCGGATAAGGTGCAGAGGTGTACGACCTGTATGCCATGGCCCTGCTGGATCTTACAAGAAAGTCAAGGCATTCTCTGCGTCTAACCTTGATGATCCAAAGAACTTCACCAACATCTCCGCCCACGACAAGCTCGTGCAATATAGAGATCGGGGAAGGCGAGAAAGGGAGGACTTTAACCCGAGCAGGGTCCCATTGATCTGAGCTCTTGATGATATCTGGTGGCGGGAGGTCCCATGGCTCCATAGCCATGGGAGATGGACTTATCCGTTGTCCTAGCACTCTCCCGGAGATCAAGGCGCGCCAGTCGAGTTCCGCTCCTGAGATAAGGCCTCGTGAATGGCCAGTCCAACTCGCCTTCAAGGTTATTTATAAGTACTCAGCTATCTTTCTCCATTACATTGTGTGCGCTTGTCATGTGAGTGGTGTTGCAGGCTGCTATACAGAGTGAGAGAGATAGAACGGAGAAACTTCTGGCGGAGGCGGCGGAGAGGCAGCGGGAGTTGGAGGAGAGGACGACAAAGATGTTGGAGGAGGAGAGGGCACGGAATGACATGCAGGGAAAGGGCCATGTATGAGCTCCTTGTGGTAAGTTTCTTCTGATTACTTGCTAGTCTTAACATTTGAGTCTCATTACTAACTAGTATGACTCTGTTGTGAAAACCAAATGTGCGATGCATGTGCGAGAAGTCCGGGTCGAGACCGCTCCGCCGATGCAGTGATTGCTCACAGGAGCACGGTGAGTTTAATTATAATGGACATTACTTGCTAGTATTAACATTTGAGTGTCATAATGCTAATGAGATATTGGAAATGATCTTTGGTGCAGCTTAACTCTAGAAAGCATCATACGATCCTTCTCCATTCTTAGAAGTAGCGGCAGCCCGATTTCGCTCGTACACCTTCACGATCATGGTAAGTTTCTCTAGTGTTTTGCTTAACAAATGCATAAAGACCTAGACTTAGCTTTATTTCCTCCAATATGCTTACCATAATGACCTAGAGTTAGCTTTTTTTCCTCCAAAATGACTTAATATGCTTACTGACCTCATAAACCATCCATTCTACCTAAGTTAGCTCTAAAACGATATGTACTTAGGTTACTTATGTAAAAAATTGCATAATTAGCTTAGTTAGCTCATAAACGATCCATTTTACCTAAAGTTAGCTCTAAAATGACTCATTTTACCTTAGTTAGCTTAAGTGATCCAATTTATCCAAGTTAGCTCTAAAATGACCCATTTTACGTAGATTAGCTCCTAAATGATCCATTTTACCTCGTTAGCTTTAAAATGACCCATTTCACCTAGGTTAGCTCCAAAATGACCCATTTCACCTAGGTTAGCTCCAAAATGACCCATTTCACCTAGATTTGCTCCTAAACGATCCATTTCACCTAAGTTAGCTAAAAACGATCCATTTCACCTAAATTAGCTCATAAATGATCCATTTCACCTAAGTTAGCTGAAAACGATCAATTTCACCTTAGTTAGCTCAAAAACGGGGCATTTCACCTTAGTTAGGTCATAAACGACCCATTTCAAGTAAGTTAGCTCATAAAAGCTCATAAATGATCCATTTCACCTAAGTTAGCTCAAAAACGATCCATTTCACCTTACTTAGCTGAAAAACGATGCCCTTCGCCTTAGTTAGCTCATAAACGACCCATTTCAACTAAGTTAGCTCATAAATGATCCATTTCAACTAAGTTAGCTCATAAACAACCCATTTCAACTTTGTTAGCTCATATATGATCCATTTCACCTAAGTTAGCTCATAAATGACATATACTTCTTGTTCTAGTCTTATTCTTGTTCTAGTCACCTATTTCTAACTTTCCCCTCCGTTCCTAGATATAGGGTGTATAGTTTTTGGCACGGAAATTAAAGAAGCATGCGTGGAGGAAAATTTCACAAGTTTTGAGTGAGATTACACATGACTAATTGACATGAGAAAATAGAGGAGCTTACATGATATAAGGAAATGTAATCAAATCCCTAAAGAAATTATCCAAACGAGTGGTGCAACGCAATACACCTTATATTTCGGATTTTTTCTCAAAAATCTATACACCTTATATCAAGGAACGGAGGGAGTATTTACCAATTTGCAGATTTCATTCACTTCATGGAAGCTAGCTTGCTATGATGGAGTGCTTGCTTTTCCTTTGATGAAACTTTGCATTGTATCTAGCTTGCTATGATGGAACTTGATATATTGATGAAACTTTGCATTGTAATATGTATATGCATGGAACAATGTGTATGGATGGAACTTGCTTATGTATGAATGGATGAAACTTATGTGCTGGATATGTGATATGATTGCTGTTAAATAGCCTGTGAAATATATCTATATATGTCATATATATTTGCTGTGAAAATTGTTGAATTAAAAAACAGAAAAAAAGAGACAATATGCAGCCTCTTTGCCGTCTCCACCGACGGACAAGGGCTCTTGCCATCAGCAGCGGATGGCAAAGAGGCCACGTGGCGTGCAACCGTGCTTCCCGGGAGGCTGACCAATTTGGTCGGTTTGCCCATGGTGATGGTGACGCGAACTTTTGCCGTCCGCTGGCGGACGGCAAAGGCCTGCCGTTAACCACCAAACGGAGTAATAACAAGATTTATTGTCGTCCGCCTTCTTTGCCGTCCGCTGCGATGGCAAAGGCCCCTTGCCGTCGGTACTGCCCGGCGGACGGCAACGCAGCTCTTAGCCGTCCCCTACTTTGCCGTCCCCTTTTGCCGTCCGTGGCTGACGGCAAAGGTCTTTGCCATCCGCCATCCATGCCTTTGCCGTCCGCCGTGGCAGATGGCAAAGTAGCTAATTCCTGTAGTGTTCCTTGCAATAGTTTTGCGATATAGTGGGAGGTTCTAGTAAATGGTTGTGATTAGTAAGGATATTGGTGTTAAGGTTTGTGATTCCCGAAGCATGCACGTATGGTCTACTAACTATGTAACCAAATTGGCGCGCATTGTATTTTGATTGTTTATCTTTGCGTGAAGGTCGGGGGTGCGTTATGGTTAACTCCTACCAACCTCCCCCTAGGAGCATGCATAGTAGTACTTTGCTTCGAGGGCTAATAAACTTTTGCAATAAGTATATGAGTTCTTTATGACTAATGTGAGTCCATGGATTATACGCACTCTCACCCTTCCATCATTGCTAGCCTCTTCGGTACCGCGCATTGCCCTTTCTCACCTCGAGAGTTGGTGCAAACTTCGCCGGTGCATCCAAACCCCGTGATACGATACGCTCTATCACACATAAGCCTCCTTATATCTTCCTCAAAACAGCCACCATACCTACCTATCATGGCATTTCCATAGCCATTCTGAGATATATTACCATGCAACTTCCATCATCATCATCATATACATGACTTGAGCATTCATTGTCATATTGCTTTGCATGATCGTAAGACAGCTAGCATGATGTTTTCATGGCTTGTCCGTTTTTTGATGTCACTGCTACGCTAGATCATTGCACATCCCGGTACACCGCCGGAGGCATTCATATAGAGTCACATCTTTGTTCTAGATATCGAGTTGTAATATTGAGTTGTAAGTAAATAAAAGTGTGATGATCATCATTATTAGAGCATTGCCCCAGTGAGGAAAGGATGATGTAGACTATGATTCCCCCACAAGTCGGGATGACTCTCCAGACGAAACGAACAGACTAACAAACGAACGTTCGTTATCTGGGTCTAAACGAAGAACGTGTTCGTTAAAACGAACAAACGAGCGAATGCTCGCTAAATAAATAAAGCGGAGAAAAACCGATCTATTTAAAAAAATGAAAACTAGGGTTTCTAAAAAATGACCGAATGGTTTTTTTAAAACCGGCAGCTCGGATCCGGCGGATACCTCCGGCAAGGGGGTCCGGCGAGGCGGCTGCGGGGCGGGGCTGCGGCTCTAGGGGCGGCGGGGCTCGGCGACAGCTTGGGTGGCGGCGGTGGCAACGGGAGGCGGGCGACGGCGGCCTGGGCGGGCAAGCTTGAGGCGCGGGCGGGCGGTCAAGGGCTCCTGGAGGCGGGCGGCGGCGACTTGGGCTCGTGGGGGCGGTAGTATTTAAGGGAGGGCGGCGGCTGCTTGGGGGAGGGGGGCAGGCAGCGGCGGCGGAGTCCGGCTCGAACTTGAGTCCAGGTCGGCGGCGGCGGGCGCTGGCTGGGAGGCGGCGGGCTCAAGGGCCGGGCCGGCTTGGCTCGGCTGGGCCTTGGCTCACCAAAGCGGGGAACTTTTTTAAATAATTCCACCGACAGAAAATAAATCGTATAAAATAAAAACAATAAAAATCTAAGAATGCCAAAACAAATTTTCACCGTCTAAATAAAATATTTAGAACGAGATGAACATTTTCTTGGCCCTAAAATGCAATTTTGAAAACGTGCAATTTTTCTAATGCAAATAAAATCCAAATAAACTCAAATAAAATCCAACAAATGATTTTAACATTTTTCCTCCAATATTTCAATTTTTTTTGAAGAAGTCATATTATCTCCCCTCATTTATTTTGTTATGAAATATTTTTTGGAGAGAAAAATAATTAAAATTGAAAATCCTCGTTTTCGCTATTTGATAAAAATCAAATATGAAAATCAGAAAATCCCCAACTCTCTCCGAGGGTCCTTGAGTTGCTTAGGATTTCGAGGATTGCGGAACGAAGATGCAGTAAAATATGATATGCATGGATGACCTATGTATAACATTCCAAATTGAAAATTTGGGATGTTACAAACCTACTTCTTTAAGATGAATCTCGCCCTCGAGATTCGGGTGGTCACTGCGAATATCATCCTCTCGCTCCCAGTGGCTTCCTCCTCGGTATGGTGGCTCCTTTGAACTTTGCAAAACTTAATAACCTTCTGCTGCGGGTGACTTCATTTGGCAAAGTCAAGAATCTTCTTGGCTTCTCCTCATAAGTCAAATTACTTGTCCAAGCTGAATCGCCTTCCGTGGGTAATCAGATCTCTTAATGGTATATCGGCCATCTCAGCATGACACTTCTTCAATTGTGAGACGTGGAACACATCGTGAACTCCTGACAATCCTTCAGGTAACTCCAGCTTGTAGGCAACTTCTCCCATCCGTTCCAAAACACGATACGGTCCTACAAATCTCGGAGCTAATTGTCCCTTAACTCCAAAGCGTTTCACTCCTCGCAAGGGTGATACTCGCAAATATGCTCTGTCTCCAATCTGATAGGTTACCTCCTTGTGTTTTGTGTCTGCATAACTCTTTTGCCTGGACTGAGCAATCTTCAGTCTATCTCGAATCAGCTTAACTTTCTCTTCAGACTCCTTGATCAGGTCTGGTCCAAACAGCTGTCGGTCTCCTAACTCATCCCACATCGGTGGTGTTACGCATCTGCGCCCATACAGAGCTTCGAACGGTGCCATCTTCAAACTGGCCTGGTAGCTATTGTTGTATGAGAACTCTGCGTAAGGCAAATTGTCATCCCAACTAGATCCATAATCTAGTGCACAAGCTCTCAACATGTCCTCCAAAATCTGGTTGACTCTACGTTCTGGCCCATTCATCTGCGGGGTGAAATCTTGGATGAACTCCAATCTCGCACCTGTGGTGGTCCGTGTAACTGATGCCAAAACTTTGAAGTAAACTGTGTTCCTCTATCTGATACGATGGTCCTCGGAACTCCGTGCATACATATGATCCTGGACATATATATCTTGGCCAACTTTTCACTTGTATAAGTTGTTTTCACTGGAATGAAGTGAGCCACTTTGGTCAAGCGATCCACTATTACCCATATTGAATCATATCCTGCTTTGGACCTGGGTAATCCGGTGATAAAGTCCATGCCAAGTTTTTCCCACTTCCATTCGGGTATCGGCATAGGCTGTACTAGTCCTGCTGGCTTCTGATGCTCTGCCTTCACTCTCTGACATACATCACATAAGGCTACATACTCGGCAATATCCTTCTTCATAACAGTCCACCAGAAACGTTCCTTTAAGTCCAAATACATCTTGGTGTTTCTGGGGTGTATCGAGTATGGTGAGTCATGAGCCTCCTGAAGTATTAACTTCCTGATCTCTGGTTTATTGGGCACATAAACTTGGTCCTCAAACCATAAGGTGTCGTGCTCGTCCTCACGAAAACCTTTGGCCTTTCCTCTGCCCATCTTCTCCTTTATCTCATCAATCTCTTTGTCTTCCTTCTGAGCTTCTCGAATCTTGTCCAACAATGTAGACTGAACTTCCATTGTGGCAATGAAACCTCTTAGAACAAATTCCAACCGAAGTTCCATGATATCTTCAGCTAACTCTTTCGGCAATCCCTTACTTTCAAGGATATTGGCATAACTCTTCCGGCTCAAAGCGTCTCCTACGACATTGGCCTTTCCTTGATGATAGTGCACCTTCATGTCATAATCCTTTATAAGCTCCAACCATCTCCTCTGCCTAAGGTTCAACTCCTTTTGCGTGAAAATGTACTTCAAAATCTTATGATCCGTGTACACATCACAACGGTTCCCAATAAGGTAATGTCTCCAGGTCTTCAATGCATGCACTACGGCTGATAGCTCCAAATCATGCATGGCATAGTTAAACTCATGGGGCTTCAGTTGTCGTGAGGCATACGAAACAACCTTTCCATCCTGCATAAGCACACATCCAAGTCCCAAGCGTGAGGCGTCAAATACACTTGAAACTCCTTATGTATATCTGGCAATGTTAGCACTGGGGCTGTAGTCAAACGTTTCTTCAACTCCTAAAAACTTGCCTCGCAATCTTTTGTCCATTTAAACTTAGTATCCTTCTTCAGAAATTCAGTCATTGGCTTAGCAGTCTTGGAAAAATTCTCAATGAATCTCCGATAATATCCTGCGAGTCCAAGGAAACTACGGATCTCGCCAACTGAAGTGGGTGCCAACCATTCGGATCGTTGGCCCGAACCTTCTTTGGGGTCCACTGCTATACCTTCTCCTGATATAACATGCCCAATAAATCCAACTTCCTTCAACCAAAACTCACACTTGCTGAATTTGGCGTATAACTGGTGTTCCCTGAGTTTCTCGAGAACTAAGCATAAGTGCTCCTTGTGCTCCTCTGCGTTCTTCGAGTATACCATGATGTCATCAATAAACACCACAACAAACTTGTCCAAATACTCCATGAACACCTTGTTCATCATGCTCATGAAATAAGCAAGGCGTTAGTCAGTCCAAACGACATGACCGTATACTCGTATAATCCATACCGCGTGGTGAACGCTGTCTTTCATATATCCTTCTCTCGAATCTTCAACTGATGGTACCCCGATCGTAGATCGATCTTCGAAAACACCTTGGCTCCTTGCAGGTGGTCAAACAGATCATTGATCATCGGCAGTGGGTACTTGTTCTTAATCGTTACTTCATTCAAGGCTCGGTAATCAACAACCATCCTTAGAGATTTATCCTTCTTCTCAACCAAAAGCACTGGGGCTCCCCAAGGTGATGAACTCCTTCGAATGTAACCTTTCTCCAACAACTCCTTGATCTGTTTCTTAATTTCCTCCAGATCATTTGCGGGCATCCGATAGGGTCTCTTGGATATTGGCCCTGTACCTGGCAATAGCTCTATCAAAAACTCGATGTCTCGATCCGGTGGCATGCCTGGTAACTCCTCTGGGAAAACATCCGGAAAATCCTTTACTACCGGTACTTCCTCCTGAACAACTCCCGTGAGGGCATTCACTTGGCTCCTCCTAGGCACATGCCTAGATACATACTTAATCCTTTTCCCTCCGGGGTGGTAAGATAAATAGAGTTGCTAGCGGTCAATGCTTCCTCCATACTTTGACATCCAGTCCATACCTAATATCACATCCAATCCTTGCGACTCCAAGATAATTAGGGTCGACGGAAAAACATGTGTGCCAATGGTTAGGGGTGTCTGGTTGCACCATCGGCTAGCCATGTACTCTGCTCCAAAGCGTAGCTTACTAAAAGAGGGGTCCTAAGGGTTTGGGTTGGTAGCTTAAACTTATCCACAAATCCCTTGATATGTATGAATGCGATGCACCAGTATCGAAAAGAACAAGAGCGGTAAATGACTTAACCAAAAACTTACCTATTACCGCGTCCGGCTGCTCTTCAACTTCCTCCTTGTTAACGTGGTTCACTTATCCTTTGTTGAATGGATTAGGCTTCTTCCCAGCGCTCCCATTTCCGTTTCCATTCCTTCCTTCAGGGAAATCATTGGCATAGTGCCCTGTCTTCCCGCACTTAAAGCAAGTAACTTGACTTAGGTCCCTTTTGGCGGGTGTAGCTGGGTTGGAGTGGTTCTGATTGTTATTAACTCCGTTCCCATTTCCATTCTTAGCACCATTGTGGTTATGCGATCCTCCTCCAGTGTGGTTGTGACCTCCATGGTTATGAACAAGTCCTACCGAGTTCGGGGTTAAGCGGGGCTTCTGTTGAGCTCCTGAATTATACTTCCCTTGTCCATACTTCCTCTTACGGCTATCAATTTGCTGTTGCTTTCCTTCAATCATAAGGGCCTTGTCTACCAACTCCTGGTAGTTGTTGAAATTTCCCACCATCAACTACATGCTCATCTCATCATTCAGACCTTCCATAAACTTCTCCTGCTTCGTGGCATCTGTGGCCACATCATCAGGGGCATAGCGTGATAACTTACTAAACTCATCCACATACTGAGCCACATTACGGTTCCCCTGGCGTAAGTTGCGAAACTCGCGCTTCTTCAATTGCATGGCTCCAGTTGAGACATGGGTCTTGCATAAAAGCTTGTCAAACCGGGTCCCAAGTGACGTTGGCTATAGGAAAAGTAGTCGTGTAATTCTCCCACCATGAGGCTGCTGGTCCATCCAATTGATGTGCGGCAAAGCACACCTTCTCAGCATCTGTGCATCCTGCGGTGGTTAACTCCCTTCCAATACGGCGTAGCCAATCATCAGCAACTATTGGCTCGGTGCTACTGGAAAACACCGGCGGCTGTAACCTCAGAAAACGGGCTAGGTTGTCCACTGGCGGCTGGTTATTGTTGTTGTTATTGTTGTTGTTGTTGTTGTTGTTGTTGTCACCCTGGTTCTAAACTAGCAATTGCATCAAAGCATTCTGCTGCTGGATCAACTGGGTGAGCTCCGGTGAAAAAACAAAACCGGTGTCACGTCTCGGAGGCATCTGATGGGTTTAGATGGAAGAGATTAGAATAGAAAAAGGTCTAATGAGAAAACACTACCCATATGCACATGAGGCAAACACAATCATTTCACTCAATCAATCAAGCAAGGGCATACAAATGGTCTAGGACTATCGCAAAAGTGCTCAACTACTATAGATACATGGGGGAAAATACTACTAATACATGGTGGTCATCTAGAAATTTTGATCGGTGGAAGACTCCATGATGTCTGCTCCAGCTTCGTCTTCGTAGTTATCATCACTTGGATCAAAATCAGTGTCGTCGATGATGATGTAGTTGTCCGGGCAAGTGGGGTCATCATCTTCTTCTTCCAGTGCTGGTCCTCCCATGAATACTCTGATCTTCTTGACTAGGTCGTCGTTCTTCTCCAGTAGTGTCTTGATTTCTTCCTCATATCCATCACGTGTAAGCTTGAGTTCTTCCTCTAGCTTGATGATCCTAGTCTTCGCCTTCTTCAACTCCATCATGTCTGCGCATATCTGGTTCTTTTAACGTCGAATGTGCTGGTTTAGCTCTTGGCTGAAAGCTGCAATGGATCTATCCTTCTTGGTGCTAATTACTTCCCATTGCTCGTCCCGGCGCCCACATATTTGATAGATGGTGTCCTTAAGCTCCCTGTTGTAGACTTCTCCAATGCGTCCCATGGTAATGTGGGCTGCCATGCTCTTGCCTATACTCCAGGTGGGTGCTTCGAAAGAAAACTATATGGGTTTGGAAGTTGGCGAGAACGTCCGTCCTGGAACTTGTACTTGAATCATCCAACGTTCCTCTTCTGGTAAGGTGGCGTTGTACGTCCCTGTGAAGCTTGGTATTCCAATGTTCAAGTACCTAGTGACTTCCTTCAAGTGGCTTCCAAAAGGTGTGTCTTCATCCGGTTGTGCGAACTTGTTCTTCATCTCCGTCATCCTAAGGAGTGGAAAAATGGAGAGGAGTCAGAAATGAGTAGATAAGAGTGACCTATGGTTTATCTTAGTGGTCGTGTCCTACACTCAGCGTGTGCTCTGATACCATCTTGTAGTGACCCGACCTCAGATGGTCAAGTCTTTGTGCTTCTGTGTCATCCCTGGATCAGTAACGCTGACACACACAATACTATAAGGATTTATAACAGAGTAGCAATCACACACTTATTACATCGAACGTCTCAGAAGAGAACTTATTACAATAATATGGCTTAAGGCCATCTAATGCGATAACAGCGGAAGGCTTGGAAGATAAAGTGAGTCCATCAATTCCAACGACATATAGCTGAAATTGCACGGCAACGACCTAACGAACCTTACTCCTCGTTTGAAAAGTCTGCAACATAATACGTTGCAGCCCGAAACGGGTCAGCACATGGAATATGCTTTGCCGCAATATAACACAGTAGAGCAGAAACAGAATAATGCTATCACTACATGCATATTTGGCTGGTGGAAAGCTCTGTGGTTATAGTTTCGCGAAAAGCCAATTTTTCCCAACAACAAGGAATAGATTTTTAATTTAACTATCATGGTGGTTGAAACATTGAGAAGGTATAACCCCAACTCAATCCCAATTAAAGTAGTTAACAACCCAACAATATTAATTAAGAGTGATGAGAAACAAGTGATAACTCATGTACTAGATACTCAAAATTGTCCATAACCGGGGACACGGCTAACCATGATTAGATTGTACACTCTGCAGAGGTTTGCGCACTTTTCCACACAAGACTCGATCGCCTCCGTTGTTTTCTCGCACTACATGGTGTTTGAGAAACGGATGACCGAGACATAGACTTTCAGAAACATTAACTCTCTACTCCGGGTAGACCATACCAAACCTAC
Organism: Aegilops bicornis; assembly: GCA_021605145.1. Classification (NCBI taxonomy): domain Eukaryota; kingdom Viridiplantae; phylum Streptophyta; class Magnoliopsida; order Poales; family Poaceae; genus Aegilops; species Aegilops bicornis. Next base: position 669,794 of record JAHIAL010000024.1, on the reverse strand, counting down.
AAAACCCACTACCTGCTGATCTACCTCTTCAAGAGCTTCACGTAACCTACTCAACTATGCTAGAGCCCATAGTAGCTTCTGGCTGCGCACGGAAATTTCTAGCATGAATAATCTCAGTTCCCTTTGAGCCTGGGTGGTGGTCCATAGGAAGATCACACGGGTACCCCGGGATTTCCAAAAATAAAGCAGACAACACTGGGTTCCCCAGGTGCCTCAATCCACCCAGATGTGTATTAAAGTTACCACCTTAAATTAAACCACTAATTAACAATCTCACATCTGTCATGGATTCACTCAAACCCAACCACGTCTACGAGCATAGCATAGCAATATAAGCAACATGTAGAAATAACTCCCAAGGTTTGATAGTAACAGGGCAATAGGTTCTACCTCAACTACTACTTCCCAACCCACAAGTTAATGACATCCTATCCATGCAATGTTTGAGGATTGAACTAATGCATAAAAACTGGGTATGAAAAGAGTATGATCAATATGTTACTTGCCTTGCTGACGATCCGTGAATCCTAGAGACTCGTAGTAACATGCTTCGCACTCCGGGAATTCTATTGCAAGCAAACAATAACATACATAAGCAACAAGCAAAACTCAAATAGACGAGGCTGACCAAAAAGTTCAACGTAAGAACTCCGGTTCGCAAAAAGAATCAAACCAAACGGAACAACGAAACTCAAACGGCGAAAGAAACAAGATCCGTTTACTAATCTGAACTAAGGTCAAATTTTACAGTACCAAAATCTTGTTTAAGTTGATTAGACGGAAAGAGGGTCTCGAGACAAAGATCTAGGCACTTGAATCGCCTGATTCCAACTAACGAGCGAAAAGATAAACAGAAACTAAGATCGGATCCGAAATCGCGACCAGAAAATCGCGGAGTAAATTCGAGAAAAAGAAAAACTGACGAACAGACTAACGAACGAACGTTCGTTATCTGGATCAAAACGAAGAACGCGTTCGTTAAAACGAACAAACGAGCGAACGCTCTCTAAATAAATAACCCGGCGAAAAACTGATCTATTTAAAAAACGAAAACTAGGGTTTCTAAAAAAATGACCGAACGGTTTAAAACCGGTCGCTCGGATCCGACGGATACCTTCGGCGAGGGGTCCGCAAGGTGGCTGCGGGCGGGCGGCTGCCTTTGGGCGGCGCGGGGCTCGGCGGCGGCTCGGGTGGCGGTGGCGACGGAGGCGGCGACGGCGGGCCGGCAGCGGCGTGCTTGAGGCGCGGGCGGCGGCTGCGGGCTCGGGAGGCGGGCGGCGGGCGACTTGGGCTCAGGGGAGCGGCGACGGTATTTAAGGGAGGGGGTGGCGGCTGCTTGGGGGAGGGGCAAGGCGGGCGGCAGGAGTCCGTCTCGGACTCGAGTCCGGTCGGCAAGGCTGGGTGCGCTGTGCTGGAAGCGGTGGCGGCTGGCCGGGCCGACTGGCTCGGCTGGGCCTTGGCCCAGTCGGGCGCAGGGAACTCTTTTTTTTTAAATAATTCCGCAGACAGAAAATAAATCCTATAAAATAAAAAAATGTAAATCTAAAAATGCCAAAACAAATTTTCACCGTCTAAATAAAATATTTAGAACGAGATCAACATTTTCATGGCCCTAAAATGCAATTTTGAAAACGTGCAATTTTTCTAATGCAAATAAAATCCAAATAAATTCAAATAAAATACAACAAATGATTTTAACATTTTTCCTCCAATATTTCAATTGTTTTGAAGAAGTCATATTATCTCCCCTCATTTATTTTGTTATGAAATATTTTTCGGAGAGAAAAATAATTAAAATCGAGAATCCTCGTTTTCGCTATTTGATAAAAATCAAATATGAAAATCGGAAAATCCCCAACTCTCTCTGAGGGTCCTTGAGTTGCTTAGGATTTCGAGGATTGTGGAACGAAGATGCAATAAAATATGATATGCATGGATGACCTATGTATAACATTCCAAATTGAAAATTTGGGATGTTACATTGAAAAATTCTTCCAAAATTAGGAAAAATAAAAACATTGTACAGCAAGACAGTGCAAAAACAATCAGAACCATTAGACGTTCCAGTAAAAAATTAAAAATCTCGCACTACAGCCAAAGTTTCTATCCTGCACCGCACAAACCAACAAGCATTGTAAACATCTTAAAGGCAAACCTTGGCACATTATTTTTATAATACAATGGGATAATTATTTTTGTTGAAAAGTTACTGTAATCAAGATTCACAAAGTTTCCGTGAGCATGAACAAAGTTCAAGGAGCTCTCCCACTTCAACAATGCTTGTCTTTCTCACTTTCACTTGCCTTTTTGAAAAGTTTTGGGTTCCCCTCTTTATTTTTGTTTTTTTTAAACTATATGAAAGCACTCAACAGAAATAAATGACTCTCTAAAACTTCCGGGTTGTCTCCCTGGCAGCGCTTTCTTTAAAGCCATTAAGCTAGGCATATAGTGCTCAAGTAATGGATCCACCGGATCCCAAGGTATATCAAAGCCAATTTTAATTAGCAATGATTTGGCATTTAGTAGTGAGCACAAGGCAACATATATCATGCAACAATGAAGTCTAACTCTCTTCCTATGCATCGGCATGTCATAAAAGAACAATTCATGCACACATAGTAAAGGCCAATGCATAGTATAAACAGTTTTTCTTGCAATTTTATCGTGTTGGAAACATAGAGAGGTGGGGATATAGTTCCTCTCTCATAATAATTGCAAGTAGGAGCAGCAATCACATGCATATTATATTCATCAAAATCATCATGTGCAATGGTAAAAGGCAACCCATCAATATAATCCTTAATAAAAGCAAACTTCTCCGATATAGTGTAGTTTGGAGAATTCAAAAAGATAATAGGACTATCATGTGTCGGTGAAATAGCAACAATTTCATGTTTAACATAAGGAACTATAGCAAGTCCATCTCCATAAGCATAATTCATATTGGCATCTTGGCCACAAGCATAGCAAGCATCATCAAAAAGGGATATTTCAAGAGAATCAACGGATCATAGCAATTATCCTTCGGTAAGCACGAAGGGAAATTAAACAATGTATGAGTTGAAGAGTTACTCTCATTAGAAGGTGGGCACGGGTGATCAATCCGCTCTTCCTACTTTTGTTCTTCGCTCTCCTCCTCATCTTTTTCATCCAATGAGCTCACGGTTTCATCAACTTCTTCTTCCATAAATTCCTGCAAGATATTAATCTCTTCTTGGACAGCGGAGACTTTCTCAATAAGTGCATTAATATCGGAATTGTATTCATAATTCTCATAGCAATATTTGAGGATAGCTAAATTTTCAGGTCTATAAACAGCATCATCAAAATCTTGAAACTCTTTAAACATAGATTCAATTTCATAAGCACCATAAAAGCAACAAATTCTTCTATTTGTTCCACATCATAGTAATCATATATACCATTTGCATAAGAAGCTAAGGTTTTATTATCATTAAATTTGCATGAAAAGGGAAGGTGTGGAGCCTTCATCCTAGAGCAACAAGTATAATCATAACTCAAGCATACTTGCCGAGCATACCACTTCAATATATGAATTTGATCCCATAATAGTTTCCCTTTTTGTGTCAAGCGATAATCCCTAAAGTATTCACGTTGATCCAACATTACTCCCATTACATAATTGAATGGGGTTTTCTCTGCATTATCAAAGTAGTACATAATATCTGTCACATAACGAGCATCGAGGGTTTTAGGAGGTTCCTCATCTCCATGAGCAGCAAGTACACCTAATTTTTTTGGTATTTCGTGTTCCATATCCATAACTAAAGATAGAGAACAACTAAGAAGAGCAAAAAAAATACTTAGTGATAAAGCAAACAAGCACACACGAGAATATTCACCCCACGCTATTGCTCCCAAGAACGGCGCTAGAAAAGGTCTTGATAACCCACAAGTATAGGGGATCAATTGTAGCCTCTTTCGATAAGTAAGAGTGTCGAACCCAACGAGGAGCTAACGGTAGAACAAATATTCCCTCAAGTTCTATCGACCACGGATACAACTCTACGCACGCTTGACGTTCGCTTTACCTAGAAAAAGTATGAAACTAGAAGTACTTTTGTAGGTGTTTTTGGATAGGTTTGCAAGATAATAAAGAGCACGAGAATAAAAACTAGGGCTGTTTAGATAAAGACACAACTAAATTAGTTTTAGTAGAGAGCTTTTGTCACAAGAAAGTTATTTGTCCCTAGGCAATCGATAACTAGACCGGTAATCATTATCGCAATTTTATTTGAGGGAGAGGCATAAGCTAACATACTTTCTCTACTTGGATCATATGCACTTATGATTGGAACTCTAGCAAGCGTCCGCAACTACTAAAGATCATTAAGGTAAAACCCAACCAGAGCATTAAAGCATCAAGTCCTCTTTATCCCATACGCAAACAACCTACTTACTCGGGTATGTGCTTCGTCACTCCACGCCACCCACCATAAGCAAATCATGAACATATTGCAAACCAGACAGCGGAATCCTCACGCTATGCCGACAGAAGAGTACCATAGGACAGCACCAATAATAAAACATGTAACTCAAACCAATCTTGATCATCAAATAACCCATAGGACAAAATGGATCTACTCAAACATCATAGGATAGCCATACATCATTGGGAAATAATATATAGCGTTGAGCACCATGTTTAAGTAGAGATTACAGCGGGTAAGAGAGAGGTTACACCGCTGCATAGAGGGGGGAAGAGTTGGTGATGATGGCGGTGAAGTTGTTGGTGAAGATTGCCGTGATGATGATGGCCACGGCAGTGTTCCGGCGCCACCGAAAGAGAAGGGGATAGGGGGCCCCTTCATCTTCTTCTTCGTTGACCTCCTCCCTAGATGGGAGAAGGGTTTCCCCTCTGGTCCTTGGCCTCCACGGCGTGGGAGGGTCGAGAGCCCCTCCGAGATTGGATCTATCTCTCTGTTTCTCTCTGTTTCTGCGCTCCCCCTGCTGCCCTTTCACTGTTTCGTATATATATATGGAGATCCGTAACTCCGATTGGACTGAAACCTTCGCCGTGATTTTTTTACCAAAAATTAGCTTTCTTGCGGCCGAAGAAGGGCATCAACCACCTTACGGGTGGCCCACGAGGGTCAGGGGCGCGCCCAGGGGGGGCAGGCGCGCCCCCCTACCTTGTGGCCACCTCGGACACCATTTCGCGTTGATCTTTCTGCCAGATTTTCCAAATATTCCAAAAATAAGCTCCGTCCATTTTTATCCCATTTGGATTCCGTTTGATATGGATATTTTGCGAAATATATAACATGCAACAAACAGGAACTGGCACTATGCACTGGATCAAGATGTTAGTCCAAAAAAATAGTATAAAAAGTTGCCAAAAGTATATGAAAGTTGAATAATATTGGCATGGAACAATAAAAAGTTATAGATACGACGGAGACGTATCAGAGAGGATCATATGCTTCTACATATTTCGATAATATCAAGTTTCCTCTCTATGTGTTGAAAATCTTGAAGCTATGCTTGTTTTGCTTTCCTATGCAAGTTGATTCTTGTTCCCATAAGTTGTTTGCTCACAAAATCCCTATGCATAGGAAGTGGGTTAGGCTTAAATGTGCTAGTCATATCCTTCATGATTCCCCCATGATGTTTAAATTCTTATCTTTTATGTGAGCATCATTGTCATCATCATGCCTAGCTAAAAAGGCAATAAAGAAAAGCGCTTGTTGGGAGAAAACCCAATATTTACATTTACTGTTTTTGTGTGTTCACCTTATTATGCTACTGTAGTAGTCATGTTTTATAGCTTTTGTTTCAATAAAGTGCCAAGTAGAACCTTTGGGAAGACTTGGGTGAAAGTTTATGTGATCTTGCTGTAAAAAACAGAAACTTTAGCTCACTTAGATTAGCGGTCATTTTTTACAGAAGAGTGATTTTAAGTTGATTATTTTTTCAGAAGATTAATAGAAAAATTCCTCACGCCCACCAATTTATTTAAGAATTTTTGGAGTTATAGAAGTATTCGGGAGTTACAGATTACTACGGACTGTTCTGTTTTTGACAGATTCTGTTTTCTATGTGTTGCTTGCTTATTTTGATGAATCTATGAGTAGTATCAGAGGGTATGAACCATAGAGAAGTTGGAATATAGTAGATATTACACAAATATGAATTTAGAATGAGTTCACAACAGTACCGAAGTGGTGATTTATTTTCTTATACTAACGGAGCTTACGAGTTTTCTGTTAAGTTTTGTGTTGTGTAGTTTTCAAGTTTTGGGTAAAGATTCGATGGACTATGGAATAAGGAGTGGCAAGAGCCTAAGCTTGGGGATGCCCAAGGCACCCCAAGGTAATATTAAAGGAAAACCAAGAGCCGAAGCTTGGGGATGCCCCGGATGGCAACCCCTCTTTCATCTTCGTTGATCGGTAACTTTACTTGGAGCTCCCAGGGTGTCCGAACGGCACACAAATTTGCACGCGCCTTGCGGACATGACTATCTTCGATCCCACAAAATTTCAGATTTTTTTGATTTTTTTGCTATTTTTTTCTGGGTGGTCAAAGTCCTTTGACCAGACGGTAACGGTGCAAAAGGGCATTTCTATAAGTGACACTAACGGCGGAGGGGCAAAACTGAGCATACCTAAAAATTAGGGGCAAAACTGAGTAGTGGGTTCGAGTTAAGGGCATAGATGTAAATGGCCCTATTTTTGTATTCACCACATGATATGTTTTTTGCTTGGAGCGTCATTTTATTTTGTTAGTAGTTGCTTTCTGTTATTTATAATAATGTTCTACATCTCTCTTTTCAATAAAAATGTCAAGGATGGCCTCTACCATGCTTATTTTGCAAGTATACATGTTGATGTTTCAAAACAGAAAGTTTATCCCTGTTGGAAAAATTCCTAGAAAAGCCAGAATGTGATAAAATGTTGAAATTTTTTGCATATTGAGATCTGATAAATTTTCTACAGTGTGGTAGAATTTCATAATGTTTGGAGTTAGGGAAGTATTGATACTCTTGCATTCTTTACAGACTGTACTGTTTTGGCAGATTGCTATTATGTTTGCATATGTTTGCTTGTTTAATGATTCTATTTGAGGATAGGAGTATTAAATATGCAGAGACATTTAGTATGCAATGTTGAATAATAATTGTTGTGATCTCCTACAGTAGAGAATGATAAGGTTTTTGCATTGGTTTATACTAACTTATCTCACGAGTTCTTGTTGAGTTTTTGTGTGGATGAAGTATTTGAGATTTAGGCAAACCAAGATATAAAAGGAATTAAGGAGACACAAAAGCTCAAGCTTGGGGATGCCTAAGGCATCCCAAGATGATATTTCAAGAAGTCTCAAGCATATAAGCTTGGGGATGCCCCGGTAGGCATCCCACCTTTCTTCTTCAACAATTATCGGTTAGTATCGGTTGAACCTAAGTTTTTGCTTCTTCACATGATGTGTGCTATCCTTGAAATGTCATTTTGTTTTATTTTGTTTTGCTTGATGTTTGAATAATATCTCAAGATCTGAAATTCTTAAATGTTAGAGAGTCTTCACATAGTTACATAATTATTCGACTACTCATTGATCCTCACTTATATCTTTCGGAGTAGTTTGTCATTTGCTCTAGTGCTTCACTTATGTCTTTTAGAGAACAAGGTGGTTTTATTTTGAAGAAATAGATGAACTCTCATGCTTCACTTATATTATTTTGAGAGTATTTTAGAACAGCATGGTAATTTCCTTTGGTTATAAAATTTGTCCTAATATGATGGGCATTCAAGATGGGTATAATAAAAACTTTCATATGAAGTGCATTGAATACTATGAGAAGTTTGATTCTTTATGATTGTTTTGAGATATGAAGATGGTGATATTAGAGTCATGATACTGGAGTAGTTGTGAATATGAGAGATACTTGTGTTGAAGATTATGATTCCCGTAGCATGCACGTATGGTGAACCGTTATGTGATGAAGTTGAGCATGATTTATTTATTGATTGTCTTCTGTGTGGAGGTCGGGATCGCGCAATGGTTAACTCCTACCAACCCTTCCCCTAGGAGCATGCGTGTAGTACTTTGTTTTGATGACATGTAGATTTTTGCAATAAGTATGTGAGTTCTTTATGACTAATGTTGAGTCCATGGATTATACGCACTCTCACCATTCCACCATTGCTAGCCTCTCTAATACCGCGCACCTTTTGCCGGTATCATACACACCCACCATATACCTTCCTCAAAACAGCCACCATACCTACCTATTATGGCATTTCCATAGCCATTCCGAGATATATTGCCATGCAACTTTCCACCGTTCCGTTTATTATGGCACGTTCCATCATTGTCATATTGCTTTGCATGATCATGTAGTTGACATCGTATTCGTGGCAAAGCCACCATTCATAATTCTTTCATACATGTCACATTCATTGCATATCCCGGTACACCGCCGGAGGCATACACATAGATTCATATTTTGTTCTAAGTATCGAGTTGTAATTCTTGAGTTGTAAGTAAATAAAAGTGTGATGATCTTCATTATTAGAGCATTTTCCCAGTGATGAAAGGATGATGGAGACTTTGATTCCCCCACAAGTCGGGATGAGGCTCCAGACGAAAAATAAAAAAATAATAAAAGAGGCCAAAAAAGAGAAGGCCCAAAAAAAAGAGCACAAAAAAAATTAGAGAAAAAGAGAGAAGGGGCAATGCTACTATCCTTTTACCACACTTGTGCTTCAAAGTAGCACCATGATCTTCATGATAGAGAGTCTCCTATATTGTCACTTTCATATACTAGTGGGAATTTTTCATTTTAGAACTTGGCTTGTATATTCCAATGATGTGCTTCCTCAAAGTGCCCTAGGTCTTCGTGAGCAAGCAAGTTGGATGCACACCCACTTAGTTTACTTTTGTGCTTTCATACACTTATAGCTCTAGTGCATCCGTTGCATGGCAATCCCTACTCACTCATATTGATATCTATTGATGGGCATCTCCATAGCCCATTGATACGCCTAGTTGATGTGAGACTATCTTCCTCCTTTTTGTCTTCTCCACAACCACCATATTCTATTCCACCTATAGTGTTATATCCATGGCTCACGCTCATGTATTGCGTGAAAGTTGAAAAAGTTTGAGAATACTAAAGTATGAAACAATTGCTTGGCTGAAACCGGGGTTGTGCATGATTTAAATATTTTATGTGCTGAAGATAGAGCATAGCCAGACTATATGATTTTGTAGGGATAACTTTCTTTGGCCATGTTATTTTGAGAAGAATGATTGCTTTGTTAGTATGCTTGAAGTATTGTTATTTTTATGTCAATATTAAACTTTTGTCTTAAATCTTTCGGATCTGAACATTCATGCCACAATAAAGAAGATTACATTGATAAATATGTTAGGTAGCATTCCACATCAAAAATTATGTTTTTATCGTTTACCTACTCGAGGACGAGCAGGAATTAAGCTTGGGGATGCTTGATAAGTCTCCAACGTATTTATATTTTTTTATTGTTCCATGCTATTATATTATCCATCTAGGATGTTTTATATGCTGTTTAATATGATTTTTTAGACTAACCTATTAACCTAGAGCCCAGTGCCAGTTTCTGCTTTTTTTTCTTATTTTTGAGTATCGCAGAAAAGGAAAACCAAACGGAGTCCAATTGACCTAAAATTTGACGGAGATTATTTTTGGACCAGAAGAAGCCCACGGAGCATCGGAGATGGACCAGAAGAGTCCCTACACCCTGGGCGCGCCCCCCTACCTCGTGGCCGCCTCGGAGACCCCCCTGACTTGTTCATGACGCCAACACCTCTTATATATACCCAAACTTCCAGAACATAACCTAGACCGGGAGTTCCGCCGCCGCAAGCCTCTGTAGCCACCAAAAATCAATCGGGACCCTGTTCTGGCACCCTACCGGAAGGGGGATCCCTCACCGGTGGCCATCTTCATCATCCCGGCACTCTCCATGACGAGGAGGGAGTAGTTCACCCTCGGGGCTGAGGGTATGTACCAGTAGCTATGTGTTTGATCTCTCTCTCTCTCTCTCTCTCTCTCTCTCTCTCGTGTTATTTATTTTTCACGATATTGATTTATCATGTAGCTTTGCTATTATAGTTGGATCTTATGATGTTTCTCCCCTCTACTCTCTTGTAATGGATTGAGTTTTCCTTTGAAGTTATCTTGTCGGATTGAGTCTTTAAGGATTTGAGAACACTTGATGTATGTCTTGCATGTGCTTATCTGTGGTGACAATGGGATATTCACATGATCTACTTGATGTATGTTTTGGTGATCAACTTGTGGGTTCAGTGACCTTGTGAACTTATGCATAGGGGTTGGCACACGTTATCGTCTTGACTCTCCGGTAGAAACTTCGGGGCACTCTTTGAAGTTCTTTGTGTTGGTTGAATAGATGAATCTGAGATTGTGTGATGCATATCGTATAATCATACCCACGGATACTTGAGGTGACATTGGAGTATCTAGGTGACATTAGGGTTTTGGTTGATTTGTGTATTAAGGTTTTATTCTAGTACGAACTCTATGATAGATCGAACGGAAAGAATAGCTTCGTGTTATTTTACTATGGAGTCTTGAATAGATTGATCAGAAAGAACAACTTCGAGGTGGTTTTGTACCCTACAATAATCTCTTCGTTTGTTCTCCGCTATTAGTGACTTTGGAGTGACTCTTTGTTGCATGTTGAGGGATAGTTATATGATCCAGTTATGTTACTATTGTTGAGAGAATTTGCACTAGTGAAAGTATGAACCTTAGGCCTTTTTTCCTAGCATTGCAATACCGTTTACGCTCACTTTTACCACTTGTTACCTTGCTGTTTTTATATTTTCAGATTACAAATACTCATATCTATCATCCATATTTCACTTGTATCACCATCTCTTCGCCGAACTAGTGCACCTATACAATTTACCATTGTATTGGTTGTGTTGGGGACAAAAGAGACTCTTTGTTATTTGGTTGCAGGATTGTTTGAGAGAAACCATCTTCATCCTACGCCTCCCACGGATTGATGAACCTTAGGTCATCTAGTTGAGGGAAATTTGCTACTGTCCTACAAACCTCTGCACTTGGAGGCCCAACAACGTCTACAAGAAGAAGGTTATGTAGTAGACATCAAGCTCTTTTCTGGCGCCGTTGTCGGGGAGGTGAGTGCTTGAAGGTATATGTTTAGATCTTGCAATCGAATCTTTTAGTTTCTTGTCTTATCACTAGTTCAGTCTATAAAAGAAAATTACAAAAAAATGGAATTGAGGGTGCCTCATATGCTTCATCTTTTTAATGTCTTCCATGAAAATAAGGATTCCGATAATTGTGCTAAATTGCTAGAGGAAGAATGACTTAAAATGTTTGGCACTAAATCTTTGAATGATGAGCACGATTGCAATGTTATTAGTATGAATTCTTTGAATATACATGATGCTAATGATATGCAAAGCCACAAGCTTGGGGATGCTATGTTTGATGAAGATGATATGTATAGTCCCCCATGTTTTGATGAGAAAATTTATTATGATGAAAGCATGCCTCCTATTTATGATGATTATTGTGATGACACGTATGCTATAAAGAATAAAGATAACCATGAAACTTGTCATCGTGATTTTAATTTTGTTGAGTTTGCTCCCACTACTATTGATGAGAATAAATTTGCTTATGTGGAGAGTAATAAAATTTATATGCTTGTGCATCATGAAAATAAAGCTTTATGTGCTGCTTATATGGTTGAATTCATTCATGATGCTATAGAAAATTATTATGAGAGAGGATCATATGCTTCTACATATTGCAATAATATCAAGTTTCCTCTCTATGTGTTGAAAATCTTGAAGCTATGCTTGTTTTCTTTCCTATGCAAGTCGATTCTTGTTCCCATAAGTTGTTTGCTCACAAAATCCCTATGCATAGGAAGTGGGTTAGGCTTAAATCTGCTAGTAATATGCTTCATGATTCCCCCGTTATGTTTCAATTCTTATCTTTTACGTGAGCATCATTGTCATCACCATGCCTAGCTAAAAAGGCAATAAAGAAAAGTGCTTGTTGGGAGACAACCCAATATTTAAATTTACTTTTTTTGTGTGTTCACCTTATTATGCTACTGTAGTAATCATGTTTTATAGCTTTTGTTTCAATAAAGTTCCAATAGAACATTTGGGAAGACTTGGGTGAAAGTTTATGTGATCTTGCTGTAAAAAACAGAAACTTTGCGCTCACGAGATTAGCTGTCATTTTTTACAGAAGAGTGATTTTAAGTTGATTATTTTTGCAGAAGATTAATAGAAAAATTCCTCACGTCCACCAATTTATTTCAGAATTTTTGGAGTTATAGAAGTATTTGGGAGTTACAGATTACTACAGACTATTCTGTTTTTGACAGATTCTGTTTTCTATGTGTTGTTTGCTTATTTTGATGAATCTATGTGTAGTATCAGAGGGTGTGAACCATAGAGAAGCTGGGGGTCACTGACAGAAGGTCATAAATGTATGACCAATTCTTCCAGGGTCACTGACAGAAGGTCACAAATTGACATATTTCTGGTAGTGTGTGGGGTGACCCCCTGCCCCTGTATATAAAGGAGGAGAGGGAGGAGGCTGGCACTAGGGGGCGTGCCAAGTGGGGGGGGGGACCCACTAGGACTCCTAGTCCTAGTCGCCCCCCTTCCTTCTTACGGAGGGGGAAAGGGGGAAGGAGAGGGAGAGGCGGAAGGAAAGGGGGGCCGCGCCCCCTCTCGTTGTCCAAGTCGGACTGCCCATGGGGGGGCGCACCACCCCTTATGGGCTGCCCTCTCTCTCCCCTATGGCCCATAGTGGCCCATTACTTTCCCCGGGGGGTTCCGGTAACCCCTCGGTACTCCGATAAATATCCGAAACCATTCTAGTATCCGAATACTATCGTCCAATATATCAATCTTTACCTCTCGACTATTTCGAGACTCCTCGTCATGTCCGTGATCTCATCCGGGACTCCGAACAATCTTCGGTCACCAAAACACATAACAAATAATACAAATCATCATTGAACATTAAGCTTGCGGACCCTACGGGTTCGAGAACTATGTAGACATGATCGAGACATATCTTCGGTCAATAACCTATAGCGGAACCTGGATGCTCATATTGGTTCCTACATAGTCTACGAAGATCTTTATCGGTCAAACTGCAATGACAACATACGTTATTCCCTTTGTCATCGGTACGTTACTTGCCCGAGATTCGATCGTTGGTATCTTCGTACCTATTTCAATCTCGTTGCTGGCAAGTCTCTTTACTCGTTCCATAATACATCATCCCGTAATTAACTCATTAGTCACAGTGCTTGGAAGGCTTATCATGATGTGCATTACCGAGAAGGCCCTGTGATACCTCTCCGATACTCGGAGTGAAAAATTCTAATCTCGATCTATGCCAACCCAACAAACACCTTCGGAGACACCTGTAGAGCATCTTTGTAATCACCCAGTTGTATTGTGACGTTTGAAAGCACACAAGGTGTTCCTCTGGTATTCGGGAGTTGCATAATCTCATAGTCAAAGGAATATGTATAAGTCATGAAGAAAACAATAGCAATAGAACTTAACGATCATTATGCTAAGCTAACGGATGGGTCTTGTCCATCACAACATTCTCCGAATGATGTGATCCCGTTTATCAAATGACAACACGTGTCTATGATCTGGAATTAACCATCTTTGATTAACAAGCTAGTCAAGTAGAGGCATACTAGGGACACTTAGTTTTGTCTATGTATTCACACATGTATCAAGTTTCCGGTTAATACAATTCTAGCATGAATAATAAACATTTATCATGATATAAGGAAATATAAATAACAACTTTATTATTGCCTCTACGGTATATTTCCTTCAGTCTCCCACTTGCACTAGAGTCAGTAATCTAGATTACATTATAATGATTCTAACACCCATGGAGTCATGGTGTTGATCATGTTTTGCTCGTGGAAGAGGCTTAGTCAGCGGGTCTGCAACATTCAAATCCATATGTACTTTGCAAATCTCTAAGTCTCCCTCCTTGACTTGATCATGGATGGAGTTGAAGCGTCTCCTGATGTGTTTGGTTCTCTTGTGAAATTTGGATTCCTTCGCTAAGGCAATTGCTCCAGTATTGTCAAAAAAGATTTTCATTGGACCCGATGCACTAGGTATTACACCTAGATCGGATATGAACTCCTTCATCTAGACTCCTTCATTTGCTACTTTCGAAGCAGCTATGTACTCCGCTTCACACGTAGATCCCGCCACGACGCTTTTCTTGGAACTGCACCAACTGACAGCTCCACCATTCAATATAAATGTGTATCTGGTTTGCGACTTAGAGTCATCCGGATCCGTGTCAAAGTTAGCATCGACGTAACCATTTACGACAAGCTCTTTGTCACCTCCATAAACGAGAAACATATCCTTAGTCCTTTTCAAGTATTTCAGGATGTTCTTGACCGCTGTCCAGTGATCCACTCCTGGATTACTTTGGTACCTCCCTGCTAAACTTATAGCAAGGCACACATCAGGTCTGGTACACAGCATTGCATACATTATAGAACCTATGGCTGAGGCATAAGCAATGACTTTTATTTTCTCTCTATCTTCTGCAGTGGTCGGGCATTGAATCTGACTCAATTTCACACCTTGTAACACATGCAATAACCCTTTCTTTGACTGATCCATTTTGAACTTCTTCAAAACATTATCAAGGTTTGTGTTTTGTGGAAGTCCAATTAAGTGTCTTGATCTAGCTCTATAGATCTTGATGCCCAATATATAAGCAGCTTCACCGAGGTCTTTCATTGAAAAATTCTTGTTCAAGTATCCTTTTATACTATCCAGAAATTCTATATCATTTTCAATCAACAAGATGTCATCCACATATAATATTAGAAATGCTACAGAGCTCCGTGACACTTTCTTATAAATACAGGCATCTCCAAAAGTCTGTATAAAACCATATGCTTTGATCACATTATCAAAGCGTATATTCCAACTCCGAGAGGCTTGCACCAGTCCATAAATGGATCGCTGGAGCTTGCACACTTTGTTAGCACCTTTTAGGATCGACAAAACCTTATGGTTGCATCATATACAACTCTTCTTTAAGAAACCCATTAAGGAATGTAGTTTTGACATACATTTGCCAAATTTCATAATCATAAAATGCGGCAATTGCTAACATGATTCGGATGGACTTAAGCATCGCTACGGGTGAGAAGGCCTCATCGTAGTCAACTCCTTGAACTTATCAAAAACCTTTCGCAACAGCTTTGTAGACAGTAACATTACTATCAGCATCAGTCTTCTTCTTGAAGATGCAATTATTCTCTATGGCTTGCCGATCATCGGGCAAGTCAACCAAAGTCCATACTTTGTTCTCATACATGGATCCCATCTCAGAGTTCATGGCCTCAAGCCATTTTGCGGAATCTGGGCTCATCATCGCTTCCTCATAGTTCGCAGGTTCGTCATTGTCTAGTAACATGACTTCCAAAACAGGATTACCATACCACTCTGGTGCGGAACAAACTCTGGTTGACCTACAAGGTTTGGTAGTAACTTGATCTGAAGTTTCATGATCATCATCATTAACTTCCTCACTAATTGGTGTATGCATCACTAGAACTGATTTATGTGATGCACTACTTTCCAACTCGAGGGAAGGTACAATTACCTCATCGAGTTCTACTTTCCTCCCACTCACTTCTTTCGAGAGAAAATCCTTCTCTAGAAAGGATCCATTCTTAGCAAAAAATATCTTGCCTTCGGATATGTGATAGAAGGTGTACCCAACAGTTTCTTTTGGGTATCCTATGAATACGCACTTCTCCGATTTGGGTTCGAGCTTAATAGGATGAAGCTTTTTCACATAAGCATCGCAACCCCAAAACTTTAAGAAACGACATCATTGGTTTCTTGCCAAACCATAGTTCATATGGTGTCATCTCAACGGATTTAGATGATGCCCTATTTAACGTGAATGCAGCCGTCTCTAATGCATAACCCAAAAATGATAGTGGTAAATGGGCAAGAGACATCATAGACCGCACCATATCTAATAAAGTACGGTTACAACGTTCGGACACACCATTACGTTGTGGTGTTCCAGGTGGCGTGAGTTGTGAAACTATTCCACATTGTTTTAAATGAAGACCAAACTCGTAACTCTAATATTCGCCTCCGCGATGAGATCATAGAAACTTTATTTTCTTGTTACGATGATTTTCTACTTCACTCTGAAATTCTTTGAACTTTTCAAATGTTTCAGACTTGTATTTCATTAAGTAGATATATCCATATCTGCTCAAATCATCTGTGAAGGTCAGAAAATATCGATACCCGCCGCGAGCCTCAACACTCATCGGACCACATACACCGGTATGTATTATTTCCAATAAGTCAATTGCTCGCTTCCAATAAGTCAGTGGCTCGCTCCATTGTTCCGGAGAATGGAGTCTTAGTCATCCTGCCCATGAGGCATGGTTCGCAAGCATCAAGTGATTCCAAAAGCCCATCTGCATGGAGTTTCTTCATGCGCTTTACACTAATATGACCTAAACAGCAGCGCCGGAAATAAGTTGCACTGTCATTATTAACTTTGCATCTTCTGGCATCAATATTATGAATATGTGTATCATCACAGTCGAGATTCAGCAAAAATAGACCACTCATCAAGGGTGCATGACCATAAAAGATATTACTCATATAAATAGAACAACCATTATTCTCTTATTTAAATGAATATATAACCGTCTCGCATCAAACAAGATCCAGATATAATGTTCATGCTCAACGCTGGCACCAAATAACAATTATTCAGGTCTAAAACTAACTCAAGGTAGATGTAGAGGTAGCATGTCGACGGCGATCACATCGACCTTGGAACCATTTCTCGACGCAAGATCGTCACCTCGTCCTTAGCCAATCTTCGCTTAATCCGTGAGCCCTGCTTCGAAAGTTGCAAATATGAGTAATGTAACCAAAGATCAAATGCACAGCGCTACTACAAGCATTGGTAAGGTACACATCAATAAAATGTATATCAAATATACCTTTCACTTTGCCATCCTTCTTATCCACCAAATACTTGGGGCAGTTCCGCTTCGGCTGACCAGTCCCTTTGGCAGAGAGAAGCACTGGCCAGTGCTTTAGGTCCGCACTTGGGCTTCTTCCCGGAGCAGCAACTTGCTTGCTATTCTTCTTGAAGTTCCCTTTTTTTCCTTTTGCCCTTTTTCTTGAAACTAGTGGTCTTGTTAACCATCAACAGTTGATGCTCCTTCTTGATTTCTACCTCCGCAGCCTTGAGCATTGCGAAGAGCTCGGGAATCGTTTTTTTCATCCCTTGCATATTATAGTTCATCATGAAGCCTTTATAGCTTGGTGGTAGTGATTAAAGAACTCGGTCAATGACACTATCATCCGGAAGATTAACTTCCAGCTGAGTCAAGTGACAGAACTGTTCTCCTCCCTCTTGCAGCTAAAGAACTTGTTGGAGACTTCATATCTCTCAACTCGGGCATTTGCTTGAAATATTAACTTCAACTCCTGGAACATCTCATATGCTCCATGACGTTCAAAACGTCTTTGAAGTCCCGATTCTAAGCTGTAAAGCATGGCACACTCAACTATTGAGTAGTCATCAGATTTAGCTTGCCAGACGTTCATAACGTTCGGTGTTGCTCCTGCAGCAGGCCTTGCACCTAGCGGTGCATCAAGGACGTAATTATTCTGTGCAGCAATGAGGATAATCCTCAAGTTACGGACCCAGTCCGTGTAGTTGCTACAATCATCTTTCAACTTAGCTTTCTCTAGAACGCATTAAAATTCAAGGAACGGTAGCACGAGCCATTGATCTATAACACGTATATGCAAAAACTATCAGACTAAGTTCATGATAAATTTGAGTTCAATTAATCATATTACTTAAGAACTCCCACTTAGATAGACATCCTCGAGTCATCTAAATGATCACGTGATCCATATCAACTAAACCATGTCCGATCATCACGTGAGATGGAGTAGTTTTCAATGGTGAACATCTCTATGTTGATCATATCTACTATATGGTTCTCGTTCAACCTTTCGGTCTCAGTGTTCCAAGGCCATGTGTGTACATGCTAGGCTCATCAAGTTTAACCTGAGTATTATGGACGTGCAAAACTGTCTTGCACCCATTGTATGTGAACGTAGAGGTTATCACACCCGATCATCACATGGTGTCTCGGCACGACGAACTGTCGCAAAGGTGCATATTCAGGGAGAACACTTATACCTTGAGATTTAGTGAGGGGTCATCTTATAATGCTACCGCCGTACTAATCAAAATAAGATGCATAAAAGATAAACATCACATGCAATCAAAATATGTGACATGATATGGCCATCATCATCTTGTACCTTTGATCTCCATCTCCAAAGCACCGTCATGATCTCCATCGTCACCGGCTTGACACCTTGATCTCCATCGTAGCGTCGTTGTCGTCTCGCCAACTATTGCTTCTACAACTATCACTAACGCACAGTGATAAAGTAAAGCAATTACATGGCGATTGCATTTGATACAATAAAGCGACAACCATAACGCTCCTGCGAGTTGCCGATAACTTCTACTAAACATGATCATCTCATACAATAACGTATATCACATCATGTCTGGACCATATCACATCACAACATGCCCTGCAAAAACAAGTTAGACGTCCTCTACTTTGTTGTTGCAAGTTTTACGTGGCTGCTACGGGCTTCTAGTAAGAGTCGTTCTTATCTACGCATCAAAACCAAAATGATGTTTCGTCAAGTGTGTTGTTTTAACCTTCAAAAAGGACCGACCGTAGTCAAATTCGATTCAACTAAAGTTGGAGAGACAGACACCCGCCAGCCACCTTTATGCAAAACAAATTGCATGTTTGTCGGTGGAACCGGTCTCATGAACGTGGTCATAAGGTTGGTCCGGGCCGCTTCATCCAACAATATCACTGAATCAAAATAATACGTTGGTGGTAAGCAGTATGCTTATGATCGCCCACAACTCTTTGGGTTCTACTCGTGCATATCATCTGCGCATAGACCTGGCTCGGATGCCACTGTTGGGGAACATAGCATGCAATTTCAAAAAAATTCCTACGATCATGCAAGATCTATCTAGGAGATGTATAGCAACGAGAGGGGGAGAGTGTGTCCACGTACACTCGTAGACCGAAAGCAGAAGAGTTAGCTTAATGGGGTTGATGTAGTCAAACATCTTCGCGATCCAACCAATCAAGCACCGAACGTACAGCACCTCCGAGTTCTGCACATGTTCAGCTCGATGACGTCCCTCGATCTCTTGATCCAGCAAAGTGTCGAGGGTGAGTTTCGTCAGCACGACAGCGTGGTGACGGCGTTGGTGATGTGATCCGCGCAGGGCTTCGCCTAAGCACTACAACAATATTACTGGAGGAGTAAATTGTGGAGGGGGCACCGAACACGGCTAAGAGAACAATTGATGTGCTTTGGGGTGCCCCCCTGCCCCGTATATAAAGGAGGAGAGGGAGGAGGCCGGCCCAATCGGCCGCGCCAAGTGGGGGGGGGCACTAGGACTCCTAGTCATAGTCGGCCCCCTTCCTTCTTATAGAGGGGGAAAGGGGCGAGGAGAGGTAGAGGGGGAAGGAAAGGGGGGCTGCGCCCCCTCCGCTTGTCCAATTTGGACTGCCCATGAAGTAGCGCCACCCTTGTGGGCTGCCCTCTCTCTCCTATGGCCCATAGTGGCCCATTACTTTCCTCGGGGGGTTCCGGTAACCCCTCGGTACTCCGATAAATATCCGAATCACTCTAAAACCATTCCAATGTCTGAATACTATCGTCTAATATATCAATCTTTACCCCTCGACTATTTCGAAACTCCTCATCATGTCCATGATCTCATCCGGGTCTCCGAACAATCTTCGGTCACCAAAACTCATAACTCATAATACAAACCTTCATCGAACGTTAAGCGTGCGGACCCTACGGGTTGGAGAACTATGTAGACATGATTGAGACATATCTCCGATCAATAACCAATACTGAAACCTGGATTCTCATATTGGTTCCTACATATTCTACGAAGATCTTTGTCGGTCAAACTGCAATGACAACATACGCTATTCCCTTTGTCATCGGTATGTTACTTGCCCGAGATTCGATCCTTGGTATCTTCATACCTAGTTCAATCTCATTACCGGCAAGTCTCTTTACTCGTTCGATAATGCATCATCTCGTAACTAACTCATTAGTCACATTGCTTGCAAGGCTTATCATGATGTGCATTACCGAGAGGGCCCAAAGATACCTCTCCGGTACTCGGAGTGACAAATCCTAATCTCGGTCTATGCCAACCCAACAAAAACCTGATGGCTGAGCACACATCAGGTCTGGTACACAACATTACATACATGATACAACCTATGGCTGAGGCATAGGGAATGACTTTCATTTTCTCTCTATCTTCTGCAGTGGTCGGGCATTGAATCTGACTCAATTTCACACCTTGTAACACATGCAATAACCCTTTCTTTGACTGATCCATTTTGAACTTCTTCAAAACTTTATCAAGGTATGTGCTATGTGAAAGTCCAATTAAGTTTCTTGATCAATCTCTATAGATTTTGATGCCCAATATATAAGCAGCTTCACCGAGGTCTTTCATTTAAAAATTCTTATTCAAGTATCCTTTTATGCTATCCAGAAATTGCATATCATTTCCAATCAACAATATGTCATCACATATAATATTAGAAATGCTAAGAGCTCCCACTCACTTTCTTGTAAATACATGCTTCTCCAAAAGTCTGTATAAAACCATATGCTTTGATCACATTATCAAAGCGTATATTGTAACTCCGAGAGGCTCGCACCAGTCCATAAATGGATCGCTGGAGCTTGCACTCTTTGTTAGCACCTTTAGGATGGACAAAACCTTCTGGTTGCATCATATACAACTCTTCTTTAAGAAATCCATTAAGGAATGCAGTTTTTACATACATTTCCCAAATTTCATAATCATAAAATGCGGCAATTGCACACATGATTCGGACAGACTTAAGCATTGCTACGGGTGAGAAGGTCTCATCGTAGTCAACTCCTAGAACTTGTCGAAAACCTTTCGCAACAAGTCAAGCTTTGTAGCCAGTAACATTACTATCAGCGTTAGTCTTCTTCTTGAAGATCCATTTATTCTCTATGGCTTGCCGATCCTCGGGGAAGTCAACCAAAGTCCATACTTTGTTCTCATACATGGATCCTGTCGGTGTCAAAACTGGCTGATCTCGGGTAGGGGGTCCCGAACTGTGCGTCTAGGCGGATGGTAACAGGAGACAAGGGACACGATGTTCTTACCCAGGTTCGGGCCCTCTCGATGGAGGTAATACCCTACTCCTGCTTGATTAGTATTGATGATATGGGTAGTACAAGAGTAGATCTACCACGAGATCGTGAGAGGCTAAACCCTAGAAGCTAGCCTATGGTATGATTGTTGTTCGCCCCTACGGACTAAAACCCTCCGGTTTATATAGACATCGGATAGGGTTAGGGTTCCACAGAGTCGGTTACAATGGTAGGAGATCTACATATACATATCGCCAAGCTTGCCTTACACGCCAAGGAAAGTCCTATCCGGACAAGGGACGAAGTCTTCAATCATGTATCTTCATAGTCTTGGAGTCCGCCAAAGATGATAGTTACGCTTATCCGGACACCCCCTAGTCCAGACTCCTCAAGTAGTCTCCTAACCAGGCTTCAATGATGACGAGTCCGGCGCGCATATTGTCTTCGGCATTGCAAGGCGGGTTCCTCCTCCGAATACTTCATAGAAGGTTTTGAACACAAGGATAGTGTCCGGCTCTGCAAAACAAGTTCCGCATACCATCGTAGAGAGAATAACTTTTGCACAGATCTGCTGACGTATTCCGCGGCGTGACATCACACCACGGCCAGGCCTTTAGATGAATCGTTTTTTTAATGTTCCACCCTAGCGCATTTAGCGAGGCGGTTTCCTTGGCACGTCTTATCAAAGCGTAGATCGTGCCCCCTTATTCCGAGATTCTCATCAATACTGACACGGGTAACCTAACTGTGCCCGTTGGCACGCCTCCTCTATCGAAGACGAGTCCTAATCGACCACGGGGAGGGCTCTTGGTATTCAACCTCTTTATAATGAGACCAAGGCCCCCTTCTTTTTTCACCCTCCATCGAGTTCGCCTCAAGGCCGAGTTCTAACACCCAAAGCTTCAGATTTAGGGCGCTCGGACCTTCGAGGATGTCCGGCTCCGACCAGCTCGGTCGATGGATGTCTTCTTCCGTCACGAGAAGAAGTTGTGCTAAAAGCTGCGAGACGCTGTATCTAACCGGCGAGATCTCGTGATAGGCTGCCCGCCTGTGGCAGGTCATTCCCACTCCCAAGCCCGGCGAGAGCGTGGCGTTCGTGTCTCACCTCCTTCGGGGTTTAGGCTTCCCGACGGATCCCTTTGTGCGGGGGCTCATGTTTTATTATGGGCTGGATTTCCATGACTTGAATCCGAAGTCCATCCTCCATATCTCGTCATTCATTGTCGTATGTGAGGCCTTCCTCCATATTACCCCTCACTTTATATTGTGGCTCAAGGCCTTCAAGGTGAAGCCAAAGATGATCAAGGGGCAACAAGCAGAGTGCGGAGGGGCGGTCATAAGCAAGTGTGCTGATGCTCCGTGGCCCGAGGGCTCTTTCCAAGAGGAGCTTGGTTTGTGGCAACGGGAGTGGTTTTATATCACCGGCCCTGTGGGCACCAAATGGGTGGCGCGTCCCCGCCTTCCGCCAGTCCACCACAGCGGGCTGGCATCATGGGTCAACTGGGCTCGACTGGGGCCGCCCAAGGACGTTCCTCTATTGCAGGGCCGTATTCGAGACCTCCAAGAAAGAGAGATCAATCTGTCGCAATGGCGAGGTTATGTTGATTCGGGCGCCTTCGCCTCAAGAACGCCGCCCTCCGTCTGTGGGAATTTAATCCGGAGGGACCACGAGCTCTCCAACATTTTATGGGTACGACGCCCGTGGAGATGTATAAACTGTTCTTCGGATCACAAGAAAAGTGTTCAGATCTGACTGAGGACACAGGACTAAGCTGCAATCGCCCAGATACTCAAGTAAGTAGTCATGTACCGGACAGTTGTCTGCTCATTTATCATAAACTTGCCCTTAAAGGAGCTGTTTCTTGAACAGAGTGGATAGCGAAAGCAAAGTTGATAAGGTGTTTGGCTCCTCCGGAGAGACCACGCCGGATCCCATCTTGACCAAGATGTTGAAGGCCGCGCCTTTTAAAGAAGGCGAAGGGGGGAGCGGGGAAGCAACTGCCTCCATGGAGGAGGCTTTCGAGGAAGGAGGGATCAAAAGTCCCACCCTCCAAGGAGAGATGTGACGCCCAGATAATTAAGCCACAGTAACCCTCCGCTAATGATGCCACGTCACCTCCATTACTGTTGCTAATCTCGCGTTAGTTCGAAACCAATTCGAATTCAAATTCAAAATCAAGCAAACAATAAAAGTGTTCAAATAATAAAACTAAGATGTTCGGATGGTGTCAAATAAATCATAAGCAATTATGGTGGAGAAACCACACTTTTATAAAATGTTTAAGTACCATCGTGTGAATAAAACAAAGTAGCAAAACAAGTATATAAATGCTATTAATTATAAACAAATATTAAACTAGTTTATTTAGTCACTAAAAACTTTTACAACTCCAATTTAGGTGTGGGCTTTAACTTATTATAAAGCTATAACTATTAAAGAAAAAAACAGAAAGGAAATAAACAAAAAGGAAAAGGTCAAAATAGAAAAAGAAAAACAGAACAAAACAAGCAAAAGGAGAACAAGCCCCTCCCACATGGGCCAACCTGAACTGCCCAAAGCCAGCCCACCCCGCCTACACATGCCCCCCGACACACCAAACCCTAACCCATTCCCCACTCTCGCCCCACTCCCCTCTCCCGATCCGATCTGGATCGGAATCGATCCCCCACTTCCCCCCACGCCGCTCTCCCTTTCCCCGATCGGATCGGGCAGCGCATTGCCCGCTTGCCCCGGCAGCCGCGCTTCAACGCCGCCGCCCGCTCGGGTGCCGAACCCCGCGCCCGCCGTCGCCGAACCCACGCACGGACCGCACCCGCTTCGTCATCGCCGTGCGCCACCGCCGCCCGAAAGGCCCGCTTGTCGCCGCCGGATCGACCGCCTCCTTGCCGGACCTCGCGTCTCGTCCTCCTCCTCGAAGCTCACGCAGACGTCGTGCTCGTCGCCCGACGCCAATCGCCCGCCACGGAGCTCCTCCGCCTCGACTACCGTCGGCGTCGTCCCCGTCTTCCGCCCGAGCCTTTGCCCGTCCTTCGCCCGATGTGAGCCCCGCCGCCGTGCTCGCCTCCGCCCCTCTCCTCTCCCCCTTCTGTTCCATGTCGCCATTCCCCCTGTCGCCTCGACCCGTGCTGCCTCCCGCCAGCCCCCTCCCCCTCGTTCTACCTCACGCAACCGCCCCGCCTGTCAACTGCGGGCGCCTACCTCCGCCGCCCCTCAGGTTGTCTTTCTCAAGTTTGGCTGCAGTCGCGCCCTGTCAAGGCGCCCCCACAAGGCAGCTGTGCGCCCAAGCAGGCTAGCGCCCGGCACCCACAGCCATTGGTGGCGCCGTGTTCTTTCGATCGGTGCGGCACGCAGGTAGCTCCGCCCGCTTCATGGCCCCATGGCCCTATGACACTTGGGGCCCACGGCCCAGAACGTTTATATATATAAAAAAAACAACAAAATTTAAATAAATATTAGTAATAAATAATAAATAATAATTAATAATTAATAATTAAATTCGTTAATTAATTAGTTAATTAATCCTGATTAGACTCATTAATCATGTAATTAACCTGATTAATCTACTAATTAAATTAATTAATTTAGTTAGTTAGTTATCAGTCAATGACATTCGGGACCCACCGTCAGTTGACCAACAACCCTGTTGATCACGACATCAACATGACATCATGCTGATGTCATTATTCTATTTTCAAATTAATTTAAATAATTAATTAAATTCCAGAAATTAATAAAATCTTTAGAAAATCATATCTTTTAATCCGTGCTTCGATTAAAATATTTTCAACATGAAAGTTGCTCGAAACGACGAGGCGAACCCGGATACGCAGCCTGCTCGTTAAATGCCACGCACCCCTAACATATCAAACTCGCAACTTTCCCCTCCGGCTCCTTCCGCCTCAAAACGCCAAACACCGGAATACTTTGGATGCTTCCCTTCACCGTATCACCTCATACCGCGTTAGGGCACCCCTAGCACCGTTACTTGTCTTGTCTTGCATCGTTATGCATCTGTTTGCATTGTATTCATTGTTTCTCCCCCTCTTCTTCCGCTTAGACACTTAGACCGACGCCATTGCTACTCAAAGACGACTACGGAGTCGACGACCTCTCTCTTGCTGCAGCAACCAGCAAGCCCCCTTTGATCACTGGATATCGCCTACTCTTCTCTATCTGCTTGCATTAGAGTAGTGTAGCATGTTACTGCTTTCAGTTAATCCTATCTCGCACGCATAGCTTTGTCCTTGCTACTCTTGTTACCTTTACACCGCTATCCTCCGCTTAGTATAGGATGCTAGTGTTCCATCGGTGGCCCTACATTCTTGTCCAAACGAGCCATGCTATACTCTTGGGCTGTGATCACTTTGGAGGTGATCACGGGCATATACTATATACTTTACACTATTACATTACATGTGATCTTGTCGGAGATGGGGGCTGAAAGGACGGTGGCTCCATCCCTGTGAGAGGTGGGCCCGGGTTCCCAAGGCCCCCGTTACTTCTCTGGCGGAAAGCACCGGGGCAGGTTGAGACTACCTGGGTGAGAGGTGGGCACTGGCCTGGTCGGGCGTCATCGCGGATACTTAACACGCTTTAACGAGATCTTGGTATTTGATCCGAGTTCCGGCCATTTGGTCTATACGCACTAACCATCTACGTGGGAGTAGTTATGGGTATCCCGACGTGGTGGTATCACCGGCACTTCGTGACGTCGGCCGACGAGCGGGCGCGGCCGGATTAATTTGGAACGCCTTGTTAGGCTAGGTCTGCGCTTCGGCCGCCCACGAACGCGTGCAGGTGTGCATTGGGTGATGGGCCTGCACTGCAGGCGCTTTAGGTTTAGACCGGGCGTCTTGGCCTCTCGATTGTGCCTAGGTGGGGCTGCGACGTGTTGATCTTCAGCGGCGGACATGACCCGAGAAAGTGTGTCGGCCAAATGGGATCAAGCGTGTTGGGTTATGTGGTGCACCCTGCAGGAAGTTAATCTATTGAATAGCCGTGATCTTCGGTAACAGGACGACTTGGAGTTGTACCTGACCTTATGACAACTAGAACCGGATACTTAATAAAACACACCCTTCCAAGTGCGAGATACAACCCGGTGGTCGCCTTCTCTCGTGGATACGAGGAGGATCGCCGGGTAGGATTATTGCTATGCGATGCTACTTGGAGGACTTGATCTACTCTCTTATACATGTTGCAAGGCGGAGGCTGCGAGCGTAGTCTTGACGTGATTAGCTATCCCCTCTTATTACGGCATTACCGGATTCACCAATCGATATGGCCCTTTACACATATATCCATGCATATGTAGTGTAGCTCCTTGATTGCAGTACTTTGGATGAGTACTCACGGTTTGCATTGTTCCCCTTTTCCCCTTTCTTTACTCGCTTGCTGCGACTGCACGATGGAGCCTGTGAGCGACGCCACCGTCGATGGCGACTACTACACCGGAGGTGTCTACTACTACGCAGCCAGCGGCGACCGTGGAGTAGCTAGGAGGATCGAGCGGGAGGCATGCGCCTCTTTCGATCATGTATCCCAGTTTGTGCTAGCCATCTTATGGCACCTTATTTAACTTATGTCTCAGACTCAGATATTGTTGCTTCCACGACTTCGTCTATGATCGAGCACTTGTATTCGAGCCCTCGAGGCCCACGGCTTGTATTATGATGCTTGTATGACTTATTTTATTTGTAGAGTTGTGTTGTGATATCTTCCCGTGAGTCCCTGATCTTGATCGTACACATTTGCGTGTATGGTTAGTGTACGATTGAATCGGGGTCGTCACAAGTTGGTATCAGAGCCGACTGCCTGTAGGAATCCCCTTTCAAGCTCCATGGCCGAAGTCGAGACTAGACATTACAAAACTTTTACTAACATGGTTGTGCGGCCCATGGGCCCACGTCGCCATTGGGTGGTATTAGGATCTTTTACTCCTCGACCTTTACTCTGGGATTACGAACTCTCTTCTATTCGGGTTAAGCGAATTTTTTTTTTCTAAAATCTAACTTTAGGTTCGCTGAAAATACTTTCTCCCGGAGAGGCCCTTCATCGAGATGGTCACCGATCGCACTTTAAGATTTCGGAGATACTCTTTTGATATTCTCTCAAGACTTTGTGCCCATCACTTTTACTATTCCGACCAATCGATAAATCCTTATGGATAACTACTTACACTTGCCATTCTTACGATCATCCCCCATTGATCTTGTTATTACAAGATACCGAAGTTTTCTCTATTGTTCCGAGAATACTTCGTGCCTACTCGCCTAGCAGTTCTTTGCCACATGAATACCCCTTCAAAAAAATCCTCGCACTAGTCGAGTATCCGCTCATCCACAGTTGTTCATGAGTTTCACAGAAGTCTTCAAAATACTATTCGATCTTCCGAAAATCTCTGGAGCCTTTGGCTCTTGAAATTCTTGCTTGCTCGCATTATGGTTAATCCCATAAGTCTCGTAGTCTTATTGACATTCCATGTCATTATCATTTTGGGTCTATTGACTCAATATGTTTGCGAATACACGCAATCATCATTGATCCTTATAAATTACCTTTCCGGCTGAGCTGCCATTCTTTTAACTGGAATTGGTTCTCGACCAATCCAATTGTCGTTGATTGTACTCCTAAGTCTATTCAGATTATCTATTCTTGATCAGAGCATTTGCTCCTGATCCCTTGATTTGAAAATCATAATTACTTTGCTAATTAAGCGTTGAACTATTCAGCTGTTCTATAAACCGATGCATTTGCAATCTTTCTTCCTCACGATTGGGTATCGCTACTCATATCAGCCCCATTGTGGATCGCCATATCCACTTTGTTGGATTATTATCGGCGATTGTCCTTCATAATTAATCACTTTGTGAGTTCCTTCTCCGATACATAATGCCTTTTGGTAAATTGTATCCTTTCCTTTTGTCAACCATGCTCGCTTTCGAAATGGTGATATTTACTCTTGAAGCTTATGGTATATGTTCGTAAGAAGCCAAGTCATGGGATTGAACCAACGCCTTCCCTCATCGGTGTGTGAACCCGAAAGATTTCATGAGTCATACTTATCTGGTATTGCACCGGGTAAAACTTTCAACAACTAATGTCATCTTCAAATCGAGAGGTGAATGGAAGATTATGCATTGAGGAAGTGGGGAGTCGACCTTGAACTTTGTGTTCATGCCCATGGACGCGATGTATATCCTATCATGGAAGCTTCTTGTAATAATAACTATTTCCTTGATAACTAACATATGGTATCTGTGAATTGATCCCTTGCAACCGTGGTTCCAACCATGATTGTTCTTCTTTGATTCCATTTCTCGGACAAATTAAAACAATTATCTTCTATGGATCAATACACCAGTCGAACCTTTACTTTGATCTTGTGTCGAGTATTACCCCCGGTATCTCGAAATTATCATGGAACTGCATAACTTCTTATGAGTTCTTCATCAAGTGCTACCTTCCCATCGATTCCAATTTTTCACGGGCTCGAGTTATTAAACACTCAAAGACACCGATAACTGAACCGAGTCCGCTCTACGGTTCAACAACTCTTCAGTAAGCTTCTATAAGTACGAGTTTGTACCCGATCACGCCATGCCTAGCCTGTTTGGCTATATCTTTGTCGTGACGATTCTAACTGTGCTACCTGGTCCTTATTCTCGAGCACCAATTTGCGGCGATAGCTAGCTTACGCCAATTTTCCTCGTCATACCCTTTTCACCTTAAACAACAAGCTCAAGTTCGAGTTTGTGTGAATCGTGGTTCCAATAACCTCTTGCTTCATCATTCCTTTGACTTGATGTAAATGGCCGATTGATTACATCTGCATGAAATCTCTCGACAATTGTGTCGTGATCATCATCAACCTTATGAGCTCTTCCAGAATTCAATTGAATTCATGATGGGTAATACCATCCTTGCCCCTCGATGATTCCTGTTCTCATTGACCACTTTATTGCCTTCCGTTCAACACAACTTGTTCGTGTTTTGTGTAAACCTTGAGATCCCTGCTACCCAGCAGTTGATCTTCCTTACCTCGGAAGTATTACCATCTCTTTTTGTCAAGAATGTGGTGAGAACTTCACCACCTCTTAAGAATTCTTGATATCATAATACTTCTTGCCATCTTCGTTCATTCCTTGGTCCCGTATTGTTTTCAACCGGATTACCGACAATTGAGCTATGACGTGTGAATTCAGAACTTCTAGCAACCCTATTGCTTTGAAGTGAATGGGCGATAGTTCATTCTAAGTCTTTCGATAATTGAATCACCATTCAAACATTGGCCGTGCAACCCAACCCATATTTCGGGTGCACCGTTCAACCAATGTTTAATTATGTATGTTTTCCTCGAGCATGTCCCATTATATCATTTGATCTAACAAATGTCATCTTCTTGTTCACATTATTGTGGAAATCCATCCGTTTGGAATTCTCGATGAATTGTCGCTGAGCCCATCAGCCACCTTCTCATCCCCTCCTTGGTTTAATGATGAACTATAGCTTGTAAACCCGCTCCCATAGTTCATTTCTCGAGAATCTTGCAATGTCATTTAAATCCGATTTGTGTTTGCACCTTTTCCTCTCGGACTTCTCGAGTCCGAGGTATCATGACACCAATTGGATATGAATCTCGGTCGAGATATGATGGTTGGGACAACTTTCCAAGAGTTATGATGTTGATCCTTTGATGACCCGGTAACATGATGTCATGCCTAGCACCCCGGCTGGAGGACCTATCATTATAGATTCCTTTTCAAAGAAGGTTATCCATTCATCCATGAGGAAATTGTAAGACTTATTCTACAAGTTATTCTGATGGATCCTTCGTGTTTCCAAAGTCTGATCTTCACACGAAGACCATGTCAATGCTATCTCGAAGCATGTCAATGGTACTCCGATTTACAACAGAACATTTGAAGCACGATGCTAAATTTTATTTATCATTTATCCTAACACCGTTGTATGGGTAATATCATGAGATTCCTCCCCTTACCTAAATGGTTTTCTACTTTATATCCCGTCATGGATATCTTGCTCTGCTTGTCCTTGGGAAGGATATACCCTTGAAATATGTGTTTAAACATATTTTCCTTTCCATTGTTCTGTTTAACTGATGATCATATTTTCCTTCCATTGGTTTGTTTAAACCTTTTCTATGATCTATATGATATAAGCGGTAATAATCCACCGCTTGTGCAAACACCTCGATGTACAACTCTGTTAGTAAGACCTTGTTACTATTGTTGATGACATTATTCCGGTAACCACCGATGGGCGGGGAACCTATGTTGTTGCGCCTCGTTTCAACGAAAGGTGAAAATGGTTCTCTTAGTCCCTCGCCCTTGGTACCTATGTTGTTGCCGACATGACCTCGAGACTCTCCTCCGACATGCCTTGCTTACATGATCGTGCAAGATGTCACCGACCTTCCTACTTTTAACCACATGGTGGGCCCATAACCCACAGCTTCATAGGATCGAAACCTGACTCTCTGTACACTTTTGTTGCCCAAGTTATTCCTCGCGACTTCGACTTCGTATGTAATTCACGGGTCACTTTCCTAGTAATCTATTACGTATCGTACACAAAACTTATTACCATTACTCTGGACCCCTTTTACACTTTGTTTCGTGCATCGAATGATTGCCTCACCCGCTTGAAACTTCTCATGGTACCTTTTTACTTTGCTCTCAGGTATTTTCTTAAGTTCCACTTCGAGAGTTACTTTCCGCCACCTTCCCCGATGTTAGCTACCAGATAGTCAACCTTGCAGAGGTTCGTTCTGCCGGAATACCCCCTTACCTATTCGTAAGTACGTTGGAGTTCCCGAGAAAAAGGGCGGCATCACCATGATGATCTGTAGCAGACAAATGAAGATGTCAAGGTAATGGATCGACCTCTTCAAGAAGAGCAACCAAGACTGAGAAGATTCGTTAGGATTTCGTAACCAGACCTTTCCCCCTTACTCCCCTCTTAAATCTCGGGACGAGATTTCTTGTAGTGGAGGAGAATTGTGACGCCCGGATAATTAAGCTACAATGAACCTCTGCTAATGATGCCACGTCACCTCGATTACTGTTACTATCTTGCGTTAGTTCAAAAACCGATTCGAATTCAAATTAAAAATGAGGCAACCACAAAAGTTTTCAAATATTAAAACTACAATATTAGGATGGTGTCAAATAAATCATAAGAAATTATGGTGGAGAAACCACACTTTTTATAAAATGTTTAAGTACCATCGGTGAATAAAAATAAAGTAGCAAAACAAGTATATAAATGCTATTAATTATAAACAAATATTAAACTAGTTTATTTAGTCACTAAAAACTTTTACAACTCCAATTTAGGTGTGGGCTTTAACTTAGTACAAAGCTATAACTATTAAATAAAAGAAACAGAAAGGAAATAAACAAAAAGGAAAAGGTCAAAAATAGAAAAGGAAAAACAAAACAAAACAAGCAAAAGGAGAACAAGCCCCCCTCCCCACATGGGCCAACCGCCCAGCTACCAACCCAATCGCCCAAAGCCAGCCCACCTCGGCCTACACATGCCCCCGCACGACACCAAACCCTAACCCATTCCCACTCGCTTCCCACTCCCCTCTCCCGATCCGATCTGGATCGGATCGATCCACTTCCCCACGCCGCTCTCCCTTTCCCCGGATCGGATCGGTCAGCGCCCGCCGCTTGCTCCGACGACGCATCAGCCGCCGACGCCGCCGCTCGGGGCGTCGAATTCCAGCGCTTCGCCGCCGAGCCACCACCAGGAACGCACCATTCGTCATCGCCCGTGCGCCACCACCGCCGAAAGGCCCTTGCCGTCGCCGCTTTCGGATCGACCGCCACCTTGCTGGACCTCACGTCCTCGTCCTCCTCCCCAAAGCTCGCAGACGCCGTGCTCGTCGCCCGACGCCATGTCGCCGCCACCCGAGCTCCTCCGCATCGACTCAGTCGACGTTGTCCCCGTCTTCCGCCCTGAGCCCACTGCCCCGTCCCTATGCCCGATGTGAGCCCCGCCGCTGTGCTCGCCTCCGCCCCTCTCTCACATACATTTCCATGCCGTGGAGGACGCCCCCACCTGGCTGGAGCTTCGCTCCGCCGTGGCCTTCCCCACTCGTTTCACCGCTTTGTCGCCGTGCCCTTCGCCACTTGCCTTGGCGCCGTTCCCCCTGTCGCCTCGACCCGTGCTGCCTCCCGCCAGCCCCCCCTCGTTCTACCTCACGCAACCGCCCCGCCTCTCAACTGCGGGCGCCTACCTCCGCCGCCCCCTCATTGTCTTGCTCGGCGCCCTGCCATGGCAAGGCTTCAGCCGTGTGGCCTTCCCCAGCCTTTGGCGTAGCACAGACCTAAACGGCTAGCGCCAAAGACTTCCGTAGCCATTAGGGCGCCTGCGTCAATGCGGCTCGATCGGGTGCGCCGCCCGCTTTTGGCCCTATGGCCCTATGACACTTGGGGCCCACACGGCTAACGCTTTTTTATATATATAAAAACAACAACGAAATTTAAATAAATATTAGTAATAAATAATAATTAATAATTAATAATTAAATTCGTTAATTAATTAATTAATTAATCTCGATTAGACTAATTAATCATTTAATTAACTTTGATTAATCTACTAATTAAATTAATTAATTTAGTTAGTTAGTTATCGACCAATGACATACCGGGACCCACTGTCAGTTGACCCGATCCAACCCTGTTGACTGCTGACATCAGCATGACATCATGCTGATGTCATTATTCTATTTTTCGAATTAATTTAAATAATTAATTAAATTCCAGAAATTAATAAAATCTTTAGAAAATCATATCTTTTAATCCGTAACTCGGATTAAAATATTTTCAACATGAAAGTTGCTCAGAACGACGAGACGAACCGGACACGCAGCCCGCTCGTCCGGCCACGCACCTAACATATCAAACTCGCAACTTTCCCCCTCCCGGCCTCTCTTGCCGAAACGCGAAACACCGGAATACTTTCCTGGATGCTTTCCCCTTCACGGTATCACCTCATACCGCGTTAGGGCACCCCTAGCACCGTTATTTGTCTTGTCTTGCATCGTTATGCATCTGTTTGCATTGTATTCATTGTTTCTCCCCTCTTCTTCCGGGCTTAGACACGGTAGACCGACCCGTCATTGCTACCCGGTCACGACTACGGAGTTGACGAATTCTCTCTCTTGCCAGAGCAACCAGGCAAGCCCCTTGATCACCGAGATATCGCCTACTCTTCTCTATATCGCTTGCATTAGAGTAGTGTAGCATGTTACTTTTCAGTTAATCCTATACCGCCGCATAGCTTTGCCCTTGCTACTACTGTTGTTACCTTTACCGCTATCCTACCGCTAGTATAGGATGCTAGTGTTCCATCGGTGGCCCTACATTCTTGTCCGTCTCGCCATGCTATACTCTTGGGCTGTGATCACTTCGGGAGGTGATCACGGGCATATACTATATACTTTACACTATTACATTACCTGTGATAATGTTCGGAGATGGGGAAATTTTGAAAGGGCGGGTGGCTCCATCCCGGTAGAGGTGGGCCTGGGTTCCCAAGGCCCCGATCATATTACTCTCAAGTGAGCGGCAGGCAGGTTGAGACTACCTGGGTGAGAGGTGGGCCTGGCCCTGGTCGGCGTTCGCGGATACTTAACACGCTTAACGAGATCTTGGTATTTGATCTGAGTCTGGCCATTTGGTCTATACGCACTAACCATCTACGTGGGAGTAGTTATGGGTATCCCGACGTCGTGGTATCAGCCGAAGCACTTCGTGACGTCAGCGACTGAGCGGCGCGCGCCGGATTGGACTGGAACGCCTGTTAGGCTAGGTGCCTTCCGGCCGCCCATAGCGAACGCAAGGTGTGCATTGGGCGATGGGCCTGCACTTCAGGCGCTTAGGTTTAGAGACCGGCGTGCTGGCCTCTCAGCTTGTGCCTAGGTGGGTCATGACGTGTTGATCTTCCGCTGACGGGCATGACCTGTGAAAGTGTGTCGGCCAAATGGGATCAAGCGTGTTGGGTTATGTGGTGCACCCTGCAGGGAAGTTAATCTATTCGAATAGCCGTGGATCTTCTGTAACAGAACGACTTGGAGTTGTACCTTGACCTTATGACAACTAGAACCGGATACTTAATAAAACACACCCTTCCAAGTGCGGATACAACCCGGTGGTCGCTCTCTCTCGTGGATACGAGGAGGGGATCGCCGGGTAGGATTATTGCTATGTGATGCTACTTGGAGGACTTCAGACTACTCTCTGCTACATGTTGCAAGGCGGAGGCTGCCAGAAGCGTAGTCTTCGACAGGATTAGCTATCCCCCTCTTATTCTGGCATTCTACAGTTCAGTCCACTGATATGGCCCTTTACACATATATCCATGCATATGTAGTGTAGCTCCTTGCTTTAAGTAGTACTTTGGATGAGTACTCACGGTTGCATTGTTCTCGCTTTTCCCCCTTTATTTACCCGGTTGCTGCGACTGCACGATGGAGCCAGGAGCCGACGCCACCGTTGATGAGACTACTACTACACCGGAGGTGTTCACGACCACGCAGCCTGCCGACGACGACTGTCAGAGTAGCTAGGAGGGTCCTGGCAGGAGGCCCGCGCCTTCTTCGATCTCAGATCCCAGCTTTGTGCTAGCCATCTTATGGCACCTTGTTTAACTTATGTACGTACTCGGATATTGTTGCTTCACCGACTGACTGCCTATGATCGAGCACTTGTATTCGAGCCCTCGAGGCCCCCGCTTGTATTATGATGCTTGTATGACTTATTTTATTTGTAGAGTTGTGTTGTGATATCTTCCGTGAGTCCTCGATCTTGATCGTACACATTTGCGTGTATGGTTAGTGTACGATTGAATCGGGGCGCTACAAGAGAAGAGGACCGCTTGAGGAAGATCCGGAGGTCAAGGCCTCAAAGAGGGAAGAAATCTTCGCCGAGAGTCCGCGCTGGAAGTACCCCAGCCACACTATTTCCCTAAGGGGATCAGCCCTCCAATGAGCCGTAAGTAAAAAAGAAGGGGTCTTGTAAATAAGGAACATCCTCGTATTTATTTCAAGATAACCAAATCGTACCTTGTAGTTCGGATCTCAGCCCTTCTCAGCAGAGCTCGTCTTCGGGGATCTTCCTCCGGAGATGATGGAGCCAAACGCCCACCTGTCGCACCCTCATGTGAGGCTGGACGACCTCGAGGTGTCGTCGCGAGGGTTTCCCCAAGTCCGGCGGGGCGGAAGGTCCGCGCCAAGTGGTGTGCGATCGGAGGAGCAGAAGATCTGCTTTCGGGCGATCGGCTATCTCGTAAGATCACCGCGCTAATGAGTACGGGTGAATTGCATCCGCTGAGAGCGGATTGCATGAAGCCGCCGAGCTTATCGACGGGGTTCGAGGTACGCAAAAATGATGTACCTTCTGACAGTTATGCATATAGAATGCGCCCTGTATAGATAGTAGCCCTTGAGACTCGGTATGTTGTCAAAATTGACAGCGTGCCGAGGATCATAATCTTAGTTATAACATTGCGCCGCTCCTAAATAGGTGGCGGGGCGTCCGGTGGCCAGCCGGACTGATGAATTACCCGAACTAAAGCGGCAACTTGACGAGGCGATGCGGACATCGCACTTGTCAATAAGCGGTTTGACGAGTCAGTCACGGTGTATGCGACTTCTTCGCGGATGCCTGGTAAGGGAGCTTGACGCCCGTGCCTTACTACTTGTATGCTTAATGCAGGTGGTGCCGCTGCTGTGGAGGAGCTATGGGCGGAACTCGCCCGAGCTAAAGAGCAAACCAGAAATAGTAAAGTGGCCGCTTTGAGGGCGGCCAAAGAGCTAAAAGCCGAACGGGCTGCTCACTGCCGAAGCAAAGAGGAAATGGCCAATATGGCCATAAAATTGAAGAATACTACCGACCGCTGCAAGGTTCTTGAAAGAGCACGTCAAGCGGAGCAAGAGGGCCTGAAAAAGGCCACCGCCGAATCCAAGGATGCCCGTTCCGCTTTGAGAGCTGCCAAGGAGGAGCTGAGTCAGGCTGGGGCTATTGCGGCTGGAAAAACCGTTTACTGCTGCCGCGGAGGAAATATCTGGATCCAAGTATGCTCTGGTTGGACAAGTTGTGGAGTTCGGAGGATGCTTATCTGGACTTAGCGGTGAGCGCCATGACGCGATTGAGCACTTCCGAGGCCGGAAAAGGCACGAGAAGGAAGAGCTATATTGGTCGCAATTCCATAGTCCGGAGCGTCCTCTTCCGTTGACCGATCGGTTGGCGAATGGGCCGAGCTGAATCGATTATCCGGACTTGCCATGAACCATGTCATGACTCATTTTGGCCAAAGCGGACCCCAGCCAAGAGCTATTTTGGCTTAGTGCAATAGCCTTGGTGCGGTACCGCTTATCGACGCAATGAAGCGGTCGGCATGTATTGAGGGGAGCGGATGGCTCTTGCCCGTGTCAAGACATATCGGGCGGAGATGAAGGCCACCGACGTTGCATCCCAAGATTCGGACAAAAGCCGAGTACCGCCGAGCACTATTTTGAGGAAGTTCTGCAGGCGCTCGTTTAATAGAGACGCAGGTTTCGAAGGATATTATGTTTAAATGGCATGTATGATTTGTGAAAACAATGTTTCAATATAATATAAGAGCTTTTTATACTTGTGCGTTCAAGTAGTAAACTACTCTCAGGCGGCCGCTGATGTATATGTATATATAACCCGAAAGATGGCAGTCTTGACTTGGCCCCCACGCACATAGTGCGGGGTGTTTGCAAAGAAGGCGCTTTTTCACACTTAATCCAACGTCTTGGTCCTATTAAGGAGGTGGTAGCGTAGCAAACTAGGCAACCGGACTATAATGCTTTATCACTTTCACTTAGCCATAGGAGTTCGAGGGTGGGGCTACTATATAGCCTCGGGGCACCGCACTCTCCCGAATTCGGGAAAAGCGTATGTGCCTGACCGAAACCGGTCCTTCGTTAATGCGGAGGAATTCTAAACATTCCGTGAGTCATCGAGTGGTTGACTAGTCTCGCTATATCATGATCAGTTTGCCGCTTTCTCTCTTGAGGTGCTCGGCCGAACCGGGCACAATCGCAGAGTTCTCCACGGTGTCGCGTTAGCCGATAGAACGGAACGTAAGGCGGCAAAACACGTGAGCCGGGCAAACCCAACATTTGACCAAAGACATGATTCGAGCTGATGCATATAAGGCCTAACTCGAGACGCCGAACACTCCCTAAGGTATTCGGTCTTTATAGAAGCAGGCAGAATAATGCCCTAAGCCCCTGGTGTCTGTGCACGCAAAAATTCTGGTGCTAGATGCCAAAACACCAGCCTCCTCCTCGGTTATAGCTAGAAACCAGATTTTGTGTATCAACAAGAGACAGTAAAAAGGTTTACGCAGGGTCTTAATCTGAAAAGAATCCTTTAACGGGTCCCTCATCGCACGCCCTGCGCTGTGTCTCCGTTGTGCCGTATCACGCAGATTGTAGCACGTTGTTCATCTGTAAAAGAGAGGAACTTAGTTGAAAAGAAAAAAAATGATCATGCGAAAAATGTACTTTATATTAAATAAACAGAGTACGATTTGAAGATTGAATAAATTTGAGCTTTATTGTCTCTTGTTGTACATGCGTGCAGCCCTTGTATGGGGCATGCTTTGCTAGTAAGCGCGGACTTCGTCTAGCCGTGTCCGGGGTTCGAATGACCTATTTAGGTGCTTTGATTAGCGGAGCCGGATAGGTGTGGGGCTGTCAAGGCAGTCTCACGTTATTCCGTGCTCGAGTAACACTTAATACTCCCTTTTAATGAGATGATGCCGCGTGGACCGGGCATTTTAAGTGTAAGAGATGCATAATGCGGTATTGCGCTAAAGCGGCGAAAGCTTCACGCCAAAGAGTGCTTGATAGATAATTTCGAATGGGTCGATGTTGAAGTTTAACTTTTCAAGGAGTAAGTTGTCGTATTAGCCGTACACAACTTCTATAAGTAGTGAGCCAGTACAATGGGCATTTAGTCCTGGCGTTACCCCTTTGAAGGAGGTGTTGCTATGGCGAATTTTGGTTGAGTCTATCCCATGCTGCGGATTGTGTCACGATATATCAGGTTTATGTCATCGCCGCCATCCATGAGGACTTGTGTAAATTGGAATCCGTCAATTATAGGATCCAATATCAAGGCAGTCCATCCTGCGTTCGGATACTTTCGAATAGTCACGATGGTCGAAGGTGATTGGTTTTGACAACCAGTGTTGGTACTCCGCTAGGGTAGTTTGTGGTAGCGCATTTTAGTGGGCGCCGCCTGCTTTTCCTTTGATCACGTGAAGTGAGTTTACGGTTTTAACCTCTTGTGGGAAATTCTTTTGTTTTCCGGGGCTCTGCTTGTGGTGCTCGGCCATTATCTTCACTTGGTGTGTCGAGCCCTTGTGTTCGGCGTTGAGTCTGCCGGACTACTTGAAGACCCAACAATCTCTGTGGGTATGGTTTGCAGGCTTCCCGGGGGTACTGTGGATTTGGCATATCTTGTCCAAGATTTTGTTTAAGTTGGATAGCTCATCGCTATTTTCCTGAAGGTGCAGTTTTTTATTGTTCTGCCGTGAGCTTTTGAATCGTCGAGGGATTTATCCTTCGTAGCGTCCCGTTGTTCCTCGTCGTCATTTCCTTTAGGTGTATCCACCATGTATACATCATGGGATGAGGTGGTTGTCCAGCATCCTATAGGTGCTGGTTCATGGTTGTCTCCTCCATCGTCGTCCATACCGTCGATGTCTTGAAGTCGTAAATCGAGCACGCCGTCGTGTAAGCTTTCGGCAGTGCCTACAAAGTGGGTGGTGGGTGGGCGTTGAATTTCTTCGTCGTCAGATCTCAACCTTCCGACCGTAGTCCGCCAGGGCTCTCCTGATAAAGAGAGAGACTTTAGTGATTTCAAGATGTCGCCAAAGGGCAAATGCTGAAAGATGTCCGCGGCAGTGAACTCCTTGACCAGCGCCCAATCAGATTCGATCGGCAGGGGCGCGGAGGGTTCGGAGTCCGGAGAGGAGTCCGGCACCTTGGAGTCACAGTCTTCGCAAAGGATAGGGAAGGTGTTTGGCTCAATCGCCGTAGAGATTTCAGCCCCCGAGGTGGTGTCCAACCAACCATCCTCGATCGGCGAGATCGGCTCCGAATCAATGGTCGGAGCGGACACTAGTGCGGCCTCCAAGACACTGTTCGGCGGCAGAGTTAGATCATGCCCATCGAGATAGTGCGGCGCGCTTGGCTGCGGCTCGAATCCGTCGAAGATCGAGTCTCCACGGATGTCGGCCGTGTAGTTTAAACTCCCAAATCTGACCTGACGCTAGGCGTAGCTTTGATCTGCTCCGGATGGCCAAGTGAATTGGCCCGCGGTAAAGCCGCCCGAATCTGTAAGATCCGTCCGGGAGAAAAGTCTCACCGGACTACGCCGTTGTCGATGATCGAAGGAGCCATCGGGCCTATAGGTGACGACACAGAGGAACTCTCAATGAAAGCACCAATGTCGATTGTCAAAACCGGCGGATCTCGGTAGGGGGTCCCGAACTGTGCGTCTAGGCGGATGGTAACAGGAGACAAGGGACACGATGTTTAACCCAGGTTCGGGCCCTCTCGATGGATGTAATACCCTACTCCTGCTTGATTAATATTGATGATATGGGTAGTACAAGAGTAGATCTACCACGAGATCAGAGAGGCTAAACCCTAGAAGCTAGCCTATGGTATGATTGTTGTTCGTCCTACGGACTAAAACCCTCCGGTTTATATAGACACGGGATAGGGGTAGGGTTACACAGTCGGTTACAATGGTAGGAGATCTACATATCCGTATCGCCAAGCTTGCCTTCCACGCCAAGGAAAGTCCTATCCGGACAAGGGACGAAGTCTTCAATCTTGTATCTTCATAGTCTTGGAGTCCGGCTAAAGATGATAGTTCGGCTATCCGGACACCCCCTAGTCCAGGACTCCCTCAGGTCCCATCTCAGATTTCATGGCCTCAAGCCATTTTGCGGAATCTGGGCCCATCATCGCTTCCTCGTAGTTCGCAGGTTCGTCATGGTCTAGAAACATGACTTCCAGAATAGGATTACCATACCACTCTGGTGTGGAGCGTACTCTGGTTGATCTACGAGGTTTGGTAGTAACTTGATCTTAAGTTTCATGATCATCATCATTAACTTCCTCACTAATTGGTGTAGGCATCACTGGAACTGATTTCTATGATTATCTACTTTCCAACACGAGAGAAGGTACAATTACCTCATCAAGTTCTACTTTCCTCCCACTCACTTCTTTCGAGAGAAACTCCTTCTCTAGAAAGGATCCATTCTTAGCAACAAATATCTTGCCTTCGGATATGTGATAGAAGGTGTACCCAACAGTTTCTTTTGGGTATCCTACAAATATCTGAATCACTCTGAAACCATTCCGGTGTCCGAATACTATCGCCCAATATATCAATCTTTACCTCCCAACTATTTTGAGACTCCTCATCATGTCCGTGATCTCATCCGGGACGCCGAACAATCTTCGGTCACCAAAACACAGAATTCATAATACAAATCGTCATCGAACTTTAAGTGTGCAGACCCTACGGGTTGGAGAACTATGTAGACATGAT
Source organism: Aegilops bicornis (assembly GCA_021605145.1). Classification (NCBI taxonomy): domain Eukaryota; kingdom Viridiplantae; phylum Streptophyta; class Magnoliopsida; order Poales; family Poaceae; genus Aegilops; species Aegilops bicornis. Next base: position 628,787 of record JAHIAL010000024.1, on the reverse strand, counting down.
CGAGACATATCTCCGGTCAATAACGAATAGAAAAACCTGGATGCTCATATTGGTTCCTACATATTCTACGAAGATTTTTAGCGGTCAAACTGCAATGACAACATACGGTATTCCCTTTGTCATCGGTATGTTACTTGCCCGAGATTCGATCGTTGGTATCTTCATACCTAGTTTAATCTCGTTAGCGGCAAGTCTCTTTACTCGTTCTGTAATGCATCATCCCGTAACTAACTCATTAGTCACATTGCTTGCAAGGCTTATCATGATGTGCATTACCAAGAGGGCCTAGAGATACCTCTCCGATACTCGGAGTGACAAATCCTAATCTCGATCTATGCCAACCCAACAAACACCTGTAGAGCATCTTTATAATCACCCAGTTGCGTTGTGACGTTTGATAGCACACAAGGTGTTCCTCTGGTATTCGGGAGTTGCATAATCTCATAGTCAAAGGAATATGTATAGGTCATGAAGAAAACAATAGCAATAAAACTTAACGATCATTATGCTAAGCTAACGGATGGGTATTGTCCATCACATCATTCTCCTAATGATGTGATCCCGTTTATCAAATGACAACACATGTCTATGGTCAGGAAACTTAACCATCTTTGATTAACGAGCTAGTCAATTAGAGGCATACTAGGGACACTTAGTTTTGTCTATGTATTCACACATGTATCAAGTTTCCGGTTAATACAATTCTAGCATGAATAATAAACATTTATCATGATATAAGGAAATATAAATAGCAACTTTATTATTGCATCTAGGGAATATTTCCTTCAACTGGCGGCTTAAGATGAAGAGGCCCAAGAAGATATGAAGATGGCGGTTCATAGAGCAAGCTTATTGATGGCCCAAGACCCGGGGATGACTTGAGGCCCACGGGTGTGAGCCACCATATGCTTAACTTGTATTCTAAGGCAAGCTTAGTTAGTTACCGATTCGGACACGTTGTGTATGAGCCGGTCGGAACTCTGTAAGCCGTCGGGCATCAACCTGTATATAAAGGGGTGACCTGACAGCGGGTTAACTCAAGAAACAATTGATCGAGAACTGATATGTCTCCAACGTATCTATAATTTATGAAGTATTCATGCTATTATATTATCCATCTTGGATGTTTAATGGGCTTTACTATGCACTTTTATATTATTTTTGGGACTAACCTATTAACAGAGAGCCCAGTGCCAGTTTCTGTTTTTCTCCTTGTTTCAGTGTTTCGCAGAAAAGGAATATCAAACGAAGTCCAAACAGAATGAAACCTTCGGTAGAGTTGTTTTTGGAACGGAAGCAATCCAGAAGACTTGGAGTATACGTAAGGGAAGCAACGAGGAAGGCACGAGGCAGGCGCGCCCTCCACCCTCGTGGGCCTCGTGGCTTCCATGATCGACTTCTTTCACCTATATATATTCATATACCCTAAAACCATCGGGGAGCAGAATAGATCGGGAGTTCCACGCCGCAAGCCTCTGTAGCCACCAAAAACCAATCGGGACCCTGTTCCGGCACCCTGCCAGAGGGGGCAACCCTCACTGGTTGCCATCTTCATATCCCGGCGATCTCCATTACGAGGAGGGAGTAGTTCAGCCTCGGGGCTGAGGGTATGTACAAGTAGCTATGTGTTTGATCTCTCTCTCGTGTTCTTGAGGTGGTACGATCTTGATGTATCGCGAGCTTTGCTATTATAGTTGGATCTTATGATGTTCCTCCCCCTCTACTCTCTTGTAATGGATTGAGTTTTCCTTTTGAAGTTATCTTATCAGATTGAGTCTTTAAGGATTTGAGAACACTTGATGTATGTCTTGCCATGCTTATCTGTGGTGACAATGGGATATCACGTGATCCACTTGATGTATGTTTTGGTGATCAACTTGCGGCTTCCGCCCATGAACCTATGCATAGGGGTTGGCACACGTTGCCTTGACTCTCCGGTAGAAACTTTGGGGCTCTCTTTGAGGTTCTAGGTGTTGGTTGAATAGATGAATCTGAGATTGTGTGATGCATATCGTATAATCATACCCACAGATACTTGAGGTGACAATGGAGTATCTAGGTGACATTAGGGTTTTGGTTGATTTGTGTCTTAAGGTGTTATTCTAGTATGAACTCTATGATAGATTGAACGGAAAGAATAGCTTCATGTTATTTTACTACGGATTCTTGAATAGATTGAGCGTAAAGAATAACTTTGAGGTGATTCGTACCCTACCATAATCTCTTCTGCTTGTTCCCGCTATTAGTGACTTTGGAGTGACTCTTTGTTGCATGTTAAGGGATAGTTATATGATTCAATTATGTTATTATTTGTCAAATCGATTTGTCACGGCAGATGTCCTAGTGTGAGGACTTAGTCGTGAGGCCAACGCATCTATGTGGTAGCTTGAGAGGGTTGGTCGACCTTGAGACGGATCAACACACAAGACAAGGATTTAGACAGCTTGGGCCCCGGAAACATCGTCCGCAATAGCCCTACATGTCGCTCGTGGCTAGATCTCATTATGCTCATCGTGAGACGCCGCATACACGGCTCCCTTTTAGTTGTGTATAACACTCTGATTGTTTCTTCTTTCTTCTCTCTCTGCCTTTGTGGAGCCCTGCCCCTCCTTATATATGTCAAGGGCGGTTTACATGACTAGTCCTAGTTGGATTAGGATTACTCTATTACAAGTGGAGTCCTAGTCTTGCTTCCTTTGTAGGAGAATATTCCTTATGCTTTTCTCATAAACCGCCCACCATAACATAAGCCGCCTTCCATAAACCGCCGTCTGGGCCATCGCCAGTCTTGTCGTTCCTCCGACCACCGGGTTACAAGTGAGTCATAATGACTAGGCGGGTTGCTTGTAAACCGCCAGGTCATGGCGGGTCGCCAGTGAATCGCCAAGTGTCAGCTGGGTCTCAAATAAACTACCAAGTCCGGCCGGGTTATACTTCCGGCCGGTTTACACCGCGGGGTATATCCCCGACATTAGCCCCGAGTTTAATTTGGATTTATCCATGTTAAATTGATCCTGTAAAACAAACACAAGAACATATTTGACAGATTATTCTCCGGGTTAAGAATTCTTGTAAACCGCACCGATCATTCTTAATTCCTTGTCATTTCCTTCTTCTAGAAAATCCAGGTCAATAAGCCAACTTCATACTCAATTTGCTGACATTGGTTTCTCACAGAGAAATATTGTGAAGAATAACTCCTTTGACCTAGCTCCCAATGCTTAACAAAAATATTGGTCTTTGAAATACTCATCTGATCTTCGGCCGGTTTAAGAATGTAGAATTTGCCGGTTTATCAAGACAAAAATTGCCAGTTTATGAATATTGATGGCACCGGGTCATAATTGTAGTTAACATCAAGCTTGAAAATATACCTCCTTTGTATGCATATCACTTGTAGCCCCCAAGTCTTAAGAAGGGAGCGTAGTAACTGCTTAAGACTTACTTCAATATAAATGTTACAATCTTGAAGAAATCCAAGTTGTTCATCTTGGTCACTAGTGAAAATTGAATATTCCACATATGTAGCCCCCAAGTGCCAGGTTGTTATGCTTGCAGCAACCTGGGACTTGTAATTGCCTTATAAAAACTTCAACCAATGTAGCCCCCAAGGGCCGGGTCATTATGCAATAATGAGCAGGGACTTTGTAGATATGATCATGTAGACTTGAACAGCAACTTGTAGCCCCCAAGGGCCAGCTCAGTAAGATAATACTGAGCTGGGACTTGAAACTGCCTTATGCTCATAAAAACTTCACCAGTGTAGCCCCCAAGGGCCGGGTCATTATGCAATAATGAGCAGGGACTTTGTAGATACTTCATTGAAAATAACATCATATGATGTAACTCCCATCATGGGGTTTGAACCCACGTCCATAAGGTTAAGAGCTTTGTGCTTTACCAAATGAGGAGTGAACTCTTCAATATAATGGATTAAGACTTGTGTACCTTGAGTTGTTGACAGGAGCAATTGGTAGCCCCCAAGGGCCGGCTCATTACAATGAGTCGGGTCTTCAATAAGGTGAGCAAAAAAATGAATTTGCATTAGCCCCCAAGTGTGATGGTGCATGCTTGCAGCGACATGAGACTTGCATATTTGATGTAATATCAACTTGAATAATGTAGCCCCCAAGTGTCGGGTCGTAAGCCTGCAACGACTCAGGACTATTTCCTCCGCTGTAGAATAAATCATATCCATTGATAAAATAATAGCCATTGCGCTGAAGCAACTTTGAAAACATCAATCATAATATTGGTTATTGATAACCATAATAAAAATCCAGCCATATTTGCTATTAAAGATTTGAATAATATAACCTGGTTTGAGAACCGGTTACTGCAATATAAACCAGTATATCCATGCAGATATGATATATGCTATGATGATGTAATGATGATGCAATGTATGATGCAACATATGATGATGTATGTGTATGATAATAGAATACTTCAATGAAACTAGCATGATAGCCACTGGAGTATCCTCGCTTTCTGTAAGCCGGCTCTCACATGACCCAATCGATGTTTTAACCTAGATAAGTTCAGGTCTTGTTTAAAGATTGACTTATCGAGAGTACACGCAGGCCTGAGTAGCATCATGCAAACAGGCAGGTTTAACAAAGTTTCAATGAAGGCGGCTTAGTAGCCCGGGTTCATCCTCGCTATTCCGTAAGCCGTGCCCTCACATGAAAAACCGGCGTTTTAACCTTAACAAGCTCAGGGTCTTGTTTTAAAGATTGACTGTTAAGAGTTCGCTGTGCCAATCAGGATTACCTGATGAAGAAGTAGCTGGCATACAGGCAGGATGACGCGGAAGGGTTATGTCCTCTTTGGTGAATACACCTATGTTTGAACAAGATAACCCACCAAAAGGGTAGTAACGCTTATGTTCTCTTTGGTGAATACACCTATGTTTGAACAGAAGCCCCAAGTAACCATAATAAGTCGAGCCCATAAGGCAGGATACCCATGTTTGAACCGCACATCATGGCAGCAAGTTCTCTTTGGCAACCTTAACTCGAACTTGCGAGAGATGAATTCTTTTTGAACCGGCTGTTAAACCGGATATTGAGAGCTTCAAAGCTTTATCGGAGAGAGATGTCTCTTGAGCCGGATTTTAAACTGGAATCTCCATTTTGAGCCGGAAATTTTCTAACAGCCTTTAAACTTGAACTTGCGAGAAGTTAATTCTTTTTTTAACGGAATTTCTTAAACCGGATTTGAGAGCTTCAGAGTTTTGTGGGCAACAGATTTCCCTTGAACCGGATTGTAAACCGGAATCCTTTCTGATGAGCCGGGATTTTGTAACTGTCATATATTTCTAAGCCGGAGATTTTCTGACGGTCTTTAAATTTTCATCAATATAACAGTAGCCTCCGGGACCGGGTTATCTTTCCCTCCATCATCCTAGGGCTCTTAAATTTGGTCAAATCGGCAAGACTTGCCGAAGTCATATTATCGTGGCCCCCGAGTCTTAAGATGACTCAAGGAGTTGTCTTGAGATTCTCCAGACTTGACCATGGCAGAAGGTATATATCATTGGTATTGATAACGTGATGTGAATCCACAGAAGGTTGAGGTGATTGCGACGGGTTATAAATGATCCCGTATGAGCTGTGTCAGCAACTCGGCCAATGGTTCCTTCCAACTGGCTGTTTGAAGTTAACCAAACTGTAGTGGCAGCGATTTGTGCACATGTCCATTGAGGCATCTAGCGCAGACGGCGGCTGAATGATAATTTGCCGTTGGTAGAAAACCGGGCTACCCAAGCAGTGACTTGCTCATACTCAATAAATAGCTCATGCAGACAGGTGCGGCCCGATGTGTTGATGTAGACCAGACCGCAAGGATGGTACAGACAGATAAGTCACCATGCATTTGTAAACCCACAAGAAAGGGAGAGTTGGCTACGGGGCGACAATAGGTCAATCATGTGTGTTGATGTAGTGGGGTGGCAATCATGCGCAGGATGAGCGCTTAGTGCAAAAATAATATTTGCTCCTCCTTTTGCAACACCTTTTTGTAAGAAATAAAGGTTTTATGAAAAAATATCATAGACCAAGTAACTGCTTCTTTGATAAAAACAATATGTGTTAAGAAAAATAAACTTTAGATGAATATCACCTGATTTGTTCGGATGATAGACGATCCGTATATAACGTCCATATATATTCTCCAAAGAATAAATCAAGAGGCTTACGGCCAAATCTTGTTGACTCCATCTCCCAATTTTCCTCAATAACAACCAAGAGGGCGATCGCAAAGAAAGCCCCGAAACCACTTGATGTTTTCTCCCCAAGATGTTCATTGATACGCTCCAACGTATCTATAATTTTTGATTGTTCCATGCTATTATATTACCCCTTTTGGATGTTTATGGGCTTTATTTTACACATTTATATCATTTTTGGGACTAATCTACTAACCGGAGGCCCAAATTTCATATTGTTGTTTTTGCCTATTTCAAGAGATTTCCTCAAGAAAAGTAATATCAAACGGAGTCCAAACGGAATGAAACCTTCGGAGCGTGATTTTTGGAACAAACGTGATCTAGAGGACTTGGAGTGAAAGTCAAGAAGCAACGAGGCCTCCACGAGATAGGAGGCTTCCCCCATATAGGGCGCGCTGCCTCTCTCGTGGGCCCCTCAAGTGCCACCGACGCATTTCTTCCTCCTATATATACCCACGCACTCGAAAACATACAGAGCACCACGAAACACAATTTCCACCGGCCAACCTTCGTGATCCGCGAGATCCCATCTTGAGCCTTCACGCAAGACTCACGAGGGGGGAATCAACCACGGAGGGCCTCTACATCAACATCCTTGCCCTTCCGATCAGTTGTGGGTAGTTTACCACAGACCTAGGGGTCCATAGTTATTAGCTAGATGGCTTCTTCTCTTATTTTGGATCTCAATACAATGTTCTCCCCCTCTCTTGTGGAGATCTATTTGATGTAATCTCTTTTTGCGGGTTGTTTGTCGAGATCCGATGAATTGTGGGTTTATGATCAAGTTTATCTATGAATAACATTTGAACCTTCTCTGAGTTCTTTTATGTATGATTGAGTTATCTTTGCAAGTCTCTTCAATTATCGCTTTAGTTTGGCCTACTAGATTGGTCTTTCTTGCCATGGGAGAAGTGTTTAGCTTTGGGTTCCATCTCATGTATGTCCTTACCAAAGGATGTAAAGGGTTGCAAGGCACGTATTGTATTGTTGCCATCGAGGATAACAAGATGGGGTTTATATCATATTGCATGAGTTTATCCTCTACATCATGTCATCTTGCTTAATGCTGCTACTCGTTCTTATGAACTTAATACTCTAGATGCATGCTTGATAGCGGTCGATGTGTGGAGTAATAGTAGTAGATGCAGGTAGGAGTCGGTCTACTTGTTATGGACGTGATGCCTAGGTACATGATCATGCCTAGATAATCTCATAACTATGCGCTTTTCTATCAATTGCTCGACAGAATTTGTTCACCCATTGTAATACTTATGCTATCTTGAGAGAAGCCACTAGTGAAACCTATGGCCCCCGGGTCTATCTCTTATCATATTTGCTCCCAATCTACTTTTATTTGTATCTTTACTTTTTGCATCTATATTATAAAATACCAAAAATATATTTATCTTCTCATACTATCTTTATTAGATCTCACTTTCCCAAGTGGCCGTGAAGGGATTGACAACCCCTTTATTATGCGTTGGTTACAGTTCTTAGTTTGTTTGTGTAGGTGCGTGACTTTTGAGGAGCCTCCCATCGGATTGATACCTTGGTTCTCAAAACTGAGGGAAATACTTTACGCTTACACTTGCTGCATCACCCTCTCCTCTTCGAGGAAACCAACGCAACCTCAAGACGAGCATCTACGCATAAACTCACAAACCTTGTGCAACAGCCAAATTTTTGCTCATAACAACTGTTGAAGCAACCTTCCCCTGTATTAACTGCTAGCGATAGTAATTTCCTTGTTTTCCAAGAGTATTAGCTTCCCATTAGACCTAGGGAGCCACGCCATAGCGCTTGTGTAGCGACCTGACCCAAAATCGGTCAAATCTCTGTGTCTGTACCATCCCAAGATCATGCTGGTACTCACAAGACATCGATAAAGTAATCAAAGTTCAATCACACCTGAATTTTATTACACGATTCTCATATAGAGTCTTTATTACAAGGGAATAAATTCGGCTCAAGGCCAACTCATGAGAAATAAACTACTAATGTCATGGAAGCGTCAAGTAAAGCGAGTCCATCCGACTCCAAAGGGCAATCGCTAAGCGCTGGAGCGTAGCCTCACTCCCCGATCGAATATACCTTCGCAACATAAGACGTTGTAGCCATGTAGGTCAGCCTTTTGGAATAAGTCGGCAAGTCATGAAGAATAACAATAATAAAGTTACTACACTATATGCATTTTGGCCGTGGAGCTCTAAGTTTCATCATTTTATGAAGCCAATTTTATCCTACTACAAAGGGACTTGTTTGCAATTTACTACAAATTGTTGGTAGTTATTGAGATGGTTCCGCCAACCAAAATCTCGCTCCCAAATTATTAAGTCATAAACCCTCAAATTAATTTATTAGTTTCAAGTTGAGATATCCGAATACTTCCAAGTTCCAGAGGCTCAAATGTCCGTAGAATCGGGGACACGGCTAATCGATTAGATCTTTAAACTCCGCAGAGGTTTGGCGACTTTCCCGCAAGAATCATTCCTCCTTTAAAGTCTTCGTGACTTCATGGTGTTTGAAGACGGACTAATGAAACAGTGGTCTTCCAAAGAGTTCTTCTGCTACACGCTGCACTCCATCCAATCCTACCGCTCTTTCTACTTCTCAGAGTACCGCCCAGCCAAATACTACTAGGGTCAACCCAGCCAGAGAGCCCATAATGGCTTGCGGCTGCACAGTAAGCTTCAGTCATGGGGCATCCATCCTTCTCTTTGTGGCTGGGTGAAGCTTTCCGCAGGATGTCATGGCGCTTCTCCATGCATCCCGCCACCACTGGGTGCTCCAGGTGCCTGGCCAACCGCCCCTCCACCCAAGAGTGATTTTCCAAGTCCATCTTGATCATTGTAGTTCATGGGGTTGTCATCATCATTGACTCTCACATCTTGCTTATGAATATCACTCATACCCAAAACCCGCTTCACGCAGCATAGCAAGTAACTACTACGTCCCGGGGTCATGCAAGGGGATTCGTTCATCCTACCACATGATACTACTCAAGTTTAATGACTTCAAGATTTCACTACGGCATGCATGGTGGGGTGGTGACAACTACTAATGCACAAAAACATAGGTATAGAAATAACATGATCAAGACTTGCCTTGCTGATGATCCTCATAAGCTAAAGAGTCGTAGTAGCAAGCTTCAGACTCTAAACTCTACCGAGACAAACAATAACACAATAAGCACAAAGCAATAGGATCACACAACATAACAAAAGTAACATAACACAACAAAACAACCAAAACCAAATCCAAAAGGAAAACTCGAAGAAAACAACTCAAAGTTTTTCCTACTCCAAACAATAACTAAAAATAGTTTTTATATAACAAAAATTCTTAATATAACCTAATCATGGTTTTAAGTTAACTTAACAGAAAAGGTTTCACTAAGCAACTAGGAGCAAAAAGAATTAATTAAAAAGCCATTATAAAACTCATTTTAGGCCTAATCCAATTTCTATTAAGAAAATAATTTAAAAACTTTTATTAATTATAAATAAAAGTTCATCTACTAGAATGACAGAAACTAACCTAGAATAACTAATCATTAAGTTAAAAATAAATTAATTTACTAATTAATTTAATAGGAAAACAGGATCTAGCTAATTAATTAGGATTAATAGGATTCTGCTTAAAACTAATTATTTATTAATCCGAAAATACCCAAGTTAATTTCTAGGGTTTGGCAATGACAAAATAAAGTTGGGACAAAAAGAATCATGCAAAAATAATTTTTCTAGCTCAAGTTATAGCAGATTTACTATTCTGTATAAAACTAAAATAAAGCATTTTTAATTATTTTTAACATAGTTAAATATATATTCTACAGAAACTACATAAAATTTGCAATCCAACAAAAAAAGAATCATCTAAAAATAATAAACAGAATAAAAGATATCAATTTTTGAAAAATGTAAACTATTCTGCTAAAACAGAAAATCAAAATAAAAGAAAAGGCCAAATGGGCCTAAAGCAGGCCCCTCGAGCGTAATTTAGTCTAAATGGGCCTCGGGTTAACTGAAACGAACCGGCCTAAAAATAAAAACCTAACCTAAAAATAAACCGATTGGACCGGCTTTTCTAATAAAACTTACCTTCGGGTTCTAATCCTAGCCGGCCATCTAGGATCTGGACGGGGAGGATGGTTCCGGTGGCTTACTGGACTCATGACGGCAAGGGCGGGCGGCGAGAGAGTGCAAGGCTGGGCTTCCCAAGGCCGGTGAGCCTTGGGAGTCGCTTGGGAGGATGCGGGGAGGTCGGGAGTGGTTCGGTGGGGTCGTTGGGGTCAGGGGTGGACTAGGGTGGCGACGGCGGCGACTTTGGCGTGTGAGAGCTGGGCTCCAGCGTGCTTTGGGAGAGAGAGGGAGAGGGTTCCAAGCGAGGCTAGGGGGAATGGGGTGCGGAGGGCCTCGGCTTTATAGCCTGGGGGTCGGGCCTGCCTGAGGAGGATCGGGCGGATCGGGGATCCCGGATCCTTCGATCCGCGATCTCCCATGAGGTCGATGCGTGCGCGAGGGGGAAGAAGATGGGGCGGGTCCCACGGGTCAGAGAGAGAGAGGGAGGGGTGAGGCGAGCGGGTGGCCGAGGCCAAGCGTTTTCGGGCGCGGGGGCGAGGGGTGAGGTGAGCTGGGCCGGCTCGGCTCTACCGGCTGGCCAGTGGGCGGTACTGGCCGGGCCAAAGGGGTGGTGGGTGCTTGGGCTGGGCACAGGGTGGCTTTGGTCAAGGCCTGGGGTTTTCTTTATTTTTTAAATAAAACAAAACATAAATAAAACAATATCTATAAAAAATTTATATAGGGTATATATATACCAAAATGATCAGGGGAATATTCCCTTTCATTTGAACATTTTTCCAAAGGCAAAATCCAAACTTTATAAAAATCCATTTTTTTCAAATTCAAATAAAATTCATATTTGAATCCAAATCTTTTGGCAATGTTTTCCTCTGATATTTTTGGAGTGTCATGTTTGCTCCTCTCATACTTTTGATAAATTATTTATCAGGCTTATTATTTGAAATGTTTACAACATGCAAAAGTTTGAATTCAAATTCAAAACTCACATTGCTCAAACTTCAAATGGCATTCAAATTTAAACAGGATGCATAGGATGCTTAGCTATAATTGTAAAACATTCCAAATAGGAAATTTGGGATGTTACAAACCTACCATTTTAAGATGAATCTCGCCCCTAGATTCGGGTTGGCTAGCAATAGGTGCGGGTGATCTCGAAGAAGGTCTTCTTGGCTCCCTGTGTGGCTTCTTCCTCGGTGTGGTGACTCCACAAAGACCTTGCAAAATTTGATGACCTTGTGCTGGGTGACTCGCTTATGGTCTCGAGAATCCTGGACGGGTTTCTCCTTGTAAGTCGAGATCCGCTGTCAAGCTGTATGGCCTCTAGGGGCACTGTGTCTCTCAACGGAACATCGCAAGAATGCTCCAAGGCATGACACTTCTTCACCGAGAAACATGGAAGACATCATGAACTCCCGACAATCCTTCCGCAATTCCAACTTGTACGCAACCTCTCCACGACGCTCGAGGATTTTGTATGGGCCAATGAATCGGGGTGCTAACTTTCCTTTGACTCCAACCTCTTGATTCCACGAAGTGGAGACACACGAAGATATGCTCGGTCTCCGACTTCGTAAGTTACCTCCTTGCGCTTACTGTCGGCATAACTCTTCTGTCTTGACTGTGCTATCTTGAGCCTGTCTCGAATCAGCTTGACTTTCTCTTCGGAATCCTTGATAAGATCGGAACCGAAAAGTGATCGATCTCCAACACTATCCCACAAAGAATGGTGTTACGCACCTCCTTCCGTATAGAGCTCGAAAGGGGCCATCTTCAAACCGGATTGATAACTGTTGTTGTATGAGAACTCATGCGACGGCAAATTATCATCCCAGCTAGACCCATAGTCTAGCACACAAGCTCTCAACATGTCCTCCGTAATCTGATTGACTCTCTCGGTCCATCCATCCGCTCAAGGGATGAAAAGCTGCATCAATTCCAGCCTCGCACTCCAAAGTTTCATGCAATCGCTTCCAAAACTTTGAGGTAAATCGCGTTCCTCTATCTCGACACGATTTTCCTCGGAACTCCATGCGTATATACGATCCTCGGTCATGTATATCTTGGCCAACTTGGCACCGGTATAGGTAGTCTTCACGGAATGAAGTGAGCTACCTTAGTCAAACGATCAACCACTACCCAGATGGAATCATAACCTGAACGGGTCCCGGGCAATCCTGTGATGAAATCCATTCCAAGTTTTTCCCATTTCCAATCGGAATCGGCAAAGGTTGAAGTAACCCTGCTGGCTTCGATGTTACGCCTTTACTCGTTGACAAACATCGACATCGCTATGTACTCGGCAATATCCTTCTTCATACCCGCCCACCGTAAAACTTTCCTTCAAATCCGTGTACATCTTGGTGTTACCGGGTGAATCGAAATACGGTGAATCATGAGCCTCCTGAAGAATTAGCTTCCTGAGCTCGGGATCATTGGGCACGTAGATACGATTCTCAAACCATATAGTTCCATGTTCATCCTTACGGAATCCTTTAGCTTTTCCTTCCTCCATCTTTTGCTTTATCTCATCAATTTCCTTGTCCGACTTCTGGGCTTCACGAATCCTTTCGGTCAAGGTGGACTGAACTTCCAGAGTTGCCACAAAACCTCTCGGAACTATCTCCACGGAGATCCTCGAGGTCATCGACTAACTCCCGGGTAATCCTCCTGCTGTAAAGAGTATTCACATAACTCTTACGACTCAAAGCATCTGCTACAACATTAGCTTTACCGGGGTGGTAATGCAATCTCATGTCATAGTCCTTTATCAATTCTAGCCATCTCCTCCGCTCGAGGTTCAATTCATACGTGTGAAAATATACTTCAAGCTCTTGTGATCTGTGTAAACATCACAACGGTTTCCGATGAGGAAATGTCTCCAGGTCTTGAGTGCATGCACTACGGCTGCTAACTCCAAATCATGTGTGGCATAATTCAGCTCGTGTGGTTGTAGCTGTTTGGAGGTATAAGCTACAACTTTTCCTTCCTGCATGAGTACTCCTCCGAGTCCCTGACGAGAAGCGTCACAATATACCTGGTAATCCTTGTGTATGTCCCAAAATCAATCTTTGGGGCTGTAACCAAACGCTTTCTTCAATTCCTGAAAATCGGCTTCACAAGCCTCGGTCCAAACATACTTGGCTTCCTTCTTCAACAGCTGGCCATGGGCTTGGCAATCTTCGAGAAATTCTCAATAAACCTCCGATAATATCCTCGCGAGTCCGAGAAAACTGCGGATCTCCTTGATCGTGGTGGGTGACCGCCAATCGGTGACCGATACAACCTTGGTGGGGTCAATCGCTATTCCTTCTCCTGAAATAACATGTCCGAGGAATCAACTTCCTTCACCCAGAATTCACATTTACTGAACTTGGCATACAATCGATGTTCTCGAAGTTTCTCTCAACTAGACGCAAATGTTCCTTATGCTCTTCCTCGCTCTTGGAGAAAATCAGTATATCATCGATGAACACCACGACAAACTTGTCCAGATATTCCATAAATACCTTGTTCATCAAATTCATGAAGTATGCAGGAGCATTAGTCAATCCAAATGACATGACGGTATACTCATATAAACCATACCGTAGTGAATGCTGTTTTGGGTATATCCTTTTCACGGATCTTCAACTGATGATACCCTGATCAAAGATCGATCTTGGAGAATACCTTGGCTCCAACTAGCTGATCAAATAAATCATTAATCATCGGTAGAGGGTACTTGTTCTTGATGGTCACGTCGTTCAACGAACGATAATCAACAACCATTCTCAAGGTTCCATCCTTCTTCTCTACCAAAAGAACTGGGCTCTCTAAGGTGATGAGCTTGGCGAATATATCCCTTCTCCAATAGCTCATTAATTTGGTTCTTGATCTCCTTCAAATCGCTCGGTGGCATCCGATAAGGTCTCTTGGATATTGGGGCTGTGCGGGCAACAACTCAATCAGAAATTCAATGTCCCCGTCCGGTGGCATTCTCGGTAATTCCTCCGGAAAAACATCGGAAAGTCTTGCACCATCGGCACTTCCTCCTGAACAACTCCCGTGAGGGAATGCAATCGATTCTTCATCTGGCTATGCTCGGCTACATACTTGATCCTCTTCCGCCCGGGGTGGTGAGCAGAATAGACTTCTTGAACACGATCTATGTTCCCTCGCAAACTTCGGCCAACTAATCCATGCCTAGGATTACATCCAAGGTCCAGGTTTCCAACACTATGAGGTCTCATGGGAAATTTATGGTTCCCGATGTTGAGGGTTGCATGACAGCCTAAGCCTCGCCATCATTTCTCCTCCCGCAGAATCCCGCCAAGGGGGCTTCTAAGGGTTTTAGTGGGCAACCGTACTTTTCCACAACTACCCTTGATATGAAATGAATGCGTTGCACCGTAATCAAAGAGTACCAATATCGAACGTGAATTCAATAAAACTTACCAACCACGATTGTCCGGCTGATCATAGATGTCCTCCACGTCGATGTGGTTCACACGAGCACGAGGGAACGGATTGGGCTTCTTCACGAGCCTCCATTGCCATTTCCATTCCTCTCGCTTGGCCTCCGGCAATCGGTGGCATAGTGCCCCTGTCTTCCGGCACTTGAAGCAGTGATGTGGCTCAGATCCTTCGGAGCCGGGCAGAACGGTACGACCGCCATTATCGTTGCCATTGCCATTGCCATGGCCCGACTTGTTGTCTGGCTGCGGTTGTTCCCATTTCCTCCATGGTTATGACCTCCATGGTTATGATGGGTGTGCCCTCCCGAGTATGGTGCATAGCGGGCTTCTGAGCTCCCGAGTTGTGCTTCCCGGCTGTACTTCCGCTATGCGGCTTTCTATCTCGCCGCTGCTTGCCTTCCAGAATGGTGGCCTTGTCTACCAGCTCCTGGTAGTTGTTGAAGGTAGCCACAATAAGCTGCATGCTCAGTTCATCATTGAGTCCCTCAAGGAACTTCTCCTGCTTGGCGGCATCTGTGGCCACATCATCAGGGGCATAGCGAGCAAGCTTGCTGAATTCATCCACGCATCGGTACACAAGACGGTTCTCTCGGGCGTAAGTTGCGGAACTCACGCTTCTTGAGACTCATGGCTCCACTGAGACATGAGCGGTGCGGAAGAACTCATGGAATTGGTCCCATGTGATGGCACCAATGGGAAAAGTGGCGGTGTAGTTCTCCCACCAAGAAGCTGCAGGTCCATCAAGTTGATGCGTGCAAAGCGCACCTTCTCAAAGATCAAGGCATCCAATGTTGATTAGCTCTCTTCCGACTTTATGGAGCCAATCATCAGCCACAATCGGCTGGTGCTACTAGAGAACATGGCGGATTCAACCTCGTAAACCGAGTCAAGTTGTCCATGTGGGATGGTGGCGGTGGATTGTTGTTGTTGTTCGATTCTGAATGAGTATCTGCATGAGGGCATTCTGCTGTCAAGCACTGGGTGAGCTCCGGCGGAAAACCGATGTCACGTCTCGGAGGCATCTGGTGTTTTGGAGTGGATGAGAAATTAGAATAGAACAATGGTCTATGAGGAATAACACTACCCATATGAATGCACAATCATATAACACACCAATCATTTATTCATTCCACTCAAACATGGTTCAAACTCGATTACAAAAGCTCATGACTAATCGAAGGAAAAACATCGGCCTAACTGATCGACGAAAAAAAATAAAAGATAACATGGTGGTCGACTAAAAAGTCTTCATCAGTGGCGCCTCCTCTTGGGGTTTCCTTCAGTGGTACTCCCTTCAAAATCCTGATCATTGCTCACGAGGGGTCCTTCATCTCCACTTGGGTAAAGGTCCTCTCCCAAGTCCATCTTTTCCTCTATCGCGGCAAGCTTCATCTTCAGGTCGTCGACTATCTCCATGAAGTCCGTGATTTCTTCCTCATGGCCAAGGAAGTTCTGCGCTGCTTTCTCCTCCAGTTCGATTCACGGAACAAAAGCTTCCGGTGTGTCTTCGAAGTTACGGCGAGTCTGAATCTCCCGCTTTCGAGAAGACACTCCAAGTCCCGGATGTACGAGAGTGGAATCGTCCTCAATGGTACGGATGATATCTCCATTCCTTGCCCTGCGAGAAACCATGGCGAGGTCCGAGTGATCGAGCTCGCCCTGTACTCCTCTCGGAGATGTCCAAGTGCTCGATAGATCGCCACGCCCCTTCCGATGATCCAGCTTGAACTCGGTGAACTCAAAGTTGATAGGCTCCGTGTGTCCTCCAAAGGTTCTCCCTGGGATATGCACTTCAATCCAGAAGCGGTGTCCGCCGGAAGTGCATTAGTGGGTTTCCGGTGATCGAGGGTAGAGCTATCGTCCGCCGCTTCACCATCTGGACCAGCTTCCTTCCGAAGGGCATCGTCTCATCGGGCTGGCAGAACTCCGGTAGCAAAACTGGGGTGAACTCGACGGCCATCTAGAATGTTGCAAATGGGAGAAGAGTCAGGATTGAACAGGGGAGAATTTACGGAATGAAAAGGGGTTAAAGTAAATGGTCTCTGCTTATGGCTTTCCGATCCTAGGGGTTACGATCCTACGGTCAGCGTGTGCTCTGATACCATCTCTCAGAGCGACCTGACCAAAATCGGTCAAATCTCCGTGGTTCTGCATTCCATCCCAAGATCATGCCGGTACTCACAAAGACATCGATAAAGTAATCAAAGTTCAATCACACCTGAATTTTATTACACGATTCTCATATAGAGTCTTTATTACAAGGGAATAAATTCGGCTCAAGGCCAACTCATGAGAAATAAACTACTAATGCTGCGGAAGCGTCAAGTAAAGCGAGTCCATCCGACTCCAAAGGGCAATCGCCAAGCGGCGAGCGTAGCCTCACTCCCGATCGGAATATACCTCTGCAACATAAGACGTTGGTAGCCATGTAGGTCAGCTTTTGGAATAAGCCGGCAAGTCATGAAGAATAACAATAATAAAGTTACTACACTATATGCATTTTGGCTGTGGAGCTCTAAGTTTCATCATTTTATGAAAGCCAATTTTATCCTACTACAAAGGACTTGTTTGCAATTTACTACAAATTGTTGGTAGTTATTGAGATGGTTCCGCCAACCAAAATCTCGCTCCCAAATTATTAAGTCATAAACCCCTCAAATTAATTTATTAGTTTCAAAGTGTTGAGATATCCGAATACTTCCAAGTTCCAGAGGCTCAAATGTCCGTGAATCGGGACACGGCTTAATCGATTAGATCTTTAAACTCTGCAGAGGTTTGCGCACTTTCCCGCATAAGAATCATTCCCTCCTTTAAAGTCTTCGTACTTCATGGTGTTTGAAGACGGACAGATGAAACAGGTCTTCCAAAGAGTTCTTCTGCTACCGCCGGTACCCATCCAATCCTACCGTTCTTCTACTTCTCGTAGTACCGGCCCAGCCATTACGTCACTACTAGGGTCAACCCAGCCAGAGCCCATAATGGCTTGCGGCTGCATGTAAGCTTCAGGTCATGGGGCATCCATCCTTCTCTTTGTGGCTGGGTGAAGCTTTCCACAGGATGTCATGGCGCTTCTCCATGCATCCCGCCACCACTGGGTGCTCCAGGTGCCCGGCCAACCGTCCTCCACCCAAGAGTGATTTTCCAAGTCCATCTTGATCATTGTAGTTCATGGGGTTGTCATCATCATTGACTCTCACATCTTGCTTATGAATATCACTCATACCCAAAACCCGCTCACGAGCATAGCAAGTAACTACTACGTCCGGGGGTCATGCAAGGATTCGCTCATCCTACCACATGATACTACTCAAGTTTAATGACTTCAAGATTTCACTACTGCATGCATGGTGGGGTGGTGACAACTACTAATGCACAAAAACATAGGTATAGAAATAACATGATCAAGACTTGCCTTGCCGATGATCCTCGTAAGCTAAAGAGTCGTAGTAGCAAGCTTCAAGCACTCCGGAAACTCTACCGAGACAAACAATAACACAATAAGCACAAAGCAATAGGATCACACAACATAACAAAAGTAACATAACACAACAAAACAACCAAAAACCAAATCCAAAAGGAAAACTCAAGAAAACAACTCAAAGTTTTTCCCTACTCCAAACAATAACTAAAATAGTTTTTATATAACAAAATTCCTTAATATAACCTAATCATGGTTTTAAGTTAACTTAACAGAAAAGGTTTCACTAAGCAACTAGGAGCAAAAAGAATTAATTAAAAGCCATTATAAAACTCATTTTAGGCCTAATCCAATTTCTATTAAGAAAATAATTTAAAAACTTTTATTAATTATAAATAAAAGTTCATCTACTAGAATGACAGAAACTAACCTAGAATAACTAATCACAAGTTAAAAATAAATTAATTTACTAATTAATTTAATAGGAAAACAGGATCTAGCTAATTAATTAGGATTAATAGGATTCTGCTTAAAACTAATTATTTATTAATCCTAAAATACCCAAGTTAATTTCTAGGGTTTGGCAATGACAAAATAAAGTTGGGACAAAAAGAATCATGCAAAAATAATTTTTCTAGCTCAAGTTATAGCAGATTTACTATTCTGTATAAAACTAAAATAAAGCAATTTTAATTATTTTTAACATAGCTAAATATATATTCTACAGAAACTACATAAAATTTGCAATCCAACAAAAAAAAGAATCATCTAAAAATAATAAACAGAATAAAAGATATCAATTTTTTGAAAACATAAACTATTCTGCTAAAACAGAAAATCAAAATAAAAGAAAAAGGCCAAATGGGCCTAAACTGTGCCCTGAGCGTAATTTAGTCTAAATGGGCCTCGGGTTAACTGAAACGAACCGGGCCTAAAAATAAAAAACCTAACCTAAAAATAAACCGATTGGACCGGCCGGTTTTCTAATAAAAACTTACCCCTTCGGGGTTCTAATCCTAGCCGCTCATCTAGGATCGGACGGGGGAGGATGGTTCCGGTGGCTTACCGGACTCGCATGACGGGCGGGCGGCGTAGAGTGCAAGGCTGTGGCTTCCAAGGCCGGGGAGCTCGGGGAGTCGTCGGGAGGATGCGGGGAGGTCGGGAGAGTGGTTCGGTGGGGTCGTTGGGGGCCTGGGTGGACTAGGGGTGGCGACGGCGGCGACTTTGGCGGGCGTGTAGAGCTTCTGGCTCCCAAGGCCGGAGAGAGAGAGGGAGAGGGGTTCCGGCGAGGCTAGGGGGGGAATGGGGTGCGGAGGGCTCGGCTTTTATAGCCTGGGGGTCGGGGTCGCTTCGGGGGTCGATCGGGGCGGATCGGGGATCCCGGATCCTTCGGGATCCGGCGATCTCCGGCGAGGTCGATGCGTGGGCGCGGGGGGAAGAAGCGGGGCGGGGCCCACGGGTCAGAGAGAGAGAGGGAGGGGTGAGGCGAGCGGGTGGCCGAGGCCAAGCGTTTGGTGAGGCGAGGGTGAGGTGAGCTGGGCCGGCTCGGCTCGGCTGGCTCGGGCAGGGCGCTGGCTGGCCAGTGGGGTGCGGCGCTGGCCGGGCTGGGGTGGCTGGGCGCCTGGGGGTTTTCTTTATTTTTTAAATAAAACAAAACATAAATAAAACAATATCTATAAATATTTTATATAGGGTATATATATACCAAAATGATCAGGAATATTCCCTTTCATTTGAACATTTTTCCAAAGGCAAAATCCAAACTTTATAAAAATCCATTTTTTTTCAAATTCAAATAAAATTCAGATTTGAATCCAAATCTTTGGCAATGTTTTCCTCTGATATTTTTGGAGTGTCATGTTTGCTCCTCTCATACTTTTGATCAAGTATTTATCAGGCTTAGTTTTTGAAATGATTTCCACATGCCAAAGTTTGAATTCAAATTCAAAACTCACATTGCTCTGAAACTTCAAATGGCATTCAAATTTAAACAGGATGCATAGGATGCTTAGCTATAATTGTAAAACATTCCAAATAGGAAATTTGGGATGTTACAACTTGTTTCTCATATTCTTGACTCCTCATGTCTTGTTACTAGTAGACCAGCAGATCAGGAAGAAAAAACCACTTGTATTAATATTGTAATACATGTCCATATACTGTACTCCTTTTAATCAAGCCCGGCCTTGTCAATGACAAGATGCTCAAGTCCTACCCATCGATGCTGGCAGCGGCGGCCATCTACACCAAGCAATGCACGCTCGACGGGTGCATATCCTGTAGCAACAAATGCTTGTGGACGGCACACAAAAATACTCTGAAGAACAACTCATGTGTGAAAACACACTGTATAGACAGTCTTTCATTCAGAGTTCAGACCAACCAACTTTCAGCGGGTGCAGGCGGAGATAGCCATATTGGCGAGACAAACCAACGGCGCTGGGCAAAACGCAAGACAAGGCGGCGATGGTTCAGTACAGAGATGAGCGGGGGCGGCTCGCGAGCAGAGGCACTTTGAGGATGCAAAAACGGCGGCGGTTCACCCGCTGAGGTGCGCCGGCATAGACCGGCAGTCCGGGGCCATGGCGAAGGCGTCTTGGGAAACGACAGTTTGAACGCGCGGTAATCCGGCGGAGACAAACGTCGGCTCATACGGCGACTTGGAGGGAGGTCGCAAGGGCGGCTCGTGGCCGGCTCGACACTGATGGCGGGTTAACGGGGTGGCGGCGACTCACGTAAAGGCGGGTCATGGTGTAGCAGAAGCGGAGGCAGGCGGCGATTTGGTGGTGGCGAACCGACCCACAGGCAGCGGGGCGAGTCCGTGGTAACCCTGCATCGGCTCGAGCAGAGGTGAACCGGTGATGGTGATTCGGAGGAGTGCGGCTGAAGTAGCTCAAGGTGGTTCCAGTTTGTCGGGCCCGAGACAGCGACGGTTTACGGCACAGGTGAGCCAGTACGGTGCAGCGATTCGGCGGAAGTGTCCTCCAAGCCGTGGTGGCTACTTGGCCGCGTGGGCGTGCTCGGGGCCGGCGGTTCAACGAGGCGGCATGCTGCCGGGCCAGGTGGCAGTTCGAGGATGCGGCTGGTCGATTTGACGCATGACAGTAGAGGCACACCTGCAGCGGCTCCATAGAGGTGATGGCCATGCTCGAAGGCAACTCATAGACGGCGATTCGTCGGTGCGAGGCGAGGTCTGTAGCAGAGTTGAAAACGAAGCTCCATTCGCAGCGGAGGTCCTCCCAGTCACTTGGCGGCGGGAGGAGTGGCTGGTGGCCGGCCACGGCAAGGGCATCTTCAGCAAGGGCCAGTTCATCGCATGGATGCGCCAAGCAGGCCGTGGTAGAAACGCCACAACGGGGTGAACCACGGCAACGGCGGCAATTTGTAATAGCAGTAAAACAATGGCGACGTAACGTTGTGATAGAGAACCGCCGTGGCGAGACAAGGTCGAAGCAGAAAACGAGCGGCTCGCGACAGGGCGCAGCTCAGAGGCGGCGGCTCAGAGGCGGAAGTGACTCGACGATGGCAGCAGGTGGCAATGATAAACCTGAGGGAGTCATAGCAGAGGCGAAGTGGAGGTAACGGGGGCGCGGGTTGCAGCCAGTGCGGACGAGGCAGCAAGGCGAGGCGAAGCCGGCGCCCTCGGCGCCGAGGATCTTGATGATTTCATTGCAGAGGCGACAGCAAGGACCGGGGGCAGTTTGGAGGAACGCCAGTAGGGGCGTGAGTGACTCGAGGGCAAAAGCAGAGTCCACGTCCATGTCCCTGTTCTTCTCCGAGTCGTAACTGCTTTGACCGGTTTATTGGATTCTTTCCATCTCATGTAGCGTGTGAACCTCAGATTGTTTGATACCCAAACGTGACCGCAAAAGTTTCTCAGGATTCCCATCTGCCTCGGTGACCCGCCGCAACGGAAATTTTGACCACGCTGGTTTCAAATGAGTTACGTATCCGATTTTGATGCGCCAATAAAATATGCAGCAGCGGAAAATCAATCTATTTTCGATGGATTGACTGGTTACGGCGGCCGCACCCTATGCAACCCCAATTTCTTTTGTCTTCGAATCGCGTACTGCTAGCTCCAAAATTAACCTTGATTCTAATCATAGAACGATGAATTTGATAGCTCTGCCCAAGGTTGTTCCCCACCGGGTTCTCCTCCACGGTCGTTCCGCGCCAGGTTTTTTTATCCGATCAATCACGAGCTTCTCGATCCCTGAAGAGAGATCCCTTCAAGCCCTCCAAGAACTCAACACCACCGTGCGCAGGCCCCACGGTGAGTGCCAACTGTCGTGGATTTGTCACGGCAGATGTCCTAGTGTGAGGACTTAGTCGTGAGGCCAACGCATCTATGTGGTAGCTTGAGAGGGGTTGGTCGGGACGAGAGACACGAGACGGATCAACACACAAGACAAGGATTTAGACAACTTCGGGCCTCGGGAAACATCGTCCGGTAATAGCCCTACATGCTGTTCGTGGCTAAATCTCATTACGCTCATCAGGGAGACGCCGCATACGCCGGCTCCCTTTTAGTTGTGTCTAGCCCTACAGATTGTTTCTTCTTTCTTCTCTTTGTCTTTGGGGAGCCCTTCCCCTCCTTATATATGTTGAAGGGGCGGTTTACATAACTAGTCCTAGTTGGATTAGGATTACACTATTACAAGTGGAGTCCTATTCTTGCTTCCTTTGTAGGAGAATATTCCTTATGCTTTTCTCATAAACCGGCCCACCATAACATAAGCCGGCCTTCCATAAACCGCCTTCTGGGCCATCGGATCTTGTCGTTCCTCTGACCCGCCCGCCGGGTCACCAGTGAGTCATAATGACTAGGCGGGTTGCTTGTAAACCGCCAGGTCATGGCGGGTCGCCAGAGAATCGCCAAGTGTCAGCGGGGTCTCAAATAAACTGCCAAGTCCGGCCAGGATATACTTCCGGCCGGTTTACACCGCGGGGTATATCCCCGACATTATTGTTGAGAGAACTTGCACTACTGAAAGTATGAACCCTAGGCCTTGTTTCCTAGCAATGCAATACCGTTATCGCCCACTTTTATCATTAGTTACCTTGCTGTTTTTATATTTTCAGATTACAAAAACCTTTATCTACCATCCATATTGCACTTGTATCACCATCTCTTCGCCGAACTAGTGCACCTATACAATTTACCATTGTATTGGGTGTGTTGGGGACACAAGAGACTTTGTTATTTGGTTGCAGGGTTGTTTGAGAGAGACCATCTTCATCCTACGCCTCCCACGAATTGATAAACCTTAGGTCATCCACTTGAGGGAAATTTGCTACTGTCCTACAAACCTCTGCACTTGGAGGCCCAACAACGTCTACAAGAAGAAGGTTGCATAGTAGACATGAAGCTCTTTTCTGGCGCCGTTGCCGGGGAGGTGAGTGCTTGAAGGTATATCTTTAGATCTTGCAATTGAATCTTTTAGTTTCTTGTTTTCTCACTAGTTTAGTCTATAAAAGAAAACTACAAAAAAATGGAATTGAGTTTGCCTCATACGGTTCATCTTTTTAATATCTTTCGTGAAAATGATGGGAAGGAAAATTGTGCTCAAGTACTAGAAGAAGAATTACATAGAATGGTTTGTATGTGAATGATGAGCATGATTGCAATGTTGTTAGTGTGAATTCTTTGAATACCCATGATGCTAATGATATGCAAAGCCACAAGCTTGGGGATGCTATGTTTGATGAAGATGATATGTTTAGCCCCCCAAGTTTTGATGAGCAAATTTGTTATGATCAAAGCATGCCTCATATTTATGATGATTATTGTGATGACACGTATGCTATAAAGAATAAAGATAACCATGAAAATTTTCATCATGATTTCAATTTTCAATTGGATTATGCTTTACATGATAGTTATTTTGTTGAGTTTGCTCCCACTACTATTGATGAGAATAAATTTGCTTATGTGGAGAGTAATAAAAAATCTATGCTAGTAGATCATGAAAATAATGCTTTATGTGCTGGTTATATGGTTGAATTCATTCATGATGCTACTGAAAATTATTATGATAGAGGATCACATGCTTCTACATATTGCAATAATATCAAGTTTCCTCTCTATGTGTTGAAAATTTTGAAGTTATGCTTGTTTTGCCTTCCTATGCTAGTTGATTATTGCTCCCATAAGTTGTTTGCTCACAAAATCCCTATGCATAGGAAGTGGGTTAGACTTAAATGTGTTAGTCATATTCTTCATGATGCTCTCTTTATGTTTCAATTCTTATCTTTTATGTGAGCATCATTGAAATCATCATGCCTAGCTAGGGGCGTTAAGCGATAGCGCTTGTTGGGAGGCAACCCAATTTTATTTTAGTTTTTTGCTTTTTGGTTCTGTTTAGTAATAAATAATCCATATAGCTTCTGTTTAGATGTGGTTTTGTGTTTTAGTTAGTGTTCGTGCCAAGTAGAACCTTTGGGAAGACTTGGGTGAAGTCTTTATGATCATGCTGTAGAAATAGAAACTTTAGCACTCACGAGATTAGCTAAAAAATTTCACTGGAGAGTGCTATTTAGTTGATTCTTTTTGCAGATTATTACTAGACAAATTCCTTAGGTCCACCAATTTATTTTAGAATTTTTGGAGTTCATAAGTATGCGTTTGATACAGATTACTACAGACTGTTCTGTTTTTGACAGATTCTGTTTTCTATGTGTTGTTTGCTTATTTTGACGAATCTATGAGTAATATCGGAGGGTATGAACCATATAAAAGTTTGAATATAGTAGATATTACACCAACATGAATTTAGAATGAGTTCACAACAGTACCTAAGTGGTGTTTTGTTTTATTTTGCTAACGGAGCTCACGAGATTTTCTGTTAAGTTTTGTGTTGTGAAGTTTTAAAGTTTTGGGTAAAGATTCGATGGACTATGGAATAAGGAGTGGCAAGAGCCTAATATTGGGGATGCCCCACCCCAAGGTAATATTCAAGGACAAACAAGAGCCTAAGCTTGGGTATGCCCCGGATGGCATCCCCTCTTTCGTCTTCGTTCATCGGTAACTTTACTTGGAGCTATATTTTTATTCACCACATGATATGTGTTTTTCTTGGAGCGTCATTTTGTTTTCTTTAGCTTTGCTTTCTGTTTGAATAAAATATCAAGATCTGAAATTCTTAAATAAGAGAGAGTCTTCACATAGCTACATAATTATTTAACTACTCATTGATCTTCACTTATATCTTTTGGAGTAGTTTGTCATTTACTCATGTGCTTCACTTATATCCTATGAGTGGTTGAATGATTTGAATGTCATAAATATGAAATTATATATGTTTCATATGACTTTCCCATGGGGAGTAATGCCTTTACATATAAGAAGTAGAGGTGGTAAATTTTTTGAAGGTTAGCAAACATTGTATTGGTCACTTGAACAATTCATGAAAGAATATTGAAGGAAGAGAGATTTAACATATAAATATACTATCTTGGACATCTTCTATGATTGTGAGCCCCATTAAATATTTTCAAACCTGAGCAAATTAGTTGAAGTTGGACAAGGAAGACAACATAATGAGTTATGCTTGGGTATATTTGTATAGAAGTTATATTTTTATGGATCCTCTAACATGTGGTGCTTGCTATTTAGAATCCTTTGCTAGCCAAAATATATGTACTAAGAGGGAATACTGCTTGTGCATCCAAACTCCTCGAACCAAGTTTCTTCCATAAGTGTCCACCATATCTACCTATATGTGGTATTTACCTGCCGTTCCAAGTAAATTTGCATGTGCCAAACTCTAAACCTTCAAATAATAATATGTATTGTATGCCCGAATCGCTCATGTAGCGACTAGGGGCTATCAGTATCTTCCATGCTAGGTGGGTTATTCTCACGATGAGTGGACTCCGCTCATCATTCACGAGAAAATGGCTGGTAACTGGGATGCCCAGTCCTATGATCAAAAGATCAAAAACAAAATCACAAATAATTTAAACAAAACTCCCCCAGGGATGTTGATAGTTGGACTGCACCTGTTGTTTCGGACAAGCCATGGAGTGTGAATGTTGGTGGAGGGGGAGTAAAAACTTTACCTTTCTGCGTGGGAACCGCCTATAATGTATGTAGTATGGAAGATATTGGGACGTCTTGGTCGTTATGTTGTCAATGAAAGCATACCTCTCAAAATTATTTTCATCTCTGTTTTGCTTCAAGTGGCACCTCAAAGAAATCCACCGCTTCCCTCTGCGAAGGGCCTATCTTTTACTTTTATGCAAGAGTCAGTAGTATTCCTTCTCATTCCAACCTACTCTTTAGTTGGCAAGCATCATGTGATGGAAAGATCTAAGCATATATGGCCATTCAAATATATTTGATCATGAATTATTATTGTTGACATTACCCTTGAGGTAAAAGGTTGGGAGGCAAAACATTAAGCCCCTATCTTTCTCTGTGTTCGATGAATACTATTTGTTCTAAAAATATGCTTTGAGTGGTAGCAATCATGGAAAACTAAATGATAGTTGAGTATGTGAAGTTTGTTGAATCAAAGCTCTGACATAGACTCTTCCTGAAAATAAGATGAATTGTAATTGTTCGATGACTAATAACACGGTTTGTTAGTTTTCAAGAAAGTTTATGCTCTATACTTTAATATGTGAATAGTTTGTTACTTGATCATGCAAAGTTCTATGATATGAGCTACTATTATGACATATAATGATGCTAGAAATGGTGATTGAAATTATCATTGATCAAACTTGTGCACCTGCTAGCATTCACACTTCATAAATTTTTTCTTTTATCATTTACCTACTCGAGGACGAGCAGGAATTATGCTTGGGGATGCTGATACGTCTCCAACGTATCTATAATTTATGAAGTATTCATGCTATTATATTATCCATCTTGGATGTTTAATGGGCTTTACTATGCACTTTTATATTATTTTTGGGACTAACCTATTAACCCAGAGCCCAGTGCCAGTTTCTGTTTTTTCCTTGTTTCAGTGTTTCGCAGAAAAGGAATATCAAACAGAGTCCAAATGGAATGAAACCTTCGGGAGAGTTATTTTTGGAACGGAAGCAATCCAGAAGACTTGGAGTGTACGTAAGGGAAGCAACGAAGAAGGCACGAGGTAGGGGGCGCGCCCACCCCCCTGGGTGCACCCTCCACCCTCTTGGGCCCCTCGTGGCTTCCCTGACCGATTTCTTTCGCCTATACATATCCATATACCCTAAAACCATCGGGGAATAGAATAGATCGGGAGTTCCGCCGCCGCAAGCCTCTGTAGCCACCAAAAACCAATCGGGACTCGTTAAGACTCCTGCCGGAGGGAACCCACACCGGTGGCCATCTTCATCATCCCGGCGATCTCCATGACGAGGAGGGAGTAGTTCACCCTCGGGGCTGAGGGTATGTACCAGTAGCTATGTGTTTGATCTCTCTATCTCTCTCTCTCTCTCTCTCTCTCTCTCTCTCTCTCTCGTGTTCTTGAGGTGGTACGATCTTGATGTATCGCGAGCTTTGCTATTTGATAACCCACAAGTATAGGGGATCAATTGTAGCATCTTTCGATAAGTAAGAGTGTCGAACCCAACGAGGAGCTAAAGGTAGAACAAATATTCCCTCAAGTTCTATCGACCACTGATACTACTCTACGCACGCTTGACGTTCGCTTTACCTAGTACAAGTATGAAACTAGAAGTACTTTGTAGGTGTTTTTGGATAGGTTTGCAAGAACATAAAGAGAGCGTAAATAAAAAGTAGGGGCTGTTTAGATAAAGACACAACTAAATTATTTTTAGTAGGGAGCTTTTGTTACGAGAAAGTTATTTGTCCCTAGGCAATCGATAACTAGATCGGTAATCATTATTGCAATTTTATTTGAGGGAGAGGCATAAGCTAACATACTTTCTCTACTTGGATCATATGCACTTATGATTGGAACTCTAGCAAGCATCCGCAACTACTAAAGATCATTAAGGTAAAACCCAACCATAGCATTAAAGCATCAAGTCCTCTTTATCCCATACATGAAACAACCTACTTACTCGGGTTTGTGCTTCTGTCACTCACGCCACCCACCATAACCAAATCAAGAACATATTGCAAACCCTACAGCGGGGATCCCTCACGCTTGCACGACACAGACAGCACCATAGGACAGCACCAATAATAAAACATGAAACTCAAACAATCTTGATCATCAAATAACCCATAGGACAAAACGGATCTACTAAAACATCATAGCATAGCCATACATCATTGGGAAATAATATATAGCGTTGAGCACCATGTTTAAGTAGAGATTACAGCGGGTAAGAGAAAGGTTACACCGCTGCGTAGAGGGGGAAGAGTTGGTGATGATGGCGGTGAAGTTGTTGGTGAAGATTGCGATGATGATGATGGCCACGACAGCGTTCCGGCGCCACCGGAAGAGAAGGGGAGAGAGGGCCCCTTCGTCTTCTTCTTCCTTGACCTCCTACCTAGACGGGAGAAGGGTTTCCCCTCTGGTGCTTGCCCTCCATGGTGTGGGAGGGGCGAGAGCCCCTCCGAGATTGGATCTGTCTCTCTGTCTCTCAGTTTCTGCGTTCTAGTCTGGTTGCGCTTTCACCGTTTTGTATATATATGGAGATCCGTAACTCCGATTGGACTGAAATCTTCGCCGTGATTTTTCCTCAAAATTAGCTTTCTTGCGGCCGAAGAAGGGCATCAACCGCCTTACGGGTGTCCCACGAGGGTCAGGAGCATGCCCAGGGGGGCAGGCGCGCCCCCCTGCCTCGTGGCCACCTCGGGCACCGTCTCGCGTTGATTCTTCCTCCCATATTCTCCAAATATTCAAAAAATATTCTTCGTCCGTTTTTATCCCATTTGGATTCCATTTGATATGGGGTTTCTGCGAAACATAAAACATGCAACAAACAGGAACTGGCACTGGGCACTGGATCAATATGTTAGTCCCAAAAATAGTATAAAAAGTTTCCAAAAGTGTATGAAAGTTGTATAATATTGGCATGGAACAATCAAAAATTATAGATACGACAGAGACGTATTAGCATCCCAGCTTAATTCCTGCTCGTTCTCGAGTAGGTAAATGATAAAAAAGATTATTTTTGATGTGGAATGCTACCTAGCATAATCTTGATCATGTATCTAATCATGGCATGAATATTAAGACACGAGTGATTCAAAGCAATAGTCTATCATTTGACATAAAAACAATAATACTTCAAGCCTACTAATAAAGCAATCGTGTCTTTTCAAAATAACAAGGCCAAAAAAAGTTATCCCTACAAAATCATATAGTCTGGCTATGCTCCATCTTCACCACACAAAATATTCACATCATGCACAACCCCAATGACAAGCCGAGCAATTGGTTTATACTTTTTAACGTGCTTCAGTTTTTTCAACCCTCGCGCAATACATGAGCGTGAGCCATGGACATAGCACTATAGGTGGAATAGAATATGATGATGGGGGTTATGTGGAGAAGACAAAAACGAGAAAGTCTCACATATCGACGCGGCTAATCAATGGGCTATGGAGATGCCCATCAATTGATGTCAATGTGAGGAGTAGGGATTGCCATGCAACGGATGCACTAGATCTATAAGTATATGAAAGCTCAAACTGAAACTAAGTGGGTGTGCATCCAACTTGCTTGCTCATGAAGACCTAGGGCGTTTGATGAAGCCCATCGTTGGAATATAGAAGCCAAGTTCTATAATGAATATTCCCACTAGTATATGAAAGTGATAACTCAAGAGACTCTCTATATGAAGAACATGGTGCTGCTTTGAAGCACAAGTGTGGTAAAAGGATAGTAACATTGCCCCTTCTCTCTTTTTCTCTCATTTTTTTCTCTCTCTTTTTTTTGGGCCTTCTCTTTTTTTGGCCTTTCTGTTTTTTTCGTCCGGAGTCTCATCCCGACTTGTGAGGGAATCATAGTCTCCATCATCCTTTCCTCACTGGGGCAATGCTCTAATAAGGATGATCATCACACTTTTATTTACTTACAACTCAATATTACAACTCGATACTAGCACAAAGATATGACTCTATATGAATGCCTCCGGTGGTGTACCGGGATGTGCAATGATCTAGCATAGCAATGACATCAAAAAACAGACAATCCATGAAAACATCATGCTAGCTATCTTACAATCATGCAAAGCAATATGACAATAATTTCTCAAGTCATGTATATGATGATGATGGAAGTTGCATGGCAATATATCTAGGAATGGCTATGGAAATGCCATGATAGGTAGGTATGGTGGCTGTTTTGAGGAAGATATAAGGAGGCTTATGTGTGATAGAGCGATCGTATCACGGGTTTGGATGCACCGGTGAAGTTTGCACCAACTCTCGAGGTGAGAAAGGGCAATGCACGCAGTCTTGAAGAGGCTAGCAATAATGGAAGGGTGAGAGTGCGTATAATCCATGGACTCACATTAGTCATAATGAACTCATATACTTATTGCAAAAGTTTATTAGCCCTCGAAGCAAAGTACTACTACGCATGCCTCTAGGGGGATACATTGGTAGGAAAAGACCATCGCTCGTCCCCGACCGCCACTCATAAGGAAGACAATCAATAAATAAATCATGCTCCGACTTCGTTACATAACGGTTCACCATACGTGCATGCTACGGGAATCACAAACCTCAAAACAAGTATTTCTACTAATCCACAACTACCCACTAGCATGACTCTAATATCACCATCTTTATATCGCAAAACTATTGCAAGGAATCAAACATATCATATTTAGTGATCTACAAGTTTTATGTAGGATTTTATGACTAACCATGTGAATGACCAGTTCCTGCCATCTCTCTAAATAGATATAAGTGAAGAAAGAGAGTTTAATTCTTTCTACAAAAGATATTCCCACGCTCTAACAAATATAAGTGGAAAAAAGAGCATTCTACAAATGGCGGTTTTCTATGTAAAGAGAAACAGGAAATCCAAACTTCAAATGATATAAGTGAAGCACATGAAGTATTCTATAAAGCCATACTAAAAAGATATAAGTGAAGTGCAACTAGCATTCTATAAATCAACCAAGGACTATCTCATACCAGCATGGTGCATAAAAGAAAATTGAAAACTAAATGCAAAAGACGCTCCAAGATTTGCACATATCGCATGAGCAAACGGATTCGAACATACCGACACGTCTCCAACGTATCTATAATTTTATTGCTCCATGCTACTTTATCTATTGTTTTGGACTATAATGGGCTTTATTCTCCACTTTTATATTACTTTTGGGACTAACCTATTAACCGGGAGGCCCAGCCCGTAATTGCTGTTTTTGCCTTTTTCAAGATTTCAAAGAAACAGAATATCAAACGGAGTCCAAACGGAATGAAACCTTCGGAAACGTGATTTTCTCACCGAACGTGATCCAGGAGACTTGGACCCTATGCCAAGGAACCAGAGAGGCGGTCACGAGGGTGGGGGCGCCCCCCCTAGGGCGCGCCCCCTGCCTCGTGGGCCCCTCGAAGCTCCACCGACGTACTCCTTCCTCCTATATATACCTACGTACCCCCAAACGATCAGAACAGGAGCCAAAAACCTAATTCCACCGCCGCAACTTCCTGTATCCACGAGATCCCATCTTGGGGCCTGTTTCGGAGCTCATGGAGGGGGCATCCACCACGGAGGGCTTCTACATCAACACCATAGCCCCTCCTATGAAGTGTGAGTAGTTTACTTCAGACCTTCGAGTCCATAGCTAGTAACTAGATGGCTTCTTCTCTCTTTTTGGATCTCAAAACAATGTTCTCCCCCTCTCTCGTGGAGATCTATTCGATGTAATCTTCTTTTTGCGGTGTGTTTGTTGAGACCGATGAATTGTGGGTTTATGATCCAGCTTATCTATGAATAATATTTGAATCTTCTCTGAATTCTTTTATGTATGATTGAGTTATCTTTGCAAGTCTCTTCAAATTATCTGTTTGGTTTGGCCAACTAGATTGGTAGTTCTTGCAATGGGAGAAGTGCATGGCTTTGCGTTCAATCTTGCGGTGTCCTTACCAAAGGATGTAAAGGGTTGCAAGGCACGTATTGTATTGTTGCCATAGAGGATAACAGGATGGGGTATTTATCATATTGCATGAATTTATTCCTCTACATCATGTCATATTGCTTAAGGCGTTACTCTGTTTTCATTAACTTAATACTCTAGATGCATCTTTGGATAGCGGTCGATGAGTGGAGTAATAGTAGTAGATGCAGAATCGTTTCGATCTACTTGTCTCGGACGTGATGCCTATATACATGATCATACCTAGATAACCTCATAACTATGCTCAATTACATCAATTGCTCAACAGTAATTTGTTCACCCAAGTAGAATATTTATGCTCTTGAGAGAAGCCACTAGTGAAACCTATGGCCCCGGGGTCTATTCTCATCATATTAATCTCCATCACTTTTATACTTGCTTTGTTTTTACTTCGCTTTTACTTTTTACTTTGCATCTATATACCAAAAATACCAAAAATATTATCTCTATCAGATCTCACTCTCGTAAGTGACCGTGAAGGGATTGACAATCCCTAATTGCATTGGTTGCGAGTAGCTATCGTTTTGTGCAGGTACGAGGGACTTGTGCGTGGCCTCCTACTGGATTGATACCTTGGTTGTCAAAAACTGAGGGAAATACTTACGCTACTGTGCTGCATCATCCCCTCCTCTTCGGGGAAAACCAACGCAAGCTCAAGACGTAGCACATACCGATACTTGTTGAAGAAAGAGGGGATGCCTTCCTAGGCATACCCAAGATTAGACGCTTGAGTCTCGTTGAATATTTACTTGGGGTGCCTTGGGCATCCCCAAGCTTGATCTCTTGCCTCTCTTCCTTCTTCTCACATCGAGACCTTCTCGATCATCAAACACTTCATCCACACAAAACTTCACCAGAAAACTCGGTAAGATCCGTTAGTGTAATAAAGCAAATCACTACTGTAAGTACTGTTGCAAACCAATTCATATTTTGTTTTTGTTGGGGAACGTAGCAGAAATTCAAAACTTTCTATGCATCACCAAGATCTATCTATGGAGAAACTTGCAACGAGAGAGAGGGGAGTGCATCTTCATACCCTTGAAGATCGTGATGCGGAAGCGTTCTGAGAACGCGGTCGGTGGAGTCGTTCACGAAGCGATTCAGATCGCGGCCGAATCCGATCTAAGCACCGAAGAACGGTGCCTCCGCGTTCAACACACGTGCAGCCCGATGACGTCTCCCGTGCCTTGATCCAGCAAGGGGAGAGGGAGAGGTTGGGGAAGTCTCCGTCCAGCACCAAAGACACGGCAGGCGTGGTGGTGGTGGAGGAGCGTGGCACTCCAGTAGGGCTTCGCCAAGCACCGCAAGAGACGAGGAGGGAGAGAGGTAGGGCTGCGCCTTGGAGATAATAACTTCGTGTTTTGCAGCCCCAATACCTCAAGTATATATAGGGAAGGGGAGGGCTGCACCCCATATAGGGTTCCCTCCTAGGGGTGGCGGCAGCCCCAAAACCCATCTAGGGTGCGGCCAAGGGGAAGAGAGGCGCACCTAGGGTGGGCCTTAAGGCCCATCTGGACCTTGGGTTTGCCCCTCCCACTCTCCTGCGCCTTGGGCCTTGGTGGGGCGCACCAGCCCACAGGGCTGGTCCCTCCACACTTGGCCCATGCAGCCTTCTAGGGCTGGTGGCCCCACTGTGGACCCAGGACCCTCCCGGTGGTCCCGGTACGTTACCGATAGCACCCGAAACTTTTCCGATCACCAAAACGGGACTTCCCATATATAAATCTTTACCTCCGAACCATTCCGGAACTCCTCGTGACGTCCGGGATCTCATCCGGGACTCCGAACAATATTAGGTAACCTCGTACATACTTTCCCTATAACCCTAGCGTCATCGAACCTTAAGTGTGTAGACCCTACGGGCTCGGGAATCATGCAGACATGACCGAGACATCTCTCCGGTCAATAACCAACAGCGGGATCTAGATACCCATGTTGGCTCCCACATGTTCCACGATGATCTCATCGGATGAACCACGATGTCAAGGATTCAATCAATCCCGTATTCAATTCCCTTTGTCTACCGGTATAGTACTTGCCCGAGAATCGATTGTCGGTATCTCGATACCTTGTTCAATCTCGTTACCGGCAAGTATCTTTACTCGTTCCATAACACATCATCCCATGATCAACTCCTTGGTCACATTGCGCATATGATGATGTCCTACCGAGTGGGCCCAGAGATACCTCTCCGTCACACGGAGTGACAAATCCCAGTCTCGATTCGTGCAAACAAAACAGGCACTTTCAGAGATACCCGTAGTGTACCTTTATAGCCATCCAGTTACGTTGTGACGTTTGGTACACCCAAAGCATTCCTACGGTATCCTGGAGTTGCACAATCTCATGGTCTAAGGAAATGATACTTGACATTAGAAAAGCTTTAGCATACGAACTACACGATCTTTGTGCTAGGCTTAGGATTGGGTCTTGTCCATCACATCATTCTCCTAATGATGTGATCCCGTTGTCAATGACATCCAATGTCCATGGTCAGGAAACCGTAACCATCTATTGATCAACGAGCTAGTCAACTAGAGGCTTACTAGGGACATGGTGTTGTCTATGTATCCACACATGTATCTGAGTTTCCCATCAATACAATTATAGCATGGATAATAAACGATTATCATGAACAAGGAAATATAATAATAATAATAACTAATTTATTATTGCCTCTAGGGCATATTTCCAACAGTCTCCCACTTGCACTAGATTCAATAATCTAGTTCACATCGCCATGTGATTAACACTCACAGGTCACATCGCCATGTGACCAACATCCAAAGAGTTTACTAGTGTCAATAAACTAGTTCATATCATCATGTTATTAAGACTCAATGAGTTCTGGGGTTTGATCATGTTTTCCTTGTGAGACAGGTTTTAGTCAACGGGTCTGCAACATTCAGATCCGTATGTACTTTGCAAATCTCTAGGTCATATTGTAAATGCTGCTTCCACGCTCTACTTGGAGCTATTCCAAATGGTTGCTCCACTATACGTATCCGTTTTGCTACTCATAGTCATTCGGATAGGTGTTAAAGCTTGCATCAACGTAACCCTTTATGCCGAACTCTTTATCACCTCCATAATCGAGAAACATGTCCTTATTACTCCAAGGACAATTTTGACCGCTTTCCAATGATCCATTCCTGGATCACTCTTGTACCCTCTTGCCAGACACGTGGCAAGGCACATATCAGGTGCGGTACAAAGCATGACATACTGTATAGAGCCTATGGCTAAGGCATAGGGGACGACATTCGTCCTTTCTCTTTCTTCTGCCGTGGTCGAGCTTTAAGTCTTAACTTCATACCTTACAACTCAGGCAAGAACTCCTTCTTTGACTGATCCATCTTGAACACCTTCAAGATCATGTCAAGGTATGTGCTCATTTCAAAGTACTATCAAGCGATTTTGATCTATCCTCATAGATCTTAATGCTTAATGTTCAAGCAGCTTAATCCAGGTTTTCATTGAAAAACACTTTTCAAATAACCCTATATGCTTTCCAGAAATTCTACATCATTTCCGATCAACAATATGTCAACAACATATACTCATCAGAAATGATATAGTGCTCCCACTCACTTCTTTGGAAATACAAGTTTCTCATAAACTTTTTATAAACCCAAAATCTTTGATCATCTCATCAAATCGTATATTCCAACTACGAGATGCTTACTCCTGTCCTTAGAAGGATTGGTAGAGCTTTGCATACTTGTTAGCATCTTTTAGGATTGACAAAACCTTCTGGTTGTATCACATACAAACTTTCCTCAAGAAAATCATCGAGGAAACAATGTTTTGACATCCTATCTGCAAGATTTCATAAATAATGCAGTGACTGCTAATATAATTCCAACAGACTCTTAGCATCGCTAGGAGTGAGAAAGTCTCGTCGTAGTCAACTCCTTGAACTTGTCGAAAAACATCTTAGCGACAAATCGAGCTTTCTTAATGGTGGCACTTACCATCATTGTCTGTCTTCCTTCTAAAATCCATCTGTACTCAACAGCCTTACGACCATCGAGTAGTTCTTCCAAAGTCTATACTTTGTTTTCATACATGGATCCTCTCTCGGATTTTACGGCCTTGAGCCATTCGTCGGAATCCGGGCCCACCATCGCTTCTCCATAGCTCGTAGGTTCATTGTTGACTAGCAACATGACCTCCAAGACAGGATTAAGTACCACTCTGAAGTAGTACGCATCCTTGTCGACCTACGAGGTTTGGTAGTGACTTGATCTAAAGTTTCATGATCACAATCATTAGCTTCCATTTCAATTGGTGTAGGCGCCATAGGAACAACTTCCTGTGCCCTGCTACACACTAGTTGAAGTGATGGTTCAATGACCTCATCAAGTCTCCACCATCCTCCCACTCAATTCTTTCAGGAGAAACTTTTCCTCGAGAAAGGACCTGATTCTAGAAACAATCCCTTTTGCTTCGGAATCGAGAGATGTGAGGTATACCCAAATGTTTTGGGTGTCCTATGAAGATGCATTTATCCGCTTTGGGTTTGAGCTTATCAGGCTAAAACTTTTCACATAAGCGTCGCAGCCCCAAACTTTTAAGAAACGACAACTTAGGTTTCTCTAAACCATAGTTCATACAGTGTCATCTCAACGGAATTACGTGGTGCCCTATTTAAAGTGAATGTGGTTGTCTCTAATGCCTAACCCATGAGCGATAGTAGTAATTCGATAAGAGACATCATGGTATGCCCCATATCCAATGGGGTGCATCTATGATGTTCGGACACACCATCACACTATGGTGTTCCAGGCGGTGTTAGTTGTGAAACAATTTCCACAATGTCTTAATTGTGTGCCAAACTCGTAACTCAGATATTCATCTCTATGATCATATCATAGACATTTTATCCTCTTGTCACGGCGATCTTCAACTTCACTCTGAAATTACTTGAACATTCAATAATTCAGACTTGTGTTTCATCAAGTAAATATACTCAGTATCTACTCAAATCATTTGTGAAGTAAGAACATAACGATATCCACTGTGTGCCTCAACACTCATTGGACTGCACACATCAAAATGTATTACTTACAACAAGTTGCTTTCTTGTTCCATTTTACTGAGAATGAGGCTTTCAGTCATCTTGCCCATGTGGTATGATTTGCATGTCTCAAGTGATTCTAAATCAAGTGAGTCCAAACAATCCATCTGCATGGGGTTTCTTCATGCGTATACACCAATAGACATGGTTCGCATGTCTCAATATTTCCAAAAACGAGTGAGTCCAAAGATCCATCAACATGGAGCTTCTTCATGCGTTTTTACCAATATGACTCAAATGGCAGTGCCACAAGTATGTGGTACTGTCATTACTATCTTATATCTTTTGGCATGAACAAGTGTATCACTATGATTCAATAAACCATTCATTTTAGGTGTAAGACCATTGAAGGTATTATTCAAATAAACAGTAACTATTATTCTCCTTCAATGAATGACCGTATTGCGATAGACATAATCCAATCATGTCTATGCTCAATGCAAACACCATATAACAATTATTTACGTCTAACACCAATCTCGATGGTAGAGGGAGTATGCGATGCTTGATCACATCAAGCTTGGAAACACTTCCAACACATATCGTCATCTCACCTTTAGCTACTCTCCATTTGTTCCGTAGCTTTTATTTCTAGTTACTAACACTTAGCAACCGAACCGGTATCTAATACCACTGGTGCTCTTGGGAGTACTAGTAAAGTACACATTAATATAATATATATCCAATATACTTCTATCGACCTTGCCAGCCTTCTCATCTACCAAGTATATATCTAGGGTAGTTCTGCTTCAATGACTGTTCCCCTCATTACAGAAGCACTTAGTCTCGGGTGGGTTCAAACTTTGGGTTTCTTCACTAGAGCAGCAACTGATTTGCCGTTTCATGAAGTATCCCTTCTTGCCCTTGCCCTTCTTGAAACTAGTGGTTTCACTAACCATCAACGATTGATGCTCCTTCTTGATTTCTACTTTCGCGGTGTCAAACATCGTGAACATTTCAAGAATCATCATATCTATCCCTGATATGTTATAGTTCATCACGAAGCTCTAGTAGCTTGGTGGCAATGACTTTGGAGAAACATCACTATCTCATTTGGAAGATTAACTCCCACTCGATTCAAGTGATTGTTGTACCCAGACAATCTGAGTACAAGCTCAACGATTGAGCTTTTCTCCCTTAGTTTGCAGGCTAAGAAACTCGTCGGAGGTCATATACCTCTTGACGTGGGCACGAGCCTGAAATCCCAATTTCAGCCATCGAAACATCTCATATGTTCCGCGACGTTTCAAAATCTTCTTCGGTGCCTCAACTCTAAACCGTTTAACATTACTGAACTATCACGTAGTTATCAAAACGTGTATGTCAGATGTTACTTAACATCCACAGATGGCGTTCAAGGTTCTGCACACCGGCGGTGCATTAAGGACATAAGCCTTCTACGAAGCAACGAGGACAATCCTCAGTTTACGGACCTAGTCCGCATAATTGCTACTATCAACTTTCAACTGAATTTTCTCTAGGAACATATCTAAAACAGTAGAACTCAAGCGCGAGCAACGACATAATTTGCAAAAACCTTTTGACTATGTTCAGGATAATTAAGTTCATCTTATGAACTCCCACTCAGATAGACATCCCTCTAGTCATCTAAGTGATACATGATCCGAGTCAACTAGGCCGTGTCCGATCATCACGTGAGACGGACTAGTCATCGTCGGTGAACATCTTCATGTTGATCGTATCTTCTATACAACTCATGTTCGACCTTTCGGTCTTCCGTGTTCCAAGGCCATGTCTGTACATGCTAGGCTCGTCAAGTCAACCCAAGTGTATTGCGTGTGTAAATCTGGCTTACACCCGTTGTATTCGAACGTTAGAATCTATCACACCCGATCATCACGTGGTGCTTGAAACAACGAACCTTCATAACGGTGAACAGTTAGGGGAACACTTTTCTTGACATTATTATGAGGGATCATCTTATTTAAGCTACCGTCGTTCTAAGCAAATAAGATGTAAAACATGATAAACATCACATGCAATCAAATAGTGACATGATATGGCCAATATCATTTTGCTCCTTTTGATCTCCATCTTCGGCGCCATGATCATCATCGTCACCGGCATGACACCATGATCTCCATCATCATGATCTCCATCATCGTGTCTCCATGAAGTTGTCTCGCCAACTATTACTTCTACTACTATGGCTAACGGTTTAGCAATAAAGTAAAGTAATTACATGGCGTTGTTCATTGACATGCAGGTCATACAATAAATTAAGACAACTCCTATGGCTCCTGCCGGTTGTCATACTCATCGACATGCAAATCGTGATTCCTATTACAAGAACATGATCAATCTCATACATCACATATCATTCATCACATTATTTTTGTCCATATCACATCACAAAGCATACCCTGCAAAAACAAGTTAGACGTCCTCTAATTGTTGTTTGCATGTTTTACGTGGCTGCTATGGGTTTCTAGCAAGAACGTTTCTTACCTACGCAAAAGCCACAACGTGATATGCCAATTGCTATTTACCCTTCATAAGGACCCTTTTCATCGAATCCGGTCCGACTAAAGTGGAAGAGACAGACACCCTCTAGCCACCTTATGCAACTAGTGCATGTCAGTCGGTGGAACCTATCTCGCCTAAGCATACGTGTAAGGTCGGTCCGGGCCGCTTCATCCCACGATGCCGCCGAATCAAGATAAGACTAGTAACGGTAAGTAAATTGACAATATCGATGCCCACAACTGCTTTGTGTTCTACTCGTGCATAGAAACTACGCATAGACCTAGCTCATGATGCCACTGTTGGGGAACGTAGCAGAAA
Organism: Aegilops bicornis; assembly: GCA_021605145.1. Taxonomy (NCBI): domain Eukaryota; kingdom Viridiplantae; phylum Streptophyta; class Magnoliopsida; order Poales; family Poaceae; genus Aegilops; species Aegilops bicornis. Next base: position 588,667 of record JAHIAL010000024.1, on the reverse strand, counting down.
TTCAAAATTTTCTATGCATCACCAAGATCTATCTATGGAGAAACTAGCAACGAGAGAGAGGGGAGTGCATCTTCATACCCTTGAAGATCGCGATGCAGAAGCGTTACAAGAACGCGGTCGGTGGAGTCGTTCACGAAGCGATTCAGATCGCGGCCGAATCCGATCAAAGCACCGAAGAACGGTGCCTCCGCGTTTAACACACATGCAACCCGATGGCGTCTCCCGTGCCTTGATCCAACAAGGGGAGAGGGAGAGGTTGGGGGAGACTCCATCTAGCAGCAGCACGACGGCGTGGTGGTGGTGGAGGAGCGTGGCACTCTAGCAGGGCTTCGCCAAGCACCGCAAGAGACGAGGAGGGAGAGAGGTAGGGCTGCGCCTTGGAGAGAATAACTCGCGTGTTTTGCAGCCCCCAATACCTCAGGTATATATAGGGGAAGGGGAGGGGCTGCGCCCCCATCTAGGGTTCCCTCCCTAGGGGTGGCGGCAGCCCCCAAAACCCATCTAGGGTGCGGCCAAGGGGGAAGAGAGGGGGCGCACCTAGGGTGGGCCTTAAGGCCCATCTGGACCTAGGGTTTGCCCCCTCACACTCTCCCTGCGCCTTGGGCCTTGGTGGGGGGGCACACCAGCCCACCTGGGGCTGGTCCCCTCCCACACTTGGCCCACGCAGCCTTCTGGGGCTGGTGGCCCCACCTGGTGGACCCCCGGGACCCTCCCGGTGGTCCCGTGCGCTACCGATAGAACCCAAAACTTTTCCGTCACCAAGCAGGACTTCCCATATATAAATATTTACCTCCGGACCATTCCGGAACTCCTCGTGATGTCCGGGATCTCATCCGGGACTCTGAACAACATTCGGTAACCGCGTACATACTTTCCCTATAACCCTAGCGTCATTGAACCTTAAGTGTGTAGACCCTACGGGCTCGGGAATCATGCAGACATGACCGAGACATCTCTCGGGTCAATAACCAACAGCAGGATATGGATACCCATGTTGGCTCCCACATGTTCCACGTTGATCTCTTCGGATGAACCACGATGACAAGGATTCAATCAATCCCGTATTCAATTCCCTTTGTCTACCGGTATAGTACTTGCCCGAGATTCGATCGTCGGTATCTCGATACCTTGTTCAATCTCGTTACCGCCAAGTCTCTTTACTCGTTCCGTAACACATCATCCCGTGATCAACTCCTTGCTCACATTGCGCATATGATGATGTCCTACCGAGTGGGCCCAGAGATACCTCTCCGTCACGGAGTGACAAATCCGATCTTGATTCGTGCCAACCCAACGGACACTTTCGGAGATACCCGTAGTGTACCTTTATAGCCACCCAGTTACATTGTGACGTTTGGTGCACCCAAAGCATTCCTACGGTATCCGGGAGTTGCACAATCTCATGGTCTAAGGAAATGATACTTGACATTAGAAAAGCTTTAGCATACGAACTACACGATCTTTGTGCTAGGCTTAGGATTGGGTCTTGTCCATCACATCATTCTCCTAATGATGTGATCCCGTTATCAACGACATCCAATGTCCATGGTCAGAAAACCGTAACCATCTATTGATCAACGAGCTAGTCAACTAGAGGCTTACTAGGGACATGGTGTTGTCTACGTATCCACACATGTATCTGAGTTTCCCATCAATACAATTATAGCATGGATAATAAACGATTGTCATGAACAAGGAAATATAATAATAATAACTAATTTATTATTGCCTCTAGGGCATATTTCCAACAGTTTTTGCATTGTGTCTACTGTAATATAGCTTCTTCATGGCTTAATCCACTGATATAAATCGATAGTTTCACCTAAACAAGCAAACTATGCATAAAAAACAGAATTTGTCTAAAACAGAACAGTCTGTAATAATCTGAACATTCACCATACCTCTGGTACTTTAAAAATTCTGCCAAAATTAGGAAAAATAAAAATTTGTATATAAAGACAGTTCAAAAGAATAAGAACCGTTTGATGTTTTAGTAAAAAACTAAAAATCTTGCACTACAACCAAGTTTCTCCTGCACCTTACAAACCGACAAGCATTGTAAACATCCTAAAGGCAAACCTTGGCACATTATTTTTATAATACAATGGAATTGTACAAGGGGATAACTATTATTATTGAAAAGTTTCTGTAATCAAGATTCACAAAGTTTCCGTGAGCATGAACAAAGTTCAAGGCTAGCTCCTAGTTTAACAATGCTCGTCTTTCTCACTTTCGCTTTTCTTTTTGAAAAAGATTAAGGTTCCCCTCTTTATTTTTGTTGTTTTTAAACTATATGAAAGCACTCAACAGAAATAAATACTCTCTAAAACTTCCGGGTTGTCTCCTGGCAGCGCTTTCTTTAAAGCCATTAAGCTAGGCATATAGTGCTCAAGTAATGAATCCACCGGATCCCAAGGTATATCAAAGCCAATTTTAATTAGCAATGATTTGGCATTTAGTAGTGAGCACAAGGCAACATATATCATGCAACAACGAAGTCTAACTCTCTTCCTATGCATTGGCATGTCATAAAAGAACAATTCATGCATGCCAAGTAAAGGCCAATGCATAGTATAAGCAGTTTCTTGCAATTTTGTCGTGTTGGAAACATAGAGAGGTGGAGATATAGTTCCTCTCTCATAATAATTGCAAGTAGGAGCAGCAAGAAAATGCATATTATATTCATCAAAATCATCATGTGCAACGGTAAAAGGCAACCCATCAATATAATCCTTAATAAGTGCAAACTTCTCCGATATAGTGTAGTCAGGAGAATTCAAAAAGATAATAGGACTATCATGTGTGGGTGCAATAGCAAAAATTTCATGTTTAACATAAGGAACTATAGCAATTTCATATCCATAAGCATAATTCATATTGGCATCTTCGCCACAAGCATAGCAAGCATCATCAAAAAGGGATATTTCAAAAGAATCAACGGGATCATAACAGTCATCATAGCAATCATCCTTCGGTAAGCACGAAGGGAAATTAAACAATGTATGAGTTGAAGAGTTACTCTCATTAGAAGGTGGGCACGGGTAGCTAATCCGCTCTTCCTCCTTTTGTTCTTCACTCCCCTCCTCATCTTTTTCATCCAATGAGCTCGCAGTTTCATCAATTTCTTGTTCCATAGACTCCTACAAAATATTAGTCTCTTCTTGGACAGTGGAGTAGTCCTCAATATATGGTTCAACATAGGCATTAGAAGCATAATTATCATAGCAATATTTAAGTATGGCAAAATTTTCAGATTTGTAAAGAGTAGCATCATTCTTTTCAATCAAAGAAGCAATTTTGTAAGCACCCTTAAAAGCAACAAATTCTTCAATTTGTTGCACATCATAGTAATTATAAACACCCTTAGCATACGAAGATACGATTCCATTATCAATAAACTAACATGGGTATAGAAGGTGTTTCTTAGGGTTTTCAGAACAACAAGTAAAATCATATATTTCACATAAATTCCAAGCATAGCATTGCAAACGATGAATTTGACCCAGTAAAAGTTTCCCTTTTTCAGATATACGGTGTCACACATAACAAGCATGCTCATCTAAAGATTTTCCCTCAACTAAGCTAGTTGGGGTTTCAGCACGAGCACATAGGGATCAAAGATGATCCAAGTAATAAGCTTCAGGAGTGTGATAGATTTTGAGTGGTTCTTCAACCATTGGTTCAGTAGGTACAACTAATTTTTTTGGTATTTTTCGTTTCCTACCCATAACTAAAGATAGAAAACAACTAAGAACAGCAATTAAAAATTACTTCGTGATAAAGCAAACAAGCACACACGAAAATATTCACCCCACGCTATGGCTCCCCGGCAACGACGCCAGAAAAAGGTCTTGATAACCCCCAAGTATATGGGATCAATTGTAGCCTCTTTCGATAAGTAAGAGTGCTGAACCCAACGAGGAGCTAAAGGTAGAACAAATATTCCCTCAAGTTCTATCGACCACCAGTACAACTCTACGCACGCTTGACGTTCGCTTTACCTAGAACAAGTATGAAACCAGAAGTACTTTGTAGGTGTTTTTGGATAGGTTTGCAAGAATATAAAGAGAGAGTAAATAAAAAGTAGGGGCTGTTTAGATAAAGACACAACTAAATTAGTTTTAGTAGGGAGCTTTTTGTTACAAGAAAAGTTATTTGTCCCTAGGCAATCGGTAACTAGACCGGTAATCATTATTCCAATTTTATTTGAGGGAGAGGCATAAGCTAACATACTTTCTCTACTTGCATCATATGCACTTATGATTGGAACTCTAGCAAGCATCCGCAACTACTAAAGACCATTAAGGTAAAACCCAACCATAGCATTAAAGCATCAAGTCCTCTTTATCCCATACATAAACAACCTACTTACTCAAGGGTTCCGTAAATGCATCACTCACGCCACCCACCATAAGCAAATCATGAACATATTGCAAACCCTACAGCGGGGATCCCACACGCTTGCGCGACACGGAGAGCACCATAGGAAAGCACCAATAATAAAACATGCAACTCAAACCAATCTTGATCATCAAATAACCCATAGGACAAAACAGATCTACTCAAACATCATAGGATAGCCATACATCATTGGGAAATAATATATAGTGTTGAGCACCATGTTTAAGTAGAGATTACAGCGGGTAAGAGAGAGGTTACAACGCTGCATAGAGGGGGAAGAGTTGGTAATGATGGTGGTCAAGTTGTTGGTGAACATTGCGGTGATGATGATGGCCATGGCAGCGTTCCGGCGCCACCGGAAGAGAAGGGGAGAGGGGTCCCCTTCGTCTTATTCTTCCTTGACCTCCTCCCTAGATGGGAGAAGGGTTTCCCCTCTGGTCATTGGCCTCCATGGCGTGGGAGGGGCGAGATGCCCTCCGAGATTGGATCTGTCTCTCTGTCTCTCTCTGTTTCTGCGTTCTGGCCTGGCTGCCCTTTCACCGTTTTGTATATATATGGAGATCCGTAACTCCGATTGGACTTAAATCTTCGCCGTGATTTTTTCCTAAAAATTAGCTTTCTTGCGGCCGAAGAAGGGCATCAACCGCCTTACGGGTGGCCCACGAGGGTCAGGGGCGCGCCCAGGGGGGCAGGCGCGCCCCCTGCCTCGTGGCCACCTCGGGCACCGTCTCGCGTTGATTCTTCCTCCCATATTCTCCAAATATTCCAAAAATATTCTCCGTCCGTTTTTATCCCGTTTGGATTCCGTTTGATATGGGGTTTGTGCGAAACATAAAACATGCAACAAACAAGAACTGGCACTGGGCACTGGATCAATATGGTAGTCGCAAAAATAGTATAAAAAGTTGCCAAAAGTATATGAAAGTTGTATAATATTGGCATGGAACAATCAAAAATTATAGATACGACGGAGACGTTTCACTATTATAGTTGGATCTTATGATGTTCCTCCCCCTCTACTCTTTTGTAATGGATTGAGTTTTCCCTTTGAAGTTATCTTATCGGATTGAGTCTTTAAGGATTTGAGAACACTTGATGTATGTCTTGTCGTGCTTATCTGTGGTGACAATGGGATATCACGTGATCCACTTGATGTATGTTTTGGTGATCAACTTGCGGGTTCCTTGACCTTATGACAACTCTTCTGTAACAGGACGACTTGGAGTTGTACCTTGACCTTATGACAACTAGAACCGGATACTTAATAAAACACACCCTTCCAAGTGCTGATACAACCCAGGTGGTCGCTCTCTCTCGGGGATACGAGGAGGGATCGCGGTAGGATTATTGCTATGCGATGCTACTTGGAGGACTTGATCTACTCTCTTCTCCATGTTGCAAGGCGGAGGCTGCCGAGCGTAGTCTTGACGGGATTAGCTATCCCCTCTTATTACGGCATTCTGCAGATTCAGTCCGATATGGCCCTTTACACATATATCCATGCATATGTAGTGTAGCTCCTTGCTTGAGTACTTTGGATGAGTACTCACGGTTGCATTGTTCCCCTTTTCCCCTTTATTTACCGGTTGCTGCGACGAACGATGGAGCCCAGAGCGACGCCACCGTCGATGGCGACTACTACACCGGAGGTGTCTACTACTACGTGCAGCCTGACGATTTACGACCAGGAGTAGCTAGGAGGATCCCAGGCAGGAGGCTGCGCCTCTTTCGATCCAGATCCCGGTTTGTGCTAGCCATCTTATGGCACCTTGTTTAACTTATGTACGTACTCGAGATATTGTTGCTTCCGCTGACTTCGTCTATGATCGAGCACTTGTATTCGAGCCCTCGAGGCCCCTGGCTTGTATTATGATGCTTGTATGACTTATTTTATTTGTAGAGTTGTGTTGTGATATCTTCCCGTGAGTCCCTGATCTTGATCGTACACATTTGCGTGTATGGTTAGTGTACGATTGAATCGGGGGCGTCACAAGAGAAGAGGACCGCTTCGGAAGATCCGGAGGTCAAGGCCTCAAAGAGGGGGAAGAAATCTTCGTCAGAGAGTCCGGCGCTGGGAAGTACCCCAGCCGCACTATTTCCCTAAGGGGATCAGCCCTCCAGCGAGCCGTAAGTAAAAAGAAGGGGTCTTCTAAATAAGGAACATCCCCGTATTTATTCCTGAAGATAACCGAAATCGTACCTTGTAGTTCGGATCTCAGCCCTTCTCAGTGAGCCTTCGTCTTGGGGATCTTCTTAGGAGATGATGGAGAGCTAACGCCTCCACCTGTCGCACCCTCATGCGAGGCGGACGACCCTGAGGTGTCATCGCGGAGGGTTTCCCCAAGTCCGGCAGGGCCGGACGCCAAGTGGTGTGCGATCGGAGGAGCTGAAGGATCTGCTCGGGCGAGCGGCTATCTCAGAAGATCACCGCGCGCTAATGGGTACGGTGAATTGCATCCGCTGAGAGCGGATTGCATGAAGCCGTCAGAAGCTTACTGACGGGGTTCGAGGTACGCAAAAATGATGTACCTTCTGACAGTTATGCATATAGAATGCGCCCTGTATAGATAGTAGCCCCTGAGACTCGGTATGTTGTCAAAATTAATGGCGTGCGAGGATCATAATCTCGATTATAACATTGCGCCGCTCCTAAATAGGTGGCGGGCGTCCCGTGGCCAGCCGGATCGATGAATTTGCCGAACTAAAGCGGCAACTTGACGAGGCAGATGCGGACATCGCACTTGTCAATAAGCGGTTTGACGAGTCACGAGGTATGTGACTTCTTCGCGGACGCCTGGTAAGGGAGCTTGACGCCCGTGCCTTACTACTTGTATGCTTAATGCAGGTGGTGCCGCTGCTGTGGAGGAGCTACGGGCGGAACTCGCCCGAGCTAAAGAGCAAACCAGAAATAGTAAAGTGGCCGCTTTGAGGGCGGCCGAAGAGCTAAAAGCCGAACGGGCTGCTCACTGCCGAAGCAAAGAGGAAATGGCCGATATGGCCATAAAATTGAAGAATACTACCGACCGCTGCAAGGTTCTTGAAAGAGAACGTCAAGCGGAGCAAGAGGGCCTGAAAAAGGCCACCGCCGAATCCAAGGATGCTCGTTCCGCTTTGAGAGCTGCCAAGGAGGAGCTAAGTCAGGCTGGGGCTATTGCGGCTGGAAAACCGTTTCTGCTGCGGAGGAAATATACGGATCCGAAGAATGCTCAGTTGGACAAGTTGTGGAGTTCGGAGGATGCTTATCTGGACTTAGCGGCGAAGCGCTATGACGCGATTGAGCACTTCCGAGGCGAAGGGGCACGAAGGGAAGAGCTATATTGGTCGCAATTCTATAGTCCGGAGCGTCCTCTTCCGTTGACCGATCGGTTGGCCGAATGGGCCGAGCTGAATCGATTATCCGGACTTGCCATGAAGCATGTCATGACTCATTTTTGGCCAGGCGGACCCCAGCCGAAGAGCTATTTTGGCTTAGTGCAACAGTTCCTTGGTGCGGTACCGCTTATCGACGCAATGAAGCGGTCGGCGTGTATTGAGGGAGCGCGGATGGCTCTTGCCCGTGTCAAGACATACTGGGCGGAGATGAAGGCCACCGACGTTGCATCCCAAGATTCGGACAGAAGCCGAGTACCTGCCGAGCACTATTTTTGAGGAAGTCCTGCAGGGCGCTCATTTAATAGAGACGCAGTGCTCGAAGGATATTATGTTTAAATGGCATGTATGATTTGTGAAAACAATGTTTCAATATAATATAAGAGCTTTTTATACTTGTGCGTTCAAGTAGTAAACTACTCCCTGTGCGGCCGTTGATGTATATGTATATATAACCTGAAAGATGGCAGTCTTCGGCTTCAGCCCCCACGCACATAGTGCGGGGGTGTTTGCAAAGAAGGCGCTTTTTCACACTTAATCCAACGTCTTGGTCCTATTAAGGAGGTGGTAGCGTAGCAAACTAGGCAACCGGACTATAATGCTTTATCACTTTCACTTAGCCATAGGAGTTCGAGAGGTGGGGCTACTATATAGCCCACGGGGCACCGCACTCTCCCGAATTAAAGTGCGGATGTGCCTGACCGAAAAACGGTCCTTCGTTAATGCGGAGGAATTCTAAACATTCTGGTGAGTCATCGAGTGGTTGACTAGTCTCTCGCTATATCATTGTAGCGACCCGACCTCAGACGGTCAAGCCTGCGTGTTCTTTGTGCCATCCACGGATCGGTATCTTTGGCACACACGGTACATCAATGTATATATCAAAATGCAATCACATGTATAAATAACGCAAAACTTATATATACCTCATAATACTCGGCGGAAACAATCAAGCGGGTGTGGAGTCCCATCAACGCCATCGGCGGGTTGAGTGTAGACCGTAACCTGTATCGTAACTCTTACTGCGTCGAGGAAATATCTCGCAACATGATACGTTGCAGCCGTGTAGGTCGATTACATTGAATGTAAAGCAAGATCACAACATGAGAAAACAGATGATAAAATATACTATATGCAGTATGGCTTTGTGGCTCTGGGTCTGAGTTTTGTTTGCGTAAAAGCTGATTTATTTCCCCTACATCAAAGGAATAAATGAAGTCTGTACTATGGAGTTTTCTATCATGACATGGTTCCGCCAACCGATGTCTCATAGCCCAAATCATCATAAGTTGCCCACAATTAAGTTATCAATCCGGTGTTGAGAGTTCCGAGATAGATCCAGGTCCAGATGCTCAAGTTGTCCGTAACCGGGGACACGGCTAATCGATTAGGTTTTTAACCCTCTGCAGAGGTTTGTACACTTTACCCGCAAGATTCGATCCCTCTCTTTACGTTCTCGCACTTCAGGGTGTTTGAGAACAAGACGACGAAACATGGTCTTCGAAGAGTTCCCGACCACCGTCCGGTGCTCATCCAATCCTACCGTAGTTCTACATCTCGCTAGCACCGTCCCAGCCAGAGTCACCACTAAGGTCAACCAAGCCAGAGCCCATAATGACTTGCGGTTGCTACGGGTAAGCTTCCGGGCATGAAGTATTCTTCCGTCTCTTTGAGTCTGGGTGAAGCTTTCCATAAGATGTCATGGCGCTTCTCCATGCATCTCGCCAACCACTGGTTTCTCCAGGTGCCGTCACAACCGTCCTTCACCCAAGAGTGTGTATTGAATTCTTGTCTCGAGTCTTGAAGTCTTGAGGCCTTGAAAATGCAGTCCTTGCAGATGTCATCATGGAGTTGTCGTCATTGACGTAAAGTCCTCCTTCTTCACACCACTCTCGGGCACTCATACCAACCCCGTCTACTATAGCGTAGCATTAAAATAAATGACGTCCCGGGCTTGGTAACAGGGTGATTGGTTCCTACCTCATGCATACTACTCAACTACAAGAATTCAGTATCACTACTGGAGGGATTGTTGCAGTATCACTACTGGAGGGATTGTTGCGAAGATGACACTAGATGCAATAAAACACATAGGTATGAAAAACATGGTCAAAGTGAACTTGCCTTGCTGACGATCTTCGAAAACTAGGGACTCGTGGTAGCAAAATTCGCACTCAAAAATTCTACCGAGGCAAACAATAACCATAATAAGCACATAGCATATGATCACTTAACACAATAGCATAGTAACATAACACACCAAAACAAATGAATCAAAACTCAAAGGAAAACTCAAAGAAATCCAACTCAAAGTTTTCCTACTTCAAGCAACAACTAGAAATAGTTTTATATAACAAAAATTTTCTCAACATAACTTAAGCATGGGTTTATGTTAACTTAACAGAAAAGAATGCATCATGCAACTAGGAGCAAAAAGATTCACTTTAAAAGCTATTATAAAACTCCTATTAGGCCTAAAGCAAATTCTAATAAGAAAAATAAAATAAAAGTTTTATTTATTATAAATAAAAGTTCATGCTCTAAAGTGACAGAAACTAACCTAGAATAATCTATCACACATGAAAAATAAATTCATTTGCTAATTAAAACAATAGGAAAACAGTAGCTAGTTAATTAATTAAAAATAACATGATTCTGATTAAAACTATTTTTTTATTAATCCTAAAATGCCCAAATAAGTTCCTACGGTTAGGCAATGTCAAAACAAAGTTGTGACAAAAAGAATCATTAAAAAAATAATTTTCCTAACTCCTTTTAGAGCAGATTTACTATTCTGTCTAAATTTAAAATAAAGCAATTCTAAATAATTTTAACATAGCTAATTATATTTTCTACAGAAACTATAAGAAATTTGAAAACCAACAAAAAAAAGAATCACTTAAAAATATTAAGTAAAATAAAAGTTAAGAATTTTTCAAATCTGAAACTATTCTGTTAAAACAGAAAAACGAAAATAAAGAAAAACGGCTAAATGGGCCTAACTAACGCACTGTGCGTAATATAGCTAAACGGGCCCTAGGTTTAAACGTGTCAGGGCCGATCTAAATAAATAAAACCTAACTAAAATAAACATAGCGAACGGAATAAAACCGGTTCACTAATAAGAACCATACCCCTGGGGGTTCTAATCTACACCGTAGGAAGTAGATCGGACGGCGAGGTGGGGTTCCACAGCTTACCGGAGATCGGCGGCGTGGCGGCTCGGGCGAGTGTCCCGACGTCTCCGGTGGTCGGGCGTCGTGGAGTGGTCCGTGGTGCGGGCGTCGAGGGGGTAGGTCTGGTGGTGGAGTCGGTGGAGGTCGGGAGGGTCTAGGGCGGCGGCTGAGGTAAATGGCGGCGGTCGGCCTGGCTCCGGGCGACGGTGTGAGAGAGAGGAGGAGGGTTCAGGGGCGAGGGAATGGGGTGCGGGGAGGGTATAAATAGGGGGCCTCGGCGTGGCAAGGGAGGCGATCGGGAGGATCGGATCCGGATCTCACTGGGATCCCGGCGATGATCGGCAGCGTTGCGTGGGCGTGAGGTTGAAGGAGGTGGGGTCCGCTGGCGATGGGGAGAGGCGCGGTCTCGGTCGGTCGACCGAGCCGGAGCGGTTCGAGGAGGAGTCGGTCGGCTCATTGGCTCGGGCTGGCAGTCACTTTGGTGGCTGGTATTGGTACCGGGTTGGTGGCTGGCCACTGGGGGGTTTCTTTTTTTAAATTTATTTTTTTTAATAAAACAAAAACAGAGGTAAAACATAAACTATAAATATTTTATATAGGACATATATATACCAAAACGATCAGGGGAATATTCATTACAATTTGAACATTTTTCCAGGGGCAAAACTCAAACTTTAAAAAAATCATTTTCTAGAAATCCCAAATAAGAATCAAATTTGAATTCAAACTTTTTGGCAAAGTTTTTCATCTGACATTTTTGGAGTGTCATGTTTACTCCTCTCATACTTTTTCTCAAGTATTTGTCAGGGGTAGTTTTGAAATAAATTTCAACTGCCAATTTGAATTCAAATTCTACAACTCAAAAATCTTCAAAACACTTCAAATGCCACTCAAATTCACTCAATCAATCAAACAAACAATCAGACAACAAGCATAGTTATTTATTTAATATAACATTCCAAAATTTAGAATTTTGGGATGTTACAAATCTACCACACTTAAAATGAATCTCGTCCTCGAGATTCGAAGAGGCTAGCAAGAAAAGGTTAGGGTTTGGAGGTCTTCCAGCAAATCCATTGATCGGTATGGTCTAGTGTGCTACCACACTTAGAAGCATGGTTATGTTCCGACAAAACTCATGTACTTCATCCTTTGGGTTGATTGTGTCGGACTTCTCATATTCTTCGGAATAACTCTTTCACATGTGCTCGTCCGGTAAGGGCATAACCTCTTCTTCAAACACGTGTCCTTTCATCCTGGTGAGGTTCTTCCGAGACTGGGTAAGCTGATAGATCTGTCGCCAATACTAAACAACTATCGAAAATCTCATGGTGGTCGACAATTCATGGTTTCTCCTGCAGGAAAATGGTCGGGGTTGGATCTCAGCGCATAACCTACGATTGTAGCGGTTGCTGTAAAGGGTTCCATCGTCCTACCATTCTATGGTTTTATGGCTTATCGCGTCGACACTCTTCTAAGGTTTTCAAGGCTCTACGATTTTCCATCAACATATGATAGTTCATGATAGAAGTCTCCGGTATGGGGGCCAATCCATCCCGTGCTTGAATCATTACCACATACGTAAGCAGTGAATCACGTATTCTAACACTTGGGCATACTCACAAGCATTGCAGAATTTCTCTTGTCGACGAACCAAGTTCGGAAAAATCCATTGATTCTGCAGGCCAAACAAACATCTATCGTTCCTTAACAACTCTCAGGTTTTGCGTAAACTCCTATAGAATCATCGGTTGATCAAATCGTAGTCTATTCCCAAAATTTCTTTCTCCAGTGGGTACTTGATCCTTATTAATTCTTGGGCCTGTGGGTTATGGCCCACTTCAACACTAGTGCAGCTTTAACTCATCCTTGGGGTAACTCTATTGTTCCATATTACACATCCTTTAAATCCATGAGTACTCTGTTTCTTCATACCATCATATCAAAAGCAAAACTCCAACTTTTTTATATATTTTCTTATCCATTAGTCTAGTCTTCTTCACGAGGTACTACCACCCTTAAAATGCACAAATTCTTCCATAGACCATATTTTTCTCATATCCTCGAAAATGGTCAAAATCCGTGTTCATGGAGTAACAACTCATACAATTAAACATATGAAAACATGTCACCTTAACTTTATTGATTTCATGAATCCATTACAAACTCTGAGCACCCATTACATAACTCAACTCATCGAACTCATGAAAATGAAATTGTTTTCTACTACTCTTGTTTCCAATTTCAAAATTCCAACTACTCAACTCCAACTTTCATCTTGTCGGGACATTTAGTAGCATAATGTCCTGCTTCCTTGCAATAAAAACAAATGACTTTCGATAAGTCTTTGGGCTTCTTGGAGATGGTGCCTGCTCCTTGAGTTCCTTGCTTCCTTTCGAGACAATGATTGGCATAATGCCCGACGTCCTTACATTCAAAACAGGTAATATGACTCTTGTCCCTATTTAAAGAAATTGGGTTGTTCTGAGGGTGTCTTTGTTTTCTCTTCCTGGGTTTCTTCGTTCTGATCAAACCTTCTATTTCTTGAGGGTCAAACTTCACTTCTGCTGTCGGGAAATCTCTGAGATCCTCTTTGCATTCCTTCGTGCAATACACTGAAAAATGTCCTTCTTCCCCACATGAATAGCAGACTTGTGCGAAAAATCTGTTTAGGCCTTCACCATCAGGGTCTTCAATAACTTCCTTCATCACAAGTTCTTCTAAAATTTTCCTGCGGGCTTCTTTCTGCTGCTTCATAACTTCTTGTACCTTGGGGTAAATCGACATTGAGCAGGGTAGTGCGTAGTTCCTTCACACAGAAACAAGTAACTGACTAGTTGGGCATTCCTCAATTTGGGTGTTTCTCCTCACAATGAGGGCATCCATCCTTGTGTTCCTCCTGGGTGTGTCCTATTTCTCCGCAAATCTTGCAGGCACAAGGTTTATTTCTTGGTGTATCATGGTGCTTCCGGATGAGACGTGATCTCAACAGGGTCTTCTTGAATTCCTCCCAAGTTCTTGTTCCATTCCATCCCTGTATGGCTTGATGCATTTCCCACCAGGTTGCAGCACTTCCTTCAAAGTACTGAAGAGCGTACGATACTTCATTCTTCCTTGAAACCAAATTGCTCCCAAGTGATTCTCCATGTTACGAATCCATAGCTCTGCCTCCGAGTCTTGATCCAGAATATCAGCCAACTTCGTTCATCATCTATGGGGTCCAAAGTTTTGGGATGAGACATGAGAGAGGTGGGGAGGGATATACACATACTACAAACAATAGTTTTTTTGAAGAAACAAGTTTTACTTTGTGGCTGTCGGAAAACATCAAGCAAATGACAGCTCACAAATCATCGCATCTAACGTAGGTGTATAACAGGGGTTTGGTCTTCTAAAGGTCAAATAATTCTTCAGATTCTTCAAATTCTTCAAGTCTTCAGAGTCTTCAATTATTGCAGCTTCAACTCTTCTAATGCATGGTGAAATCCTGGTTACTTTGAAGGGGTCATCAGCTGTCCGATATCTTTAATTCTTGGAGTGACTTCAGTTGATCTTCCGTGTGGTCAAAAGGGAAAGGTGTATATTCTAACTACTTGAGGTCAGAGGGACTACTTGATAAAATCAGAAAAGATGAGAAGTAATGGATTCTTTTGAAAAATAAAGTTTTAGAAATTTCCTGTCCTAGGGCTTTCCGGTTTCTAGGGTCACGTCCTCTGATCAACCTTGTGCTCACGATACCATATCAGTAGCGACCCGACCTCGAGCAGTCAAACCTACGTGTTGTTGTGCCATCCACGATCAGTATCTTGGCACACACAGTACATCAATGTATATATCAAAATGCAATCACATGTATAAATAACATAAAACTGATATATACCTCATAATACTCAATGAAACAATCAAGCGGGTGTGGAGTCCCATCAACGCCATCGGCGGGTTGAGTGTAGACCGTAACCCTATGTCGTAACTCTTACCAAATCGAGGAAATATCTGCAACATGATACGTTGCAGCCGTGTGAAATCGATACATTGAATGTACCGGCAAGATCACAACAAGAGAAAACAGATGATAAACTATACTATATGCAGTATGGCTTTGTGGCTCTGGGTCTGAGTTTTGTTTGCGTAAAAGCTGATTTATTTCCCCTACATCAAAGGAATAAATGAAGTCTGTACTATGGAGTTTTCTATCATGACATGGTTCCGCCAACCGATGTCTCATAGCCCAAAATCATCATAAGTTGCCCACAATTAAGTTATCAATCCGGTGTTGAGAGTTCGAGATAGATCCAGGTCCGGATGCTCAAGTTGTCCGTAATCGGGGACACGGCTAATCGATTAGGTTTTTAACCCTCTGCAGAGGTTTGTACACTTTACCCATAAAGATTCGATCCCTCTCTTTACGTTCTCGCACTTGAGGTGTTTGAGAACAAGATGACCAAACATGGTCTTCGAAGAGTTCCCACGACCACTGTCCGGTGCTCATCCAATCCACCGTAGTTCTACATCTGCTAGTACCTGGCCCCAGCCAGAGTCACCACTAAGGTCAACCAAGCGAGCCCATAATGACTTGCGGTTGCACGGGTAAGCTTCCGGGCATGAAGTATTCTTCCGTCTCTTTGAGTGCAGGTGAAGCTTTCCGCAAGATGTCATGGCGCTTCTCCATGCATCGGCCAACCATCGGGTTTCTCCAGGTGCCCACAACCGTCCTTCACCCAGATGGTGTGTATTGAATTCTTGTCTCGAGTCTTGAAGTCTTGAGGCCTTGAAAATGCAGTCCTTGCAGATGTCATCATGGAGTTGTCGTCATTGACGTAAAGTCCTCCTTCTTCACACCACTCTAGGGCACTCATACCAACCCGTCTACTATAGCGTAGCATTAAAATAAATGACGTCCGGGCTTGGTAGCAGGGTGATTGGTTCCTACCTCATGCATACTACTCAACTACAAGAATTCGGTATCACTCTTGGAGGGATTGTTGCGGTATTACTCTTTGGAGGGATTGTTGCGAAGATGACACTAGATGCAATAAAACACATAGGTATGAAAACATGGTCAAAGTGAACTTGCCTTGCTGACGATCTTCGAAAACTAGGGACTCGTGGTAGCAAACTTCGCACTCCGGAAATTCTACCGAGGCAAACAATAACCATAATAAGCACATAGCATATGATCACTTAACACAATAGCATAGTAACATAACACACCAAAACAAATGAATCAAAACTCAAAGGAAAACTCAAAGAAATCCAACTCAAAGTTTTCCTACTTCAAGCAACAACTAGAAATAGTTTTATATAACAAAAATTTTCTCAACATAACTTAAGCATGGGTTTATGTTAACTTAACAGAAAAGAATGCATCATGCAACTAGGAGCAAAAAGATTCACTTTAAAAGCTATTATAAAACTCCTATTAGGCCTAAAGCAAATTCTAATAAGAAAAATAAAATAAAAGTTTTATTTATTATAAATAAAAGTTCATGCTCTAAAGTGACAGAAACTAACCTAGAATAATCTATCACACATGAAAAATAAATTCATTTGCTAATTAAAACAATAGGAAAACAGTAGCTAGTTAATTAATTAAAAATAACATGATTCTGATTAAAACTATTTTTTTATTAATCCTAAAATGCCCAAATAAGTTCCTACGGTTAGGCAATGTCGAAACAAAGTTGTGACAAAAAGAATCATTAAAAAAATAATTTTCCTAACTCCTTTTATAGCAGATTTACTATTCTGTCTAAATTTAAAATAAAGCAATTCTAAATAATTTTAAGATAGCTAATTATATTTTCTACAGAAACTATAAGAAATTTGGAAACCAACAAAAAAGAATCACTTAAAAATATTAAGTAAAATAAAAGTTAAGAATTTTTCAAATCTGAAACTATTCTGTTAAAACAGAAAAACGAAAATAAAGAAAAACGGCTAAATGGGCCTAACTAACGCACTGTGCGTAATATAGCTAAACGGGCCCTAGGTTTAAACGAGTCGGGCCGATCTAAATAAATAAAACCTAACTAAAAATAAACACATAGCGAACGAATAAAACCGGTTCACTAATAAGAACCATACCCCTTCTGGGAGTTCTAATCTACACCGTAGGGAGTAGATCGGACGTGAGGTGGGGTTCCAAGCGGCTTACGGAGATCGGGCGGCTCGGCGTGAGTGTCCCGACGTCTCCGGTGGTCGGGGCGTCGGCGGAGTGGTCCGTGGTCTTGAGGCGTCGAGGTGGAGTCTGGTGGAGTCGGTGGAGGTCGGGAGGGTCTAGGGCAGCCGAGAAATGGCGGCGCCTCGGCTCGGGCTCGGCGGCGTGAGAGAGGAGGAGGGTTCATGAGGGGCGAGGGGGGAATGGGGTGCGGGGAGGTATAAATAGGGGGGCTCGGCGTGGCAAGGGAGGCGATCGGGAGGGATCGGATCCCGGATCTCACGGATCCGGCGATGATCGTGGCGATGGCGTGGCGGGGTTGAAGGAGGTGGGGTCCGCTGGCGGTGGGGAGAGGCGCGGTCTCGGTCGGTCGACCGAGCCGAGAGGTTTCAGGCGAGGAGGTCGGTCGGCTCGGCTGGCTCATTGGCTGGCAGTTGGCCGCTGGGTGGGCAGTTGGGCACTGGCGGGTGGGCTGAGCCGTGGCGCATATGGGGGGGTTTCTTTTTTAAATTTATTTTTTTAATAAAACAAAACAGAGATAAAACATAAACTATAAATATTTTATATAGGACATATATATACCAAAATGATCGTGGAATATTCCTACAATTTGAACATTTTCCAGGGCAAAACTCAAACTTTAAAAAATCATTTTCTAGAAATCCCAAATAAAAATCAAATTTGAATTCAAACTTTTTGGCAAAGTTATTCATCTGACATTTTTGGAGTGTCATGTTTACTCCTCTCATACTTTTTCTCAAGTATTTGTCAGGGGTAGTTTTGAAATAAATTTCAACTGCCAATTTGAATTCAAATTCCCACAACTCAAAAATCTTCTGAAACACTTCAAATGCCACTCAAATTCACTCAATCAATCAAACAAAGAATCAGACAACAAGCATAGTTATTTATTTAATATAACATTCCAAAATTTAGAATTTTGGGATGTTACAATCATAAACAGTCGATTTTGACTTTCTCTCGAGGTGCTACCTTGCGGCGAACCGGGCACAATCGCGATAGGTTCTCACAGTGTCGCGTTAGCCGATAGAACCCAGGCGTAAGGCGGCAAAACACAGGAGCCGGGCAAACTCAACATTTGACCAAAGACATGATTCGAGCTGATGCATATAAGGCCTAACTCGAGACGCCAACACTCCCTAAGGTATTCGGTCTTTATAGAAGCAGGCGAGAATAATGCCCTAAGCCCTGGTGTCCGTGCGTGCAAAAAAATTCAGTGCGGTGATGCAAAAACGCCAGACTCCTCCTCGTTTATAACTAGAAACCAGGTGATTTGTATCAACAAGCGACAGTAAAAAAAGGTTTAAGCAGGGTCTTAATCTAAAAAGAATCCTTGCAACGGGTCCCTCTTGCGCGCCCCGCTACTGTGTCTCCGTTGTGCCGTATCCTGCACGGGTGTAGCACGTTGTTCATCTGTAAAAGAGAGGAACTTAGTTGAAAAGAAAAAAAATGATCATGCGAAAAATGTACTTTATATTAAATAAACAGAGTACGATTTGAAGATTGAATAAATTTGAGCTTTATTGTCTCTTGTTGTACATGCGTGCAGCCCCTTGTATGGGGGCATGCTGCTAGTAGGCGCCCGGACTAAATCTAGCCGTGTCCGGGGTTCGAATGACCTATTCAGGTGCTTTGATTAGCGGAGCCGGATAGGTGTGGGGCTGTCAAGGCAGTCTCATGTTCTGCCGTGCTCGAGTAACACTTAATACTCCCTTTTAATGAGATGATGCCGCATGGACCGCGCATTTTAAGTGTAAGAGATGCATAATGCGGTATTGCGTTAAAGCGGGCGAAAGCTTCACGCCCCAGTAGTGCTTGATAGCTACTTTCGAATGGGGCGATGTGGAAGGTTAACTTTTCACGGCGGAAGTTGTCGGATGAGCCGAACACAACTTCTAGCAGTAGGGAGCCCGTACAATGGGCATATGGGCCTGGCGTTACCCCTTTGAAGGAGGTGTTGCTATGGCGAATTTTGGTTGGGTCTATCCCCATGCTGCGGATTGTGTCCTGATATATCAGGTTTATGTCACTGCCGCCATCCATGAGGACTTGTGTAAATTGGAATCCGTCAATTATAGGATCCAATATCAAGGCAGTCCATCATGCGTTCCGGATACTTTCGGAATAGTCACGATGGTCGAAGGTGATTGGTTTTGACAACCGGTGTTGGTACTCCGCTAGGGTAGTTTGTGCGGTAGCGCATTTTAGTGGGCGCCATTTGCTTTTTTCCCTTTGATCACGTGAAGTGAGTTTACGGTTTTAACCTCTTGTGGGAAATTCTTTTGTTTTCCGGGGCTCTGCTTGTGGTGCTCGTCATTATCTTCACTTGGTGTGTCGAGCCCCTTGTGTTCGGCGTTGAGTCTGCCGGACTACTTGAAGACCCAACAATCTCTGTGGGTATGGTTTGCGGGCTTCAAGAAGTACTGTGGATTTGGCATATCTTGTCCAAGATTTTGTTAAGTTGGATAGCTCATCGCTATTTTCCTGAAGGTGCAGGTTTTTATTGTTCTGCCGTGAGCTTTTGAATCGTCGAGGGATTTATCCTTCGTAGCGTCCCGTTGTTCCTCGTCGTCACTTCCTCTAGGTGTATCCACCATGTATACATCATGGGATGAGGTGGTTGTCCAGCATCCTATAGGTGCTGGTTCATGGTTGTCTCCTACATCGTCGTCCATACCGTCGATGTCTTCGGAGTCGAAATCGAGCACGTCGTGTAAGCTTTCGACAGTGCCTACAAAGTGGGTGGTGGGTGGGCGTTGAATTTCTTCGTCGTCCGCATCCCAACCTTCCTGACCGTAGTCCGGCCAGGGCTCTCCTGATAAAGAGAGAGACTTTAGTGATTTCAAGATGTCGCCAAAGGGCGAATGCTGAAAGATGTCCGCGGCAGTGAACTCCTTGACCAGCGCCCAATCAGATTCGATCGGCAGGGGCGCGGAGGGTTCGAGTCCGGAGAGGAGTCCGGCACCTTGGAGTCCTGATCTTAAAAGGACAGGGATGGTGTTTGGCTCAATCGCCGTAGAGATTTCAGCCCCGAGGTGGTGTCCAACCAACCATCCTCGATCGGCGAGATCGGCTCGAATCAATGGTCGGAGCGGACACTAATCTTGACCTCCAAGACCTCGGGCGGCAGAGTTAGATCATGCCCATCGAGATAGTGCGGCGCGCTTGGCTGCAGCTCGAATCCTTCAAAGATCGAGTCTCCATGGATGTCGGCCTTGTAGTTTAAACTCCCAATTCTGACCTGACGGCTAGGGGCGTAGCTTTCGATCTGCTCCAGATGGCCAAGTGAATTGGCCCGCAGTGCAAAGCCGCCGAATACGAAGATCTGTCCGGGGAGAAAAGTCTCACCCTGGACTGCGTCGTTGTCGATGATCGAAGGAGCCATCGGGCCTATAGGTGACGCATACAGAGGAACTCTCAATGAAAGCACCAATGTCGGTGTCAAAACCGGCGGATCTCGAGTAGGGGGTCCCGAACTGTGCGTCTAGGCGGATGGTAATAGGAGACAAGGGACACGATGTTTTTACCCAGGTTCGGGCCCTCTCGATGGATGTAATACCCTACTCCTGCTTGATTAATATTGATGATATGGGTAGTACAAGAGTAGATCTACCACGAGATCAGAGAGGCTAAACCCTAGAAGCTAGCCTACGGTATGATTGTTGTTCGTCCTACGGACTAAAACCCTCCGGTTTATATAGACACAGGATAGGGGTAGGGTTACACAGAGTCGGTTACAATGGTAGGAGATCTACATATCCGTATCGCCAAGCTTGCCTTCCATGCCAAGGAAAGTCCTATCCGGACAAGGGACGAAGTCTTCAATCTTGTATCTTCATATTCTTGGAGTCCGGCCAAAGATGATAGTTCGGCTATCCGGACACCCCCTAGTCCAGGACTCCCTCAAGTCCCATCTCAGATTTCATGGCCTCAAGCCATTTTGCGGAATCTGGGCCCATCATCGCTTCCTCATAGTTCGCAGGTTCGTCATGGTCTAGAAACATGACTTCCAGAATAGGATTACCATACCACTCTGGTGTGGAGCGTACTCTGGTTGATCTACGAGGTTTGGTAGTAACTTGATCTTAAGTTTCATGATCATCATCATTAACTTCCTCACTAATTGGTGTAGGCATCACTGGAACTGATTTCTATGATTATCTACTTTCCAACGCGAGAGAAGGTACAATTACCTCATCAAGTTCTACTTTCCTCCCACTCACTTCTTTCGAGAGAAACTCCTTCTCTAGAAAGGATCCATTCTTAGCAACAAATATCTTGCCTTCGGATATGTGATAGAAGGTGTACCCAACAGTTTCTTTTGGGTATCCTACAAATATCTGAATCACTCCGAAACCATTCCGGTGTCCGAATACTATCGCCCAATATATCAATATTTACCTCCCAACTATTTTGAGACTCCTCATCATGTCCGTGATCTCATCCGGGACGCCGAACAATCTTCGGTCACCAAAACACAGAATTCATAATACAAATCGTCATCGAACATTAAGTGTGCAGACCCTACGGGTTGGAGAACTATGTAGACATGATCGAGACATATCTCCGGTCAATAACGAATAGAAAAACCTGGATGCTCATATTGGTTCCTACATATTCTACGAAGATTTTTATCGGTCAAACTGCAATGACAACATACGGTATTCCCTTTGTCATCGGTATGTTACTTGCCCGAGATTCGATCGTTGGTATCTTCATACCTAGTTCAATCTCGTTAGCGGCAAGTCTCTTTATTCATTCTGTAATGCATCATCCCGTAACTAACTCATAAGTCACATTGCTTGCAAGGCTTATCATGATGTGCATTACCAAGAGGGCCTAGAGATACCTCTCCGATACTCGGAGTGACAAATCCTAATCTCGATCTATGCCAACCCAACAAACACCTGTAGAGAATCTTTATAATCACCCAGTTGCGTTGTGACGTTTGATAGCACACAAGGTGTTCCTCTGTTATTCGGGAGTTGCATAATCTCATAGTCAAAGGAATATGTATAGGTCATGAAGAAAGCAATAGCAATAAAACTTAACGATCATTATGCTAAGCTAACGGATGGGTATTGTCCATCACATCATTCTCCTAATGATGTGATCCCGTTTATCAAATGACAACACATGTCTATGGTCAGGAAACTTAACCATCTTTGATTAACGAGCTAGTCAATTAGAGGCATACTAGGGACACGTAGTTTTGTCTATGTATTCACACATGTATCAAGTTTCCGGTTAATACAATTCCAGCATGAATAATAAACATTTATCATGATATAAGGAAATATAAATAACAACTTTATTATTGCATCTAGGGAATATTTCCTTCAACTGGCGACTTAAGATGAAGAGGCCCAAGAAGATATGAAGATGGCGGTTCATAGAGCAAGCTTATTGATGGCCCAAGACCCGAGGATGACTTGAGGCCCACGGGTGTGAGCCACCATATGTTTAACTTGTATTTTAAGGCAAGCTTAGTTAGTTACCGATTCGGACACGTTGTGTATGAGCAGTTTGAACTGTAAACCGCGGGCATCAACTTTGTATATAAAGGGGTGACTTTGGCAGTGAGTTAACTCAAGAAACAATTGATCGAGAACTGATATGTCTCCAACGTATCTACAATTTATGAAGTATTCATGTTATTATATTATACATCTTGGATGTTTAATGGGCTTTACTATGCACTTTTATATTATTTTTGGGACTAACCTATTAACAGAGAGCCCAAAGTGCCTCCTGCTTTTTCTCCTTGTTTCATGTTTAGCAGAAAAGGAATATCAAAGCGAAGTCCAAAGCGGAATGAAACCTTCGGGAGAGTTATTTTTCGAACGGAAGCAATCCAGAAGACTTGGAGTGTACGTAAGGGAAGCAACGAGGAAGGCACGAGGCAGGGGGCGCGCCCTCCACCCTCGTGGGCTCCTCGTGGCTTCCATGATCGACTTCTTTCACCTATATATATTCATATACCCTAAAACCATCGGGGAACAGAATAGATCGGGAGTTCCGCCGCCGCAAGCCTCTGTAGCCACCAAAAACCAATCGGGACCCTGTTCCGGCACCCTGCCAGAGGGGGCAACCCTCACTGGTTGCCATCTTCATATCCCGGCGATCTCCATTACGAGGCGGGAGTAGTGCAGCCTCGAAATTTGAGGGTATGTACAAGTAGCTATGTGTTTGATCTCTCTCTCGTGTTCTTGAGGTGGTACGATCTTGATGTATCGCGAGCTTTGCTATTATAGTTGGATCTTATGATGTTCCTCCCCCTCTACTCTCTTGTAATGGATTGAGTTTTCCTTTTGAAGTTATCTTATCGGATTGAGTCTTTAAGGATTTGAGAACACTTGATGTATGTCTTGACGTGCTTATACGTGGTGACAATGGGATATCACGTGATCCACTTGATGTATGTTTTGGTGATCAACTTGCGGCTTCCGCCCATGAACCTATGCATAGGGGTTGGCACACGTTTTCGTCTTGACTCTCTGGTAGAAACTTTGGGGCTCTCTTTGAGGTTCTAGGTGTTGGTTGAATAGATGAATCTGAGATTGTGTGATGCATATCGTATAATCATACCCACAGATACTTGAGGTGAAAATGGAGTATCTAGGTGACATTAGGGTTTTGGTTGATTTGTGTCTTAAGGTGTTATTCTAGTACGAACTCTATGATAGATTGAACGGAAAGAATAGCTTCATGGTATTTTACTACGGATTCTTGAATAGATTGAGCAGAAAGAATAACTTTGAGGTGATTTCGTACCCTACCATAATCTCTTCGTTTGTTCCCCGCTATTAGTGACTTTGGAGTGACTCTTTGTTGCATGTTAAGGGATAGTTATATGATTCAATTATGTTATTATTTGTCGTTGATTTGTCACGGCAGATGTCCTAGTGTGAGGACTTAGTCGTGAGGCCAACGCATCTATGTGGTAGCTTGAGAGGGGTTGGTCGACGCGGGACGGATCAACACACAAGACAAGGATTTAGACAGCTTCGGGCCCCGGGAAACATCGTCCGGTAATAGCCCTACATGCTGTTCGTGGCTAGATCTCATTATGCTCATCAGGGAGACGCCGCATACGCCGGCTCCCTTTTAGTTGTGTATAACACTACAGATTGTTTCTTCTTTCTTCTCTCTGTCTTTGGGGAGCCCTGCCCCTCCTTATATATGTTGAAGGGGCGGTTTACATGACTAGTCCTAGTTGGATTAGGATTACTCTATTACAAGTGGAGTCCTAGTCTTGCTTCCTTTGTAGGAGAATATTCCTTATGCTTTTCTCATAAACCGGCCCACCATAACATAAGCCGGCCTTCCATAAACCGCCGTCTGGGCCACTGGCCAGGTCTTGTCGTTCCTCTGACCCGCCCGCCGGGTTACAAGTGAGTCATAATGACTAGGCGGGTTGCTTGTAGACCGCCAGGTCATGGCGGGTCGCCAGTGAATCGCCAAGTGTCAGCTGGGTCTCAAATAAACTACCAAGTCCGGCCGGGTTATACTTCCAGCCGGTTTACGCCGCGGGGTATATCCCCGACATTAGCCCCCAGTTTAATTTGGATTTATCCATGTTAAATTGATCCTGTAAAACAAACACAAGAACATATTTGACAGATTATGCTCCGGGTTAAGAATTCTTGTAAACCGGCACCTGATCATTCTTAATTCCTTGTCATTTCCTTCTTCTAGAAAATCCAGGTCAATAAGCCAACTTCATACTCAATTTGCTGACATTGGTTTCTCACAGAGAAATATTGTGAAGAATAACTCCTTTGACATAGATACCAATGCTTAACAAAAATATTGGTCTTTGAAATACTCATCCGATCTTGGCCGGTTTAAGAATGTAGAACTTGCGGTTTATCAAGACAAAAATTGCCGGTTTATGAATATTGATGGCACGGGTCATAATTGTAGTTAACATCAAGCTTGAAAATATACCTCCTTTGTATGCATATCACTTGTAGCCCCCAAGTCTTAAGAAGGGAGCGAGTAACCGCTTAAGACTTACTTCAATATAAATGTTACAATCTTGAAGAAATCCAAGTTGTTCATCTTGGTCACTAGTGAAAATTGAATATTCCACATATGTAGCCCCCAAGTGCCAGGTTGTTATACTTGCAGCAACCTGGGACTTGTAATTGCCTTATAAAAACTTCAACCAATGTAGCCCCCAAGGGCCGGGTCATTATGCAATAATGAGCAGGGACTTTGTAGATATGATCGTGTAGACTTGAATAAAGCAACTTGTAGCCCCAAGGGCCAGCTCGAAGAAGATAATACTGAGCTGGGACTTGAAACTATATGCTCATAAAAACTTCACCGATGTAGCCCCAAAGGGCCGGGTCATTATGCAATAATGAGCAGGGGACT
Source organism: Aegilops bicornis (assembly GCA_021605145.1). Classification (NCBI taxonomy): domain Eukaryota; kingdom Viridiplantae; phylum Streptophyta; class Magnoliopsida; order Poales; family Poaceae; genus Aegilops; species Aegilops bicornis. Next base: position 563,161 of record JAHIAL010000024.1, on the reverse strand, counting down.
TTAATAGATACTTCATTGAAAATAACATCATATGATGTAACTCCCATCATGGGGTTTGAACCCATGTCCATAAGGTTAAGAGCTTTGTGCTTTACCAAATGAGGAGTGAACTCTTCAATATAATGGATTAAGACTTGTGTACCTTGAGTTGTTGACAGGAGCAATTGGTAGCCCCCAAGGGCCGGCTCATTACAATGAGTCGGGTCTTCAATAAGGTGAGCAAAAAAATGACTTTGCATTAGCCCCAAGTGTCATGGTGCATGCTTGCAGCGACATGAGACTTGCATATTTGATGTAATATCAACTTGAATAATGTAGCCCCCAAGTGTCGGGTCGTAAGCACATAGCGACTCAGGACTATTTCCTCCGCTGTAGAATAAATCATATCCATTGATAAAATAATAGCCATTGCGCTGAAGCAACTTTGAAAACATCAATCATAATATTGGTTATTGATAACCATAATAAAAATCCAGCCATATTGGCTATTAAAGATTTGAATAATATAACCTGGTTTGAGAACCGTTCTTTGCAATATAAACCAAAGTATATCCATGCAGTATATGATATATGCTATGATGATGTAATGATGATGCAATGTATGATGCAACATATGATGATGTATGTGTATGATAATAGAATACTTCAATGAAACTAGCATGATAGCCACTGGGGTATCCTCGCTTTCTGTAAGCCGACTCTCACATGACCCAATCGATGTTTTAACCTAGATAAGTTCAGGGTCTTGTTTAAAGATTGACTTATCGAGAGTACACGAGGTCGGAGTAGCATCATGCAAACAGGCAGGTTTAACAAAGTTTCAATGAAGGCGGCTTAGTAGCCTGGGTTCATCCTCGCTATCTGTAAGCCGTGCCCTCACATGAAAAACCGGCGTTTTAACCTTAACAAGCTCAGGGTCTTGTTTTAAAGATTGACTGTTAAGAGTTCGCTGTGCCAATCAGGATTACCTGATGAAGAAGTAGCTGGCATACAGGCAGGATGACGCGGAAGGGTTATGTCCTCTTTGGTGAATACACCTATGTTTGAACAGGAAGCCCCCAAGTAACCATAATAAGCTGAGCCCATAAGGCAGGATACCCATGTTTGAACCGCACATCATGGCAGCAAGTTCTCTTTGGCAACCTTAACTCGAACTTGCGAGAGATGAATTCTTTTTGAACCGGCTGTTAAACCGGATATTGAGAGCTTCAAAGCTTTATAGGAGAGATGTCTCTTGAGCCGGATTTTAACTGGAATCTCCATTTTGAGCCGGAAATTTTCTAACAGCCTTTAAACTTGAACTTGCGAGAAGTTAATTCTTTTTTAACGGAATTTCTTAAACCGGATTTGAGAGCTTCAGAGTTTTATGGGCAACAGATTTCCCTTGAACTGGATTGTAAACCGGAATCCTTTCTGATGAGCCGGGATTTTGTAACTGTCATATATTTCTAAGCCGGAGATTTTCTGACGGTCTTTAAATTTTCATCAATATAACAGTAGCCTCCGGGACCGGGTTATCTTTCCCTCCATCATCCTAGGGCTCTTAAATTTGCTGAAACTGGCAAGACTTGCTGAGTCATATTATCGTGGCCCCCGAGTCTTAAGATGACTCAAGGAGTTGTCTTGAGATTCTCCAGACTTGACCATGGCAGAAGGTATATATCATTGGTGTTGATAACGTGATGTGAATCCACAGAAGGTTGAGGTGATCATGCGACGGGTTATAAATGATCCCGTATGAGCTGTATCGACAATTTCGGCCAATGGTTCCTTCAATGGCTGTTTGAAGTTAACCAAGCTGTAGTGGCAGCGATTTGTGCACATGTCCATTGAGGCATCTAAGCGCAGACGGCTGAATGATAATTTGCCGTTGGTAGAAAACCGGGCTACCCAAGCAGTGACTTGCTCATACTCAATAAATAGCTCATGCAGACAGGTGCGGCCCGATGTGTTGATGTAGACCAGACCGCAAGGGTGGTACAGACAGATAAGTCAGCCGCGGCATTTGTAAACCGGCGCAGGCGGGAGAGTTGGCCACGGGGGCGGACAATAGGTCAATCATGTGTGTTGATGTAGTGGGGGTGGCAATCTGCGCAGGATGAGCGCTAGTGCAAAAATAATATTTGCTCCCCCTCCTTTTGCAACACCTTTTTGTAAGAAATAATGGTTTTGCGAAAAAATATCATAGACCAAGTAACTGCTCTTTGATAAAAAACAATATGTGTTAAGAAAAATAAACTTTAGATGAATATCACCTGATTTGTTCGGATGATAGACGATCCGTATATAACGTCCATATATATTCTCCAGTAACAATCAGTAGGCGACGGTCAAATCTTGTTGACTCCATCTCTCCCAATTTTCTGAATAACAACCAGTAGGCGATCGCAAAGAAAGCCCTGAAACCACTTGATGTTTTCCCCAGCATGTCTATTGATACGTCTCCAACGTATCTATAATTTTTGATTGTTCCATGCTATTATATTACCCCTTTTGGATGTTTATGGGCTTTATTTTACACATTTATATCATTTTTGGGACTAATCTACTAACTGGAGGCCCAGCCCATATTCTTGTTTTTGCCTATTTCAGTATTTCGAAGAAAAGGAATATCAAACAGAGTCCAAACGGAATGAAACCTTCGGGAGCATGATTTTTGGAACAAACGTGATCCAGAGGACTTGGAGTGCAAGTCAAGAAGCAGCCGAGGCCTCCACGAGATAGGAGGCGCCCCCATATAGGGCGCTGCCTATCTCGTGGGCCCCTCGGCCACCGACGCATACTTCTTCCTCCTATATATACCTACGCATTCTCAAAACATCCAGAGCACCCACGAAACACAATTTCCACACCAGAATCCTTCGTGATCCGCGAGATCCCATCTTGGAGCCTTCACGGCACTTTCTGGGAGGGAATCAACCACGAGGGCCTCTACATCAACATCCTTGCCCTTCCGATCAGTTGTGGTAGTTTACCACAGACCCTCTGGGTCCATAGTTATTAGCTAGATGGCTTCTTCTCTCTTTTGGATCTCAATACAATGTTCTCCCCTCTCTTGTGGAGATCTATTTGATGTAATCTCTTTTGCGGTGTGTTTGTCGAGATCCGATGAATTGTGGGTTTATGATCAAGTTTATCTATGAATAACATTTGAACCTTCTCTGAGTTCTTTTATGTATGATTGAGTTATCTTTGCAAGTCTCTTCGAATTATCAGTTTAGTTTGGCCTACTAGATTGGTCTTTCTTGCCATGGGAGAAGTGCTTAGCTTTGGGTTCCATCTTGCGAAGTCCTTACCCAAAGGATGTGAAAGGGTTGCAAGGCACGTATTGTATTGTTGCCATCGAGGATAACAAGATGGGGTTTATATCATATTGCATGAGTTTATCCCTCTACATCATGTCATCTTGCTTAATGCGTTACTCTGTTCTTATGAACTTAATACTCTAGATGCATTCTTTGGATAGCGGTCGATGTGTGGAGTAATAGTAGTAGATGCAGTAGGAGTCGGTCTACTTGTTATGGACGTGATGCCTAGGTACATGATCATGCCTAGATAATCTCATAACTATGCGCTTTTCTATCAATTGCTCGACAGTAATTTGTTCACCCATTGTAATACTTATGCTATCTTGAGAGAAGCCACTAGTGAAACCTATGGCCCCCGGGTCTATCTCTTATCATATTTGCTCCCAATCTACTTTTATTTGTATCTTTACTTTTTGCATCTATATTATAAAATACCAAAAATATATTTATCTTATCATACTATCTTTATTAGATCTCACTTTCCCAAGTGGCCGTGAAGGGATTGACAACCCCTTTATTGCGTTGGTTGTGAGTTCTCGGTTTGTTTGTGTAGGTGCGTGGGACTTTTGAGGAGCCTCCTCTTGGATTGATACCTTGGTTCTCAAAACTGAGGGAAATACTTACGCTACACTTGCTGCATCACCCTCTCCTCTTTGAGGAAAACCAACGCAACCTCAAGACGTAGCATCTACGTACAAACTCACAAACCTTGTGCAACAGCCATCCTTGCTCATAACAACTGTTGAAGCAACCTTCCCCTGTATTAACTGCTAGCGATAGTAATTTCCTTGTTTTCCAATAGTATTAGCTTCCCATTAGACCTAGGGAGCCACGCCATAGCGCTTGTTTCTCATATTCTTGACTCCTCATGTCTTGTTACTAGTAGACCAGCAGATCAGGAAGAAAAAACCACTTGTATTAATATTGTAATACATGTCCATATACTGTACTCCTTTTAATCAAGCCCGACTTGTCAATGACAAGATGCTCAAGTCCTAGCCATCGATGCTGGCAGCGGCGGCCATCTACACCAAGCAATGCACGCTCGACGGGTGCATATCATGTAGCAACAAATGATTGTGGACGGAACACAAAAATACTCTGAAGAACAACTCATGTGTGAAAACACACTGTATAGACAGTCTTTCATTCAGAGTTCAGACCAACCAACTTTCAGCGGGTGCAGGCGGAGATAGCCATATTGGCGAGACAAACCAACGGCGCTGGGCAAAACGCAAGACAAGGCGGCGATGGTTCAGTACAGAGATGAGTGGGGGCGGCTCGCGAGCAGAGGCACTTTGAGGATGCAAAAACGGCGGCGGTTCACCCGCTGAGGTTCGCCGGCATAGACCGGCAGTCCGGGGCCATGGCGAAGGCGGCTTGGGAAACGACAGTTTGAACGCGCGGTAATCCAGCGGAGACAAACGTCGGCTCATACGGCGACTTGGAGGGAGGTCGCAAGGGCGGCTCGTGGCCGGCTCGTCACTGATGGTGGGTTAACGGGGTGGCGGCGACTCACGTAAAGGCGGGTCATGGTGTAGCGTGGCGGAGGCAAAGCGGCGATTTGGTGGTGGCGAACCGACCCACAGGCAGCGGGGCGAGTCCGTGGTAACCCGGCATCGGCTCGAGCAGAGGTGAACCGGCGACGGCGGTTCATGGAGGAGTGCGGCTGAAGTAGCTCAAGGTGGTTCCGATTTGTCGGGCCCGAGACCGCGACGGTTTATAGCAGAGGTTAGCCAGTACGGTGCAGCGATTCGGCGGAAGTGTTCTCCAAGCCGTGGTGGCGACTTGGCCCCGTGGGCGTGCTCAGGGCTGGCGGTTCAATGAGGCAGCGTGTCGCCGGGCCAGGTGGCAGTTCGACGATGCGGCTGGTCGATTTGACGCGACAAGAGAGGCACACCGCAGCGGCTCCATAGAGGTGATGGCCATGCTCAAGGCAACTCATATAGACGGCGATTCGCTTGCGGCGAGGCGCAGGTCTCAGAAAGCGTAGCTGAAAACGAAGCTCCATTCAAGCGTGAGGTCCTCCCAAATACTTGGCGGCGGGAGGAGTGGTCGGTGGTCGGCCACGGCAAGGGCATCTTCGGCAAGGCGGTTCGCCTATCGCATGGATGCGCCAAGCAGGCTGTGGCAGAAGCGACCCAACAGGGTAAACCACGGCAACGGCGGCGATTTGTAATAGCAGTAAAACAATAGCGACTTAACGCGGTGATAGAGAACCGCCGTGGTGAGACGAGGTCGAAGCAGAAAACGAGCAGCTCGCGGCAGGGCGCAGCTCGGAGGCGGCGGCTCAGAGGCGGAAGTGACTCGATGATGGCAGCAGGTGGCAATGATAAACTGGAGGGAGTCATAGCCGAGGCGAAGCAGAGGCAACGGGGGCGCAGGTTGCAGCCAGCGCGGACAAGGCAGCGTCAGTGCGAGGCGAGCCAGCGGCGGCCTCGAGCGTCGAGGATGCTGGCGATTTCATTGGAGAGGCGACAGCAAGGACCGGCGGCAGTTTGGAGGAACGCCAGTAGGGGCGTGGGTGACTCGAGGGCAAAAGCAGAGTCCACGTCCATGTCCATGTTCTTCTCCGAGTCGTAATCGCTTTGGACCGGGTTTATTGATTCTTTCCATCTCATGTAGCGTGTGAACCTTAGATTGTTTGATACCCAAACGTGACCGCAAAAGTTTCTCTGGATTCCCATCTGCCTCGGTGACCCGCACTGCAACAGAAATTTTGACCACGCTGGTTTCAGCGAGTTACGTATCCGATTTTGATGCGCCAATAAAATATGCAGCAGCGGAAAATCAATCTGTTTTCGATGGATTGACTGGTTACGGCGGCCGCACCCTATGCAACCCCAATTTCTCTTGTCTTCGAATCGCGTACTGCTAGCTCCAAAATTAACCTTGATTCTAATCATAGAACGATGAATTTGATAGCTCTGCCCAAGGTTGTTCCCCACCGGTTTCTCCTCCGCGGTCGTTCCGCGCCAGGTTTTTTTATCCGATCAATCACGAGCTTCTCGATCCCTGAAGAGAGATCCCTTCAAGCCCTCCAAGAACTCAACACCACCGTGCGCAGGCCCCACGGTGAGTGCCAACTGTCGTGGATTTGTCACGGCAGATGTCCTAGTGTGAGGACTTAGTCGTGAGGCCAACGCATCTATGTGGTAGCTTGAGAGAGGTTGGTCGGGACGAGAGACACGAGACGGATCAACACACAAGACAAGGATTTAGACAACTTCGGGCCTCGGGAAACATCGTCCGGTAATAGCCCTACATGCTGTTCGTGGCTAAATCTCATTACGCTCATCAGGGAGACGCCAGACACGCCGCTCCCTTTTAGTTGTGTCTAGCCCTACAGATTGTTTCTTCTTTCTTCTCTTTGTCTTTGGGGAGCCCTGCCCCTCCTTATATATGTTGAAGGGGCGGTTTACATGACTAGTCCTAGTTGGGTTAGGATTACACTATTACAAGTGGAGTCCTATTCTTGCTTCCTTTGTAGGAGAATATTCCTTATGCTTTTCTCATAAACCGGCCCACCATAACATAAGCTTGACCTTCCATAAACCGCCTTCTGGGCCACCGGATCTTGTCGTTCCTCTGACCCGCCCGCCGGGTCACCAGTGAGTCATAATGACTAGGCGGGTTGCTTGTAAACCGCCAGGTCATGGCGGGTCGCCAGTGAATCGCCAAGTGTCAGCGGGGTCTCAAATAAACTGCCAAGTCCGGCCAGGATATACTTCCGGCCGGTTTACGCCGCGGGGTATATCCCCGACATTATTGTTGAGAGAACTTGCACTAGTGAAAGTACGAACCCTAGGCCTTGTTTCCTAGCAATGCAATACCGTTATCGCTCACTTTTATCATTAGTTACCTTGCTGTTTTTATATTTTCAGATTACAAAAACCTTTATCTACCATCCATATTGCACTTGTATCACCATCTCTTCATTTAACTAGTGCACCTATACAATTTACCATTGTATTGGGTGTGTTGGGGACACAAGAGACTTTGTTATTTGGTTGCAGGGTTGTTTGAGAGAGACCATCTTCATCCTCGCCTCCACGAATTGATAAACCTTAGGTCATCCACTTGAGGGAAATTTGCTACTGTCCTACAAACCTCTGCACTTGGAGGCCCAACAACGCCTACAAGAAGAAGGTTGCGTAGTAGACATGAAGCTCTTTTAAAGCGCCGTTCTTGGGAGGTGAGTGCTTGAAGGTATATCTTTAGATCTTGCAATTGAATCTTTTAGTTTCTTGTTTTATCACTAGTTTAGTCTATAAAAGAAAACTACAAAAAAATGGAATTGAGTTTGCCTCATACGCTTCATCTTTTTAAAATCTTTCGTGAAAATGATGGGAAGGAAAATTGTGCTCAAGTACTAGAAGAAGAATTACATAGAATGCTTGGCATAAAATATGTGAATGATGAGCATGATTGCAATGTTGTTAGTGTGAATTCTTTGAATACCCATGATGCTAATGATATGCAAAGCCACAAGCTTGGGGATGCTATGTTTGATGAAGATGATATGTTTAGCCCCCCAAGTTTTGATGAGCAAATTTGTTATGATCAAAGCATGCCTCATATTTATGATGATTATTGTGATGACACGATGTTATAAAGAATAAAGATAACCATGAAAATTTTCATCATGATTTCAATTTTCAATTGGATTATGCTTTACATGATAGTTATTTTGTTGAGTTTGCTCCCACTACTATTGATGAGAATAAATTTGCTTATGTGGAGAGTAATAAAAAATCTATGCTAGTAGATCATGAAAATAATGCTTTATGTGCTGGTTATATGGTTGAATTCATTCATGATGCTACTGAAAATTATTATGATAGAGGATCACATGCTTCTACATATTGCAATAATATCAAGTTTCCTCTCTATGTGTTGAAAATTTTGAAGTTATGCTTAGTTTGCCTTTCCTATGCTAGTTGATTATTGCTCCCATAAGTTGTTTGCTCACAAAATCCCTATGCATAGGAAGTGGGTTAGACTTAAATGTGTTAGTCATATTCTTCATGATGCTCTCTTTATGTTTCAATTCTTATCTTTTATGTGAGCATCATTGAAATCATCATGCCTAGCTAGGGGCGTTAAACGTTAGCGCTTGTTGGGAGGCAACCCAATTTTATTTTAGTTTTTTGCTTTTTGGTTCTGTTTAGTAATAAATAATCCATATAGCTTCTGTTTAGATGTGGTTTTGTGTTTTAGTTAGTGTTCGTGCCAAGTAGAACCTTTGGGAAGACTTGGGTGAAGTCTTTTATGATCATGTTGTAGAAATAGAAACTTTAGCACTCACGAGATTAGCTAAAAATTTCACTTTGGAGAGTGCTATTTAGTTGATTCTTTTGCAGATTATTACTAGACAAATTCCTCAGGTCCACCAATTTATTTTAGAATTTTTGGAGTTCATAAGTATGCGTTTGATACAGATTACTACAGACTGTTCTGTTTTTGACAGATTCTGTTTTCTATGTGTTGTTTGCTTATTTTGACGAATCTATCAGTAATATCGGAGGGTATGAACCATATAGAAGTTTGAATATAGTAGATATTACACCAACATGAATTTAGAATGAGTTCACAACAGTACCTAAGTGGTGTTTTGTTTTATTTTGCTAACGGAGCTCATGAGATTTTCTGTTAAGTTTTGTGTTGTGAAGTTTTCAAGTTTTGGGTAAAGATTCGATGGACTATGGAATAAGGAGTGGCAAGAGCCTAATATTGGGGATGCCCCACCCCAAGGTAATATTCAAGGACAAACAAGAGCCTAAGCTTGGGGATGCCCCGGATGGCATCCCTCTTTCGCCTCTTCGTTCATCGGTAACTTTTACTTGGAGCTATATTTTTATTCACCACATGATATGTGTTTTTCTTGGAGCGTCATTTTATTTTCTTTAGCTTTGCTTTCTGTTTGAATAAAATATCAAGATCTGAAATTCTTAAATAAGAGAGAGTCTTCACATAGCTACATAATTATTTAACTACTCATTGATCTTCACTTATATCTTTTTGGAGTAGTTTGTCATTTACTCATGTGCTTCACTTATATCCTATGAGTGGTTGAATGATTTGAATGTCATAAATATGAAATTATATATGTTTCATATGACTTTCCCATGGGGAGTAATGCCTTTACATATAAGAAGTAGAGGTGGTAAATTTTTTGAAGGTTAGCAAACATTGTATTGGTCACTTGAACAATTCATGAAAGAATATTGAAGGAAGAGAGATTTAACATATAAATATACTATCTTGGACATCTTCTATGATTGTGAGCCCCATTAAATATTTTCAAACCTGAGAAAATTAGTTGAAGTTGGACAAGGAAGACAACATAATGAGTTATGCTTGGGTATATTTGTATAGAAGTTATATTTTTATGGATCCTCTAACATGTGGTGCTTGCTATTTAGAATCCTTTGCTAGCCAAAATATATGTACTAAGCGGGAATACTTGCTTGTGCATCCAAACTCCTCGAACCAAGTTTCTTCCATAAGTGTCCACCATATCTACCTATATGTGGTATTTACCTGCCGTTCAAGTAAATTTGCATGTGCCAAACTCTAAACCTTCAAATAATAATATGTATTGTATGCCCGAATCGCTCATGTAGCGACTAGGGGCTATCAGTATCTTCCATGCTAGGTGGGTTATTCTCACGATGAGTGGACTCCGCTCATCATTCACGAGAAAATGGCTGGTAACTGGATGCTCAGTCCTATGATCAAAAGATCAAAACAAAATCACAAATAATTTAAACAAAACTCCCCTGTGGATGTTGATAGTTGGACTGCACCTGTTGTTTGGACAAGCCATGGAGTGTGAATGTTGGTGGAGGGGAGTAAAAACTTTACCTTTCTCATGGGAACCGCCTATAATGTATGTAGTATGGAAGATATTGGGAACTCTTGGTCGTTATGTTGACAATGAAAGCATACCTCTCAAAATTATTTTCATCTCTGTTTTTGCTTCGAGCTGGCACCTCTTGCAAATCCTCGCTTCCCTCCTCATGAAGGGCCTATCTTTTACTTTTTATGCAAGAGTCGAGTATTCCTTCTCATTCCAACCTACTCTTTAGTTGGCAAGCATCATGTGATGGAAAGATCTAAGCATATATGGCCGTTCAAATATATTTGATCATGAATTATTATTGCTGACATTACCCTTGAGGTAAAAGGTTGGGAGGCAAAACATTAAGCCCCTATCTTTCTCTGTGTTCGATGAATACTATTTGTTCTAAAAATATGCTTTGAGTGGTAGCAATCATGGAAGACTAAATGATAGTTGAGTATGTGAAGTTTGTTGAATCAAAGCTCTGACATAGACTCTTCCTGAAAATAAGATGAATTGTAATTGTTTGATGACTAATAACACGGTTTGTTAGTTTTCAAGAAAGTTTATGATCTATACTTTAACATGTGAATAGTTTGTTACTTGATCATGCAAAGTTTTATGATATGAGCTACTATTATGACATATAATGATGCTAGAAAAGGTGATTGAAATTATCATTGATCAAACTTGTGCACCTGCTAGCATTCACACTTCATAAGTTTTTCTTTTATCATTTACCTACTCGAGGACGAGCAGGAATTATGCTTGGGGATGCTGATACGTCTCCAACGTATCTATAATTTATGAAGTATTCATGCTATTATATTATCCATCTTGGATGTTTAATGGGCTTTACTATGCACTTTTATATTATTTTTGGGACTCACCTATTAACCCAGAGCCCAGTGCGCTTTCTCGCTTTTCTCCTTGTTTCGTTGTTTCGCAGAAAAGGAATATCAAACGAGTCCAAATGGAATGAAACCTCTGAGAGAGTTAGTTTTGGAACGGAAGCAATCCGTAAGACTTGGAGTGTACGTAAGGGAAGCAACGAGGAAGGCATGAGGTAGGGGCGCCCACCCCTGGTGCACCCTCCACCCTCTTGGGCCCTCGTGGGCTTCCACTGATCGATTTCTTTAACCTATACATATCCATATACCCTAAAACCATCGGGAATAGAATAGATCGGGAGTTCCGCCGCCGCAAGCCTCTCAGAGCCACCAAAACCAATCGGGACCCTGTTAACACTTCTCGCCGAGGGGGGAAACCACACCGTGGCCATCTTCATCATCCCGGCGCTCTCCATGACGAGGAGGGAGTAGTTCACCCTCGGGGCTGAGGGTATGTACCAGTAGCTATGTGTTTGATCTCTCTATCTCTCTCTCTCTCTCGTGTTCTTGAGGTGGTACGATCTTGATGTATCGCGAGCTTTGCTATTTGATAACCCACAAGTATAGGGGATCAATTGTAGCCTCTTTCGATAAGTAAGAGTGTCGAACCCAACGAGGAGCTAAAGGTAGAACAAATATTCCCTCAAGTTCTATCGACCATCGATACAACTCTACGCACAGCGTTCGCTTTACCTAGTACAAGTATGAAACTAGAAGTACTTTGTAGGTGTTTTTGGATAGGTTTGCAAGAACATAAAGAGAGCGTAAATAAAAAGTAGGGGCTGTTTAGATAAAGACACAATTAAATTAGTTTTAGTAGGGAGCTTTTGTTACGAGAAAGTTATTTGTCCCTAGGCAATCGATAACTAGACCGGTAATCATTATTGCAATTTTATTTGAGGGAGAGGCATAAGCTAACATACTTTCTCTACTTGGATCATAAGCACTTATGATTGGAACTCTAGCAAGCATCCGCAACTACTAAAGATCATTAAGGTAAAACCCAACCATAGCATTAAAGCATCAAGTCCTCTTTATCCCATACGCAAACAACCTACTTACTCGGGTTTGTGCTTCTGTCACTCACGCGACCCACCATAACCAAATCAAGATCATATTGCAAACCCTACAGCGGGGATCCCTCACGCTTGCACGACACGGAGAGCACCATAGGAGAGCATCAACAATAAAACATGAAACTCAAACAATCTTGATCATCAAATAACCCATAGGACAAAACGGATCTACTCAAACATCATAGCATAGCCATACATCATTGGGAAATAATATATAGCGTTGAGCACCATGTTTAAGTAGAGATTACAGCGGGTAAGAGAGAGGTTACACCGCTGCGTAGAGGGGGAAGAGTTGGTGATGATGGCGGTGAAAGTTGTTGGTGAAGATTGCGATGATGATGATGGCCACGGCGTTTCCGGCGCCACCGAAGAGAAGGGAGAGAGGCCCTTCGTCTTCTTCTTCCTTGACCTCCTACCTAGACGGGAGAAGGGTTTCCCCTCTGGTGCTTGCCCTCCATGGTGTGGGAGGGGCGAGAGCCCCTCCGAGATTGGATCTGTCTCTCTGTCTCTCTCAGTTTCTGCGTTCTAGTCTGGTTGCGCTTTCACCGTTTCGTATATATATGGAGATCCGTAACTCCGATTGGACTGAAATCTTCGCCGTGATTTTTCCTAAAAATTAGCTTTCTTGCGGCCGAAGAAGGGCATCAACCGCCTTACGGGTGTCCCACGAGGGTCAGGAGCATGCCCAGGGGGCGCCCCCTCGTGGCCACCTCGAACCGTCTCGCGTTGATTCTTCCTCCCATATTCTCCAAATATTCCAAAAATATTCTTCGATCTGCTTTTTATCCCATTTGGATTCCGTTTGATATGGGGTTTCTGCGGAAACATAAAACATGCAACAAACAGAACTGGCACCGGCAATCGGATCAATATGTTAGTCCCAAAAATAGTATAAAAAGTTGCCAAAAGTATATGAAAGTTGTATAATATTGGCATGGAACAATCAAAAATTATAGATATGACAGAGACGTATTAGCATCCCAGCTTAATTCCTGCTCGTTCTCGAGTAGGTAAATGATAAAAAAGATTATTTTTGATGTGGAATGCTACCTAGCATAATCTTGATCATGTATCTAATCATGGCATGAATATTAAGACACGAGTGATTCAAAGCAATAGTCTATCATTTGACATAAAAACAATAATACTTCAAGCCTACTAATAAAGCAATCGTGTCTTTTCAAAATAACAAGGCCAAAGAAAGTTATCCCTACAAAATCATATAGTCTGGCTATGCTCCATCTTCACCACACAAAATATTCACATCATGCACAACCCCAATGACAAGCCGAGCAATTGGTTTATACTTTTAACGTGCTTCAGCTTTTTCAACCCTCACAATACATGAGCGTGAGCCATTGACATAGCACTATAGGTGGAATAGAATATGATGATGGGGGTTATGTGGAGAAGACAAAAAAGGAGAAAGTCGACGCGGCTAATCAATGGGCTATGGAGATGCCCATCAATTGATGTTAATGTGAGGAGTAGGTATTGCCATGCAACGGATGCACTAGATCTATAAGTATATGAAAGCTCAAACTGAAACTAAGTGGGTGTGCATCCAACTTGCTTGCTCATGAAGACCTAGGGCGTTTGATGAAGCCCATCGTTGGAATATACAAGCCAAGTTCTATAATGAAAATTCCCACTAGTATATGAAAGTGATAACTCAAGAGACTCTCTATATGAAGAACATGGTGCTGCTTTGAAGCACAAGTGTGGTAAAAGGATAGTAACATTGCCCCTTCTCTCTTTTTATCTCATTTTTTTCTCTTTTTTTTGGGCATTCTCTTTTTTTTGGCCTTTCTGTTTTTTTTCGAGTCTCATCCCGACTTGTGAGGGAATCATAGTCTCCATCATCCTTTCCTCACTGGGGCAATGCTCTAATAATGATGATCATCACACTTTTATTTACTTACAACTCAATATTACAACTCGATACTAGAACAAAGATATGACTCTATATGAATGCCTCCGGTGGTGTACCGGGATGTGCAATGATCTAGCGTAGCAATGACATCAAAAAACAGACAATCCATGAAAACATCATGCTAGCTATCTTACAATCATGCAAAGCAATATGACAATAATTTCTCAAGTCATGTATATGATGATGATGGAAGTTGCATGGCAATATATCTAGGAATGGCTATGGAAATGCCATGATAGGTAGGTATGGTGGCTGTTTGAGGAAGATATAAGGAGGCTTATGTGTGATAGAGCGTATCGTATCACAGGGTTTGGATGCACCGGCGAAGTTTGCACCAACTCTCGAGGTGAGAAAGGGCAATGCACGCAGTCAAGAGGCTAGCAATAATGGAAGGGTGAGAGGCGTATAATCCATGGACTCACATTAGTCATAAAGAACTCATATACTTATTGCAAAAGCTTATTAGCCCTCGAAGCAAAGTACTACTACGCATGCCTCTAGGGGATAGATTGGTAGGAAAAAAGACCATCGTCATTCCCCGACCGCCACTCATAAGGAAGACAATCAATAAATAAATCATGCTCTGACTTCGTTACATAACGGTTCACCATACGTGCATGCTATGGGAATCACAAACCTCAAAACAAGTATTTCTACTAATCTACAACTACCCACTAGCATGACTCTAATATCACCATCTTTATATCGCAAAAACTATTGCAAGGAATCAAACATATCATATTCAAAGGATCTACAAGTTTTATGTAGGATTTTATGACTAACCATGTGAATGACCAGTTCCTCGCCATCTCTCTAAATAGATATAAGTGAAGAAAGAGAGTTTAATTCTTTCTACAAAAGATATTCCCACGCTCTAACAAATATAAGTGGAAAAAAGAGCATTCTACAAATGGCGGTTTTCTATGTAAAGAGAAACAGGCAATCCAAAATTCAAATGATATAAGTGAAGCACATGAAGTATTCTATAAAGCCATACTAAAAAGATATAAGTGAAGTGCAATTAGCATTCTATAAATCAACCAAGGACTATCTCATACCAGCATGGTGCATAAAAGAAAAATGAAAACTAAATGCAAAAGACGCTCCAAGATTTGCACATATCGCATGAACGAAACGGATTCGAAAACATACTGATACGTCTCCAACGTATCTATAATTTTTTATTGCTCCATGCTACTTTATCTATTGTTTTGGACTATAATGGGCTTTATTCTCCACTTTTATATTACTTTTGGGACTAACCTATTAACCGGAGGCCCAGCACAGAATTGCTGTTTTTTGCCTTTTTCAGTATTTCGAAGAAACAGAATATCAAACGGAGTCCAAATGGAATGAAACCTTCGAAAATATGATTTTATCACCGAACGTGATCCAGGAGACTTGGACCCTATGCAAAGGAACCAGAGAGGCTGTCACGAGGGTGGGGGCGCCCCCCCCTAGGGCGCGCCCCCTACCTCGTGGGCCCCTCGAAGCTCCACCGACGTACTCCTTCCTCCTATATATACCTCGCACTCCCCAACGATCGTAACAGGAGCCAAAACCTAATTCCACCGCCAAGAACCTTCTCAGATCCACGAGATCCCATCTTGGGGCCTGTTAGGAGCTCATGGAGGGGGCATCCACCACGGAGGGCTTCTACATCAACACCATAGCCCCTCCTATGAAGTGTGAGTAGTTTACTTCAGACCTTCGAGTCCATAGCTAGTAACTAGATGGCTTCTTCTCTCTCTTTGGATCTCAAAACAATGTTCTCCCCTCTCTCGTGGAGATCTATTCGATGTAATCTTGTTTTAAGGCGGTGTGTTTGTTGAGACCGATGAATTGTGGGTTTATGATCCAGCTTATCTATGAATAATATTTGAATCTTCTCTGAATTCTTTTATGTATGATTGAGTTATCTTTGCAAGTCTCTTCAATTATCTGTTTGGTTTGGCCAACTAGATTGGTAGTTCTTGCAATGGGAGAAGTGCATGGCTTTGGGTTCAATCTTGTGGTGTCCTTACCCAAAGGATGTAAAAGGGTTGCAAGGCACGTATTGTATTGTTGCCATAGAGGATAACAGGATGGGGTATTTATCATATTGCATGAATTTATTCCTCTACATCATGTCATATTGCTTAAGGCGTTACGCTTTCATTAACTTAATACTCTAGATGCATGCTTTGGATAGCGGTCGATGAGTGGAGTAATAGTAGTAGATGCAGAATCGCTTTTGATCTACTTGTCTCAGACGTGATGCCTATATACATGATCATACCTACATAACCTCATAACTATGCTCAATTACACAATTGCTCAAAAGTAATTTGTTCACCCACCGTAGAATATTTATGCTCTTGAGAGAAGCCACTAGTGAAACCTATGGCCCCGGGTCTATTCTCATCATATTAATCTCCATCACTTTTATACTTGCTTTGTTTTTACTTTGCTTTTACTTTTTACTTTGCATCTATATACCAAAAATACCAAAAATATTATCTCTATCAGATCTCACTCTCGTAAGTGACCGTGAAGGGATTGACAATCCCTAATTGCATTGGTTGCGACTAGCTACCGTTTTGTGTGTACGAGGGACTTGTGCGTGGCCTCCTCTGGATTGATACCTTGGTTCTCAAAACTGAGGGAAATACTTACGCCATCTTGGCAGCAAAGATCATCCCTCCTCTTCGGGGAAAACCAACGCAAGCTCAAGACGTAGCACATACCGATACTTGTTGAAGAAAGAGGGGATGCCTTCCTAGGCATACCCAAGATTAGACGCTTGAGTCTCCTTGAATATTTACTTGGGGTGCCTTGGGCATCCCCAAGCTTGATCTCTTGCCTCTCTTCCTTCTTCTCACATCGAGACCTTCTCGATCATCAAACACTTCATCCACACAAAACTTCACCAAAAAACTCGGTAAGATCCATTAGTGTAATAAAGCAAATCACTACTGTAAGTACTGTTGCAAACCAATTCATATTTTGTTTTTGTTGGGGAACGTAGCAGAAATTCAAAACTTTCTACGCATCACCAAGATCTATCTATGGAGAAACTAGCAACGAGAGAGAGGGGAGTGCATCTTCATACCCTTGAAGATCGTGATGCGGGCGTTGCTGAGAACGCTGGTCGGTGGAGTCGTTCACGAAGCGATTCAGATCGCGGCCGAATCCGATCTAAGCCGAAGAGCGGTGCCTCCGCTGATTCAACACACGTGCAGCCCGATGACGCCTCCCGTGCCTTGATCCAGCAAGGGAGAGGGAGAGGTTAGGGAAGTCTCCGGCCCAGCAGCAAAGACGACGGCGTGGTGGTGGTGGAGGAGCGTGGCACTCAAAGAGGGCTTCGCCAAGCACCGCAAGAGACGAGGGAGGGAGAGGTAGGGCTGCGCCTTGGAGATAATAACTCGCGTGTTTTGCAGCCCCCAATACCTCAAGTATATATAGGGGAAGTGGAGGGGCTGCACCCCCATATAGGGTTCCCTCCCTAGGGGTGGCGGCAGCCCCCAAAACCCATCTAGGGTGCAGCCAAGGGGGAAGAGAGGGGGGCGCACCTAGGGTGGGCCTTAAGGCCCATCTGGACCTTGGGTTTGCCCCCTCCCACTCTCCCTGCGCCTTAGGCCTTGGTGGGGGGCGCACCAGCCCACCTGAGGCTGGTCCCCTCTCACACTTGGCCCATGCAGCCTTCTAGGGCTGGTGGCCCCACCTGGTGGACCCCGGGGACCCTCCCGGTGGTCCCGGTACGTTACCGATAGCACCAAACTTTTCCGATCACCAAACGGGACTTCCCATATATAAATCTTTACCTCCGGACCATTCGAACTCCTCGTGACGTCCGGGATCTCATCCGGACTCGAACAATATTAGTAATCAGCTACATACTTTCCCTATAACCCTAAGCGCCATCGAACCTTAAGTGTGTAGACCTACGGGCTCGGAATCATGCAGACATGACCGAGACATCTCTCCGTTCAATAACCAACAGCGGGATCTAGATACCCATGTTGGCTCCCACATGTTCCACGATGATCTCATCGGATGAACCATGATGTCAAGGATTCAATCAATCCCGTATTCAATTCCCTTTGTCTACCGGTATAGTACTTGCCCGAGAATCGATCGTCGGTATCTCGATACCTTGTTCAATCTCGTTACCGGCAAGTCTCTTTACTCGTTCCATAACACATCATCCCATGATCAACTCCTTGGTCACATTGCGCATATGATGATGTCCTACCGAGTGGGCCCAGAGATACCTCTCCGTCACACGGAGTGACAAATCCCAGTCTCGATTCGTGCAAACAAAACAGACACTTTCGGAGATACCCGTAGTGTACCTTTATAGCCATCCGATTACGTTGTGGACGTTTGGTACACCCAAAAGCATTCCTACGGTATCCGGAGTTGCACAATCTCATGGTCTAAGGAAATGATACTTGACATTAGAAAAGCTTTAGCATACTTAACTACACGATCTTTGTGCTAGGCTTAGGATTGGGTCTTGTCCATCACATCATTCTCCTAATGATGTGATCCCGTTGTCAATCTACATCCAATGTCCATGGTCAGGAAACCGTAACCATCTATTGATCAACGAGCTAGTCAACTAGAGGCTTACTAGGGACATGGTGTTGTCTATGTATCCACACATGTATCCGAGTTTCCCATCAATACAATTATAGCATGGATAATAAACGATTATCATGAACAAGGAAATATAATAATAATAATAACTAATTTATTATTGCCTCTAGGGCATATTTCAACAGTCTCCCACTTGCACTAGATTCAATAATCTAGTTCACATCGCCATGTGATTAACACTCACAGGTCACATCGCCATGTGACCAACATCCAAAGAGTTTACTAGTGTCAATAAACTAGTTCATATCATCATGTTATTAAGACTCAATGAGTTCTGGGTTTGATCATGTTTTCCTTGTGAGACAGGTTTTAGTCAACGAATGCGCAACATTCAGATCCGTATGTACTTTGCAAATCTCTAGGTCATATTGTAAATGCTGCTTCCACGCTCTACTTGGAGCTATTCCAAATGGTTGCTCCACTATACGTATCCGGTTTGCTACTCAGAGTCATTTGGATAGGTGTTAAAGCTTGCATCGATGTAACCCTTTATGCCGAACTCTTTATCACCTCCATAATCGAGAAACATGTCCTTATTACTCCAAGGACAATTTTGACCGCTTTCCAATGATCCATTCCTGGATCACTCTTGTTCCCCCTTGCCGGACACGTGGCAAGGCACATATCCAGTGCGGTACAAAGCATGACATCTTGTATAGAGCCTATGGCTAAGGCGTGAGGGGACGACATTCGTCCTTTCTCTTTCTTCTGCCGTGGTCGAGCTTTAAGTCTTAACTTCATACCTTACAACTCAGGCAAGAACTCCTTCTTTGACTGATCCATCTTGAACACCTTCAAGATCATGTCAAGGTATGTGCTCATTTGAAAGTACTATCAAGCGATTTTGATCTATCCTCATAGATCTTAATGCTTAATGTTCAAGCAGCTTAATCCAGGTTTTCATTGAAAAACACTTTTCAAATAACCCTATATGCTTTCCAGAAATTCTACATCATTTAGATCAACAATATGTCAACAACATATACTCACCAGAAATGATATAGTGCTCCCACTCACTTCTTTGGAAATACAAGTTTCTCATAAACTTTGTATAAACCCAAAATCTTTGATCATCTCATCAAAGCGTATATTCCAACTCTGAGATGCTTACTCCAGTCCTTAGAAGGATTGGTAGAGCTTTGCATACTTGTTAGCATCTTTTAGGATTGACAAAACCTTCTGGTTGTATCACATACAAACTTTCCTCAAGAAAATCATCGAGGAAACAATGTTTTGACATCCTATTCGCAAGATTTCATAAATAATGCAAAGGATCGCTAATATAATTCAACAGACTCTTAGCATCGCTAGGAGTGAGAAAGTCTCGTCAGTAGTCAACTCCTTGAACTTGTCGAAAAACATCTTAGCGACAAATCGAGCTTTCTTAATGGTGGCACTTACCATCATTGTCATCTTCCTTCTAAAATCCATCTCAGTACTCAACAGCCTTTTACGACCATCGAGTAGTTCTTCCAAAGTCTATACTTTGTTTTCATACATGGATCCTCTCTCGGATTTTATGGCCTTGAGCCATTGGCCGAATCCGGGCCCACCATCGCTTTCTCCATAGCTCGTAGGTTCATTGTTGACTAGCAACATGACCTCCAAGACAGGATTAAGTACCACCAAGTAGTACGCATCCTTGTCGACCCACGAGGTTTGGTAGTGACTTGATCTAAAGTTTCATGATCACAATCATTAGCTTCCATTTCAATTGGTGTAGGCGCCTATAGGAACAACTTCGTGCCCTGCTACACACTAGTTGAAGTGATGGTTCAATGACCTCATCAAGTCTCCACCATCCTCCCACTCAATTCTTTCAGGAGAAACTTTTCCTCGAGAAAGGACCTGATTCTAGAAACAATCCCTTTTGCTTCCGGAACTGAGACAGGAGGTATACCCAACTGTTTTGGGTGTCCTATGAAGATGCATTTATCCGCTTTGGGTTTGAGCTTATCAGGCTAAAACTTTTCACATAAGCGTCGCAGCCCCAAACTTTTAAGAAACGACAGCTTAGGTTTCTCTAAACCATAGTTCATACGGTGTCATCTCAACGGAATTACGTGGTGCCCTATTTAAAGTGAATGTGGTTGTCTCTAATGCCTAACCCATGAACGATAGTGGTAATTCGATAAGAGACATCATGGTATGCCCCATATCCAATAGGGTGCATCTATGATGTTAGGACACAACCTCACACTATGGTGTTCGTGCGGTGTTAGTTGTGAAACAATTTCCACAATGTCTTAATTGTGTGCCAAACTCAGAACTCAGATATTCATCTCTATGATCATATCATAGACATTTTATCCTCTTGTCACGGCGATCTTCAACTTCACTCAAATTACTTGAACATTCAATAATTCAGACTTGTGTTTCATCAAGTAAATATACTCAAGATTCTACTCAAATCATTTGTGAAGTAAGAACATAACGATATCCACTGTGGTGCCTCAACACTCATTGTACTGCACACATCAAAATGTATTACTTCCAACAAGTTGCTTTCTTGTTCCATTTCTTCGAGAATGAGGCTTTCGGTCATCTTGCCCATGTGGTATGATTTGCATGTCTCAAGTGATTCAAAATCAAGTGAGTCCAAACGATCCATCTGCATGGGGTTTCTTCATGCAGATACACCAATAGACATGGTTCGCATGTCTCAATCTTTCCAAAAACGAGTGAGTCCAAAGATCCATCAACATGGAGCTTCTTCATGCGTTTTTACCAATATGACTCAAATGGCAGTGCCACAAGTATGTGGTACTGTCATTACTATCTTATATCTTTTGGCATGAACAAGTGTATCACTATGATTCAATAAACCATTCATTTTAGGTGTAAGACCATTGAAGGTATTATTCAAATAAACAGAGTAACTATTATTCTCCTTCAATGAATGACCGTATTGCGATAGACATAATCCAATCATGTCTATGCTCAACGCAAACACCATATAACAATTATTTAGGTCTAACACCAATCTCGATGGTAGAGGGAGTATGCGATGCTTGATCACATCAAGCTTGGAAACACTTCCAACACATATCGTCATCTCACCTTTAGCTAGTCTCCATTTGTTCAGTAGCTTTTATTTCTAGTTACTAACACTTAGCAACCGAACCGGTATCTAATACCCTGGTGCTACTGGGAGTACTAGTAAAGTACACATTAATATAATATATATCCAATATACTTCTATCGACCTTGCCAGCCTTCTCATCTACCAAGTATATATCTAGGGTAGTTCTGCTTCAATGACTGTTCCCCTCATTACAGAAGCACTTAGTCTCGGGTGGGTTCAAACTTTGGGTTTCTTCACTAGAGCAGCAACTGATTTGCCGTTTCATGAAGTATCCCTTCTTGCCCTTGCCCTTCTTGAAACTAGTGGTTTCACTAACCATCAACGATTGATGCTCGTTCTTGATTTCTACTTTCGCGGTGTCAAACATCGCGAACATTTCAAGAATCATCATATCTATCCTCGATATGTTATAGTTCATCACGAAGCTCTAGTAGCTTGGTGGCAATGACTTTGGAGAAACATCACTATCTCATTTGGAAGATTAACTCCCACTTTCGATTCAAGTGATTGTTGTACCCAGACAATCTGAGTACAAGCTCAACGATTGAGCTTTTCTCCCTTAGTTTGCAGGCTAAGAAACTCGTCGGAGGTCATATACCTCTTGACGTGGGCACGAGCCTGAAATCCCAATTTCAGCCATCGAAACATCTCATATGTTCCGCGAGGTTTCAAAATCGTCTTCGGTGCCTCAACTCTAAACCGTTTAACATTACTGAACTATCACGTAGTTATCAAAACGTGTATGTCAGATGTTCGCAACATCCATAGATGACGTTCAAGGTTCAAAGACACCGAGCGGTGCATTAAGGACATAAGCCTTCTACGAAGCAACGAGGACAATCCTCGGTTCTGGACCTAGTCCGCATAATTGCTACTATCAACTTTCAACTGAATTTTCTCTAGGAACATATCTAAAACAGTAGAACTCAAGCGCGAAAGCAACGACATTAATTGCAAAAACCTTTTTGACTATGTTCAGGATAATTAAGTTCATCTTATGAACTCCCACTCGGATAGACATCCCTCTAGTCATCTAAGTGATACATGATCCGAGTCAACTAGGCCGTGTGTCCCGATCATCACGTGAGACGGACTAGTCATCGTCGGTGAACATCTTCATGTTGATCGATTATCTTCTATACAACTCATGTTCGACCTTTCGGTCTTCCGTGTTCCAAGACCATGTTCCAGACATGCTAGGCTCGTCAAGTCAACCCAAGTGTATTGCGTGTGTAAATCTGGCTTACACCCGTTGTATTCGAACGTTAGAATCTATCACACCCGATCATCACGTGGTGCTTGAAACAACGAACCTTCGCAACGGTGCACGCTTAGGGGAACACTTTTCTTGACATTATTATAGGGATAATCTTATTTAAGATACAGTCGTTATAAGCAAATAAGATGTAAAACATTATAAACATCACATGCAATCACATAGTGACATGATATGGACAATATCATTTTGCTCCTTTTGATCTCCATATTCGGGGCGCCATGATCATCATCACACCGGCATGACACCATGATCTCCATCATCATGATCTCCATCATCGTGTCTCCATGAAGTTGTCTCGCCAACTATTACTTCTACTACTATGGCTAACGGTTTAGCAATAAAGTAAAGTAATTACATGGCGTTGTTCATTGACACGCAGGTCATACAATAAATTAAGACAACTCCTATGGCTCCTGCCGGTTGTCATACTCATCGACATGCAAATCGTGATTCCTATTACAGGAACATGATCAATCTCATACATCACATATCATTCATCACATTATTTTTGTCCATATCACATCACAAAGCATACCCTGCAAAAACAAGTTAGACGTCCTCTAATTGTTGTTTGCATGTTTTACGTGGCTGCTATGGGTTTCTAGCAAGAACGCTTTCTTACCCACGCAAAAGCCACAACGTGATATGCCAATTGCTATTTACCCTTCATAAGGACCCTTTTCATCGAATCCGGTCCGACTAAAGTGGGAGAGACAGACACCCTCTAGCCACCTTATGCAACTAGTGCATGTCAGTCGGTGGAACCTGTCTCGCCTAAGCATACGTGTAAGGTCGGTCCGGGCCGCTTCATCCCACGATGCCGCCGAATCAAGATAAGACTAGTAACGGTAAGTAAATTGACAATATCGATGCCCACAACTGCTTTGTGTTCTACTCGTGCATAGAAACCACGACATAGACCTAGCTCATGATGCCACTTTGTTGGGGAACGAGCAGAAATTCAAAATTTTCTACGCATCACCAAGATCTATCTATGGAGAAACTAGCAACGAGAGAGAGGAGTGCATCTTCATACCCTTGAAGATCGCGATGCGTATGCCATAAGAACGCGGTCGGTGGAGTCGTTTCACGGCGATTCAGATCGCGGCCGAATCCGATCAAAGCACCGAAGAACGGTGCCTCCGCGTTCAACACACGTGCAGCCCGATGACGTCTCCCGTGCCTTGATCCAGCAAGGGGAGAGGGAGAGGTTGGGGAAGACTCCATCCAGCAGCAGCACGACGGCGTGGTGGTGGTGGAGGAGCGTGGCACTCCAGCAGGGCTTCGCCAAGCACCGCAAGAGACGAGGAGGGAGAGAGGTAGGGATGCGCCTTGGAGAGAATAACTTGTGTGTTTTGCAGCCCCCAATACCTCAAGTATATATAGGGGAAGGGGAGGGGCTGCGCCCCATCTAGGGTTCCCTCCTAGGGGTGGCGGCAGCCCCAAAACCCATCTAGGGTGCGGCCAGGGGAAGAGAGGCGCACCTAGGGTGGGCCTTAAGGCCCATCTCGACCTAGGGTTTGCCCTCACACTCTCCCTGCGCCTTGGGCCTTGGTGGGGGCACACCAGCCCACCCGGGCTGGTCCTCCCACACTTGGCCCACGCAGCCTTCAGGGCTGGTGGCCCCACTGGTGGACCTCGGGACCCTCCGGTGGTCCCAGATGCTACCGATAGAACCCAAAACTTTTCCGGTCACCAAAACGGGACTTCCCATATATAAATATTTACCTCCGGACCATTCCGGAACTCCTCGTGACGTCCGGGATCTCATCCGGGACTCTGAACAACATTCGGTAACTGTGTACATACTTTCCCTATAACCCTAGCGTCATTGAACCTTAAGTGTGTAGACCCTACGGGCTCGGGAATCATGCAGACATGACCGAGACATCTCTCGGGTCAATAACCAACAGCAGGATCTGGATACCCATGTTGGCTCCCACATGTTCCACAATGATCTCTTCGGATGAACCACGATGACAAGGATTCAATCAATCCAGTATTCAATTCCCTTTGTCTACCGGTATAGTACTTGCCCAAGATTCGATCGTCGGTATCTCGATACCTTGTTCAATCTCGTTATCAGCAAGTCTCTTTACTCGTTCCGTAACACATCATCCCGTGATCAACTCCTTGGTCACATTGCGCATATGATGATGTCCTACCGAGTGGGCCCAGAGATACCTCTCCGTCACACGGAGTGACAAATCCCGGTCTCGATTCGTGCCAACCCAACAGACACTTTCGGAGATACCCGTAGTGCACCTTTATAGCCACCCAGTTACGTTGTGACATTTGGTACACCCAAAGAATTCCTACGGTATCCGGGAGTTGCACAATCTCATGGTCTAAGGAAATGATACTTGACATTAGAAAAGCTTTAGCATACGAACTACACGATCTTTGTGCTAGGCTTAGGATTGGGTCTTGTCCATCACATCATTCTCCTAATGATGTGATCCCGTTATCAACGACATCCAATGTCCATGGTCGTGAAACCGTAACCATCTATTGATCAACGAGCTAGTCAACTAGAGGCTTACTAGGGACATGGTGTTGTCTATATATCCACACATGTATCTGAGTTTCCCATCAATACAATTATAGCATGGATAATAAACGATTGTCATGAACAAGGAAATATAATAATAATAACTAATTTATTATTGCCTCTAGGGCATATTTCCAACAGTTTTTGCATTGTGTCTACTGTAATATAGCTTCTTCATGGCTTAATCCACTGATATAAATCGATAGTTTCACCTAAACAAGCAAACTATGCATAAAAAACAGAATTTGTCTAAAACAGAACAGTCTGTAATAATCTGAACATTCACCATACCTCTGGTACTTTAAAAATTCTGCCAAAATTAGGAAAAATAAAAGATTTGTATATAAAGACAGTTCAAAAAGAATAAGAACCGTTTGACGTTTTAGTAAAAAACTAAAAATCGTGCACTACAACCAAGTTTCTCCTGCACCTTACAAACCAACAAGCATTGTAAACATCCTAAAGGCAAACCTTGGCACATTATTTTTATAATACAATGGAATTGTACAAGGGGATAACTATTATTATTGAAAAGTTTCTGTAATCAAGATTCACAAAGTTTAGTGAGCATGAACAAAGTTCAAGGCTAGCTCCCACTTTAACAATGCTCGTCTTTCTCACTTTCGCTTTTCTTTTTGAAAAAGATTAAGGTTCCCCTCTTTATTTTTGTTGTTTTTAAACTATATGAAAGCACTCAACAGAAATAAATACTCTCTAAAACTTCCGGGTTGTCTCCCTGGCAGCGCTTTCTTTAAAGCCATTAAGCTAGGCATATAGTGCTCAAGTAATGAATCCACGGATCCCAAGGTATATCAAAGCCAATTTTAATTAGCAATGATTTGGCATTTAGTAGTGAGCACAAGGCAACATATATCATGCAACAACGAAGTCTAACTCTCTTCCTATGCATTGGCATGTCATAAAAGAACAATTCATGCATGCCAAGTAAAGGCCAATGCATAGTATAAGCAGTTTCTTGCAATTTTGTCGTGTTGGAAACATAGAGAGGTGGAGATATAGTTCCTCTCTCATAATAATTGCAAGTAGGAGCAGCAAGAAAATGCATATTATATTCATCAAAATCATCATGTGCAACGGTAAAAGGCAACCCATCAATATAATCCTTAATAAGTGCAAACTTCTCCGATATAGTGTAGTCGGGAGAATTCAAAAAGATAATAGGACTATCATGTGTGGGCGCAATAGCAAAAATTTCATGTTTAACATAAGGAACTATAGCAAGTTCATATCCATAAGCATAATTCATATTGGCATCTTCATACAAGCATAGCAAGCATCATCAAATATTTATATTTCAAAAGAATCATCGGGATCATAACAGTCATCATAGCAATCATCCTTCGGTAAGCACGAAGGGAAATTAAACAATGTATGAGTTGAAGAGTTACTCTCATTAGAAGGTGGGCACGGGTAGCTAATCCGCTCTTCCTCCTTTTGTTCTTCGCTCTCCTCCTCATCTTTTTCATCCAATGAGCTCGCAGTTTCATCAATTTCTTGTTCCATAGACTCCTACAAAATATTAGTCTCTTCTTGGACAGTGGAGTAGTCCTCAATATATGGTTCAACATAGGCATTAGAAGCATAATTATCATAGCAATATTTAAGTATGGCAAAATTTTCAGATTTGTAAAGAGTAGCATCATTCTTTTCAATCAAAGAAGCAATTTTGTAAGCACCCTTAAAAGCAACAAATTCTTCAATTTGTTGCACATCATAGTAATTATAAACACCCTTAGCATACGAAGATACGATTCCATTATCAATAAACTCACATGGGTATAGAAGGTGTTTCTTAGGGTTTTCAGAACAACAAGTAAAATCATATATTTCACATAAATTCCAAGCATAGCATTGCAAACGATGAATTTGACCCAGTAAAAGTTTCCCTTTTTCAGATATACGGTGTCGCACATTACAAGCATGCTCATCTAAAGATTTTCCCTCAACTAAGCTAGTTGGGGTTTCGCACGAGCACATAGGGATCGAAGATGATCCAAGTAATAAGCTTTAGGAGTGTGATAGATTTTGAGTGGTTCTTCAACCATTGGTTAAGTAGGTACAACTAATTTTTTTGGTATTTTTCGTTTCCTACCCATAACTAAAGATAGAAAACAACTAAGAACAGCAATTAAAATTACTGTGATAAAGCAAACAAGCAAACACGAAAATATTCACCCCACGCTATGGCTCCCCTGCAACGACGCCAGAATAAGGTCTTTATAACCCCCACGTATATGGGATCAATTGTAGCCTCTTTCGATAAGTAAGAGTGTTGAACCCAACGAGGAGCTAAAGGTAGAACAAATATTCCCTCAAGTTCTATCGACCACCAATTTACAACTCACGCACGCTTGACGCTCGCTACCTAGAACAAGTATGAAACCGTAAGTACTTTGTAGGTGTTTTTGGATAGGTTTGCAAGAATATAAAGAGAGTAAATAAAAAGTAGGGGCTGTTTAGATAAAGACACAACTAAATTAGTTTTAGTAGGGAGCTTTTTGTTACAAGAAAGTTATTTGTCCCTAGGCAATCGGTAACTAGACCGGTAATCATTATTCCAATTTTATTTGAGGGAGAGGCATAAGCTAACATACTTTCTCTACTTGCATCATATGCACTTATGATTGGAACTCTAGCAAGCATCCGCAACTACTAAAGACCATTAAGGTAAAACCCAACCATAGCATTAAAGCATCAAGTCCTCTTTATCCCATACGCAAACAACCTACTTACTCGGTGCGTATGTCACACTCACGCCACCCACCATAAGAAAATCATGAACATATTGCAAACCCTACAATGGGATCCCACACGCTATGCGACACGGAGAGCACCATAGGAAAGCACCAATAATAAAACATGCAACTCAAACCAATCTTGATCATCAAATAACCCATAGGACAAAACAGATCTACTCAAACATCATAGGCTAGCCATACATCATTGGGAAATAATATATAGCGTTGAGCACCATGTTTAAGTAGAGATTACAGCGGGTAAGAGAGAGGTTACACCGCTGCATAGAGGGGGAAGAGTTGGTAATGATGGTGGTCAAGTTGTTGGTGAACATTGCGGTGATGATGATGGCCATGGCAGCTGCTCCAAGCCACCCAAGAGAAGGGGAGAGGGGACCCTTCGCCTTATTCTTCCTTGACCTCCTCCCTAGATGGGAGAAGGGTTTCCTCCGGTCATTGGCCTCCATGGCGTGGGAGGGCGAGATCCTCCGAGATTGGATCACTCTCTGCCTCTCTCTGCTTCTGCGTTACAGTCTGGGCCGCCTTTCACCGCTTTTGTATATATATGGAGATCCGTAACTCCGATTGGACTGAAATCTTCGCCGTGATTTTTCCCTAAAATTAGCTTTCTTATGCGGTCAAGAAGGGCATCAACCGCTTTACGGGTGGCCCACGAGGGTCGGGGCCGCCTAGGGGCGGCCCCGCCTCGTGGGCCACCTCAGAACAAATCTCGCGTTGATTCTTCCTCCCATATTCTCCAAATATTCCAAAAATATTCTCCGTCTGCTTTTTATCCCGCTTTGGGTTCCGTTTTGATATGGGGTTTGTGCGAAACATAAAACATGCAACAAATGTGAACTGCACCGGGCAATCGGATCAATATGGTAGTCGCAAAAATAGTATAAAAAGTTGCCAAAAGTATATGAAAGTTGTATAATATTGGCATGGAACAATCAAAAATTATAGATACGACGGAGACGTTTCACTATTATAGTTGGATCTTATGATGTTCCTCCCCCTCTACTCTTTTGTAATGGATTGAGTTTTCCCTTTGAAGTTATCTTATCGGATTGAGTCTTTAAGGATTTGAGAACACTTGATGTATGTCTTGTCGTGCTTATCTGTGGTGACAATGGGATATCACCGATCCACTTGATGTATGTTTTGGTGATCAACTTATGGGTTCCTACCATCAACCTATGCATAGGGGTTGGCACATGCTTTCGTCTTGACTCTCCGGTAGAAACTTTGGGGCACTCTTTGAGGTTCTAGGTGTTGGTTGAATAGATGAATCTGAGATTGTGTGATGCATATCGTATAATCATACCCACGGATACTTGAGGTGACATTAGGGTTTTGGTTGATTTGTGTCTTAAGGTGTTATTCTAGTACGAACTCTATGATAGATTGAACGGAAAGAATAGCTTCGTGTTATTTTACTACGGACTCTTGAATAGATTGAGCAGAAAGAATAACTTTGAGGTGGTTTCGCATCTACCATAATCTCTTCGTTTGTTCTCCGCTATTAGTGACTTTGGAATGACTCTTTGTAGCATGTTCAGGGATAGTTATATGATCCGATTATGTTATTATTGTTGAGAGAACTTGCACTAGTGAAAGTATGAACCCCAGGCCTTCTTTCCTAGCATTGCAATACCATTATCGCTCACTTTTATCATTAGTTACCTTGCTGTTTTTATATTTTCAGATTACAAAAACCTTTATCTACCTTCCATATTGCACTTGTATCACCATCTCTTCGCCGAACTAGTGCACCTATACAATTTACCATTGTACTAGCAAAAGGGCCCGTGCGTTGCAACGGGAGAAAAAAAACATCATAAAGTCCGTGAACGCTTTTACATTTTTTTAACATTTTCTAAAATCAAGAACATTTTTTGAATACATGAACATTTTATACTATTTGCAAACATTTTTTAAAAATTATGAAATTTTTTTAAACAATTTTCTTGAATGGGCAAACATTTCTAGATTCGATGAATATTTAATTGGAAATTAGTGGAACAATTTTTGAAATCCACTAACATTTTTTGATTTAGCGAACATTTTTTGAAATCCATGATCATTTTGAATAAGCAAATATTTTATGAACATATAAACTTTTTTTTCGGGTGAACATATAAACTATTTTGTAACTCATGAATAGTTTTTGAATAGGCCTGCAGGGTGGTTCGTCCGATTTCTGGAGCTTCAGTTCAAGATTGGTGGTAGAGGACCTAGTTACTTTTCCCACTTTTATGTTAGAGTTTTTCTAGTAAAATCTGATTGTTGTGCCGTATTTTTCTTTTTTTATACCTCCATTTAACTTGTATCACCATAGTCTTATCTAATGCAGCTTCCGGGGCGTTTGGGGCCCTTTCCCTGTAAAAAGAAAAAATCGTGTGTCACTTGATGTGTACGGGCTGCTATGGTGGAGAGATAAGGTCATGTGTGGACAGGGATCGGTGGGAGGAAACGACTGGACCGGAAAAGAGGTGAGGTAGCGGTGCGTGGGACCCTCTAGTGGATGCGTGGCCCGACTGTTTATAGTCAGCTGGATTAGATCAAATTTCCCCATCTCAAGCGAATCCCTCCCACAGATCCCCCACCGTGCTCGAGCGCGAGCGCCTCGTCGCTCCCTCGTCCAAGAAGCAGGCACGAGCAGGCGCCCCTCTCCCGTAGCTCGAATCTGAGTGAGTCGAGCGAGCGCCTCCTCGCACCCTCGTCCACGAAGGAGGCAGCTCTCAAGGGCCCTTTTTCCCTGCAGCAAACCCAGTGGGTCGGGCCAACCCCCCGCCTGCGATCTGCAGCAGGACCCCGCTGGTGAGCCAGCTCCTTCCCGCGCTTCTCCCCGGTCTCCTCTCTCTCTTCTCACCCTCTCTTCTCTCTCGAGCAGGAAGCACCAACTCCAGCACAACAATGGCGCCGCCCATGGATCTCAGAACTGCCGTTGTCACGCCCGCGTCATTCGGAACCTTCACCGACAACCGCCGTCGCGATCCTGCATGTGCGTGTCAGCACCACAACAACGGCACCGCCCAGATCTCAGAACTCCCGTCGTCATGCCCGCGTCATTCGTCGGAATCTTCAGAGACGCCCGTTGTCAAGATTCTGCATGTGCGTGTCAGCAGGAGCATCTCCCACATTGGCCTCAACCGCCTCTCGTCGTCTCCCTCTCTTTGAGTCACAGGCCGGCGGCGAGCTCGTGGCATGGAGGCCCGGCGGCCATGCTTCCCGAAGGAGAGCGAGAGAAAGAGAGGAGGTGAGAGATAGAAGTGGAGGCCGTGGAGGGAAGGAGAGGAGGTCGGTGGTGGCGCCTTTAGTCCGACGGGCAAGGCGCCGGTGGGCCGGGCGCTGGGCGGCGGGAGAGGTTCGAGCCTTGAGCCCGAGCGTGGAGGCGCTGGGCGCGGTCGGCGGTGGCGGATGCAGGATCGTGGGTTGAATGCAAATAAAGGAAGGGTGTTTTTTGTAAAAATGAAACGTTTTCTTAGGTCCATTTAAAATAGAACTGCGGGTTGAATATCTAAAACCATAAGGGTTTTTCTGGAAAATTGTCGTGACGTACCACCAGAAGCACTCCGTGCTTTATTATTAGGGGAAGATTGGGTGTGTTGGGGACACAAGAGACTCTTTGTTATTTGGTTGCAGGGTTGTTTGAGAGAGACCATCTTCATCCTACGCCTCCTACATGCTCAAGAGTTGCTTAAAAACCGTAGATTCAGAAAGAACGGGACAAGAATTGCTCTCAATCTGACACCTGCATTTGGTCATTCGGAACCTTCACCGACAACCGCCGTCGCGATCCTGCATGTGCGTGTCAGCACCACAACAACGGCACCGCCCAGATCTCAGAACTCCCGTCGTCATGCCCGCGTCATTCGTCGGAATCTTCAGAGACGCCCGTTGTCATGATTCTGCATGTGCGTGTCGCCAGGAGCATCTCTCCCACATTGGCCTCAACCGCCTCGTCTGCCTCCCTCTTTGAGTCACAGGCCGGGCGGAAGCCTGTGGCATGGAGGCCCGGCGGCCATGCTTCCTGCGAAGGAGAGCGAGAGAAAGAGAGGGAGGTGAGATAGAAGTGGAGGCCGAGGGAAGGAGAGGAGGAGTGGTGGCGCCTTAGTCCGACGGCGCCTCGATGGTGGCCCGGCCTTGATCGGGCGGTGGCGGATGCAGGATCGTGGGTTGAATGCAAATAAAGGAAGGGTGTTTTTGTAAAATGAAACGCTTTTCTTAGGTCCATTTAAAATAGAATCATGGGTTGAATATCTAAAACCATAAGGGTTTTTCCGAAAATTGTCGTGACGTGACACCACGAAGCAATTCGTGCTTTATTATTATTAGGGAAGATTGGGTGTGTTGGGGACACAAGAGACTCTTTGTTATTTGGTTGCAGGGTTGTTTGAGAGAGACCATCTTCATCCTACGCCTCCTACGGGTTGATAAACCTTAGGTCATCCACTTGAGGGAAATTTGCTACTGTCCTACAAACCTCTGCACTTGGAGGCCCAACAACGTCTACAAGAAGAAGGTTGCGTAGTAGACATCAAGAACCAGTTCAAGTGTATTCGCTCCCTGGTAATCGAAACTCAAGCAATACAACCTAAAGCAGGAGTAGGCTTTTACCTCGTTGAGAGGGGCCGAACCTGGGTAGACTCTCTGTGTCCTTTGTCCCGTTTAACCCCTTCAAGCTAACCTAGCTGTGATGGCTCCACACCTAAGTCCTTTCGCTAGGGCATATGCCGTGTTAAGTCCATGACAGTAACCATCCGGCCCGACAGGCGAACGTCCTCATGATCCGTAGATGGGCTGAGAAGGCGCTCGGTTTGCCTCGATATGTCGTTGAATGTCGTGAGGGTCTAAATAATCCACCAGGTCCTTGCCATAATGGCGATGAGTGGGCTGAGTGTGGAAATCCTCCCGTGCTAGCATGTCTCGTCCTCGCGGGGGACGAGAGGTACATCAACGGTTAGTTCGTCGTCGAATTCAGGCAGTAAGCGTCTATGTGGGTAAGATTTAGGCGGGTTATGGTGCCGCTCTTCAAGGTCTTGGTCGGCCGGAAGTATTTTGACCCACTTGTCGTTTAGCGCATCTTCATTGGCCTGCAGTTGTTGTTGTTTCCACTTCATGCTTCGAGCGGTAGCGACTAGGCGTGGCCGGAAGCGTTCCTGCTCAACGAGGTTTTCTGGAACTATGAGGTCTTCAGTTCCGAGGCTCACGTCCTCCTCAGATTCCGGCATGTAGTTATCATCGGCCCCTTCAAAGAGGTCATCGGGATCCGAGTTCCCGGGATTCCTTCGGGGTCGATGTGGCGATCTGGGGAGGCTTGAAATTCCTTCCCTGGACGCTTTGCATCTTTGGCCGTCCTATCGGCAGTAGCGTTGTTCCCGCTGGGTTCCCCATTGGTACCCCTTCTGTGTCTGTGCCGACGTCTTGGAGGGCATTTTGGGGTGTCGACCATGTAGACATCGCAGGTTGATGTTGCTATCCATTTGCCGGTTTTTCTCAACAGCGAGGTGTTTCCAGAGAGGCCCTCGACATCTTCATCCATGTCGGTTGCTTCATCATAGTAGAGTATATCGGTTAAATCATCGACGGTGGCGACTAGGTGGGTGGTGGTGGGATGTAAATTTCCCGGTCATTGATTTTAAGTCCAATTTTGTCGTAAACCAAAGTCTTGCCGTCCATGATTGACATGCTCTGGATGTGGTCAAGCATCTTGTTTAAACGAGACAGTTGTTCGATAGTCACGGCTGGGCTATAGGCAGGGCTGACTCGAAGTATGGCCGGCTCGGTGTGGTCTCCGCGCGGAGAGGACCCATGGACGGTTCTAGGTCCGGCGTCGGGTATGCTCTAAATTTGATGCAGATTCAGAGATAGGGACCGGATTTGAATCAAGAGCAGGGGTCGAGGAGAGATCATCCGGGGTTGTGTCGTCGGGGCTCTCCGGCAATGCCAAAGATCATAGCCCGACGTTCTCAACGAAGATCGGTCCCGGAGTTTGGATTCCACCGTCAGGAGACTCCACCCCCTAGCTAGGAGTCCAGCTTGTCAGGATGAGCTCCCCACAGGAATCCATGGTGTACTCCAAGCCTTCAAAGGTCACGATCTGACCTAGGGCATAGTTCTCCTCGGAGGCCAGATGGCCAGTCGAGTCGGCGCAGAAGGTCATGCCGCCGAACACAAAGAGTTGGTCGGGGATGTAAACGTTCCCGCAACCATTGTCGCGAGTTATTTGCAGATGAGACATCGATCCTTCTATCGATCTCACAGCGGAACTCTCAATGAAAGCACCGGTGTCAATGTAAAAACCGACAGATCTCGGGGTAGGGGGTCCCGAGCTGTGGATCTTGCGTAAATGGTAACAGGAACAGGGAGATGATGTATACCTAGGTTTGGGCCCTCTTAATGCAGGTAAAACCCTACGTCCTGCTCTTGTTTATATTGATGGAGATGCTACAAGTACAGAGTTGATCTACCTCAAGATCTTCAAATGTGTTCTAACTCTAGGGCTAGGAGAATGAGATTGTGTTGATGTCCCCTCTACGGGCTTGATACGTCTCCCATGTATCTATAATTTTTTATTGTCCCATGCTATTATATTATCTGTTTTGGATGTTTAATGGGCTTTAATATGCTCTTTTATATTATTTTTGGGACTAACCTATTAAATCAAGGCCCAAAGGCCGCTTATGTTTTTTTGCCTATTTCAGTTGTTTTGCGTAAAAGGAATACCAAACGGAATGGAACCTTTGCAACGATCTTTCTTGGAACAAACGCAATCCGTAAGACTTGAGTTGAAGTCCTGAACTCATGAGGCGGCCACAAGGCAGGAGGGCGCGCCCCCCACCCTCGTGGGCCCCACAGAGCTCCACCGACGTAGTTCTTTCGCATATATATACTCTTATACCCTAAAAACATCAGGGGGAGCCACGAAACCATTTTTACACCGCCGCAACCTTCTGTACCAGTGAGATCCCATCTTGGGGCCTTTTCCAGTGATTTGCCGGAGGGGGAATCGATCACAGAGGGCTTCTACATCAACACCATAGCCTCTCCGATGATGTGTGAGTAGTTTACCATAGACCTTTGGGTCCATAGTTATTAGCTATATGGCTTCTTCTCTCTCTTTGGTTCTCAATACAAAGTTCTCCTCGATGTTCTTGGAGATCTATTCGATGTAATACTCTTAAAGTGTGTTTGCTTGAGATCCGATGAATTGTGGATTTATGATCAAGATTATCGATGAATAATATTTGGTTCTTCTTTGAATTCTTATATGCATATTTGATATCTTTGCAAGTCTCTTCGAATTATCGGTTTAGTTTGGCCTACTAGATTGATCTTTCTTGCAACAGGAGAAGTTCTTAGCTTTGGGTTCAATCTTGCGGTGTCCTTTCCTCAAAGGATGAGGGGCAGCAAGGCACGTATTGTATTGTTGCCATCGAGGATAAAATATGGGGTTTATATCATATTGCTTGAGTTTATCCCTCTACATCATGTCATCTTGCTTAATGTGTTACTCTGTTCTAATGAACTTAATACTCTAGATGCATGTTGGATAGCGGTCGATGTGTGTAGTAATAGTAGTAGATGTAGAATCATTTTGGTCTACTTGACACGGACGTGATGCCTATATTCATGATCATTGCCTAGATACTCTCGTAGCTATGCGCTTTTCTATCAATTGCTCGGCAGTAATTTGTTCACCCACCGTAATACATGCTATCTTGAGAGAAACCACTAGTGAAACCTATGGCCCCCGGGTCTCTTTCTTATTATATTGCATCTCTTTTATTTACATTGCATCTCGTTTTACTATTTTGCAATCTTTACTTTCAATATATACAACAAATTAAAAATACCAAAAATATGTATCTTACTATCTTTATTAGATCTCACTTTTGTGAGTGACCGAAGGGATTGACAACCCCTTTATCGCGTTGGTTGCAAGGTTCTTGATTGTTTGTGCAGGTACTGGTGACTTGCGTGTTATCTCCTACTGGATTGATACCTTGGTTCTCAAAAACTGAGGGAAATACTTACGCTACTTTGCTGCATCACCCTTTCCTCTTCATGGGAAAACCAACGCATGCTCAAGAGGTAGCAATAAGGATTTCTGGCGCCGTTGCCGGGGAGATCTACGCCAATTCAAGACATACCAAGTATCCATCATAAACTCTTCTCCCTCGCATTACATTATTTGCCATTCGCCTCTCGTTTTCCTCTCCCCCAGTTCTAAAACGATTTTTGAAAACCCTTGCCTTTTCTTCGCCCTTCTTCCGTTCGATCTTTTGTTTGCTTCTATTACCATGTGCCTTCTTTTTTCTTGAATCTTTGCTTGCTAAAAGTTTATGGATGCTCATCCACTTGCTAATCTTTTTAAGAGGTCCAATTATGATGAACCTATTGCTAGTAAGTTGAGTGCACTAGAGTATCTTTATGAGGTTTTGCTTGAAATCCGTGAATCTGAAAATTGTGATGAAGTTCTTTATGAAGTGATTCACGATAGATCTTTGAAGAAAAAGCATGATTGCAATGATGTTGTCATAAATTCTATTGATGTCAATTGTGCTAATAATATGCAAAACCCTAATGTTGGGGATTCTAGTTTTGCTATGTCCACTACTTGTTGCAATGATCATGATTGGGGTGATTCTTCTTATGATCTTGAAAATTTACTAAGACCCATAATGAATATGAGATTGATAATAATGTTTGCAATAATATTGAAAGTGGGTTTGGAAAAATATCAACTTTAGATCCCACATATTTGGATAATGTTCAATCTTATAAATTTTTTGATAAAAGTGGACTTGGAGAGGTCATGACTTTAGTTAATGTTAATCCCACTATTTTGGAAGAGTGTCAACTTTGCATGCATGTGGATCGTGTTGAAAATATTTTATGTGATAGCTATTATGTTGAATTTGCTTATGATCCCACATGTAATTATTACGAGAGATGAAAATATGGTTGTAGAAATTTTCATGATAATAAATTACCTCTCGTTATGTTGAGATTGCTATTGTTTCTTTCCGCTTCCTTTCATATGCTAGTTTTTGCTTGCTATGATAATTTGTGTGCCTATAAGATGCCTATGCATAGGAAGTATGTTATACTTAGATGTGTTTGTCATGTGTTTCATGATGCTCTCTTTGCGCTTCAATTCTTGTCTTTCATGTGAGCATCATCGAAATCTCAATGCCTAGTTAGGGGCGTTAAACGATAGCGCTTGTTGGGAGGAAACCCAATTTTATTTTTGTTCTTTGCTTTTTGCTAATATTTAGAAATAAATAATTCATCATGATACTGTTATGATTGTGTTTTTTATGTTTTAATTAGTTTTTGTGCCAAGTACAACCTTTAGGATCTTCTTGGATGATAGTTGTTTGATCTTGCTGAAAAAGACAGAAACTTTGCGCTCACGAGAATAATTTTCATAAATCACGGAGAAGAGATTTTGCCCTGATTCTTTTTGCAGTAGATTAATATAAAAATTACCCTGGTCTCCCTAATTTGGTAGAATTTTTGGAGATCCAGAAGTATTTGAACATTACAGAGTTTTACAAATTGTTCTGTTTTTGACAGATTCTGTTTTTCGTGTGTTGTTTGCTTATTTTGATGAATCTATGAGTAGTATCGGGGGCTATGAACCATAGAGAAGTTGGAATACAGTAGGTTTAACACAAATATATATAAAGAATGAGTTCACTACAGTACCTTAAGGTGGTGGTTTATTTTCTTATACTAACGGAGCTCATGAGATTTTCTGTTGAGTTTTGTGTTGTGAAATTTTCAAGTTTTTTTGTAAAGATTTGATGAATTTTGGAATAAGGAGTGGCAAGAGCCTAAGCTTTGGGATGCCCGAGGCACCCCAAGGTAAAATTCAAGGACAACCATAAGCCTAAGCTTCGGGATGCCCTGGAAGGCATCCCCTCTTTCATCTTCGTCTATCGGTAACTTTGAGGCTATATTTTATTCACCACATGATATGTGTTTTGTTTGGAGCGTCTTGTATGATTTGAGTCTTTGCTTTTTAATTTACCACAATCATCCTTTCTATACACACCTTTTGGGAGAGACACGCATGAATCGGAATTTATTAGAATACTCTATGTGTTTCACTTATATCTTTTGAGCTATAATTTTGCTCTAGTGCTTCACTTATATCTTTTTAGAGCACGGTGGTGGTTTTATTTTATAGAAATTATTGATCTCTCATACTTCACTTATAATATTTTGAGAGTCTTTTAGAACAGCATGGTAATTTGCTTTGGCTATAAAACTAGTCCTAATATGATGGGCATCCAAGAAGGGTATAATAAAAACTTTCATATAAAGTGCATTGAATATTATGAGAAGTTTGATTACTTATGATTGTTTTGTGATATGAAGATGGTGATATTAGAGTCATGCTAGTTGAGTAGTTGTGAATTTGAGAGATACTTGTGTTAAAGTTTGTGATTCCCGTAGCATGCACGTATGGTGAACCGTTATGTGATGAAGTCGGGGCATGATTTATGTCTTCCTTATGAGTGGCGGTCGGGGACGAGCGATGGTCTTTTCCTACCAATCTATCCCCCTAGGAGTATGCACGTAGTACTTCGTTTCGATAACTAATAGATTTTTGCAATAAGTATGTGAGTTCTTTGACTAATGTTGAGTCCATGGATTATACGCACTTTCACCCTTCCACCATTGCTAGCCTCTCTAATACCGCACACCTTTCACCGATATCATACACCCACCATATACCTTCCTCAAAACAGCCACCATACCTACCTATTATGGCATTTCCATAGCCATTCCGAGATATATTGCCATGCAACTTTCCACTGTTCCGTTTATTATGACACGCTCCATCATTGTCATATCGCCTTGCATGAGACTTCATATCTGTGGCAAACCCACCATTCATAATTCTTTCATACATGTCACTCTTGATTCATTGCACATCCCGGTACACCGCCGGAGGCATTCACATAGTCATATTTTGTTCTAAGTATTGAGCTGTAATTCTTGATTTGTAAGTAAATAAAAGTGTATGATCATCATTATTAGAGCATTGTCCCAGTGAGAAAAGGATGATGGAGACTATGATTCCCCCACAAGTCGGGATGAGACTCCGATCGGAAAAAAAAGAGGCCATAAAAAAAGAGAAAGAGAAAGGCCCAAATAAAAAAATGAGAGAAAAAGAGAAGGAACAATGCTACTATCATTTTACCACACTTGTGCTTCAAAGTAGCACCATGATCTTCATGATAGAGAGTCTCCTATGTTGTCACTTTTATACTAGTGGGAATTTTACATTATAGAACTTGGCTTATATATTCCAATGATGGACTTCCTCAAATTGCCCTAGGTCTTCATGAGCAAGCAAGTTGGATGCACACCCACTTAGTTTCATTTGTTGAGCTTTCATACACTTATAGCTCTAGTGCATCCGTTGCATGGAAATCCCTACTCACCCACATTGATATCTATTGATGGGCATCTCCATAGCCCGTTGATACACCTAGTTGATGTGAGACTATCTTCTCCTTTTTGTCTTCTCAACAGCCACCATTCTATTCCACCTATAGTGTTATGTCCATGGCTTACGCTCATGTATTGGGTGAAAATTGTAAAAGTTTGAGAACATCAGAAGTATGAAACAATTGCCTGGCTTGTCATCGGGGTTGTGCATGATTTAAATATTTTGTATGATGAAGATAGAGCATAGCCAGACTATATGATTTTGTAGGGATAACTTTCTTTGCCATGTTATTTTGAGAAGACATGATTGATTTATTAGTATGCTTGAAGTATTATTGTTTTTATGTCAATATTAATTTTTTTTTTGAATCTTATGGATCTCAACATTCATGCCACAATAAAGAGAATTACATTGAAAATTATGTTAGGTAGCATTCCACATCAAAAATTCGGGTTTTTATCATTTACCTACTCGAGGACGAGCAGGAATTAAGCTTGGGGATGCTTGATACGTCTCCAACGTATCTATAACTTTTTATTGTTCCATGCTATTATTTTGATGTTTAATGGCTTTAATATGCTCTTTTATATTATTTTTGGGACTAACCTATTAACCGAAGGCCCACTGCCAGTTTATGTTTTTTTTGCCTATTTCAGTGTTTTGCAGAAAAGGAATACCAAACGGAATCCAAACGGAATGAAACCTTAGCGATGATCTTTCTTGGAAAAAACGCAATCCAGAAGACGTGGAGTTGAAGTCTGGAACTCCGCGAGGCGGTCACGAGGCTGCAGGGCGCGCCCAGGGGGGTAGGCGCGCCCCCACCCTCGTGAGCCCCACGGAGCTCCACCGACGTACTTCTTTCGCCTATATATACTCTTATACCCAAAAAACATCAGGGGGGAGCCACGAAACCACTTTTCCACCGCCACAACCTTCTGTACACGTGAGATCCCATCTTGGGGCCTATTTCGGCGATCTGCCGGAGGGGGAATCGATCACGGAGGGCTTCTACATCAACACCATAGCCTCTCCGATGATGTGTGAGTAGTTTACCACAGACCTTCTGGTCCATAGTTATTAGATAGATGGCTTCTTCTCTCTCTTTGGTTCTCAATACAAAGTTCTCCTCGATGTTCTTGGAGATCTATTCGATGTAATACTCTTTTGCAGTGTGTTTGCTGAGATCCGATGAATTATGGATTTATGATCAAGATTATCTATGAATAATATTTGGTTCTTCTCTGAATTCTTATATGCATGATTTGATATCTTTGCAAGTCTCTTCGAATTAACGGTTTAGTTTGGCCTACTAGATTGATCTTTCTTGTAATGGGAGAAGTGCTTAGTTTTGGGTTCAATCTTGCGGTGTCCTTTCCCAGTGACTGTAGGGGCAGCAAGGCACATATTATATTGTTGCCATCGAGGATAAAAAGATGGGGTTTATATCATATTGCTTGAGTTTATCCCTGTACATCATGTCATCTTGCTTAATGCGTTACTCTGTTCTTATGAACTTAATACTCTATATGCATGCTGTATAGCGGTCGATGTGTGGAGTAATAGTAGTAGATGCAGAATCGTTTCGGTCCACTTGACACGGATGTGCTGCCTATATTCATGATCATTGCCTAGATATTCTCATAACTATGCGCTTTTCTATCAATTGCT
This sequence comes from Aegilops bicornis, assembly GCA_021605145.1. Taxonomy (NCBI): domain Eukaryota; kingdom Viridiplantae; phylum Streptophyta; class Magnoliopsida; order Poales; family Poaceae; genus Aegilops; species Aegilops bicornis. The sequence continues at coordinate 521,654 of JAHIAL010000024.1, read as the reverse complement.
CGGCAGTAATTTGTTCACCCACCATAATACATGCTACCTTGAGAGAAGCCACTAGTGAAACCTATGGCCCCCGGGTCTGTTTCTGATTATATTGCATCTCTTTTATTTACATCGCATCTTGTTTTACTATTTTGCAATCTTTGCTTTCAATCTATACAACAAAAATACCAAAAATATTTATCTTACTATCTTTATTAGATCTCACTTTTGCGAGTGACCGTGAAGGGATTGACAACCACTTTATCGCGTTGGTTGCAAGGTTCTTGATTGTTTGTGCAGGTACTAGGTGACTTGCGTGTTATCTCCTACTGGATTGATACTTTGGTTCTCAAAAACTGAGGGAAATACTTACGCTACTTTGCTGCATCACCCTTTCCTCTTCAAGGGAAAACCAACGCATGCTCAAGAGGTAGCAGGGCTAAACCTCTCGGCTTAGATACACGCCGAGTAGGGCATCTATGGTTACAAGGTTGGTATCCTGGCTTGGAGGCAGCGGAAGTGGTCTTGGAGTATATGGCAAGCCTTCGGTAGATGCGGTCTTGATCTTTTCCCCAGCATACGACCCCCGGAGTCCATCTTGTGAAGAATGAGAGCCCTTTGGCCCAGCCCGAAGTGCATGGACCGGCTAGGTTGGTACGCCCTAGCCCAGGATACCGTCAACGGGACGACTTGCCGTGGATGCAGTCACGCGGTGGATGCCATCAACGGCTAGTCGTGGACGAGCGCCTCGCTGCCTTCACAAAATATGGATGCACAAGATTCTGCTACTAACATTGTGGAGCGTGTGCTGTTGCGGTGCTATGACATCAACACTCTATGGAAGAAGCTCCCAGTTTGATTTACAGTTGATGCTAGGGATTTTTTTGGGATCTACTTTTGACAGGTCAATCTTGTTTGTTGGCTGCTGGGTGGCTCCATGTGATGCTACAGTGCGCTACGGAGAGGTAGAGAGGTTCCCCACAGGAACATATATGTACCATAATGTTTCATCTTTCGATTTTGAAGTTCAATATTGACTCCTTGATCCCGTTTCTTAGGGTTCATGATTCACAATTGATCTTGGGCTATGGAACTAAAATGTAACTGGATGTTCATGGATGTCTTAAAAAGGGAAGAATTCAGACCATAGATGTACATTATATTTGATGGATCCGTCTATATTTGATGGAGCCTTCTAAGTTGGACTGTTGGACTTGAAATTACAGTGTGCAATTTCCTTCCAACTTGCTAATTCAAATTTAGTTATTTTGAACTCTATAGTAATAATTCTAAACGGCATAATAATCTAGAAATTATTTTCCAAACGATGTTTCTTTACATCTTCTTATATCATTATATGATGTGAGATGGGTTATAAATACAAATCACTAAATACGTTTAGCATAGTTGTTATTTAACACCCGTAAGCTATCGTTGGCAAGGGGTGAGATGGAGGATAAGCGGTGTCAATGTGGTATTCCGTTTTGATATCGAGGGCGTGGACCGGTGGAGAGGGTCCTTGAGCCTTTCTTATTAATTAGGGTAAGGGTGTTCTATACTTCTTTTATTGAAAAAGATACGGTGCAAGTGTTCATCGCGGTGTGCAACCAGCCAACCATATTAGTGCCGTCTGATCTCGTCAAGGAGTGGAGATGTACAACCCACTGCTTATGTGATGATGGCATCATGGATGAGACCCCAATGTCTATGCCTGTCGGGACATATGCCCATCATGTCGTAGTGTTTTCATGTTTTTTTCTCTCATTGCAACGCACGGGCATCTGTGCTAGTTATTATTAAAATTGTAAGGCTAGCCATAGTGGGCGTAACTTAGGTAGTAACATAGCACATCCCAAGACATATATGCTTATGTGGCATGAAATTAATAAGGAGAGAAGTGCTTGTGGTAACATAATATGTTACCATAACATAACGCACCCCAATGCAAAATGAGTCTACAACATAATAAATGAAGGCTTGCATGACACTACACTATGATGGTAGTAACATAGACTAGTAACATATGCATGTTACTAGTCTAAGTTACTATGCACTATGACTAGCCTAAATGATCACTTGTACACATGAATACATCATACTATTGCTTGATTAGAATCTAAACTGCCTAGCTAGCTAGTCCTAAGTGTGCCAATCAAGCGAAGGGTGTTGCACATTTAAAAAACAAAAGAAAAAGTGAAGGGTCTTGCATTGCATGTAAGGAATCAATAATAGTCACTCATGTACCAGTGTCCTTTTTCCCACTGTCCTACAGGTGAAACCTAGTGCTTCATGTCAAGAGCCATGGTCTTGTTCCATTGCTCGCTAATACCATGGCGGCGGAGCCACCAGCACGTCTCTTCCCTCCAAAGCCTGCGCTCAAGGCGGCGCCACCAGCTCACCTCCTTCCCGATAAAGAGAGGGGAGGCGTCCAGAGGCTCAACCTTGATCTGGGTAAAGGCCGTGAAGGCCGTCCTGGAAATCCACCGGGCAGGCCCATCCCAATAGTGGTTCTCCACCACCTGTATCTTCTCCTCGCCCTGCTCGTACCGGTATCCCGTGCAGACCACGCCGTGAGGCCCTGCCTTCTTTCCCGAGCCTCCCCTGTATACTCGCTTCTTCCAGCCATGGGCGTAGTAATCCTCTCCGACGACCAAACAACCGATGAGCGGCCCCTCAGTGCGGATCATACGCGCGAGGCTGGAGGCAGAGGGCAGCCGCTTGGACGACCAGGATTCCCATGACTTGACCTGGAGGTTGCACCGCCGCTCCCAGCCGTCCTGGTCTGGCCAAGCCTCCGCCCCGCCGGCCCGCTGGATTTGCTTCAGCACGTTGTCAACGGTGGCGCCGTCCTTGCGGTTCCAGACGCGGGCAGCCTTGCATCTCGTCACCAAGTCCTTGGCCGTGGAATCAGGGATGTAATACGGGAACGTATCGCTGCCGTGCCTCCTCTCGAACGCCAGCCGGTGCTGGGCCTCCAAGCACATCAGGCAGGCGCTCTGACTGCACGTGTCTGAAATCACAACACAACAAGGTCAGCCCAGGCCCAGCCGGCCGAGCTAGCTCAAGAAGGAATAATAATCATGATGATGATGATGCATTAATCAACTCCTTGAGTGCAAGCCTCACTCACCCTTTATGTCCTGGGGGATTGGACATCCCATAATATCTAGCCAGCTCCACGACTCCGTGGGGCGATACCGTGGCGGTGCACCCATGAGCTCACCGACCCAGTCCTTGAGCCCCAGGAACCAGTACGTGGCCCCAATGTTGGTGGCCACCCTGAGTCGGATCGCCACCCCGCCCCCGAACCTCCCACGCGCCAACAACACGTCCCTCGCCGCCATCGGCCCCCCGACTTTAACTGAAGTCAAGAGCAACTACGTTAATATTAAGTCCATATTAATTACTCAAGCAGATTTAACCTTTATTTAGGGTAAATTTCTTGTAACCTATCTACAAAACAGAGATGAACCTTGGCCACTGTTGAACAGTTAAACAGTGGCCAAGCAGTGTCAAAATTTGGTGTGGCCAAGTAGTGTCAAAACAGACATGCTAAGGTATTTCTTTTAACCTTTATTTTAGGGTAAATAAATTTCTTGTAACCTATCTACAAAACACAGATGAACAATCTCAGTGATTGATCAAGACTAGAATTTGTTGCATAACAAACAAGGTACGGTGCAGTTAGCTAGAGACATGCAGGGAGGCTCTCACCAGCGGTGCCCGACGTGATGGCATTAGCACTCGTGCTGGGCATGGCGTCGTCGCCATCGCCTGCCGCCGACCGGACGCAGTGAATCTCCCAGTCCAGCGCCCCCCTGCGGAGGAGGATGACCACGCAGCTGCTGGAGTCGCCGCGGCGGGGCTGCACCAAGTACTGCCTCCCCTGCATTTGGTCGCAAAGAATCGTTTAAAAACCGTAGATTCAGAAAGAACGGGACAAGAATTGCTCTCAATCTGACACCCATGAACAAACCAAAATCAGCACGAGGCAGATGATGAACAATATAAATCTCAGAATTTCGTACATAAAAGAAAAAAAGACCAAGATTACTGCTCATGTACAAAACCTGAATACAGCTCCTGTGAAGAAATAAGATTCATTTAATTAGAATTGTTGGAACCTGAATTTTGTTCACAGACTTATTCGACGCAAGTAAAATGGGCTAAATTCAAATGGCTATCACCATCTTCTATGTTAAGGCCAAAAGGAGATGAATCAACTGATTTGGAGTTTTAAGTTTCATAATAATTTATTCCCACAAGAACAAATCTTTTTTCACTTATCTACTAGAACAGTTGCATGCAGAGAATTCCCAAAACCTATCAGTTTTAGACTACAAGAGTTTCAGTTAACTGTTTTTTACTACAACATTTTCAGTAAACTGTTTCTGGGACTAAAAAAGTGTCAGTAAATTGTATCAAGCACTAGCAGATTAGCACAATAATAAACCCCAAATGATCATTGTAATGCAGCAAACAGCATCTACACCCGAATCTGAACGTTGTGCATGACAAATTAAATCAAAGACCTTCAGTTAGTGTGCATGACAAATTCCTGTGTAAAATGTTAGTGTACCTGTCCTGTACCTTCAAACAATATGTAATGTGACATGCTTGTAATGATTATAAATGTGATATTGTAAAAAAACTAACTGAATTATGTTCAGAGGTTTGATTTTTGAGAAATTAATTCAGAGGTTAGAAAGTGAACTTGATTTGCCAATCTATCTATAGGCAAATGTTCCAGAATGGAACTGAACAAATCCACATGGCAAATCAAACTACTTTTACTCTTGTATAAGACTGCAACAGTTTCAGGCAACTACCAAATCCTAAATGAACTACTTTTACTCTTCTGTAATAACCTTTTTCCAAGCACGATCAGATTAGCACTCAACTAAAGTAAGATTCTAAATATTTTCATGCAGTAAAATAGTATCTACACCAACATCTGTACATTCTGCGCCAAAGAAGATCGGAAGGAGGCAGATGAACAATCTAAATCTCAGAATTTTGTAGAATAAAAAGAAACACGATCTAAGATTACAGCTCATGTACAAAACCTGAATATAGCTTATGTGCAGAAATCAGATTCATTTAATTTAGTATTGTTAGAACCTGAACTTTTTTCACATAGTTATTCGACGCTAATTCAAATGGATACCACATCATCTTCTACGCTAAGGACAAAAGGAGATGAATAAACTGAGTGGGTGTTTTAAGTTCCATAATGATTTATTCCCCCAATAACAGATCTTATTTTACTTATCTACAAGATTACAACAGTTGCATGCAGACAATTCCCAAAACCTATCAGTTTTAGACTCCAAGAGTTTCAGTTAACTGTTTTTTCATACAGCAGTTTCAGTAAACTGTTTCTGGGAATAAAAAAGTTTCAGTAAATCGTATCAAGCACTAGCAGATTAGGACAATAATAAACCCCAAAAGATCATTGTATTGCAGCAAACAGCATCTACACCAGAATCTGAACGTTGTGCATGACAATTTAATCAAAGACCTTCAATTGCAGTTCATGACAAATTCCGGTATAAAATCGTAGTGTACCTGTCCTGACAAATGGGCGAATTAAAACGGGCATCACCATCTTCTATGTTAAGGCCAAATGGAGATGAATCAAATGATTTGGAGTTTTAAGTTCCATAATGATTTATTCCCCCAATAACATATCTTAATCTACTTATCAACAAGATTGCAACAGTTGCAGACAATTCCTAATACCTATGAGTTTTAGACAACAAGAGTTCCAGATAACTGTTTTTTCAGACTACAAGAGTTTCAGTTAACTGTTTTTTCAGACTACAACAGTTTCAGTAAACTGTTTCTGGGACTAAAACAGTTTCAGTAAACTGTATCAAGCACAAGCAGATTAGCACAAAAATATACCCCAAGAGATCATTGCAATGCAGCTAATAGCATCTATACCAAAATCTGAATACCACCAGTTGCAGTTCATGACAAATTCCTGTGCAAAATCGTAGTGTACCTGTCCTGTACCCTGACGAAACCCGTGAAGGACCCCTGCTGATGCTCGAACTGAACCCGTATGAACACCGGAAGGCTCGACGCGAACTGGGGCGGCGCCGAGAACTGCATCCCGTTGGTGTAGCGGGCGAGCGGAGACCTGGAACTGCTGCCCGAAGCTCGGCGGCACGAACTGGGGCGGAGGCGCGTTGAAGTAGCGTGGGGCCTGAAGCCGCTGGGACCGGAGCGGCGGCTGGACCTGAAACTGGAGCGGCGGCCGATGCCTCGGCTCGTTTACGACCTGGAGATGCTGCCGGAGGTCCGGCAGCAACCCGAGGTCCTGGAAGAAGTCGCCCATCGTATACCCGAAGCGGTAGTCGCCGAACACCTGCACAGCAGGCAGCAGGGCGGGAGCCCCTGAACGAATTCCTCCGATTAGAGCAAGAAATCAACAGAAAACAGGGCCGGGACTGATCGCACCTGAGACTGAGAGAACCACCGCCGCTGCGGCGAAGGTCGGTGGACGCGCGGAGCTCGTCCCCGCCGAGGTCGTCGTGGCAGGCGCGGAAGAGGTCGTCGCCGGCGCCGCCTCGGCCGTGGCCGCAGTCGTCTCCGCTGCGGCATCGTCCGCGCGCCCGTAGAGCGAACCAAGCGACATGCCGACGGTGTCCCTGTCGAACGTGTAGCTGGGCGTCTTCCCTCCTCTCCGACGGTCCTCGCTCCTCCCCGGAGGACGCGGCGGCGGCGCAGCTCTCCCGCCCCTGGGAGGACGCGACGGCGAACTCCCGAGAACCGGAAAGGCCGTGTCGTAGTCGAGGCTCGGCGCGAGCGCTGCGTCGGCGGGGGGCCGCGAGGAGGGGGCGGCGGCGGAGGACATGGAGATGGATGAGGAGGCGGCGGGGGGCATGGTGGAGGAGGAGGAGGGGGAGGAGGCCATGGAGGCGGGAGTTTGAAGAATTGGCGTGGGAGGCGGTGGCGAGGCGGTTGGGCCGTTGGTTGGGGGTGGTGTTCCCCCGTATTTATACTGCTGCGCGTTGCGCAAGAACCAAGAAGTGCCTGCAGCATTCGCCTTCTTCTTCTTCTTCTTCTGCCCCGTACCCTGCAGTGCAAAGCGCAAGAATCACGTACGTACGCGCACGCTCGGAACGGAAGCACGGATCGCTGCAGCATTTCTTGTGCACCTTGGCACTTTCAGAGGCTGCAGCATTCTGCACGTACGCCTTGGCACTTTCAGAGGTTGTGTGGGAGCTCACCGCTAACAAAATTCGCACTGCCAAGTCCATGTATAGAGCTCCGGCTTATAGGGGAGCAAGGTGGTTTAACAAATGCAGCTAGAGCAAGCGTTGACTGAATTTAGCTGGCATTTCCACAAGTTGTGTGTCACGGGGGCGTACATGTAACATGTTTAAGCTGTCTCCATATATACTTGCTTAGCTGACTTTGAATCTCAGGCTCAGTATGTGACCGAGAGCACAATCCAGCCGATAACATAAACAAGCAGGGCACTGCAGTTTCCAAATCTCATTCCACCGTTGGCTCCGAGCATTGCTTCTACTCGCTTCTTTTGTTGGACAAATAGTTTTCTGCAGGAAGATGATTTTAACTTTAACTAGGATGATGCATGCCGTCTGGGTCATATCACGCGTAGAAGTCCTCCACAGTCCATACTACGGGCCTGTTTGGGGCTGCTCCACAAGCGTTTACAACAATTGGAGCATCTATAGCTTGATTTCTAAAATCACCCTTATGCACCGGGCGGATTGTCCGGTCACGAAAATGCCACCCCGGATCTCTCACAGGTCGTATTCGTTCGAGTGTCCGGGACCTCCCAAACCCAACCTATATGTGGGGTGGATATAGGATGGTCTGGACACGCTCGGACACAGCCGCCACGTCGGATCCGGCCCACAAATACCTCACTCCAGACCAAATCCTAGTCAACTCGACAACATTATTTCCACTGTCCGTGTCCTCCCTTCCACCATGTCCGGCTTCGGCAGCGGATCCGGCAACGACTCCAATTGAAGCCCCGGACGAGGAGGAGCTCGCACTCCGTATTGCCCTCTGCTAATCGCCATTGTTTAGGAAATCGTTAACTGGTAGCTACTCGGTTGGCCAGCGAATAGGAGATTAATATGCTAATCGGCAAGTTAATCGGCCTATTTATCAGTTTATCGGCTATTCGGTGACCTTACGAGTAGGGATTAATCGGCAAGTTAAGTAGTTAATTGGACGAATTCTTGAACATGGCCGGTCGCACGTGGATAGGGATGGGAGCTCGAGCTCTGTGTCGTCCCGATAGTTCGGCGGTCAAGCTCCGCGCTTGACCGTGTTGGCCCGTCTCGCTCTGCGGCCGTCTCCTCCAGCACCTGCTCCTCGTGGCTGGTGATGGGTCCTCGTGCACACACTACCGACCCTGTGTCCTTTGTGCCGACTGGAATCAAAGGCAAGGGCGGCTCGCCACGGTTGGCAAAGGGCGGTGGAGGCAGGATTCAGCCGTTCCTGATGTGGGTCCAGCCGGACCACCACTAGTAGAAAAAGGGTCAAATGTGAGACACATTAGTCCCGGTTTGTAATAGAACCGGCACTAATGTGTCCATTAGTGCCGGTTCCAACGGCTAGGCGGGAGGAGCTCTTTAGTACCGGTTCGTGACGAACCTTTAGCACCGGTTCGTGCCGCGAACCGGTATTAAAGAAAGTGATGGCAGGATGTTGTCAGAGTGGGGCCCTTCCAACACCTTTAGTATCGGTTCGTGGCACAAACCGGTACTAAAGGTCGTCCTATATAAACCTTCTGGCCCACCCGCACTCTGTTCTTCCCCCTTTCCCCTCTCCCTCTCCTATTTTCTTCCCTTCTTCCTCTCGAGTTCATCACAAAATTTGCCCCAAATTTGTCAAGATTTGCAGGCCCCCATCCATTCAAATGATCACAAAGGTTAGCAACTTTGTCCTTTCATCTCTCATTGCTAGATTAGCTCTTGCATTGGTTTATATAGTGATTAATTATGGGTTTTAGTAATTTGGGAGGAATTATATGTGGTAGTATTTGATTTATATGCAATTTGAGGTCAAAATAACACTTAGTTTGCATATGTAGGTGTGGTTTACTTAGTGCCTTCTAAATCTCGTCAGAATCGCCGTTGATCGCCCGCACCATCCCATCGCCGGCACCACCTTGTGGTGAGCCTCTTGTTCATGATATTTTATATAAAAAATTGATGTTTGTGTGATTTGGATATATAGTTACTCGTATAATTATCTTACCCGTACGATGTTTGTTATACATAGTGCCATGGTTTTGATATCCATCCCCGTCGGCCCTCGTCCTTGTTATGATTCATATGTGGTATATTCTCTTTTAAAACTATTTGTTGCATTTCGTGTTTATGACAAATTATGCCCATCAAGTTGACATAGATATTTTTATCTAGGAGGTATGTGAACCGAAATTCCAACCTAATTCGTCGAGAGGTTAAATTTAGTTGAAAGAGAAAACGAGTATTTGAAAGAAAAATTGAAAAGAATTGAGGGGAGAAGATGGAATTGGAGTTGCATGTTGCTGATGTCGTCGATGATCACAAGATCAAGATGGAGAAAATGCGCTTGAAGATTAGAAAGATTAGAAAATATGCCATTGATAGTGAGGCTTGGTATCATTATGCTGTTGGATCAATTATTACCTTAGTTGCGATCTTGATCGCATTTGTTGTTGCATTTAAATGCTTTAGCTAGAGAGTTATTTGTTGTTGCATTTAAGTGTTGTATGAACTTTATGTATTGTATTAATTTGGTGTTTTTGGTGCTGTGTATTGAAGATGAGCCGGCAATGGATGTACGATGACCGATGCTCTCCCGAGTTCATTAATGGCGTGCAAACTTTTCTGCTTGCGGCTGAGGCAAACAAGCGGGCGGATGGTTTTATGCCTTGTCCATGTGCTGGTTGTAAGAATGAATTAAATTACTCTAAGTCAAGAACCATTCACGTCCACCTATTTAAGTCCGGTTTCGTGCCCCACTATAATGTTTGGACCAAGCACGGAGAAAGAGGGGTTATGATGGAAGACAATGAAGATGAAGAGGATGACGACATCTATCCTGGCCATGGGTTCCCTGAATACGATGATACAACAATGGGGGAAGAAGTCGAGCGGCAATGCGGGAAGAAGTTGAAGAAGAGGCATCGGATGAGCCCGTTCATGATCTAGGTCGGGCCATTTCCGATGCAAAGAGAAAGCTGCGTAAGTGATTTGAAGAAGAAGAAGTTGCGGCGCATGTTAGAGGATCACAAAAATTGTTGTACCAATGCGAGGGTGACAAGAAAAAGCTGGGCACCACACTCGAATTTCTGCAATGGAAGGCAGAGAATGGTGTATCTGACAAGGGATTTGGAAAGTTGCTGGTAATGATAAAGAATATGCTTCCAAAGGACAATGAATTGCCCGAGAGTACGTACGAAGCAAAGAAGGTTGTCTGCCCTCTAGGGTTAGAGGTGCAGAAGATACATGCATGCCCTAATGATTGCATCCTCTACCGCGGTGAGTACGAGGATTTGAACGCTTGCGGTATGTGGTGCATTGCGCTATAAGATTAGCCGCGATGACCCCGGGTGATGTCGAGGGCGAGCGCCCAGAAGAAGATTCCTGCCAAGGTGATGTGGTATGCTCCTACAATACCACGGTTGAAACGCTTGTTCCAAAACAAAGAGCATGCCAAATGGCGATGCGATGGCACGTAGAAGACCGTGAAGAAAGAGGGAAAGTTGAGAGTACCCACGACGGGTCGCAGTGGAGAAAAATCGAAAGAAAGTACGGGAAGGAGTTTGCGGATGACGCAAGGAACGTATGGTTTGGTCTAAGCGCCGATGGCATTAATCCTTTTGGGGAAGCAGAGCAGCAACCATAGCACCTGGCACAGTGACTCTATGTTTGTATAACCTTCCTCCTTGGTTGTGCATGAAACGGAAGTTCATTATGATGCCGTGCTCATCCAAAGCCCTAAGCAACCCGACAACGACATTGATGTGTACCTAAGGCCATTAGTTGAAGAACTCTTACAACTGTGGAGTGGAACAGGTGTATGTGCGTGGGATGAGCACAAACAGGAAGAATTTGACCTAAAGGCGTTCTTGTTCGTGACCATCAATGATTGGCCTGCTCTTAGTAACCTTCGTGACAGACAAACAAGGGATACCGCATGCACGCACTGTTTGGATGATACCGACAAGTATATATTTGGACAATTGTAGGAAGAATGTGTACAGGACATCGTCGATTTCTTCCGAGCAGGCATCCCGTGAAGAAAGAAAGGCAAGCATTTCAAAGGTGAGGCGGATCACGGATGAAGCCTCGCCACCGCATTTAGAGCTGATGTACATGATATGGTTAAGGATTTGAAGGTAGTCTTTGGAAAGGGTCCTGGTGGACAACCTGTTCTGAATGACGCTGACGGACACGCACCCATGTGGAAGAAGAAATCCATATTTTGGGACCTGCCCTATTGGAAAGACCTAGAGGTCCGCTCTGCAATCGACGTGATGCACGTGACGAAGAATCTTTGTGTGATTCCTCAATGCAATCTCTCAGAAGGTAATCGATCCAGAAATCATACCAAGGTTAGAGAATGATTTGGTGCAATGTCTTGTCAGTTTCGAGTTGGTGTTCCCGCCATCCTTCTTCAACATCATGATGCACGTCCTAGTTCACCTATGCGAAGAGATTAACGTTTTGGGTCCTGTATTTCTACACAATATGTTCCCTTTGAGAGGTTCATGGGAGTCTTAAAGAAATATGTTCATAACCGTGCTAGGCCGAAGGAAGCATCTCCAAGGGCCATGAAAATGAGGAGGTCATTGAGTTTTGTATTGACTTTATTCGACCTTAAGCCGATTGGTGTTCACGAATCGCGGTATAAGAGGCGGGCATCGGATGGAAAAGGCATGCTAGGAGGGATCAAATAATATGTATGGATGGACATTCTCTCACCGAAGCACACTACACGCTTCTACAAAGATTCCGCCTTGGTGGCTCCGTGATATGGACGAACACAAGAATTTTCTACGCTTCAAACAATGAGCGGTCACGACCGGATTACACGTGAACAAACCAGGAGTTTCGCCGGCTGGTTGCAGACACGTACCATGCATGACGCCTCTATTGAAGATGACCTGTATGAGATAAATAGTAATACATTTTACACGATCGCCCAAGATAAGAAGAGCACCATGTTGGGGAACGTAGCAGAAATTCAAAATTTTCCTACGTGTCACCAAGATCTATCTATGGAGAAACCTGCAACGAGGGGAAGGAGAGTGCATCTACATACCCTTGTAGATCGCTAAGCGGAAGCGTTCAAGTGAACGGGGTTGATGGAGTCGTACTCGTCGTGATCCAAATCACCGATGATCCTAGCGCCGAACGGGCGGCACCTCCACGTTCAACACACGTACAGCCCGGGGACGTCTCCTCCTTCTTGATCCAGCAAGGGGAGAGGAGAAGTTGAGGGAGAACTCCGGCAAAGACGACAGGCGTGGTGGTGATGGAGCTCGTGGTTCTCCCAAGAGCCGCTAAGCACTACGAAGGAGGAGGAAGTGTTGGAGGAGGGAGGGCTGCGCCAGAGGAAGGGTGTGGCTGCCCTCTCTCTCCTCACTATATATAGGGGTAAGGGGGGTGGAGGAGGCGCCCTAGGGTTCCCTAGGGGAGGGGGGGCGTCCACAGGGGAAACCCTAGATGGGTTTGGGCGCCCCCACCCCCTAGGAAACTTGCCCCCCAAGCCGGGAAGGGGGGCTGCCCTAGGGGAGGCGCCCCCACCTCTCCTGGTTACCTGAGAGGGGCTGGGAGGGGCGCACCACCCCTTAGTGGGCTGGTTTGCCCCTTCCCTTTGGCCCATGAGGCCCTCCAACACTTGTCGGGCTCTCAAACACCTTTTCGGCCATCATCTTGGCCATAGCCTCGGTACCCCTAACACTTCCGGACTCCAATACCCTTCGTCCAATATATCGATCTTCACCACGGACCATTAGGAACTCCTCGTGACGTCCGGGATCACATCCGGACTCAAAACCTTCAGTAACTACATACTATTTCCCATAACAACTCTAAGCGTCCACCGAACCTTAAGTGTGTAGACCCTACGGGTTCGGGAACCATGCGAACATGACCGAGACGTTCTCCGGTCAATAACCAACAGCGGATCTGGATACCCATGTTGGCTCCCACATGTTCCACGATGATCTCATCGGATGAACCACGATGTCAAGGACTCAATCAATCTCGTGATACAATTCCCTTTGTCTAGCGGTATTGTACTTGCCCGAGATTCGATCGCTTGTATCCGATACCTTGTTCAATCTCACACGGCAAGTCTCTTTACTCGTTCCAACACATCATCCCGTGATCAACCCCTTGGTCACATTGTGCACATTATGATGATGTCCTACCGAGTGGGCCCAGAGATACCTCTCCGTCACACGGAGTGACAAATCGATCTCGATTATTGCCAACCCAATGACACTTTCGGAGATACCGTAGTGCACCTTTATAGCCACCCGATTCACGGCTAGACGTTTGGTACACCCAAAAGCATTCCTATGGTATCCGGAGTTGCACAATCTCATGGTCTAAGGAAATGATACTTGACATTTAGAAAAGCTTTAGCATACTGAACTACACGATCATGCTAGGCTTAGGATTGAGTCTTGTTCATCACATCATTCTCCTAATGATGTGATCCCGTTATCAATGACATCCAATGTCCATGGTCGTGAAACCGTGAACCATCTATTGATCAACGAGCTAGTCAACTAGAGGCTTACTAGGGACATGGTGTTGTCTATGTATCCACACATGTATTCCGGTTTCCGGTCAATACAATTATAGCATGAATAATAAACGATTATCATGAACAAGAAAATATAATAATAACTAATTTATTATTGCCTCTAGAGCATATTTCCAACAGTCTCCCACTTGCACTAGAGTCAATAATCCGTGAAGTAAGAACATAACGATATTCACTGCATGCCTCAGCACTCATTGGACTGCACACATCAAAATGTGTTACTTCCAACAAGTTGCTATCTTGTTCCATCTTACTGAAATCGAGGCTTTTTCAGTCATCTTGAGCATGTGGTATGATTTGCATATCTCAAGTGATTCAAAATCAAGTGAGTCCAAACGATCCATCCCCATGGAGTTTCTTCATGCGTATACACCAATAGACGTGGTTCGCATGTCTCAAACTTTTCAAAAAACGAGTGAGTCCAAAGATCCATCAACATGGAGCTTCTTCATGCGTTTTACACCAATATGACTTACATGGCAGTGCCACAAGTAAGTGGTACTATCATTACTATCTTATATCTTTTGGCATGAAAATGTGTATCACTACAATCGAGATTCAATAAACCATTCTTTTAGGTGCAAGACCATTGAAGGTATTTATTCAAATAAATATAGTAACCATTATTCTCCTTAAATGAATAATCAGATTGCGATAGACATAATCCAATCATGTCTATGCTCAACGCAAACACCAAATAACAATTTCAGGTTTAACTCCAATCTCGATGGTAGAGGGAGCGTGCGATGCTTGATCACATCAACCTTGGAAACACTTCCAACACATATCGCCGGCTCACCTTTAGCTAGTATCCGTTTATTCCGTAGCTTTTATTTCGAGTTACTAACACTTAGCAACCGAACCGGTATCTAATACCCGGTGCTACTAGGAGTACTAGTAAAGTACACATTAACATAATGTATATCCAATATACTTCTATCGGCCTTGCCAGCCTTCTCATCTACCAAGTATCTAGGGTGGTTCCGCTTAGGTCCGTTCCTCTCATTACAGAGGCACTTAGTCTCGTTTGGGTTCAACCTTGGGTTTCTTCCACTAGAGCAAAGCAATTGTTTTGTCGCTTTCATGAAGTATCCCTTGTTGCCTTTGCCCTTCTTGAAACTAGTGGTTTTACCAACCATCAACAATTGATGCTCCTACTTGACTTCTACTTTCATGTGTCAAACATCGCGAACACTTCAAGGATCATCATATCTATCCTCGATATGTTATAGTTCATCACGAAGCTCTAGTAGCTTGGTGGCAATGTCTTTGGAGAAAACTCACTATCTCATCCGGAAGATTAACTCCCACTCGATTCAAGTGATTGTTGTACCTGGACAATCTGAGTACAAGCTCAACGATTGAGATCTTCTCCTTTAGTTTGTAGGCTAGAAAACTCGTCGGAGGTCTCATACCTCTTGACGTAAGCACGAGCCTGAAATCCCAATTTCAGCTCTCGAGAACATCTCATATGTTCATGACGTTTCAAAAAACGCGTCTTTGTGCCTCAATTCTAAGCCGTTTAACATTACCGAACTATCACGTAGTCATCAAAACGCGTGTGTGTCGATGTTACGCAACATCCATGCACCACGCTCGAGGTCCAAAGACACCGAGCGGTGCATTAAGGACATAAGCTTTCCACTGACCGCATAATTGCTACTGTCAACTTTATACTATATTTTCTCTAGGAACATATCTAAACAGTAGAACTAAAGCGCGAGCTATGACATAATTTGCAAAGGGTTTTTGACTATGTTCAGGATAATTAAGTTCATCTTATGAACTCCCACTTAGATAGACATCCCTCTAGTCATCTAAGTGATTACACGATCCGAATCAACTAGGCCGTGTCCGATCATCACGTGAGACGGACTAGTCATCATCGGTGAACATCTTCATGTTGATCGTATCTACTATACGACTCATGCTCGACCTTTCGGTCTCTTGTGTTCGACGCCATGTCCGTACATGCTAGGCTCGTCAAGTTAACCTAAGTGTTTCGCGTGTGTAAATCTGGCTTACACCCGTTGTATGTGAACGTAAGAATCTATCACACCCGATCATCACGTGGTGCTTCAAACGCATTTAACTTTCGCAACGGTGCACAGTTAGGGGGAACACTTTCTTGAAATTTTAATGAGGGATCATCTTATTTACTACCGTCGTTCTAAGCAAATAGGATGCATAAACATGATAAACATCACATGCAATCAAATAGTGACATGATATGGCCAATATCATTTTGCTCCTTTTGATCTCCATCTTCTGGGCTCCATGATCATCATCGTCACCGGCATGACACCATGATCTCCATCATCATGATCTCCATCATCGTGTCTCCATGAAGTTGTCTCGCCAACTATTACTTCTACTACTATGGCTACCGGGTTAGCAATATAGTAAAGTAATTACATGGTGTTGTTTAATGACACGCAGGTCATACAATAAATAAAGACAACTCCTATGGCTCGCCGGTTGTCATACTCATCGACATGCAAGTCGTGATTCCTATTACAAGAACATGATCAATCTCATACATCACATATCATTCATCACATTCTTCTTGGCCATATCACATCACATAGCATACCCTCGCAAAAACAAGTTAGACGTCCTCTAATTGTTGTTTGCATGTTTTACGTGGCTGCTATGGGTTTCTAGCAAGAACGCTTTCTTACCTACGCAAAACCACAACGTGATATGCCAATTGCTATTTACCCTTCATAAGGACCCTTTTCATCGAATCCGTTCCGACTAAAGTGGGAGAGGCGGCACCCGCTAGCCACCTTATGCACCAAGTGCATGTCGGTCGGTGGAACCTTGTCTCACATAAGTGTACGTGTAAGGTTGGTCCGCCGCTTCATCCCACAATACCGTCAAACAAGATTGGACTAGTAACGTAAGCATATTGAAAAAATCAACGCCCACAACTACTTTGTGTTCTACTCGTGCAAAGAATCTACGAATAAACCCGGCTCGATACCTTTGTTGGGGAGCGAAAGAAATTCAAAATTTTCCTACGTGTCACCAAGATCTATCTATGGAGAAACCTGCAACGAGGGGAAGGAGAGTGCATCGACATACCCTTGTAGATCGCTAAGCGGAAGCGTTCAAGTGGACGGGGTTGATGGAGTCGTACTCGTCATGATCCAAATCACCGATGATCCTAGCGCCGAACGGACGGCACCTCCGCGTTCAACACACGTACAGCCCGGGACGCCTCCTCCTTCTTGATCCAAAGAAGGAGAGGAGAAGTTGAGGAGAACTCCGGCAAGACGACGGCGTGGTGGTGATGGAGCTCGTGGTTCTCCCAAGTGAGCCGCTAAGCACTACGGAGGAGGAGGAAGTTTGGAGGAGGAGGGCTGCGCCAGAGGAAGGGTGTGGCTGCCTCTCTCTCCCTCACTATATCTGTGGGTAAGGGGGGTGGAGGAGGCGCCTAGGGTTCCCTAGAGGGGCGGCGTGCTGGGAAACCCTAGATGGGTTTAGCGCCCCCACCCCCAGGAAACTTGCCCCCAAGCCGAAGGGGCTGCCCTAGGGGAGGCGCCCCACCTCTCCGGTTACGTGAGAGGGGCTGGAGGCGCACCACCCCTTAGTGGGCTGGTTTGCCCCTTCCCCTTTGGCCCATGAGGCCCTCCAACACTTGCCGGGGCTCCCAAAACACCTTTCGGTCATGCTGGCCATAGCCTGGTACCCCCGGAACACTTCCGGACTCCAATACCCTTCGTCCAATATATCGATCTTCACCGCCGGACCATTTCGGAACTCCTCGTGACATCCGGGATCACATCCAGGACTCCGAACAACCTTCGGCAACCACATACTATTTCCCATAACAACTCTAGCGTCACCGAACCTTAAGTGTGTGTAGACCTACGGGTTCGGGAACCATGCGCATATGACCGAGACGTTCTCGGTCAATAACCAACAATGGGATCTGGATACCCATGTTGGCTCCCACATGTTCCACGATGATCTCATCGGATGAACCACGATGTCAAGGACTCAATCAATCCCGTATACAATTCCCTTTGTCTAGCGGTATTGTACTTGCCGAGATTCGATCGTCGGTATCCGATACCTTGTTCAATCTCGCTACGGCAAGTCTCTTTACTCGTTCCGTAACACATCATCCCGTGATCAACCCCTTGGTCACATTGTGCACATTATGATGATGTCCTACCGAGTGGGCCCAGAGATACCTCTCCGTCACACGGAGTGACAAATCTCAGTCTCGATTCGTGCCAACCCAACAGACACTTTCGGAGATACCTGTAGTGCACCTTTATAGCCACCCAGTTACGCCAGACGCTTTGGTACACCCAAAGCATTCCTACGGTATCCTGGAGTTGCACAATCTCATGGTCTAAGGAAATGATACTTGACATTTAGAAAAGCTTTAGCATACGAACTACACGATCTGTGCTAGGCTTAGGATTGGGTCTTGTCCATCACATCATTCTCCTAATGATGTGATCCCGGTATCAATGACATCCAATGTCCATGGTCGTGAAAACCGTAACCATTTATTGATCAACGAGCTAGTCGACTAGAGGCTTACTAGGGACATGGTGTTGTCTATGTATCCACACATGTATTCCGGTTTCCGGTCAATACAATTATAGCATGAATAATAAACGATTATCATGAACAAGGAAATATAATAATAACTAATTTATTATTGCCTCTAGGGCATATTTCCAACACACCAACCAAAACAGTGGTGTCCGCTTCGATGCAACAACCAAGACGGGAAAGGAAACATATTATGGTTACATTGAGGACATATAGGAACTTAACTATGGAGGTGGTTTGAAGGTCCCTTTGTTTCGGTGCAAATGGGTCAATATGACACAAGGCGGGGTAACGGAAGACCTGCAGTACGGAATGACAACAGTGGATCTCAACAATCTTATGTATGATGCAGAACCATTCGTCCTAGCCAATGATGTGGCACAGGTTTTCTATGTGAAGGACATGTCTACCAAGCCGAGAAAAAGAAAAGATAAGGAAGCGAATGCATCATACGATGAGCCAAAGTGGCACATAGTTCTTTCTGGGAAGAGGAACATCGTGGGAGTGGATGACAAGATGCATATGTCGAGATTATGAAAAGTTTGATGAAATTGCTCCATTCACAGTGAATATTGACCCGAGCATCCCGTTAAATGATGAAGATTTTCCATGGTTACGGCGCAAAAGGACACACGCGAAGAAAAAGTTTCACACCCAAAGATCTGGGATGTGATCGGCTTCACTGTCATCACTTTCTTCTGTGTTTCACACCCAGGAGGGAATCTCTGTAATAGTTAGGATAGCTAGTTATGTGTTTTGGCATTTGAAACGCGAAGAAATTTTATGTGCAAACAAATTCTTTCATGCATTTACTGATTTTTTTCAGCTAAATTGAAAAACACTTCAAATGAACTCCGAAAAGGTTGAAAGTTGGCATGGTATCATAATTTCACCCACATAGCATGTGCAAAAAAGTAGAGAGGGTTACGCAAAAACTGGATGCACTTCGTGTACAAAATGGACAATCTCTTTCGAAGTATCAGGGTTTCCGACGAAAACTCATCTGTTACAAAGGCATTTCATTTTTTAAATAACCTAAGCATTATCAAATTGAATATAATAATAAAACACACTAATATTAAACATAATAAAAAAGAATCACTGAAAAATATATTTTTAAAGTTAAGTTATTCACAAACTAGTGATTCACACAAATTTCAAACAATTCAAAATTTAAACTATTCAAATTTGAAAACTACCGGCACTAACAGAAAGTTAGTATTTTTTGTACGTAAAGCAAAAATATTTACAAAGAAACTCTAAATACAGCAAAAAACAACTAAAAATAAATAAAACAAAATTAATAATGCAGAAAAGAAAAAAAGAAAAAAAGGCCGCCTACTGGACCAAAGCGGCCTGCATACGACTAGAAACCCAACCTGTTGTTGGGCCAGATGTGATGCCCGCAAGCCCAGAGGGCCCCACATGGCGTAGTAGCGAGGTAGGCCCAAGGCCTCGCTTTTGAGAGGAGCTCGGTGCCAGCGCCGGCTTATAAACTGGTCTGGCGCCTCGACTAGCGAGGTGGGACTAAACATCTGCGCCCCTACTGCTAAGCATCCCCAATAGTACTGGGTCATGGCACCAACCGGTACTAAAGGTCTTTAGTACAGTTGGAGCCACCACCCGGTACTAAAGGGGTGCGCTTCCGCCGCTCGGCCTTAAAGAGACCTTTAGTACGGTTGGTGGCTCCAACCGGTACTAAAGGTGTGTTCTATAAGAAAACACTTCAAAATTTTCGTTAGTTTCCTTCTCCACTTCCTCGCTTCATCGCCGCCAGCCCCGCACTGCTTGCCGCTGCCACGTCTCCCGCCGACACTGCGCACGCCCTGTCCTAGTCGCTGCCCACACGCCCGTCTGTCGCCGTGACCGTCCCCTGCCCTCAAGACTGCCGTCGCTGCTGTTGCCTCGACTGTCGCCTTGTGAGCCCTGTCCCCCTCTCCTCCCTCCAATTGAAGCCGCCGACGCCGTCGCCTTGGCTCGCCGTCGCCGTCGCCTCTGCACACACATGCATACACATACACACAAATACACACAAACACACACACACACACACACACACACACACACAATGTTTTTAGTTTTTAGTTTTTCTGTTTTTAGTTATTAGTTTTTCTGTTTTTACTTTTTAGTTTTTAGTTTTTTTTCTGTTTTTTCTGTATTAATGTTATAGAAATGTTAGTTAAATATAGAAATGTTAGAAATGTTAGTTATATAGAAATCTTAGTTTTTTCTGTATTAATGTTATAGAAATGTTAGTTTTTCTGTATTAATGTTATGGAAATGTTGGTGTTATATAGAAATGTCTGAAATGTTAAAGAAAAATTAGTTATAAAATTTTAGTTATAGAAATGTTAGAAATGTTAGTTTTAGAAAAATTAGTTATACAATTTTAGTTATAGAAATGTTGGAAATCACAATCCAATCATTTAAAAATGCTACTTTTGCGGCATATAGTATTTGTTGTTTACGATGCCCGGCCCGCATCCTCGTCGTCGACCCGTTCGCGATGATGTCCTGCTTCAGAGGACCCATGTCCGAGACTGGGCTACGTCGGGCTGGCACTGGGAGGTGCTACCTTGGTATGACGCTTAGTGAGGAACCTGCCCGGGTCCCGTCGTCCGACCCCGATCTCCTTTTGGTGGCGTTAGCGTGGGCCACTTTCGGGAGGAGGCGGCCCCGCACGGAGGTGGTACGTCACGTGTCGTGGGAGGAGGACGAGCATGTCCATCGCTACATGTCTGCTATGGACATCAGGTTCTCCAATACCTCGCAGGTTCTTTGGGGAGATCACCCGAGCTATGATCCAGTGATGGTTCCTTCACTTTGGTTGTCCACCGCCTCACGCCTCGTAGAACCACGAGTGGCCTAGATTACTCTTAGTATTCGATCTTTATTAGCTAGCTAGCTAGCTAGTGATGTATTCGATATATAATATTCGAGATTATATATATTATTCGAGACGATGTATTCGAGATTATATCTATTATTCGAGACAATGTATTCAAGATTATATTCGATGATGCTTATTATGTACTATGATTGATTCAGTTTTTCCTTATTAATTGATTGCATCCATGCATTGTAATTTGAATACTAGATTGTTTTATGTTTCTTTTGGATTAGTTAAATAAAAGCTATGGCGGACAATACCGGCAAAGAGGGAGAAGAGGCCCTGTTCGATATCATACGCCATCCTCGCGGGCCAGATGATGATCAGAATGAAGAAGATTATGACGGCTCCGAATATCTAAACAACACCGGGGAGGGTGATATGATATTCGATCGCGACGACCGAATTGATGAAGTCATGAACTATGATTATGATGATGACGAAGAAAATGTTGATCTTGGAACAACAAAGACCAGCGAGGTATATTTATATAAGCAGGCATCTGGTGATCATCACATGTTTTAAATGACTTGAGGATATATTAACGAATCGATCTGTCTTCTTTCAGCCATCCGGATCGAGCAAATCTTCAGGCAGCAGGACACGAGGCCCGAACAAAAAGTTGAAGGAGGCGTAAAGTACAATATCGAGGCTATCAAACCTAATGGCGAACCATTAGCGCCTAAGAAGATTGCGGACAAGTTCATTCGCTGCCAGGGAGTTCTTGTGAAGGACCAACTCGATCTCCCTTCAAGAATGGAGAGAGCCAGCAAAGCCACGTCCGAGATCTTACTTTTGTTTTATTTATTGCATAAAAAAGTTCTCGCTTATAAACTCTTATGGAACATTTCACCCTACCAGATCATTTCACAGATGCAGATGTGGAGAAAGTCAAGGACGCTGCTCTTAGGAAGATGGCGGTTGCATTCAACAACCACAAGAAACATGTATGGGACAAGTACGTCAAGGGAGGAAGGAAGACTCCAGTATTCGAGGGAACACTAGAGAAGCAAAGTGCTCATTGGGACGATTTCGTGAAATTCAAAGAATCGGAATTATCTAAGGAACGGTCGAGAATAAACAAGGCCAATGCCGCAAAAAAGGATAAGTTCCATAAGCTGGGGCTAGGTGGCTACGGTGGCAATGCCTAAGTGGGATAAGTCTGAGAAAGAGATGGAGGATGGGTGTCACTCCGTAAACATTGAGCTGGCCCCAGTGCGTGGACTTGGTTCTATGCGCATGGGGGGGGGAGTTGGACCCAAAGACAGGCAAAGTTTCAAAGAAGGCATGTCTGAACGGAGCCGAAGATAAGCTACCTTTTGCAATAGAAGAGGCTCGATCGGGGGTGTTCTAGCCCAACAGAGAGAACGACGAGCTTACGCGTGCCCTGGGAAATCCTGAACACCCTGGAAGAACACGAGGCAAGGGCGTTATTCCGTGGTATGAGGGGTTTTGACTGAACACCAACTACGTAAGCCAAGGCGAGAAGGAAGATTATGGAGGAGAAGAAGAGGAAGATGGAGGAGGAGCAGAGGAAGCTGGACTATGAACGCCTTTCAAGGCCTAGAATCAGCGCACGCGTGGATTCTTGGCGGTCCAAATTCCAGCCGGGCAAGCAGGAGCAGATCGACTCACATAGCCAGCAGAGGGGGTCTCAACAATGGGCAAAATTTAGCGGATGATCCAAAGATTGGATAGCACCGCCCCATTCATGCCGAGAAGCAGCGTGGGTTACGCTTCGGGCGATGCAATGCTGGATAGATACCCCGTGGATGACATCATGGAGAACACTAATCATGAGCTACACTTCAAACTGAAGAACATATCCATGAAGGTGGCGGACGCCGTTGCTTTTACAAATCCCCCCGAGGCAACCTTCCATTGCAACCCGATTCCAGCGGGCTATGCTCGTGTCTTGGTTGATGAGGTGGTGGACCAATATTCGGGGCTAGAGCTTGACATTCCTGGAGGTGACAAGGAGCACACACTGGGAGAGGCCAAACATCGTATCATCCTATGGAGAAAGGATTGCATCATCTTCGAAGGCCACCGACACCGCGTCACCGACTCCTCGTCCGGTTCGCCACCGAGCCGCCAGACTCCCCTCCTCCAAGTCCACCAACGCTGGCCAGCCTCCTCCTCCTCCAAGTCCGCAAAGGCGTCAGCCACTCCTCCTCCAAGTCCGACACAGCGTGAGACCACCTCCTCCAAGTCCGGCACAACTTCAGCCACTCCTCCTCCAAGTCCCAAGACACCAGCCACTCCTCCTCCTCCAACTCAGCCCGCCACTGCCTCCGCCTCGGCCAAAGAATCACGGAAGAGAGCCGCCGCGGCTATGGTGCGTAGCGGTACAAGTCGAGGTAGTACGGGAGGTACAGGCAGAGGCAAGCGATTTCAATATGGTCCAAGCCTCACGCCTCTTCCGCAGAGGCCTTACGACAAGTCCGAGGAGGAAAACACAGCCATAATGAAGGCCCAGGTGGAAGCCCATTTTGCACTGAAACCGCCACTGCCGCCAATGGAGAAAGTGCCTGAGGAAAAGATTGACCACTTCATTCGTATGACTAGAGCACCAGCTCCCAAGCCTGTTGACACAGACTATGAGCGCCACCTCAGGAAGTTAAATCGAGCACGTCTATAGAAAGATGCAAGCTCGAGCTCGAGCAAATCAGCTGGCACAAAATGCGGTAAAACCGTTCCCCAGCTGGGAGAACAGGCGGCGCAATCAATCCCCCCGCTTGTTGTGCCAACAACACATAAGATTACGCGCGCCCAATATTATTGTGGGCAAACCGTTAACGTTCCCCGGGTGGGCGATGTGGTAATAGCCGAGGAGCATATAACGCAGGCTGAAATCCTCAAGATCACTGTTGGATAACTCCTGGAGATCGAGCCCATGTCTCCGCTTAGAGAGGAGGAAATAAAACAGAAATATGTCCGGGGCCAACCGTTGGTTGAGCCAGACGAGGTCAAGAAGCTCCCAACGAGAATGTATGAATTGCATCAATGGTACATGAACATTACCAAGATTTCCAATCGAGAGTCCCTCATGGTGAATGTCAAGAAGGATCATTACTTCCATGAGAAAGTTGTGTCCGTTGAGTATTCGTAACTATTTCAGTTATACAATCAAGACGCACTCAAAAATCTATCGCCGGGCCATATTGTCCGTAAGTGATTTCTTTACGTAATTTAAGTCTCAAGCTAGCTGTAGTGATCATTTTGATCAATCATTACCTGTAATTATCCTCACTATATTCTTTTCTGTGGTATTATGCAGGATGAAGATGTATGAAATGAAAAAAGGTGCATGATACGTCTCCAACGTATCTATAATTTTTAATTGCTCCATGCTACTTTATCTACTGTTTTGGACTATATTGGGCTTTATTTTCCACTTTTATATTATTTTTGGGACTAACCTATTAACCGGAGGCCC
The DNA here is from genome assembly GCA_021605145.1 of Aegilops bicornis. Lineage (NCBI taxonomy): Eukaryota > Viridiplantae > Streptophyta > Magnoliopsida > Poales > Poaceae > Aegilops > Aegilops bicornis. Next base: position 496,950 of record JAHIAL010000024.1, on the reverse strand, counting down.
GGCCCAGAATTGCTGTTTTTTTTCCTAATTCAGTTTTTTGAAGAAACTGAATATCAAACGGAGTCCAAACGGAATGAAACCTTCGGGAACGTGATTTTCTCACCGAACGTGATCCAGGAGACTTGGACCCTACTCCAAGGAACAAAAGAGGCGGTCACGAGGGTGGGGGCCGCGCCCCCTGCCTCGTGGGCCCCCTGTTGCTCCACCGACGTACTCCTTTCTCCTATATATACCTACGCACTTCAAACAATCGTAACAGGAGCCAAAACCTAATTCCACCACCACAACTTCCTCAGATCCACGAGATCCCATCTTGGGGCCTGTTCGGAGCTTCACGAGGGGCATCCACCATGGAGGGCTTCTACATCATCACCATAGCCCCTCCGATGAAGTGTGAGTAGTTTACTTCAGACCTTGGGTCCATAGCTAGTAGCTAGATGGCTTCTTCTCTCTTTTGGATCTCAATACAATGTTCACCCCTCTCTCATGGAGATCTATTCGATGTAATCTTCTTTTTTGCGTGTGTGTTTGTTGAGATCGATGAATTGTGGGTTTATGATCCAGATTATCTATGAATAATATTTGAATCTTCTCTGAATTCTTTTTATGTATGATTGGTTATCTTTGCAAGTCTCTTGAATTATCCGCTTTGGTTTGGCCAACTAGATTGGTAGTTCTTGCAATGGGAGAAGTGCTTAGCTTTGGGTTCAATCTTGCGTGTCCTTACCAAAGGATGTAAAGGGTTGCAAGGCATCGTATTGTATTGTTGCCATCGAGGATAACAAGATGGGTTTTTTATCATATTGCATGAATTTATCCCTCTACATCATGTCATCTTGCTTAAGGCGTTACTCGCTTTTTAACTTAATACTCTAGATGCATCTTTGGATAGCGGTCGATGAGTGGAGTAATAGTAGTAGATGCAGAATCGTTTTGGTCTACTTGTTTCTGACGTGATTACTATATAGATGATCATAGCCTAGATATACTCAAAACTATGCTCAATTACGGCAATTGCTCAACAAGAATTTGTTCACCCACCGTAGAATACTTATGCTCTTGAGAGAAGCCACTAGTGAAACCTATGGCCCCCGGGTCTATTCTCATCATATCAATCTCCATCACTTTAATACTTGCTTTGTTCTTACTTTGCCTTTTAATTTTCACTTTGCGTCTCTATACCAAAAATACCAAAAATATTATGTATCATCTCTATCAGATCTCACTCTCGTAAGTGACCGTGAAGGGATTGAGAACCCCTAATCGCGTTGGTTGCGAGGAGCTATTGTTTTGTGCAGGTACGAGGGACTTGTGCGTGGCCTCCCATCGGATTGATACCTTGGTTCTCAAAAACCGAGGGAAATACTTACACTACTTTGCTGCATCATCCTCTCCTCTTCTGGGAAATCCAACGCAAATGCTCAAGAGGTAGCAAGAAGTATTTAGGCGCCGTTGTCGGGAGGCTCACGCAAGAGCAAGTCAAGCACCATACCGAAAGTACCCATTACAATCCCTATCTTCCGCATTACATTATTTGCCATTTGCCTCTCGCTTTTCCTCTCCCCCACTTCACCCTTGCCGCTTTATTCGCCTCTCTTTCCCAATCTCCTCCTCTTTTCCCGTTGCCTTTTGTTTGCTCGTGTTGGATTGCTTGTTTGTCGCGATGGCTCTACCTAGATTTGGTGATCTTCACCTTAAAAGGTTAGAAGAGATCGAAACCAATGTCAGGAAGTTTATGGTTCTGCAATTTGAGCATAATAATTTCTTTAGAAACGAGCTTAAGGAACAAAAAGGTTTTATGATTTTTATGAATAAAGAGCTCGATGATATGTCTAAAGAATTTGATGTTATAAGATCCCAAATTGCTCGTCTTGAAAAGTTGACCGCTGAAATTTCGGATATGCAAGCTACCTTAGTCAATAAGATGGCCGCTAAACCGAATTCCTATGAAAATCAAGATGAAGATCTAAAAGTTATTGATGTGTCCCCCATTAAATCTTTGATTTGCAATATGAATCTTGATGAAACTGAATATGATCTTCCTCTACCTAGAAGGCGTTCTAAGAATTCGGAGTTTTTAGATCTTGATGATGAAATTGATAAATGTGGGATTGAAAGAAATAAAAACCTAGATGTTGCTAAACCCACTATTTTGGATCTCAAGGAATTTAATTATGAAAATTACTCTTTAATTGATTGTATCTCTTTGTTGCAATCCGTGCTAAATTCTCCTCATGCTTATAGTCAAAATAAGGCCTTTACCGAACACATTGTTGATGCCTTGATGCAATCTTATGAAGAAAAACTTGAGTTGGAAGTCTCTATCCCTATAAATCTCTATGATGAGTGGGAACCTACTATTAAAATTAAAATTAAAAATTATGAGTTTCATGTCTTGTGTGATTTGGGTGCTAGTGTCTCCACTATTCCCATAACTTTGTGTGATTTGCTAGATTTCCGTGACTTTGATGATTGCTCTCTAAACTTGCATCTTGAGGATTCCACTATTAAAAAGCCTATGAGAAGAATTAATGATGTTCTTATTGTTGCAAATAGGAATTATGTGCCCGTAGATTTTATCGTTCTTGATATAGATTGCAATCCTTCATGTCCTATTATTCTTGGTAGACCTTTCCATAGAACGATTGGTGCAATTATTGATATGAAGGAAGGGAATATTAGATTCCAATTTTCTTTAAAGAAGGGCATGCAACACTTTCCTAGAAAGAAAATAAAATTACCATATGAATCTATTATGAGAGCCACTTATGGATTGCCTACCAAAGATGGCAATACCTAGATCTATCCTTGCTTTTATGCCTAGCTAGGGGCGTTAAACGATAGCGCCTGTTGGGAGGCAACCCAATTTTATTTTTATTTTTTTGCTTTTGCTTCTGTTTAGGAATAAATAATCCATCTAGCCTTCTGTTTAGATGTGGTTTTATGTTTTAATTAGTGTTTGTGCCAAGCTAGACCTATTGGATCTTCTTGGATGATAGTTATTTGATCTTGCTGTAATTTCCAGAAACTTTGCGCTCAGTGCCCGAATTATTAAAAATCACCAGAACGTGATAAAATACTGATTCAAATTTCTGCTGATCAATAAACAAATTGTATAGGTCGTCTAATTTTGGTAGATTGTTTGGAGTTACAGAAGTTTGCGTTAGTTATAGATTACTACAGACTGTTCTGTTTTTGACAGATTCTGTTTTTTGTGTGTTGTTTGCTTATTTTGATGAATCTATGGCTAGTAAAATAGTTTATAATCCATAGAGAAGTTGGAATACAGTAGGTTTAACACCAATATAAATAAAGAATGAGTTCATTACATTACCTTAAAGTAGTCTTTTGTTTTCTTTCTCTAACGGAGCTCACGAGATTTCTATTGAGTTTTGTGTTGTGAAGTTTTCAAGTTTTGGGTAAATTCTTTTGATGGATTATGGAACAAGGAGTGGCAAGAGCCTAAGCTTGGGGATGCCCATGGCACCCCCAAGATAATCCAAGGACACCAAAAACTCAAAGCTTGGGGATTCCCCGGAAGGCATCCCCTCTTTCGTCTACTTCCATCGGTAATTTACTTGGAGCTATATTTTTATTCACCACATGATATGTGTTTTGCTTGGAGCGTCTTGTATTATTTGTGTCTTTGCTTGTTAGTCTACCACAATCATCCTTGCTGTACACACCTTTTGGGAGAGCTATACATGAATTGTAATTTGATAGAATACTCTATGTGCTTCACTTATATCTTTTGAGCTTGATAGTTTTGCTCATAGTGCTTCACTTATATCTTTTGAGCGTGATAATTTTTGCTCTAGTGCTTCACTTAGATCTTTTAGAGCACGGTGGTGGATTTGTTTTAAAGAAACTATTGATCTCTCATGCTTCACTTAGATTATTTTAAGAGTCGATTAATAGCATGGTAATTTGCTTAACGTTAATATACTTGGTATTCAAGATATGTGAAACTTTCTTTTGAGTGCGTTGAATACTAAGAAAAGTTGGATTCTTGATAATTGTTTTGAGATATGAAGATGGTGATATTAGAGTCATGCTAGTTGAGTAGTTGTGAATTTAAAGAATACTTGTGTTGAAGTTTGTGATTCCCGTAGCATGCACGTATGGTGAACCGTTATGTGATGAACTCGGAGCATGATTTATTTATTGATTGTCTTCCTTATGAGTGGCGGTCGGGGATGAGCGATGGTCTTTTCCTACCAATCTATCCCCCTAGGAGCATGCGCGTAATACTTTGCTTTGATAACTTCTAGATTTTTGCAATAAGTATATGAGTTCTCTATGACTAATGTTGAGTCCATGGATTATACGCACTTTTCCGCATCCTTCCACCATTGCTAGCCTCTCTAATAGCGGCGCACTTTCACCGGGTATCATACACCCACCATATATCTTCCTCAAAACAGCCACCATACCAACCTATCATGGCATTTCCATAGCCATTCCGAGATATATTGCCATGCAACTTTCCACCGTTCCGTTCATTATGACACGCTCCATCATTGTCATATTGCTAGCATGATCATGTAGTTGACATCGTATTTGTGGCAAAGCCACCGTTCATAATTCTTTCATACATGTCACTCTTGTTTCATTGCATATCCCGGTACACCGTCGGAGGCATTCATATAGAGTCATACTTTGTTCTAAGTATCGAGTTGTAATTGTTGAGTTGTAAGAAAAATAAAAGTGTGATGATCATCATTTTTAGAGCATTGTCCCAAGTGAGGAAAGGATGATGGAGACCATGATTCCCCCACAAGTCGGGATGAGACTCCGGATGAAAAAAAAAGAGGCCAAAAAAAGGCCCAAATAAAAAAATGAGAGAAAAAGAGAGAAGGGACAATGTTACTATCCTTTTACCACACTTATGCTTCAAAGTAGCACCAAGATCTTCATGGTAGAGAGTCTCTCATTTTTTCACTTTCGTATACTAGTGGGAATTTTTCATTATAGAACTTGGCTTGTATATTCCAATGATGGGCTTCCTCAAATGCCCTAGATCTTCGTGAGCAAGTGAGTTGGATGCACACCCACTTAGTTTCTTTTGTTGAGCTTTCATATACTTATAGCTCTAGTGCATCCGTTGCATGGCAATCCCTAATCACTCACATCGATATCTATTGATGGGCATCTCCATAGCCCGTTGATACGCCTAGTTGATGTGAGACTATCTTCTCCTTTTTGTCTTCTCCACAACCACCATTCTATTCCACATATAGTGCTATATCCATGGCTCACGCTCATGTATTGCGTGAAGATTGAAAAAGTTTTGAAAATGTTAAAGTATGAAACAATTGCTTGGCTTGTCATCGGGTTGTGCATGATTTAAATACTTTGTGTGGGGAAGATGGAGCATAGCCAGACTATATGATTTTGTAGGGATAACTTTCTTTGGACATGTTATTTTGAGAAGACATAATTGCTTAGTTAGTATGCTTGAAGTATTATTATTTTTATGTCAATATGAACTTTTGTCTTGAATCTTTCGGATCTGAATATTCATACCACAATTAAGATGATTTACATTGAAATTATGCCAATATATCACTCCGCATCAAAAATTCTTTTTTATCATTTACCTACTCGAGGACGACCAGGAATTAAGCTTGGGAATGCCTGATACATCTCCAACGTATCTATAATTTTTGATTGCTCCATGCTACTTTATCTACTGCTTTGGACTATATTGGGCTTTATTTTCCACTTCTATATTATTTTGGGACTAACCTATTAACCGGAGGCCCAGCCCAGAATTGTTGTTTTTTGCCTATTTCAGTGTTTCGAAGAAACGGAATATCAAACGGAGTCCAAACGGAATGAAACCTTCGAGAACGTGATTTTCTCACCGAACGTGATCCAGGAGACTTGGACCCTACTCCAAGGAACAAAAGAGGCGGTCACGAGGGTCGGGGGCGCCCCCAGGGCGCGCCCCCCTGCCTCGTGGGCCCCCTGTTGCTCCACCGACGTACTCCTTCCTCCTATATATACCTACGTACCCCCAAACGATCGTAGCAGGAGCCAAAACCTAATTCCACCGCGCCAACTTCACAGATCCACGAGATCCCATCTTGGGGCTGGTTAGGAGCTCACTTGGGGGCATCCACCACGGAGGGCTTCTACATCATCACCATAGCCCCTCCGGCGAAGTGTGAGTAGTTTACTTCAGACCTTCGGGTCCATAGCTAGTAGCTAGATGGCTTCTTCTCTCTTTTGGATCTCAATACAATGTTCTCCCCCTCTCTCGTGGAGATCTATTCAATGTAATCTTCTTTTTGCGGTGTGTTTGTTGAGACCGATGAATTGTGGGTTTATAATCCAGATTATCTATGAATAATATTTGAATCTTCTCTGAATTCTTTTATGTATGATTGGTTATCTTTGCAAGTCTCTTCGAATTATCCGTTTGGTTTGATTGGTAGTTCTTGCAATGGGAGAAGTGCTTAGCTTTGGGTTCAATCTTGCGGTGTCCTTACCCAAAGGATGTAAAGGGTTGCAAGGCACGTATTGTATTGTTTCCATCGAGGATAACAAGATGGGCTTTTATCATATTGCATGAATTTATCCTCTACATCATGTCATCTTGCTTAAGGCGTTACTCTATTTTTAACTTAATACTCTAGATGCATCTTTGGATAGCGGTCGATGAGTGGAGTAATAGTAGTAGATGCAGAATCGTTTCGGTCTACTTGTCTCGCACGTGATGCCTATATACATGATCATACCTAGATATACTCATAACTATGCTCAATTACGTCAATTGCTCAACAAAGAATTTGTTCACCCACCGTAGAATACTTATGCTCTTGAGAGAAGCCACTAGTGAAACCTATGCCCCCCGGGTCTATTCTCATCATATCAATCTCCATCACTTTAATACTTGCTTTGTTCTTACTTTGCCTTTACTTTTCACTTTGCATCTCTATACCAAAAATACCAAAAATATTATTTATCATCTCTATCAGATCTCACTCTCGTAAATGACCGTGAAGGGATTGAGAACCCCTAATCGCGTTGGTTGCGATGAGCTATTGTTTTGTGCAGGTACGAGGGACTTGTGCGTGGCCTCCTACTGGATTGATACCTTGGTTCTCAAAAACTGAGGAAAATACTTACGCTACTTTGCTGCATCATCCTCTCCTCTTCGGGGAAATCCAACGCAGTGCTCAAGAGGTAGCAGTGCACGCTATGGCATTGGGTTCATTGACCCAAATACCATTAATCAATACACATGTGTATTAGATACATATTATCAAGCAAGTGTAGAGGAAAGCATGCTAGAGTTGTTCAAGCGCCTCAATACCAATGAAGATATACTTCTTACTTACAACTTCAGGTGAGTCACACTGTCTTGTACTAGAAATTCTGTTTTTGCTTACTAGCTAGCTACATGTTTTTGCTTACATATGCCCGCTTAATTAAGACATGCAATCGTGTGTGCATGCAGTTTTCAATTGGATCTTGTTAACCATTAAAGTTGATGAAGGAGCAGTTGAAATCCGGACTCACTACTTAAGAAAGAAAGTGACTACACCATCGTGAAGGGGATAGTCGCTAGGTAATTTCAATCATTATTAACTATATCTCGGCCTATTTAATTAGTTCGTCATTTCCTGATAACAACTATTTAATAACCCCTCTATTCATTTTCTTTGTCGGCGGGCAGGGCTTGGGCAAAGTTCATCAATGTCACTCCAGGCCAATGGAAACAAAAGCTGAAATGGTATCGGCCCAAGGTAAGTAATTAAGTAGTACTAGCTAGCTAGCTGCCATCTCTTTAATTATCATGCTTGATTAATTGTTATCTGATCAAACTCCATTCTCGTAAAGGCCCTGAAGTAGGCGTCGGGGACTAATACGTAATGCATACTACGCTTTGCGAGAACATTCGCAAAGATGACGTCCGAAAGGAGCAGATCTCAAAGACAGGACTGGCACGCGTTTGTCGAACACTATTCACAATTTTACACCATCATCGATATCTAGTCACACAACTAATACACATGCATATTGATCTCCTTCTTAAACGATTCGTAGAAAGGTGTGGGAAGCTCCTACCAACGAGCGCATACAAGCAATTCTAGAGGAAATAGCGGGATTTTGCTCGGCCAGTCATAGATAATGTAACAGAGAATACTATTACCCGCTACGCCCCCATGAACCACTTCCAATTGTCATCGTGGTTCAAGAAGGCACCAATTAGGCTAATGCCATCGCTCAAGCCATCAATTAGGAGAAATTGTATCTAGCTAGATAATTGTATATATATATATATATATATATATTTATATATATATATATATATTTTTATATATATATATATATATATATATATACTTATTTATTTATTCGAAAATTCGATATGGCTCATACCATCATATAGTCCTATTATCTGAGTGGTTGGTCCTCCTTGGGATCCACGATCTTGCATGTATTTGGCGAGGTATTGGGCTTGACAATTCTTTTATGCACAGTGGCAATGGAGTTTGTCTGTTGCCATTTATGAGGCCCAGTTAATTCAGTCCAGTACGGCCTTGCCGTGAGGAAATCTTCTTGGACCGCCGACCGTAGTACCTGGTCCGCCCTTTGGGCTTAACGAGCATGCCCACTGGTCTGTATCCTGTATTTATCACAGCCTTATCCTCTTCCGTATAAATCTCTGCCATGTCCGCTTCTTCTTCCTCCATCCCTCAGGCGCCGGACACCGAGCTGCTTCCGCTGATCCCCTGCCCCAGATGTGGCCGAGGAGTCATCGATGACATCTCCACCGTTGGGAAAAGGCCCGGCAATCGGTACTACAGGTGCATCCTTAGGAGTGTGAGTTATCGAATCTTAAACTCAGATCTGCTTCTCCATCCATTGCCACCTGTTCTAGTTCCTGATTTTTCTCATCTATTTTTTCTGTCGCGTCAGTGCGTATTTTCTTGAGTGGCAGGAGACATATCATGCCGTGCTGGAGTCCGTCCGATCTAGGTCACTGCCGCCTCCACCATCCCCAGCTTCTCCTGGGCGGCAGCACCTGAACTCGCGTCAAGATGGAGCTCTGTAGAACGCATCGCCCGCCTGTTCTCTTGCGCATGGATTCCAGCAGGTCGCCCCGCCTAGAGCAAACGCCAACATTAATTTTTGGAGGATTGCGCTCCTCCTCCTCGCTACCATTTTTTATGCTTTGCGTTCTCTTGCTTGCCATGTCTGTTCTGACACTGGCCATCGTGTACGTCAACTAACTCAGGCCATTTGTGGCATTGGTGCTTTTGGGTCTAAAAGCGAGTCAGTAGTATTGCGTCTTTTAATTTACTAGTCTCAATTAGGCACTGAGCTCTCAGGGTTGTGGTACTGAATATGTGTTAGCTGGTGTTGGTCTGAAAATGTATGGTGTTGCTTTGCGCCAATCGGCTTAAATAGGAATCCATGTGTTATGTCATGTGCATGGTTTAATTTTTCTTTTTCAGAGCGGCCAACCAACTGTTCTCTGACGCCCGTATTTAGCTGCATCAGCCGATCGAGTCGTCGTCTTCGCCTCCATGCCCTGCTGGCCTTCTTTTCGTTCTCACCTTTTCTTTTTCTTTTTTCTTTTCTGACCCACACGATGGCAGGAGACGGAAAACCATCACAAACCAAACCAGAAGCATCCACTCGCCCAATCCCCGTCATAATTGCGGCACAACAGGATTTTTTTTAAGATGGAAATGGCTGTCCGAAAATTCTGGACCATGGTTCGTGCGTTATGTACCGGCGGTCCAACTCTGTCAGCTCCGTGAGCTGCTCGCGGTGCCAACCTGTGGTTTGTGTTATATTCGTATACGGTACCTCCTGTCATGCCTCTGCGTCATACGCGGGCCCGTGAAATACGTCCTATTTCCAGCGCTCGCCCAAAAAGCATTCAATGCTCCTAACCCACCCGATCGAGGTCATTCAAGAGCCCAGATAATGCTAGTATATGGTAGTATGAGCCATATCGCTGCTCTCTTTATATATAGTTATGCTATTCATCGCCCAGGGTGCAGAATAAGTTATTCTTCACCCGAGGTAATCTTACGATCACATCATAATTAAATTACATTTGGAATTTAAATAGTTACATTCCTATTGATTCACTACGTAAAATTTGGCATAAGAAAATAAAAATATAGGTCATAAGACAAGAAAATATGCAGTTTATGTGTATTTTACACTATGTTTTTACGTTTGTAATTTTACATAACATAAAAATATTTTTTACGATTTATTATATATTTTCTTACGGTCTCTTTTTACATCAGAAATAAGACAAAACTTATGGAACATAAAATTACAATGGATTGATGGTAAAATAGGGGGGTGAAGAATAACTATTCCTCACCTAGGGTGACGAATAGTCAATCCCTATATATATGATCGGTTCTACTAGAAATTCTATTTATATATATGCATAACGTGTACAATATGTAGTATCGTAAAATACCAGCAAACGAAAAAGAATTAAATGGAAAACACAAAATTAAATGAAAAGAAATCATAAACCCAAAACCCCCAACCGGTTGGTGTCACCAATCCAGATTAAAGGGCTCTCGCTTCGGAGCTGGCTCGTGCGTGGTTGCTTCTTTAGCACCGGCATGAATCGTACTTAAAGGAGAGGGGACCTTTAGTCCTCACTTTAGTGCTTGATTCGAACCAAAGACTAAAGGCCTTCTGAACCGGTGCTATAGTCTTGCTGCACTAATGCACGACCGTCTGGGATGCCCTCAGACTTGGAGGATGAGCTCCTCTATGACGTGCTCCACCGGTCCTTGACCTCGGCGGAGACAGATGCCCGCCGCTGGCACCACAAAAATGCAAATGCATTGCGGCTGGGCATCGAGGAGTCTGAGCGGCTCGCCCGGCAGTGGGCCGCCAATGCAGCGAGAGCCGTGCGCCTCGCCAAGGAGCAAACCACCGCTACCTAGTGTCTTGCCGGCATCTCCTCCTCATCCTCGTCCTCATTTGATTTGGCACCGCTTATCGGCATTTATTTACAGCGACCCTCTCCGACCATGGACGCTTACTCCTTGGACTATTACCATATGTACGGAGACGCCAAGAAGAAGAGTCCGGCGAGGAAGTCCCCCCCCCCCCTCGATAACTGCTTTATATTTCCCTCTTTGTTTTCAGAAGGTCCTTTTCTCTTTGGTAGTTCTTTGGAGGACCTTGATGATTGTGGCTCTTGAATTTACTTCAGAAACTGATAGAATTTCTTTCTACTCTTTTAGGTCAATGGATTTGATTACAAAATATTTAAAGGCCTAGTCGCAATCCATTTTTTTGGTAGATTTGGTGGTCTTTATTGTTGCGGGGAAGGCAGCAGTAGAAAGTATGGTCAGAATTTCCTATATGACGCTCTCTACCCTTGTTGTTCAATTTCGTTGACCACTAGAAAAATAACAACTAGTATTTCAAAATTTAATGTGCACAAGAACGAGAACCAGAACTGATAAGCATGGGTGCAACTATAGCGCATAAGACCAGCTTTTCTCTCTCTTTTATTTCAGTGGTGTAATTTCTGTTATATTTCACTCGGCTGAGGCTTCCAATAATAATGACTAGCTAGCCTTTTGTGTTGTGGCAAATGCCATGGAGACGTTAGGTTATACTAATGTGTTTTTCCCATGATAGAACATATTGATCGAGTTTTTATAAATCTCCCATGGGATCAACAAAAAAGGAAAAGGGAACTCGACCTACTGTTCTCAAACTCTCTGTCTCATCTCTCACATGATATATCTCCGATCACATACCTATGTTAATTTCACCGTTGACAAAGCGATTCCATGTCCCACGCTTTTCGAATTTGAAACCTTCTGGGCTAAAATATCGGATTGCCGGCTCTTAATCGGTCTCATCCCTCCATGGGATCAATTCGTGAACCAGGTTTCCTATTGGGCGCGCAGGTCGCTCACGGCGTGCATCCCCCCTCACGCACTGGGCATTCATATGGGCTGGCCCATTTGCTTGTTTTTTTCCTCCCATTTTTTCTTTTTTTTTAATTTTTAATTTTTCTTTCTTTTTTATTTTTCTTTTCCCATTTTTTCTTTTACTTTTTATTTTCTCTTTTCTTCTTCTTCTTTACTTTTTCCATTTTTTTGAATTTTCTTCTTTCAAGTTCCGAACATTTTTTTGTTCATCTAATTCAGAAAATGTTCATAAATAAAAAAAATGTCCACCTAACTCAATTTTTTGTTCAATGGATTTAAAAAATGATCATCAATTTCGAAATTTGTTCATAGTTTTCAAAAATGTTCATCAAATTCAAAATTTGTTCATTGAACTAAATAAAATTCATCCATTTTTCAAAAAAAGGTTCTTGAATACAAAATTTGTTCATCAAGTGCATTTTTTATGGAAAACAAAATTTGTTCATAGAATAAAATGTGCATCATTATTAAAAAATGCTCATAAAAATTGTTAATCAAAATAGAAAATCATTGAAATTCAAAAATGTTCATTCCTTTGAAATTGTGAACATTTTTGAATTGCAGAACTATTTATCATAATTCACAATTTTCCTAAATTTAAGAATCTATGCCGAATTATTTTAATATAGAATAAAACAAAAAAGTAAAATAAAATAAAAAGTAAAAACGAAAAAAGCGGGGGGCGTCTGTCCGCCCATGGTCCGGCCCAACAGGGCGCGCGGGGAAGGTCGTCACTTTGGTAATGGCAGGCCTTCTTTTTTTTTTGCTAAAAAAAAGGACCTCCTTTCGTGGACATATTCCACGTCTCGCGCTCGCTCGGTTGCGTCCATCATGGTCCCTCGGCCGCATCGCTGATCCAGCTGAGGGCCATAACTAACAGATGAAGAAGGAAGATATATTACGCCTAGTCCTTTTTCTTCTTTGTTTATTTCTTTCTTAGACACGGCTTCTGTTATTTATTCTCTCCGATTTTCTTCAATCGAGACCTAGATATGTACATGGTCCTTCAAAAAAGCAGTGTAAAAAAGGCAGATTGTACATGGGCATGTAAAAGTTTTTTTTCCTTTTCAATCAAATTCTTGTACTTGGGGTAAAAAATCTTCGTAAATTTTTGAAAAATGTTAATAAATCTGAAAATATGTTCACGAATTTTAAAAATATCCACGAACATAAAAAAATGTTCATGAATGTTTTTAAAAAAATAGGTAAGAATTTGAAAAACAATATCATGAATTTCATCAATTGAAATAAAATCATGATATAAAAAGTGTTCATGAATTTAGAAAATGCCTAAGAACTTAAAAATGTTAATGAATTGAAAAATGTATGCGAATTTAAAAGATGGTCATGAAATTGCAAAATGCCCATGAATTTGAAAAAAATGTTCATAATATGTATACCTACTAATAATATAAATATCATATTTATAATTATATTAATTATTAGTTATTATTCTGTTTTTTTGTGAGAAAACTTTCAATCTATTCATCTTCTATCATGGCAGTAGAACGAACACTAGAAATAATAAAAATTACATCCAGGTTCGTAGACTACCTAGCGACGACTACAATCACTGAAGCGAGCCGAAGGCGCGCCGCCGTCATCACCGCTCCCTCGCTGGAGTCGGTCACAACTTGTTGCAGTAGACAGTCAGGAAGTCGTCGTGCTAAGGCCTCAGAGGGACCAGCGCATCGGAGAGCGACAACCGTCACGATGAAGAATAACGAGATCAAAAGGATACAACACGAAGACACACGAACATAGACGAATCCACAACCAGATCCGAGCAAATCCACCGAGGATAGATCCGCCGGAGACACACCTCCACACGCCCACCAACGATGCTAGACGCACCACCGGAACGGGGACTAGGCGGGGAGACCTTTATTCCATCTTCAGGGAGCCGCCGCCGTCTCGTCTTCCTGAGTAGGACACAAACCCTAACAAATCTTGAAGGAACGACTAACAACGGAGCCCTCCCGCCGGCCCTTGCCAGGACCCACTGCGCCCCCATGGCCCTAGGGCAACCGGAGATGAGACGGACCTGCAGCGGAGCCGGCGAGAGTCACGAACCCTAGCTTTTCTTGGAAGAGGAGGCGGCGGCTGGAAAGAGTTCCTGCGTGAGAGGGACGTCTGGATCACGTTAGGTTAGTTATTATTCTTAAATATACCTCTCTACCTTAATAATAAAGGGAGGAGTTCTTCCGCCCATCCATTGTCACTTTTGCAGAAAACCCTCTGAACTTCTTTGAAATCAACCTGCGGTACTATGGTAATGTTAAGTGAGAAAAAATGATTCGTTTTTCTTATTTCATAAACCCCCTTGATCTTTTACTTAAGGACGCGACTAACGTCCTATCAGTCGGACGTTAAGCAACAGATCCGAACGATCGAACCCCACCTTGCTCCCACGACCCGCGTGCTTCGAGAGGCGCATCCACGATAACCCAGCCTCCCTTCGCGAGGCCGACTGTGCGCATCGCGTGAGGCCCAAGATCAAGACAGCCTCCCTGGCCAACCTTACCTCGTTCGTGACTTACCACCCAAACCATTATTTCTTACCTCCATCGCAAGAAACATGAGCTGCAGCCCCCGATTAGATCCACCAAAAACACATCAACCACCATGCCCGAGGACTACTAATCCCCCAATCACAAGGATTTGAGAGAGCGGCGGGTTTACCACATCATCAATACTAGGGTTACCACATACTATGGCACCAATTACCCAGTTCGCCTGTTTCGCCAGAATCAAGCAAAAAATCAAGGAGGTAACTTATTCAAACTCCATACAGGTGCTGCATTTTCATTTCATACCAAAAAATCAAATCTATTCCATGGGATAACAACAAACCATCAGTTGGCGAAAAGATAGCCTTTTTTCTAGCCTACATGTGTGGAATTCCTCCCTCATAATTGAGTTACCATTCACATCCAGGCAGGTTTACCATCAAGATTGGATTAAGTTGTCTTTTCAAAGCACAAAAGTTGGTAAAAGAGAGCCATTGGCCTAGCCCACACATCCTACATGTGTGCAATTTCATCCCTCAACACCGAAGTTACCATTGAAATCCAGATAGCTAGGTTACCATCATGATTGCATTAAGATATATTTTTTGTAGCCTGTTAAAACTACATGTATGAAATTTCTCAGTGATAATTGAGTTACCATTGATATCAATCTAGATTATCATAGTGTGTGCACTAAGTTATCAGTATAAAACAAGAATAAAAAATGAAAAAAAAAGCATCCTTTAACACTTATTCACCATAAAAATATCTTTTTTTATTCTGGAAAAGAACCATTAGTGAATGTGAACAACAAGCATGGCACAACAACCCAGAAAAGAAAAAGTTATCATGTTGTTTCAAAAGAAGTTATCAGAAAAACTCTATACCAACACTTATCAGCCCATGGATGCACACAGAACCAGGGCGGTAACACTAAAAATATACCATGTGTTGATTTACATTATTGCAATCAGGACTGATTGATAAGAAATGATGTTGATGAAATGAGGTTGTAGGTACCATCGCTGTCATGCGCTGGTTACTTCCAACTGATAACTGTTATAAAAATGAAGTAATCAGTGCACAAAAGAAAATAACACTTGTTGTGAAAAAATAATCAATATTGCTTGGAAGTGTGGAATTGATTGATGCGATTATATGTGCTAGCAGATGCTGCAACACAAAAATGGCGCAAGACAACGGGGTAATGTGGATATCATGATGAGTAGTGTGGGGACAAACCAACAGGGTGAGGATGCACATACGGCAAGCTTTGGTTCTACCAACATCAACAAAACAGACAAGGATAACATTTACCATGCATCAGTCTACAACTACCACATTTTTATACACAAAGGTTACCATCCAACTTGAATTGCAATTACCATTCATGATGTTTACAGCTACCACATGTACTACATGCAAGTTACCATGCAATATGCATTACATTTACCATGCATCAATTCACAAAAGAAAAATACCAAAAAACTTATTGCATACAAGTTACCACGAAATTTGGTACAATTACCACACTCACTGCATAAAATTTATCATGCAATCTGCATTACAATTACCATGCGTTCAGTTTACAACTACGAACAACTTACTACATGCAAAATTTACTAGGCCAATGGAGTGCAAGTTACCACACATTTTGGTGTGCAAAATTACCACACAAACTAACATCTTCAAAAATATTGCAGGTCCTACATCTAGAAGCAAGCCAATGGTCCAAGAGCCAAGTAAAGAACCGACTACTAGTAGCATAGGGGTAGAGAAAGCTTCTTTGATCAGTCAGTCATCGAGCCAGCGAATCCACAAATAGGAGGGGTGAATGCTGATCGGAGAGACATAAACACCGAGGCCTACTCCACACCGAAGCCTCCCGATGAAGGGATTAAGTTTGACACTTATGAGGAAGCTTATGATCACTACAAGCTATATGCGCTCAGGCATGGGTTTGGGATAAGTCTGGAATACACGAAAACAATAAAGGATCATACTGTAAGAAGAGTCCTCTTGGTTTGCGGGAAAAGTGGCAAGCCAAAAAAAGAGGAGACACAAGATGTGCAGAACCCAAAAGGCATCGTGAAGAAGAGGAAAACATGGAAGGTTGTGGTGACAGAATGTCTGGCCCACCTTTACATTACGAACACAGATGCGTGGTGGAGAGTCAAACGCTTCAACGACAACCACAACCACCCTCTAATCAGAAAGCTGTCCTGGACAAAGTTCCTATCATCACATAGGAACATTCCCAAGGATGAGAAGGACTTCTTGAAGATACTGCACGGATGCAACATAGAGACATCAAGACAGATGCAACTAATGCCATGGTTCTACAGGTCTTCTAAAGATGTATCATACACCACAAAGGACATCACAAACCAGCGAGCTAAATTCCGCATGGAGTACCGCCACGCTAATGTGGGAAGCACAATCTCATACTTCCAAGATATGAAGGCACAAGATCTGGATTTCTATCGAAGAATAAAACTTCATGACGAGGATAGAGTGGAAAATTTGTTCTCAATAGATGGTGCGTCGCGTAGGGCATATGCTAGGTACAATGACGTTGTGTCATTCGACACAACATACATGAAAAATGTGTACAAGATGCCCTGTGAGCCCTTGGCATTAACAACCATGGGCAGTCAATCCAGTTTGGTTGTGGATTTGTTCGAAACGAACTATCTGGTAACTTTGTGTGGCTGTTTAATGCATTCCTGCATGCAATGGGTGGAGTTGCGCTAAAGAACATAATAACATATCAAGATTTTGGAAAGAGGAGTGCTATTGATGAGATGTTTATCGGGATAGTACACAGGAATTGCCACTGGCATATAATGAAAAAGGCCCAGGAGAAGCTTGGGAAGCTGATGGCTGACGATGAGCCACTAAACAATGCATTCAAGGATTGTGTTGACAACAACTTGACTGGTATTTTACTTCCCACTCAAACTACCTTAAACACAAAATGAGTTCGCATACATGGATTCAACAGTTACCATGTAAGAAAGCGATAAGTTATCAGACAAGTATAATCAAGTTACCTGCATATTTTCCTGTATTGAACCTATCATGTTTGTTGCACACACAAAATAACTTTGCATCCCCCACTAGTTGTAATTGAAAGATATCTTTTTGTTTGCTAGTTAAAATGATGCTTGAACTACAAACTCCAAGTGGCATTCATCGTGGAAAATATCATCATATGTGCACTGTAGTTACCATGTTGCTTGAACTAAAATGACCAAGTGTTTGTAATAGAATTATCAACAAGAGAGTGTTTAAGTTACAATCTGTTTGAACTAAGGTTACCACCCTTCAAGCCTGATATTACCATGTTTCTGTTTTGAATGCAGTTGAAGAGTTTGAACACAAATGGTGGGTGATGATGGAAACATATGGCCAGATCGACAACAAGCATTTCCATTGGTTTTCGTAGAAACTCGATATGAAATGCTTAATAAAAATAACAAAATCTTACAAGGAAGGTATTGAACACAACTATATATTTGCAAAACAAACTATAAGAATAACGAAATAAAAATGGCAAGTTCATTTTTTAACCCCAAGTGGAATCCTTAAGCAGATAAGAAATAAAATGTGTATGTATATGGAATAATTCCTTATTAGGTAGGTAAATATTACTATTTTGGTGTATGAATTTGGAATAATTTGAATATCGGATTTTTTTTATTAAATCCATACATTTCCCATAAACTGATAAATACATAATAAGGTTTAGATACACTTTTAGATTTATCAAGTAAAAACATAGTATATTTTTCACAACTACTTTTTGTGATTCTGTCATTTTGTAAATATGTACAAGAAAATCCATATCAATATACTGGCAAAATTCTTTATGGGCGGTCGTGTCAAGACCTAAAACGACATGCACAAAATGCAAATGTCGAAAGAGCCAATAAAAATATGATTTGTCATATGATATTGTGACCTAATTATTATTAGGCAGTAAATATCACACACAATAAGGTGCGAGGGAAGGGCGATCGCTGGGGCATGCTACGTGGATTTCACAATGCTTATCGATTGGGCAAGGCTTTCTGATTTATAGAAGTTCCTGTTGGTTCAATTGGCAGTGTTAGACTGGCCCCGTACACTGCTCATTTTCTTCGTCGCTAAGAGAGGAAGAGAGAGAGAGATAGAGAGAGAGAGAGAGAGAGAGAGAGAAACGTCCCCATCCCCAGATTCACCACGCGCGCCGTCCCCATCCTCTCTTGCCTCCTTCTGAAGGAAATATGCCCTAGAGGAAATAATAAAGTTATTATTTATTTCCTTATTTCATAATAAATTTTTATTATTCATGCTAGAATTGTATTAACCGGAAACTTAGTACATGTGTGAATACATAGACAAAACAAAGTTTTCCTAGTATGTCTCTACTTGACTAGCTTGTTTATCAAAGATGGTTATGTTTCCTAACCATAGACATGTGTTGTCATTTGATGAATGGGGTCACATCATTAGGAGAATGATGTGATGGACAAGACCCATTCGTTAGCTTAGCATTATGATCGTTATAGTTTCATTGCTACTGCTTTCTTCATGACTTATACATGTTCCTCAGACTATGAGATTATGCAACTCCCGAATACCGGAGGGACACCTTGTGTGCTATCAAACGTCACAACGTAACTGTGTGATTATAAAGATGTTCTACAGGTGTCTTCGATGGTGTTTGTTGAGTTGGCATAGATCGAGATTAGGATTTGTCACTCCGTGTATCGGAGAGGTATCTCTGGGCCCTCTCGGTAATGCACATCACTATAAGCCTTGCAAGCATTGTGACTAATGAGTTAGTTGCAGGATGATGCATTATGGAACGAGTAAAGAGACTTGCCGGTAACGAGATTGAACTAGGTATGAGGATACCGACGATAGAATCTCGGGCAAGTAACATACCGATGATAAAGGGAACAACGTATATTGTTATGCAGTTTGACCGATAAAGATCTTCATAGAATATGTAGGAGCCAATATGAGCATCCAGGTTCCGCTATTGGTTATTGACCGGAGATGTGTCTCGGTCATGTCTACATAGTTCTCGAACCCGTAGGGTCTGCACGCTTAACGTTCAATGAAGATTTGTATTATGAGTTATGTGATTTGATGATCGAAGTTTATTCGGAGTCCCGGATGAGATCGGGGACCTAATGAGGAATCTCAAAATGGTCGAGAGGTAAAGATTGATATATTGGAAGGCTATATTCGGACATCGGAAAGGTTCCGAGTGATTCGGGTATTTTTCGGAGTACGAAGAGTTACGGGAATTCGTCGGGAGAAGTATTGAGCCTTATTGGGCCATACGGGAATAGAGGAGGCAGGCCGAAGGGAAGGAGGCGCGCCCCCCCATGGGTCAGGTGGACTAGGGAAAGAGGCGGTGCCCCCTTGCCCTTTCCTACTCCCTCTCTCTTTACCTCTTTCTTCTCTCCTACTCCAGAAAAGAAAAGGGGAATCCTACTAGGACTTGAGAGTCCTAGTAGGACTCCCCACACTTGGCGAGCCCCCACTAGGGTCGGCCTCCTCCTCCCTCCTTTATATACATGGGCAGGGGGCTCCCCAATGGACAACAGACAATCTCTTAGCCGTGTGCGGTTGCCCCCTCCACAGTTACACACCTCGGTCATATCGTCGTAGTGCTTAGGCGAAGCCCTGCGCTGGTAACTTCATCATCACCGTCGCCCACTTATTTGTCGTCTTGTGAAACTCTCCCTCGGCCTCAACTAGATCAAGAGTACGAGGGACGCCATCGAGCTGAACGATGTGTTGAACACGGAGGTGCCGTACATTCGGTGCTAGGATCGGTCCGGATCGTGAAAGGCGACTGAGTACATCAACTGCGTTGATAAAACACTTCCGCTTTCGGTCTACAAGGGTACGTGGACACACTCTCCCGCTCGTTGCTATGCATCACCTAGATGGATCTTGCGTGTGCGTAGGAATTTTTTTGAAATTACTGTGTTCCTCATCAGTGGCATCCGAGCTAGGTCTATGCGTGGATGTTATATGCACGAGTAGAACACAAATGAGTTATGGGCGATAATAGTCATACTGCTTACCAGCATGTCATACTTTGATTCGCCGGTATTGTTGGATGAAGCGGCTCGGACTGACATTAAGCGTACGCTTGCGCGAGACTGGTTCTACCGACGTGCTTTGCACACAGGTGGCTGGCGGGTGTCAGTTTCTCCAACTTTAGTTGAATCGAGTGTGACTATGCCCGGTCCTTGTTGAAGGTTAAAACAGTACACTTGACGAAAAACCGTTGTGGTTTTAATGCGTAGGTAAGAACGGTTCTTGCTAAGCCCGTAGCAGCCACATAAAACTTGCAATAACAAAGTAGAGGACGTCTAACTTGTTTTTGCATGGCATGTTGTGATGTGATATGGTCAAGACGTGATGATATATAAATTGTTGTATGAGATGATCATGTTTTGTTAAAGTTATCGGCAAATGGTAGGAGTCTTATGGTTGTCTCTTTATTGTATAAGATGCAAGCGCCATATAATTGCTTTACTTTATCGCTATGCAATAGCAATAGTTGCAAAAGCAATAGTTGGCTTGACAACCATGTGACGGCTGTGTTGATATGAGATCAAGATGATGGAGATCATGGTGTCATGCCGGTGACGATGGAGATCATGACGGTACTTTGGAGATGGAGATCAAAGGCACAAGATGATGATTGCCATATCATGTCACATATTTTGATTGCATGTGATGTTTATCTTTTATGCATCTTATTTTGCTTAGTTCGGCGGTAGCTTTATAAGATGATCCCTTACTAAAATTTCAAGGTATAAGTGTTCTCCCTAAGTATGCACGGTTGCGACAGTTCTTCGTGCTGAGACACCACGTGATGATCAGGTGTGATAAGCTCTACGTTCACATACAACGGGTGCAAGCCAGTTTTGCACACGTAGGATACTCGGGTTAAACTTGACGAGCCTAGCATATGCAGATATGGCCTTGGAACACTGGAGACCGAAAGGTTGAACGTGAATCATATAGTAGATATGATCAACATAGTGATGTTCACCATTGAAAACTACCCCATCTCACGTGATGATCGGACATGGTTTAGTTGATTTGGATCACGTGGTCATTTAGATGACTCGAGTGATGTCTATCTAAGTGGGAGTTCTAAGTAATATGATTAATTGAACTTTAATTTATCATGAACTTAGTCCTGATAGTATTTGCATAACTACGTTGTAGATCAATAGCTCGCGATGTAGCTCCCCGTTTTTTATATGTTCCTAGAGAAAAATAAGTTGAAAAATGATAGTAGCAATGATGCGGACTTGGTCTGTGATCTGAGGATTATCCTCATTGCTACACAGAAGAATTATGTCCTTGATGCACAGCTAGGTAACAGAACTATTGCAGGAGCAGATGCAGACGTTATGAACATTTGGCAAGATCGATATGATGACTACTTGATAGTTTAGTGCACCATGCTTTACGGCTTAGAACCGGGACTTCAAAAATGTTTTGAATGCCACGGAGCATATAAGATGTTCCAAGAGTTGAAATTGGTATTTTATACTCATGCCCGTGTCGAGAGGTATGAGACCTCTGACAGTACTTTGACAAGATGGAAGAGAATAGCTCAACCAGTGAGCATGTGCTCAGATTGACTGAGTACTACAATCGCTTGAATCAAGTGGGAGTTAATCTTCCAGATAATAGTGATTGACAGAGTTCTCTAGTCACTGTCACCAAGTTATTGGAACTTCGTGATGAACTATAATATGCCAGGGATGACAAAAACGATTCCCGAGCTCTTCGTGATGCCGAAATCGACGAAGGTAGAAATCAAGAAAAGCATCAAATCTTGATGGTTGACAAGACCACTAGTTTCAAGTAAAAGGGCAAGGGAAAGAAAGGGAACTTCAAGAAGAATGGCAAGCAAGTTGCCACTCCCATGAAGAAGCCCAAAGCTAGACCCAAGCCTGAAATCGAAAGTGCTTCTCGCAAAAGGAAATGGTCCTTTGGAAGTGGAACTGCCCTAGATATTTTGCGGATAAGAAGGATGGCAAAGTGAACAAAGGTATATTTAATATACATGTTATTGATGTGTACTTTACTAGTGTTTATAGTAACCCCTCAGTATTTGATACTGATTCAATTGCTAACAGTAGTAACTCGAAACAGGAGTTCAAAAATAAACAGAGACTAGTTAAGGGCGAGGGGATGATGTGAGTTGGAAGTGATTCCAAGGTTGATAAGATCACCATCGCACACTCCCTTTTACCTTCGGGGTTAGTGTTGAACCTAAAATAAATGTTATTTGGTGTTTGCGTTGAGCATGAATATGATTGGATCATGTTTATTGCAATAATTGTTATTCTGTTTACATGAATAACACCTTCTGTGGTCATACACCCAAGGTGAATGGTTTATTGAATCTCGATCGTAGTGATACACATATTCATAATATTGATGCCAAAAGATGCAAAGTTGATAATGATAGTGCAACATATTTGTGGCACTGCCGTGTAGGTCATATTGGTGTAAAGCGCATGAAGAAACTCCATGCTGATGGGCTTTTTGAATCACTTGATTATGGATCACTTGATGCTTGCGAACCATGCCTCATGGGAAAGATGACTAAGACTCTGTTCTCCGGAACAATGGAGCGAGCAACTGACTTATTGGAAATAATACATACTGATGTATGCAGTCCGATGAGTGTTGAGGCTCGCAACAGGTATCGTTATTTTCTAACCTTCACAGATGATTTGAGCAGATATGGGTATATCTACTTGATGAAACATAAGTCTGAAACATTTGAAAAGTTCAAAGAATTTCAGAGTGAAGTAGAAAATCATCGTAACAAGAAAATAAAATTTCTACGATCTGATCGCGGAGACGAATATTTGAGTTAC
This sequence comes from Aegilops bicornis, assembly GCA_021605145.1. NCBI lineage: Eukaryota > Viridiplantae > Streptophyta > Magnoliopsida > Poales > Poaceae > Aegilops > Aegilops bicornis. Next base: position 473,571 of record JAHIAL010000024.1, on the reverse strand, counting down.
GAGTTTGGTCTTCATTTGAAACAATGTGGAATAGTTTCACAACTCACGCCACCTGGAACACCACAGCGTAATGGTGTGTCCAAACGTCATAACCGTACTTTATTAGATATGGTGCGATTTATGATGTCTCTTACCGATTTACCACTATCATTTTGGGGTTATGTATTAGAGACAGCTGCATTCACGTTAAATAAGGCACCATCTAAATCTGTTGAGACGACACCATCTGAACTGTGGTTTGGCAAGAAACCTAAGCTGTCATTTCTTAAAGTTTGAAGCTGCGACGCTTATGTGAAAAAGCTTCAACCTAATAAGCTCGAACCCAAATCGGAGAAATGTGTCTTCATAGGATACCCAAAAGAGACTGTTGGGTACACCTTCTATCACAGATCCAAAGGCAAGATCTTTGTTGCTAAGAATGGATCCTTTTACGGAGAAGGAGTTTCTCTCGAAAGAAGTGAGTGGGAGGAAGGTAGAACTTGATGAGGTAATTGTACCTTCTCCCGAATTGGAAAGTATTTCTTCACTGAAATCAGTTTAAGTGATGCTTACACCAATTAGTGGGGAAGTTAATGATGATGATCATGAAGCTTCAGATCAAGTTACTACCGAACCTCGTAGGTCAACAAGAGTACGTTCCGCACCAGAGTGGTATGGTAATCCTATTTTGGAGTTCATGTTACTTGACCATGACGAACCTACGAACTATGAGGAAGCGATGATGAGCCCAGATTCCGTGAAATGGCTTGAGACCATTAAATATGAGATGGGATCCATGTATGAGAACAAAGTGTGGACTTTGGTTGACTTGCCCGATATCGGCAAGCCATAGAAAATAAATGGATCTTCAAGAGGAAGACGGAAGCTGATAGTAGTATTACTATCTACAAAGCTAGACTCGTCGAAAAAGGTTTTGACAAAGTTCAAGGTGTTGACTACGATGAGATTTTCTCACTTTCGTAGCGATGCTTAAAGTCTGTCTGAATCATGTTAGCAAATTGCCACATTTTATGAAATCGGCAAATGGATGTCAAAACTACATTCCTTAAGGGATTTCTTAAAGAAGAGTTGTATATGATGCAACCAGAAGGTTTTGTCGATCCTAAAGGTGCTAACAAAGTGTGCAAGCTCCAGTGATCCATCCATGGACTGGTGCAAAGCATCTCAGAGTTGGAATATACGCTTTGATAAGTTAATCAAAGCATATAGTTTTATACAGACTTGTGATGAAGCCTGTATTTACAAGAAAGTGAGTGGGAGCACTACAACCTTTCTGATAAGTACATGTGAATGACATATTGTTGATCGGAAATGATGTAGAATTTTCTGGAAAGCATAAAAGGAGTGTTTGAAAGGAGTTTTTCAAAGAAAGACCTCGATGAAGCTGCTTACATATTGAGCATCAAGATCTATAGAGATAGATCTTCAGGCGATCAATGGGTTGAGTACCTTCCACATCACCTCCATGACTCTCCGGACTATTTATGTGCGTTGCTGGTGTGGCAGGAAGACATCACAAGATGTGTACCACGGTATGGTCACTGAGGACACACCTGCACTTGAGAGATTACTTGTAGTTGATCAAGGAGGTCCAACAAGAATCAATGTCATTTATGCTTGAAATTGGCGGTGGTGGGCTACTCGTCGACAAATACTCGAACTTGTTATTGGATCCACACCCGATTCGGTACAGCAGCCGTTTTCTACCTCTCCTTCTACAAATTAACATTATTTCTAATTTTGAAGATGTTTGTTAAATGCATCATTCAGAGAAAATGATTCCGACAAGCTTGACCCCGAAACTACGCATAGTGAAGGTCTTGGCACTAGAATCTATCGGCCCCAACCTGGAGCAAGTTGTCAGTTTCCTGAGATGCTTTCCGTGCCTGGAGAAGCTATATATCGAGGTGATGTTCCTTTCCTGTTAAATGTTAACCATAAGGGAGTTTAATTTGTGAGACCTTTTTCCAAGTTTACAATGGCAATGTACTACGATTTCTGAAGGATTCTTTTAGAGGATTTCAGTACATACATGTCCCCCCCCCCATATTGGTTGCTTGATCCATATGGTTACAATGAATAAGCATTTCTCCTTTGGATTCATCTGTACTAGTTTTCTTAGGGAACTTTTCATCCATTCCAACCTCTTGTGAAGAAGGCTACATTTTTCTAGAATGTAATCAAATGCCCATGTTAATCATGTCATATCAAAGATGGCATGTTAGTGCATTTTACAAAACCTGCAAACTATATATGCCTGTAGTAATGTTCAAAACTGCATGTAGGCACTAACATGTTTTCTTATTTTGCAGATAAGATTAGGCCCAGTGGTGGATAATGTTGAATGCCTAGATCTGCATCTCTCAGAAATTACTTTGAACTCGTACCGAGGGACCTTGCCGGAGATTATATTTGCCAGGTTCTTTGTTCTCAGAGCAAGAATGCTGAAGGAAATGAGGTTTGCCCTACATTTATTTTGCAAAAATGAATGGTTTGTTAATCAGTGCCGGCGCCTGCAGCAGAATGGAATAGGCTCCAAAAATGCTGAATTTCATTTTGAAATTTCAGATGACAGAGTAATCGGAAGTCATCGTCTCAACCCCATACATGACTTCTCAGTGGCTGACCCCTTTGCAAAAATTGTGAGGTTTTGAAACCAGACTTAGAAGTGGTAATATTAGTTTGAACCTCTCTGATATCCATGTTCAGCGGATCAGCTGTAGCGCTTTAAATTGATGAGCTGAATTTCATTTCTAATATCAGTTTGAACCTTGTAATCTTCAAATTTGAGCCATATAACTCTGGAATTTGAACCTTGTAATATTTCGAGCTTTTGTGGTACAATCGTTGAAATGGCATCGTATGAGACTCGTATACTGCAAGCACTATTTTGACCTTAATATGCAATGGTCTTAGATTTTATTAACCATGCTTGAATTTGTTTACCTTGTCGATCTCACAGCAGACGATCGGTAGAGCTAACTCGACTGCGATCTTCGACATTATTGCACACAATTGGTTTTTTTCCACATTATTACCTTTGTAGGCAGCGGAATTAATTATCGCACCGAGTGTCCATCATCACCCTTCCGTAACATTGACCTAATCACCCTCGGGTAAACTTATGACCGAATGCATTCCACACACTTTGTTTTTTCAAAGCTTTTCACCAATAAATGCCCACGATTTGTCCCTCTTCTAGCCGACGCGTGGGCAAACTAGCCGGGCGGGAAGCTTGCGCGGTAAACTGCGCGGTAGCGTGGGAACAGGCTCACCGATGATACATTTGGCGCCTCTTTGAGCCCACGCGTATAGTGCGGTGTTGTCAAGCATGCACTGGAATCCTCCCCTATGAACGCCGTGACAAGACGTGGCGATTACAAGCCGGCCGGCCCTCATTTATTACAGCAGCCATTTAACCCTTGTGTCTCTTCAACCTTTCGATCGCGCCCCACCATTGCAAGAAGCACACCCATCACGAGAAATTCTTAGAGGGTATCCTGTGCGGCTCCAATGGCGATCCGAGCGACTGCCGACAACGAGCAGCAGTTCACCATGCGTGCCGTGGTGGACACCCACAGAAGGTTCATGGACCTCTCGGTGGTGTACACCAATGACCCGGTCTGGGTGGAACACTCCACTACTAGGAAAAGGGCTATAGATGGGATGGACACTAATGGCGCACTGTACATGTGGTGCAACATTAGTAAATACTAATGGCGCACCATGTGTTGGTGTGCCATTAGTGTGCAAATACTAATGGCGCACCACATCCCACGATGCGCCATTAGTAAAAAAAAATAATTTTTTCAAAACTACTAATGGCGCACCGTGGGAGTGGTGCGCCATTACTAGTTGACATAGTAATAGTAATGGCGCACTGCCCACCGTGCGCCATTACTAAGTTTTTTTCAAAAAAAATTTAATTTTTTTCTTTTTTTCTTTTCAAAACTAGTAATGGCGAACCGTGGGTGTGGTGCGCCATTACTAGTTTAACTAGTAATGGCACAACACCTTACAGTGCGCCATTACTAACTTGCCCAAAAAGTTCGAATGCACACCCCCGACCGCCTTTTCAGTTTTTAAAAAATAAAAGAAAATGATAAAAATGTCAAAAAATAAAAGAAAATAAGTTTCCCATGTGATATGTGGTCTAGTTGTTGGGAAAATTTACAAATATGAATTCGACTTTATTTGCAAAATCTCTCTGGAAATTTGTAAAATGGCCATAACTTTTGCATACGAACTCGGATTAAAAAGTTTTTTAATATGAAAAATCATCTACTCGAAAAGTTACATTCGAATTTAACCGGGGGAACCCTGTTAAACATTTTCAAAATCCCCAAAAACCTAACAGAAAAAAAGTTACGGGGCTTTCAAGATCTAGAGGCAAAAAATTCAAAAAATTTCAAACTTACTAGTGGTGCACCATGGATGTGGTGCGCCACTAGTAATAGAAAAAAAATTGGTTTTGAAATTTTTTTTTGAATTATTTTTCAAAAATGATACGTAATATGACCGGAAGTTTGAAATATTTTTCAAAATTTCATCATAGTCATGAACATGAACAAAGTCCTAGACATCAACAAGGTATAATAGGATTGATATGCTAGATATATCAACAAGTGCCTGTGAAGTGAGTACATTCTTTGGGGTTGGATAGAACTACGAAGTTAAGCGTGCTTGGGCTGGAGTAGTGTGAGGATAGTTGACCTTTTGGAAAGTTTGACCACGGAGTGCGATTTGACCTGAGTTTAAGCATATTGACCTGAGATTAAGAAAAAAACGAAAAAAATTGAATTTTTTTAAAAAAATTGAAAAAAAAAATAAAAAAAAATTCTGAAAAAAAATTTTGAAAAAAAAATGTTACTAATGGCGCACTTCTATGTGGTGCGCCATTAGTATACCAGATACTAATGGCACACCGTGGGCTATACTAATGGCGCACCACTGGTGCGCCATTAGTAGGCATTTTCCTAGTAGTGCTCCATCCACAACATGGAGTTGTTGCTTGCCGAGGAGAAGTACAAGGTGGTCGGGTTCGACCTCGAGTACACCCACGCTCGTGTCGGGTCTCGTCCCAAGGTTGGCGTCGCCCAGATGTGCATGCGCCACCACGTCCTCGTCTACCACCACTGCCTGGCCACAAGGCCTTGCGAGCGTTTTGCCAGGTTTTTCAACAGGCTCCACTACATGTTCGCTACGGTGGACATCACCAACGATGTAAAGGCGCTCGAGAATTTGGGCATCGCTTATCAGAATCTTGTCGACATCCAGGGCCAATACAAGATCTGGGGCAGTAAGGAGCATGAGAAGGACTCACTGGTTCACCTCGCCGAGGCCATCATCGACCCCTACTACAGAGACATGAAGGATTCGTGCAACAAGGACAAGCGTGCCTGGCACTCGGCCTGGATGGAGAAACTCGACAAAGCTCACGTTGTTTACGCAGCCAAGGAGACGTACACGAGCTACAACATGTACAGGTGGATCGTTGACATGAGAAAGTGCCTCCTTCCCCAAAATGGCCAGGGATCCAGCCGGAAGCAGAGCAATGGCAAGCTTCGTCGCAACAATAAGTAGATGATTAGATCCTCGTTTCTCCTAGTTTAGTATGCATGTAATTGCTTACTTTGGTGTGTGGAAATGTTAGGTGTGTAGTCACTTGTGTAATTGTATGCTTAATTTGGCTATGCAATGCTGTGTTTTTAAGTATATATGTTGATGCTCTGTAGACAGAGTGTAGATGTTGTGTGGACAAAGACAATCACATCGCACACGGACTAAACAGTGGAACCCATCGGTGATGCTTTCATCAATCACTCACAATTGTATACCATCAATCGTTTGCTCACAACACACGTCTTGTTTGCAGCAATCGTCTGTGTTGTTATCTGTCTTCGCGCACGTTCCCAATTACAAACCTGTTTGCCGCGTATCACACAGATCTTGTTAAGTTGAACCGTTTCTGTTCTCTTGTCTCAATGCAAACAGTTCACCCGAGTGAACCGCATGCCGTATATCACACACATCTTCATCTGGTTGACCGTTTGTTTTTGTGTTGCCTAATCACAAACAGTTCATCCGAGTGAACCGTATGTTGTATATCTCACACACCTTCATCTGGCTGCCCATTTCTTTTGTTCCTCCTCATCGCAAATAGTTAATTGAATTGAACCGTATGCCCTACATCGCACACGCAACTAAAATCTGAACCGTGTTTGATGCATCCTCCATCGCAAATGTTTTGCACATTTTTTGACGGTTTTTTACACCACCATTTGCGATTATTGCATCGCACACAGTTTCGTCGAAGGGTCTCTGATCGTAATGTCGTGTTAGCAACATCCTGCAGTAGTGATCCATCCGTGCAGAGTTACTTTTGATGGGGGCGTTGTCAATTCCGTTCATAATTTCTTCTTTGGTTCTATTCGTCACGACAACTATCATCGACTCACCATGTAGGTTCATTCATTAAGCACTGATATTGATCTGAAAAAAAAATCAGCAGCTCCCCCACTCAGTGATTTTATCAAGTCACCCTCATGTTTCTCTTTTCCATTTTCGCTAACACAATACCACAAGCATACTTTCTAGACAACATGATAACATGGGGTGTTGAAAATAAATGAAAATGCATAGTTTATTTGAAGGTAAATTATTGGATTAGTAAAAATGTTGATTGTAGCTTTTTGCTAACTATTGAAGGCAAATTATATGAAATAGGGAGTAGTAATATGATTGTTAAGGATCCAATTTTTCACACAGATCACACCCTTTTACTCATCCGTGGTGTAACAATGATATACCTGCGATTGATCGGATCACCATTAGTGATCAGACACTCGACGATGGCACGATGCAGACTTCCTGCGGGATCTGGAAATTGATGTAGGTGTGCGCCGCGCTCACTAGCGTCTGGAGAGTGGAGACCGGGGGCGCTGGGCGATGACAATTGCCAGGGCCAGGGTGACTGCGTCCGTCGCCTAGAGAGATGTCTGCCGGCTGCGACGGCTTGTGGCAGGCTGAGCGGTGGCAAGAATAGGTTACAGAGAGCTGTGCTTGAGAGGAAGAAGCGATCAAGATGGGTCCGTGCGAGATGCGGCCGTCGTGCGAGTGCCTTTAACCGGCGCCTACAGCAGCTTTAACTGGGCTGGCCCATTTATCTGTAGGTTTTTCTTTCTTCTGTTTCCAAAAACGCAAAAGAAATACGCGCCGCATGAGTCGATGCCCTGACCTCCTGTACAAAGACAAAACGCGCTAACCACCTGGACACACTACTTCATCTGATATTGTCCATCTTTCGATTCTTTATTAGGTCTACATTTCCGTTCGTTTTTTCTGTTTTTTCTTATTCCTTATTTTTCAAATCGACAAAAACAATTCAATGTTTTGAACTTATTTTTCATATTGATGAAGGTTTTTTAATTGATGAAAATTTTCATATATTTTGAAAAAATTTAGTCTACGATGAACTTTTTCATATATTTTTGAACTTTTTTAGTCTTCGATGAACTTTTTAAAAATTCGATGAACTTTTTTAAAAGTCAATGAACTTTTTCCAAAATCTACGAACTTTTTTCAAAATACATGATTTTTTTTAGAAAGTCGATGATTTTTTTGAAAATTGGTGAACTTTTTTTGAAAATTGATGAACTATTTTTGAATTTAATGAACATTTTTCCAAAATTCATGAACTTTATGAATCAATTAACTTTTTAGTTTTTTGAACTTTTTGAAAAGTCAATGATTTTTTTCAAAATTGATGAACTACTTTCAAAATTGAATATATATTTCAAAAACGATGAACTAATTTTCAAAATTGATGAAATTTTCCAAGTTTGTAAACTTTTTCCAAATTCATGGAAATTCTTTGAATTCATGAAGTCTTTTTTAATTTGTGGTTTGTTTGATTTTTTCAATTTTCCTCACATTGTTTTTCAAAAATCACGTTTTTCTAATATATATATGCAGTAAATAGCGTGGCTATACTTACTTCTTAAAGAGCTTGCGCCCTAATGATTCACTAGAGCTTTCTTAGGCCCCGTTCGGAAGTTCTACATCTTCTTCAAATCCGCGTCTCCGGCTCCGTGCGCCCGCTTCCAGCTTCTCGGGTGGAGTTGAGAACGTTCGGGTCATTGGGCCAGCTCCTCCAATGGTCTGCCAGCAGGGACGCACGACGGGGTGACGGGAGGCAGTGGGGCAAGAGAGGAAGGTGGCGACGAAGCTAGGACGGCCCTGGGAAAGGCTTCGCTGGCTTGCATCTTGCGGGAGGCGGACAGAACCAGCTTCGTATAGCTGCAGTGGCTTTCCAACGGAGAAATGTGAGTGGCGAATCACGGGGAGATGGCTGGCAGCGATGGGCGGCGGCGATTGTGAGCGGCAATGGGCCTTGATCTGTGGACGCAGCGGATATGCGGGAGGGTAGTGGAAGACTGGCAGCAGCGCGTTGGCGCGTCGCCGGCCGGTGACAGGATGGCGGTGGCTAGGGTTGGGACAAGGAGAGGCGCGGGCGTCGGTCTTGTGGGTTGCAAAATGATTCGCTGCTGTGCCACTTCGGAAGGGCATGGGGATGTAATAATGAGCAACTTATGATCCTGGTTTCCACGTCCGATCCTGGTTTCTGCGAAGCTGGGCTTCGGTAGCTCCTGGAAATTGCACCGCGGGATGAATTGCTCCTGGAGTAGCGGCGTTCGGCCAGTTCCCCGCCCGCTTCTGGAGAAGCGCGGAGCCGGAGAGCTTCCGAACGGGCCCTAAGTATAGTGGTTGGGCAACACGAACTGGAGGTGGATGGCATGAGGTCGAATCCTCACGGGATCTTATATTTTACGCATTTTTTTGCCCTTTTTAATGAATTCACTGCGCTGTGTGTACTGTAATGGGCCAACTTCGAAACCGGCCCATCCAAGGAACCTGCAAGCGCCGAGTTGCGTAATCGGCATATAAGGCGCTGACTAGGGGCTCCCCGCTAATTTCCTAGCACTAATGAACGATCAATTGGGCCTTCCTTTCTTCCTTTTTTCTCTGTTCAGATACCAGATCATGGGCCCCCTCCAGGGCTGGGCCCTAGGCCGACGCCCCTCTGGCCATATGCCAGGGCCGGCTCTGCTTTGAATTTGCAAAATGGAAAATAAATTAAGCTGCGCATAAAGAATGCAGGAAGCAAAAAAGAGAACCTTTTTGTTGTTTGGGAACAAATTATTTGAATAAACTTCAAGCAAGGCAAACAAGACATCCCCTTTCCAAGGGTCCTCACCATCTTCCTGCTAATCAGACTGCTGCAGCTATGTCCTCCTACGTAGTATTACACTCTCCAAGGTGAAGCACTGGGCGAGCAAGGAGCGATGCCACATAGTGATTTTTACTGCGGTCGCGAGGAACTGTTTCTGGCGACACAAAAAAACATGGGCTTTATTAATTGTGTTCTATTTTGCGATATGGCGTTGGATGAAAGAATCAAATTATTGGTTGCCAGAAATCCCATAAGATCATCTCCAGCAGGATAGATCATTGCAACATACCAGTGATTTCCTGCCAAAATCAAGCTTCTTCTCTATGTCCTCCATTTCGTAGCAAATAACCACCGTCCCCTAATTTGAGAGCGAACATGAGCAAATCACAAGAATTTAAGCTACCACAACAGGACCACTTTGCAACAACAAACAATAGTAAATAGCAGACATCTAAAATTTTGTTATAATTACAGTAAAACATCATAAACCAACAGTTTTCAGCCAATCAACTGTACCTACGAAGACTTCTCTGTAAACTATCCTTGATCCAAAAAGAAAAGCATCTGAAGCTGATGTAAAATAGCCTTCCTGAAATAACATAACAATAAATAAGTAACAGACATGACATTCAAGTTGTTAGGAGAATTACTGTACTTATGCACAATGAGTTTAAATCAAGCAATGCACACTATGCTTGTGATGATCATCATTATTAGAGCATTGTCCCAAGTGAGGAAAGGATGATGGAGACTATGATTCCCCCACAAGTCGGGATGAGACTCCGGACGAAAAGAAAAAAAACTGAGAGAAAAGAGAGAAGGGACAACGTTACTATCCTTTTACCACACTTGTGCTTCAAAGTAGCACCGTGATCTTCATGATAGAGAGTCTTCTATGTTGTCACTTTCATATACTAGTGGGAACTTTTCATTATAGAACTTGGCTTTTATTTACTTACAACTCAAGAAATACAACTCAATACTTAGAACAAAATATGACTCTATGTGAATGCCTCCGGCGGTGTACCGGGATATGCAATGAATCAAGAGTGACATGTATGAAAATCATGAGCGGTGGCTTTGCCACAAATACAATGTCAACTACATGATCATGCAAAGCAATATGACAATGATGGAGCGTGTCATAATAAACGGAACGGTGGTAAGTTGCATGGCAATATTATCTCGGAATGGCTAAGGAAATGTGATGTCTACTACTCAACCTTCTTCTTGTAGACGTTGTTGGGCCTCCAAGTGCAGAGGTTTGTAGGACAGTAGCAAACTTCCCTCAAGTGGATGACCTAAGGTTTATCAATCCGTGGGAGGCGTAGGATGAAGATGGTCTCTCTCAAACAACCACGCAACCAAATAACAAAGCGTCTCTTGTGTCCCCAACACACCCAATACAATGGTAAATTGTATAGGTGCACTAGTTCGTGAAGAGATGGTGATACAAGTGCAATATGGATGATAGATATGAGTATTTGTAATATGAAAATATAAAAACAGCAAGGTAACTAATGATAAAAGTGAGCGTAAATGGTATTGCAATGCTTCGAAACAAGGCCTAGGGTTCATACTTTCACTAGTGCAAGTTCTCTCAACAATAATAACATAACTGGATCATATAACTATCCTCAACATGCAACAAACAGTCACTCCAAAGTCACTAATAGCGGAGAACAAACGAAGAGATTATTGTAGGGTACGAAACCACCTCAAAGTTATCCTTTCTGATCAATCTATTCAAGAGTCCATAGAAAAATAACACGAAGCTATTCTTTCCGTTCGATCTATCATAGAGTTCGTACGAGAATAACACCTTAAGACACAAATCAACCAAAACCCTAATGTCACCTAGATACTCCAATGTTACCTCAAGTACCCGTGGGTATGATTATACGATATGCATCACACAATCTCATATTCATCTATTCAACCAACACAAAGAACTTCAAAGAGTGCCCCAAAGTTTCTACTAGAGAGTCAAGGCGAAACGTGTGCCAACCCCTATGCATAGATTCCCAAGGTCACGGAACCCGCAAGTTGATCACCAAAACATACATCAAGTGAATCAATAGAATACCCCATTGTCACCACGGTATCCCATAAGACATACATCAAGTGTTCTCAAATCCTTAAAGACTCAATCCGATAAGATAACTTCAAAGGAAAACTCAATCCATTACAAGAGAGTAGGGGAGAAACATCATAAGATCCAACTATAATAGCAAAGCTCGTGATACATCAAGATCGTGGTCGAATCAAGAACCACGAGAGAGAGAGAGAGAGAGAGAGAGAGAGAGAGATCAAACACATAGCTACTGGTACATACCCTCAGCCCTGAGGGTGAACTACTCACTCCTCGTCATGGAGAGTGCCGGGATGATGAAGATGGACAATGGAGAGGGATTCCCCCCTCCGGCAGGGTGCCGAAACGGATCTAGATTGGTATTTGGTGGCTCTGGAGGTTTGCCGTGGCGGAACTCCCGATCTAGGTTTCTTTCTGGAAGTTTGGGTATATATGAGAGGTATTGGCGTTGGGAACAAGTTAGGGGGTCTCCGGGCTGTCCACGAGGAGGCAAGAGGCGCGCCCCACCTCGTCAGGAAGCCCGGGACTCTTGGTCCATCTTCGATGCTCCGTGGGCTTCTTCTGGTCCAAAAATAATCTCCGTCAAATTTCAGGTCAATTGGACTCCGTTTGGTTTTCCTTTTACTGCGATACTCAAAAACAAGGAAAAACAGAAAGCGGGCCCAGGCTCTGGGTTAATAGATTAGTCCCAAAAATCATATAAAATAGCATATAAATGCATATAAAACATCCTAGATGGATAATATAATAGAATAGAACACTCAAAAATTATAGATACGTTGGAGACGTATCAAGCATCCCCAAGCTTAATTCCTGCTCGTCCTCGAGTAGGTAAATGATAAAAACAGAATTTTTGATGTGGAATGCTACCTAACATATTTATCAGTATAATTTCCTTTATTGTGGCATGAATATTCAGATCCATAAGATTCAAAACAAAAGTTTAATATTGACATAAAAACAATAATACTTCAAGCATACTAACAAAGCAATTATGTCTTCTCAAAATAACATGGCCAAAGAAAGTTCCTACAAAATCATATAGTTTGGCTATGCTTCCATCTTAAATCACACAAAATATCCAAGTCATGCACAACCTCGGTTTCAGCCAAGCAATTGTTTCATACTTTAGCCTTTTCAAACTTTTTCAACTTTCACGCAATACATGAGCTTGAGCCATGGACATAGCACTATAGATGGAATAAAATATGATAATGGGGGTTGTGTGGAGAAGACAAAAAAGGAGAAAGTCTCACATTGACGCGGCTAATCAACGGGCTAGGGAGATGTCCATCAGTCGATGTCAATGCAAGGAGTAGGGATTGCTATGCAACAGATGCACTCACTACTAGGAAAAGGGCTATAGATGAAATGGACACTAATGACGCACCAGACATGTGGTGCGCCACTACTATATACTAAGGGCGCACCATGTGTTAGTGCGCCATTAGTGGCAAAATACTAATGGCGCACCACATCCACGGTGCGCCATTAGTAACAATTTTTTTTTATTTTTTTTTTCAAAACTACTAATGGCGCACCGTGGATGTGGTGCGCCATTACTAGTTCAATTTTTTTTTCAATTTTTTTTTCAAAACTAGTAATGGCGCATCAGGGGATAGTGCGGCATTACATAGTGCGCCATTACTAGTTAAACTAGTAATGGCGCACCACTAGTAATTTTTTTTTCAATTTTTTTTTCAAAATTTATTTTTATTTTTTTTAAACTAGTAATGGTGCACCGTGGGAGTGGTGTGCGCCATTACTAACTTGGCCCAAAAATTCCACCGAATGCACCCCCCGGACCGCCTTTTCAGTTTTAAAAAAATAAACGAAAATGATGAAAATGTCAAAAAAATAAAAGAAAATAAGTTTTCCATGTGATATATGGTCTAGTTGTTGGGAAAATTTACAAATATGAATTTCGACTTTATTTGCAAAATCTCTGCGGAATTTGTAAAATGGGCATAACTTTTGCATCTGAACTTCGGATTAAAAAGTTTTCTATATGAAAAATCATCTACTTGAAAAGTTACATTCGAATTTAACCCCGTTAAACATTTTCAAAATCCTCAAAAACCTAACAGAAAAAAGTTACGGGGCTTTTTGGATCTGGAGGCAAAAAAATTCAAACTTACTAGTTGCGCACCGTCTGCTATGTGCGCCAATAGTAACGAAAAAAAAATAGTTATGAATTTTTTTTTGAGATTTTTTAAAATATGATCACATAATATGAGCGGAAGTTTGAAATATTTTTTCAAAATTTCATCACACTCATGAACATGAACAAAGTCCTAAACATCAACAAGGTTTAATAGGATTGATATGCTAGATATATCAACAAGTGCACGTGAAGTGAAATTTGGTCTGGGTTGGATAGAACTTTAAAGTTAAGCGTGCTTGGGCTGGAGTAGTGTGAGGATGGGTGATCTTTGGGAAGTTTGACCACGGTGCGATTTGACCGAGACTAAGAAAAAGCGAAAAAATAAAAAAAAATTGAAATTTTTTTTGAAAAAAATATTATTACTAACGGCGCACTTCTATGTGGTGCGCCATTACTAAGTCAGATAGTAATGGCGCACCTCTAGGCATACTACTAATGGTGCACCTGTAGTGCGCCATTAGTAAAAAATACTAGTGGCACACCAGTAGTGCGCCATTAGTAGGCAAAACTGGTGCGCCACTAGTAGGCCTTTTCCTAGTAGTGACTAGAACTATAAGTTTATGAAAGCTCAAAAAGAAACTAAGTGGGTGTGCATCCAACTTGCTTGCTCATGAAGACCTAGGGAAGTTTGACCACGGAGTGCGATTTGACCCGAGACTAAGAAAAAAACGAAAAAAATAAAAAAAATTGAAATTTTTTTTGAAAAAAATATTATTACTAACGGCGCACTTCTATGTGGTGCGCCATTACTAAGTCAGATAGTAATGGTGCACCTCTAGGCATACTACTAATGGTGCACCTGTAGTGCGCCATTAGTAAAAAATACTAGTGGCACACCAGTGATGCGCCATTAGTAGGCAAAGCTGGTGCGCCACTAGTAGGCCTTTTTCCTAGTAGTGACTAGAACTATAAGTTTATGAAAGCTCAAAAAGAAACTAAGTGGGTGTGCATCCAACTTGCTTGCTCATGAAGACCTAGGGCAATTTGAGGAAGCTCATCATTGGAATATACAAGCCAAGTTCTATAATGAAAAATTCCTACTAGTATATGAAAGTGACAACATAGGAGACTCTCTAACATGAAGATCATGGTGCTACTTTGAAGCACAAGTGTGGTAAAAGTATAGTAGCATTGCCCCTTCTCTCTTTTTCTCTCATTTTTTTGTTTTTTTGGCCTTTTCTCTTTTTTTATGGCCTCTTTTTTTCTTTTTTCTTTTTTCGTACGGAGTCTCATCCCGACTTGTGTAGGAATCATAGTCTCCATCATCCTTTCCTCACTGGGACAATGCTCTAATAATGAAGATCATCACACTTGAAAGTGCGTTATATCGACTAGAGGGGGGGGGTGAATAGGCGATTTTTATGAATTCTTCAATGAGGAATTTCAGGGTGAGGAAATTCCTAAGCGAAGAACTACTTGCAGCGGAATAAGTACTCAGATGCTAACATAACAAAACAGAAGCATGGTCATCATGATGAAATTAAAACAAGCACAGAGTACAGAAAGCGTAAACACATGATAAAACAGGATGAAGACAAACAGACTGAAGACATTAAATCGAGGAAATTGGGAAAGTCTTGATCAAAGTCTTCAAACAGATATGAACAAGCACACAACGAGTAATGAGGAAATGAAAGAGTTGAGGAAATAGAACCAGTAGGCTTGGTGAAGACAATGATTTGGTAGACCAGTTCCAACTGTGTGACAGTTGTACGTCTGGTTGGAGCGGCTAGGTATTTAAACCTGAGGACACACAGTCCCGGACACACATTCCTCACCGTATTCTCCTTGAGCTAAGGTCACATGGACCTCGCCCAATCACTCGTGATAAGTCTTCAGGTGACTTCCAAACCTTCACAAACTCGGTCACTTGGCGATCCACAATTTCTTCTTGGATGCTCAGACCATGACGCCTAACCGTCTGGAAGATGCAAAATCTTCAAAGGTATCAAGCGTCGGATCCACGTAGGATCAATCTCTTCAGTGATGCTCAATCACTTTGGGTATGTAGGTGTTTGGGTTTGGGTTTCCTCACTCGATGATTTTCGCTCAAAGTCCTCAAAGGATGGGATGCTCTCAGATGACAAGTGTCAGTTTCTCTCGGAGCAGCCAACCAGCTAGTGGTTGTCGGGGGCGGCTATTTATAGCCTAGGGAGCAGCCCGACATGATAAGACATAAATGCCCTTCGATGATATGACCGTTAGGTGGGTAGATATTTACAGCTGGCGCATAGCACAACAACGGTTGGAAATTTGACTATCAATTTCCTCAGGGCTATCATGTTCCTCACTTGTAGGCAATCCGCACTGGCGAATTCCTAACTCCTCAGTCAGAACAAATTCCTCAGAGATCAGAAGAGCTTCGTCTACATCCTTTGAAGAAATTGACTGAAGCGTATGAGATTTCAATGGCTTCACTTGAAGGGATTGGTAGGCTGTAGGATTTTGAGTTGAGCATCACATGGAAATTTTTCCTTAGTATTTCCTCGACCCCTTTAACGATCACGGTGTTTCCAATGACTCAAGAAAGGGAAAATGAAACTACGAAAACAAAAGTCTTCACGCTTCATGTTCCTCGAATGAATACCAAGTCTTCAGGATCACACCAATTTCTTCACTTTCAAAGTCCTCAGAAAGTCTTCATAAATCCAAAGTCTTTAGTCGAAGATATTCGTTTTAGGGGTCAACTTTCTCTGTAAATATCAAATTTCTCATAGACTGATAGACCTGTGTACACTCACAAACGCATCAGTCCCTTAACCTATAAGTCTTCAATACACCAAAATCACTAAGGGGCACTAGATGCACTTACCTTTTTGGTGATTAATGACAATATAAGTTAAGTTTTCAACGGGGATAAACATATGAAGTGTAAATACTAAAATTGAGGAATTTGATTGCAAGATATGGAAGAACTCCCGCTGAAGATGTGCATAGTGAGGAATTAGCTTTTGAAGCAATGCACACTTGAAGAATAGAATCATGGAGATCTCCCCCTATATCTTATAATTCATACATGCATTTAACATATAATATGAAGAATTTGAAATGCATGATGAAATATGATGACTGATGTAATTCAGCATGCGTGCATTAACATTAACGAGGAATAGCATGAAGGAGAACACAGCAAAAGTATCAGGCCACCATAGGGTTTAAGTTTACAACTATCCAGCAAAGTCTTCAAAAGAATGAGAGTTGTAACTTAGCAAAAAACGCCAATATAGGTAGACCCGCTTGAAGACTAACTCAAATTTCTCCCCCTTTGTGTCTTCTCCACAACCACCATTCTATTCCACATATAGTGCTATGTCCATGGCTCACGCTCATGTATTGCGTGAAGATTGAAAAAGTTTGAGAACATCAAAAGTATGAAACAATTGCTTGGCTTGTCATCGGGGTTGTGCATGATTTAAATATTTCATGTGATGAAGATAGAGCATAGCCAGACTATATGACTTTGTAGGGATATCTTTCTTTTGCCATGTTATTTTGAGAAGACAAGGTTGCTTTGTTAGTATGCTTGAAGTATTATTATTTTTATGTCAATATTAAACTTTTATCTTGAATCTTTCGGATCTGAACATTCATGCCACAATAAAGAAAATTACATTGAAAATTATGCTAGGTAGCATTCCACATCAAAAATTCTGTTTTTATCATTTACCTACTCGAGGACGAGCAGGAATTAAGCTTGGGGATGCTCGATACGTCTCCAACGTATCTATAATTTTTGATTGTTCCATGCTATTATATTATCTGTTTTGGATGTTTAATGGGCTTTATTATGCACTTCTATATTATTTTTGGGACTAACCTACTAACCGGAGGCCCAGTGCAAATTGCTGTTTTTTTGCCTATTTCAGTGTTCCGCAGAAAAGGAATATCAAACGGAGTCCAAACGGAATGAAACCTTCGCGAGGATCGTTTTTGGAACAAACGCAGTCCAGGAGACTTGGAGTGGACGTCAGGGAAGCAACAAGGCGACCACGAGGTAGGAGGGCGCGCCCAGGGGGGTAGGCGCACCCCCCACCCTCGTGGGCCCCTCGTGGCTCCACCGACCTACTTCCTTCGCCTATATATACTCATATACCTCGAAAACATCCAGGAGCACCATGAAACCCACTTCCACCACAGCAACCTTCTGTACCCGTGAGATCCCATCTTGGGGCCTTTTTCCGCTCACGAGGGGGAATCGATCACGGAGGGCTTCTACATCAACACCATAGCCTCTACGATGATGTGTGAGTATTTTACCACAGACCTTCGGGTCCATAGTTATTAGCTAGATGGCTTCTTCTCTCTCTTTGAATCTCAATACAAAGTTATCCTCGATTCTCTTGGAGATCTATTTGATGTACTGTTTTTTGCGGTGTGTTTGTCGAGATCCGATGAATTGTTAGTTTATGATCAAGATTATCTATGAACAATATTTGATTCTTCTCTGAATTCTTATATGCATGATTTAATATCTTTGCAAGTCTCTTTGAATTATCCGTTTGGTTTGGCCTACTAGATTGATCTTTCTTGCAATGGGAGAAGTGCTTAGCTTTGGGTTCAATCTTGCGGTGTCCTTTCCCGATGTACAGAGAGGCAGCAAGGCACGTATTGTATTGTTGCCATCGAGGATAAAAGATGGGGTTTATATCATATTGCTTGAGTTTATCCCTCTACATCATGTCATCTTGCTTAATGCATTACTCTGTTCTTATGAACTTAATACTCTAGATGCATGCTAGATAGCGGTCGATGTGTGGAGTAATAGTAGTAGATGTAGAATCGTTTCAGTCTACTTGTCACGGACGTGATGCCTATATACATGATCATGCCTAGATATTCTCATAACTATGCGCTTTTCTATCAATTGCTCGACAGTAATTCGTTCACCCACCATAGAATTTGCTATCTCGAGAGAAGCCACTAGTGATACCTATGGCCCCGGGTCTATCTTCCATCATATTAATCTCCCGCCAACGTGCTATTTCTGTCGTCGTTTATTTTGCAATCTTTACTATTCAATCTATACAACAGAAATACCAAAATATTTATCTTATTATCTTTAATTATCAGATCTCACTTTTGCAAGTGGCCGTGAAGGGATTGACAACCCCTTTATCGCGTGGGTTGCAAGGTTCTTATTTGTTTGTGCAGGTACTAGGGATTTGTGTGTAGTCTCCTCTTTGGATTGATACCTTGGTTCTCAAAAACTGAGGGAAATACTTACGCTACTTTGCTGCATCACCCTTTCCTCTTCAAGGGAAAACCAACGCATGCTCAAGAGGTAGCAATCATCGGGGAGGCTGCTGATGAAGTCTAGGCCTGCTGGAGTCGCTTGCGGTTCTAGCTAGCCCCGCCTCCGCTTGTTGGCAGCCCGTTCTCCACCTCGAGTCTCCTTGTCGGGGCGCTTCGATAGAAAGGGGAGTACAGGGAATATTTAGTTAAAAA
The DNA here is from genome assembly GCA_021605145.1 of Aegilops bicornis. Classification (NCBI taxonomy): domain Eukaryota; kingdom Viridiplantae; phylum Streptophyta; class Magnoliopsida; order Poales; family Poaceae; genus Aegilops; species Aegilops bicornis. Next base: position 454,638 of record JAHIAL010000024.1, on the reverse strand, counting down.
AGGGCAATAGAAAAGTGTATTGGTAACTAGAAGTTATTAGGTAGGAATATAGTAAGGAAAGGGAATAATAGTTGGTTCCTTAAATACTACACAATTCATTTGATATTGCTGGTAAGTCAATATGCAGATAGTTGAAAAGAAAACTTACTTCGAACAAAGTCTGGACGGATGATATCGTCGGGGAAGTTACCATATATCTCATGACTAGGCCCTTTTATGTGCAGTGCAATTCTAGTGCCAGCTCTCAGTTGATAAAACTAAGAAATTTCTCTCCAAAAGCCAGTGCAAAAATAAGAGTCACCATGTTCATCAAGTCTTACAGTAGCAACGATTATAAATCCATGGTTTGTGTGCAGTATGACATCCCTGAAGTCTTGATTAATGTAAAGGAAAAGATTGTGCACTACAGATTATGTTGCATAGCAAGGGACGCGCTGCAGAAAATGGTAGGATTGTTAAAGAACATATGGTAATATGCAAATATGGGCCCAAATTGAAAGAACTATACAGCAGTCGAAATCGAAGGACAAAAATCTATAATTAAACAGATAGGGTAAACATGATATCATGGAAATATGAGAGTAATCGAAAGAACGATACATCATTAATTTGCCTAATATATAAAGAAGAGGGCAAAAATCCCCTTTGACGTATATGGTGCATGTGGCACCTTTTATCGAAATGTAGTAATATTTAGAATATGTTCAGGAAAGTAGGCCATGCCAGCAGATTTAGGGTGAGATTGAACATACCGCAAGCATCCTGAAGTCATCTGGTACGGTGAGATGGAATGTCTGGCGGAGGCCACAAGGTCCTGATGTGTCCACGCACTGCACACTCTATGAACGGAAGAAACCCTCAAATCAGCTCGAATAAAAATGAATTCACGGCGATTTCAGTCGGGTTATTAAAGCAGGCACATGAACTGGGATAAGAGATGAGATAATATCTCATTAAATTAATTACCTTGTTGTCCATGAGAAAGAACCCTCAGTACGGCAGATTCCCCAACCGAGCGGAGCTTGGTCGACCGCGAGCAGCGTCGAGAAAGTCGATGGCGATAGGCGGCGGCAAGCGAAAGTGGCGAAATGCGGTGGGCTTTGCCGGCAGCCTAGCAGCAACGGCAGGCATCGAGATAAGTGTTTACCACCGTGATAGGTGGTGCCATGCATAGACGCGGAGGAGCTTGTGCAGGTGTGAATGGGGACCGGAGGGGGTGGCGGGCGGGGTGAGGGTTTTTCTAACGTGGGGATGGTGAGGATTTTCTTTTTCCTTTTTTGAATTGGGTGGTGAGGGTTTTCTGTCCCACAAAGAATTTGGAGGCGACGGTTTGCTAGAGCCAACCTTGTGTGATTGACGCCACAGGCAAAATGAAAGTCATTGCACATGTGGGAACAGTGTGTGATTGACGTACTACCTCCGTCCTGGTTTATTGGTCACTGATACGTTTCCAATGTGTCTATAATTTTTTATTGTTCCATGCTATTATATTATCCATCTTGGATGTTTTATATGCATTTATATGCTATTTTATATGATTTTTGGGACTAACCTATTAACCTAGAGCCCAGTGCCAGTTTCTATTTTTTCCTTGTTTTTTAGTTTTACAGAAAAGGAATACCAAACGGAGTCCAATTGACGTGCCAATTTTCGATGATTTTTTATGGACCAAAGGAAGCCCTCGGAGTAAAAGAGTTGGGCCAGAAGAGTCCCGAGCCATCCACGAGGGTGGAGGGCGCCCTACCGGGCGCCCCTTCTATCTCGTGGATGACTCGAGACTTCGACGTGAGACCGACGCCAAAGATTCCTATAAATACGTAAACCCCGAAAAGAAACCTAGATCGGGAGTTCCGTGCGCCGCAAGCCTCCGTGAGCCACCAAAAACCAATCGGGACCCTATTACGGCACCTGCCGAGGGGGGGATCCATCACCGGTGGCCATCTTCATCATCCCGGCGCTCTCCATGACGAGGAGGGAGGGAGTAGTTCACCCTCGGGGCTGAGGGTATGAACCAGTAGCTATGTGTTTGATCTCTCTATCTCTCTCTCGTGTTCTTGATGTGGCATGATCTTGATGTACCGCGAGCTTTGCTATTATAGTTGGATCTTATGATGTTTCTCCCCCTCTATCTCTTGTAATGGATTGAGTTTTCCCTTTGAAGTTATCTTATCGGATTGAGTCTTCAACGATTTGAGAACACTTGATGTATGTCTTGCATATACTTATCTGGGATGACAATGGGATATTCACGTGATCTACTTGATGTATGTTTTGGTGATCAACTTGCGGGTTCAGTGACCTTGTGAACTTATGCATAGGGGTTGGCACACGTTTTTGTCTTGACTCTCTGGTAGAAACTTTGGGGCACTCTTTGAAGTACTTTGTGATGGTTTGAATAGATGAATCTAAGATTGTGTGGTGCATATCGTATAATCATACCCATGAATACTTGAGGTGACATTGGAGTATCTAGGTGACATTAGGGTTTTGGTTGATTTGTGTCTTAGGTGTTATTCTAGTACGAACTCTAGGATAGATCAAACGGAAAGAATAGCTTTGTCTTATTTTACTACGGACTCTTGAATAGATTGATCAAAAAGGATAACTTTGAGGTGGTTTCATACCCTACAATAATCTCTTCGTTTGTTCTCCGCTATTAGTGACTTTGAAGTGACTCTTTGTTGCATGTTGAGGGATTGTTATATGATCTAATTATGTTATCCTTGTAGACAGAACTTGCACTAGTGAAAGTATGAACCCTAGGCCTTGTTTCGAAGCATTGCAATACCGTTTGTGCTCACTTTTATCATTAGTTACCTTGCTGTTTTTATATTTTCAGATTACAAAAACCTATATCTACCATCCATATTGCACTTGTATCACCATCTCTTTGCCGAACTAGTGCACCTATACAATTTACCATTGTATTGGGTGTGTTGGGGACACAAGAGACTCTTTGTTATTTGGTTGCAGGGTTGTTTGAGAGATACCATCTTCATCCGACACCTCCCATGGATTGATAAACCTTAGGTCATCCACTTGAGAGAAATTTGCTACTGTCCTACAAACCTCTGCACTTGAAGGCCCAACAACGTCTACAAGAAGAAGGTTGTGTAGTAGACATCAGTCCCCTTTATAATTTTTACCAAATTTTGATCAAATATTTAACTAAGAAATGTTTATGCATGTCACCAGAAAATATATCATTGAACACTATGCTCAAATACCCATCCAACGATATAATATTTCTGACCTGCACTAACATTTTGTCAGTTAAACCTTTGGTCAAAATTTAACACAAATTACAAAGGGGACCAATAAACCAAGACAGAGGTAGATTCCATCAACCGAACTGATTGCATCCATATCTCACGGTTAGACATAAGTAAACATAGATTAATTAAACATACTCAGACATAGATAATAAGCGTACACGTACACAGGCATAGTTCAACCGTAAGTACATAGTTCAACTGTCATTAAGCATACTCAATCTCACATGCCGGCACGATCCTGAAGCTTCTCCAGGTACTCGGCGTACGCGCCGTGTGCCACCCTGCGAGAATACTTCTGCTTGAAGGAGCCAACGACCCGTCCTCTTGCATGCGCCAGAACACTTAGATACATGTCATGAAGCTTGTGGTTGCAAAATGGTCATCTATAGCCGCCGTTCCAGGTCCTAATACGCTTGTTATGCATTCCCGCATAAAGCTCCCTCAGGATTTGCCTCTTGTACCTCCTCTGGCCATCTTCATCTTCGTTGTCCACATCGTCAGACGGCACCTATACAAATAGTAAAACAAATTTGGCATCAAATCAATGATTACATGTCGTGAAATAGGATTAGGAATTTATGGCTATTTATTTATACATATCCAGATATTATGGTTCGATTTTTAAGCACAGTCGTCTATGTACAGACCAATCTTAAAAACAAATAATGGCACAAACATATGTAGGCCATTCAAAATCAATTGTCAAGTCCTGGCTAGGAATTATTAGCACGAACACTAACCCTAGTCGGATTACTAGCAGGAATCATTTGCACAGATGAAAAAACTAATCACTTATCACTTGTACCATTCAAACAATCAATACACTACACGGATCTAACGAAACTTACTCAGATTTCATGGATTGGGAGAACATAACCATAGGATTTCTATTCCAAAAAGGGGGAGGTAGGAGTAACCAGAGAAACCCTATGATCTATTTGACACATAAATGGGTATAGATGACTAACCAGCTGTCCGCCGTCGTCGGAGAGTGGTAGACGAACTCGTCGTCGGGGTCGTCATCAGAGTCAGTGTGGAACTCCGCCTCCGGCTGTCGAAGCTCGACGCCATCGACGACGTCAGGGTGTAGCGATAACTAGCCGGCGGTGACAGCAACCTCTGTCTCCATCTCCACGCCGTGCTCCGGTGCTTTAGCAGCCCCGGCGTCGCCACTCCCTCCGATGGGATTCTTCGGCGGCATCCTCATACACTGACGGCTTTGAGGACTGAGAGCGGCGTCGAGGATGCAAGCAGAGAGAGAGGATTGTGTGTGTGGCGAGGATGGGGGTGCGGCCGCTCGGGCGCACCATTAATATGGAGTAGTGGGAGTTGTGGGAGAGAGGCGGGCGGCGGTCAAACCGAGGGCTCGCCTCCCGGTGAGCTTCTTGCGACGGATCGGCCGGGCATGCCTACCAAAGTTTCACACAGCTACTGTGACGCCTCCCGATGACATCGCCAGCGAGCACGCCTCCGTCAATCACACACTTGCACGCATGCCTCCGGTCCGCTCAAGACGGGCGGACTACTCGTGATGCGCCCTGTCAACTCACGCCGTCGCATGGCACACGGAAGGCGGCACGACGTATATATATTTTTCTATTTGGATGATTAATGCTGCCGCTTTATTGCTTAACCGAAGCATGGCACGTATCCATTGTTGGTCTAACGCTCACGGTTCGAATAAATAATCGGCTTGGGATATTGGTTCCCAATTATTAATAATCTCTCATTTGTAATTAGATAAAGATTACATCAAAACTGATCCCAAATTTGACAAAAAAGTACAAATGCCACTTTGTATTGGTGTCCATATGACAACACCATAAGTTTCATGAACTTCAAATAAGTTTTGGATGTATTAGAATTTAAAAATCAAGATTCTGAATGTTTGAAATTTGTTGCACGGGGAGTAAACATGCACCCAGTTAGACACATGCGTTTTTGCAATCCATTTAGGTGCACTGTCACGTGAGCATGTAGCTCAAATTTGATTTTTGCACATTATACCCGTAGAAAATCAATCAATTAATGTACTAAAACGTCTTAATGATCTCTGTGATTTTTTCGAAATTAAAACGTCCCTCCTTTGGTAATATATGTTCACCAAGGGATAATTAATTTAACATGCATCAGAAGTTGCGGTGGATTCACGTGTGTGTCTGGGTGTAAAAGGCCTGGGGTGGCGGGTGGCTCGCAAGTACACTACGAGTTGTGAGCCACCTTGTGGGTTGGCCGCTTTGTTAGGCAGGCGGTGCCACATCGTAGTCGTGGAATTCGTTATTTAAAAACATTACACAACCCTTTCATACATACATGTTTTGGCCACATGCGGTCGATGGTTGTCCTACCACGACACTTGATACTCGCATGTGACACCTTCAATGGGCATGAGGTCGTTGTCCATCACTTTGACGCAATAAAGCGATGTTGAGGTTAATTTGACCAGCAAGGTAGAATTTTTTTGGTTTGTGTTATGGTGGTATATAGTACGCGTCGAAGAGATGGGAGGGGACTAGCATATATACTATACAACGTCCGTGAACAAGTACACCTCACTCAGTGTCGGGACTTTTCGCTTTCGAGGCACGTGCCACATCAAAATTGTGAAATTGGCTATTCAAACATCACACAACACCTCTTTGGGCCACATGCATGCACGCGGTGGTTATCCTAGCTAGGACACTCACGCAGACGCCTTCCATCTCAGGGGCCCACGAGGCTATCGCTGATGCATGCATGCATCACTTTGACCTACATCGAGAGGTTAATTAATTTCACCATCGATGAGGATTCTTTTGGGTTGTACATATTACGGCAGGAGCATATAGTATGCGGTGAAGAGGGGGGAAGGGGACCAACATATGTAGTATGCTTCATCAACCTCGCTCTGTGTGGGTGCATGGTTTACGGTTTTTTAGGCATGTGGCACATCAAAGTTGCGCATTTCGGGTATTCAACATATATATGTTTGGCCCACATGCAAAGTGGTGGTGTTGTCCTCTCGCACCCACTTAAGCGGTTATCAGCGATATCGATGCTTTCCATCTGTGGGCCCGCTTGGTCCATCACTACTTTTTGCCTGATAATAAGAGATGTTAATTTGACTTAGGAGGGGATTATTTTTTTGCTTTTAATACGGGATGACATGCATGATACAGTTTGAGCACACAGACATGCATGTTGTTGGGGAACGTAGTAATTTCAAAATTTTCCTACGCACACGCAAGATCATGGTGATGCGTAGCAACGAGAGGGGAGAGTATAGTCCACGTACCCTCGTAGACCGAAAGCGGAAGCGTTATGACAACGCGGTTGATGTAGTCGTATGTCTTCACGATCTGACCGATCCAAGTACATAACGTAAGGCACCTCCGAGTTCAGCACACGTTCAGCTCGATGACGATCCCCGGACTCCGATCCAGCAGGGTGTCAGGGATGAGTTCCGTCAGCACGACGGCGTGGTGACAATGATGATGTTCTACCGACGCAGGGCTTCGCCTAAGCACCGCAACGATATGACCGAGGTGGAATATGGTGGAGGGGGCACCGCACACGGCTAAGGAACGATCACGGAGATCAACTTGTGTGTTCTAGGGTGCCCCACCGCCTCAGATATAAAGGAGCAAGGGGAGGCCGGGCCGGCCCTAGGGGGCGCGCAGGAGGGGGGAGTCCTCCTCCCAGTGGGAGTAGGACTCCCTTCCTAGTCCAACTAGGAAGAGAGAGGGAAGGAAAGAGAGGAGAGGGAGAGGGAAGAGGGCCGCGCCTCCCCTAGTCCAGTCGGACTCCCCATGGGCGCCACCTCCTGGGCTGTAGCCCTCTCTCTCCCCTCAGGCCCACTAAGGCCCAATACTTCTGGGTTCCAGAACCCCTCCCAAGACTCCGTTTTCTCTCCAAATCACTGAACGCTCGGTGTCCTAATATAGTCATCCAATATATCGATCTTTATGTCTCGACCATTTCGAGACACCTCGTCATGTCATGATCACATCCGGGACTCGAACAACCTTCGGTACATCAAAACTTATAAACTCATAATAAAACTCACATCGTAATGTTAAGCGTGCGGACCCTACGGGTTCGAGAACTATGTAGACATGACCTAGAACTGTTTCTAGTCAATAACCAATAGTGGAACCTGGATGTTCATATTGGCTCCTACATATTCTACGAACATCTTTATCGGTCAAACCGCATAACAACATACGTTGTTCCCTTTGTCATCGGTATGTTACTTGCCCGAGATTCGATCGCCGGTATCCAATACCTAGTTCAATCTCGCTACCGCAAGTCTCTTTACTCGCTACGTAATGCATCATTCCGTAACTAACTCATTAGCTACATTGCTTGCAAGGCTTATAGTGATGTGCATTACCGAGAGGGCCCAGAGATACCTCTCCGACACAATCGGAGTGACAAAACCTAATCTCAAGCACGCCAACCCAACATGTACCTTGAGCCACCTATAGAGCTCCTTTATAATCACCCAGTTATGTTGTGACGCTTTGGTAGCTCACAAAGTGTTCCTCCGTAAACGGAGTTGCATAATCTCTTAGTTACGGTGAACATGTATACGCTATGAAGAAAGCAATAGCAACATACTAAACGATCAAGTGCTAGGCTAACGGAATGGGTCATGTCAATCACATCATTCTCCTAATGATGTGATCCCTTTAATCAAATGACAACACATGTCTATGGTTAGGAAACACAACCATCTTTGATTAATGAGCTAGTCAAGTAGAGGCATACTAGTGACATTATGTTTGTCTATGTATTCACACATGTATCATGTTTCCGGTTAATACAATTCTAGCATGAATAATAAACATTTATCATGATATGAGGAAATAAATAATAACTTTATTATTGCCTCTAGGGCATATTTCCTTCAGCCTCCCACTTGCACTAGAGTCAATAATCTAGATTACACAAGAATGATTCTAACACCCATGGAGTCTTGGTGCTGATCATGTTTTGCTCGTGGAAGAGGCTTAGTCAACGGGTCTGCAACATTCAGATCCGTATGTATCTTACAAATTTCTATGTCTCCCACCTGGACTTGGTCCCGGATGGAATTGAAGCGTCTCTTGATGTGTTTGGTCTTCTTGTGATATCTGGATTCCTTTGCCAAGGCAATTGCACCAGTATTGTCACAGAAGGTCTTCATTTGTCCCGATGCACTAGGTATGACACCTAGATCAGAAATGAACTCTTTCATCCAGACTCCTTCATTTGCTTCTTCCGAAGCAGCTATGTACTCTGCTTCACATGTAGATCCCGCCACGACGCTTTGTTTAGAACTGCACCAACTTACAGCTCCACCGTTTAATAAAAACACGATCCGGTTTGCGATTTAGAATCATCCGGATCGTGTCAAAGCTTGCATCGACGTAACCATTTACGCATCAGCTCTTTGTCACCTCCATATACGAGAAACATATCCTTAGTCCTTTTCGTGTATTTCAGGATGTTATTGACCGCTGTCCAGTTGATCCACCTCGATTACTTTGGTACCTTTCCTGCCTCGCTTATTGCTAAGCATACGTCAGGTCTGGTACACGGCATTGCATACATGATAGAGCCTATGGCTGAAGCATAGGTAATTCCTTTCATTTTATCTCTATCTTCTGCAGAGGTCGGGCATTGAGTCTGACTCAACTTCACACCTTGTAATACAGGCAAGAACCCTTTCTTTGCCTGATCCATGTTGAACTTTTTCAAAACTTTATCAAGGTATGTGCATTGTGAAAGTCCAATCATGCGTCTTGATCTATCTCAATAGATCTTGATGCCCAATATGTAAGCAGCTTCACCGAGGTCTTTCATTGAAAACTTTTATTCAAGTATCCTTTATGCTATCTAGAAATTCTATATCATTTCCAATTAACAATATGTCGTCCACATATAATATCGTAAATGCTACAGAGCTCCCACTCACTTTCTTGTAAATACAGGCTTCTCCAAAAGTCTCAGATAAAACCATATGCTTTGATTACACTGTCAAAGTGCTTATTCCAACTCCGAGAGGCTTGCACCAGACCATAAATTGATCGCTGGAGCTTGCACACTTTGTTAGCACCTTTTGGATCGACAAAACCTTCTGGTTGCATCATATACAACTCTTCTTCCAGAAATCCATTCAAGAATGCAGTTTTGACATCCATTTGCCAAATTTCATAATCATAAAATGCAGCAGTTGCTAACATGATTCGGATGCATTTAAGCATCGCTACGGGTGAGAAAGTCTCATAGTAGTCAACCCCTTGAACTTGTCGAAAACCTTCGCAACAAGTCGAGCTTTATAGATGCTACATTACCATCGTCGGTCCTTCTTCTTAAAGATCCATTTATTCTCAATGGCTTGCCGATCATCGGGCAAGTCAACCAAAGTCCATACTTTGTTTTCATACATGGATCCCATCTCAGATTTCATGGCTTCTAGCCATTTTATGGAATCTGGGCTCATCATCGCTCTCATAGTTCGTAGGTTCGCCATGGTCAAGTAACATGACTTCCGAATTAGGATTACCGTACATTCACTGGTGCGGATCTTACTCGTAGACCTACTGAAGTTCAAGAGAAACTTGATTTGAAGTTTCATGATCAATATCATTAGCTTCCTCACTAATTGGTGTAGTTGTCACAGGAACCGGTTCTTGTGATGGACTATTTTCCAATAAGGGAGCAGGTACAGTTACCTCATCAAGTTCTACTTTCCTCCCACTCACTTCTTTCGAGAGAAACTCCTTCTCTAGAAAGGATCCGAATTTAGCAATGAAAATCTTGCCCTCAGATTCGTGATAGAAGGTGTACCCAACAGTCTCTTTTGGGTATCCTATGAAGACACATTTCTCCGATTTGGGTTCGAGCTTATCCGGTTGAAGTTTTTTCACATAAGCATCGCAACCCCAAACTTTAAGAAACGACAACTTGGGTTTCTTGCCAAACCACAGTTCATGAGGCCGTCCTCAACGGATTTTGATGGTGCCCTATTTAACGTGAATGCGGCCGCCTCTAAAGCATAACCCCAAAACGAAAAGCGGTAAATCAAGAAGAGACATCATAGATCGCACCATATCTAGTAAAGCACGATTACGATGTTCGGACACACCATTTCATTGTGGTGTTCCGGTGGCGTGAGTTGCGAAACTATTCCGCATTGTTTCAAATGTAAACCAAACTCAGAACTCAAATATTCTCCTCCACGATCAGATCATAGAAATTTTATTTTCTTATTACGATGATTTTCTACTTCACTCTGAAATTCTTTGAACTTTTCAAATGTTTTAGGACTTGTGTTTCATTAAGTAGATATACCCATATCTGCTCAAATCATCCGTGAAGGTGAGAAAATAACGATACCGCCATGAGCCTCAATATTCATTGGACCACAAACATCGGTATGTATGATTTCCAACAAATCAGTTGCTCGCTCCATAGTTCCGAGAACGGCGTTTTAGTCATCTTGCCCATGAGGCACGGTTCATAAGTACCAAGTGATTCGTAATCAAGTGATTCCAAAAGTCCATCAAGATGGAGTTTCTTCATGCGCTTTATACCGATATGACCTAAACGGCAAAGGTTAACAAATAAGTTGCACTATCGTTATCAACTCTGCATCTTTTGGTTTCAACACTATGAATATGTGTATTACTACTATCGAGATTCAATAAAAACATTCACTCTTCAAGGGTGCATGACCATAAAAGATATTACTCATATAAATAGAACAACCATTATTCTCCTCGATTTAAATGAATAATACCTCTGCATCAAACAAGATCCAGATATAATGTTCATGCTTAACGCTGGCACCAAATAACAATTATTTAGGTCTAAAACTAATCCCGATGGTAGATGTAGAGGTAGCGTGCGACCGCGATCACATCGACTTTGGAACCATTTCCACGCCAAGCATCGCCACCTCGCCCCTTAGCCAATCTTCACTTAATCAGAAGTTCTGCTTCGAAGTTGCAAATATTAGCAACAGAACCAAAGATCAAATACCTGTGTACTAATGCGAGTATTAGTAAGGTACACATCAATAACATGTATATCACATATACCTTTGTTTACTTTGCCATCCTTCTTATCCGCCAAATACTTGGGGCAGTTCCGCTTCTAGTGTCCAAATTGCTTGTAGTAGAAGCACTGGCCTCGTGCTTAGGTCCAGACTTGGGTTTCTTCTCTTGAGCAGCAACTTGTTTGCTGTTCTTCTTGAAGTTCCCTTCTTCTTCCTTTGCCCTTTTTCTTGAAATCGGTGGTCTTGTTGACCATCAACACTTGATGTTCCTTCTTGATTTCTACCTCCGTGGCTTTTAGCATTGCGAAGAGCTCGGAATAGTCTTGTCCATCCCTTGCATACTATAGTTCATCACGAAGCTCTTGTAGCTTGGTGGCAGTGATTGAAGAATTACATCAATGACACTATCATCGTGAAGATTAACTCCCAGCTTGAATCAAGTGATTATTATACCTGTACATTTTGAGTATGTGTTCACCGATGTAACTATTCTCCTCCATCTTGCAGCTATAGAACTTATTGGAGACTTCATATCTCTCAATCCGGCATTTGCTTGAAATATTAACTTCAACTCCTGAAACATCTCATATGCTCCATGACGCTCAAAACGTCGTTGAAGACCCGTTCTAAGTCAGAAAGCATGGCACACTTTGAACTATCGAGTAGTCATCGGCTTTGCTCGCCAGACGTTCTTAACGCCGTCATTGCATCAGCGCAGGCCTGGCACCCAGCGGTGCTTCCAGGACGTAATTCTTCCGCAAAGAATGAGGATAATCCTCGTGTTACGGACCCAGTCCGTAATTGCTACCATCATCTTTCAACTTTGCTTTCTCAAGGAACGCATTAAAATTCAACGGAACAACAAAGACGAGCCATCTATCTACAACAAACATAGACATGCAAAATACTATCAGTACTAAGTTCATGATAAATTTAAGTTCAATTAATCATATTACTTAAGAACTCCCACTTAGGCAGACATCTCTCTAGTCATCTAAGTGATCACGTGATCCAAATCAACTAAACCATGTCCGATCATCACGTGAGATGGAGTAGTTTCAATGGTGAACATCACTATGTTGATCATATCTACTATATGATTCACGCTCGACCTTCGGTCTCCGTGTTCCGAGGCCATATCTCGTTATATGCTAGGCTCGTCAAGTTTAACCTGAGTATTCTGCGTGTGCAACTGTTTTGCACCCGTTGTATTTGAACGTAGAGCCTATCACACCCGATCATCACGTGGTGTCTCCAGCACGAAGAACATTCATAACGGTGCATACTCAAGGAGAACACTTCTTGATAATTTTAGTGAGAGATCATCTTAAAATGCTACCGTCAATCAAAGCAAGATAAGATGCATAAAGGATAAACATCACATGCAATCAATATAAGTGATATGATATGCCCATCATCATCTTGTGCTTGTGATTTCCATCTCCGAAGCACCGTCGTGATCACCATCGTCACCGGTAGCGACACCTTGATCTCCATCGTAGCATCGTTGTCGTTACGCCCATCTATTGCTTCTACGACTATCGCTACCGCTTAGTGATAAAGTAAAAGCAATTACATGCGTTTGCATTTCATACAATAAAGCGACAACCATATGGCTCCTGCCATTGTCGATAACTTCGGTTACAAAACATGATCATCTCATACAATAAAATATAGCATCACGTCTTGACCATATCACATCACAACATGCCCTGCAAAAACAAGTTAGACGCCCTCTACTTTGTTGTTGCAAGTTTTACGTGGCTGCTACGGGCTGAGCAAGAACCGTTCTTACCTACGCATCAAAACCACAACGATAGTTTGTCAAGTTAGTGTTGTTTTAACCTTCGCAAGGACCCGGCGTAGCCACACTCCGGTTCAACTAAAGTTGGAGAAATAAACACCCGCCAGCCACACTGTAGTGCAAAGCACGCCGGTAGAACCAGGCCTCGCGTAAGCGTCTGGCGTAATGTCGGTCCGGGCCGCTTCATCCAACAATACCGCCAAACCAAAGGATGACATGCTGGTAAGCAGTATGACTTGTATCGCCCACAACTCACTTGTGTTCTACTCGTGCATATAACATCAACGCATAAAACCAGGCTCGGATGCCATTGTTGGGGAATGTAGTAATTTCAAAATTTTCCTACGCACACGCAAGATCATGGTGATGCATAGCAACGAGAGGGGAGAGTATAGTCCACGTACCCTCGTAGACCGAAAGCGGAAGCGTTATGACAACGCGGTTGATGTAGTCGTACGTCTTCACGATCCGACCGATCCAAGTACCGAACGTACGGCACCTCCGAGTTCAGCACACGTTCAGCTCGATGACGATCCCGGGACTCCGATCCAGCAGGGTGTCGGGGATGAGTTCCGTCAGCACGATGGCGTGGTCACGATGATGATGTTCTACCAACGCAGGGCTTCGCCTAAGCACCGCAACGATATGACCGAGGTGGAATATGGTGGAGGGGGGCACCGCACACGGCTAAGGAACGATCACGAAGATCAACTTGTGTGTTCTAGGATGCCCCCCTGCCCCCGTATATAAAGGAGCAAGGGGAAGGCCGGCCGGCCCTAGGGGGCGCGCCAAGGAGGGGGGAGTCCTCCTCCTAGTGGGAGTAGGACTCCCCTTTCCTAGTCCAACTAGGAAGAGAGAGGGGGAAGGAAAGAGAGGGAGAGGGAGAGGGAAAGAGGGGCCGCGCCCCCCTCCCTAGTCCAATTCGGACTCCTCATGGGGGGGGCGCCATCTCCTGGGCTGCTGCCCTCTCTCCCCTCAGGCCCACTAAGGCCCAATACTTCCCCGGGGGTTCCGGTAACCCCTCCGGCACTCGGTTTTCTCCGAAATCACTGAACGCTTCCGGTGTCCGAATATAGTCGCATAATATATCGATCTTTATGTCTCGACCATTTCGAGACTCCTCGTAATGTCCGTGATCACATCCGGGACTCAACAACCTTCGTACATCAAAACTTATAAACTCATAATAAAACTGTCATCGTTAGCGTTAAGCGTGCGGACCCTACGGGTTCGAGAACTATGTAGACATGACCTAGAACTGTTTCCGGTCAATAACCAATAGTGGAACCTGGATGTTCATATTGGCTCCTACATATTATACGAAGATCTTTATCGGTCAAACCGCATAACAACATACGTTGTTCCCTTTGTCATCGGTATGTTACTTGCCCGAGATTCGATCGTCGGTATCCAATACCTAGTTCAATCTCGTTACCGCAAGTCTCTTTACTCGTTCGTAATGCATCATCTCGTAACTAACTCATTAGCTACATTGCTTGCAAGGCTTATAGTGATGTGCATTACCGAGAGGGCCCAGAGATACCTCTCCGACAATCGGAGTGACAAAACCTAATCTCAAAATACGCCAACCCAACATGTACCTTCGGAGACACCTGTAGAGCTCCTTTATAATCACCCAGTTACGTTGTGACGTTTGGTAGCACACAAAGAGTTCCTCCGGCAAACGGGAGTTGCATAATCTCATAGTTACAGGAACATGTATAAGTCATGAAGAAAGCAATAGCAACATACTAAACAATCAAGTGCTAGGCTAACGGAATGGGTCATGTCAATCACATCGTTCTCCTAATGATGTGATCCCTTTAATCAAATGACAACACATGTCTATGGTTAGGAAACACAACCATCTTTGATTAATGAGCTAGTCAAGTAGAGGCATACTAGTGACGTTATGTTTGTCTATGTATTCACACATGTATCATGTTTCCGGTTAATACAATTCTAGCATGAATAATAAACATTTATCATGATATGAGGAAATAAATAATAACTTTATTATTGCCTCTAGGGCATATTTCCTTCACATGTGTACGCATGAATCCCTCCCGTCGAGTCGAAGTGGCTAGTACAACGACACGTCATGAACCGATCTCGCTTTGTGTGGGGAGCTAGTGTATGATTTTTAACGCACGCGCCACGTCAATGTTGTGAAATGGTATTCAAACATGCATGCACGCATCACCTCCATACATATGCATGTAGTGGTTGCCTTCGAATGGTACAATCCGTCGCGTGGTTATCGGCGACAAGCCTATATACTCGTGGGCCCCATGGACATCCATGATCACTTTGACCGACAACAAGATAGGTTACCATGGCGGATTCTTCATTTGGTTCGTGTTATCATAGTATAGGTCATGGTGAGATTCAGACCTAATTAAGTTTGAGCACATATACTATGCACACATGCATGCATGAATCCCCGTCATTGGCTTGAAGTGTGGTGTAACATACATATGCATCGTCAACCTAACCCTCACTCAGTGCGGGGATTTCTAGTTCGAAATCACGGTGCCACATCAAAGTTGTTCCGTTGTTACTCAAAAACACACCTCTCGATACATATGTTTGGGCGACACGCATGCAGTGATTGTCTTCGGGGACTAGCTACTTGCGTGATTATTGGCGAGCTAGTCCATCTCCGGGGTCGCATGGACGGCCATCACTTTGACCAACAACAAGAGAGAGGTTGTACAACCAAGGTGGATTATTCTTGGTCCGTTTTACTATCTATCTTGGTGAGATATGCCTCTCGGCCCGGCCGTGAAAGTGTGTGTGTGTGGGGGGGGGCTTTCACGCATTGCAGACTTTGCTAGGTGAACCTCGGTTGGGGGCATGCATTCATAGCTTAGGATTCCCTTCGTGGCGACACGAGGGGCTGCTAGCTACTTTGCACTTTGCTAGGTGAACCTCGGTTGGGGGCATGCATTCATAGCTTAGGATTCCCTTCGTATCGACATGAGGGGGGCTGCTAGCTACTTCGCACTTTGTTAGGTGAACCTCGTTTGGGGGGAGGCATGCATTCATAGCTTAGGATTCCCTTCGTGCCAACACGAGGGTGGGGGGGGGCTGCTAGCTACTACGCTCTTTGCTAAGTCAACCTCGGTTGGGAGGGGGCATGCATTCATAGCTTAGGATTCCCTTCGTGCCGACACGAGGAAGGAGGGGCTCCTAGCTACTTCGCACTTTGCTAGGTGAACCTCGGTTGGGGGGGAAGGGGGCATGCATTCATAGCTTAGGATTCCTTTGTGCCGACACGAGGGGGGGTGAGGGCAAGCAATACCGTGCGCTTTTCTAGATAGGTGCCACATCGAAGTTCCATTTGGTATTTGAAAATCAAACCACCCTTTTCATACATAAATTTGGTCCACATGCAAGTGTGTTCGTGTTCTGACCCTCTCCCGCGTCATTTTTCGCCAAATTTATGAACATTAGACAAGTCGGATGGCCCTTAGCAGACGGTTCACTCAAACTAACCGTGTGCATTGGTCTTCACGAGGCTTCCCCTCTCAAAAATATCTACCCGCCTGCAGCTTTTTTTTGTTTGATAACACACGGTTATTGTGTTTCGACCGTGTGTGTTGTTTCTTGTTCCCAATCCCGCTTGCATCCCTCGAAAATATCTGCCCGGCTCGAGGGTTTGTTTCATAACACACGGTTGTTATCTCCGGACCGTGTGCAGTGCACAATCATCAAAATTTCAATAGCCCCGGCATTTCACTCCCGCGTTTGACTCCCGCGTAGTAAAATTTTCAGTACCCGTGTCATTTCCTCACACACCGCCCCACACACACACACACACACACACACACACACACACACACACCAAAACCTCCTCGGGCGTCTTGGCGCAAACACACACACACACACCCTCCCTCGTCAAACCCTAGCAAGGTCCCCCCGCCGCCACCGCAAGGCCTCCATTGTCAACATCTGCCGGTTTGTCCGCAGCTTACCCACCGATCTCCATACCTAGGCTGCCCTGAAGTTTCTTAGATGACGCCGCCAAAACACCCCTTTCCCACAGATCCCCATCCCCATCCCCCACTCCAGCAGCCGCAGCCTAAGCCCGCCACGCTTCCCGTGGAGCTCAAGGAGCGACTGGCCCAAAAGAGGTGTATCGCGGTCTCTTCGCCCGACGTTGCTGAGGAAGCTGACGACCATTACTGGCGGCAGGCACTCAAGTAGCGGGCTAGAGTATGCAGGCATGTCTCGGCCGCCGTCTACGACATCGAGGTCATCAACAGCGACGGCCTGAGGCGGGCTATGTCACAGGTTAAGCGGCCCACCCCAACCCTCGGGTTCAACCGCCCGTCGATCTCATCCATGGCCCCGCCACATCGATCTCCTCTCGCTCATTGTCAACAATTTGCCATCCTACATCGCCATCGAGCCCCTTTTGTCATTTCGAAGGACACGTTCGCGATGCTGGCTTGGGATCCACTTCCAAGTCGGACCTCATCGACGGCAGCGACCACGAGGAGGGCACCTCTCTAGTTTTCATGGGGAAAGAGCCCATGTGCTCTTCCAAGCGGAAAGAGCCCATGTTCTCTTCCAAGGGGAAAGAGCCCATCTACGACATCAGGGAGGGCACCCTACAGCCGTGCTCTTCCAAGGGGAAGGAGCCCATCTGCGACAACATGGAGCGCACTCAGGTCCTTGCTCTTCCCACGGGGACGAGCCCATCTGTGACAAATGAGGAAACCCATGATTTATTTTGCCGTGCCTCTTCACAGGGGGAAACCCATGATTTGTTTTGTCGAGTCCCTTTTATAGTGTAGTGAGAATATGTCCAGTTCTAATTGCCATATCTGGTTATTTGCAGTATGCCTTGTTTATTTCAATTGTTCACAATGTGATGCTCTATATGTGCAATTATTTACTGTGCAATACATTTCATCAATCCAATTTTAAACATACTGATAGGAATGCATATATTTGCTTCCTGTTAAGCTTGTTATAGCTAGCATATGCCTCTTTAAAAGTTTTTTAATTGTTTGGTTGTTTGTAGTTAGCATATGTCCAGTTTCAAATGCTATCTGTGATTGTTCGTAGTATGCCTTGTTTATTCCAGTTATTCACAACGTGATGTTCTATATGTGCAAGTATATGAACTGTGTAGTTCAATTTCATCAGTATCAGTTTCAACAATACCACTATGAATGACTACATTTGGTTGCTGCATCTTGTAGTTAACACGCCTTTCCATTTTTTTTAACAATAACCAGTATACTTAGACCGGCACAATACCAGTTTGAATGACTATGTTTGCTTGTTGTTAAATGTTAGGCCCGTTGCAATTAACACACCTTTCCACTTGTTTTGCTTTACTAGCGTGCTTAAACCTGCACACTGAAGCTATCTTTTGGAGATTATTTTGTCTGCCATGAATGATTTTGGTTGATGTTTAGCCTGTTGTGCTTAACATGCTTCTCGATGTACCTACACAGGACAATTTTGGGAACGACTGTTGTTTTCCATCGAGGTTAGTTTCATCCCATGGCTTATATATGCTCACTGTTCAGGATATCGGTAGCTGGTACCATATAGGCCGGGGCTGATAAGGGACTAATCGGTGAATCGGACTTTTAACTGAATATATCTGCAACCCATTTATCATTAGGTTAACTAGGGCCATATGTAATATATCTGAGGCTACATAGCAACATGCATTGTATTTAATGTCTAAATATGCAATCCTAGGCCACATAGCAACAAGGAAGAGTGTTACATTAATGTTCTGATGATGTCTAGACATACGTGGAAGAGCAGCAGCAACAACAACAACAACACATCCCTGTTTGGATACTCAACTTAGCTAGAGGTTAGAGTTAGTTTCTAGCTCATGACTAACCCTGAACTAACTCCATCCAAAGAGTTGTTTGGATGGCAGGGTTAGATTGACAATAAATGCACTAGGAGAACTAGCTCCAATTAGCACCCCTTGGGTTGGAGTTTTTTTGGGTGAGTTATAGATGCAACTAGCTCAAACTAGCCCTCATGTTTAGATATACGTTAGGGCTATTTGAGCCCGAACTAGCTCAAACTAACTGTAACCCATGGATACAACAGTAGTTAATCAGCTGATAATTTGTAAGAATGCACTAAACTCCTTCCGGCCCATAATATAAGATGTTAATTCATCTAATATGTGAGTATATTGGATGTTATAAGATATTATAAAAGAGTGTTGTACTACATCATTGTGCAATTGCTGTTTAGCTTCTAATATTAACCGGCGGAGGGCAATATAATACGGAGCACGAGCTCTTCGTCGTACGGGGCTTCGATCGGAGTCGTTGCCCGATCCGCTGCCGAAGCCGGACATGGTGGAGGGGAGGACACGAGCAATGGAAATAGTGAGGTCGAGAAGAGTGTTGCTTTGACTAGGATTTTTTCTAGGGTGAGGTATTTGTGGGGACTGGATGGGCCAGTGTGGGCCGGATCCAACGTGACGGCTATGTCCGAGCATGTCCAGACCGCCCTATATCCACCTCACATATAAGTTGGGTTCGTAAAGTGTCGGATAGAGCAGTGAGAGGTCCGGGGTGACATTTTCCTGACCGGGCAATTCGACCGATGCATAAGGTTGATTTGAGGGATCAAGCCATAGATGCTCTAATTCTTGCAAACGCTTGTGAAGCCAGCGAGACCCATTGGGCAGCTGCTTGGTACAGGGCCTCGGCAAGGTGTCCAGTTCTGAATACAACCTCTGAAAGTGCCAAGGTGCACAAGAAATGCTGCACCTTCAGGCTATGCCCTTCGCTAGACTCAGCCAGCGATCCATGCTTCCGAGAGTGCAGGGTACGGGGCAGCAGGAGAAGAAAGCGAGGCACTTCTTGATTCTTGCGCTATGCGCAGCAGTATAAATACGGGGGAACACCGCCCCCAACCAACGGCCCAACCGCCTCCCCAACCAATTCTTCTTCAAACTCCCGCCACCCCCAACGGCCGCTTCCATGGCCTCGTCCTCCTCCTCCATCTCCATGTCCTCCGCCGCCGCCTCCTCCTCGCGGCCCCCAGCCGACGCAGCGCTCGCGCCGAGCCTCGACTACGACACGGCCTTTCCGGTCCTGGGGAGTTTGCCACCGCGTCCTCCCAGGGGCGGGAGAGCTGCGCCGCCGCCGCGTCCTCCGAGGAGGAGCGAGGACCGTCGGAGAGGAGGGAAGACGCCCAGCTACACGCTCGACAGGGACACCGTCGGCATGCCGCTTGGTTCGCTCTACGGGCGCGCGGACGATGCCGCAGCGGAGACGACTGCGGCCACGGCCGAGGCGGACGCCGCAGCGGGGACGACCTCGGCGACTCCTCCGACCTCTGTCGTTCCCGCCACGGCGACCAAGGCGGGGACGATCTCCGCGCGTCCACCGACCTGCGCCGCCCCGGGGACCTTCGCCGCAGCGAAGGCGGTTCTCTCAGGTGCGTGCGATCAGTCCCGGCCGAGTTTTCCTGTTGATTTCTTGTTCTTGCTTTCTTGCAAAACTAATCGGAGGAATTCGTTCAGGGCTTCCCGCCCTGTTGCCTGCTGTGCAGGTGTTCGGCGACTACCGCTTCGGGTACACGATGGGCGACCTCTTCCAGGACCTCGAGAAGCTCCAGCTCGAGCAGCATCTCCAGGCCGTCAACGAGCTGAGGCATCCGCCGCCGGTCCAGTTTCAGGTCCAACCGCCGCTCCGGTCCCAGCCGCTTCAGGACCCCCGCAACTTCAACGCGCCTCCGCCCCAGTTCCAGGCGCCGCCGCGCTTCGGGCAGCAGTCCCAGGTCCCAGCTCGCCCGCTACTCCAACGGGGTGCGTCCGATCCAGCTCGCGGCGCCGCACCGCCACGCGCCATTCCAGTTCCACGGCTACTCGTTCGCGTCGAGCCCTCCGGTGTTCAGTTCGAGCATCAGCAGGGGCCCTTCACGGGTTTCGTCAGGGTACAGGACAGGGAGACTACGATTTGCACAGAAATTTGTCATGAACAGCAACTGTGATTAAATTTGTAATACTATTTGCCGCATTGCAATGATCTTTTTTGTGTGTGCTAATCTGCTTGTGCTTGATACAGTTTACTGAAACTGTTTTAGTCCCAGAAACAGTTTACTGAAACTGTTGTAGTCTGAAAAAACAGTTTACTGAAACTGTTTGTAGTCTAAACTGACTGGTGTTAGGAATTGTCTGCATGCAACCGTGGTAATCTTGTAGATAAGTAAAAGAAGATCTGTTATTGGGGGAATAAATCATTATGGAACTTAAAACACCAAATCGGTTGATTCATCTCCTTTTGGCCTTAACATAGAAGATGGTGATATCCTTTTGAATTAGCCCATTTTACGTGAGCCGAATAACTCGGTGAACAAAATGCAGGTTCCAACAACACTAAATTCAATGAACCTTAGTTCTGCACATGAGCTGTATTCAGGTTTTGTACATGATCTGTAACCTTCGATCTTATTCTTTTTATTCTACAAAATTCTGAGATTTAGATTGCTCATCTACCTCCTGCTAATCTTCTTTGGCGAGAATGTACTCTGGTCTTGACTCTATTGTGCACAATATACAGATGTTGGTGTAGATACTATTTTACTGCATGAAAATATTTAGAATCTTACTTTAGTTGAGTGCTAATCTGATCGTGCTTGGAAAAAGGATATTATAGAAGAGTAAAAAGTAGTTCATTTAGGATTTGGTAGTTGCCTGAAACTGTTGCAGTCTTATAAAAGAGTAAAAGTAGTTGGATGGAAATAGTATCTGTTGATTTGTTCAGTTCCTGATTCAGATAATTCAGTTTCATTCTGGAACATTGGCCTATAGATAGATAGGCAAATCAAGTTCAGTCATCTCATTTCACCTTTGCAGATAATATACTAATTTTCTAACCTCTGAATTAATTACTATAAAAAAAACTCTGAATATAATTCAGTTCGTATCCTACAATAGCGCATTAAGCTTAGTTCCTTGCACATTACATTGTTTGAAGATTTTTTTCGTCCTTGATCTTGTTATTGATCATGTCTGCTGCCTAACTCGCTCCTAATTTCTGCTAATTCAGCCTAGGATGTGAGCTGCAACACCCGGATGTCGATGCAGAGTAGATGAAGATCAGAGTGGGAGTTCTTCACAAGTTCAGGATACGATGACAGCAGAACTGGACGCCTGCTTTTGCCTATAGAACAGATAGATGTAGGTTTAGAAAAATGCAATCAGCAGCTCGTGTGTTTCTTCTGCTAGCTAAACTCGCTTCCTTCCGTCGACAGAACAGGTGTTTTTGCCTCGCCGTCCTATGATGCAGGACTGCTGAAATTGTTGACGTTGGATGTAGTCGCTCTTCTGACATTCATCTCTCTGATGTGATTCGTTGACGAAATATTTCACCGTGGGGAGTTTTACAATGAGTGGATGATCATGCAGTTTTCTTTATACCATTATTTAGCATAACTGGAAAATGCAGTGGTTTTATGATAGAATTGTAAGAAGCTTCAGAAATATCAACAGAGCAGGGCGGCAAATCAATTTGATTGTTCTGCTTTTCTTCATGAGCATGCATGTATACTTGCGAAATTTGGATAGATTTGAATGGTTTGGCCAAAACCATCATGTGGATACTTGTAAGTACTCCCTCTGTAAACTAATATAAGATTTTTTAGATCACTACTTTAGTGATCTAAAAGATCTCATATTAGTTTACAGGCAAGTTTTTGCAATTCCTGTCAAGAACAGACACATCATAATGATGATGATTTGCACCAGCTACTGAGAATGTTTCAGAATCACAGATGGCTTGCTGTCTGTCTACCTTTGCCTTTTCTGTCTATTGAAATCAATATGACTCCTCAATCAGGAAGCGTATGTAAGAACATCATAGGTCCTATGCTCACAAGTTTCCCTAGATGCAATAGCAGTTTAATGATAATCATAACTGCACGCATTGTACGAGGCCAAGCAGGAGCAGTATATTGTGTACTCATAAATCATTCAGGTTCAGAGGCTAGATAAATTTAAGTAACCAAACTACAGATATGATGTATGGAACATCAGATGTTCCAGTGGTAGCTGCACCGTTGAAAAATCCTCAACTTTTCAGTGAGATGGACTGTACAGCTACATTGCACGCCTGCAATCAAACATCAGGAGGGCATGCGTGCAGGCGACGTAGTGCTTTTGCACCAGCGAGCACCCAAAGACAGAGAAGAATATTTCGGTGTGAGTAAAGGATTCAAGTATTTGTATACATAAATTGTGCAAGGCTATAGATTCCAATGATAGACAAGTTCTCCGTTTCAAAAAGAAAATTTGATAGACAAGTTTAGCAACCATACAAGCAGTGCAAACGATATAAGATTTGTTATGATAGACAAGTATAGTATCCATACAAGTAGTGAAAATGAAATAAGATTTGTTACAGCAATGCAATCTCATGGCGGTTAGCATTACAAAGTAATGTTTAGACAACGTTTGAGTGAGGAGAAATTTACAGCCTCAAATAGTGGCAATGCAGCACTTTATATCCTTGTGCTATCACATAATCTGCGCAAACAACAAGAGATACGGAGCATGACGTGCACTTTATATCAGCGTGCTAGTGCTATCATAAACTCTGCACAAACTGCATGCTAAATATTGCATCCTCGTACTTTTTAGTCATACGCCTCCCAAAAAAGGGAGCCGGGTTCCACTATTGGCATAACGAAACAAGGTTTTTACACACTGAAAAAGAAAAGAAAAGAAAAAACGCATCCCAAAAGACTCATGAACCTCACACCGGAAGTGACGCAGGGTTGCAAGAGCAAACTCCAAGGAAAGTGGACAGCAATCCACACCAGGACACAGACACAAAAGAGAAGATAAGATTTGGGCGACAAGCTAGCCCCAGACTGGTTTGTTCAGAACGAAAAACATACAGGACAGATAACCTGGATCGAAACACCACAATCAAGCAGTAAAAAGACTTTTTGTTATTACTGCCGCTCAATATCCATCAGCTCATTTTGTTCATCTTCACTCTCATCTTCTTCAGTGATGCGCAGTAAGCCACCAGTCGAGGACGCAGGAGCAGCTTCATGGGTCCTGAACTCCTGATAGCTGAATTCTGGATCGCCGCCTCCCCTTCCAGAAGATTTTGCTTTCACCATCCTTCTGTAAACCTGCCCAGTGACATAGAAAAACATAAAAATAATAAATCAGCTCAGCAGGAGCCGACGGTAATTTCTTCTCAAAATAAGCTCTGTTTCGAGTTTTCTAGATAACCCAACAAAAGGCAGCAGTTGTATATTAATCCCTAAGGGAATTTTATCAGCGACCCAAGTAAAGTATTGTGTGAAGCATCTAGGTCTATCATATGGACCCATAGTATTGCAACTATAGCTCCACATGTACGATGCAGCCAAACAGGCAAAGAAGAGATGATGAATAGATTCGTTATCCCCACAAAAGCTACAAATATAATCCCCAACCCAGTTTATTCTTCTCATACTGTCTTTTGTGGCAATCACATTGCGCCAAATCAGCCATAGTATATCTTAATTGTTAGAGGGATATTGGCTTTCCACATTGCATCCTCGTACTGATACATAATCTGCAATTAAACACATGTACTATATGAGTTATGCAAGTGCTACTTTATCAAGACTTGGAATCAAGCCATTGTTGCAGAAGGTGGAATTAATGGCAGATTATCACAACTACTCCCTCCTTCTCATATATAAGAGCGTTTTTGACACTATACTACTGTAAAAAATGCTCTTATATTATGGGACGGACGAAGTATACAATAATCCAATGCTCTCAAGCAACCACACATAATCTAAGGACCAAACGTCTGAAGAAACTTTACCGGAATCTTCAAGCACGGGCTTGCCTTGTTTTCTACCAATGAAGAAGGCCACGCCATGATGTAGGGATGAGATGGGCTTGTGTATGTACCATCAAAGAGCTTGGTTAGCTTTGCTGTTTCCAGGCAGAGGGATAGGAGGGACTCAGCATGCCCAGAATACTTAGTAGACAGGTACACATAGCCATCGATAATCGCATCAACCTGCACTGTGGAATCATCCTCTGTGGCATCAACAAATAGACTCAGTGCAAAAGTACCTTCCAGCATCCACTTCTCAACACCGTGCTCATCAGCTCTCCAAACGCAAACAACAAGCATGCCTGTCTTTCCATCGTTGTCATCTGCCCCAGCCATACAGAGCTCCCCATCCTTGGTCTGACCAAGCATAAACTGCACAGTCTCTATCTCTTCAAAGAATGGCGGCAAATCCACTCTCGAGAATTGCAGTGTCGCAGTGTTGAGAATGAGTGCATAGGCTTGACTCGTGTGTTTCCAGTAAACGAATCCTTTCACCTGCGTACCAGGGTAAAAAGTGATGACCTTTTGACCATCTTCCTCGGGCTGCAGCGGCGGCGGGGTCTCCAGCCACGGCAAAATCTGCCACTCGCTGCTGGTGGCCGGGGAGAAGACGGCGACGCGCGCCGGCACTTGCCACGACGTGTTCCGGTGTTGGACACAGACCATACGGAGCACTCCCTGGTCCTCTTCGGGGAAGAAATAGTACTCAGGCAAGCCGTGGAATAGGATCTTGTCGGCGGGCGGCTGGGGGAAGAGATGCAGCGCCTGCGTGAGGGGGTTGTAGGCAGCGATCTGGTCCGTGGTTTGGTTGAGGAGGACGGCGTAGCCGCCGTAGCAGGTCTCGAAGTGCCACCCGCGGGAGGAACCGCCGTTCTCCGGGAGGCGGGTGAGGAAGAAATCGGCGCCGCGGACGGCGGCGGCGAGGTCCGGGTCGGAGCGGCCGCGGGAGGGGACGAAGGGGTGGCTGGCGATGCGGCTGGGGCAGATGAAGAAGCCGAGGAGCTGGGGCGGGTGGAGCGCCAGGAAGCGGCGGCGGAAGGCGGGGGACGACCGGACGGCGCCGAGGAAGGTGCGGCAGGCGAGGGCGGCGCGGACGAGGCTCGGGAGGGACGGAAGCAGGAGGAAGATCTCGCGGAGGAGGTCGTCGCCGATACAAGTGATGGTGGTGGGTGCCGCCGCTAGCGGGCGCTTCGCCGGCGGCGCTAGCCCTAGTTCTGAGGCCATGGCTGTCGAGCTCGAGCTCGAGTGGAAATGGCGACGGGTGGGAAAAAAATAGGGGGATTTAATCTTTTGTCCCTTGCGAACCTGGGCCCACATGCGGACACCAAAATAGCACAAAATAGAGGGATTTGATCGTTTGCTCCTGCCACTTCTACCCAGCTCTGTCTTTAAAAAAAAACTTCTACCCAGCTCAAAAAAAATATTCTAGAAAAGCTAAAAAATACCACATATGAATTCATCATTCATGGTTGCTTTGAGATTCGTGTTATATTTTTTCAGAACTTGTCTTGTTTCAAAGGGTTACATTGGGTTTTCTTCTCATTTCAAAGTGTATTTTCATGTTTCACTAGACCATGATGACCCGCTTTGTCGCACCTGTTCATTTCACTGATAGAATCTCTACTCCTAATGGAGCAGTTGGTAGCCTCGTACGGTTTATTTTCGTCCGGTTATTTTTCGTCCCACCTCCCACCACCCTCTTCCCATCGGTTTTCTCTCCGCCTGCATCGGTTTTCTTCCCACCTCGCGTAGCCTGCCCCACAGATTTTTTTCCAATCAAATTAGTCACCTCTTTCTTTTTTTTAGTACTGATTCCCCATCTGCGCTCGAATTAAAGGGTCATGATCAAGAGGGCCAAAGCATGCCTGCATTGGCCAAAGAACTACCACGAAAGATTCCTAACTAATCGATCATATCTTGATTCTCACGCGTCATTTAATGATTGGAATTGATCCCGCATTGCGGTAGCGTGCATCACGCCAAAGATGGAAGTTGTTCCTTCCAATTATTTGCATGTTGGGATGTGGCGAAGAGTGCTCGCATAGGCCACGGAGAGGTTACATGCCGCTTCGCTTTCCTACCCACACCTTACCCGTAATGTGTCTACCCTTCTTTCTCCATGGCGAGCCACACTGGCGGCAGCTGGGATGACCAAAGCGACGGTGGTTCCCAAGGTCATTATGCTCCATGTCGAACCTACCAAAGGTAGATGCTAGATGGTGGCCGGGTAGGGGCCGACAAGGAGGCGGCCACGCTACATGAGACGGTCAACTGCATCTTCAACCTCGGATGGTCACCCCGACGACGATGATGCCTCATGAGCGGTATCCACATGTACTCCGCCGCGACGCATTCCTTGCTCTGTCTTCCATCACTCACTTTGAGGTGGACGTGATGACGTGGAGGCACTCAACCGCCGGGCCAGATAATTAATCGGCTACACGGCTCGGTAATGGTGGTTCCAGACCAACACCTCCCGCAGTGCTCCTCCTCTTGGTTGTTGTGGTGCGCTGGTAGCTTCTTCATCTTCTATATGTATGATCCGGTCATCTTGAACATGTATCTGTTGGATCACTAGAAGTCCCTGCTCCTCCCTGACTTCCGATTACATCTACACCGCTCCAAGATCCAGAGGCGCGCCATTGTCACGGGCAGATGGCAGCAGCAAGGGCGCATACAATGCGGAGGAGGGAGGAGAGCGTTCAGCCCATCCAGGTTACGACCACCAAATCGGCGTTGATATCATTCGTGCTGGTGCTGCCACACTTCGAGGAGGTGTCGGTCAGCCGGCACATACGTCAGTGCATCATCTATCTCAGACTCTCAGTCACAGCTGTGATAATTAGAGTATATATAAAGCGTTCAAGAAAGCGTTTTTAAGCGACGCTTAAGCGTGATTAAGCGCTGAGCGATGGCAAAGCGCTTCGCTTTTGCCCTAAGCGGTAGATTAAGCGTTTTTTTTTTAATTTGACCAAATTTGGCTATTTTGTACTACTTCTGTTGGTCTGCTTGCGCAATAATGGCAATATGCCGTTTATCTTATTATTAGGCTCAGTTTAAGAACTATTTACTTCATATTTTGCCAAAATTTTGTCCACATGAGCTCTGTTAGGTTATGTCTATTTGCACTGAACTGCATTTTTGTTGTTATTTTGCTTGCTATGCGAACCTGATATGTATTTGCTATTGTGTGAACTGTATTTCAGATGCTATTTCAACTAACCATGTGCCATGCTTCCTATTTTTATGTATATATTATTCAAAATCTGTCAAATTCTAGCCAATTTCAAAAAACGCTTTAGTGTGATTAAGCTGCGCTTAAGCGCTCATTGCTCTAAGTTGTAGCCTTCCGCTTCGCTTACGCTTTCCGCTTTTTGAACAACTGATATATATACATCTTCAGTTACAGGCCCATTTTTTGGTACAATCATTTATAGCCCCATATTTTTTTGGACATTCATTTACAGTCTCGTTTTCCTTGGATGTGCAGATCTGGGAATTTAAACAATTCACCAACATAAGCCACTTCTTTGTAACAGAATAGTTGAGGAGTAAAGTAGTGTCATATTCCGTATTACCATTCAGATTTCAGAGAACACAACAGTAACTTTTGACATTTTGCTCCACAGGTGGAGTTATCACGGGAACCTACCTATATCCAAGTACTTCTCCGAGGCATTGTACACCTTCCGTCTCGGCCAAAACGATCACACCGTAGGCTACTTGACCAATATAACCACCGAACAGATTGAGGCCTATGACAACGATCTCGTGGAGCAATGCAGGTGCGTGTTAAAACTAATTTGATCTGAGGCATTTTTGTTTCCTTTTGCCCCATGTGTTATATTTGACTGTTTGAACATTATTGTTATCAAGACGAAAGTCTTATGGTCTGCATGGATGATTTCCATTCATACTCTAAAATAGATTCCCTAAATATTTTTCTACATGTGGGTTCAGTTCTCCTTGACATTCATGATGGAAGTGATTTTTTTCTGATTCTGGCACAAAAACTACATGGAATTCCAGCCGTGCATGAAGCACATGAAGGGAAGTAGTAAGATATTAAGGTAGTGGTGTGTGGTTCTGCTGACTTTGTTAAGGCTGACATAAAGGAAGATGAACTTGGGAGTTATTTTCAGTGTGAGCTGTGTCGTGGCTCAAAGTTGCAGTTTGTAGATTACGTGACCAATATCTTTATATAATTTCTTGCTCCTGCTCCACCTGTAGCAACGCGAGCCACATTGAAGCCTGTGGCCAAGAAGGTTCTTATCAAGCCCGCAGCTTGTCCTGAGCAGGCCATGAAGAACGTCACTGACTCCGTTAGAGGATGTTGTCGGTGGCTCTACATACCCTCGAAAATCTGCAGGAAGAAGGTCATCAACTAGCTAACCTCCGTGCTCAACCATTGCCCCAAGGTGAGAAACCCAATTCATCAAAAATCTATCTCCTTTAGTTACTGCTCACGGGTTGTGTATCACCTCAGCTGATTTCACTGCCTTGAGCTTTGCTTGCATTTGTGAATGGCATCTCATGAGCGGGATGAGATGAAGAAGTTCAAGAGCAAAATGAGCTCACCATTGTCGTAAAGTGTTTACTACATCTAGGTCATCTACAAGTACTAGAAGGAATCATATGTAACTATAAGCATCCTCTTCATCATGTCTTTTGTTTTAAGGTGTATCATGTTTTTTTATTTACGGGTAGCATTTATGTTAAAGGCAATTCGTTAATCCTTCTGAGCTGAAATACAAGAATGTAATCACTTAATTATTGTACGATGGAGTGTTTGCTGATACAAAGCAATATTTATGTGAAGCCTCACTAATGTAAACTAAATACAAACTATTTAGTAGGCCATTCCATTTTTTAATAGGCAAGTATTTTTCAAGTCGCGATGCTTAGTTTATGGCTAACCAAGCAGTGAATACATAATAGCATTGAGTAGTAGGGTGAGGTGGTGGACGCTATCGCAGTCGCAGGGGGTGCAAGCATGCCTCGGTGCGTCTGGATGGTGACATGCAATGGATCGTGGCTACGATGGCTGATAATGCAGGGGGCAGTTGTTGTTCAATTTGACAGGAAGAAACAATAGTGGTTGGGTTGAAATCATAATGAGAGGGTGATGCTGAGTTAAACAAAAATTAGGGGAGAATCTTTATGAGGGACTCCCATATTCCTCTTGTATCCCCCAACCCTACCCATGCGAGACGCTCGACATCCATGTTCGTCCCCTCTGATGGCTACAAGGAGCGAGAGAGGGTGGGAGAAAGGGTGAGTGGAGGAAGGGAGAGACGGAGATATGTAGAGAATGGAAGAGCGAGAGGGAGAGAGAGAGGGAAGGTTTACATTACGATTGTTTTCAAGTCATTCAAATATATGCATTGTAGCCCGTAGGAACGCACGTGCGTTCTACTAGTCTCTACTTCTAATGGAGCAGTTGGTGAATAGTCTTCACGGTTTATTTTTGCTGGTTTTTTTGTCTCTCCTCCCACCACCCCCTCCCACCCTGGTCCATCGGTTTATTTTTCTCTCCACTCTTTATTACAACCAGAACTTTCCTAATGTATAACAAATCACGGATCTAACTTTCTTAAATTATGCAAATTAATCGATTCCTTTTATTGGTTCAATTTGTCTTAGGAAACAAATAACAGATTTTCAGGAAACAAATAACAGATTTTCAGGAAACAAATAATATATTTTAATCTAACTTTCCTAACTTATCTAAATCAATTGATTTCTCTCATTACTGAAATTTATTTTAGGAAACAAATAACAGACACGTCACAAACTTTCCTCCCAATAGATAGTTTCTTAACATTTGCAAACTTTCGTAATCAGACACGTCACAAATGGGCAGGTGCTGATATCACGTTACCAAACAATAAAACCTCATTTGCATAGAAATCAGTTCAAAATCCTAGCTTTCCTAAATTTTTACCTTTCCTTGATAACAACCAATATTTCCTACGTTTTCCACCTATAGAAGGAAATCACCCCTCCATCGATATTAGCATTTTTTTGGAATGAGATCTCCAGGTTATGATTTTTTTGCGATTCTTTCCAATTGTGATATCTCCTTCCGCTCCGGCTCCTTCTCGCATAAACACATCCACCACAGCTACCGACGCCACCTGCATTCTCCCGCCTTTCTCCACACCTTCTCCGCCACCTCCTCCTCGTACTCCATTGACAATCCCTCCGCCATGTTTGTCCACGGCGGTGTCGAGGACATGGCGCAGCAGCGTACCAGCGGTAGAGCAGCGCATAGCAGCACGCAGCAGGCGAGGCAAGCGGCCGGTGTGGCTGAGGGGGCGGCCGGCAGAAGATGGCCGTGACAGGAGGGGGCGCGAGGCAGGGGCTGGCGAAAGGATAGGCGGCAAGCAGACGGGCGAGCTAGCGTAGAGTGTGGCGCTGCGGAGGTGTGCGCCGCTGGGTCATGAAGCAGGCGCGGTCGCGGCGAAGCGCGACGGTAGTGGCGGGCGCGATCGACGCTGATGTGTACAAAAGGCGTGGGCATGGAGAGGGAGAAGCCTGGCGCGAAGAAGAGCAAGAAAGCTCGGCATGGGCGCCAGGGAAGCGGGCATGTGCCACGGGGTCAATCCGAGGAGCTCGGTGGCTACCTCTGCAATGGCCATGGCGGACGGCGGTTCTCGGCCACGGCGAAATACCTAACGAGAGGGGAAACAGGGGAAAGGCTAGAGGAGATCACGACGGTGTCAATGGCGCCCTAGGGGAAGACAGGGGAGCTGGGGGCGGCGCGGATCGAACGGCAATGTTACGGTGGCCGAAGGTTGAGGAAGACGGCAATGACGCCGGCGCGAAGTCTGGACTTGATCTCGTTGGCCTTGCAGACGAAAGTAGCGGAGGAGTTCGGAGCTCCTCGACAAGCTCCTAGCCTGCAGGAGAGCAAAGGATCATGTGTGGACGGGTCGATCATTGTGGCGTGGCGTCCGACTTCGGCCCAGATCGACGGATCGAGCGAGCGAGGAGGAGAAGTGGATCCGGGAGGCGTCGAGTGAGGCCATGGGGGCAGGGGAGGCAGGGTGTCACCCTTATCCATTCCCCTTCGATGCCGGCGAGGTGGTCGGGCGGGAGCTCGGCTCTGTAGCGACGCGGCTCGGGAAAATATAAGTTGTGGTGGCAAATATAATACACATAATTCATATTGTTATACTAAGCTGCATGCGTGTGAAATAGATGGATTATGATCCTGCACTCCAATAAGATGGATATGTGTGTGTGTGTTAGAGAGAGAGGAGAGAGAGGAGAGAGTGAGGAAGAGGGAGGAAGAGGGAGGGAGCGAGTGTGTGTGTGGGATTTGATGATAAAAAATGTCGCCAATGTCATTTAATATGTATGAGAATATTAAATGTAATATTAACATAACTGATATTGAACTCTTAAAGTTAATGTGGCCCTGTTGCAACGCACGGGCGTTCTTCTAGTTGTCTTAATTTACATGATCTGGTCTATATAGTCACAATGCATACATATGTTAATATTGCATGAACTGGCCCATATATATCAGATCATGTAAATTAAGACAATTCATGCCGTTACGACTATATAGTCACAATGCATACATATGTTAATTTCACTTTATTTCGTCCCGTTATGAGGCTTTTGTAAGTTTGAGGAAATCGGGCGTACAAATCAGGAGTACCAGGACGTAGAGAACATATGCCATCCGTAAGTAGAATAAATAACGTTCCATAAAACGAGACCGAAAAATAATCATCGGGCGCTGAACTCGAACTAGGGTCTCCTAGATGTGAGCTGGCTTGGCTAGCCATGCAAACTTTATGCATGCTTGCGAAACCTCAATTCCGTTTGCTTCCAAGAGCCTCTTGTGAAGGTCCGTCAGACTTAATTCACCTTCTGCCTCCTCGGAACGGGCGATGAAGCCGTTGTTATATTAGTCAACGGAGGTCACCGCAAAGATGCAATGACTTAAGTGGCAAGGCAAGTGTTCTAAATGCAAATTATTCATGTTTCGATGTTGTGCATTCAATTTCGATCAGAAAGCCGAGGGAAGACAGATACATGGATACACGAAGTCTCCTGGATGCATAGGGTATGTCCCATTAAGTTCCTTCCTTCAATCAGTTCTGTGCACGATCAGGTATATCATTTTATCATCTGCACCCTTTATTTTCCCGTTGCAACGCATGGGCATTTGTATATATATATATATATATATATATATATATATATATATATATATATATATATATATATATATATATATATATATATATAGTGTTACTATTCATCACCTAGGGCGTAGAATAAGTTATTCTTCACCCGATGTAATCTTACGATCATTTCATAAATAAATTACATTTGAAATACAAATAGTTACATTCATATTGATTTACTGCATAAAATTTAGCATAACAAAAAAATATAGGTCAAAAATTGTTTTTATGTACATTTTACACTGTGTTTTTACATTTGTAATTTTACGTAACATAAAAAACAATTACGACGATTATAGGTTTTCTTACGTTCTCTTTTTATATCTAAAATAAGACAAAATTTGTGAAACGTAAAATTACGGTGCATAGATGTTAAAATAGAGGTGGGTGAAGAATAACTATTCCTCACCCAGGGTGATGAATAGTCAATCCCTTGGACCTTACAATATAACTAAGTTGCATCATAACATGGTATTTGAGCCTAAGGTCTTAAGTTCGGACTTTTGGTTGCGTTGACTAATGCATGAAGCTTAACATGGTAACAGAGCCTAAGTCTTGAGTTCAATTCCTAACTTTTGCAATTTATCCAAAAATTACTGTTGGGCCCCTCTATGTCCATGTATAATGCTTTTGAGCCATAGTTCTGAGTCTATTCATGTGTTGACTTTCCGCGTCACACATGAGAGGGGGTGTTGAAGTGTATATGTGGATTGTCTAGCCCTTTCCATCATTTTAGACTTTTGATTGTGTTGGATAGTGCATGAAGGTTAACATGATATCAAAGCCCATGCCCTAGAGGGAGTCGGGGAATTGGCGGCCCACATCCTGGAGGTTGCTGGAAGCAGAGGAAATCCAACGGAAGAGATCAATGAGAAGTCACAAAGCGAGCACAAGGGACGTGCGTATCGCAATAGACCAAAAAAGCGATCAGGAGAAAGGACGAGTTGCGGCATCCGGGGGAAACCAAAACCTGGGTTCTAATATCATGTTAAGATTTATGCATTAGCCAACGCAATCAAATGTCTGAACTGTTAGAAAAGGCTAGGCAATCAACATATACACTTCAGCACTCACAACTGCCACCATCTCCCAAATACAGAAAAAATTGTAGATTGACTGGCCACCTGCCTGACATACCTACATAAACTACGCACCAACTCCACCATAACTCAGTGGTCTCAATCTATTCTAACCCTCCAGTCCTATTGTTTAATTAATTAGGAAAGACCAATTCAACTTCATTCTTTGCATTCCAAGAAGATAAATCCTTATTGAGATTTGTACCTAGCGTAAATCTCATAACCTGACATGTATAGAAACAAAAGCAAACAAAATTAGGGGAATCTTAAGCAATCACAAATAAAGCAAGATGAGAGAGAGAGAGAGAGAGAGAGAGAGAGAGAGAGAGTTGTGGTTGCGAGATCTGGGAGGGTTTTGATGGAGTTGAGAAGCGGGGAAAGAATGCCTACCTTCAACTCGATCTCTTTCATACTAGATTATTCGAGTCACCTCCCATATTGATGATCTTCTTTCCACCGTCAACAGTAACACCGTTGCGCGTGACCTCCCATGTTGCAGCAAGTGCAGGCGGAAACCTAAGCATCATCATTGGCGAGGGGCTGGGGGAAGGAGGCTTCCATCACGGCGACCGCTAGGAAAAAGGAACGTCGTCAATGGGGAAAACAAGAAGGGGGTCGGAGGCCACGACGATGGGCTGGGTGTCATGTAACACACGTGTTATTTAGAATAAATATGGTGTTGTAATTGGAAAATTAAAATAAAAAATAGCACACAATGGAGTAGTAAGTATCAACCTAATTAAATAAAATCAATCATTGGCAGTTATTGTTTAGTACTAAGCAGAGTAGTCAACTTATTTCATTAGCCTACCCGTAGTGGAGAGTAAGTTACACTAGTAACACACATGTCCCTAGGCTATGTTACTACCTTCATAGTGGGTAGTAACATAAGTATGATGTCATGCAAAGCTTCATTTATTCGGAAATTCACTTTGGCTCATAGGTGTATATGCACACTCTCAGAATTAGGTTACAGACTCATATTGTATTGGAATATATGATGTTATGGTAAGTAGCTAAGTTACTCAAATTTAGCCCCTCTCCTTATTAACTCATTGTCATATAAGTAAATTTGCTCAGTTGGACTCTATATTCCTGTTGAAGTTACTCTCACTATGACCAGTCTGTGTGGAACGATGTGCATTACAAGAACGTGCATGTAGAGTCTTCAGGTAGGTAGCCAGGTGTGTTGTAGTACAAGATATTTTGCAGTTCAAGCTTGCACTAATATGTAGCATTGAATTACCTGTTGACTCAACTATGCACGTGTACGATTTTAGATGGCAAAGTACAAGCAGCTATAAAAATCTAGGGACACTATGGCTGTAGATATTTCGGAGTTACACTTATTCAACTCCAATAGAGGAGCAGGACCACGCTATAGTAACCACATACGAGAACGCGACTCCCCTGACGTGGCGTGGTGCCCACTAACATGTGGCCCAGGCCCACACGTCAATGACTCAACGTTAGGGTGTCGTATGTTAGAGGATCCGGCTTATAAATTTGAGATTTATAAGCATGTGGCGATTGTCACGGCTAAGACCCATTTGAGGTGTGACATGTCCGCATGTAATTACCCTAGCCGACAATATGTTGGCTCGGTTCATAGGAAATCGTCACAGTTGTATTGCGAAGTAGTGGCCCAATTTACGTTTGGTAGCTATCTCATGGTAAAATGGGGTAGGAGTGGATCCAGGTCATGCACGTCCGAATTGGATGAGCGGGAGTGCCTAATCGCCTTGGAGAGGCATAGCTCGCTACGTCTTACTGTTTCTTAATTGTGTATCAGCAAACTCGATCAATGTATCATATGTTGTGTTTTTCTCACGGTTTCCATTGATTTTTTTTTCTTATTGTGTTTTTCTTATTGTGGGGCGTAGCTCCGCCTTGGCACTGGCGTTAACGGATGCGTCACTTTAGTGGGCCGACCTAGTGAAGTGGTTTTCATGAAGGTTCTGAGGATTCGTTCATGGAACCTTTCATTGGTTTTAGGAAGGTTCCATGTGTTTTTTCTTTCTTTTTGTGTTTTTCTTTACGGTTTCATTGATTTTTCTTTTGATTTTTGATTTTTTATTTTTTATTTGTTCTTTTTTCTAATACATATTGATTTTTAATACATATTTTAAATTCTTTGTACAAACGCTGCACATTTGTTTGATATACGATGAAATTTTAAAATTGTTTAAAAATATTTTTAAAAAGTCTAACATATTATCAAAACGTCTGAACATTTTCTTCATGCAAATATTTTTATATAATTACGCGAACATATTTTACATTGTATAAAATTTTATAAAAATGTCACGTACATATTTTAAAAATGTGTGAACATTTTTTTAATGTCGCAAACTTTTGTGTTGCTAAAGAACTCCCTCAATCCCAAAATATAAGATCATTTTTTACACTAATCTTACATTTTA
Organism: Aegilops bicornis; assembly: GCA_021605145.1. NCBI lineage: Eukaryota > Viridiplantae > Streptophyta > Magnoliopsida > Poales > Poaceae > Aegilops > Aegilops bicornis. The sequence goes on along the minus strand of JAHIAL010000024.1, from coordinate 417,978 downwards.
GGACGGATGGAGTATCTTTCAAATTACTCAAACATTTTTTTACATTGTATATTTTTAAATGACACGAACATATTTTTGGAAAGTGTGAACATTTTTTGAATGTGATGTGCCATTTTCCCTTCTTGTAGATTGTCTTGATGTGTTGAACCTTATTCCAGAGCTGGAGCCCACCCTGGATGACACCACATGTGCAAAGATTGCGGTTTCTACAACTTCCACTGATGTAGAAATAGGTACAACAAGTTTTGGCAGTTTGGTAGTACATTACAAAGTAATACCAGCTAGATTGTTGTCATTCGAACAGCTTCACAAAGCAGGCAGGGTAATATGAGTAAATTGTTGGAAAACAGTTTCATCCTTAGCACCAAACTGATCAATCAATCCAGTGGCATCAGCAGTATGTATCTCTGCCAACATTAGAAAGAAATTCTTTCAAAGAATGCACAAGTTTTTCTCCCTATCAAAGAAGAGCACACAAGTGTATATGCTATGCCTACCCCAACTTCATCACTGCATGTAGATATCTGGAGGATGATATGCCTACCACTAATCTCATTCATATGCAGCAGCCCAACTCAACTTTAATCCGGTGGAATCTATTCACTTCAACTCTGATCAGCAGGATCGTCTCTCTGGGAAGCCTGATGACTTGAACTCTGATCAGCAGGATGTTTTCTCTGGGAAGTCTGTTGATTTGAACCCTGATCAGCAGCATGTTCTCTCTGGGAAGCACGTGGGTAGATGATTTCGTAGTGATTTGCCGAGTACAGCAGGGTCACTCTCGGACGGGGAACTCCAGGAACAGTGTAGATATCTGGATCATATCCTCCTCGGACTCGCTCCACTCTGAGGGGTACCTCAAGCGCTGTGGCCAAGGCCAACATAATAACATGATCCGTGAACCGACGAGCTGGAGTGACGCGCCAAAAGCACCACTGTACATACAACAACAATAACAGGTTAGGTAAATTGAGTGTCATGTATCCAACAATGTATGCATTGGAAATCAGCACAACGGTAATGTAAGGGAGAATATGCATCACTGACATCTTCCAGATTGTAATTTCCTCTGAGCCCTGGTATAAGCGGTTCATACACCTCCCTGTGCGAGCACATCTGGATAGCTACTACTAATCTGAGGAAAATGAAAACTAACCAAGAAAATGTGTCAGAAACATGAATTGTGATGGACAAAAGGAAATATGAATTCAAGGGTGTTTCTCTCACTGTCTAGTGTCGTATCATCCTTGCTGAAGAACTTGAGAAGTTTCTCTTTACGGCGGCTAAAGATGGCACATATTATGTCAGTGAGATGGAATGTATTCGGCCACAATACTATGATGGAATTGCAGAAAACCAAGTGAGTCAAAAACCTGCTAGTTGATTCTCTGCCATGTTTCAGTCTCATTATTTTCTTGATCAGATTCTTAAATGCCTGAAAGAACCAGCGACTCAATAATTCGCAGTTGATAATCATATATCATACGTTACAATGATACATACAGAATACTGATCAATGGAAAGATATAAAACAACACACCTAAGATAACTCGCCTGAGAATCTTTAGTCGTTAAGCATATACTATAGCTAGTAACAGAACAGTGAGGTGGCTATCCAATAATAACCAGTAGGTGAGCATTGTTGCAGTGCTCAAACAAGCATAAAATTACGTTACTTCCTTATTATATTGACGTTCCTTTACAAGTAAATTTTCGTAAGGCCGTTGTTACAATCGGGTCGTTAACTTTACAATAAACTTCAAATTTGAGTTTCTGCCAACAGCCAACAGTGTATAAAACTGTGATGGCATGCCACTACTGTTAAGCAATTGTGAATCTCCTGCAAATGACAAACAAAGATTGGGAGATGCCAGATGCTGATTGAAGTGTACTGTAACCTGAATAGAATCATCATCCCTTGCAAGCATGTTTATCCAAGAAAGAACATTACCCTCAAAAAAAGAAAAAGAAAGAACTAGTATGGAAGATTTGAGTTACTTTGCTGCTCCTGCAAAACTCAGAGTTCCATTGAAGATTTCCATGTCGCATAGACATTCTTTCAACAACCTGAAGGAGACGGTTTTCCTCATTTGTGTCCTGCCTATCAATAACTTGCTCCTGTTGTACATTCACGAAAACAGAGAAAGTTAAATGCCTAAACCAACATCCTATGACAATGAAAAGAGGGGAGGACGATTACAAGGTACGAAAATATGAAGCTCCTGTAGAAACACTCCCCATCTCCAATCACCGGTCTATATTCTGAATAGGCATTAAGATGGTTCGCCTCGTCAGAAGCAAGCCTATGATGCCTTCTGACTTCAGTGATGGGATGTGTCTGCAACGAACGCACAAATATGAGAACTCAAATTACGCTGAGTTGAACATGGAAACAACATATCCAAAAATGTGATGGAAATTTTGTTCTCATTCGAAATTTCAGGTTTCCATTGGAAATTCTTGAAACTGCTAGTATATAATCCCATCATTGATACTGATTGGTTGTTGTTCAGTAAGAAAACAAGAAGATGTCCATTAACACATGATAAACTCAACAACAGTACAAGTACGATTCAGGTCCCATCAGACTATCACAACCAAGAGTTAACATACAATTTAGTATTTATAAAAGAGAACATAATCCTTCTGAACAATTGATTTTACAGGAACCACTAATCACAGTATCTTGTGATATAGGGATTTGATCCTGATTTTTCTTGCACTTCAATTTTTAACATTACATCAGGCAAAATGGAGACAAACCTGGTGGTTCACATGTTCCGAACATATTTCCCTTCCTTCTCTATGAAAAATCTATTTGACAGGAAATGAAGAAAACGAAGTTACAATTGTACAGAATCAACAAGATCAAGTATTTCAAAACAAGAAATAAGGGAATGGAAAACGAGTGGAATTAACAAACAACCAGTTATATTTGTTCCTTTTCCCGGTCAAAAGGAAAAATAATAATGTATAGCAAGACCACAAAACATGTGCATCAAAGCTTCTTTATTTTTGGCAACTATTTACATGAATTATACTCTGGGGCTTCTGAACCAGTTCCAGCAACCAATCGACAAAATTGCCGAAACTTCTCGACCAAATCCTAAAGTGGTCGCCGATTTTGCATGTAAATGGCAAATGATTTACAGGAATTATGTTCAGTTATGCAGTCTTGAAGTAATGTCTAGATTAAAGTTTCTGATAACAGCATCTGTTTGCAAAGGAAGCTCATACATTTGACTTCAGGATCTGTTACCAAAACATTGCAGTAGGACACGACCTCATGATTTCCCCACATTTTACAGACAACAGTTTCAACCAGATAGCCATTTGCTTCAAAATACAATGCCAGATTGTGGAAAGATCCACGAGCGCCAAGGGCATTTGTACTTCTGCCAACATTTGCTCAAGATTCCTCCTCTACACTAGGATGCCACATGACGCTCTAACCAAGATTTCATGCCTTGATTACACTAACAGGTCCAAGAATTTAACATGAACAAACATAAACCAAAGAAAACCAAAATATCCCAGTTCTAATTTCTATGCACAAAAAATCCCAGTTCATACCACCCAAGAATCACAAGTGAGAAGAGTGGACAAGATTCAGGCCATACCTTCTTCTTGATCCAACTCCAGTTTATACCTAGTTTGTCCTGCTTGGGTTTCACCTTTACCACAACCTTTGCTTGTGATAGTTTCTCCTGGTCCACAGAATTAGCATCAAGATCACATATTTCGGATTAGCAAGGGTGAAAGGGCTAACAAGATTGAAATGTTTGAGTTATTCATACGAATCGAGTTTTGAGGCTTCGGAGCCAGTTTCAGCCTTTCAGGCAACAGATGACAAAAGGCAAAAGCATAGAGCCATGTAATCCCGAGCAAACATTCAGATTAACTTCCCCTATAACATTAACACCATTCATCTACACTGGAAACTGATACATTTTGGCATCAAGATTTCTTGCCAAAATATGACAGCAACCACTGCCAAGACATGATCCTCATATCTCCCCACATTTTTCACTTGCAGCAAACGTGCAAAACATGCTATCATACCAAACCAAATAGAAGAATTAATTAGCACAGCAAGAAGAGCCTAATCAGGAAATGCCTAATCGTCAACCTATCCCCAACATTTCGCCGAGATTCCGTTTGTACTGCTAAATCATCCCCAACGCCAAGATTTTAACTAATTCCGAGCAAGATTTTGGCATCAAGATTTCTTGCCAAAATATGACAGCACAGCAAGCAATTCCGAGCAAGCAAGAAGACCAGATTCAAGCGATACCTGTTCCTTCCTATACATCGCCTCTTCCGCGCGCAACGAGTTGTACTGCTCAACAGGAAACCAAGAAACGCTCAAGAACGCACTCCAGAGACTCTAAGAACTCCAAGAAACAACAAGAACTCCAAGAAACGCAGAGGTCGTCACCTGCTGTTCCCGTCGCCTGTTGTCCTCGTCGACGGCCGCCTGCACTCTCGCCAGCCGCTCGAGCAACGACTGCGCAACCAGCTTGGGGTCGACCGACGGCGCCGCCTCGTCGGGCTCTTCCCGTAGACCGATCGCCCCGTCGATGGCCGCCTGCTCTCGCACCAGCCGATCGATCATCCCGTGGTCGAACGGATGCGGCGCCGCGTTGGGCTCCCCCCTCGTGTCCGCCACCAAGGGGTCGCTCCACGTAGCCCGCGCCATGCCGCCGCGGGCTCTGAGTTCGGCAGCGGTGCTCGACTCCGTGACCCCGTCTCCGAAGGCCCCGGCTCTGAATGCAGCGCCGTAGTCGATGGAGGAGTCGGAGGAGCTGCTGCTGCCCGCGGGGCTCGGAGGAGGAGGAATGACCCAGGGCGGCAGCGGGGGCACCGGATCCTTGCCCTTCCGGGGGTCGAACACCGTGGCGGGGCTCGGGGGAGGAGGAATGACCCAGGGCGGCAGCAGGGACACCGGATCCTTGCCCTTCCGCGGGTCGAACACCGTCGCGGGGCTCGACCCATCGGCGCCGCCTCCGGCCTGCTCGAGGTGGAGGGGAGGTGGCGGCGCAGCAGCGGTTGGGGAGGAGGCGTTGGAGTTGGAGGCCGGTTCTTGGTTGTGGTCGTCCTCGACCGGTTCTGCTGCTCCTGTACCCGAACCGGGTGGCTCCATCGCGGTCGCGGCGGGAGGAATCGCGTGGCAATTCCGCTAACTCGCGGGGGGTGTGGAGAAGAAACTTGTGGAGGGTGCCGGATGGAAAAGGGGAGAAGCTTTGACGGCTATTTATTTGGAAAACCTTGATGGCGGTTTGGACCTTGGGACCTTTTTTTTCCTGCAAACAACTACACGTTGAACCACAAAAAAGAAAAACTCCACGTTGAACCACATTAGTACAGGGCAGGCACACAGGTCCATTTGCAGATACAGCCCGCATGAAATATATATTTGTTTACAAGAAATGCATTCGGCGACATGTGGCCAATCCGTCACCAAAGGGCGGGATACGTTGCCGAAAGAAGTAACGGAGCCGCCAAGAATGCACATGGTGAATAAAGTATCGTCTTGGCAAACTCGGACCAAGTGCGAACAATCCTTGGAAGACAACAAACGATGAGACAACGACTCAATGGCACTACGATCCCCATCTTTCCACCCAAGCCAAGTACCCCAGAGGGGCCTCCAAAATCGGAAGTAGAAGAGGCTAACAGAAGAAGAGCAACGGATCCAACACTAGAGAGTAGAGTAGCCTCATAGTCGTGCATGGATTTTTTTTGAAGGAAGATCATCACTAGGGTGAGACAAGAGAAGTGCCAAGAACATGACCTGATCACGTGAACCTCCACCAAACTAGTCCGACTCTATATGCAATTGACCTGATGCAAAAACAATCAATTAGAAGCACATGATATCTAATGTTCTGCCTGTGCACAAGGCTAGTTGAAGCTTGAATCAGGAAGTGTCGTTTCCCAATTTAATATCGATTCCTCAAGGTATAAGAAGAGTGTTGCTATTATTGTTTCAACAATGCTTGATATGTCATTTATCTCAAACATGTCGACTAATCAAGAGTACCTATCAGACTTTAGATTAGTGATGGTTGTTGAATAGAGGATTAAATTCAAGTAATAAACTTTGTGTGGAAAGTAAATAATGGTGATGAAACTCTATTTTCCTGCAATGAGATCACTATGTGTAACAATTTATAGTAAGCAATGCAAATGCATTCAACTGATAGTATGTTGTTGATCTTTGTCTTAGATGCTCGGCAGACAAGCCACCCATGAATAACTGAACCCCCTTCTTTTCATGTTTGTTCAACGCTTCCCCCTTTGCAAATAATTGAAGTTCTAGGTTTGAAAAAGTCAAACTTCATTAAGTCTATTTTAAAATATATCAACATCTACAATGCCAAATTTGCTTCACTATATTCATTATGATATATATTTTTATATTCATATTCTATATTGTGTAGATCTTTGGAGATTTTTCTAACTTTTAAAAGTTTGATTCAGGATAATCATATAAGTTCAATTATTTTGAAATGAAGGGAGTACTATTGCCCCCTTCATTGCCATTAGCAATGGTCGGTTCGGTGTCTAAAATCAATATTTGAAACAACACCTTAAGTGATGTCGCTTCTCGTGCTCCTCATATCGCGATCGCTCCTCGTTGATACCAACACCTATCACATGAAGCCCGAGAAATCGCTATACAACGCGTGCTTAACCACGTAGGTCTTTAGATCATGTTGCCTATGCCTTAAATTATTCAACACACAATACAAACACAGTAAAAATCCCAATTAAACTTCAAAAGGGGTATATACATTTAGGATGTATCAGAGCCAGAGGATGGGGCCGATGGACACGGTTGAAAGTGCAACTAATCCCTGGGTGGTTTTGGTAATTCATAACAACATATAGCTCATTGAACTAATATCCATTCAAGATAAATATTTCAGGATGTTCAATGATTGGCATGGCATGGACTAGAGATGTGGACCCCTCAAAATGATATGGACAAAGATTGGCAAAAACTCAAGACTCTTTATTTCTATTTTAGTGATCCAAGACCACTTTGAGTCCATAGAAAAGCCAATATTATTAAAAGGGGATGAGGGGTTTCTTAATGGTCTACTTGCTCAAATGCTTAGTGATATTGCTCCAAAACTCTCAGCCACTTTCTCCATCCAAATATGTCCAAACCTAAATTCCAAACTCGGCCCCATCGGTTCTTTCTACCCGGAGCCACTGAGTTTACTTGACATAGCCACTACCAGAAACCCTAAAGATTCAGTCACACCGATACGGATCTCGGTCCCACCGAGATGGCCTTGCCAGCGCTCTGCGATCTATTGCATTCGCTTCTGTCTCACCGAATTTATGCAATCGGTCTCACCGAGTTGGCTTTGATGATTCTCTGTTGCTTATTGCTTCACTTCGGTCCCACCGAGTTGATGCAATCGGCACCACCGAGATGATGTTTTCCCTAAGCCCTAGCACATCGGTCCCATCGAGTTGTTCCAATCGGTCCCACCAAGATTCCTAATGTTCATATCTTTGAACAGATCGGTCCCATCGAGTTTTCTGATCGGTGCCACAGAGATGGGTCAAAAGTGTGTAACGGTTGGATTTTGTGTGGAGGCTATATATACCTCTCCACCCCCTTCTCCATTTGTGAGAGAGCCATCAAAACGTGCCTACACTTCCACCAACCATTTTCTGAGAGAGAGCCACCTAATCATGTGTTGAGATCAAGAGATTCCATTCCAACCTTTTGAACCTTGATTTCTAGCCTTCCCCAAGTTGCTTTCCACTCAAATGCCTCTTCCACCATAGCCAAATCTGTGTGAGAGAGTTGAGTGTTGGGGAGACTATCATTTGAAGCGCAAGAGCAAGGAGTTCATCATCAACACACCATCTATTACCTTTTGGACACTACTGCAGGATGCTGCTAACGCGATAATATGATCAGAGACCTTTCAACGAAACTGTGTGCGATGCAATAATCGCAAACGGTGGTGTAAAAGAACCGTCAAAAAAGGTGCAAAACGTTTGCGATGGCGGAGCCATCAAACACGGTTCAGATTTTAGTTGTGTGTGCGATGCAGGGCATACGCTTCAGTCCAATTAAGTGTTTGTGATGAGGCGAAACAAAAGAAATTGGCAGCCTGATGAAGGCGTGTGCGATATACAGCATACGGTTCACTCGGATGAACTGTTTGTGATTAGGCAACACAAAAGAAACGGTCAGCCAGATCATGTGTGTGTGATTGAGGGCATACGGTTCAGAAGGATTAACTGTTTGCGATTAGGCAACAGAACAGAAACGGGTCAGCCAGATCAAAGTGTCTGCGATTGATGGCATACACTTCACATGGATGAACTATTTGCGATTAGCCACAATAAACTGAAATAGTTAGATAGATCAACGTGTGTGCGCTACACGGGCACACACATTCTAATTAAAGGAAGCGTGCGCGATGGTAATAACGAGCGCGCACGGTTGTTGGAACAAGACGTGTGCTGACATTGCCTATTGCGGTGCACCCTATGGTGCAAACGCCACGTACGCGGCCGAGAAGGTGTATGTGCCCACGTTACGCCTTCCGGAAATAGTGCCGCACTTATAACTGTCAGTAAATTTTGAGCATGCGTCTCGTCACATTCCAAATTGCAAACCTGTTCACACCGATCAAAACCTAAATGGTTTCCCACTTAGGAGTGTATTACTACCTGGTTATAAATACTACTACTCCAAGATGACCGCACATTCCTCCTCAACTACTCATCCACGAAAACAAACAAGTCATTCATCATCGTTCTCTTGCGTCTGTCATAGCCAGCGTGAGTTCTCGGGTCGAGAGATTGCCACCGTGGAGAGGCCGAGCACGGAAGCGGAAGCACGAGAGATGACCCGCCTCACCATGAAAGCAACAAGATGTCCCGCTGCACCGTCGTGCAGCAGATCGCCCGGCCCAGGCCGCTGAAGCGAAGAGATGTCCCGCCGCGCCACGAACGCAGCAGAGATGTCCTCCCGCGCCGCGGCAGCCTGGGAAAATGTCTTGCGGGCAGGCGAGGACTCTTACAGGCGCATGCATGTGATCGTCCATAGCCAGATGGATCGGATCTCCGGCTGGGCGAGGTTGCAGGACGACATGAAAGCCTCTTTTGCCGGCGTCATCTGACAACTAAATGAGAGCAATGCGAAGCTCCAGGCCGAGCGCAACCTGCTGAGGGCGAAGATCGTCGGAAGTGCGGAGCAGCAGGAGGAGACCACTGCCTTATTGAAGAGGACCGGCGTCATCATCGAGAAACTTATGGACGAGAACGCCATGCTGCGCATCGAGCGCAGAAGGCTGGTGGAGGAATCCGTGGATCCTCTCAAGCAGCATCTTGAGGACAAGAAAGAGCTCATCGCCGCTCGCAGCGGAGACTAGTTCCCGCGGCCTGCAACAACGTAGAGATCAGCGAGGCAGATCGTTGTCTTCCTTCTTCTTTTGCCCTTGTGTATTTCGGGCCTTGCCGCATGTGGCTTTTTTTAATTATGTTCCTAAATATGTAAGACAATTATTATTCACTATCATCGTCCTTATATTCATCATGCTTGCTATAAGTTGCAGTCAATGCTATATAGGTCCGTCAGATCTTACATCAAGATCCGTGCAAAACTTTCTTTTCAGATTTCCATTTTTCTCTCTTTAATCTCAGTCCCGTGAGACACATAGCCAAGCCAGAGAACGAGGCTCAGCGCCATTAATGGAGACGTTGGGAGGGGAGGTCTTGGCGGATGGTAGCGGTCAAAGGGCTCTCCTCCTGATGAGCACGCGCAGGGGTCTGATCGCACGCCTCCCGTACTCAAATAGCTACCCCGCACGACACCTCCTAGCCAATAAAAAAAGGGGACGCGTGGCGGCACGTAAATGGTAAGTAGAACACCCACGGTTTCAATAATACTTGTGTTTCCAATTTGTAACGTGACAACACTTGTTCCAAAATGACTTTGTTGATTATTAATGTATGCCTTTCGCCGTCGGACAGAAAAATTACTACTGACATGTTGGTGCCATGTCATGACACCATGCCAAGTTTCATGATTTTCAGGCGTGTTTTGGGTTTACAGTAATTAAAAAACCAAGTTTCTCAATCTTTCCGGCCAAGCCATGCTACCTCTTGAGCACTGCGTTGGTTTTCCCTTGAAGAGGAAAGGGTGATGCAGTAAAGTAGCGTAAGTATTTCCCTCAGTTTTTGAGAACCAAGGTATCAATCCAAAGAGGGAGACCACGCCGAGTCCCACGCACCTACACAAACAAATAAGAACCTCGTAACCAACGCGATAAAGGGGTTGTCAATCCCTTCACGGTCACTTACGAGAGTGAGATCTGATAGAGTGACAAGATAATATTTTTGGTATTTTTATGGTAAAGAGTAAAAGTAAAGAAAGCAAAATAAACGGCGCCAGAAATAGCTTGTTGACGGGAGATTAATACGATGGAAAATAGACCCGGGGGCCATAGGTTTCACTAGTAGCTTCTCTCGAGATAGCATAAGTATTACTGTGGGTTGATACGTCTCCAACGTATCTATAATTTTTGATTGCTCCATGCTATATTATCTACTGTTTTGGACCATATTGGGCTTTATTTTCCACTTTTATATTACTTTTGGGACTAACCTATTAACCGAAGGCCCAGCCCAGAATTTCTGTTTTTTGCCTATTTCAGAGTTTTGAAGAAACGGGATATCAAATGGAGTCCAAACGCAATGAAACCTTCGGGAACGCGATTTTCTCACCGAACATGATCCAGAGACTTGGACCCCGTCAAAGAAAGCCAGGAGGTGGCCACGAGGGTGGGGCGCCACTACCCCTGTGACGCCCCGCCTCGTGGGCCCCCCGTTGCTCCACCGATTTACTCCTTCCTCCTATATATACCTCATTACCCGAACGATCGACACGGAGCCAAATACCTAATTCCACCGGCCGCAACTTTCTCAGATCCACGAGATCCCATCTTGGGGCCTGTTCCGGAGCTCCGCCGGAAGGGGAATCCACCACGGAGGGCTTCTACATCATCATAGCCTCTCCGATGAAGTGTGAGTAGTTTACCTCAGACCTTCAGGTCCATAGTTAGTAGCTAGATGGCTTCTTCTCTCTTTTTGGATCTCAATACAATGTTCTCCCCTCATCGTGGAGATCTATTTGATGTAATCTTCTTTTTGCGGTGTGTTTGTTGAGGCCGATGAATTGTGGGTTTATGATCAAGATTATCTATGAGCAATATTTGAATCTTTTCTGAATTCTTTTATGTATGATTGATTATCTTTGCAAGTCTCTTCAATTATCCGCTTGGTTTGGCCAACTAGATTGGTAGTTCTTGCAATGGGAGAAGTGCTTAGCTTTGGGTTCAATCTTGCGGTGTCCTTTCCCAAAGGATGTATAAGGGCAGCAAGGCACGTATTGTATTGTTGCCATCGAGGATAACAAGATGGGGTTTTTATCATATTGCATGAATTTATCCATCTACATCATGTCATCTTGCTTAAGGCGTTACTCGCTTTCATTAACTTAATACTCTAGATGAATCTTTGGATAGCGGTCGATGAGTGGAGTAATAGTAGTAGATGCAGCAGTGAGTCGGTCCACTTGTCTCTGGGACGTGATGCCTATATACATGATCATACCTAGATACTCTTATAACTATGCTCGATTCTGTCAATTGCTTAACAAAGAATTCGCTCACCCACCGTAAAATACTTATGCTCTTGAGAGAAGCCACTAGTGAAATCTATGGCCCCGGGTCTATTCTCTATCATATTAATCTTCCATCACTTTATTATTGCTTTGCTTTTTTACTTTTCCTTTTATTTTACATTGCATCTTTATACCAAAAATACCAAAAAATATTATCTATCGTCTCTATCAGATCTCACTCTCGTAAGTGACCGTGAAGGGATTGACAACACCTAATCGCGTTGGTTGCATGGAGCTATTCGTTTTGTGTAGGTACGAGGGACTCGCGCGTGGACTCCTCTTTGGATTGATACCTTGGTTCTCAAAAACTGAGGGAAATACTTACGCTACTCTGCTGCATCATCCTCTCCTCTTCCGGGAAATCCAACGCAAGCTCAAGACGTAGCAAGAAGGATTTCTGGCGCCGTTGCCGGGGAGTCTACGCAAAAGTCAACATACCAAGTACCCATCACAATCCCTTATCTCTCGCATTACATTATTTGCCATTTGCCTCTCTTTTCCTCTCCCCCACTTCACCCTTGCCGCTTTATTCGCCTCTCTTTTCCGTTTGCCTTTTTTGCTTGCTTTTGTTTGCTTGTGTGTTGGATTGCTTGCTTGTCACGATGGCTCAAGATAATACCAAATTGTGTGACTTTACCAATACCAACAATAATGATTTCCTTAGCACCTCGATTGCTCCTCGTGCCAACATCGAATCTTGTGAAATCAATACTCCTTTATTGAATCTTGTTATGAAATATCAATTCGCTGGCCTTCCTAGTGAAGATGCCGCTACTCATCTAAATAGCTTCGTTGATTTATGTGATATGGAAAAGAAGAGGGATGTTGACAATGATGTTGTTAAATTGAAGCTATTTCCTTTTTCGCTTAGAGATCGTAAGCTAAAGCTTGGTTTTCATCTTTGCCTAAAAATAGTATGGATTCTTGGAACAAGTGCAAAGATGCTTTTATCTCTAAGTATTTTCCTCCCGCTAAGATCTCTCTCTTAGAAACGATATTATGAACTTTAAGCAACTTGATCATGAACATGTTCCACAAGCTTGGGAGAGGATGAAATTAATGATACGTAATTTCCCTACTCATGGTTTGAATTTGTGGATGATTATACAAAAAAATTATGTCGGATTGAATTTTGCTTCTAGAAACCTTTTAGATTCGGCCGCGAGAGGCACTTTTATGGAAATCACTTTAGGAGATGCTACTAAACTCCTAGATAATATTATGGTTAATTATTCTCAATGGCACACTGAAAGATCTACTAATAAAAAAGTGCATGCGGTAGAAGAAATCAATGTTTTGAGTGGAAAGATGGATGAACTTATGAAATTATTTGCTACTAAGAGTGTTTCTTCTGATCCTAATGATATGCCTTTGTCTACTTTGATTAAAAATAACAATGAATCTATGGATGTGAATTTTGTTGGTAGGAATAATTTTGGTAACAACGCGTATAGAGGGATCTTTAATCCTAGGCCTTATCCTAGTAATCCTTCTAATAATTATGGAAATTCCTACAACAACTCTTATGAAAATTTTAATAAGATGCCCTCTGAATTTGAGACTAGTGTTAAAGAGTTTATGAATTCACAAAAGAATTTTAATGCTTTGCTTGAGGAAAAATTGCTTAAAGTTGATGAATTGGCTAGGAACGTTGATAGAATTTCTCTTGATGTTGATTCTTTAAAGCTTAAATCTATTCCTCCTAAGCATGATATCAATGAGTCTCTCAAAGCTATGAGAATTTCCATTGATTTGTGACGCCCCCGATTCAATCGTACACTAATCATGCACGCAAACGTGTACGATCAAGATCAGAGACTCACGGGAAGATATCACAACACAACTCTAAAAACATAAATAAGTAATACAAGCATCATAATACAAGCCAGGGGCCTCAAGGGCTCGAATACAGGTGCTCGATCATTGACAAGTCAGCGGAAGCAACAATATCTGGGTACAGACATAAGTTAAACAAGTTGCCATATGATGGCTAGCACAAACCGATCTGGTCGAAGAGGCGCGGGCCTCTGCCTGGGATCCTCCTAAACTACTCCCGGTCGTCGTCTGCTGGCTGCACGTAGTAGTAGGCACCTCCGGTAGTAGGAGTCGCTGCGATGGCGTATGGCTCCTGGCTCCGACCTCTGGTTGCGACAACCAGGTAGAAGGGAAGGGTGAAAAGGGGGAGAAAAGCATACTTGGGTACTCATCCAAAGTACTCGCAAGCAAGGAGCTACACTACATATGCATGTATATATGTGTAAAGGGCCATATCAGTGGACTGAACTGCAGAATTCCAGAATAAGAGGGGGATAGCTAGTCCCGTCGAAGACTACGCTTTTGGCAGCCTCCGCCTTGGCAAAAAGATGTAGAAGAGAGTAGATTGAAGTCCTCCAAGTAGCATCGCATAACATAATCCTACCCGTAATCCCTCCTCGCCGACCTGTTAGAGAGCGATCACCGGTTATATCTCGCACTTGGAAGGTGTGTTTTATTAAGTATCCGGTTCTAGTTGTCATAAGGTCAAGGTACAACTCCAAGTTGTCCTGTTATCAAGATCACGGCTATTCAATAGATTAACTTCCTGCAGGGTGCACCACATAACCCAACACGCTCGATCCCATTTGGCCGGACACACTTTTCTGGGTCATGCCCGGCCGCGGAAGATCAACACGTCGCAGCCCCACCTAGGCCAACAGAGAGGTCAGCACGCCGGTCTAAACCTAAGCGCCCAGGGGTCTGGGCCCATCGCCCTTAGCACACCTGCACGTTGCGAACGCGGCCGGAAGCAAAACTAGCCCCCTTAATATAGATTGCAATCCTTCATGTCCTATTATTCTTGGTAGACCTTTCCTTAGAACGATTGGTGCAATTATTGATATGAAGGAAGGGAATATTAGATTCCAATTTCTGTTAAGGAAAGGCATGGAACACTTCCCTAGAAATAAAATAAAATTACCATATGAATCTATCGTGAGAGCTACCTATGGTTTGCCTACCAAAGATGGCAATACCTAGATCTATCCTTGCTTTTATGCCTAGCTAAGGGCGTTAAACGATAGCGCTTGTTGGGAGGCAACCCAATTTTATTTTATTTTATTTTGTTCTTGCTTCTGTTTAGGAATAAATACTCCATCTACCCTCTGGTTAGATGTGTTTTTATGTTTTAATTAGTGTTTGTGCCAAGTTAAACCTATAGGATCTTCTTGGATGATAGTTATTTGATCTTGCTGTAATTTCCAGAAACTTTCGGTTCACGAAAACAATTGTTAAAAATCACCAGAACATGATAAAATAGTGATTCCAATTGCTGCTGATCAATAAACAAATTTCCTAGGTCTTCCTATTTTGGCTGAATTTTGGAGTTCCAGAAGTTTGCGTTAGTTACAGATTACTACAGACTGTTCTGTTTTTGACAGATTCTGTTTTTCGTGTGTTGTTTGCTTATTTTGATGAATCTATGGCTAGTAAAATAGTTATAATCCATAGAGAAGTTGGAATACAGTAGGTTTAACACTAATATAAATAAATAATGAGTTCATTACAGTACCTTTAAGTGGTCTTTTGTTTTCTTTCGCTAATGGAGCTCATGAGATTTCTGTTGAGTTTTGTGTTGTGAAGTTTTCAAGTTTTGGGTGAAATCTTTTGATGGATTATGGAAAAAGGAGTGGCAAGATCCTAAGCTTGGGGATTCCCATGGCACCCCAAGATAATCTAAGGACACCAAAAAGTCAAAGCTTGGGGATTCCCATGGCACCCCAAGATAATCTAAGGACACCAAAAAGTCAAAGCTTGGGGATGCCCCGGAAGGCATCCCCTCTTTCGTCTACTTCCATCGGTAACTTTACTTGGAGCTATATTTTTATTCACCACATGATATGTGTTTTGCTTGGAGCATCTTGTATTATTTGCATCTTTGCTTTTTTAGTTTACCAAAATCATACTTTCTGTACACACCTTTTGAGAGAGCCATACATGATTTGGAATTTGTTAGAATACTCTATGTGCTTCACTTATATCTTTTGAGCTATATAGTTTTGCTCTAGTGCTTCACTTATATCTTTTAGAGCATGGTGGTGGATTTGTTTTATAGAAACTATTGATCTCTCATGCTTCACTTAGATTATTTTGAGAGTCTTAAATAGCATGGTAATTTGCTTAATAATAATAATATGCTTGGTATTCAAGATTTGTAAAACTTTCTTCCGAGTCGTTGAATACTAAGAAAAGTTTGATGCTTGATAATTGTTTTGAGATATGGAGGTAGTAATATTAGAGTCATGCTAGTTGAGCAGTTGTGAATTTGAGAAATACTTGTGTTAAAGTTTGTGATTCCCGTGAGCATGCACGTATGATGAACCGTTATGTGATGAAGTCGGAGCATGATTTATTTATTGATTGTCTTCCTTATGAGTGGCGGGTGGGAGACGAGCGATGGTCTTTCCCTACCAATCTATCCCCTAGGAGCATGCGCGTAATACTTTTCTTTGATAACTTGTAGATTTTGCAATAAGTATATGAGTTCTTTATGACTAATGTTGAGTCCATGGATTATACGCACTTTTCTCATCCTTCCACCATTGCTAGCCTTTCTAATACAGCGTACTTTTCACGGGTATCATACACCGCCATATACCTTCCTCAAAACAGCCACCATACCTACCTATCATGGCATTTCCATAGCCATTCCGAGATATATTGCCATGCAACTTTCCACCGTTCCGCTTATTATGACACGCTCCATCATTGTCATATTGCTTAGCATGATCATGTAGTCGACATCGTATTTGTGGCAAAGCCACCGTTCATAATTCTTTCATACATGTCACTCATGAATCATTGCATATCCTGCATATCACCGGAGGCATACACATAGAGTCATATTTTGTTCTAAGTATCGAGTTGTAATTGTTGAGTTGTAAGAAAAATAAAAGTGAGATGATCATCATTTTTAGAGCATTGTCCCAAGTGAGGAAAGGATGATGGAGACTATGATTCCCCCATAAGTCGGGATGAGACTCCGGACGAAAAATAAATAAAAAAAAGAAAATAAAAGAGGCCATAAAAAAAAGAGAAAAGGCCCAAATAAAAAAATGAGAGAAAAAGAGAGAAGGGACAATGTTACTATCCTTTTACCACACTTGTGCTTCAAAGTAGCACCATGATCTTCATGATAGAGAGTCTCTCATTGAGGGAGTCCTGGATTAGGGGGTGCCCGGATAGCCGAACTATCACCGTTGGCCGGACTCCTGGACTATGAAGATACAAGATTGAAGACTTTGTCCCGTGTCCGGATGGGACTTTCCTTGGCGTGGAAGGCAAGCTTGGCGATACGGATATGTAGATCTCCTACCATTGTAACCGACTCTGTGTAACCCTAGCCCTCTCCGGTGCCTATATAAACCGGAGGGTTTTAGTCAAGGATTTAACAACAATCGGACCATAGGCTAGCTTCTAGGGTTTAGCCTCTTTGATCTCGTGGTAGATCTAGTCTTGTACTACCCATATCATCAATATTAATCAAGCGGAGTAGGGTTTTACCTCCATCGAGAGGGCCCGAACACAGGTAAAACATCGTGTCCCTTGTCTCCTGTTACCATCCGCCTAGACGCACAGTTCGGGACCCCTACCCGAGATCCGCCGGTTTTGACACCGACATTGGTGCTTTCATTGAGAGTTCCTCTGTGCCATCACCTTTAGGTCCGATGGCTCCTTCGATCATCAACAACGACGGGGTCCAGGGTGAGACTTTTCTCCCCGGACAGATCTTCGTATTCGGGCGGCTTTGCCTTGCTGGGCCAATTCACTTGGTCATCTCGAGCAGATCGAAAGCTACGCCCCTGGCCATCAGGTCAGATTTGGGAGTTTGAACTACACGGCTGACATCCGCGGAGACTTGATCTTCGACGGATTCGAGCCACAGCCAAGCGCGCCGCACTGTATCGATGGGTATGATCTAGCTCTGCCGAACAAAGGCCTCGAGGCCGCACTCGCCGTCTGGCCCAACCCTTAGCTCGGAGCCAACTTCCCGATCGAGGACGAGTGGCTGGACACCGCCTTGGGGGCTACGATCTCTGCGGCGATTGAGCCGAACACCATCCCTGTCCTTTGCAAAGCCCGTGACTCCGAGGTGCCGAACTCCTCTCCGGACTCCGAACCTCCCGCGCCCCTGCCAATCAAATCCGATTGGGCGCCGGTTATGGAGTTCACTGCCGCGGACATCTTTCAGAACTCGCCCTTTGGCCACATCCTGAATTCACTAAAGTCTCTCTCTTTATCAGGAGAGCCCTGGCCGGACTATGGTCAGGAAGGTTGGGATGCGGACGACGAAGAAATTCAACGCCCACCCACCACCCACTTTGTAGCCACTGTCGATGATTTAACCGACATGCTCGACTTCGACTCCGAAGACATCGATGTTATGGACGACGATATAGGAGACAACCAAGAACCAGCGCCTACAGGGCATTGGAAGGCCACCTCGTCATACGACATATACATGGTGGACATCCCAAAAGATGGGAATGGCAATGGAACAGCGGAGGATGACCCCTCCAAGAAACAGCCCAAGGCCAAGGCGTCGTGGTGCCGCTCTAAATCCCGCCACAAAGAAATGGTGATTCCGCACGGAGATAATAGCACCCTGCATAAAGGTGCGAAGACAACCCCTCCAAAGCAGGATTCAGCACGGAGGAGGGAGAAGCCAGCCCTCATAATAGAGCGGCGGGAGTGAGAGGTCGAGGACGAAAATTATATGCCTCCCTCCAGAAGATGAAGCAAGCCTCGACGACGACGAATTTGTCGGGCCCGAGGATCCCGTCTAACATGAGCGTTTCTAGCGCAGGCTCATGGACTAGGCAAGCAGCCTCAAGAATATGCAGGATAATCTTAGATCTGACCAAGTCTTGCTAGATTACAGATGGACCGAAGTCCTTGCAGCCGAAAATGCGAACTCGATCGCCCCTCCAAGAGCTACCCAAAACGCAGGCTGCTACCCCAATTAGAGGAGGAAGCACCCAAACCTACATCACCAGCGCATGACGCAGCCGACCGGCCACCTCGTGGCCGCGACAGAGAGGCCTCTAGGCCCTCCACTAAAGCCGCACCCCGGCGTCGCTCGAAAAGTACAAAGCCATGGGGAAATGCGCCAGACTTGCGAGACATATTGGAGGACAAGGCAAGGCAAATAAGATTGATCTACGGATCGCGTGGGCGCCCCACGACACGTGATGACAACCGTCACGCCGGATACAGCAATTCCGGCCGGGCCGAACACAGTAGACAAAGCTCATTTGAGCTGCGTCGTGATATAGCCCAATCTGAGGCGCCAAGACACCCACTATGCTTCACAGACGAAGTAATGGATCATCAAATCCCCGAGGGTTTCAAACCCGTAAACATTGAATCATACGACGGCACAATAGATCCTGCGGTTTGGATCGAGGACTATCTCCTTCACATCCACATGGCATGTGGTGATGATCTACACGCCATCAAATACCTCCCACTCAAGCTTAAAGGACCAGCTGGCATTGGCTCAACAGCTTGCCGCCAGAATCAATTGGTTGTTGGGAAGACACGGAAGCCGCATTCCTTGATAACTTCCAGGCACATATGTGCGACCACCAGACGCCGATGACCTAAGCCACATAATTCAGCAGCAGATGAATCGGCGAGACAATTACGGACACGGTTCTTAACCAATAAAAATCAAATCGTTGACTGTCCGGATGCGGAGGCCCTTGCAGCCTTCAAACATAACATCCGCGACGAGTGGCTTGCCCGGCACCTAGGACAGGAAAAGCCAAAATCCATGGCAGCCCTCACATCACTCATGACCCGCTTATGCGCGGGAGAGGACAGCTGGCTAGCTCACAATAACAACCTGACCAAAAACCCTGGTAGTTCGGATACCAAGGACAGCAATGGCAGGTCGTCGCGTCATAACAAGGAAGCGCGCGTGATTAACGGCGATAATGCTGAAGATCTGGCGGTCAATGCCGGATTCAGAGGCTCTAAACCCGGTCAGCGGAAAAAGCCGCTCAAAAGAAATACTTAGGGCCCGTCAATTTGGACTGAATACTCGATCGCTCGTACAAATACATGGCACTTCGAAAAACCAGCCAACCACACCAATAGGGATTGTTGGGTGTTCAAGCAGCAGGCAAGTTAAATGCGAAAACAACGACAAGGGGCTGCATAGCAATGACGAGGAGGAGCCCGGCCGCCGAACAATAGAGGACGAAGGGCTTTCCCCACAAGTGCGGACGGTGAACATGATATACGCAACCCACATACCCAAAAAGGGAGCGGAAGCGTGCACTAAGGGACGATATGCGATGGAGCCGTCGCCCCAAAGTTCAACCCGTTGTCCTCCTGCCCGATCACTTTTGATCGAAGGACCACCCCACTAGCATCCGACACGGCGGATTCGGGCCGCATTGGTTCTTGACCCAATCATTGACAGATTTCACCTCACTAGAGTCACGATGGACGGCGGCAGCAACTGAACCTGCTTTACCGGGATACAAGCCAAAATGGGCATAGACCCTCAAGGATTAAACCCACAAAAACGACCTTTAAGGCGTCATACCAGGTGTAGAGGCCAACTGTATAGGCTCGGTTACACTCAGTGGTCTTGGATCCCGGATAACTTCCGGCGAGGAATTAATCTTTTGACATGGTCCCGTTCCTGCAGCGGCTATCACGCATCGCCGGACGAACCACATTTGCAAAGTTCAATGCGGTGCCGCACTACACATACCTCAAGCTCAGGATGCGGGCCCTCGAGGAGTAATCACGGTCAATGGAACACCGAACGCCTCTCCGAACGGAGGAGCATACGCGGCCCTAGCGGTGGAAGTACAGCAGCCTCTTACGGCAATTCTCGAGTCCGACCATTAAACGTCCGGACAACGTCAAGCGCGCCGGAGTAACCTACAACAAGACCGCCGCACGCCCGAGCACGCGTAGCAATGCGGCCTCAACCCCAGCCCTCGCGAAATTGCGAGACCCGGTACCATCGCGTACATAACTACGCTCTGGAGATACCATGGGCATAGGGGAGGGCACGACCACTCAAGATGCCCAGAAAAGTGCTCAACCGCACGGGGGCTCCTAATTGTGTCATTCTTTTTTCTTATTCTCAGGACCTGCTTTTCCGTAAGCCCCGTCCGACAAAGAGAATCGCCGAACTCACGATGCAACAGCGTGGGAAGCGTAAAAGCTACGTCGAGTGTCGAGGTGGTCTCTATTACGAAGCGGTATACCTGTTTTACATACCATCCGCAGCCTACCCACGGAGGGGACATGTTAAATAGTCCCATCCCTTGATTATCGCACTATTTGTATCGTTCTGCGTTCATTGCTGTATCTTTTGAATAAACAATACATAGCTTCTGCTTATTATTGCATTCCCCTTTTTTTCCATAAATGTTCATTTATGACATGTTGCACCCATACAACTTGGTACGGTCAATACACCAGGGGCTTAAGTACCCCAAAACATGGTGTGATAAGTCCGAACACTTTCACAAGCGCGGCACCCCGAACTTATAGCATTATATGCATCGGCTCCGAATCATGTCTTGGGTCAATAGTTGGGTTTGCCCGGCTCCCATGTTTTGGTACCTTACGTTCCGTTATATCGGCTAAGGTAGTATTTGGGAGAACCAACCGCGATTGTGCCCCGGTTGAGCTGGGTTGAGCACCTCGGTGGAAAGCTAAACTGACTGGCCGTCATGATAGGGCGAGAGTCGGTCGCTGTTCGAGAGGTTTTTCGGGTCCCTAAAGACTCATGCCGCTTAGAGCGAGGAGTCGGCATTGTCCGCCAAAGGCGTGGATAGCGCCCGAACTTCGGTCTTCGAATACTGTGGGCTTCGCGAAATTTAAAATTATAGAATTCTATGGCCAAGTGAGAGTGTTCAAGCATTATAGTCCGGTTTGCCTCGTTCGTCGTGTTGAGCGCCTCCTCGAAGGACCCAAAATGGGAACAAGAGCGCTCAAGTTTATCGAACACCCCAAAGCACTTTCGTGGCATGGGGGCTGAAGCCAACAACTCGCCATCTCTCAAATTTGATAAATGGCCGCCTGAAGGTAATATTTTAAATTAACAAGCGTTGATTAAGCGCATATGAACAAAGTTTTCAGCGTCTGAGATAACAAATGCGAGTCTACTAAAAATTACATCTTTGGAGCATTCACCGCTTATAAGGCGGGCACCCTTCAGACGCCCTCATAGTATATCTCGGGCTTGCGATGCCTCGTTCGGGCGGTGGCCCGTCCATCACAAAGCTTCAGCGTCCATCTTGCCCCAGTGCACTTTAGCGGGCAAGGGCCCACGGGCACCTTCAATGCAGATGGAGCGCTTGATGACTTCAATCCATGGACAAAGGCGTCCACCGGCCGCCTTACCGGACGAAGTAGCTCCTGGGCATGGCTTCTTTAGGCCACGGCCGAACTATGAGGCCCTTCATGGCCTGTTCATCCACCTTGTGGAGCTTCGACCCATTTGCTTTCACTGGTCGTCAGTGGGCACCGGGATGTCCGCCCTCGACATATTGAGACCGTAACACCTTTTCCATCGAGCTCCCTCCTCGGCCTCGCAGAGAACGCGGCAAAGCATCGGACACACTACTGGCAGATCTGTGAACAGCTCTGGAGAGCTCCGGATTCGGGTAAGTGATGGATAATTCACTTTTACATGCTTGCTTTGCATAAAGAATGCCTTACCGCCGCTATCTTTTTATTGCCTCAATCTCCTGGAGGGCCTTCTGGGCTTCGGCCTTAGCGGCTTTGGCACTCTCAAGAGCCAAGGCGAGCTCGGACTCTTGAGTCTTCGAGTCACGCTCCAAACTCTCGTGTTTTTCCACGAGAGCCTGGAGCTCTTGCCGCACCTCCGCCACCCGCGCCTCCGCGGCCGCACTGTTTTCGGCCTTGGACACCGCTTCCTTCAGGGTCGCCACCTCGTTCGTGCCCCTGCAATACTCACGTTATTCCTGTCATTTTTTGCAACCAAATCCTTTCTATAAGGTCTTACTTTAATAAGGTATTACTTACCTTCCTTGTCCTCGAGCTGCTTCTTGGCAAGGCCGAGCTCGTTTCTCGGACCGCCGAGGCTCTCCTTCAATGCATTGACCTCCATGATCAAGGCGGCAGAGGTCGGCGGTGCAGCACTGCATTCCCATATTGACATATTTATGTTAGACTCCTGCGTATATCTTTTTAGATCCTCATTTCGGCTTTTCTTTCCGAACACCGAACTAAGCATGGGGGCTCTTGTCTGTCATGTAATATTCTTACATATCTTAAAACTTACCTCAAAGTCTTTTAGAAGGCTGGTGCAGGGCATCGCCAGCCCACTCTTGGCGGATTGAACTTTCCGGATCACCGTGACTCATGATAGTGCGGTGCTCCTGCATCGATGGAGGCGCCGTTAAGCGCCTCCGGCAAGCTATCCGTGCCTCGGTTGCACGGAGGTCACCGGCGTCGCATCTTGCCCTTCTTCTGAAGGGGTCGCCTTCGGACTTGGAACCACCAGTAGGTCCCAGACGGAGTCCCTGAGGCCGGACTTAGAGCCCTCCGGGGTTTTGCCCCCTTGCGCCGAAGTCGGGAGGTCGCCTTCTTGGCGCCTCAGGACCACCTCCTCCTAGTTGGGCCCCTTTTGGGACTCCACTGCTGCGTCGTCTGCGTCCACTTAGGAGGGAGGCGGTCGGAAGTGAAGTGCTATTCACATCAAGCGAATCCAGGAGCCGCTTGAGGAAGCGGCAAGCTCATCCTTAGGCGGGCTACATGGTTGTATTAGGCGTTAGAAGACACTGTCGACAAATGAAAAATCATGAGCTATTACGGAATCCGGACGCCACGATCTCGCCAGAGGCTTGGCCCTCGAGGGCCACTCCTCTTCGCCATCGTCGGCATTGGTGGAAAAAGTCCGGAGGAAGGGTCCTTCCTTTCTTGGACCCTCCGCCCCAGGCGGGGCGGCCTTCCTTTTCTTCTCTCCCGGGGAGAGGCCTCTTCCTACTCCTCGCCTTCACAGGAGGAGTCCGCCTCGGAATCGTCGGACGATGAGTCCGACAACACCTGGCGCCGGGCACTCCTTCGAGTTCCCGTGGCCTTCTTCTTGGCCTTCTTCTCCGGCACCACGTGAGGTGCCGGAACCAGCAGCCCCGTCAAGCGGGCGTCCGCTGGGTCTTCTGGCAAAGGAGCCAGACAGTTAACCTGCCCGGACGTCTTCAGCCGATCTGTCAAAGATAAGGGAGTTTAGATCCCACATAGAGTCAGACTATGAAAAACAAGAGTCCCGTAAAGGGTAGAATAGCTTATCTTGCTGGCCTGACGCTGCGAGCTGAATCCGCGATCTTCGGTAGCGGATGCGGGGGCCTCGGCGCCCTTAAACAGCACCTTCCAGGCATCTTCGTACGTAGTGTCGAAGAGCTTGCGCAAGGTTTGGTGCTGTGCCGGATCAAACTCCCACAATTTGAAGGCCCGTTGTTGGCATGGGAGGATCCGGCGGATGAGCATGGACTACGTTGACAAGCTTGAGATTCTTGTTCACCAGATTTTGGGCGCGAGTTTCAAGTCCGGTCGGCTCTTCGAATCTCCCCACGTTAGGCCCGTCTCTTTCCGGAGGTGAGCCGTGTGGGGAAACCAGATCGAATTCGGGGCCGCGCCCATTTGAGTCGCGCAGCTCGGTGA
Source organism: Aegilops bicornis (assembly GCA_021605145.1). Lineage (NCBI taxonomy): Eukaryota > Viridiplantae > Streptophyta > Magnoliopsida > Poales > Poaceae > Aegilops > Aegilops bicornis. The sequence goes on along the minus strand of JAHIAL010000024.1, from coordinate 393,563 downwards.
TGTAGAATCACCCGATTGCCACCCTTTATTGTCTCCACGAAGGAGCCCTCGAGCCATAGGACGTTGGCCATCCGGCCCACCATGGCGCCCGCACTCCGCTTGGCGGCCGCCCACTACCTTGACTTGACATTAAAAGTCTTCACCATAAGCGAAGTGGGGCTGGATGCTGAGGAAGGCCTCGCACCTGACGATGAACGCCGAGATGTTGAGGATGAAGTTCGGGGCGAGATCATGGAAATCTAGGCCATAGTAGAACATGAGCCCTGGACAAATGGGTGAAGTGGAAAACCTAGTCCATGGAGGAAGTGGGTGAGGAACACCAGCCTCTCATGGGGCACAGGGGTGGGGAGGAGCTACCTTGTCGGGGAGCCCGATCTTGGCGATGTCCTTTGGACAAGTATCGGCCTTCCGCGACTTTTTGACTTGTTCCTCCGTTACGGAGGAGACCATCCACTTCTGCCTCCCCCGGCCCGACATGGCTGGAGAAGGTTGAGGAGGGATGTCGCGGACTTGGGTCTGGAGCTCGAGTCTTGCGAAATGGATGAGCAAAGGAGGAAGAAGGCGTAGGTGAAAAGGTGGATCCTTATCCCTTATATGGAATGGACGAAGCTATCGTCCCCCACCTGACTCGTAAAACTTCGCTTATCTCCCAAGCGCCGTAATCAATGGCGTGGTTGGGTTACCCACACCCATATTGATGAGAATCCTGGAATAAGGGGGCACGATCTCCGCTTTGATAAGACGTGCCAAAGAAACCGCCTCGCTGAACACGCTGAGGTGGGACAGTAAAAACGATTCCAATAAAGGCTTGGCCGTGGTGTGGCGATCACGTCTTGCCTTGAGAATACGTCAACAGATTGAATTTGTGTAAATATTATTCTCTCTACGGTGGTATGTGGAACTTATTTTGCAGAGCCGGACACTATCCTTGTGTTCAAAATCTTCTATGAAGTATTCGGAGGAGGAACCCACCTTGCAATCGGAGAAGACAATATGTGCGCCGGACTAAATCGTCATTGAAGCCTGGTTAGGAGACTCTTTGAGGAGTCTGGATTAGGGGTGTCCGGGATAGCGAACTATCACCGTTGGCGGACTCTGGACTTTGAAGATAGAAGATTGAAGACTTCGTCCCATGTCCGGATGGGACTTTCCTTGGCGTGGATTGCAAGCTTGGCGATACGGATATGTAGATCTCCTACCATTGTAACCGACTCTGTGTAACCCTAGCCCTCTCCGGTGCCTATATAAACCAGAGGGTTTTAGTCCGTAGCACGAACAACAATCAGTCCATAGGCTAGCTTCTAGGGTTTAGCCTCTTTGATCTCGTGGTAGATCTACTCTTGTACTACCCATATCATCAATATTAATCAAGCAGGAGTAGGGTTTTACCTCCATCGAGAGGACCCGAACCTGGATAAAAACATCATGTCCCTTGTCTCCTGTTACCATCCACCTAGACGCACAGTTCGGGACCCCCTACCCGAGATCCGCCGGTTTTGACACCGACACTCATTTTGTCACCTTCATATACTAGTGGGAATTTTTCATTATATAACTTGGCTTGTATATTCCAATGATGGGCTTCCTCAAATTGCCCTAGGTCTTCATGAGCAAGCGAGTTGGATGCACACCCACTTAGTTTCTTTTGTTGAGCTTTCATATACTTATAGCTCTAGTGCATCTGTTGCATGGCAATCCCTACTCACTCACATTGATATATATTGATGGGCATCTCCATAGCCCGTTGATACGCCTAGTTGATGTGAGACTATCTTTTCCCTTTTTGTCTTCTCCACAACCACCATTCTATTCCACATATAGTGCTATATCCATGGCTCACGCTCATGTATTGCGTGAAGGTTGAAAAGTTTTGAGAATGTCAAAAGTATGAAACAATTGCTAGGCTTGTCATCGGGGTTCTGCATGATTTCAATATTTTGTGTGGTGAAGATAGAGCATAGCCAGACTATATGATTTTATAGGGATAACTTTCTTTGGCCATGTTATTTTGAGAAGACATAATTGCTTTGTTAGTATGCTTGAAGTATTATTATTTTTATGTCAATATTGAACTTTTGTCTTGAATATTTTGAATCTGAATATTCATACCACAATTAAGAAGAATTACATTGAAATTATGCCAAGTAGCACTCCGCATCAAAAGTTATGTTTTTACCATTTACCTACTCGAGGACGAGCAGGAATTAAGCTTGGGGATGCCGGATACATCTCCAACGTATCTATAATTTTTGATGCTCCAAGCTATATTATCTACTGTTTTGGACCATATTGGGCTTTATTTCCCACTTTTATATTACTTTTGGGACTAACCTATTAACCGGAGGCTCAGCCCAGAATTGCTGTTTTTTGCCTATTTCAGAGTTTCGAAAAAACGGAATATCAAACGGAGTCCAAACGGAATGAAAACTTCGGGAACACGATTTTCTCATCGAACATGATCCAGGAGACTTGGACCCCCGTCAAGAAAGCCAGGAGGTGGCCACGAGGGTGGGAGGCGCGCCCTACCCCCCAGGGCGCGCCCACTGCCTAGTGGGCCCCCCGTTGCTCCACCGATGTACTCCTTCCTCCTATATATACCTCATTACCCCGAACGATCGAATCTGAGCCAAAAATCTAATTCCACTGCCGCAACTTTTTGTATCCACGAGATCCCATCTTGGGGCATGTTCCGGAGCTCCGCCGGAAGGGGAATCCACCACGGAGGGCCTCTACATCATCATAGCCTCTCCGATGAAGTGTGAGTAGTTTACCTCAGACCTTCAGGTCCATAGTTAGTAGCTCGATGGCTTCTTCTCTCTTTTTGGATCTCAATACAATGTTCTCCCCTCTCTCGTGGAGATCTATTCGATGTAATCTTCTTTTTGTGGTGTGTTTGTTGAGACCGATGAATTGTGGGTTTATGATCAAGATTATCTATGAGCAATATTTGAATCTTTTCTGAATTCTTTTATGTATGATTGGTTATCTTTGCAAGTCTCTTTGAATTATCCGTTTGATTTGGCCAACTAGATTGGTAGTTCTTGCAATGGGAGAAGTGCTTAGCTTTGGGTTCAATCTTGCGGTGTCCTTTCCCAGTGACAGAAGGGGTAGCAAGGCATGTATTGTATTGTTGCCACAGAGGATAACAAGATGGGGTTTTTGTCATATTGCATGAATTTATCCCTCTACATCATGTCATCTTGCTTAAGGCGTTACTTTATTTTCATTAACTTAATACTCTAGATGCATGCTGGATAGCGGTCGATGAGTGGAGTAAGAGTAGTAGATGCAGGCAGGAGTCGGTCTACTTGTCTCGGACGTGATGCCTATATACATGATCATACCTAGATACTCTCATAACTATGCTCAATTACATCAATTGCTTAACAGTAATTCGTTCACCCACCGTAAAATACTTATGCTCTTGAGAGAAGCCACTAGTGAAATCTATGGCCCCCGGATCTATTCTCTATCATATTAATCTTCCATCACTTTATTATTGCTTTGCTTTTTTACTTTGCCTTTTATTTTACCTTGCATCTTTATACCAAAAATACCAAAAAATATTAACTATCATCTCTATCAGATCTCACTCTCGTAAGTGACCGTGAAGGGATTGACAACCCCTAATCGCGTTGGTTGCGTGGAGCTATTTGTTTTGTGTAGGTACGAGGGACTCGCGCGTGGCCTTCTACTGGATTGATACCTTGGATCTCAAAAACTGAGGGAAATACGTACGCTACTTTGCTGCATTATCCTCTCCTCTTCGGGGAAATCCAACGCAAGCTCAAGAGGTAGCATGGGTAAACGAATTACTGTCGAGCAATTGATAGAATTGAGCATAGTTATGAGAATATCTAGGTATGATCATGTATATGGGCATCACGTCCGTGACAAGTAGACCGACTCCTGCTTGCATCTACTACTATTACTCCACGCATAGACCGCTATCCAAAGATGCATCTAGAGTATTAAGTTCATAAGAGCAGATGGCAACGCTTTAAGCAAGATGACATGATGTAGAGGGATAAACTCATGCAATATGATATAAACCCCATCTTTTTATCCTCGATGGCAACAATACAATACGTGTCATTTCCCCATCACATCAGGATCGAAAGCACCGTAAGATTGAACCCAAAGCTAAGCACTTCTCCCATTGCAAGAGAGATCAATCTAGTAGGCCAAACCAAACTGATAATTCAAAGAGACTTGCAAAGATAACCAATCATACATAAAAAAATTCAGAGGAGATTCAAATATTGTTCATAGCTAATCTTGATCATAAACCCACAATTCATCGGATCTCAACAAACACACCGCAAAAGAAGAGTTACATCAAATAGATCTCCAAGAGAATCGAGGAGAACTTTGTATTGAGATCCAAAGAGAGACGAAGCCATCTAGCTAATAACTATGGACCCGAAGGTCTGAAGTAAACTACTCACACATCATCGGAGAGGCTATGGTGTTGATGTAGAAGCCCTCCGTGATCGATGCCCCCTGTGGCGGAGCGCCGGAAAAGGCCCCAAGATGGGATCTCACGGTTATAGAAGGTTGCGGCGGTGGAAATAGGGTTTTGGCTCCGTGTCTGATGCTTTGGGGGTACGTAGGTATATATAGGAGGAAGAAGTAGGTCGGTGGAGCTACGAGGGGCCCACGAGGGTGGAGGGCGCGCCCAGGGGGATAGGCGCGCCCCTTGCCTCGTGGCCTCCTCGTTCGTTTCTTGACGTCCACTCTAAGTTCTTTGGATCACGTTTGTTCCGAAAATCACGTTCCCGAAGGTTTCATTCCGTTTGGACTCCGTTTGATATTCCTTTCCTTCGAAACACTGAAATAGGCAAAAAAACAACAATTTGGGCTGGGCCTCCGGTTAATAGGTTAGTCCCAAAAATAATATAAAAGTGTATAATAAAGCCCATCAAACATCCAAAACAGAATATAATATAGCATGGAACAATAAAAAATTATAGAAACGTTGGAGACGTATCAAGCATCCCCAAGCTTAATTCCTGCTCGTCCTCAAGTAGGTAAATGATAAAAACAGAATTTTTGATGTGGAATGCTACTTACCATAATTTTCAATGTAATTCTCTTGTTTGTGGTATGAATATTCAGATCCGAAAGATTCAAGATAAAAGTTTAATATTGACATAAAAGTAATAATACTTCAAGCATACTAATAAAGCAATCATGTCTTCTCAAAATAACATGGCCAAAGAAAGTTATCCTACAAAATCATATAGTCCTGCTATGCTCTATCTTCATCACACAAAGTATTTAATCATGCACAACCCCGATGACAAGCCAAGCAATTGTTTCATACTTTTGATGTTCTCAAACTTTTTCAATCTTCACGCAATACATGAGCATGAGCCATGGACATAGCACTATATGTGGAATAGAATGGTGGTTGTGGAGAAGACAATAAAGAAGAAGACAGTCTCACATCAACTAGGCGTATCAATGGGCTATGGAGATGCCCATCAATAGATATCAATGTGAGTGAGTAGGGATTGCCATGCAACGGATGCACTAGAGTTATAAGTATATGAAAGCTCAACAAAAGAAACTAAGTGGGTGTGCATCCAACTAAGCCGCTTCACGAAGACCTAGGGCATTTTGAGGAAGCCCATCATTGGAATATACAAGCCAAGTTCTATAATGTAAAATTCCCACTAGTATATGAAAGTGACAACATAGGAGACTCTCTATCATGAAGATCATGGTGCTACTTTGAAGCACAAGTGTGGTAAAAGGATAGTAACATTGTCCCTTCTCTCTTTTTCTCACATTTTTTTATTTGGGCCTTTTCTCTCTCTTTTTTTATGGCCTCTTTTTTTTTCTTTTTTTATTTTTTTTATTTTTCGTCTGGAGTCTCATCCCGACTTGTGTGGGAATCATAGTCTCCATCGTCCTTTCCTCACTTGGGACAATGCTCTAATAATGATGATCATCACACTTTTATTTACTTACAACTCAAGAATTACAGCTCAATATTTAGTACAAAAATATGACTCTATGTGAATGCCTCCGGCGGAGTACCGGGATATGCAATGAATCAAGAGTGACATGTATGAAAATTATGAACGGTGGCTTTGCCACAAATACGATGTCAACTACATGATCATGCAAAGCAATATGACAATGATGGAGCGTGTCATAGTAAACGGAACGGTGGTAAGTTGCATGGCAATATATGTCGGAATGGCTATGGAAATGCCATTATAGGTAGGTACGGTGGTTTTTTTGAGGAACATATATGGTGGGTGTATGATACCGGCGAAAAGTGCGCAGTATTAGAGAGGCTAGCAATGGTGGAAGGGTGAGAGTGCGTATAATCCATGGACTCAACATTAGTCATAAAGAACTCACATACTTGTTGCAAAAATCTATTAGTTATCGAAACAAAGTACTACATGCATGCTCCTAGGGGGATAGATTGGTAGGGAAAGACCATTTCTCGTCCCCGACCGCCACTCATAAGGAAGACAATCAATAAATAAATCATTCTCCGACTTCATCACATAACGGTTCACCATACGTGCATGCTACGGGAATCGCAAACTTTAACACAAGTATTTCTCAAATTCACAATTACTCAACTAGCATGACTCTAATATCACTATCTTCATATCTCAAAACAATTATCAAGCATCAAACTTCTCTTAGTATTCAACGCACTTATAAGAAAGTTTTTATTAATCTTCGATGCCTATCATATTAGGACTAATTTCTCAATGTAAGCAAATTACCATGCTGTTTGGTAGGGCTCTCAAAATAATATAAGTGAAGCATGAGAGAACAATAATTTCAATAAAATAAAACCACCACCATGCTCTAAAATATATATGTGAAGCACTAGAGCAAAAACTATATAGCTCAAAAGATATAAGTGAAGCACATAGAGTATTCTAACAAATTCCGAATAATGTGTGTCTCTCTCAAAAGGTGTGTACAGCGAGGACGATTGTGGTAAACTAAAAACAAAGACTCAACTCATACAAGACGCTCCAAGCAAAACACATATCATGTGGTGAATAAAAATATAGCTCCAACCAAGTAAAGTTACCGATGCGGCGAAAGATTTAAAGAGGGGATGCCTTCCGGGCATCCCCAAGCTTTAACTTTTGGTGTCCTTAGATTTACCTTGGGGTGCCTTGGGCATCCCAAAGCTTAGGCTCTTGCCACTCCTTGTTCCATAATCCATTAGATCTTTACCCAAAACTTGAAAACTTCACAACACAAAACTTAACAGAAAATCTCGTGAGCTCCGTTAGCGAAAGAAAACAAAACACCACTTCAAGGTACTGCATTGAACTCATTCATTATTTATATTGGTGTTAAACCTAATGTATTCCAACTTCTCTATGGTTTATCAACTATTTAACTAGCCATAGATTCATCAAAATAAGCAAACAACACACGAAAAACAGAATCTGTCAAAAACAGAAAAGTCTGTAGTAATCTATAACTAACGCAAACTTCTGGAACTCAGAAAAATCTACCAAAATAGGACGACCTAAATAATTTGTTTATTGATCTGCTGCAATTGGAATCAATATTTTATCACGTTCTGGTGATTTTAAACAATTGTTTTCGTGAACAGAAAATTTCTGGAATTTTCAGCAAGATCAAATAACTATCATCCAAGAAGATCCTATAGGTTTCACTTGGCACAAACACTAATTAAAATATAAAAACACATCTAACCAGAGGCTAGATCAAAGATTTATTACTAAACAGAAAAAAGCAAGAAAATTAAAATAAAATTGGGTTGCCTCCCAACAAGCGCTATCGTTTAACACCCCTAGCTAGGCATAAAAGTAAAGATAGATCTAGGTATTGCCATCTTTGGTAGGCAATCCATAAGTGGCTCTCATAATAGATTCATAAGTTAATTTTATTTTCTTTCTAGGAAAGTGTTCCATGCCTTTCCTTAATGGAAATTGGAATCTAATATTTCCTTCCTTCATATCAATAATTGCACCAATTGTTCTAAGGAAAAGTCTACCAAGAATAATTGGACATGAAGGATTGCAATCTATATCAAGAACAATGAAGTCTACGGGCACATAGTTCCTATTTGCAACAATAAGAACATCATTAATTCTTCCCATAAGTTTCTTGATAGTGGAATCCGCAAGGTGCAAGTTTAGAGAACAATCATCAAATTCACGGAAACCTAACAAATCACATAAAGTTTTTGGAATCATGGAAACACTAGCACCCAAATCACACAAAGCATAGCATTCATGATCTTTAATTTTAATTTTAATTGTATGTTCCCATTCATCATAAAGTTTTCTACGGATAGAAACTTCCAACTCAAGTTTTTCTTCATAAGATTGCATTAAAGCATCAACGATATGTTTAGTAAAGGCTTTATTTTGACTATAAGCATGAGGAGAATTTAGCACGGACTGCAACAAGGAAATGCAATCTATCAAAGAGAAATTATCATAATTAAATTCCTTGAAATCCAAGATAGTGGGTTCATTGATATCTAAAGTTTTGACCTCTCTTCAATCCCACTTTTACCAAATTTTGCATCAAGATCTAAAAACTCCGAATTTTTGGGGCGCCTTCTAACTAAAGTTGACTCATCTCCAGTCCCATCATTATCAAGATTCATATTGCAAAACAAAGATTTAATAGGGGACACATTGTCGGTGTCAAAATCGGCGGATCTCGGGTAAGGGGTCCCGAACTATGCGTCTAAGGCGGATGGTAACAGGAGGCGGGGGACACGATGTTTACCCAGGTTCGGGCACTCATGATGGAGGTAATACCCTACTTCTAGCTTGAGAGATCTAGATGATATGACTATTACAAGAGTTGATCTACCACTAGATCGTAGAGGCTAAACCCTAGAAGCTAGCCTATGGTATGATTGTTGTTGTCCTCTGGACTAAACCCTCCGGTTTATATAAACACCGGAGGGCTAGGGTTACTACCTGAGTCGGTTACAAGGGAGGAGATCTACATATCCATATCGCCAAGCTTGCCGTCCACGCCAAGGAGAGTCCCATCCGGACACGGGACAAAGTCTTCAATCTTGTATCTTCATAGTCCAGCAGTCCAGCCAAAGATATAGTTCGGCTGTCCGGAGACCCCCTAATCCAGGACTCCCTCAGTAGCCCCTAAACCAGGCTTCAATGACGATGAGTCCGGCGCGCAGATTGTCTTCGGCATTGCAAGGTGGGTTCCTCCTCTGAATACTCCATAGAAGATTTTGAACACAAGGATGGTGTCCAGCTCTGCAAAACAAATTCCACGTACCATCGTAGAGAGAATAATATTTCCACAAATCTAATCTGCTAACGCATTTTGCGGAATGTCATCACACCACAGCCCGGTTATTATTCGAACCGTTTTTCACAACCAGCCACTTCACATATTGCGAGGCGGTTTCCTTGGCACGTCTTGTCGAAGCAGAGATCGTGTCCCCTTATCACGAGATTCTCAACAATACGAATGTGGGTAACACAACCGCGCCATCAATTACGGCGCTTGGGGAATAAGCGAGTTTTACTAGGTAAGTGGGGGCGCGCCGCCTCTTCCGCCTTATAAAGGACAGGGATTTACTGTTTTCACCCACGCCTTCTTCCTCCTTGCTCATCCATTCTTGCGCTTTTCGAGCTCCAGCGCTCAAGTTCGCGTTTCCCCCTCAAACCACTCCAAACATGTCGGAGGCGGGGCAAGTGGATGGTCTCCTCCTTCACGGAGGAGAACATCACAAAGCTTCTGAGGGAGCCGGATATCTAGCATGAATATCGCATGACCCGGCTTCTCGATGCGGGGTAGATCATCCCTACGCTAGAGCCCCATGAGAGGGTAGTTTTCCTTACCCACTTCATCCGTGGACTGGGATTTCCCCTCCATCCATTTGTCCGCGGGCTCATGTTCTACTATGGGCTGGACTTTCACGATCTGGCCCCAAATTTCATCCTCAACATCTCGGCATTTATCGTCGTGTGCGAGGCCTTCCTCCGCATCCAACCACATTTCGGCCTGTGGCTGAAGACCTTCAATGTTAAACCGAAGGTGGTGGTCGGCCAGCAAGCGGAGTGCGGAGGCGCCATGGTGGGCAAAATGCCCAACGTCGCCTGGCTCGAAGGCTCCTATGTGGAGACCATAAAGGGATGGCAATCGGGGTGGTTCTACATCACCGAGCCGCGTGACACCAACTGGGTGGCGGCCCCCAAATTCCGATCCGGAATCCCCACGCGGCTCACCTCCTGGAAAGAGAAGGGCCTGTCCTGGGGTTCATCGATGGAGCTGACCGGACTCCAAAAATGCATCAGAAACATGATGAGCAAGAAATCAAGCTCGTCAACGTGGTCCAGTTCATGCTCTTCCGCCGGATCTGCCCGTGTCAACGACGGGGATTTAATTTGTGGGAGTTCGACCCGGCCAAGCACCAGACGCTGCAAGAGCTCTATGACACGACGCACAAAGACATCTGGAGGGTGCTGTTCAAGGGCGCCGAGGTACCTCCTCCCCTCACCGAGGACCGTGGACTCAGCGTAAAGCGCCATGCCAATCCGGTAAGTTTTTATATCTCACAGGATATTCACTTGCCCCAGTTTAATCATGTGCGGGATCTAAGCTTCCATGCCATTAACAGGACTGGATAGAGACGGCGGAGAAGATCGATTGCCCAGCCCCCCTGCCTGAAGATCCTGTGGATGCTCTCCTAACGGAGATGCTGGTTCCGGCGCCTTACGAGGTGCTGGTGAAGAAGGACAAGAAGAAGGCCACGGGGACCCGAAAGGGTCTCCGGCGCCAGGTTGTATCGGGCTCATCATACGATAACTCCGAGGCGCACTCCTCCCACGAAAACGAGGAGGAGGAAGAGGAAAGTTCTTCCCCCCAACCGGCGGACACAAGAAAAGGAAGGTCGCCCCAACCGGGGAGGCCGAAGGGTCCAAGAAGGGAAGGACCCTCCTTCCGGACTGCTCCACGACGGCCGCCTATAGCGGCGACGAGTGGTTACCCAGGGACAAGCCCCTGGCGAAATTGTAAGTATCCGGATACCATAGTAATTCAGGGTATGTTTTATTGCACTGCTTCTCTTTACATGAACATGATTATGCGATCTCTGTCCCGGCCCTGTATCGATGTATCTTCGCTCGGATGGTTCTTTGGACCCGTCCGGATATGAATAGCGATTCACTTCGACCGCCTCCTCCCTCGGCCTACGGACAACGTCGAGGTGTTGTCTCAAAGGGCACCGAGCCGAGGGGAGGTAGTCCTGGAGGCGCCTCGAGGCGACATTCCGGACCCTGGGCGCAAAGGGGGCAAGACTCCCATGGGCTCCAAGTTCGGCCTCCAGTGGTTCCGGACTCCGGCAGGCGACCCCCGTTAAGAGGGGCAAGCCGCCCGTTCAGTGGACTTTGTCCGTCCGTAGAGCACCGGACGACTTCTTTGGAAGCACTTGCCAGCGGCGCTTCCATCGACGAAGAGCACCGCACTATCATGAGTGTGGTGATCGAGAAGGTTCGATCCGCCAAAAGCGGACTAATCGAAGCTTGTGCCGACCTCCTAATGAAGCTTTCGGGTAAGTAATCAAAGTATAGGAAAATATTACCGCATAGATAGTAGCCCACGATGCTCTGTTTGGCGTTAGCGAAGAAAGGCGAGCAGAGGATCAAATAATGACTCAGGAGTCTAAGCAGAATATGTCTATGTGCATATGCGAGGCTTCATCTTGGCATTTGCCGCCAAGACGATCATGCGGAGGTTGCTGCACTCAAGCAGGACCTTGAGCGGTCCGAGGAAGAGCTCGGCCTTGCCAAGAGGTAGCTCGAGGAGAGCAAAGTTAAGCGATACCTTGTCTATAAATTAAAAAGAAATTTGGTTGTAAAATAATAGGATCATCATGAATTTGCCAGGGGCCACGACCGAAGTGGCGACCCTGAAGAAGGCGCTGTCCGAGGCCGAAAACAAAGCGGCTAGGGAGCGCATCGAGCGTGAAAAGCAAGAAGCCCGGGTAGGCGAGGTGCAGCAAGAGCTCCAGGCTCTCGCCAAAAAACACGAGTCCTTGGAGCTTGACTCTAAGACGCGAGAGTTTGAGCTTGCAAAGGCCCTCGAAAGCGCAAACCATGCCAACGCCGAAGCCCAAAAGGCCCTCCAGGAAATTGAGGCGGTTCAGAAGATAGCGGCGGGTAAGGCATTCATTATGCAAAGCAAGCATGTGAAAGAAAATTTTCTTTTACTTACCCGAGTTCGGAGCTCTCCAGAGCGTTCGCAGATCTTCCCCGCAGTGTGTTGGATGCCGCTGAGTTTTACCGGGCTGAGGAGGGGAGCTCAACAGAGAAGTTGTTCTGGTCTCAGTATATTGGGACCGAGCACCCAATGCCCTTGAGCGACCAGCTCAAGCAACTGGTCGAGCTCCACAAGGCGGCCGAACAGGCCATGAAGGGTCTTATAGTCTGGATGTGGCCTGGCGATCCCTGCCTAATAGCTACTTCTGTCTGGTGAGGCAGCTTTTAGATGCCTGCCCCCGGTTTGAAGTCATCAAGCGGTCCGTCTACATCGAAGGTGCACGCAGGGCCTTTGCCCGTGCAAAAGTGCACTGGGCGAAGATGGACGCCAAGAAGCTGGTGAAGGAGGGGCGCGCCTTGAGCAAGGCGTCGCCACCCGAGATGTATTATAGCCCGGTGTCACGAAGGGTTCCGCCTTGTGGTGGAGGAATGTGCTAAAGATGTAATTTTTGAATGAGCGTGCTCATGTGATCCTTTAATGTGAAACTAGTTCATTTTGCAATACAACGCTTTTTGAATTTAAAATATTACCTTACGTGCGGCGTTTATAAAATACGAGAGTTGGCCGCTACCATCGGTCACTTTAGATGTAACTAATCTTGGGTGTTCGGGATAAACACGAGCACTCTTTTTCCCATTTTGGGTCCTTCGAGGGAGGTGCTCGGCTGTGAACCAGGCAATCGGACTATAATGCTTTATCACTCTCACTTAGCCATAGAAGTCTACAATTTTAAATTTTGGCGAAGCCCCTAGTATCGGAAGGCGAATTTGAGGCGCTATATACGCCTAAGTCGGGCAAGGCCGACTCCTGCGCTGAAGCGGAAAAAGTCTTTAAGGACTTGAGACCTCTCGAGCAGAGACCAGCTCTCGCCTTATCATGTGATCGGTTTTCGGCTTTCTCTCGAGGTGCTCGTCCAGGAAGAAGCTGGGACACAATCGCGATAGTTCTCCAGCCGCTACCTTAGCCGATATAAGCGGAGCGTAAGGTACCAAAACATGGGAGCCGGGCAATCCCAACTATTGACCCAAGACATGATTCGGAGCTTATGCATATAATGCTATAAGTTCGAGGTGCCGCCTTTGTCGAAAGTGTTAGGACTTCTCACGCCGTATTATGGGGTATCTGAAAGCCTGGCGTATTGGCGATACCGTAATGTGCAGGTGCAAATTTTCGTAAATGAACATATAAGAAAAAAGGATGGACAATACAATAATAGACTACTGCTATGCATTGTTATTTAAATAATACGTCGAAGCGTACTGATACAATTAGTGCAATAAGCAAAAAATAGGACTATTTGACATGTCCTATCCAAGGGCAAGCTGCGTACAGGTATTTAAAACAGGTGTTTCGATCGTTATCAGAGACCACCTGGGGATTCCATTGTATGACTTAGCTTCTTGCCTCCTTGGCTGTTCCTTCCCGTAATGTGTCCGGCAATCATACTGCCGGAAAGGGCTTCCAGAGAGTAAGGTCACGAAAGAAAAAAATAATAAAGGTATGCAGCCCCTAGGGCGTTGAGCGCATTGCGGGGCGTGCCCTGATCGTGCCCCACCTATGCCCATGGTATTTTCAATGCGTAATTATATACGCTGGCGTGGCGGATTCGTCACTTGACTCGGACTAGGAAGGGGCGAATTGCTAGGCGAGCTCACGAGCGTGCGAGCGATCCTGCTGCGGGTTACTCGAGACTAAGCAGCGGTGTCCGGGGCTATATCACCCGAATTGGCTTGCCTTAAAGGCTGCTTTGTGCTTGATCACGAGGGCTGCGGTGTGCTCCTCCGTGCGGAAGCGGCGTTCTGTGTTTCCATTGACCGTTATGACCCCACTAGGTCCTGGCATCTTGAGCTTGAGGTATCGCGTAATGCCGTACCGCATTGAATTTTACCAAATGCGGTTACGCCCGGCGATCGTGATAGCCATCGCTGCAGAGCGGGACGATATCGAAGATTAACTCCTCGCCGGAAGTTGTCCGGAGATCCGAAGACCACTTCCAGTGTGATTGAGCCCGTGCAATGGGCCTCTACGCCTGGGATGACACCCTTAAAGGTGGTTTTGGTGGGTTTGATCCTCGAGGGATCTATACCCATTTTGCGCACTGTATCCTGATAGAGCAGGTTCGGGTTGCTTCCGCCGTCCATGAGGACTCGAGTGAGGTGAAATCCGTCAATGATGGGGTCTAGGACCAATGCAGCGGATCTGCCATGACGGATACTAGTGGGGTGGTCCCTGCGATCGAAGGTGATCGGACAAGAGGACCATGGGTTGAACTTTGGGGCGACAGGCTCCATCGCATAGAGGTCCCTTAGTGCACGCTTCCGTTCCCTCTTGGGAATGTGGGTTGCGTATATCATGTTCACCGTCTTCACTTGTGGGGGGAACCTCTTCTGTCCTCCCGTGTTCGACGGCCCGGGCTCCTCCTCGTCATAACTATGCAGCCCCTTGTCCTTGTTTTCGGCATTCAACTTGCCGTCCTGCTTGAACACCCAGCATTCTCTGTTGGTGTGATTGGCTGGCTTATCGAAGTGCCGTGGATTTGACACGGCGATCGAGTATGCGATCCAAAGCTGGGCCAGACCCGGAGTACTTCTTTTGAATGGCTTTTTCGGCGACGGATCTAGAGCCTACGAATCCGGCATTCTTTGCCGTATCTTCGGCGTTATCGCCGTTGTTGCGTCGCTTGTATGCATTACGGCGTGGCTGCTTTGTTAGCATCTTTAGTATCTGAAGTGCGGATTCCTTGATGTGTTGTTGCTGCAAGCCAGCTGACTATCCTCGCCCGCATAAGCGGGTCATGAGTGTCGTGAGGGCTGCCATAGACTTCGGCTTCTCTGGCCGAGGTGCAAGGCGAGCCACTCGTCCGGATGTTATGCTTGAATGCCGCTAAGGCCTCTGCATCCGGACGATCGACGATTTGGTTTTCTTAGTTAGGAACCGTGTCCAGAATTTCTGGCCGATTCGGCTGCTGAGTTATATGGCTCAAGTCATCGATATCCGGTGGTCGCTTTATAAGTTCCACGGAAGTTGTCAAGGAATGCATCTTCCAAATCCTCCCAACTGCCGACGGAGTCTGCTGGCAAGCTATTCAGCCAATGCCGAGCTGGTCCTTTGAGTTTTAGTGGGAGGTACTTGATGGCATGTAGATCATCACCGCGAGCCATGTGGATGTGGAGGAGGAAATCCTCAATCCATACTGCGGGGTCTGTTGTACCATCATACGATTCGATATTTACGGGTTAAAAACCCTCCGGGAATTCGTGATCCATTACTTCATCGATGAAGCATAGGGGGTGTCGGCGCCTACGTGCCGGGCTATATCACGACGCAGTTCATATGAGTCTTGTCTGCTGTATTAGGCCCGGCCGGGTTTACCTTTAGTGTATCCGGCGTGACGGTCATCGTCCCGCGTTGGTGCGCGCCCCCGTGACCCGTATATCGATCTTGCATGCTTTGCCCTGCTTTCCAATACGTCTTGCAGGTCCTGCGTGTTGCCCCGAGCCTTAGTATTTTTGTTTGAGTGGAGGTGGGGTGCAGGCTGAACTTCAGGCTGAAACGCCTCTCTGTCTCGGCCACGAGGTGGCCGGTCAGCCGCATCGTACGCTGGTAATGTAGGTTTCAATGGTTCCTCCTCGAGTTGGGGTAGCGGCCTGCGCTTTGGGTAACTCTTGGAGGGGCGTTCGAGTTCGTATTCCTCGGCCGCAAGGACTTGGTCCATCTCGTCTCGCTAGCAAATCTTGATCAGCTCGAAAGGCTGTTGTTGCTTTTCCTTAGGCTATTGCTTTGTGGTTATAAGCCGGCGCTTGAAGCGCTCCTGCTCGATGGGATCCTCAGGCACGATAAATTATTCATCGCCAAGGCTCACCTCGTCTTCGGAGAGAGGCATGTAATTGTCATCCTCCGTTTCTCCATTTGCTGCCTGTTCTGGAGGACTAGCTTGTTCATCCTCCTGCTCTAAATCTGGCTGGAGGGGATTGTCATCGTCTTGACACTATCCAGTGTTATTGTCTCTTGTGCGGTATCATTGCTTTTGCTATGGCGGGACTTAGAGCGGCGCCGCGGCGTCGATGCTTGGTTTCTTCTTGGAGGTCATCCTCCATTTGTCTTGTCGCCATTGCCTTCTTTGGGGTATCCACCATATATATATATATATCATATGATGAGGTGGCGGTCCTAGCGCATCGTGGGTGGTGGTTCCTGTTCGTCTCCTGCATCGTCGTCCATACCGTCGATGTCTTCGGAGTCAAAGTCGAGCATGTCGGTTAAATCTTCGACAGTGCCTTCTTTGGGTGGTTGGTGGGCAGCGAATTTCTTTGTCGTCTGCATCCCATTCTAGCCGGACATAGTTCGGCCAAAGTTCTCCTGACAAGGAGAGAGACCTTAACGAATTTAGCACATCGCCGTAAGGAGAGTGCTGAAAGATATCCGCGGAGGTGAACTCCATGATCGGCGCCCAATCGGATTCGATGGAGCGCAGACCTTGGCGGCTCGGAGCACTGTGGCGGGACGAATCAATGGTTCGCAACCACGACTCGTAAGGGGTGAAGTCAGTATCCGGCTCTATCGCCGCTGAGAGTCCGGTCTCCTTGGCGGGGTCTATCCACCCATCCTCGGATGGCGCAATTTGCTCCGGATTGAAGGCCAGAGTAGTTGCAGGTGTGATCTCCCGAACACTGTCCAACGGCAGAGCTAAATCATGCTCGTCGTGATCGTGCGTGCGGCACACACGACATGGGCTCGAATCCGTCGAAGATCAAGTCTCCGCGGATGTCGGCGGTGTAGTTCAAGCTTCCAAACCTGACACGATGGCGGGGCGTAGCTTCGATCTGCTCGGATGGCCAAGCAAATTGGCCCATGAAGTCAGCCAATACGAATTTAAGATCTGTCGGGAGGAAAACCTCACCCTGGATTGTATCGTTGTCGATGATCGAAGGAGCCACCAAGCCTTGTGGTGACGGCACAGTGGAACTCTCAATGAAAGCACCAATGTCGGTGTCAAAACCGGCGGATCTCGGGTAGGGGGTCCTGAACTATGCGTCTAAGGCGGATGGTAACAGGAGCCGGGGACATGATGTTTACCCGAGTTCGGGCCCTCTCGATGGAGGTAATACCCTACTTCCTGCTTGATTGATCTTGATGATATGAGTATTACAAGAGTTGATCTACCACGAGATCATAGAGGCTAAACCTAGAAGCTAGCCTATGGTATGATTGTTGTTGTCCCTCGGACTAAACCCTCCGGTTTATATAGATCTGGGAGGGATAGGTTACCAGTAGTCGGTTACAAGGAAGAGATCCACATATCCGTATTGCCAAGCTTGCCTTCCACGCCAAGGAGAGTCCCATCCGGACACGAGACGAAGTCTTCAATCTTGTATCTTCATAGTCCAACAGTCTGGCCAAAGGATATAGTCCGGCTGTCCGGAGACCCCCTAATCCAGGACTCCCTCACCCATCAATAACTTTTAGATCTTCATCTTTATTCTCATAGAAACTAGAAGAACACGCTTTCACAAAGCAATCTTTCTTAGCACGCATCCTAGTGGTTCTTACTTTGCACTCATCAATGGAAATTCTCATGGCTTTGAGGGACTCATTGATATCATGCTTAGGTGAAATAGATCTAAGCTTCAAAGAATCAAAATCAAGATAAATTCTATCAACATTCCTAGCCAACTCATCAATCTTAGGCAATTTTTCTTCAAGCAAGGCATTGAAATTCTTTGGCGCAATCATAAATTCTTTAACACTAGTCTCAAAATCAGAGGGCATCTTATTAAAATTTCCATAAGAATTGTTGTAGGAATTACCATAATTATTAGAGGAATTACTAGGGAATGGCCTAGGATTAAAGTTTCCTCTATACGCGTTGTTACCTAAATTATTCCTACCAACAAAATTCACATCCATAGATTCATTATTATTCTCAATCAAGGTAGACAAAGGCATATCATTAGGATCATAAGAAACACTCTTATTAGCGAACAATTTCATAAGTTCATCCATCTTTCCACTCAAAACATTAATTTCTTCCATCGCATGCACTTTTTTACTAGTAGATCTTTCAGTGTGCCATTGAGAATAATTAACCATAATATTATCTAGGAGTTTAGTAGCTTCTCCTAAGGTGATTTCCATAAAAGTGCCTCCCGGCCAGAATCTAAAAAGATTTCTAGAAGCAAAATTCAATCCGGCATAAAATTTTTGTATAATCATCCACAAATTCAAACCATAAGTAGGGCAATTACGTATCATTAATTTCATCCTCTCCCAAGCTTAGGCAACATGTTCATGATCAAGTTGCTTAAAATTCATAATATCGTTTCTAAGAGAGATGATCTTAGCGGGGGAGGATACTTAGAGATAAAAGCATCTTTGCACTTATTCTAAGAATCAATACTATTTTTAGGCAAAGAGGAAAACCAAGTTTTAGCGCGATCTCTAAGAGAAAACGGAAATAGCTTCAATTTAACAATATCATTGTCCACATCTTTCTTCTTTTGCATGTCACACAAATCAACAAAGCTATTTAGATGGGTAGCGACATCTTCACTAGGAAGGCCGGCGAATTGATCTTTCATGACAAGATTCAGCAAAGCAGCATTAATTTCACAAAAGATTCAACATCGTTAAGAGGAGCAATCGGAGTGCTAAGAAAATCATTGTTGTTGGTATTGGTAAAGTCACACAATTTAGTATTGTCTTGAGCCATCGTGACAAGCAAGCAATCCAACACACGAGCAAATAAGAAGCAAGCGAAAAAGAGGCGAACAGAAAAGAGAGGGCGAATAAAACGGCAAGGGTGAAGTGGGGGAGAGGAAAACGAGAGGCAAATGGCAAATAATGTAATGCGAGGGATAAGAGTTTGTGATGGGTACTTGGTATGTCTTGACTTGTGCGTAGACTCCCCGGCAATGGCGCCAGAAATCCTTTTTGCTACCCCTTGAGCATTGTGTTGGTTTTCCCTTGAAGAGGAAAGGGTGATGTACTAAAGTAGCGTAAGTATTTCCCTCAGTTTTTGAGAACCAAGGTATCAATCCAGTAGGAGACCACGCTCGAGTCCCATGCACCTACACAAACAAATAAGAACCTCGCAACCAACACGGTAAAGGGGTTGTCAATCCCTTCACGTTCACTTACGAGAGTGAGATCTGATAGAGATGATAAGATAATATGTTTGGTATTTTTAGGGTAAAGAGTAAAAGTAAAGAAAGCAAAATAAACGGCGCCAGAAATAGCTTGTTGACGGGAGATTAATATGATGGAAAATAGACCCCGGGGCCATAGGTTTCACTAGTGGCTTCTCTCAAGATAGCATAAGTATTACTGTGGGTAAATGATACGTCTCTGTCGTATCTATAATTTTTTATTGTTCCATGCCAATATTATTCACTTTCATATACTTTTTGGCAACTGTTTATATTATTTTTGGGACTAACATATTGATCCAGTGCTCGATGCCAGTTCACATGCATTGCATGTTTTTGTTTCATAGAATATCCATATCAAGCGAGTCCAAAGCGGGATAAAAAGCGACGGAGCTTATATTTGGAAAATATGGAAAATTCGGAAGAAAAATCCACGTGAGGCGGTCCGAGGGTTGTCGGTGTACTAGAGTAGGGGTACCTAGTATCCCGAACTTCGTGCACGGGCAGTTGTAGCACCAGCGGCAAGGCTTGCCGGTGATTGTCAAGATCCTCCGTTGGCTCCTTTGGAGCCATTCAAGAACAAAGTATTCAAGCCCCGGCAAGAGGAGCTTCTTGGGAAGGCAGAATCAAGGCCCGGCAAGAGGAGCTTGCGGGAAGGCCAACTCAAGGCACTTAGAAGACAAGGCCCGGCAAGAGGAGCTTGCGGGAAGGCCCCGATGAGCGACAAACTTCCGGTAGCGACAAGATAACTACAGCGGCAATGCCACGGCGAGCTACCACTCGTTTCCTCCGCTCCGGCTCATCCAGCAGCGTGTACGCCACAGGACCCTTCCGGTATGCGTGGCGAGAAGGCTGTGCAACCCGAGGGTGCCTTGGTGGTAGCGGTCTTGACAAAAGAGCCATCGTGTGGCAAGCGGTGGCGCGTGGTAATGATCACTTTATGCCTTTGTTTAGGTGACTTAGACGGGCATTTATTGCCTTTGTCCCCTGCCGTCAGGGTTAGGTATGATACACTGTACAAGTAGCTGTACCAACCACAAGTTCTTTTCCACTTTTTACCCTCGCCTATATTGCCACCTGTCGGTGACCCCTTGAGCATATAAAAGGAGGCCCATGTGCAACGTAGAGAGGGGTTCGAAGGGTTTCGAAGGGTTCGAAGGGTTCGAGGTTCAGTTCATTCGAAACCAGAGAACACACATACACACTCGAGCTAGGTTTTGTAGCTCTCAAGGCTCCCTAGCAAAAACACAATACAATCGGACAAGCAGCAAGAGGGAGTATTATCTCTCCGGGAGAGCTCGAAGCTGGAGTAAACCGCCGTGTGCTTCGCCTCGATCTGCTCTTCGTGCGATCTCCGCCCCCCACCGAACTGAAAGGGACTCGGCCCGCCGGTCCCATAGGTGTTCGTGGGTCCGATCAGCCTCCCCGACATCTTTGGCGCGCCAGGTAGGGGGCGTCAAGGCTGTGTGAACCTGATCCGGCGTTCACATGAGCTGCATCTTCATCATCTTCATCGACATTCCACCGAAGAAGAAGGCTTCGGCGGCAACGGATCCGTCCGCGTCAAACCCACCACCACCGGAGAAAACGGGTGGTGGGGTAGACACCGGCGGAACAACGGACGTGGACGAGGGAGCCCACAGCGCTGCCAAGTCCAAGGACAAGGCTACGCGGAACCTCGGCGTCAGGACATTCACCGCGGCCATCCCAAGAGGCGCGGGACCGACAGCGTCATGGTATTCCCAATACCATACGCTCGTTGGACCAAGATCGAGTTGGTGGATCTCGCAGT
This sequence comes from Aegilops bicornis, assembly GCA_021605145.1. Taxonomy (NCBI): domain Eukaryota; kingdom Viridiplantae; phylum Streptophyta; class Magnoliopsida; order Poales; family Poaceae; genus Aegilops; species Aegilops bicornis. The sequence goes on along the minus strand of JAHIAL010000024.1, from coordinate 372,356 downwards.
GCTCAAAACCAGCATGCATGTCAACATCTTTGGGCGCGAAGCGCAGGCACGATGCCGCCCGGACGGGGACTGCTCCTTCTAACATAAATAGAAGTCCGAGCATATCCGCTCCTCGCACCATTCGCCACTGCCGCCCACCACTCGGCGAAAGGTACATTGGCGCGAAGCTCGCCTGTTGCTCTGGATTACCCTCCGGCGTCCGGACAAGGTCGACGAGTGGAGGCCATCATCCGAGTCTCATCGGCTTTGCCAATGGCGACACTCCACGGCAGCCGAGCACGCCGCTGCCGGCAAGACTGCCGAGCACAAGCTGGTGGCGGCGAAACCCGTGGAGGTGCAACCACCATGCACTCTCCACCCGAAGGCCAAGTTCACCGACTCGCCGGATCCACCTCGGCAATGACTCCACCGCATCGTCGGATCCACGAGCTCGCCGCGATCGGCGCCAAGTTCTTCATGAGCGACGCAGAAGAAGACGCTCGAACTTCGCATCGGCGTTGAAGAGAAGCGCGACGTCGGTCAGACCGGTAGCTGGGCCCTCTGATGACATGCATGCACCGGGAACCGGAAGCGACTTACCGTCGCGGTTGGTTGCCCTGCGTTCACCCGTGAGCTGCGGCAAGTCCGATGGCCCGACAAAAAAAATTTCAAGCCTGATGTGCGAGAGAAATGACGGCAAGGCGCATCCGTCGAGGAGTTTCTCAACATCTACACCATTGCGGTGCAAGCTGCTGGGGGCGAGACAACAAGATCCTCGCCAACTACTTCCCTCGGTACTCAAGCCCAATGTCGATCCTGGCTCATGCACTTGCCGGACAACTCCATATCCTCTTGGGCGGATCTGTGCCCATCGGTTTGTCGGCGCCTTCACGGTGACCACAAACCCCATGGCCAAGAGAGTGATCTTCACTGCTTGCCCGGAAGGAAGGAGAGCCCCTGTAAGTACATTCGGAGATTCAGCCGTGTACACTACAACATCCCGGATGTCCACCTGCACATGTAATCGGTAGCGTTCCATCAGAATGTGCGGAACCGCGGGATGAGGAGGAGATGGCGATGTGCAAGATCAAGGATGTCGGTGAGCTATATGCCTGGCCGACAAGTGTGCATCGCGTCTTTGAGGAGGGAGGAGACTCCCCGGGGAGAATGTAGGAGCAGAAGGGTCTGATAGTGAGGAAGCTGCCCCGGCAAAGAAAAGCCGGCGGCGAAACAACAGAAAGAAGAAGGGCAAAGATGTGCTGGTTGTCGAGCAGTCTGGCAATGGAGGTGCCGCCAATAAAGCCAAAATTGGTAGCTCCGGCAAGGAGGTTGCCAAGGGCACCAACTGACCAGGTTGTGGCGATCCCGACAAGCGTGACAGCTCCAACAAACGATCTTGCAAGATCCACCGCACCAAGGGCCATGACCTCCGAGCTGCAACAAGGTCGAGCAGCTTGTCGAGCAGCGAAGGCTGAGTCTGGCCGGTAGCGACAAGGAGAAGGCCCAGGAAGGTCTTTGGAGGAGCCGGCAAGAAACGCGCCGGCCGGGAGGACGCCAAGGGCAAGGCCAAGCAGCGGCAAGGAGACAGACCTCCCCGCGGCCGCGACAAGGACGAAGATGATGACAGCGACGAAGACATGGATGATGACGAGACCGATGAGCAGGAGTTTCAGAAAGCCACAGAGGTCCTCTGCGTTGACGGTGGTGCTTCTCTGCATACTTCACACCGCCAACTCAAGCAGTGGATGCGGGAAGTTAATGCAGCAGAACCATCCATAGAGTCACGCAAGCCTGCGAAATGGTCCAGACCGCCTATCATCTTTGATATTGAGGACCACCACGATCGCATAACTGCGGTCGGTGCTTGCCGATGTTGGTTTCACCAACTATCCGCAACCTCAAAGTCACTAAGATGCTAGTTGGCGGTGGGGCGGCTTAAATCTGATCTCCTCCGCGGTACTCCGGAAACTCCGGATCCTGACGGCGAGCTCGAAGAGACCGGCACATTCAAGGAATCAATCCGGGAAGGAGCAAGCGAAGGGAAGATCACATTGCCGGTAACATTTGGCGTGAAGCTAAACTTCAAGGTAGGAGAGGGTCACTTTTAGCGTCGCTGACTTCCCATTACCTTACAATGGGATACTCGGCCGTCCGGCACTTCGCCAAGTTCATGGCGGCCTCTCACTATGCATACAACTTCTTTGAAGATGCCGGGCCGATAAAGCGTCATCTCTGTCACTGGCGACAAGAAGGATGCTCTTATCTGCGCCGACAAGATCTACCGGGAAGCGGCGGCGAAGCAGAGATCACGAGACACTTGCGGCTGAAGCTCCCGGGGAAGAAGAAGTCCAAGTCCGGCAAGAGCTCGATGCCCACTCCGGCAAGCGCACCTCTTGAGTGCTGCGCTACCGTCGAGGACGCACCATCGAGCTCCACCGGCAAGTGCAAGAAGAAGGCGATGGCAGCTCCACCAGCAACCAAGAAGGTGTCCGCCAAGGAGGACGGCAGACCGGTGGTACCTTCACCATCGGTGCCACACTTGACCCTAAATAGGAAGCGGCGCTCGTTGCTTTCTGGCGGGCGAATGTCGGCGTGTTTGCATGGCAACCATCGACATCCCGGTGTTCCCAGGAAAGTAATTGAGCACCACCTAGGCTGTCTGTCCTCATGCGCGACCGTCAAGCGGAAAGTCGAGAAAGCAAGCGTTGGGCGCCAAGAATTCATCGCAGAAGAAATCAAGAAGTTGGAAGCGGCGAGGTCTTGTCGGAGGAGTGCTCCATCCTACGTGGTTGGCCAATCCTGTCGTATGCGCCAAAGCAAGCGGAAATGGAGGCTTTGTATCGACTTTACCGATGTTAATAAAGCTTGTCCCAAAGACCCATTTCCCTTGCAGCGCATTGACCAGATTGTTGACTCCACGGCCGGATGTGATTTGCTTTCATTTCTTGATGCATACTCGAGATACCATCGAGATCTTCATGGCAGAAGAGGATGAGGAGAAAACCGCATTCATCACTCCATGTGGCACATCTTGCTTTATACGGATGCCTTTCGGGTTAAAGAATGCTTTGGTTCAACATTTGCAAGAGTAGTCCATGAAGCTTTTGAGCCACAAATGCACAGAAATGTAGAAGCTTACATGGATGACATAGTGGTCAAGAGCAAGGACAAAACTACTACGATTCAAGATTTAGATGAAACTTTGCAAATCTGCGCCAAGATCAACCTCAAGCTCAACCCCGAGAAGTGCGTGTTTGGAGTCCCCTCCGGCAAGCTTCTCGGGTCCTTCATCTCGGCCGGGAATTGAAGCCAATCCCGACAAGATCAAGGCCATTGAGCAGATTGAAGCACCAAAAGCGCGTCAAGGATGTCTGAAGACTTGCGGTTGCGTAGCTGCTCTCAGCAGGTTTATCTCTAGGTCTGCTTTGGCGCATACCGCCATTTTTCAAAATTTTGAAAAAGGCGGGTCCAATGAAATGGACTCCGGCGGAGGCTGCGCTGCCAAGACTTAAAGAGATACCTGTCCTCCACTCCAACACTTGTCGCACCTAAGCCACAAGAGAAGTTCTTTGCTATATATAGCGGCAACCAATCAAGTGGTTAGTGCTGCGTTAGTGGCAGAGAGGGAGGCGAAAGACGAGCCGGCAACCAAGGCCGATGCATCCAGCGACAAGCAAGGCACTTCACCGACAAGCTCTGGTCGACAAAAGATGGATCTGCGCAGGAGTGTGAAAATGTGCGAAGAGAATGGTGCGGCGCCCAGTTTACTTTGTCGGTTCCCTATTACGAGGGGCTAGGTCAAGGTACTACGGTGTGCGAGAAATTGCTTTTCGGCCTTCTCATGGCCTCGAGAAAGCTGCGCCATTACTTCCAAGCACACGAGATCACGATTGTCACTCGCTTTCAGCTGAAGAGGATCTTGCAAAATCCAAGCAACAGGCAGGATTGTCGAGTGGGCCTGAACTGTCAAGCTTTGGCCTCAAGTTTGAAAGCACTTCAACTATCCAAAGCGAGCATTGGCGGAGTTCATAGCGAATGGGCGCCAACACAAGATGAAGAAATTCCGAGGACGAGCATCCCGTCAAGGAAGCAAGCAGAGAGTGGCTAATGTACTTTGATGGTGCCTTCTCGCTGCAAGGCGCCCGGTCTTGAGCGTCTTGCTTGTCGCACCCACCGGAGAGCACCTCAAGTACGTAGTCGGATGCACTTTCCCAAGGAGCAAGCAACAAACAATACCGCAGAGTATGAAGGTTTGCTTGCGGTCTCGAGGATCGCGGTAGACCTTGGGATTAAGAAGCTCATTGTGGGGTGATTCACAGCTTGTCATCCGTCAAGTAAACAAGAGTTATCAGAGCCCGTTGATGGAAGCTTATGTTGATGAAGTGAGGAAGCTAGAAGAACATTTTGACGGCCTACAAATGGAACATGTTCCAAGAGCTCAAAATGATATTGCTGATGGCTCGTCGAAGTCGCTGCACTTAAGTTACCTGTGGAACCAGGAACCTTTGTGATCAAGCTGACTCAACCAACTGTAGCACCAACAACTGGGCAAAGCAAGAAGAGAAAGTTGATTTCTGGCGACTATTTTCCGGCCGAGCTCCCCGAAGCCGCCGCCAAGAAGGTCCCCAAGATCAACGCCAAGAGTGCTTTGAGGAAGCGATCTGCTCCGACAAGCCCTAGGGTTTGTTCCGTTGAAGCAAATGCTCCGACAAGTTTTGCTTCGGCAAGCTTGCCGGGAACATCAAGCTCACGGTGAGCCGCAGTTCTTCTTGGTAGAGAAGCGGATGTTCCCGCAGCAGCGATTGTGCCTTTAGTCCTTGTTGTCGAGCCGCAAGCTCCGGATGAAACCTGACCAGATTGTTCATTTCCTTGAGACAGGAGAACTTCCCGAAGAGCAAGAAGAAGCGGAAAGAGTAGCCCGGCAGTCAACTATGTACCAGTTTAGTCGACTGACCTGCATGCGGAAGAAGACTCAACGGTGTGAAATTGAAGTGTATTCACGGGAAGATGGACGAAGCTGTTGGCGAGAGATACCGCGGAGGCATATGTGGTCACCACATTGGCGCAAGAACACTTGCCGGCAAAAGCGTTCCGCAAGGTTTCTTTTTGGCCCGGCGACCCTCCGAGGATGGCGCACAAGTAACCAAGTGTGAAGCGTGCAGTTCCATTCCAAGCGAATACACCAGCTAGCTCAAGCTCTCCAGACAATCCCTTTATCCTGGCCATTTTCGGTGCGGGGCTCGATATCCTCGGCCCCTTTCCCGAAGTTGTCGGGGCTTTGAGTACTTATGCGTTGTAATCGACAAGTTCACAAAGTGGCCGGAAGTGGAAGCGATGAGGAAGGTGACAACACGGTCGGCGATCAAGTTCTTGAGTTGATTGTTTGCGCTTCCGCGATCCCTAACAGGATCATCACCGACAACGGCACCCAATTTCTGAGCCACACCTTCATGCGGTACGTCCAAGATCTTGGCGCCAAGGTGCGCTTTCGCTTGTTGCTCATCCGAGAAGCAACGGTCAAGCGGAGAGGGCAAATCTTTGAAGTGCTGCAGCGGACTCAAGACCAGGACTTTCGACAGGCTGCACAAGTGCGGAAGAAACTGGATTGAGGAGCTGCCGGTGGTTCTTTTGGTCGATCAGACGACGCCAAATCGAGCCAATCCGGCCGAGACACCTTTCGCTCTAGTCTATGGAGCGGAGGCAGTTCTCCCCACGGAACTCGTATACGGGTCGCCTCGAGTGCTCGCTTATGATGACCTCGAGCAAGAGCAGCTACGACAAGATGACGCGCTGCTCCTTGAGGAAGACCGTCTTCGAGGTTCTTTGTCGAGCTGCTCGATACCCGGCAAGCTTTGCGCCCGCTACCATAGCCGCAAAGTTAATGCCGAAGTCTCGAGGAAGGCGACCTTGTTCTTGGTAGCGTTCGATCCGCCAAGAATTCCAACAAGTTGGCGCTTGAAGTGGGAAGGTCCTTACCGGGTGAAACGAGTCACTAGGCCTTCGCGCTGTCCGCTTTGAGACCCGAAGATGGCGTTCCGTGAGCAACTCCTGGAACATTGAACATCTTCGTAAGTTTTACTCAGAGGCGCGTTGCCGGAACCTGTTCTGGCAACCACCTTTTGTACAAGTCTTGCCGATGTTGCATGTAATCCTTTGCACAAAGCCGGGGGCAGACCCCGTGCATAACTAAAGCTCATGTGTTCCGCACATCTTGTCAGTTTTATGCTTTCATCATTATATTGCATATGTTATCGACACTTTGCAGCACCTACTCCAGTAAGCACTAACGAGCCATAAGGCTCCATATCTTTATTTTCTCTTCTTTACGCTCCTCAAAGAAGGGAAGGATTCCTCGCACACAAGTTTGCGGGGGAAGGAGAAGATAACGGTGTGGACCAAGCGTCGCTTCGAGGAAGTTTAGCCTTACCGGGAAGCAAGCGACAAAAAGCTAAGTTGCCAAAGTTTGAGCAATCAGTTTTAAATTTTTAAGTTATTCTCCTCGAAACGACCCCACTTTGTATGGAAAACACATGCTTGTGGAGGAACCAACTCGCAGCTAGTTGCGCCCTTACTTTGTTTGAGTCCGCCTCAACAACTTACGTGAGCTGCGACTAGTTGCGACAAGGTTGCTTGCGGAGGCGACACCGCCGGCCTGGCGGCGTCTCACACTCGGCGCTCATGGCTAAGGTGCCATCTTGGCCGAGTTCCTAAAAAGCTTAGGGCAAAAACATACAAAGGAAGGAATCAAGTAAAGGAAATAACATACAATTATTACCCGAGATAGAGTTATATTACAAAATAACTTGTCGCAACTCTAATAGATTGTTCTCCTAACATGACTAGCGGCGACAAGGAAAAGATAAAATGGGCGGCCTAATCTACAGTGCGCCTTCAACCCTCTTGATCCCGCTCACCACATCACGATGGGAGCGACAAGGGTCTTGAGCGCCTCTACATCTGACATCCGGCGGCAAGGACTTGAGGACGTTGGTGAGGTTGAGGCCTGGATTGTGGAAGGCCACCTTCATCAGCACCTTTTGGAGAGCTCCCGCGTAGATCTGGCGCGACTCCTCGGCCAGCCGCTTTGGGATCGCTACCCGGAGTCGCCGGAGAGCCGTCACCATGCCCTTGAAGAATAAGCTGAGCTTGGCGCTGAAATTTGGAGATGCTCGTCGGAGGAGTATCCAAGATCCTCCATCCCCAGCTCCGTCAGCTCCCTATCAATGGCGGCGGCAGTATCCACGAGACCCTCGGTCCAGTGCTCCACGTTATCCCTGAAGGTATTCTGGGTAACGGCAGCACTCGCTATCAGCGCCTCGTCGGCCTTGATCTCCTCCCTGGCCTCGTCCGGCGTCTTGGTCAGGTGGTCAGCGACTTCGAGATCCGCGTTGGAGTCCTTGACGGGCGCTGAGTTCCTTGATCCTCTCGGCGAGACGGCCCCTGACTACGCCAAGAGTGTAGGCGTCCTTCTCGCGCTCATGCTTAAGTGCAGCAAGCTCCTCGCCGCTCTTCGTCGATTGGCCTCCAGCTGCGTCACTCTCGTCGCCAACTCCTTCTTGGCGGCCCCTCGGCAGTCTTGGCGGCATCCTTTGCTTCCTTGAGAATCGCCAAATGATTGCTTTCATGGCATTAAGCTCCTCCTCGTGGCTGTCGAGATTGACCTTCCGCTGCACCAGCTCGCCTTCTTGCGCGGACAGCTTCTCGCCGGCAAGCCTTTGTTGCTCTTCCGCTTCAGCCTTCTCAAGGATGAAGGCTTTGCGCTCCTCGGCGAATCGCTCCCGCTCCTCTGCCAAGGCCCGGAGAGCCTCCTGATTTATGCTCCGGAGCTCCTCCGCGCGCTTCTCTATGTCCACGCCCGCCTGCGCGACAAGCGCTTCTCGGGAGGCCAGCTTGGCTTGCCGGGCGCGGTAAAGTGACAGCAGCTTCTGCAGTAGCTGCTCCTCCTCAGGCTCGCCACTGCTGCTGCTCGGCGCGTCAACCAGCGTCAGCCCGGCAGAGGCGAGCAGCTCTTCGTCGAAGGTTTCCCCTTCAACCGGCGCCACAGGCTCGAAGCCGGGGAGTTTGATGAAAGCGCCGCCCGGCCGGCCTTGAGATAAGCGCGCGGGCTGGGGCTCTTGAGCCCGGCAGCTGTGGTAGTGGCGGAGGGATCAGGGTCGGTGTGGCGCCCTATCGCTCCTGCGGCCCAGAGGCGTCGGTCGTCGCCAGACCCTCGCCCGGCTTCTGCGGCAGCAGCCTCGGCGGCCTCTCCGCGGCCCAGATTCATCAACGCCGGCTCCTTCTCCGGCGACTTCGGTCTCCATTGGCTCCGTGGCAGAAGGACCTGGCGACCGGAAGAAGGAACAAGAGTCGAGCAAGTATTCAAAAAGAAGATCAGAAGAAGCCAAGGGAAATTTTCGGACAAGAAAAATACCTGTGCTGGGATCGATAGTCACCCTTGTCGGAGGGTGATCCCTCACCGGAGATGTCTCCCTTGTCGGGGAATCCACCCTTGGCGGAGTAGTTGAAGCAGAAGGCTTGTCGGGAGCGGCTTCCGGGCCCTCTTGGTGAGGCTGCTCTGCTCCTACACAAGTCGACAGACAGATATCAACAAAGAAGAAGCACCCAAGCACGCTTAACAATGAGAAAGTAAACCCAACACTTCTGTTGGGGGCTGTGTTGGGGGCTGCTCTGAGGAAAGGTTGCGGGTCCGGCAAGGTGGTCTCAGGCGCATCCTCTGCTTGATCCGCGGCGGGATCATCCTCGATGACAACCACCGGAGTCTTGGCCCTTTCGACGCTCTACGGGCCAGCGTCACGAAAAGGAAAGGGTTCGAGAATAGTAAGTCGAGATCCAAGACACAGTGCAAGAATCGAAGGAATTTAAACTTAGCCAAGATTCTTACTCCTCTTCCTCCTTGTCGGAGCTGAGCGGAGAAATCGAAATCAGCCCGCCCGCCCCGTGAGGCGGAGGAGTAGAGATCCCTCGGACGCTTGGCGGAGGCAAGCGGTGGTCGGGAGGGCCCGCTCCGGTTGCTGGCAGGATGAGGTGCTCCCGGCAACCCGTGCTTGCAGCGGTGGAGCTCGTCGCGCCTTGGCCAGCTTGCTGCCTCGTCTGCCGCTCCGCTGCGTCCTCGGCCCTGCGGAGACGTCTTCTTGGCGGAGCTGGAGGCTCCGCTTGCGACGAACTGCCGGAAGGTGCGAGAGTGGAGAGGTCGATCCTCGCCGCTTCGCCCGCGCCCTCGGCGGGCTCGCTCGGCTCGGCTTGAAGATCGGCATGCTCTTCCTCACCGGCAGGCTCTTCGTCGTCGCCAAACTCTCCACGCTCGGCAAGGCTTGCCACCTCTGCTGCCTCCGCCTCCTCCTCGGTGAACCCGAATTACGCCCGGTGGCAATCTTGCCGCCTCTTCCAACACAGGTGGCGTCGTTTCATCTCGTCGTCCCGGTGGTGTCGCGGGTGAGCCTCTTCGCTTTCGTCGGCGCGGATCGGCACTTCTTCCAAGTTGTCGAAGAACTCCCTTACGGCGACATCTGCAGGGCTCTTGGCAGGTGGGCACAATCCCATGCGAGTCGCCTGGCCGCAATTATCATTGCCCGGATGCGGTCGGCGAAGAGTTGTTGCACAAAGGAACAACTCCCCTCGGCAGTAGCTGGAACACTTCCGGATGCTTTGAGGATCCCACTTGAACAGCTCTGAAGCATCGCCGTCAACTCCAAGACGGTGAAATTCCAGTTGAGGCCCAGGCACAGCCTCATGATGTCCGCCGCGTTCTAGAACTCCCAGGCAGGTCTCCTCCTCTCCTGCAAGGGGGCGATGCGGCGGTGAAGAAAATCTGCTCCGACAGCTCCCACGGTGAGTCCGGCAAGTCTGGCCTTGAGGATCACAGTGGTGGCGATCTTTAGCTTTGTCATCCTCCGGGGCCACGCTGCTCCAATCATTGTCGCGTACCACTTTGGGGCTTGGCGCAGAGGCGGTGAAGCGGCTGCGGCTCCTCTCGATGATCCAACACCAATCGGCTCTCCGCTCGTCCCATTTGCTGCGGAGCTCTCCTTCGAATCGCCTCCTTCTTGCCGGTCCTCGAGATCCGGCGATCCCGCCGGATAAGGGCTCTCCTTTCTCGACTCGGGGCATGAAGAAGTGGCGGAAGAGGGCAACGTTGGGATGGACTCCGACAAAGTTTTCGCAGAGGTGTGCGAAAACTGCCATGGTGAGAACGGCATTGGGGGTGAAGTCAAGGAGGCGGAGGCCATATGTGTTCATAATATCGCAGAAGAACTCGGAGAAAGGCGAGGCGAGCCGCAATAGAAGAACAGAGCGAAGAAAGGATACCCACTTGGGGCCAATTCAGCGGCGGCGGCGGGGAGTACCTTGGTGCGCGGATGCGCCCGTGTCTCCGTCGACCAGAAAAGGTAGTAGTTTTCCCTCAGCTCCTTCGCGGCGAGCTGAGGGGGAAAAGTGGCCCGCTCCTTGCGCAGCGCCGCAAGCCGCTGCGCCTCGGCCGACTTGACGACCTTCGGGGCTTTCGGAGCCATGGCGGAGGCGGTGAGGGAGGTCGGCGGCGTTGGTGGTTTAGGTGGCGGCGAGGCGGGCGCTGCTCTTCACGGCAGGAAGCGAGGGGAGCAAACGGTGGTTTCGAGATCAAACAGCAAATGGCGAGGTGAGCGGAATGCCCTGTTTCCTCTGCTTATAAAGAGGAGGCGGATGTTTCGCCCTTCGGATAAAGAAACTCCCCACGATCTCGCCCACGATCTCTCCCGCGGCGCTTGGCGTTCGGCGGCGTGCCGTTCGTGGAGGGCGTGGTGGGTCGAGGTGAGTTATGGCGTGATCTAGGCAGCGTGTGCCCGTGCCTGTTTTGGGCCCGGCCCAACAGCGCTTCGGCACCGTGTGTGGCCCAGAGCCGGGGGCTCTGGCCGGTGTACTAGAGTAGGGGTACCCTAGTATCCCGAACTCGTGCACGGGCAGTTGTAGCACCCAGCTGCAAGGCTTGCCGGTGATCGTCAAGATCCTCCGTGGCTCCTTTGGAGCCATTCAAGAGCAAAGTATTCAAGCCCCGGCAAGAGGAGCTTGCCGGAAGGCGAATCAAGGCCCGACAAGAGGAGCTTGCCGGGAAGGCCAACCAAGGCACTTAGAAGACAAGGCCCGGCAAGAGGAGCTTGCCGGGGAAGGCCGATGAGCGACAAACATCCGGCGCGACAAGATAACTATCAAGGCAAAGGCGCTTGTCATGCGCTACCACTCGCTTTCCTCCGCTCCGGCTCATCCAAGAACGTGTCGCCATGGGACCCTTCCAGCGATGCGTGGCGAGAGGTCTGTGCAGCCAGGGTGCGCGTGGTAAGCGGTCTTGACAAAAGAGCCATCGTGGCAAGCGGTGGGCGCCCGTGGAATGATCACGTTATGCACTGTTTAGGTGACTTAGACAGGCATTTATTGCCTTTGTCCCCTGCCGTCAGGGTTAGGTATGATACACTGTACAAGTAGCTGTACCAACCACAAGTTCTTTTCCACTTTTTACCCTCGCCTATGTTGCCACCTATCGGTGACCCCTTGAGCATATAAAAGGAGGCCCATGTGCAACATAGAGAGGGGTTCGAAGGGTTTCGAAGGGTTCGAAGGGTTCGAGGTTCAGTTCATTCGAAACCAGAGAACACACATACACTCAGGCTAGGTTTTGTAGCTCTCAAGGCTCCCTAGCAAAAACACAATACAATCAGGACAAGCGTGATTAGGAGTATTATCTCTCAGGAGAGCTCGAAGCTGGGTAAGCTTCTTTCGTGTGCTTCCGCCTCGATCTGCTCTTGAGCGATCTCCGCCCTTCACAGACCGAAAGGGACTCGGCCCGCCGGTCCCATAGGTGTTCGTTGGTCCGTTCAGCCTCCCCGACAGAGGTGGTCACGAGGTAGGGGGGCGCGCCCTACCCCCCCAGGCGCGCCCCTGACCCTCGTGGTCCACCCGTAAGGCGGTTGATGCTCTTCTTTGCCGCATAAGAAAGCTAATATTCGGAAAAAATCACGGCGAAGGTTTCAGGCCAATCGAGTTACGGATCTCCATATATCTGAAACGGTGAAACAAAGAGCAGAGCAGAACGCAGAAGCAGAGAGATAGATCCAATCTCGGAGGGCTCTCACCCTCCCAAGCCATGGGAGCCATGAGTAGGAGGAAACCCTTCTCCCATCTTGGGAGGAGGTCAAGGAAGAAGAAGAAGAAGGGGGACTCTCTCCCCCTTGCTTCCGGTGGCGCCGGAGCGCTGCCGGGGGCCATCATCATCATGGCGATCTTCACCAACACCGCCGTCATCTTCACCAACATCTCCATCACCTTCCCCCTCTATCTACTGCGGTCCACTCTCCCGCAACCCGTTGTACCCTCTACTCGAACCGGGTGCTCTCTGCGTCATATTAGTTTTCGAGGATGTGTTGCCAGCCTATGATGTCTGAGTAGATTTTCGGTGTCCTATCGGTGATTGATGAATTTCTAGGATTGGTTTGAGTTGCATGTTTTATTATTGGTGCTGTCCTATGGTGCCCTCCAGGTGCCGGCATAAGCGTGAGGGATTCCCGCTGTAGGGTTTGCAATATGTTTATGATTTGCTTATGGTGGGTGGCGTGAGTGACAGAAGCACAAACCCGAGTAAGTAGGTTATTTGCGTATGGGATAAAGGGGACTTGATACTTTAATGCTATGGTTGGGTTTTACCTTAATGAATCTTTAGTAGTTGCGGATGCTTGCTTGAGTTCCAATCATAAGTGCATATGATCCAAGTAGATAAAGTATGTTAGCTTATGCCTCTCCCTCAAATAGAATTGCAATAGTGATTACCGGTCTAGTAACATAGTTAGTTGCCTAGGGACAATTCCACAACTCCTACCACCACTTTTCCACACCGCCATATTTACTTTAGTTGTGTCTTTTTCTAAACAGCCCCTAGCTTTTATTTACGTGTTCTTTTATTTTCTTGCTAACCTATCCAAAAACACCTACAAAGTACTTCTAGTTTCATACTTGTTCTAGGTAAAGTTTAACGTCAAGCATGCGTAGAGTTGTATCGGTGGTCGATAGAACTTGAGGAATATTTGTTCTACCTTTAGCTCCTCGTTGGGTTCGACACTCTTACTTATCGAAAACTGTTGCGATCCCCTATACTTGTGGGTTATCAAGACCTTTTTCCTCGGGCGCGCCGTTCCGGGAGTCATAAGCGTGGGGTGAATATTCTCGTGTGTGCTTGTTTGCTTTATCACTAAGTAATTTTTATTTGTTGTTCTTAGTTGTTCTCTATCTTTAGTTATGGATATGGAACACGAAATACCAAAAAAATTAGGTGTACTTGCCACTCATGGAGATGGGGAACCTCCTAAAACCCTCGATGCTGGTTATGTGAGAGATATTATGTACTACTTTAATAATCACGAGAAAACCCCATTCAATTATGTAATGGGAGTAACGTTGGATCAACGTGAATACTTTTAGGGATTATCGCTTGACACAAAAGGGAAACTATTATGGGATCAAATTCATATATTGAAGTGGTATGCTTGGCAACTATGCGTGGAATATGATTATACTTGTTGCTCTAGGATGAATTCTCCACACCTTCCCTTTTCATGCAAATTTAATGATAATGAAACCTTAGCTTCTTATGCTAGAGGTATATATGATTACTATGATGTGGAACAAATAGAAGAATTTGTTGCTTTTAAGGGTGCTTATGAAATTGAAGCTATGTGTAAAGAGTTTGACGATTTTGATGATGTTGTTTATAGATCTAAAAATTTAGCTATCCTCAAATATTGCTATGAGAATTATAAATACAATTATGAAATTAATGCACTTATTAAGAAAGTCTCCGCTGTCCAAGAAGAGACTAATATTTTGCAGGATTCTATGGAAGAAGAAATTGATGAAACTGTGAGCTCATTGGATGAAAAAGATGATGACGAGAGCGAAGAACAAAAGGAGGAAGAGCAGATTAGCTACCCATGCCCACCTTCTAATGAGAGTAACTCTTCAACTCATACATTGTTTAATTCCCCTTCGTTCTTACCGAAGGATGATTGCTATGATCCCGTTGATTATTTTGAAATACCCCTTTTTGATGATGCTTGTTATGCTTGGCCAAGATGCCAATATGAATTATGCTTATGGAGATGAACTTGCTATAGTTCCTTATGTTAAACATGAAATTGTTGCTATTGCACCCACGCATGATAGTCCTATTATCTTTTTGAATTCTCCCGACTACACTATATCGGAGAAGTTTGCTCTTATTAAGGATTATATTGATGGGTTGCCTTTTACCGTTGCACATGATGATTTTTATAGATATAATATGCATGTGCTTGCTGCTCCTACTTGCAATTATTATGAGAGAGTAACTATATCTCCACCTCTCTATGTTTCCAATACAATAAAATTGCAAGAAACTGTTTATACTATGCATTGGCCTTTACTATGTGTGCATGAATTGTCCTTTTATGACATGCCGATGCATAGGAAGAGAGTTAGACTTCGTCATTACATGATATATGTTGCTTTGTGCTCACTACTAAATTACAAATCATTGTTAATTAAAATTGGCTTTGATATACCTTGGGATCCGGGTGGATCCATTACTTGAGCACTATATGCCTAGCTTAATGACTTTAAAGAAAGCGCTGCCAGGGAGACAACCCGGAAGTTTTAGAGAGTCATTTATTTCTGTTGAGTGCTTTCATATAGTTTAAAAACAACAAAAATAAAGAGGGGAACCCAAAACTTTTCAAAAAGGAAAGCGAAAGTGAGAAAGACAAGCATTGTTGAAGTGGGAGAGCTCCTTGAACTTTGTTCATGCTCACGGCAACTTTGTGAATCTTGATTACAGAAACTTTTCAACAAAAATAATTATCCTTGTACAATTCCATTGTATTATAAAAATAATGTGCCAAGGTTTGCCTTTAGGATGTTTACAATGCTTGTTGGTTTGTACGGTGCAGGACAGAAACTTTGGCTGTAGTGCACGATTTTACATTTTTAAGTGGAACGTCAATTGGTTCTGATTCTTTTTGCACTGTATTTCTATATAACTTGTCTATTTTTCCTAATTTTCGTACAATTTTTGGGGTACCAGAAGTATGGTGAATGTTCAGATTGCTACAGACTGTTCTGTTTTAGACAGATTCTGTTTTTGATGCATAGTTTGCTTGTTTTGATGAATCTATCAATTTATATCAGTGGATTAAGCCATGAAAAAAGTTATATTAAAGTAGACACAATGCAAAAACAAAATATGAATTGGTTTTCAACAGTACTTAGAGTGGTGATTTGCTTTATTATACTAACGGATCTTACCGAGTTCTCTGTTGAAGTTTTGTGTGGATGTAGTGTCTAATCGAGGTTGTTTCGATGTGAGAAGAAGGAAGAGAGGCAAGAGATCAAGCTTGGGGATGCCGAGGCACCCCAAGTAAATATTCAAGAAGACTCAAGCGTCTAAGCTTGGGGATGTTGAGGAGAGCATCCTCTTTCTTCAACAAGTATCGGTATGTTTTCGAATTCGTTTCGTTCATGCATTATGTGCAAGTCTTGGAGCGTCTTTTGCAATTAGATTTTTATTTTTCTTTTATGCACCATGCTGGTATGAGATAGTCCTTGGTTGATTTATAGAATGCTCATTGCACTTCACTTAAATCTTTTGAGTATGGCTTTATAGAATGCTTCATGTGCTTCACTTATATCTTTTGAAGTTTGGATTGCCTGTTTCTCTTTATATAGACAACCGCCATTTGTAGAATGCTCTTTTGCTTCACTTATATTTGTTAGAGCTTGGGCATATATTCTGTACAAAGAATTAAACTCTCTTGCTTCACTTATATCTATTTAGAGAGATTACAGGAACTGGTCATTCACATGGTTAGTCATAAAATCCTACATAAACTTTTAGATCGCTGAATATGATATGTTTGATTCCTTGCAATAGTTTTGCGATATAAAGATGGTGATATTAGAGTCGTGCTAGTTGAGTAATTGTGAAATTGAGAAATACTTGTGTTGAGGTTTGCAAGTCCCGTAGCATGCACGTATGGTGAACCGTTATGTAACGAAGTCGGAGCATGAGGTGTTTATTGATTGCCTTCCTTATGAGTGGCGGTTGGGGAATGACGATGGTCTTCTCCTACCAATCTATCCCCCTAGGAGCATGCGCGTGTAGTACTTTGTTTTGATGACTTTTAGATTTTTGCAATAAGTATATGAGTTATTTATGACTAATGTTGAGTCCATGGATTATACGCACTCTCACCCTTCCATCATTGCTAGCCTCTTCGGCACCGTGCATTGCCCTTTCTCACCTCGAGAGTTGGTGCAAACTTCGCCGGTGCATCCAAACCCCGTGATATGATACGCTCTGTCACACAAAAGCCTCATTATATCTTCCTCAAAACAGCCACCATACCTACCTATTATGGCATTTCCATAGCCATTCCGAGATATATTGCCATGCAAGTTCCATCATCATCATATACATGACTTGAGCATTTATTGTCATATTGCTTTGCATGATCGTAAGATAGCTAGCATGATGTTTTCATGGCTTGTCCATTTTTTGATGACATTGCTACGCTAGATCATTGCACATCCCGCACATCACGAGGTATTCATATAGAGTGATATCTTTGTTCTAGTATCGAGTTGTAATATCGAGGTTGTAAGTAAATAAAAAGTGTGATGATCATCATTATAGAGCATTGCCCCATCAAAAAAGGAGAGGCAAAAGACTCCTAAATAAAAAATGGTGCCAAAGAAGCCCGCAAAATAAAAAGAAAAAAAATAATAAAATAAAAAGGGGCAATGTTACTATCCTTTTTCCACACTTGTGCTTCAAAGTAGCACCATGTTCTTCATGAAGTGAGTCTCATATCTTGTGCTTCAAAGTAGCACCATCACTACTAGAAAAACCACTACTAATGGCGCACCTAATTTGGCCATTAATGGCGCATCACTGGTGCGCCATTACTAGCACGCCATTAGTAATTTTTACTAATGGCGCACCACTGGTGCGCCATTAGTATCAGTATACTAATGGCGCGCGATGGTGCGCCATTAGTATAGGCTACTGCGCTATTAGTATGCCTCCCAGGGCCATGTATACCCAGGTGCTTTGGCATACTAATGGCGCCACGACGTCAGAATCACGCCATTAGTAACCATGGCATACTAATGGCGCACTGACCCACTGTTGATGCGCCATTAGTATGCTTTTGTCATACTAATGGCGACTTTCATGTGATGCGCCATTAGTATGAATATTAGGTTTTTATTTTTTTTATTTTCTGGTTTTTGCACAGGTTAAAAATGTATAATTTGACAAAATATAGACAGCACACATCAACAACAGATTCATCGAATACAATAGAAGATTAGTCTTTGAATACAATTCATCATATTAGTCTCGAATACAATTCATCATATTAGTCTCGAATTGAAAAGACCGAACAAAGATAGAACATTATATTACAAGTCTCGAGACCATGAGTAGCGAGTTTGTCTTCACATTACAAGTCGATATCGATCATCTAAACTACCATCACATAGAAGAGAGCTGCGGTCATCACGATGAGCATCATCACGATGAAACTTCGTCTTCATCCGGTTCCTCCAACGCTCCCTCCCTCTCCCGCTAGATAGCGGGCGTATCTAGATTCGGCCTCGGCCCTAGTGGTGTACCCTTTGTAACTGTTACCGCTGAATCGGTGAACCTATCTCCGACACTCCTCCCGATCATCGTAGACTCCGGGAACCTTACCCTTGTACCACGACATACGTCGGCATCGCTATGCACTAGCCAAACGTAAGCGTTAGTACCAATTCACAGACAATACATAAGCAATATATAAGTATGCAATGTAACGATCGGAAGAGAAAAGCAAGACATTAATAGCATCGATTACATCTAAGTTGAACGACTCTCGAAACCAAAGAGACATACTACAAGTTCATTAAAGTTTAATTACAACATGAGCCAATCGATATTTAAGAACTAGACACAGCATCACTGCTTTCGACTCGACTCAAGGGACCGGAGCATGGATGACGCCGCCGTCTATCGTGGGAGTCATGAAATAACGGTCGTTGTTAGCCTGCATTGGTAGCATTGTGTCGATGTCACTGTTGGACGGTTGGTTTCTGAGGTAGAACTGCCCCGAGGTACGAAGGACATCTTGATGGATGATTTCCGCAAACTCCGACTGGATGCGAAAGAATTCTTGTCGGAGGTCCGATCCCTGGATTGCCGACACGCTCGCGGCCCAATCTTTGAGTTTACTCGGTAGCAGAAGTTGATGATGGTCCTGTCGATGACGCACGCATGTGATGGATGGCGTAGTAGGCACCTCTTCTCGACTGCCAGGCGGCTGTGGCCTTGTGCAGCGTCGTATTGTGGGAGAACACGTGCTTGCCGTATTTACGAATAGGCCTCGGTGAAGGTGCCTCCAGATTTGGCGTGGCAGGGAGAACATCATCAAGAACCTTCTTGACATTTGTGTAGTCTACGCTCAATCGACGGTCCGAATTAAATATCGTGGCCATGGAATATTTGGGGCTTAGGAGGATGAGCGTGCAACGTGTGTCACTGCAGAAAACACGGAATGTTAAAAGAAAACATGGAATATTTGCTTGTTTTGATGAATCTATCAATTTATATCAGTGGATTAAGCCATGAAAAAAGTTATATTAAAGTAGACACAATGCAAAAACAAAATATGAATTGGTTTTCAACAGTACTTAGAGTGGTGATTTGCTTTATTATACTAACGGATCTTACCGAGTTCTCTGTTGAAGTTTTGTGTGGATGTAGTGTCTAATCGAGGTTGTTTCGATGTGAGAAGAAGGAAGAGAGGCAAGAGATCAAGCTTGGGGATGCCCGAGGCACCCCAAGTAAATATTCAAGAAGACTCAAGCGTCTAAGCTTGGGGATGCTTTGAGGAGAGCATCCTCTTTCTTCAACAAGTATCGGTATGTTTTGAATTCGCTTTCGTTCATGCATTATGTGCAAGTCTTGGAGCATCTTTTGCAATTAGATTTTTATTTTTCTTTTATGCACCATGCTGGTATGAGATAGTCCTTGGTTGATTTATAGAATGCTCATTGCACTTCACTTAAATCTTTGAGTATGGCTTTATAGAATGCTTCATGTGCTTCACTTATATCTTTTGAAGTTTGGATTGCCTGTTTCTCTTTATATAGACAACCGCCATTTGTAGAATGCTCTTTTGCTTCACTTGTATTTGTTAGAGCTTGGGCATATATTACGTACAAAGAATTAAACTCTCTTGCTTCACTTATATCTATTTAGAGAGATTATGAGAACTGGTCATTCACATGGTTAGTCATAAAATCCTACATAAACTTTTAGATCGCTGAATATGATATGTTTGATTCCTTGCAATAGTTTTGCGATATAAAGATGGTGATATTAGAGTCGTGCTAGTTGAGTAATTGTGAAATTGAGAAATACTTGTGTTGAGGTTTGCAAGTCCGAAGTAGCATGCACGTATGGTGAACCGTTATGTAACGAAGTCGGAGAATGAGGTGTTTATTGATTGCCTTCCTTATGAGTGGCAGTCGGGGACGAGCGATGGTCTTTTCCTACCAATCTATCCCCCTAGGAGCATGCGTGTAGTACTTTGTTTTGATGACTAATAGATTTTTGCAATAAGTATGTGAGTTCTTTATGACTAATTTTGAGTCCATGGATTATACGCACTCACCCTTCCATCATTGCTAGCCTCTTCGTACTGTGCATTGCCCTTTCTCACCTCGAGAGTTGGTGCAAACTTAGCGGTGCATCCAAACCCGTGATATGATACGCTCTGTCACACAAAAGCCTCATTATATCTTCCTCAAAACAGCCACCATACCTACCTATTATGGCATTTCCATAGCCATTCCGAGATATATTGCCATGCAAGTTCCATCATCATCATATACATGACTTGAGCATTTATTGTCATATTGCTTTGCATGATCGTAAGATAGCTAGCATGATGTTTTCATGGCTTGTCCATTTTTGATGACATTGCTACGCTTAGATCATTGCACATCCCGTATTACACGGGAGGCATTCATATAGAGTGATATCTTTGTTCTAGTATCGAGTTGTAATATCGAGTTGTAAGTAAATAAAAGTGTGATGATCATCATTATAGAGCATTGCCCCATCAAAAAAAAGGAGAGGCCAAAGAAGCCTAAATAAAAAAATGGGGCCAAAGAAGCCCGCAAAATAAAAAGAAAAAAAATAATAAAATAAAAAGGGGCAATGTTACTATCCTTTTTCCACACTTGTGCTTCAAAGTAGCACCATGTTCTTCATGAAGTGAGTCTCATATCTTGTGCTTCAAAGTAGCACCATCACTACTAGAAAAACCACTACTAATGGCGCACCTAATTTGGCCATTAATGGCGCATCACTGGTGCGCCATTACTAACGCCATTAGTAATTTTTACTAATGGCACCCACTGGTGCGCCATATTAGTATCTCGGTATACTAATGGCGCTGGGTAATTAGCGCCATTAGTATAAACTACTGATGCGCTATTAGTATGCCTCCTGGGCCATGTATACCCAGTGCTTTGGCATACTATGGCCCCACGACCACGAGATGCGCCATTAGTAACCATGGCATACTAATGGCGCACTGACCAGTGATGCGCCATTAGTATGCTTTGTCATACTAATGGCGCACTGTCATGTGATGCGCCATTAGTATGAATATTAGGTTTTTTTTATTTTTTTATTTTCTGGTTTTTGCACAGGTTAAAAAATGTATAATTTGACAAAATATAGACAGCACACATCAACAACAGATTCATCGAATACAATAGAAGATTAGTCTTTGAATACAATTCATCATATTAGTCTCCGAATACAATTCATCATATTAGTCTCCGAATTGAAAAGACCGAACAAAGATAGAACATTATATTACAAGTCTCGAGACCGCGAGTAGCGAAGTTTGTCTTCACATTACAAGTCGATATCGATCATCTAAACTACCATCACATAGAAGAGAGCTGCGGTCATCACGATGAGCATCATCACGATGAAACTCGTCTTCATCCGGTTCCTCCAACGCTCCTCCCCTCTCCCGCTTAGATAGCGGGCGTATCTAGATTCGGCCTCGGCCCTAGTGGTGTACCCTTTGTAACTGTTACCGCTGAATCGGTGAACCTATCTCCGACACTCCTCCAGTCATCGTAGACTCAGGGAACCTTACCCTTGTACCACGACATAAATGGCATCGCTTATGCACTAGCCAAACGAAACGTTAGTACCAATTCACAGACAATACATAAGCAATATATAAGTATGCAACAGAACGATCGGAAGAGAAAAAGCAAGACATTAATAGCATCGATTACATCTAAGTTGAACGACTCTCGAAACCAAAGAGACATACTACAAGTTCATTAAAGTTTAATTACAACATGAGCCAATCGATGTTTCAGAACTAGACACAGCATCACCGCTTTCGACTCGACTCAAGGGACCGGAGCATGGATGACGCGCCGCCGTCTATAAGTGGGAGTCATGAAATAACGGTCGTTGTTAGCCTGCATTGGTAGCATTGTGTCGATGTCACTGTTGGACGGTTGGTTTCGAGGTAGAACTGCCCGAGTACGAAGGACATCTTGATGGATGATTTCCGCAAACTCCACCGGATGCGAAAGAATTCTTGTCGGAGGTCCGCGTCTGGATTGCCGACACGCTTCGCGGCCCAATCTTTGAGTTTACTCGGTAGCGAAGTTGATGATGGTCCTGTCACGATCGCACGCATGTGATGGATGGCGTAGTAGGCACCCTTCGATCACAGCGGCTGCTTGACGCAGCGTAACGTCGTATTGTGGGAGAACACGTGCTTGCCGTACTTACGAATAGGCTCGGTGAAGGTGCCTCCAGATTTGGCGTGGCGGGAGAACATCATCAAGAACCTTCTTGACATTTGTGTAGTCTACGTTCGATTGACGGTCCGGGTCGAAATACACGTGGCCATGGAATATTTGGGGCTTAGGAGGATGAGCGTGCAGCGTGTGTCACCGCAGAAAACACGGAATGTTAAAAGAAAAACGATCGAAATGTAAGAATTCATATGTTACGGGCGGTTGAGGGAGGACTTACTCGAGAAAGTAAGGCACGAGGAAGTTATCCTTATCTTGGTTTGCGTAATAACGCCTTCGAGGTAAGAACTTCGCGACTTGTCGGTCCCCAGCGCTGCCCAAGATCTTGGCACGCATGTAGAAGGGGTCGACTATCACGATGTCTGGGGTCTTGTCGCGAATGATCCGCATCTCCATACTCAGCGAAAATAGCCGAACGAAGGTGTAGTGCAGCGGATGAAGGTTCAACATAGCGTGGATGTCATCAAACCGCAGGACGATCATCGTCGCCCGATGGATTTATCCACAAAGCCCTTGCCCTCTGGCACCTTGGCCGCGAAAACCGGTATGCCACATCCTTCTCCACTGAGACGCCGCTTCTCCAAAAAGAACAACATCATGCAGACTCCGCATGGCACCGGTTGCAGCATTGAGCATATTTGTCGGTAGCATCGCCCTACCCGCCACATGCACCCTCCTCGAGATATCCTGCGGTGAAGGTGGCCCGCCCACGAGCACGGATCGTACTGCATGCGGCTAGCTCGCACCCTTCTTAGTCTTTCTTTTGCGTGCCTTCTTCTTCTCCTGTAATGGGACGAGTTTTGCTCACCGACCGCCTTCTTGAGTGTGTTGGGGCTGATAATATTCGCACCTCGCCTATCTCGAGGCTCGGTGAAGTCGGCAGTGGAGGCGTCTCACGAGAGCTGAACGCCAGACGGCTACCGCTGTAACTTGGCTTCTCCATGATACGAGCTAGATCGCACACGTCTTTTGTTGGGTTTGGTTCTTGAGAAGGAGGCCCCATGAAGTCGCCATCGCATTACCCATGATCGGCAAAGTACTGATCGACGTTGCCAAATGTATCATCGTCGTCATCGTCGTCGTTCTGATCCTGTGCCATATGCATGTTTGGATCCAGTGGCATAGGGATGTCCGGCACCGTTGCGGCGGTCTTGCCATGGGGCCGACTTGGCGCCGGCACGACTGGCGGTGTTGTCTTTGGGGTGGTGTCCCCGCCCCCCAAACGAATCTGGCTCTTCGGCCAAAGCAGGGGCCAGCTCAAGCATGCTGGCCGAGGGTCATCACGTCATCATCGTCGGCCCCGACGGGTCGATTCGGAGGTAATAACTCGTCGCAGCTTTGGCAGCACCGAACCAGTTGAACCCTAAACAAGTTGGGTGGCATCCGGGTACCGTGGAACAAGGGTTGCCTGGTTGAACTATTTTGCCCTTGGCGACATCGACCAACTCGTTGTTCACGAAGTGGAGGAGAGTGCCGCGAACGTCGGCGGCGCCTCTGCAAAAACATGTAGGGCGTCGAGGATGCCCAGTCAAAGGCAAGGAGATGAAGTCCTCGGCCGAGAGAGGATTAATTAGTTACCGTGATGATGGCGTCGAGCTCGGCTAATGTAGAGAGCACCGCCAACGGGCGTGCGATTAGCCGGAGGGGCCGCTTCTTGCAGAGGTGCCAGCCGGCGTACACCCGGTGCATTAAGCTCCCATGCGGCGTCGGAGACACCAATGCCGCCTCCGCCCGGAGGCACCGATGGCCCGCCATCGCATTATGCGAGTTGCTAGCCGTGAAGCTAGGAATCGGGCGGCCCCTGTTGGCCGCCCGCAATCCACGCACTCAACCCCGAGATCAAGGTAGGCACAATGGCGGTGATAAATGCCGCTCCCAGTCGTTGTTCCACTTGCTCTTGGACAATCTCCGGAATCCGCGCCACCTGTGCCTTGAGTTCTTGAACCTCTCGCTTTGGCTTTCCGAGCTGGTCTTTTTCTCCTTCCGCACACCAGCGGTATATATAGTATGACCCCATTTTGTCGACAAGCCTTTGCCGCCACACGACCACCGACGTCGGGCCATCGAAGCTTATCCTTGTTCTTCATTACATTCAACCCCCTATTTAGAGTGGTGTCCCAAGGGTTGCTCCCGAGTCGACCCAGCTACTGCTTTTCGATGCGCTGCGGAAGGAATGTGAACCATTTAGAAATTTGGCTTCATTAATTAGAATGCAACCATATGGAGCTAATTACGCTGGGGTGTATTCCTTACAGAACAAGCTCAAGCCGCCTGGTCTTCGGATCCGTGGTAAGCTCCTTTGTTTTCGGGTCCTTCTTGTACCGGGCCACGACAAAGTTCTGGCCCGCTTGTCACCGTATTTATCGAAGAGGGCGATAGGCCTTGCTCGCACGGTCCGCCTCCTCCTTGTCCCATATAGGCTCCGCCACTCTGTAACCGCCGGGACCGAGTGTGTGTTCCCCTATGTTCAGCTCCCGTGATTTGTTTCCCCACTCACTTGATTGGGAGTTTGCGGTGCTCGAGCAATTGATCTTGAAGTCGTTGTAGTCATCTTCGGTGATCGAAGGATTTTTCTCCTTGATCTTCTCATAACTCTCACCTTTCTCGATCATTCTCTTCACATTGCTTTTCCAAGTAGACAGGGCCTTGCTCATCTTCGTGAGGGCAGCATTGTTCACTTTATTCCCTTTGAGGCTTGTGTTTTCGAAAGCAGCGGGAACTTGTATCGTTCGTGGCAGCTTCGTGAAGAGGAGGTTGCGCAAATTCCTCGGGTCGGGATGCCTCGGGTTCTCGGTGTTGATCGAGGCGGTGCTCCGGAGAATGCACCCGAGCTGAAGCGAGTACCCCTTGACTATTCGCTCGGGCGCCGTTGCATTCCGTCCGGAGTCCACTTCAAGAATCTCCTCCTTGAGGGTGCGGAGCACGGTCGGGCGCCGGTCCTTCCGTTGCCTCTTCTGTTGGCTGCCATCTATGCGTGCGCCGCCATCATCGATGGTGGCATCCTCGGCGGCACCATCGGTGGTGGCATCGGTGTGATCATCCTCGGCGGCACCATCGGTGGTCTCGTGGATCGGTGGGAAGGCGGCGGCCTCATACAAGTGAGGTTGTTCCTCCATCTCTGGGACAGCTCGAGAATGCCTTGCCGCCCGAACCCCGGCCTTATCGTTGTAGGGCCATGTTTCTCTCTAAATAGAAACAAAGCTTGGTCAAAATGTTGGTTATTGTCATCGAACAAGATCATGGTCTCATCATTTAGGGTTTGTCGACACCGAGGCATCCTAAAATCTAAGCTTTTATCATTGAGGGTTTTTCGACGCCGAGGCACCCTAAAAGCCTAAGCTTTCATCATTTCGGTTTTTATCGACACCGAGGCACCCTAAAAGCCATGCATTAGTCACAAGTACGCCGGGCACTTGATCCTACTTAATTAACTACTACGATACCTCGCCCATGCATTAGTCACAAGTACCCCTATATGTCCTATTTTTAGCAAAGTCATGCTAAAATTCACGAAAAATTTCAGCATGACCTTTGCTGAAAATAGGACATATGGAGTACCAATTTGCCGGAACGGAAGTTAATCGACATTCCGGCAAACTCAAGGGCTTCTCGGTGTACAACAGCAGACATCACAAGTTGACAAAATTCCCAAGTAGTACATCGAAGACATCACAAGTAGTACCAATGAACATATAGTCTAGCACATTATGAATTTCGATAAATGACAACAAGTTAACTCATTACGAACATATAGTACCAATGAACATATAGTCCGTAATATATAGTCCAAGAAAGACATCTATTTACCCACTTGATGTGTTCTTGCTGGTAGAAACTGAACCAAATGGCCTAGATTCTTGTATGGACAACATCTTAAGCAAAGAACTCTAGCTAATACTTGATGCCATAAGCATTTGTTTAGTAAGTTAACTCGTGCAAATAAATCCAAGAAATACTTGGTTTTGTGTCCATATGTTCGTAAAGTTAACTCATATCTTCGGAAGAGGAACTATCAAGTATGCAAATAGCTAGTTGTGCTAGGCTCGTCCCACACGTAAGTTATCTTCTGATCGACAAGTAGTACAGCAGAAGCATCACAAATCTGAGACAAGAAGTAGCACAATGCTCACCAATATTGATGAGAGGGTACTCATAACAGTAGCACAATGCTCACCAATATTACAAAACACCTGAAACATTTCAGAAGAAATTGATTTAAGCGGGATAACATAATTATCACCATGGGTCTCCCCAAGCAGCTAGTGGAGCGGTGAGAGGAAGCAGACCTTCTTGTTAGGCAAGGAAATAATGAGTACCAGGAATATAAATGCAAGAGCATATGTTTTCATAGGTGGCAAATTACACCTACATCGTAGCGTAGTATTAATGAAACCAGTTATAACAACATCATAACATTAGTGAAAACTTGAAATGCAACGGTAGTAGCGTTTGGCTGCCACAAACTAGAATGCAGGAACAGGACATGTATGAAACTTGAAAACTGAATATTTAGTGTAGAATCTTGAAACTGAATTTATGGCAGAATTAGTACATGAAAACTTATTGTTACTGTAATTTAGTTACCAGTTTGGGAGTACATGAAAACTGAACTTATTGGCACTCTTAATTGTTGGAGTACATTCTTCATAAGCATTGAATTTTGGCCATTGCTTCAACATTTAGTAACTTTTCTGAATTTTTACACTTTATTCTTTTCTAAATTTTTACTCCAAGTGAGTAACTACGGTAACTCCAAGTGAGTAACTCTGTAACTTCAAGTGGGCTTTACGATATTTTTTTACATTACACTAATCATGATATTTGTTCCTCTGCTTACGGTCATAATTATAATCTGATTCTTTGAACCCTTAATCATTCTCATAATTCACTAACATTCATGCTTACGATGTTTCACAAAAATAATGTAAAAACCCCGACAATGTAGTGGAGCTAATTACCTTAGAGTAAAACCTAAGACATTTCACTAGCAATTCTGAAATACTCATGCTAAAGATTGCAGACTTGATAATTCATGGTTTGGATTTATCAACTTCCTTTAGCATAGTGCACACCTGTTTATTTCCTCTCTAGTGGCCTAATTCTAGTGGAACTTTGGTTGGTTAGTGCTCTTTGTTGCTTCGACTAATCTTAGTTTAGACGGACCTGGGCCCGAGCGTATAACAACATCATAACATTAATGAATCCATGTATGAAACAGGCCCCAGCGTAGTGGAGGCGCAGTCGCGGTGCTGTGAGCGTGCCTGGGCGGGGCCAGGGCGCGGCCCGAGCGTAGTGGAGGCGCGGTCGCTGTGCAGGTGAGCGCCACTGGCGGGGCAGGCGCGACCGAGGCCGAGGAGCACGCCACGAGGCGGCAAACCCGGGGGCCGAGGAGCACAGCCAAGGGGGGAGGGAGGGAAGGCGAGGAGGGCGAGGCGGCGGTGGGTCGTGGCAGCGGCGGCGGCGTGGATCGAGAGGAGGAGGCTGAGGGGAGAGGGAAGGGGGATCGAGGCGAAGGGGGAGAGGGAAGGGGATCGGGCACAATACTAATGGCGCACCTCACGTGGTGCGCCATTAGCATGTCATACTAATGGCGCACCTCACCGTGGTGCGCCATTAGTATTTTTTTTTATTTCAACTCGAGCCAATAGGTTATGTACCACCGTAACTGATCCACATCAAGTCCTCTACTAGCTCGGGACCGTCAGCAGCCAGTTCTCACACCAGGGAGGTCCCGGGTTCGACTCCTGTGCTCCACAAATTTTTTTAGCATTTAAAAGCTGTTTGATACTTATTTGTGTTTAAGTATGTTCAAACTTGTTTAAATAATAACAGTAATATTTTTTATAAGACAAGAGCATTTAAAAGCTGTTTGATACTTATTTGTGTTTAAATATGTTCAAACTTGTTTAAATAATAATGTAATATTTTTTTATAAGACAAGAGCATTTAAAAAGCTGTTTGATACTTATTTTTTTTATAAGACGGTGCCTTGGGGTGCGGGGGGTCAGCGGCGGCAGTTGAGTAGGGGAATCGAGGGTGCAGGGTGTGCAAGGCGCAGTGGATGAGGGTGCTCAATGGCGAGGGGGACCGGATCTGGCGAGGTGGGATAGCGATCGAGATGGAGGGGGATCGAGCTGGGCTCCACAATTTTTTTTTTAGCATTTAATAAGCTGTTGGATACTTATTTGTGTTTAAATATGTTCAAACTTGTTTAAATAATAATGATAATATTTTTTATAAGACAAGAGCATTTAAAAAGCTGTTTGATACTTATTTTTTTATAAGGCCAGTGCGGGTGCGGGGGGTCGGCGGCGGTTGAGTAGGGGAATCGAGGGTGCGGGGGTCGTGGCGGCGGTGGATCTGGGGGTGCTCGGCGGCGTGGGGGGCCGGATATGGCGAGGTGGGATAGTTCAAGTACCCATGAAATACAATCGAGAAATGAAGGCTACGATTTAAATACAATCGATCTTAGCTAGCTATCTGTTCACAATCTTCTTGCCCTTCTTTTTCGCAAATGGAGTTCTTCCGTGGAATGGACGTCCTTTAGGTAGGGTGATCTGCTTCTTCTTGTGGTGTATGCTGCTACTTCATCATCGCCGTCATGTTCGATCCTCGGGTCGCCGTACTTGTCGAAGTCTTGCTCATTGGCTACTCCATCCATTCCGATGATCTTCCTTTAGCCTCTCCTCACGACAACACGACAGGGATTTTGCGGGTCGGAAATTAAGAATCAATGGTACACGTGGGAAGCCAGAACCCATGGCTCATTTTTCGCGGTGACGCGTTTTGCGCCCAGGTCTTGGATTAACCCGGGTATAACCATGGTGGTGAAATACCGGTCTTCTTTTATGACGTTCTTGGCCCATCGACACGGAACATGGGACCTTCTCTCCAACGTAGCTCAACTCCCAGATCTCCTCGATCCTTCCGTAGTATCTGCCCTTGTCGTTACCGGTGTAGGATTCCATCGTTACCCGGAGTTCGATAACCATCGCTCTTCATGTCCTTGGCCTCGGTGTAGAATGTGTAGCCGTTGATATCCCTCGCCTCATAGGTCATCAGGTTGTGCTCGGCGCCTGTGACAAAGCGAATATGAGTTGTTCTTCCGCGGAAGAATCCTCATGTAAAGGGTACGATGAAGCTTCTGCTTGAACCAACGCGTGAAACATGAGTTGTGCTCTTTGAGTATATCTCCGTCCGTCCTCTATTGGCCTCGGTCATTGTACGTCTTCTTAATAAAGGTTTTGTGCTCTACCACCCAAGGATCGACCACGTCTATGTGTTGTAGCGACTAGGTTTGCTCTTTCAAAGTCGGTGAGTCGACCCTCGAAGTCGACATGCATTTCGCGGCGACCCTCACGGTGACCCCACCCAGCGAGCCCGCCGAGGTGCTCGCTGACGGGCAGACCAACGGGGTTCTCGATGCCTAGATAATTCGCGGCAAGAGGAGATGCACTCTTCGGTCGAAAAGCCTCGGCTATGCTTCTCTCTGGGCGTGACATGTTGCGAACGTATCCTTTGATGACACCATTCATCCTTTCGAACGGCATCATGCTGTGCAGGAACGCCGGCCCGAGTTGGATGATATCCTCCACTATATGGACCAGCAGATGCACCATAACGTCCGAAGAATGCGGGCGGGAAGTACATCTCAAGCTCGCATAGTATCACCACGATCTCTTCCTCGTAGCCTTCGAGTTGCCTCACGCCAATCGACTTCCGAGAGATGACGTCGAAGAAGTTGCATAGGCCAAATAGCGTTTCACGGACGTGCGTCCATGATCCCACGGGATTGCAATCGGAAGTATCTGCGTCATCGGCCGACGTGACGATCGTGAGACTTCATCCCGCTGAACTTCGTCATTGGGTCTAGGTATCTCGCTTATCTTCCCGCAGAATCAGAAGGAAGTTTTACTCCTAGGAGGCAGGTGAAAAACTGCTCGATCTCTTCCTCGACTTAGAGTGAAGCACGCTGGAGGGTAGTCATTTCCGGTCTTCTTGGCCTTTTTGCCTTTGCGGCGACTTTCTTCGTGTCTGCTTCGCCTCATCATCATCATCATCATCATTAGCGTGAAGCTCTGCTGATGCCCATTGATTTCAAGTCCGCCTTTGCTTTCGGCCCATCTTTGGTCCTCTCTGGCATGTTGAGCAGGGTACCAAGCAGACTCTCGCACACGTTCTTCGTGATATGCATGACATCAAGGCTGTGAGGCACACGGTGGATCTTCCAGTACAGCAAGTCCCAGAAAACAGACCTCGTTTTCCATACCTTCAGCAGCGGCTCTGGCGCCTTTCGCTTCTTTCCCGGCTCTGGCGCCTTTTGCTTCTTTCCCGGCAAAGGCAGTCTTTCCAATTTTTCAACAGCTTGTCTATTTCCTCGCCGCTCCTCGTACATCGGGCGCTGGGTTCGGTTTCACCATCGAACAGATCCTTGCGTTTCCTCCACGGGTCATCGCCGCGAAGCCACCTTCGATGTCCCATGAACACGGTTTTCAAAGACCCGGATCTCTATCTAGCTGGCGATACGTTGTGTCATCCATGCACCTTACGCATCCAGAAAATCCGTGGACTACCTGCCCGCGAGATATCCGTAACCGAGATAGTCGTGCACCGTCGTGAGCGGTCACGGCTCTCATAGGGAAATATTCTTTCTGCGGCGTCCCACGTATTGGCTGGCGTTTTCCTGGCGATGTCAAGCTCCTCTTCAAAGCAGCCCGGTCATGATTGATGTCGTTCCACTGGTTGTTTCGCCCTTCAATTAGCATACTCATGTGAATGTACTTCCTCTTCATGCACAACCGGGGAAGGTTGTACATCCACACAAACACGGGCCAGGTGCTATGTGTGCTTCTCACGGCTGCCAAACGGATTGACTCCGCCGGTGCTCGCGCCCAAAGCATGATGTTCCTTGGATCGTTCCCAAATTCCGAGTCTTCGAAGTTCAACAGCTTGCACTGGCTCGCATCCTTAGGGTGACTCAGCATCTTGTCTTTTTATCTATCTCCGGATCATTTGGCGTCATCTTCTCGCTTCTTCGCTTCCCTATCCGGCGTGCCAGCAGGAGCTTTGCTACCTTAGGGTCCGCGAAATAGCGCTGCAGACGAGGAGTGATCGGAAAGTACCACACCACTTTTCGAGGAGCTTTCTTCCTCTTCTTGTATCGAGACGCCAAGACACCGGACATATGGTAGACTCCGGCGTGCTCGTCCCGATAAATGATGCAATTGTTCATGCACACATGGTATTTCACGCGTGTAAATGCGTCGAGAGGACACCACGATTTTCTTCGCCTCCTCCAAACTGGTCGGGCACTTGTTCCCCTTGGGAAGACGTTAGTGCGAATGACATGTTCTCGTCGAAGCATCGTCGGTCATTTTGTGTTTTACCTTCATCTCGAGCCATGAGCGTTACTTTCGGCGGGTATCCTCGGCCTGCATCCTTCATACAATGGAGTAACTTGCGTCTAACTCAAGTTGATCCATCTTGGCTTTCTCTCGGCGGCAGCTCTGGCGTTATCCGTGCCGCTGAGAAGCAGCTCTTGAATATGAGGGTCCTGCACCCAGCCCATCGATGGTCCAGCGTCGTGCTGCTCCGGCATCATCATCTTCATGATCATGCCCGTCGCCTGCTCCGCATCTTCCTCATCATCATGTCCTGCATCTTCTACATGATGACTATGGTACAAGATCACCGTCGTGATCATCTCCTCGGGATTCTTCGTCTTCTCGCCCGCCCGAGCCGCGGTGGTTGTCTTCTTGCCCTTCCTCATTTCTTGCCCGGCCCGCATGGGCGACTTCGTAGTCATCTTCATCGCCTTGCCACCGATAGCCATCCATGAAACCACGCAAGAGCGGTGGTCCCGCACCTGCCGGAATCCGGAGTCATAATAAGGCTCTTGACTTGCATCTTCGACACGGACATCTTATCTCTGTCTCGTTCTTTTGAAGCATCTCGGCCTTCGCGGACCTCAAAAACCTATTCATGATGCCTTCGGTCATCGTGCGGACCATAATGCGCTGCGAGGTAGAGCAAACGATATTTTAGAACCAAACAAAATTTGGCATGACTTTCCCTAAAAATAGGACCAAAAGAATGCTTAATGCCAAAATTCTGCTTGAAACGGAAATGAATCAACATTCCGGCAAAATATTGGCAACTATCGCATTTCAAATACCGGTACACCTCCAAACACAAACACATATGCAACACCACAAACATATGCAATACCACGAACATACATAGATCTAGCTAGGCCGTAAAAGTGCATGTGCACATTGTTGTAGGGAGAACAACATAAATATAGCTTCCCCTTACTTACCTATTAAAACAAGGTAATTTAACCACTTAATTTGAATGAATCTATGGTGGAAATGAGGTGAAAAGAGGAGGCACCCGAGACAAGGAGGAGGTGGAGAGAATGAAGTGGGGAGAAAGTGAGTGTGGGTAGGAGAGGCTGTCCCAAATATCTTGTTGCTGCCCACTTACTAATGGCGCACCTCTTGCATGGTGCGCCATTAGTAGTTACAACTACTAATGGCGCACTTCATCTAGATGCGCCATTAGTATGTTTGGACAAAGCAGTAGTTCAAAAAAAAGTTTCTATACTAATGGCGCACCTTTGCTGGTGCGCCATTAGTAGTCTAACTACTAATGGCGCACTTAGCGGGATGCGCCATTAGTATGTTTGACAGGCGCACTAGTTCAAAAAATTCTATACTAATGGCGCACCTTGCTGATGCGCCATTAGTAGTTACAACTACTAATGGCGCACTTGAGCAGGATGCGCCATTAGTATGTTTGGACAGGCGCACTAGTTCAAAAAAAATGTTTGATACTAATGGCGCACCCTTTGCATGGTGCGCCATTAGTAGTTCAACTCTAATGGCGCATCGAAGGGTGGTGCGCCATTAGTATATACTAATGGCGCACCAACTTTCTGGTGCGCCATTAGTGTCAATCCCATCTATAGCCCTTTTTCTAGTAGTGCATGATCTTCATATAGATTGTCTCCTATGTTGTCACTTTCATATGCTAGTGGGAATTTTCATTATAGAACTTGGCTTGTATATTCCAACGATGGGCTTCCTCAAATGCCCTAGGTCTTCATGAGCAAGCAAGTTGGATGCACACCCACTTAGTTTCTTTTGTTGAGCTTTCATACACTTATAGCTCTTAGTGCATCCGTTGCATGGCAATCCCTACTCCTCACATTGATATCTATTAATGGGCATCTCCATAGCCCGTTGATACGCCTAGTTGATGTGAGACTTTCTCCTTTTTGTCTTCTCCATAACCCCCATCATCATATTCTATTCCACCTATAGTGCTATGTCCATGGCTCACGCTCATGTATTGCGTGAAAGTTGAAAAAGGTTTGAGAAACGTCAAAAGTATGAAACAATTGCTTGGCTTGTCATCGGGTTGTGCATGATGTGAATATTTTGTGTGGTGAAGATGGAGCATAGCCAGACTATATGATTTTTGTAGGGATGAGCTTTCTTTGGCTATGTTATTTCAATAAGACATAATTGCTTGGTTGGTATGCTTGAAGTATTATTGTTTTTATGTCAAAGGATAGATTATTGCTTTGAATCACTCGTGTCTTAATATTCATGCCATGATTAGACATATGATCAAGATTATGCTAGGTAGCATTCCACATCAAAAATTATTCTTTTTATCATTTACCTACCGAGGACGAGCAGGAATTAAGCTTGGGGATGGTGATACGTCTCCGTCAGTATCTATAATTTTGATTGTTCCATGCCAATATTATTCGCTTTCATATACTTTTTGGCAACTTTTATATTATTTACGGGACTAACATATTGATCCAAAGGCCCAATGTCGGGTTCCTGTCTGTTGCATGTTTTTTGTTTCGCAGAATATCCATATCAAACGGAGTCCAAACGGGATAAAAACGGACGAAGCTTATTTTTGGAAAATATGGAAAATTCCAGAAGAAAAATCCACGCGAGACGGTGTCTGAGGTGGTCACGAGGTAGGGGGCGCGCCCCTGACCCTCGTGGTCCACCCGTAAGGCAGTTGATGCTCTTCTGTTGCCGCAAGAAAGCTAATATCCGGGAAAAATCACGCGAAGGTTTCTGTGCCAATCGGAGTTACGGATCTCCATATATACTAAACGGTGAAGCAGAGCCGTAATGTAACGCAGAAGCAGAGAGATAGATCCAATCTCGGAGGGGTTTCGCCTCCCAAGCCATGGGAGCCAAGGAACAGAGGGGAAACCCTTCTCCCATCTAGGGAGGAGGTCAAGGAAGAAGAAGAAGAAGGGGCCTCTCTCCCCTTGCTTCCGGTGGCGCCGAGCGCCGGGGCCATCATCATCACCGCGATCTTCACCAACACCGTCGTCATCTTCACCAGCATCTCCATCACCTTCCTCTATCTACAGCGGTCCACTCTCCCGCAACCCGTTGTACCCTCTACTTGAACATGGTGCTTTATGCTTCATATTATTTTCCGATGATGTGTTGCCATCCTATGATGTCTGAGTAGATTTTCGGTGTCCTATCGGTGATTGATGAATTGCTATGATTGGTTTGAGTTGCATGTTTTATTATTGGTGCTGTCCTATGGTGCCCTCTGTGTCACGCAAGCGTGAGGGATTCCCGTTGTAGGGTTTGCAATATGTTTATGATTTGCTTATGGTGGGTGGCGTGAGTGTAAGCACTGAGACCGAGTAAGTAGGTTATTTTATGTATGGGATAAAGGGGACTTGATACTTTAATGCTATGGTTGGGTTTTACCTTAATGAATCTTTAGTAGTTATGGATGCTTGCTAGAGTTCCAATCATAAGTGCATATGATCCAAGTAGAGAAAGTATGTTAGCTTATGCCTCTCCCTCAAATAGAATTGCAATAGTGATTACCGGTCTAGTAACATAGTCAGTTGCCTAGGGACAATTCCACAACTCCTACCACCACTTTTCCACACTCGCCATATTTACTTTAGTTGTGTCTTTTTCTAAACAGCCCCTAGCTTTTATTTACGTGTTCTTTATTTTCTTGCTAACCTATCCAAAAACACCTACAAAGTACTTCTAGTTTCATACTTGTTCTAGGTAAAGCGAGCGTCAAGCGCAAGCGTAGAGTTGTATCGGTGGTATATAGATCTTGAGTGAATATTTGTTCTACCTTTAGCTCCTCGTTGGGTTCGACACTCTTACTTATCGAAAACTGTTGCGATCCCCTATACTTGTGGGTTATCAGTAAAGGAATTACTGTCGAGCAATTGATAGAATTGGGCATAGTTATGAGAATATCTAGGTATGATCATGTATATAGGCGTCACGTCCGTGACAAGTAGACTGACTCTTGCCTGCATCTACTACTATTACTCCACACATCGACCACCATCCAGCATGCATCTAAAGTATTAAGTTCATAAGAACGGAGTAACGCTTTAAGCAAGATGACATGATGTAGAGGGATAAACTCATGCAATATGATATAAACCCCATCTTTTTATCCTCGAAGGCAACAATACAATACGTGTCATTTCCACTACTGTCAATGGGATCGAGCACCGCAAGATTGAACCCAAAGCTAAGCACTTCTCCCATTGCAAGAAAGATCAATCTAGTAGGCCAAACCAAACTGATAATTCGAATAGACTTGCAAAGATAACCAATCATACATAAAAGAATTCAGAGGAGATTCAAAGATTGTTCATAGCTAATCTTGATCATAAACCCACAATTCATCGGATCTCGACAAACACACCGCAAAAGAAGAGTTACATCAAATAGATCTCCAAGAGAATCGAGGAGAACTTTGTATTGAGATCCAAAGAGAGAGGAGAAACCATCTAGCAAATAACTATGGACCCGAAGGTCTGAAGTAAACTACTCACACATCATCGGAGAGGCTATGGTGTTGATGTAGAAGCCCTCCGTGATCGATGCCCCTCGGCGGGAGCGCCGGAAAAAGGCCCCAAGATGGGATCTCACGGCATGCAGAAGGTTGCGGCGGTGGAAATAGGGTTTTGGCTCCGTGTCGATGGTTTGGGGTGCGTAGGTATATATAGGAGGAAGAAGTAGGTTCATGGAGCTACGAGGCCCACGAGGTGGAGGCGCGCCCGCTGGGGGTAGGCGCCCGCCTCGTGGCCTCCTCGCTCGCTTCTTGACGCCCACTCCAAGTCCTCTCGGATCACGTTTGTTCCAAAAATCACATTCGCGAAGGTTTCATTCCGTTTGGACTCCATTTGATATTCCTTTCCTTCGAAACACTGAAATAGGCAAAAAGAACAGCAATTTGGGCTGGGCCTCCGGTTAATAGGTTAGTCCCAAAAATAATATAAAAGCGTATAATAAAGCCCATTAAACATCCAAAACAGAATATAATATAGCATGGAACAATATAAAATTATAGATACGTTGGAGACGTATCAAGCATCCCCAAGCTTAATTCCTGCTCGTCCTCGAGTAGGTAAATGATAAAAACAGAATTTTTGATGTGGAATGCTACTTAGCATAATTTTCAATGTAATTCTCTTATTTGTCCCAATTAGGCTAAAAAAATTACCGCAGCATGTTGGCTCCATGTCATGACACCATGCCAAGTTTCATGATTTTCAGGTGTGTTTTCGATTTACAGGAATTGAAAAACCAAGTTTCTCAATCTTTTTGGCCGAGCCACGACGCCTAGATGTTTGAATTTCATTCCCATTTCTTGCATGGGACCTATAAATACACCCAAGGACACACATGTGATTTTTCAACCAACTTTGGTGCACTGGAGCATGTGCTTGTAGTTCAAATTTGAATTATGCATATTAAATGCGCAGAAACTCAATTACTGTATAAAAATGCCAAACGAACCCGAAATAATTCCAAAAATTAACACGATACTTCTATTTGGTCTAATCTGCCTGTGTAAAAAAATTAAGGCGGGAGAAGTCAGTGTACGTATCTCGTTTCACACACGGAGGTGACACGTTCCCTCTCGGAACCATGAGCCTTCTTGAGGGAAGATCCGGTTTGCAAGAAGCTTACACTAAAGCTTGTCCCAATTCGGCCAAAAAATTTACCACCGCATGTTGGTGCCATGTCATGACACCATGCCAAGTTTCATAATTTTCAGACGTGTTTTGGATTTACAGGAATTTAAAAATCAAGTTTCTCAATCTTTCCGGCCGAAACTGACGCCAGAGATGTTTGAATTTCATTCCCATTTCTTGCATGGGACCTATAAATTCACCCAAAGACACACATGTGATTTTTCAACAAATTTTGGTGCATTGGAGCATGTGCTTGTAGTTCAAATTTGAATTATGCACATTAAATGCCCAGAAACTCAATTAATGCATAAAAATGCCAAAAGAACCCGGAATAATTCCAAATTTAAACACGACACTCATGTACTAGTTGCATGTTCACTATACATAAATGTTCTAGCAATTCAAACACCGTCCTTTTCCTCCGTAACACCATTTTGTCTTTCAAAACATAATGAAAAAATCAGGTATACCACAAACAGTTACTAGAAAGAACCGTGTGGGATGCAATATAAAATATCTTGGCGCACCGTCTTGTCTGGCTTAAGCAAGAAGCTTCGTCGTCTACAGTCCACCGCCCCCGCATGAACCACACTTGCGCGCCAGTTTTTCGCGGCACCGAACGAAAATTTGTGGCCACCGCGGAAATATCTATCTCCCCGCCCCCTCCTTCCTACCGAAAGCCACATTTCCACTGTTCCTCCTTGCTTTCCAAGTTCAAACCTTCACTGCTACTTACTGGCAGCTCAGCCTCCTCGCCGGGGACCCTTCTTCTTGCAGCGTTGCCTCCTCGCCGGCGACCCTTCTTCTT
Organism: Aegilops bicornis; assembly: GCA_021605145.1. Lineage (NCBI taxonomy): Eukaryota > Viridiplantae > Streptophyta > Magnoliopsida > Poales > Poaceae > Aegilops > Aegilops bicornis. Next base: position 334,656 of record JAHIAL010000024.1, on the reverse strand, counting down.
GCAGCGCCGCCTCCTCGCCAGCGACCCTTCTTCTTGCTGCGCGACCTCCTCGCCGCCGACCCTTCTTCTTGCTGCGCGGCCTCGTTGTTGACATGGATTTTGACCAAGATAAAAGGAAATGCATAAACCATATAAAATATTGAAATATAAATACAAACGGCAAAAACCTGTTTTATCATGAAAAAATGAATTAAAAATATAATCAACCGCACAAATTAAGGACTGAAAAAATAGGCATATGATATATTTTTGAATGTCGATAATGCACACATTAAACCGACAATTATAAAATGTGACGAAATGCATTACATTTTGTCATGAAGAAAATATAGAGGACACAGGGCTCGCACGCACGCCACCACCACTAACCAAAAAATATACAAACATAAAATTGTCACGAGGGATGCTAAGATCACCAAAATGTTAACTATATGAAAATGTTCGGCTTAGTTCCATTGACGAAATGAAATATTGAAATGGCACATAAAAATACATCACGCTAATAAAATATACGCACGGTGTACTTGGTCAAATATTCATCTGATAATACATATGGCGCTTGTCCATGAGTTGCATGCAAAAATGATTAAACGTGCACACCCTGACCTTAGACCTTAGTGAGCCATTTAATAGCTAATCATGCTTAGCCCATTAAGAAAATACGGACATGTTGCATGGCTGTAGGGCTTATGCATGCATGCTCAATAGTGACAAGGCCCACAAATTAATGAAAATAATCAAGTCCATACGGTGATTGGAAACAAATGGGTTAATTAGACCAGTGGCCAGTTCAAAGCTCAGTCAACTTGTGATTAGGAAATAAAAAAATAAAAAAAGGCAGATACTCCCACGATCGCACGAGCACTTCCCACGATCTGGCAACAACGTGGGCGCGCGTCCAACAGCGCTCCGTCGCTGTCCGCTCCTATAAATACTGCCATGTTGTATACAGGATGGGGGAATGGCCACCGCTCGTTAGTTCGCATTGGACTGCTCATTCTTTCTTGTTCTGCTGCTGCTACACATACACTGTTGCAAGAAAAATCCCCGCCTGTCACATGAGTATAGTAAGATATTCAAGGCAACATGAGTATGGGTTGTTAGCCAAATGTACAAAAAATCTTATAAATTTATATATACTCCAACATCTTAAGAGTATAAACTGGGGCACACAAAGGAAAATACTCCAATACCTCACGAGTATAAACTGTGGCATAAAAACAAATATACTCCAACAACTTATGAGTCTAAACTGTGATGCAGAAAAAGGAAACATACTCCAATACCTCACGAGTATAAACTGTGGTATAAAACATATATTACTCCAAAAACTTACGAGTATAAACTGCGATGCAAAGAAAAAAAATCATCAAGCGCACTCCATACCCTCACGAGTATAAACTGTGGCATAAAAACAAATACACTCCAATAAACTTACGAGTCTAAACTGTGATAGAAAAAAAAATACACTCCATACCCTCACTCCTGTGACGCAAAAGAAATAATCATAAAAAAAATGTGTACGCATACACTCCACGTTCTCACGAGTATAAACTGAGGCACATAAAATGTTACTCCAATATCTTACGAGTTTAAACTGTGGCGAAAAGAATGAAATGGCTCCAAATTCTCATGAGCTTAAACTGGTGTACAAAAGGGCAGTGTACATAAAAATATAACTAGAGCTGCAAAAGATTAAAAAAACAAAAACAAAAACTCCAACGACTTACGAGTATAAACTGTGATGAAAAAAATCACCAAAATAAATATATATAAAACTCCATACCCTCATGAGTATAAACTGGGGCACCCAAAAAACATATACTCCAATAAACTTATGAGTCTAAACTATGGCACTACAAATACAAATAAACTGATGGTTCACATACCTTAAGAGCTAACTATTGTCAACTTGAGCAAATTTATGTTGATGAGTGTAAGGTGTGGTGCACTAAGAAAGTACGGACCATGCTTAAACTACTCAAGACATAAAAATCATTTTATGGTTATAACAAAGGGTCGAAAATAAAGAATGACATAGTTGCCCATCGCGAAGTAAAATGCTATTTAATAAAGGGCAAAACAAAATGAAACAAAAATATGAGAATAACTCATTCCTATCAATTATGAAGAAGGAATGTGTGCTCCATGATGATCTCTATGCTTGAACATTGTTGGTTACTTCCATGATGGGCCCAAAGGGGATACTAGCGCCAAGAAGGTGGTGTCATAAAAGAGCACCACCATGCTCAAAAAGTTTTCAACAACCCCAGGCGGATGCAACTCCACTGAAAGTAAATAAATATGCAAGTTTATGGGAGAAGATTCAAAAGAGTGCAGGGAGCAAGTTTTACCCTGAATCTCCTATAGTACTAAGCATGACTTCAGAAAAATATTCTCCATAGATGTTGGGAGAATATTCGTTCCAAACGCCTCCTAATATGTAGGACTTGTGAGACGTGGAAATGGAAATTTGTTTTGGGTACCCCACGGCACGCAGAAAAGAAAAATACATTTTCCATGTATATATGGCATTCACGTTGAGAAATAATTCTTAATGAGCTGTCGGTAATTAATTAGGCCTGTCCCATTGGAGAAATGCTTACGCGTAGCTAACAAGCGTAATTGTAATTTCGATACAAGGCTGCATGCACGTACTAAGGCCACTTTTTGATTAAAAGCATGCAAATGGACTATGCCTAGGCCCACATGGGTGATTAAAGAAAATAGCGTTTTAGCCCATAGCGGCCAATCACAGGACCAAGCCGATCCAAATCTCAGTCAATAAGTGATTAAAGAAATATGATTAAAAAAAGGAAGAGACACTCCATCATCCCACGATCTCCCACGATGCACACGATCTCCAGAACATGGGCACGCTTCTGGCCGGACGAGAGTGCTGCTCCCTCCTATAAATAGCACCAGAGGGGCTGCTCTCCATTGGCTCCTTTTCCTAATCTCCGTTGTGCTGCCGCTGATGCTGTTGTGCTGCCACTGCTGCTCTCAACCACGCACATATACTGCTGCTGTAGAAACAAGCTCATATACGCCGTTGCTGCAAGGCCGCCGTCCGTCCAGGAGCGTGAAGAAGGTAGTCCAGGTGGGAATCATGATCCTCCTCTAATCTTCTTGCTCCTCCCCATATCTCTTATCATATTCACCTTTCTTCTTGGTTGATCATTGTGATACAAACCAAGAAGTATGCCTCATGTATCTTCATCTTGACATTCTGCCTTGGCTGATCATCGTGATACGAGCCAAAGAGCAGTTATGTTTAGGAGAGGAAATTTTCCCTTGGTTGATCATTATGATACAAACCAAGGAGCATATGTCATATATCCTCATCTTGACATTCTGCCTTGGCTGATCATCGTGATACAAGCCAAAGAGCAGTTATGTTTAGGAGAGGAAAATTACCCTTGGTTGATCATTGCGATACGAACCAAAGTGCGACTATTTTCACTCTGTCATTTTTGCCTTGGCTGATCATCATGATGCAAGCCAAAGTGCGACTATGTTTGAGAGCCACAAAAAATACTCCTTGGCAGGTTGTGAAATTTTTGCCTTGGTTGATCATTGTGATACAAACCAAGGAACATTCTCCACATAGCTGCATCTTGACATTTCGCCTTGGCTGATCATCATGATACAAGTCAAGGTGCAAATATGTTTAAGAGCAACAAAATACTCCTTGGTGGATCATCATGATACAAATCAAGGAGCATACAACATATAGTCCCATCTTGTCATTTTTGCCTTGGTTGATCATCGTCATACGAACCAAAGTGCGACTATGTCAAAGATGATAAATTTCACTCCTTGGTGGATCATGGCGACCCAAACTAAGGAGGACATATCTTTCCCTTCCATCATAAAAGAGAGCGACACAAGGTAAAGCTCGGGGGAAAACAAATATGAAACATACACAAACCCTAAATGACCATCTACATAAAATCTTAAAATAAATATGTGCCTATAAAAAATGCACTCTTCATTCGTTTGAGTTGCACAAAACAAGGTCATGTAAATTGTGCATGTACCTCCATACCTAGTGCATGAAAATGCATAAATCGGGTGCTTGCCAAATCATATTTGAGGCCTCTTGTTGGTTACACTGCGGAAATACATGCTATGCCACGCCAGTAGTAATACAAACAGGGAGGTATAAACATCACATACATCTGTCATATAGATTATGAAATGAGCATACTCTAATGCATATAGAATATGCTAAGTGAAACCTAACGTGTAAACATGAGATAATAAAAATGTTAGTTGTCTCATTTTGCACTAAAATAAATATGCCCACACTCGTCGATATGGTCAAGTAATCAACACCCCACCCACACCATCCTCCTCCTTTCCTGTCCCACATGCCCCGACCAACGGCGCGACACCTTCCACCGAAATCACTGCCCCCCTCCTCCATTTAAGCACCGCCCATAGCCATTTTGCACGCAGTATAACGTGGAGCTCAGTAGCATGCGACCGCAAGCGCGCACGAGGTCGCTATGGCTGCCATGCGTGTCGACCACCAGATCTTGGAGGAGCACCTCGTCTTCGAGGCCACAGTCGACACCGCCACGCGGTTGTCTACTTTAAAATACAGTTCGTGCTATTTTCTCAAGGCCACCGCTAGTGCCTTCTAGTGATTTGTCCTTTGTAATGCTAATATGCAATCTGATGTTCAGTTAACAATTTGGTCCTCTGAAATGTAATGTTCCGTTAACACTTTGGTCCAACAATTGCTTCATTTCGTAGTATTGTTCTCAAGCATTCTTTGTTTTGGTTAACTGTCTTATCTTCTAGTACATGTTTCTATTCTGCAATGTCGTGCTCAGTTAACTATTTTGGTTCATTTGGTCTGCTGTCCATTTAACTGTTTGGTTCAGTTCTGCAATTTGATTTTCATTTGCTGTGGGTACAATTTTGTATTGTTATGCATGTGACACCAATCGAATTTGGCTGTACTCAATACATATTCTACTGATAGTATGGCAACTCTCAGTTAACCTGATCAAGATCTTCCTTATGTGTGTTGCAGGGAAACAATGGGAGACACCGCGGTTTACCATCGAGGTTTGTTCAAGCAGGGTCCTTTGGCTAATAGCACATTATTGTGCAGTTGCAGGAATCATTCTAATATTTAGGTTTCTTACAATTTGGTCTTGCACATGTAGGTCCCGCTGTCAGAGGCTTAGACCCACTGTTCGACCCATTTTGCATATGGGGAAATGAGATGTCCATGAATATCAGTCAAGTCAAGAAACTCAGAAAGATTGTTAGGATGAAGAAACTTGCGATGAATAACAGCAAGATATTTGTTTGCACAATGAAGAAGACATCAGTCAACTATAGGATGGTACCAACTCTTTTACCTTGTTTTTACCCCTTGCGCCAATTCAAAATTTACAACAGCGATTTATGCATAGCTTTGTTTTCAGTACTTTTCAAAGCAGTTCACCGATGATTACCTCTCAAACCACCTGCATGGTCAAGAGGCGAGGAAGGTATTCATTCAACACCCACGGTACAATATTGAAGTCTTGCTGAAGAGGACGAAGGTTGGGTGGGCAATTATCCATAGCCGCTGGCCTAAAGTTGCAAGGACATTCAACATCATGAAGGCTCAATATTTGCCTTCCGTCATAGCTTTCCAGATGAGATTCATCTGTCTATTTACCGTGTATGATGCTACTTTTCAAAGGTTTTTGATGCTGCATGTGAAACTTGGTGCTGTTGTGTAATGGCGTAACTGAGTGCCGAAGCTATCTGATGTAATTCGATTATGAAATCCGGGTTGCTTTTATACGAATATGAAATATCTGGCATGTTTTATAAGAAATATCAGTTTGATTAGTACATGGATGATCAATAATAGGCGAATTACCCTGCTTATTGGGGCTTTCTATTGCAGATGGTTACTCAGACAGCACCATGGGCGATGAACTAAAACAACCCGCACGATATCTAGAAAGTAGGCGTGTTCGATCAACTAACAATCACACATGGCTTCCGGCAGCGAACTGTTTGCGTTAGGCCACCTTGCACAAACGTTTCCACACAAAGAACCGTGTGGGATGTACGTTAATAATGGAAACGTTTTCCCTGGATTGACTGTGTGGGATATACATAAGAACGGAAACATATTCCTTGGATTGACTGTGTGTGATATACATACCTACGGAAATGATTTTCTGGGATTCACCTGTGGGATGTACATACCTACTGAAATGATTTTCTCGGATTACCGTGTGGGATGTACATACATACGGAAATGATTGGGTTTCGATGCCTCGCCCGATCGCACACGGCCCCAGCCTAGGCCCCACGAGGGCCTATCCCCAATGATTTCTGGGTCGTGTGCGAAGGACCCCCCCTATTGCCCACACGTACTTGGCGACGGTTCCAAATGCCGTCACGGAAAGGGGTTAAAAACCGTTTGTATAGCACGTCGCTGTACCAGTGGGAGAGTGGTGTCTCCTAGATTGGTTAGGTGTCGCTTGAGAGCCTTCGTTGTCATGTGGAGTTGAACCAAGAAGTTTGTATGGGTAAGGAGTTTGCCTACTTCGTGAAGATCTACCCGAGTGAGGCAAGTCCTTCGTGGGCGATGGCCATGGTGGGGTAGAAAAGGTTGCTTTCTTAGTGGACCCTTCGTGGGTGGAGCCCTTTGTGGGCTCGCGCAGCCATTACCCTTTGTGGGTTGAAGTCTCCATCAACGTGGACGTACGATAGCACCACCTATCGAAACCACGCCAAAAATCTCTGTGTCTCCATTGTGTTTACCTTCTCCAAACCCTTCCCTTTACCTTCATATGCAATGTTTTACTTTCTGCTGCTATACTTTTAGAATTGCATGTGTAGGTTGATTGCTTGATTTGTGCTAATTGCTAAAATCTGCCCACAACTAAAATTGGGAAAATGATAGATTTTTATTTGGTCAAGTAGTCTAATCACCCCCCTCTAGACATACTTTTGATCCTACAACGGTTAAGGCCATGACGACATGTCGCGTCGACGCCTCCAAGGAGGTAATGATACCCATAGTCGTCGTTGTCCCCATAACCTCCAACTCCTTGTCCATCCTAGAGAGGAATATGAGGGAGGCATGTTGGATATGGGAAAGTTCATCAGAGGTGCTTCCGTGGTCGGGAAGAGAGAGCACCACGTTGTCACAGATGAGGATCATGAGGGCGTCTACTAAATTACCTTGCATACAGGGCGGAGTTGGCGAGTGAAGCACCAAGGGCATCATCACCACCACCTAGTCCATAGAGTGTCAACATGGCTCGCCCGACTAGCCTTTGGCACAACCTTTATGCCTCTGCTACAAAGAGGAATATAAACCTCACACCACAAGGAGGAAGGGAGGAGGACAAGTTATTGCGACCACTACCAGGAACAATGGTGAGGAGGCGACACATGTGGTGGGAGACGATTCTAGGGTTAGTGCTTGGAGAATCACTCTACAAGCTGCCAGAGGGGAAGGGGGCTCATGCCCTTATAGATAACCAACTTATTCAACTCCCTATTTTTTAAATGTATGTACTTCTCTTGAAGGAAATCATGCACTGAAATTACCAAATTACACTAGTACATGTGGCTCTAAAGATCAAACCATCATTGAACTAAAGACATTGTTATAAACTCTTTTGCCACCTATATATCAATTCCCCATATTACCCGGTAAACCCCAAAACTCTTCCGGTTACCGCGAAACACTTATAGTTTCTCTCGAAACTATTTCCAACATTCCTGAAACTATTTCATGAATATTTTCTCATAACTCTTACTCCACTGACACTCAACAGATCATGATTCCCTTAAGCGTGTGACCTTGTAGGTTCGGTAAAACATAGACATGAACGAAACTCCCTTTCGTTCATTGACTAATAGTGAAACCGTGGACATCCCTATTGATCCCTATGAATAGACGAATTATATTTGAGTAAACCTTTGGTTATCATATGCCATTATATTTGGTTCGCCATACTTTACAAAACTCGAGGTGAGATATATCAGTATCCACTTGAGTCATTCTCATGATCACTATACTGGTCTCCTCGTTACCGGTTTTGTTCTTCATTCTTGTTGACATGTTCCGGCATCCCTGTGACCTAGTCACCTGTGTCTGGCCAGACGATGATGGATGCCGTCACACAAAGAGGGCCCTAAGAATATCTCTTCATTGTCAAAGGAGCAAATTCCACTCTTGAGCTATCTAGCCCCTTGTCATACTTTCCGATGAACCTAAAAGTTGTCATTATGATCACCATGTTACATATGACATTTGAGCAACCCCAAAGACCATCGTACGGTATGAAATGAATACAATACTCTCATGGACTAAGGAACTAAAGCATACATTAACTCTCCATGTAATATCAATAGTGTGACAATTACATCTCAAAGTATAACAAACAAGTTGGGTCAATTCAATATGATCATTCTTCTAACATCATACCCTCAATGTTGTTTTTGGGACTATCTTTACACCTAACGAAATCCCAAGATCGGGAAAACATGATCAACATGCAACACTTGAGCTAGTCCTAGAGGCAAGACTAGGAATCAGGTTTTACCGTTTAACATTTCACACATGCTTATGAGTTTTCCTCCGAATCACATATCCCAGGATTATAGCAGTTACAACATAGAATATAAACTCTTAATTATAAACGTGAAAATAAATAATACAACATTATTGCCTCTAGGGCATATTTCCAACAATTTTGTTGTAAGGGGAGACAGTAGTGTTTGTGACGCCAATGTACGGGAGATCCCAAAGCCTGCAAGTTTGCATACAAAGCTAGTGTCGAGGATGCAATTTTTAGGCTTTAGGTCTCCATGGATGATCCTTTTGTTTGTTGGAGTGGAGGATGATAAGCCCCGTGTAGATGTTAGCAACCATTCTAATACGCATCCTCCAAAGAGGGGCTCCGTTTGGTGCTTGCACTGCAGACAGTCCTCTAGGCTTCCATGCTACAAGAATTCAAAGTCTAATGCTTTGGCCTCCCTACACACTCCTATTAGAGTGACAAGGTCAGATGTCTCATCTTGCAAAGTGTTTCTACCTGTAATATTTAGGAGATTCACATATACATTTAGATGCACCATTCTAGTTTTTCTTATCTGAAAACATGTCTTACTGCTAATATGATGCCATGACAGTATGTTTGCAAGAATAAAAAAAACTACCTCATCATTGAACCTTTATCTCATGTTGCGTCTTCATGGTTGAGTTGTTTTTGTGGCAACAGTATTGTGATAGATAAGTCCCTTGTAGATGGTTCTGCACCCACCATCGATCCCCAATCTTTCTAGAGTCATGAAAGTTGTTTGTCACGTCTTTTATCGCCGTGAAGGTGAACTATGTTAAGGAAACAATGCTACTAGAGCTGAATACACCATTCCCATTTGTTCGATGCATCTCTTCAGCTTGTCCAACAACATGCACTTTCTTACGCTGCATTTTTTCTTTTAACAATTGAATGAGGGAATTCATCCATAGAGGCTTCTTCCACAGTTCTTATCTTTACTCATTTTCCTTTTGCAATTCGTTGCATATATGGTGGCCCTCTTTTTCGAGGCCAGTTTTTTTCTCTTGCCAGTCTTTCATCTACCTCCTTTCTTTCTTTGAGGAATGATTTTTCTCTTGCTTGGAACTACAACAAAACAATTTTCTTGCTTGAGAGACACATTTACCAAGTAACATAAATTTGTTGTTGCCCGCAAAAAAAGCATAAATTTGTTGTGTTTAGGGGAGAAAGGGTTGGAGATACACACACTCACACAGAGAGACAAAGACACACACACGCACACACACATTAGACTAAGGAAACATAATTGATAAATAAAAAGTAGGTGGAGGAGGAGGGGATGGAGGTTGAGGTGGAGGTGGAGGGCGGCGGCGGCTTTCAGATAGCGTCAGTGCTGGCGAAGCACGTCGCCACGAGGGCCAATCGCTACAGAGCTGGCGGACATCGTCTCAACGTCGTCATCCTCACGGTCCCTAAGGTGGTTGCAGAGGATCGTACCATCGCCGAAATTGATCATCGACTAGCGTGAGGTTGCCGCCAACCGTTTCCTGCCAACACGAAGTGCAAGACAGAGGAGATGCTTTGCGACCTCGGTGACCCGATGACGATGGTGGCGACGACGACTACTACCTGATGGGGAGTATGTCTGCCGGCACCCACGACCATGAGGCCTCTGGGTCCGATGTCATCGACATCTCCTCCTCCGACGAGTAGTTCAATAGTTTATCTAGCTAATCTTGTACAAATTCTAGCAGTTGTGGTACCAATGAATAGATGTAGCACTAATAAATGACATCTACCTATTTGTATAATTAAGCACTGCAATCTATCTACTACCTCACTCTCAGTTTACAGGCTGTGCGCGTAGCCCTAGGTCGTCAATTTGACCAACCTAATACAAGTCATATATTACAAAAAATATACCAACATAAATTTTGGAATTTCTACTTTTAATAGGTAGAATCTTTATGTTATATAGTTTATATTAGGGTGATAAAATTGACAACCTATGTATACGCGTAGGACTTGTAAACTGAAACGGAGGTAGTAGGTTGAAATTTTTGTGTGGGTGATTTGTGGTGGTGGTGGGGGGGCAGGGGGGTTGGGAGGAGATGTAGAGGTTTGGAGGTGCGTTGAGATCATAACGGTGGTGGCCGCGACCTCAGCCGTAGCAAGTCGGCGAGCACACACAACACGACAACTGCTTGAGGGTTGGCGTCACAAGGGATCTGATATGTAGGGGTGACCCTAGACTGGGATGAATGACGGAAATAGATATAAGTGAAGTGATCGACCACATAGGCGGTTATAGCTACAAAGCCGCCTCTAATACTTACGAACTGGAGGCGGGTAGGCATTCGAAATTGCCTCCGTGGATTATTATAGGCGGTTTCAAATTTCCAAACCCTCCATGGAGAAAATAGCCGCCTCTGCTGAAATATTATGAGCTCTTTTATGGTACCCTGGGGTAAATTCTGACCGTCAGTTCGTGAAATCGTGCGGTGTGTGATGACATATACTGCTCCAATTCTCGCGAGCGGTAGACCATGCACTGGTGAGATCCCGTCCTCCAGTATAGATGTCCTGAGGGCACTTTGGGAAGAAAAATTCGACAGAGGAAGGCATCAGCCCGGCCGCGTGTCGAACAGGCCCATCCGTCCCTCTTGTCCAACTAGCCCACCACGCCCTCCCCATCCAATGTCGTTCCCTCCCCTCAATTTTTTTTTTCCGATTTCGTCCCCACCGTTTGCCTCCGTTCTCCACCGCGCTCACTAGGGTTCCGGCCGCCGCCGGCGAGGGCCTGCCATTTGAGGCGCTCCTTCGTTCTCCATCGCGCTCAATACGGTCCTGGCCGCCGCCGGCGAGGGCCTGCCATTTGAGGCGCTCGAGGAGGATTCGCCGTCCCCCGACGCCGCTGCTCCCCTGTACCCCGTCGCGCTCCGGGACAGGCCGGCGCTCACCCCCGACTTCTCTCGCCTCGTCTTCTCCATGGAGCTCCCCTGCCGACGGCCCACGCCAGAGCTTTGGGCCGACCTCCCCTCCGGCAGCACGCGCCACCCGAACCCAGTTGGCCGCGTCGGCAATTTCAATATTGCGCTCTCACAGTCTGGCTCTGCTCGTGCCAAGCTCTAGGTATACGTTCTAATCCTCCTTGCAAATCTTAGGCTGGAATTAAATGTGATTTGCTTAATTCCAGTAGTAGTTTCTGAGAAATATATATTTCATAGCACGAGCACGTAGTATGAGAGATTATTAGAGCAGTAGTTCTACCTACTACGACATGTATTTTGCTGTTGATTGTACAAGTTCACATGTACATCTCTGAATAAAGAAAAACCTTATTGCTGAAGTTATAGAACAGAGGTGGTGTTGCTCTATATATACAGGCTATTATTTGCATGTTCGACTTCCATTATGCAGTACCATTTCTTGCAAAATACTTCCAATTAGAATAGTTGTCGTTCAGTATTTGCCTACCTCTAATACCATTCCTCACAAAATACATACACCTTTTTTAGTGTCTGAATTTTATTATCTGTTGGTGATCAGTTTTTCGTACTCCAGCTCTTGGATGTGCTATCCTCCCTTCTCACTCTCGGGCTCCAGCAGCAAATGGACGAAAGGCATCACGAAGCAGCTCAGCTCCATATTCTATAGTTCTCTCTTGAATCTGTGATATACTATATAATGCATTCTGTAGAAAACAGAATGATGTTCATTGGAGCCTCTCTCTTGCTATGTTTCTTCCATCTGTTTCTGCTCTAAGAAAACTCCATACTTGGAAAATGTCTCTTCATGACTTCTTCGAAGTTATTTCTGTAGATTTCAGTCTTGGGTGCGTGCAGTTTCTTCATGTCACATCTGAAATTTGGGGCCATGTATGTACATTGTAATTAGCAGGGCCTTCCCTGTTTATGATACTAAATGAGGTACCTCTATATATAGGTTTGCACCGTGTCATTTTTTTCCTGTCATTAATTGATCTTCATACCAAGAAAATCCTGTTGGAGGGATATCGTGCATACTCTGGTTTTCAGTGCTTTTTATGAGAAGAGGGTTGTCAAGTAATTATTTTTATCTTTGATCTGAACAAAAATAATACTTTAGGATTCATCAACACCTGTGTAATATGTAGCCTGAGTTGTGGCTCATGGTAGTACACCACATGGTTGAGTACCTGAGATGGAAAGCCAATCATTAAGATTTTTTTTTCCGTAGACAATTACTACGTATTTTGAACATATTTTTCCTGCCATCTTTTATTTTGAAATTGGTTGCTTGATTAGAAATACTGACTGTTAGTATATACTCCCTCGTCCCAAAATTCTTGTTTTATTCTATTTGCAACAATTGGCGATTGGTATGAGTACTTATTGACATATCAGTCTAAGGTTTGAGCTTGTGATGCAACTGTGATTGTACTGAACAGTGTCGAACGAATTCGTCAGTTAGAGCGTGCATGTACTTGAGTGTTTGGTAGATTTCTTCTATCTGGTTCTTCTATCTGGTCTTCAAAAATACCCAAATCGACGCGTATTTTGTCATGCTAGTACTGATCAAGAAGGTGTTGACTTGTACATTCAGTTCACATGGCCGAGATATTCACTTGTTTAACTTCACACTTATTAATTACAGTCCAGGATCTGCTAAACCTTGCAAGTACAGGAGGATGAGTGCTCTCTGTCCTACAAGTCAAAGAGGCCTCCAGGTCAAACAATGCTTGCTGTCACTAGAAACCGATCAAACTTAAAATTCTGTGCGAAACCATGTGCTTGAGATTTCCCACTGAAATACTCATGTACGTGCTTTATAATTATAAGTTTCTCCAGTTGAGTCTGTCTACTTTGTCATGACTAAATGATTCAAAAATAGGGATCGCACCCCATGACTGCCTTGTATTTAGTTTAGATCAAGCTAAAAATTGTTCCTGAATTTCGTAGCCACTTATATGTTCAGTTGTGTGATTTGCAGGCTGAGACCTTGCTAGGTTACTTGCGTGAGCAATGAGAAGGGGGCGGCTCCAGAGCTGGACCAGGCGGCGCAGCTACGAGCATGGCTCGGTAACACGCTGGTCATGTGACAAAGCTACGAGCTTGGCTAGGCAATGCAACACTGATATGGTGAAATGCAGAAAGTAATGCTTGGTTTGTACTAGCAGGTAAACATAAATTCATCGTTGCAGTATCTGTTCCCACTTTGTAATGATGTCTACAACCTTTTATTCACAACATCTAATGTGCATATGCACTCTCGGTTCCATCCAAAGTAAGCTGCAATCCTACAAGTGGATGGTTGAAAGTGGCAAATTCTAAATTGTAAAACTTTCTAAAGTTCAATCAGAACTTCAAAAATACGAGCATAAAGTTTAAACAAATCATAATCCGCTCAGACCATTCATGCATATTACCATTCCTCTCCGAGTCAAATGCGGACTTGCCTACCATCGTCCATCTTGTTGAGACACAACACCTAGGAATGCTGACTAAGCCAAGGTATTTTAGAACAGAAAAAATGTGAGCGCACGGGATCTCCTCCGATTCCATCTTCAGACAACGGCAATTCAAGCTCTGAAGCAACGGGCCTGCCATGACAAACCTCACATCATACGTCACATGCCTACTCTCTTGCGAGCAACTCATACAGAACAAAACCATCATTCTTGGTCACTTCTGCTACTTCCCAGTTTGACAACTGCATGATTTGATGTTTTACCTTCTTGAACATCACTGGAGTATAAATGAGAGCAGCACTTCTCTCAAGTGGATCAGCTGTTAATTCAGTAAAAGGTACTGTCAGTGAAGCTGTAGCATCCAACTCGGCCTCATTCTTGCGGATACGCCGATAAACAGTGATCTGAGTGCTCTAGCAAATCAACAAGTGACATTCTCCTATCCAGATTCTTATGAAGCCTAGAGTTTAGGCTTTCGCCACGCTGATTGCTCTGCATGCCAAGGAAATATCTACCTTCAGATAGGCCCTAGACCACTTCTTACTCAGCTCGTACATCGTCATAATCCAAGCATCTTTTTCAGAGATATCATAATCCACCATAAACTCAACCCAACGACTCTCAAACTCATCGACATCCCAGATGTGATAAACAAATTTCCTAAAATCATTGAGCTTTTGCTTTCAGAGGTGTCGTATCATGTTTTGCTCGATGTGCCAGCTGCACAACCGGTGATCTGTATTGGGAAAAACCGCCGCTATTGCCTTCGCCATTGCATGGTCACCATCTGTGATTCTTGATCTAGGATGTTTACGCTGCGTTGACTCCAAAAATGCTTCAAGCAACCACACAAAAGATGCCTCGGTCTCAGCTGAGACAATACCGAAGCCAAACACGGTCGTGCTGCGATGGTGATTCACTCCTATGAAGGGACAAATGGCAGGTTGTATTTGTTCACACGGTAAGTGCTATCAAAGATCACGACGCCACCAAAGGCATCGTAGTCAATCCGAGACTGTGCGTCTGCCCAAAAGATGTTCAGCAGATGCCCTTCACTATCAGTGGTGTACTTGTGAAAAAATTCGCCATCCATGTCCTTTCGGGCTGCCATATAACGGAGCACAAATTCGCATCACGGCCTTCTATCCTTTCCTTCTTGTACTTGGCAACAAAATTATACAGGTCCCGAGGTATAAAGCCTACCTTGCAGAAACCACCACTATCCTTCTCCATTACTTCCATTATTTGATGTGTTCGAAGGCCACCGCTTCCATACTCAATGACATCAGCCTTTTGCACGTCACTCAGCCCACGATGTGACCTTATGTAAGTTGTCTGCTCAGGCTTAGCGAGTGGATGGTTATGTTCGTCCACAAAATCTTTTACAAACCATTCACCATTATCCATACGAAGCTCGATCTCCATCCGAGCGCCACATCCACAACGTGACAGCGGCCTAGGAGTTCGCACCCGTTTAGTTTTCTCAAAGTGCTTCCTCGCCCGATATCCTTCTTTAGAGCAGACATAGAGGCGCCGAAAAGCTATGTTCGTGCCCGACTTCCTAGTCAGTTCTTCCTTTCTAACACCAAAACCCTTTGACCGAGCATATGCATTATAGTGATTGTAACCTTCTTCCTCGCTGCCAAAAATTTGACTGACCACCGTGTCATATTCTGCAATGTCCTCCAGGGTGGCACTCCCATATTCCATGTCAAACACTGCAATTAATAAAGAATCAAATCTAACTTATTTGAATTCCACTTGTGAAACTGAAACTCGTTTCAGTACGAAGAATAAGATAGCCTTAGTATGTCGTGCTAAAAGTATGAACAATAAGATCAAAATGCATCAGTACCAATGCTTGCGTATATAATCAAACAGAACATTACATATACTCGAATATGTCATTGAACAACATTTGGTACTATTTTTGTTATCGTCCGAAACTGAGCCATGATGTTTTGACGTTCATAGACAGCAGTACACAGGCATAAGAATTATAGCACAAAACAACATTACACTTAATAAACCGTGGATACTCTTTTGACGAGCGTGCACTGCAGGATATAATTAACTATGATTTTCCCATCATGCAGGATCTAATTAACTCTGATTTTTTCCATCATGCAGCAGTACTGAACATGATTTGTCCATCAACTGAAGACATGCCAATTCTAGTGTAGAGTTCACAAGAGTAATCCTTACCACGTCAGAGATACAGGGACGCGCCGCGGAGGTCCACGACGGCGAGCGTGGATCTACAAGGGCGGAAGCAGCTATGTCGACTAGGGTGGCACGGCCGCAGGAGCAGGGCTGTGCTGGAGCGTGGGAGAGTGGCGGCAGGGAGAAGGAGGCTAGCGGCTGCGACTAGCGGCGGCACCCACGGCAGGGAGAAGGAGGCGAGCGGCGGCGACTGGCGGCGGCACCCTGTGCTGGAGCGTGGGAGAGTGGCGGCGGCGCCCACGGCAGGGAGAAGGAGGCTAGCGGCTGCGACTAGCGGCGGCACCCACGGCAGGGAGAAGGAGGCAAGCGGCGGCACCCACGGTAGGGAGAAGGAGGCGAGCGGCGGAGACTAGCGGTCGAGTACCGCGAGTTGGTGTGCGTACAAACTGGGCTCAAACCTAGGCCCGTGGCAAAAAGAAAACATATCGCCCCTAATTTTGATGCCTATCCTACCCTCAGAAAATCAATGGTCCGATTTAGTTATACTGGTGCCTCCCGCTTCAGCAGTATAGGGTACCGTAAAAAAGCTCAATATTATAGGCAACTTTGTTCTGCTCGATCACAACCACTTCTGAGGGACGTTGCTAATGCTTTTTTCTCTATTAGTGAATTTTCTCCTGGGAGTGGTCCGACTACTGGTACGAATGAGTGAGCTCGCTGTAACCCCAAGCTCGCTAGGGCTCAATTCTCCGCGTCCACAAGGAGCTCCATCCAAAGCAAGCCGCAACCCACTGAGCCCAACCCCGTTGCAGCATGCCAGCCCGCAAACGTAGCAGGGCACGACCATCTGCCGCCACTAGCGAGATGCGCCACTTGGAGCACATCCGACGCTGCCGTGTCCAACGCGCCCCTGCAGCGTTGTTGCATGCAGCTCCACCACCGCACCCCTCATGTAGCGTCGTGTCCCTGATGGGCAGTTGCACCCGGCAACACTGTTCCCTCTCGAGGAAGGAGGGAAGGCCTCTCAGCTGCCAATGCCCTCTGAGCTTCACCCGATGGAACCCATCGGTAACTGCGAAGGAGCACAGGAGGAGAGGGAGACGCCGAAGGCTGAGGGAGGGTTCGCCACATCGCCGGTGCTCGCGAGAGCAACGGGGCATCCAAGTTGAAAAATTCTTAGATTGTGACTGCACCCACCGACAGAATCCAGTTTCCTCTCAGAGCAGCACCATCTTTCCAACATGCATGTCATCAGAACAAGGCGGGCTCATGCACCATCTGAATCTGAATTTTCCTGAAACGGTATATATACCCTCCACCACCCAACTACGAAGACTATATCTCACTCAACTGAATTTCTCCATTGTTTTTTTGTTTCATCATTGGTTTATCTCCAATTTTTCAGTTTTCTAGGTTTTTCACCGGTTTTCTTTGCTTCTTTCAAGGTTTTTTTTTTCATCTGGTTTATTTGTTTCTTTCTCGATTTTCTTTCTTTTTCATTGGTTTTCTTTTGTTTCTTTATCAGCTTCCATCGGATTTTTTTTCATTTTCTTTCGGTTTCTTTTTTGGTTTTATCATTTTTCTTGGTTTTCACAATTGTTCCACTGTTTGGCATCGATTTGTTTCTTTTTGATTCGGTTATTTTCTTGGTTTTCTTTGTTTTTATGTTATTTTTTCACTATGTTCCACTGTTTTGCATCGGGTTTTTTTGTTTTTTTTTCTGTTTTCTGTTTTCTTTTTCTCTTTCATTTTTCTTGTTTTCTTTTTCTCTTTGTTTTTCTTTTTTTCTTTATGGTTTTTTTGTTTTTATAACTTTTTCATAGACATTGTACATTCTCCGTATATAGCAAGAACCTCTTTTTATCCAAATTTATTATTTTTAAAATACATGATTAATTTTTTTAAAATATATGTTTTAGCTTTTTCAAACAGATTCTACATTTTTTTCATACAGTTGGAACATTATTTTATACTCATTTAACATTTTTCAAATATATGTTAAACTTTTTTTTCATATATTTGTTTTGATGGCTACTTTTTTTTCATTAAAATGTGCATTTTTCGTATACATTAGAAACATTTTTCTTATACACGTTTAGTATTTTTCAGATATATGATTAATATTTTTTTTGTAGATATCATTTTGATGTCTAGGTTTTCTCATACAGAATGACATTTTTCGTAAAGATAAGGAAAAAAATTCTTGTACACGTTTACCATTTTCCAAATACATAATTAACAATTTTTTTTTCAGATATACGTTTTGATGTCTAGTGTCATCTCAGAAGATTCAGCAACCAAGCACATTTGCCCGTAGCTAGGTGATTCTTGCGCTGTGCATAAATACGGGAGGGAGGGCACCACCCGGCCCCTACCAACGGCCCAACCGCCTTACCCACCAATTCTTCATACTCCCGCCAATCCCAACGACCGCCTCCATGGCGTCCTTCTCCTCCCCCTCCTCGTTGTCCTCCATGAGCTGCTCCTCCTCCTCCGCCATGTCATCCACGAGCACCGCCTCCTCGCCTCGCCGCCGCATGCCCGCCGGTGCCCGCCTCGCTCCGACGACACCGCTTTTCCGCCACTGGGTACCGCGCCACGGCGTCCTCCGAGGAGCGGGATAGCGGCGGGTCCTACGACGAGCGCGGAGCGTCAGAGCGGACGGGAGACTATCATCGCCATCGGCCTGCCGCTTTCCCTCTACGGGCGCCGGGGGCTTGCCGGCGGGGGCACGCGCCGAGAGCTTGATGCGCGGCGAGACCGGGCCACCGACGAGGCGCGAGGCGGAGATCGCGGCCATAGCCGAGAGCTTGATTCCGCAGCCGGAGACCGCGGGCACCGACGAGAGCGCGGCGGTGATACCGCGCCGGGACGAAGCTCTACAGCGATGGCGATCTCCGCGAGGCCGTCGATCTGCGCCTCTCGGGAAGATTCGCCGCAATGGCCAGCGGCACTTCCTATCGAGTGCGGATCGGTTTGAGTTCACCAACGAAGTTCGTGTTGATTTCTTGCGTTCTTGCCGGTTAATCGAACAATCGTTAGGGCGCCCACCATTTCGCCTAACTGCGCGCAGCGAGCTCGGCTACATGTTCGGGACCACCTTCGGCGACTTCTTCCAGGACCTCGAGGCGCTCTAGGGCGAGCCCAGAGCCGGTCCAATGTATTTTTGGGCCCGGGGCGATGTAAAATAATTATTTTTCATATTAAACTTTTATACTTATTTTAAACTAAGTGTACCATATTACAGTTGTAATTAATCTATTTTTATTACTTAGCCACATAAAATGTTTTCAAATAACATTTATATTATTAATTGGTTTGCATCTGTAATGTATATAATTAAAATTTTAATTTTACAAAATGAAAAATTATGATGTACCAAAACTTTTCTTTATTGCTAAGACAATCTTTCATATTTATTTTTCTAATATTGTATAAACGATGTAGTGTATGCACATTTACAAATACATGCATGTGTTCATATATCTTTTAATGTTATATTGAATATTATGATAGAGATTTATAAATTATGTACACACTAACAAATATTTTTATAGCGATTTCTAGTATATATTAGGCAGTCATATTCATGGAAACTTCTAGGGCATAAAAAATGTGGCTTGCATGTTAGGTTTAGTAATTCGAAGAACCAAAAATATTGTTGATTATACTTTACACATGATTCAGTTACCTACCATGCTTGTCCAAATTCACTTCGTTTAGTTTACTGTAAACGAGATGCCTACACATTTATCGAATTAAAAATTATGTATTGGTTTAAACATTGAAATTCAGATAACATAATTTTTCATTATGATACTAAGACATGCATCGTAAAGAGAGACTAATGTATTTGAACTAAACTCATTCCAGTCATATTGGTTTGCCTTAGCGTTGTATAACTTATCAGTATGTGGTGTGAACTTATGCTTCTGCAAATTGAGGCTCTATTTTACCAATTTAATAATCTTTAGAGGTTTTTTTTTGAGACAAATCTTTCAGAGGTAATGTATACTTGAATAGATCTTAGTAAAAAAATGTAAGTTTTAGTTGGGCCCCTCCCTCTTGGGGTCCGGGGCGGTCGCCCCTTTTGCCTACGGCTCTGGTTCCGCTCCAGGGGCCGCCGCCCCAGTTCGTTCCAGAGGTACGA
This sequence comes from Aegilops bicornis, assembly GCA_021605145.1. Taxonomy (NCBI): domain Eukaryota; kingdom Viridiplantae; phylum Streptophyta; class Magnoliopsida; order Poales; family Poaceae; genus Aegilops; species Aegilops bicornis. The sequence continues at coordinate 314,354 of JAHIAL010000024.1, read as the reverse complement.
CGACTTCGCTCCGACGCCTCCGCTGCGTCCTTCCACCCACAGGGACAGGGGGCGGCCTTGCAGGGACCTCTGCCGCCGCGCCTCGGGATACAGCCCCACCTTGCCCACTACGGCAACGCGGCGCCGCACCACCACGCGGCGATCCAGCGGTGCCAGGATTGCTGGATCAGTCCGCCGGCTGTGCAGCTTGGCCCCTGCGGGCACGTCTCCCTGTGCGAGGACTGCTACGACCGAAGGCAGCGTTGTCCGTGTTGCGGTACTTGGATCGAGTGGGGTCCCGTCTACAATCTGTCAGGTACACTAAGATTTTGCACAGTAACCACTGATGATCTTTGATTACATTTGTCATTGCAATCATCTTTTGGGGTTTAATTTTGTGCTAATCTGCTTGTGCTCGAAATAGTTTACTGAAGCTGTTTTAGTCCCTGAAACAGTTTACTGAAACTCTTGTAGTCTGAAAAAACGGTTTACTGAAACTGTTGTAGTCTGAAAAACAGTTAACTGAAACTCTTGTGGTCTAAAACTGATACGTGTTGGGAATTGTCTGCATGTAATCTTCGACAGTAGATAAGTAAAAGAAGATCCTGTTATTGGGGGAATAAATCATTATGGAACTCAAAGCTCCAAATCATTTGATTCATCGCCTTTTGGCTTTAACATGTACAAATCATGTTGGGAACTGATGGTGATGTCCGTTTGAATTAGCCCATTTTAAATGCGCCGAATAACTCTGTCAACAAAATTGATCAGGTTCCAACAATACTAAAATGAATATTATTTCTGCACATGAGCTGTATTCAGATTTTGTACATGAGTTGTAATCTTTGATCTTGTTTTTTTTATTCTATAAAATTCTGAGATTTAGATTATTCATCTGCCTCCTGCTGATCTTCTTTGGCAAGAATTATGCACAATGTACAGATGTTGGTGTAGATAGTACTATTTTACTGTATGAAAATAGTTAGAATCTAACTTTAGTGGAGTGCTAATCTGATCGTGCTTGGAAAAGGATATTATAGAAGAGTAAAAGTAGTTTGATTTGCCATGTGGATTTGTTCAGTGCTTGATTCAGATAATTCAGTTCCATTCTGGAACATTTGCCTATAGATAGATAGGCAAATCAGGTTCAGTCATCTTATTTCACCTTTGCAGATAATATACTAATTTTCTAACCTCTGAATTAATACCTCAAAAAAACCTCTGAATATAATTCAGGTTGTTCTTTTTACAGTAGCACATATAGCTTAGTTCCTTGCACATTATATTGTTTGATTGAAGGTACAGGACAGGTACACTAACATTTTGCTTAGGAATTTGTCATGCGCAGTAACTGAAGGTTTTTGATTTAATTTGTCATGCACAACATTCAGATTCTGTTGTGGATGCGGTTTGCTGCATTACAATGATCTTTTGGGTTTTATTATTGTGCTAATCTGCTTGTGCTTGATACAGTTTACTGAAACTGTTTTAGTCCCAGAAACAGTGTACTGAAACTGTTATAGCTTGAACAAACAGTTAACTGAAACTCTTGCGAGTAGTCTAAAACTGGTAGGTGTTGGGAATTGTCTGCATGCAACTGTTGTGATCTTGTACTAGATAAGTAAAAGAAGATCTCTTATTGGGGGAATAAATCATTATGGAACTTAGAACTCCAAATCTGTTGATTCATCTCCTTTTGGCCTTAACATAGAAGATGGTGGTATCCATTTGATTTAGCCCATTTTACTTGCGTCGAATAACTCTGTGAACAAAATTCAGGCTCCAACAATTCTAATTAAATGGATCTTATTTCTGCACATGAGCTGTATTCTGGTCTTGTACATGAGCTGTAATCTTTGATCTTGTTTTTTTTTATTCTACAAAATTCTGAGATTTAGATTGTTCATCTGCCTCCTGCTGATCTTCTGCCAAGAGTGTACTCTGGTATTGAATCTATTATGCACAGTGTACATATCTTGGTGTAGATACTATTTTACTGCATGAAAATATTTGGAATCTTACTTTAGTTGAGTGCTAATCTGATCGTGCTTGGAAAAAGGATATTATAGAAGAGTAAAAAGTAGTTTATTTAGGATTTGGTAGTTGCCTGAAACTGTTGCAGTCTTATAAAAGAGTAGAAGTAGTTGGATGGAAATAGTAGGTGCCATGTGGATTTGTCCAGTCCTTGATTCTAACAATTCAGTTCCATTCTGGAATATTTGCCTACAGATAGATAGGAAAATCAAGTTCTGTCGTCTCATTTCACCTTTGCAGATAATATACTCCCTCCTTCCGGAAATACTTGTCATTGAAATGGATGTATCTAGATGTATTTTAATTCTAGATACATCCATTTTCATCCATTTTGATGACAAGTATTTCCGGACGGAGGGAGTACTAATTTTCTTACCTCTGAATTAATTCTTCAAAAAAGAAAACCTTTGAATACATTTCAGTGAGTATCTTACAATAGCGCATAAAGCTTAGTTCCTTGCACATTATATTGTTTGAAGATTTTTTTTCCTCCTTGATCTTGTTATTGATCATGTCTGCTGCCTAACTCGCTCATAATTTCTGCTAATTCAGCCTAGGATGTGAGCTGCAACACCCGGATGTCGATGCAGAGTAGATGAAGATCAGAGTGGGAGTTTTTCACATGTTCAGGATACGATGACAGCAGAACTGGACGCCTGCTTTTGCCTATAGAACAGATAGATATAGGTTTAGAGAAATGCAATCAGCAGCTCTCGTGTTTCTTCTCCTAGGTAAACTTGCTCCGTTCCGTCGACAGAACTGGTGTTTTGGCCTCTTGATCCTATGCTGCAGGACTGCTGAAATTGTTGGCGCTGGATGTAGTCGCTCTTCTGACATTCATCTCTGTAATGTGATCCGCTGACGAAACATTTCACCATAGGGATTTTTGCAATGAGTGGATGATCATGCAGTTTCTTTATATCATCATTTCGCATAACTGGAAAATGCAGTGGTTTTATGATAGAATCGTAAGAAGCTTCAAAAATACCGATAGAGCAGGGCGGCAAATCAATTTGATTGTTCTGCTTTTCCTTGGAATCAGCTTGGATTTTGTGAGACTTCAACCAACTGGATTGTTTGGCAAACACTGTTTCTCTTTATGAGCATGCATGTATACTTGTGAAACTTGGATTGATTTGATTAAAAAGGGCAGCCCGGTGCACGTAGCTCCCGCTTGCGCAGGGTCCGGGGAAGGGCCGACCACTTTGGGTCTATAGATTTGATTCTTAGACCAAAATATCATGGGGATACTTGTAAGTAGCAAGTGTTTGCAATTCCTGTCAAGAACAGACACATCATAATGATGATGATTTGTCACCAGCTATTGAGAATGTTTCAGGATCACAGATGGCTGCTGACAATCTATCTGCACTCAGTCAGATAGAGTTGCAGTTTCCAGTTCATCTACTATGCTGTCTGTCTAACATGCTCGTTAAATGTGATGATGATGATATCCACCTTGCCTTTTCTGTCTGTTAAAATCAATGACTCCTCAAGCAGGAATCGTATGTAAGAACATCATAGGTCTTATTACATATATAGCAGAGGACATGGTGTACTCATAAATCATCAGATTCATGATTCAGAGGACATGACTAGATAAATTTAAGTAACCAATGGAACCTTTAACTGATGTTGCAGTGGTAGCAACATCGTTGAAAAATCCTCAACTTTTCCGTGAGATAGACTGTACAGCTTCACTACACGCCTGCGATCAAACATCAGGATTCAGGAGGGCGCGCGTGCAGGCGGCGTCGTGCTTTTGCACCAGCGAGCACCCGGAGCTTTGCTTCAATGGTTATTTCTCCACCAGCACAGCGACATCCGGGTTGACAGAATAAAAAACAGTCATTTTGTAATCTCCACGCCGCGTCACATTGTCAGCAGGATCACGGAGTGTGAACCCTTGATCTTGCCCGGGCTGGCTTGCTCTTCAGCTGATTAGAACCATGAATTGAAGGTGTCGCCCGGCTGCGGACACAGTAACTGAAACGACCATGTGCTGAGGACACTGTCAAACCCCCTGCCCAAGACAAATTCAGTTAGGATGTGGGAGATCGACTCCGCTTCTTGGTCGTAAAGGGACCAGATTGCTTAGTGATGCAATTTTCTGCTTGATGTGCATGTACTGCTATGAAAACATGTCTGACGAAAATAAGAAATGAAACAGCAGAAGAAATGAAATAAAAATAATTGACATAAAGACTTACCAATGCACTGGAGAGCCAAAGCACCACCTATGAGCTCAAAATCATTGCTGTGGATAATGCCGAGCTAAATATAACACTTTGCCCAAAGTTCAGGTAGGCAAGGCTACTTTGGGTTTTCGGTGCTGCATCCTTGAAGTTCGACTTTCCGATGGCATTATAAAAAGTGGTTAATACAGCAATAATATATATTTAAACAACCAATCTATGGGGGAACGGAGTAATACATGATAAGAAAGACATCCTTAAATTGAGCATTCAAGGTAATAACAATATCCTAAGACACAGATGTGATGACAGAGCACAGTGTTGGTACCTGTGCGACAACCAAAGTGAAAGCAATACAAGTAGCGACTGAAACTGAAATTATCCAAGCAAAAGCGGAACTTAAGTTGTAGGCAAGTATACTTGACACCTCACCGATCTGTAAATAAGAAGCAAAAGCGCAAGGCAGACAGAGCTGACGCAAGACCGAGAATAAGTGGCATAAATTACCAAAAGCAACCTATTCTATATTAGCAACCGTGACAACATTGAACACCATCACCGTAAGAATGTAATTTATGCCTCGATCAATTGCGCAAGTTATAGCTCCATGTCGCTGACTGAAACAGATCAAAAAGCTAAGAAACATCAGGGAACCAAATAATATCCATCCCGTATGTACCAAAACTTAACAACTACTCCCTCCGTAAAGAAATATAAGAGCGTTTTAGAACACTAGGGAGTACATAATAACAATAAGATTGTTTCCACACTGATTTACAGGACGCAACACCGGCAGCTGTTAGAACTCCTAGACGTCAGGGCATAACCTTACCTGCGTGGGGGTACAGGCAGAGAAAGAGATCAGGGTTGCAAAGTGGGTGCGGCTTACACCCATTTGCCTCTGCTCTCCACCTGAACACACATGTGCACAAACGAATGCAACAATTTCAGAATGTCTGCTGCTGGCTGCTAATGCCTGTACCTAGCAACACTCAATCTTCAGACTTCAGTTTCGCCAACACGTCAGAGAGCCGGCGCGGCACCGTCGGCGAGCACCAGCGACGAGGTGCAGAATTAGGGAGGCGGAGGGGAGGGGAGGGCAGGGCAGGAGCAGTGCAGGCGGCAGCCGGGAGAAGCACATCAGCAGGGGAAGTGGCGGATGAGGCCAGCAGAGGAGGTGGCCGGCAGAAGCAGAGCAGCATATGAGCGGCGGCGGGCGACGGAGAAGAAGAGCTTATTGGACTGGAGACGAGGGATCGGATGGAAAGCTGGTTGCAGAGTCAATTGCATCATCGGTGTCTTAACTTAAAAAATCAGTTTGGTACTAAAACTTATGAAATACATTGAACCGGTGAAAAAACTTGAGTAAAATGCATCCGTGGCTTATGTCAAAAGCTCACTTTGATCATTGTACTTAAAAATACGGTCAATACGGTTACTATATACGACTTGAGGTAATTATACGGTCACTGCCTCACCATATAGCTCCGTATTTTGCCTTGTTGACTGGTCAAACATTACAGCACCCCCTCTCTACCTATGTGGGACCCATCTGTCAATTTTTTTAAAGAAAAACTCCCTCGTCGCATGAGAATCAAACCAGGGATTTGCGGTGCTAATCACGTCTGTATACATATGTGATGCTGATGGGCACGCCAACATAGCGCGGGGCCCACCCGTAAGTGAATGGGAGACGAGGCGAAGGAATGTGGCCTGATTTTTTTTGCAAAAAACTCCTCGATTTTTTCTTTCAAGAAAAAGCCTCTTGTTTTTTTTTTCTAAAAAAAGCTCACAAACGTAACTTTGTCTCTCTTGGGGTCCACCCGTTATGAAACAGTATGAATAGGAAATTAATATGAAAAATTGTGTCTGCAATGGGTCGAACAAGCAATCTGGACCAGACAAAAAAGGCAACCTAGCCAGCATAGTAAGTATTACATGTTATCTATATTCGACGGCAAAGCCTAATATCGTATGAGCAGGGACGCACATGTTTTTTTTTTTTTGAGAAACCGCACATGGGGCTTAGGCAGCAGCGCTGCAGTTACCATGGCCCATTTTTACATGTTAGTTTTTTAATTCAAAAATACTTTTATAATTTTAGTTATATACATATATATATTCAAATAATACATTTACAATTTTAGAATTACGAAACATTATTTTAAATAATAATATTTCTCTTTTTGCACGAAATAAATACTAATATTTCGCTCAATGTGAATACATGCATATAGCCTAAAAATACATGAATAGATGAATGTTTTTTCTGAATCATTAAAATATTTAGTAATTCATGAAAATTACTATAATATATATATATATATATATATTAAAACAGAAATATTATTTTATTTATATAAACATATTATATTAATTTCCTTCGTGTAATGTATCCTGATGGGTGGGGCCCAATGGTTAATATGAAAAAGACGACGATAACTGCCACACAAGTGGGCATTAAGGGGTCTATCTGTTGGGGAACGTACTAATTTCAAAAAAAATCCTACGCACACGCAAGATCATGGTGATGCATAGCAACGAGAGGGGAGAGTGTTATCCACGTACCCTCGTGAGCCGTAAGCCAGGCGTTATGACAACGCGGTTGATGTAGTCGTCGTCTTCACGATCCGACCGATCCAAGTATCGAACGCATACGAGACCTCCGAAGTTCAAAGACACGTTCACTCGGTGGACGTCCCCACGAACTCACGATCCAGCAGAGCTTCGAGGAAGAGTTCCATCAGCACGACGGCGTGATGACGGTGATGATGATACTACCGACGCAGGGCTTCGCCTAAGCATCGCTACGATATGACCGAGGTGGATTATGGTGGAGGGGGCACCGCACATGGCTAAAAGATCAATGATCAACTTGTGTGTCTATGGGGTGCCTCCCTCCCTCGTATATAAAGGAGGGGAGGGGCCGGCCCTCTCTATGGCACGCCCCTAGGGGGAGTCTCACTTTTCCCCACCAGGGAGTAGGGACCCCCCTTCCCTAGTTAGATGGAGAGAGGAAGGGAAGGAGGAGTAGGAGAGAGAGAGGAAGGGGGCCCGCCCCAAACCTATTCAATTCGGCCTCCTGCCCAAGAAGCACAGCCCTTGTGGGCTGGTGTGCTTCCTTCTTATGGCCCATAAGGCCCTTAACTTCTCCCGGGGGTTTTCGACAACCTCCTGGTACTCCCGAAAAATGCCCGAACCACTCGGAACCTTTCCTATGTCCGAATATAGCCTTTCAATATATCGATCTTTATGTCTCGACCATTTCGAGACTCCTCGTCATGTCCATGATCTCATCCAGGACTCCGAACAACCTTCGGTACATCAAATCACATAAACTCATAATACCGATCGTCACTCAAAGCGTTAGCGTGCGGACCCTCACGGAGTTCGAGAACTATAGACATGACCGAGACACGTCTCGGTCAATAACCAATAGCGGAACACGGATGCTCATATTGGCTCCTACATATTCTCTGAAGATCTTTATCGGTCAAACCGCATAACAACATACGTTGTTCCCTTTTTACGTCGGTATGTTACTTGCCCGAGATTCGATCATCGGTATCCTCATACCTAGTTCAATCTCGTTACCGGCAAGTCTCTTTACTCGTTCCGTAATGCATCATCCTGCAACTAACTCATTAGTTACATTGCTTACAAGGCTTATAGTGATGTGCATTACCGAGAGGCCCAGAGATACCTCTCCGATACTTGGAGTGACAAATCCTAATCTCAATCTATGCCAACCCAACAAACACCTTCGGAGACACCTCAGAGCATCTTTATAATCACCCGATTCGTTGTAGACGTTTGATAGCACACAAGGTGTTCCTCCGGTATTCGGGAGTTGCATAATCTCATAGTCAGAGGAACATGTATAAGTCATGAAGAAAGCAATAGCAACATACTAAACGATCAAGTGCTAAGCTAACGGAATGGGTCAAGTCAATCACATCATTCTCTAATGATGTGATCCCGTTAATCAAATGACAACTCATGTCTATGGCTAGGAAACTTAACCATCTTTGATTCAACAAGCTAGTCAAGTAGAGGCATACTAGTGACACTCTGTTTGTCTATGTATTCACACATGTACTAAATTTCCGGTTAATACAATTCTAGCATGAATAATAAACATTTATCATGATATAAGGAAATATGAATAACAACTTTATTATTGCCTCTATGGCATATTTCCTTTAGTCTCCCACTTGCACTAGAGTCAATAATCTAGTTCACATCGCCATGTGATTTAACACCAATAGTTCACATCACCATGTGATTAATATCCATAGTTCACATCGCCATGTGGCCAACGCTCAAAGGGTTTAATACAGTTAGTAATCTAGTTCACATCGCTATGTGATTAACACCCAAAGAATACTAAGGTGTGATCATGTTTTGCTTGTGAGAAAAGTTTAGTCAACGGGTCTGCCAAATTCAGATCCGTATGTATTTTGCAAATCTCTATGTCTACAATGCTCTGCATGGAGCTACTTTAGCTAATTGCTCCCACTTTCAATATGTATCCCGATTGAGACTTAGAGTCATCTGGATCAGTATCAAAACTTGCATCGACGTAACCCTTTACGAAGAACCTTTTGTCACCTCCATAATCGAGAAACATATCCTTATTCTACTAAGGATAATTTTGACCGGTTGTTCGGTGATCTACTCCTAGATCACTATTGTACTACCTTGCCAAACTTCGATTGTAGGATATACAATAGATCCGGTACACAGCATGGCATACTTTATAGAACCTATGGCTGAGGCGTAGGGAATGACTTTCATTCTCTTTCTATCTTACGTCGTGGTCGGGCTTTGAGTCTTACTCAATTTCACACCTTGTAACACAGGCAAGAACTCTTTCTTTGACTGTTCCATTTTGAACTACTTCAAAATCTTGTCAAGGTATGTACTCATTGAAAAAACTTATCAAGCGTCTTGATCTATCTCTATAATCTTGATGCTCAATATGTAAGTGTTGGAAATATGCCCTAGAGGCAATAATAAAATGGTTATTATTATATTTCTTTGTTCATGATAATTGTCTGTTATTCATGTTATAACTGTGTTATCCGGAAATCGTAATACACGCGTGTGAATACATAGACAACATGTCCCCGTAAGCCTCTAGTTGACTAGCTCGTTGATCAGCAGATAGTCATGGTTTCCTCGACTATGGACATTGGATGTCATTGATAACGGGATCACATCATTAGGAGAATGATGTGATGGACAAGACCCAATACTAAGCATAGCACAAAGATCGTGTAGTTCGTTTTTGCTAGAGCTTTTCCAAATGTCAAGTATCATTTCCTTAGACCATGAGATTGTGCAACTCCCGGATACCGTAGGAGTGCTTTGGGTGTGCCAAATGTCACAACGTAACTGGGTGACTATAGAGGAGCACTACGGGTATCTCCGAGAAGTGTGCATTGGGTTGGCTTGCGAATCGAGGTAGGATTTGTCCTCCGTATGACGGAGAGGTATCTCTGGGCCCACTCGGTAATGCATCATCATAATGAGCTCAATGTGACCAAGTGTCCGGTCACGGGATCATACATTACGGTATGAGTAAAGTGACTTGCGGTAGCGAGATTGAACGAGGTATTGGGATACAAAGCGATCGAGTCTCGGGCAAGTAACGCATCGATTGACAAAGGGAATTGTATCACGGGATTGATTGAATCCTCGACATCGTGGTTCATCCGATGAGATCATCGAGGAGCATGTAGGAGCCAACATGGGTATCAGATCCCGCTGTTGGTTATTGACCGAAGAGTCGTCTCGGTCATGTCTGCGTGTCTCCCGAACCCGTAGGGTCTACACACTTAAGGTTCGGTGACGCTAGGGTTGTAGAGATATTAGTATGCGGTAACCCGAAAGTTGTTCGGAGTCCCGGATGAGATCCCGGACATCACGAGGAGTTCCGGAATGGTCCGGAGGTAAATATTTGTATATAGGAAGTCCAGTTTCGCCACGGAAAGTTTGAGGTCACCGGTGTGTCTGGGACCACGGAAGGATCGAGGGTCCACCGTAATGAACCACCTATCGGAGGAGGCCCCATGGGCTGAAGTGGCGTGGGAACCAGACACTGGTGGGCTGGTGCGCCCCACCCAAGGGCCCAAGGCGCCTAGGGTTGAAACCCTAGGGGCCGCTTACCCGAGGAGGTGGCGCCCCACTCGGTTGGAAACCCTAAGGGGCCGTTGCCCCAGGGGCCGCCGCCTTCTAGATGGGATCTCCAAGGGGCATGCGCTCAGCCCCTATATATAGTGGAGGGAGGGAGGCAGCCGCACCCTAAGCCTGGCGCCTCCTCTCCCTCCCGTGACACCTCTTCCTCCTCAAGTAGCGCTATGGCCCTGCCGAATCCCGCCGCTTCCACCACCACGCCGTCGTGTTGCTGGATCTCCATCAACCTCTCCTTCCCCTTGCTGGATCAAGAAGGAGGATACGTCTTCCCAACCGCACGTGTGTTGAACGCGGAGGTGCCGTCCGTTCGGCGCTCGGTCGCCAGTGATTTGGATCACGGCGATAGTACGACTCCATCAACCCCGTTCTCTTGAACGCTTCCGCACGCGATCTACAAGGGTATGTAGATGCACTCCTTTTCCCCTCGTTGCTAGATAACTCCATAGATTGATCTTGGTGATGCGTAGAATTTTTTTGATTTCTGCTACGTTCCCCAACAGTGGCATCATGAGCTAGGTCTATGCGTAGTTCTCTTTGCACGAGTAGAACACAAATTTGTTGTGGGCGTAGATGTTGTCAACTTTCTTGCCGCTACTAGTCTTATCTTGCTTCAGCGGTATTGTGGGATGAAGCGGCCCGACCGACCTTTTACACGCACGCTTTCATTACGCGGAGACAGGTTCCATCGGTGACATGCACTAGTTGCATAAGGTGGCTAAGCGGTGTCTGTCTCTCTCCCACTTTAGTTGGAGCGGATTCGATGAAAAGGGTCCTTATGAAGGGTAAATAGAAGTTGACAAATCACATTGTGGCTTTCACGTGAGGTAAGAAAACGTTCTTGCTAGAACCCTATTGCAGCCACGTAAAACTTGCAACAACAATTCGAGGACGTCTAACTTGTTTTTGCAGCAAGTGTTTTGTGATGTGATATGGCCAAAGTTGTGATGAATGATGAATGATATATATGTGATGTATGAGATCATGTTCTTGTAATAGGAATCACGACTTGCATGTCGATGAGTATGACAACCGGCAGGAGCCATAGGAGTTGTCTTTATTTTTTGTATGACCTGCGTGTCATTGAGAACGCCATGTAAATTACTTTACTTTATTGCTAAAGCGTGTTAGCCATATAGTAGTAGAAGTAATAGTTGGCGAGCAACTTCATGGAGACATGATGACGGGAGATCATGGTGTCATGCCGGTGACAAAGATGATCATGGAGCCCTCAAGATGGAGATCAAAGGAGCTATATGATATTGGCCATATCATGTCACTACTATTTGATTGCATGTGATGTTTATCATGTTTTTGCATTTTGTTTACTTAGAACGACGGTAGTAAATAAGATGATCCCTTATAATAATTTCAAGAAAGTGTTCTCCCTAACTGTGCGCCGTGCTAAAGTTAAATGATTTTCGAAGCACCACGTGATGATCGGGTGTGATAGATTCCTGCGTTCACATACAACGGGTGTAAGACAGTTTTACACATGCAAAACACTTAGGTTAACTTGACGAGCCTAGCATGTACAGACATGGCCTCGGAACACAAGAGACCGAAAGGTCGAACATGAGCCGTATGGAAGATACGATCAACATGGAGATGTTCACCGACGATGACTAGTCCGTCTCACGTGATGATCTGGACACGGCCTAGTCGACTCGGATCATGTAACACTTAGATGACTAGAGGGATGTCAAATCTGGTGGGAGTTCATTAAATAATTTTATTAGATGAACTTAATTATCATGAACATTAGTCTAAAATCTTTGCAAAATGTCTTGTAGATCAAATGGCCAACACTCATGTCACCATGAACTTCAACGCTGCTCCTAGAGAAAACCAAGCTGAAAGATGATGGCAGCAACTATTCTGGACTGGGTCCGAACCCGACGATCATCCTCATAGCTGCCAAGAAACAATATGTCCTAGAAGCACCGCTTAGGTGAAGCACCCATCAGAGAACCAAGACGTTATGAACGGCTTGGCGATCACGCGTCTTGATGATTACTCCCTCGTTCGGTGCGGCATGCTTTACAGCTTAGAACCGGGGCTCCAAAAGCGTTTTGAGCAACACGGAGCATATGAGATGTTCGAGGAGCTGAAAATGGTTTTCCAAGCTCATGCCCGGTCGAGAGATATGAAGTCTCCGACAAGTTCTATAGTTGTAAGATGGAGGAAAATAGTTCTGCTGAGCACATACTCAAAATGTCTGGGTTGCACAACCGCTTTGTCTCTACCGGACATTAACCTCCTTGACGAGGCGGTCATTGACAAAATCCTTCAGTCGCTCCCACCGAGCTACAAGAGCTTTGTGATGAACTACAATATGCAGGGGATGGTGAAAACTATTCCTGAAGTATTTTCAATGCTGAAGTCATCAGAGGTAGAAATCAAGAAGGAACATCAAGTGTTGATGGTCAATAAAACCACTAAGTTCAAGAAGGGCAAGGGTAAGAAGAACTTCAAGAAGGACGGCAAGGATGTTGCCGCACCAGTAAGCCGATTGCCGGGAAGAAGTCAAAGAATGGACCCAAGCACGAGACTGAGTGCTTTTATTGCAAAGGGAAGGAGTCTTTGAAGCGGAACTGCCCCAAATACTTAGCGGACAAGAAGGCCGGCAACACTAAAGGTATATTTGATATACATGTAATTGATGTGTACCTTACGATTACTGTAGTAACTCTTGGGTATTTGATACCGGTGCCGTTGCTCATATTTGTAACTCATGCCAGGAGCTGCGGAATAAGCGGAGACCGCAAAGGGGCGAGAGGTGACGATGCGCTTGGCGTCGAATGGTTCCAAGGTCGATGTGATCGCCGTCGGCCGCGCTACCTCTACATTTACCTACGGGATTAGTTTTAAACCTCAATAATTGTTATTTAGTGCCAAGTTTGAGCATGAACATTGTATCGGGATCTTGTTTAATGCGAGATGGCTACTCATTTAAATCCGAGAATAATGGTTGTTCTATTTATATGAGAGATATGTTTTATGGTCATGCTCGATGGTCAATGGTTTATTCTTGATGAATCTCGAACGTGATGTTACACACATTCATAGTGTGAATACCAAAAGATGTAAAGTTGATAACGATAGTCCCACATACTTGTGGCAATCGCCGCCTTTGGTCACATTGGTTGTCAAGCGCATGAAGAAGCTCCATGCTGATGGACTTTTAGAGTCTCTCGATTATGAATCATTTGACACATGCGAACCATGCCTCATGGGCAAAATAACCAAGACTCCGTTCTCCTGAACAATGGAGCGAGCAACCAACTTACTGGAAATCATACATACCGATGTGTGCGGTCCAATGAGCGTTGAGGCTCGCGGAGGATATCGTTATGTTCTCACTCTCACAGGCGACTTAAGTAGATATGGGTATGTCTACTTGATGAAACACAAGTCTGAGACCTTTGAAAAGTTCAAGGAATTTCAGAATGAGGTAGAGAATCAACGTGACCGAAAAATAAAGTTCTTACGATCAGATCGTGGAGGAGAATATTTAAGTCATGAATTTGGTACACACTTAAGGAATTATGGAATCGTTTCACAACTCACGCCGCCTGGAACACCTCAGCATAACGGTGTGTCCGAACGTCGTAATCACACTCTATTGGATATGGTGCGATCTATGATGTCTCTTATCGACGCATCGCTATCATTTTGGGGATACGCTCTAGAGACAGCTACATTCACTTTAAATAGGGCACCGTCTAAATCCGTTGAGACGACACCGGATGAATTATGGTTTGGGAAGAAACCTAAGCTGTCGTTTCTAAAAGTTTGGGGATGCGATGCTTATGTCAAGAAACTTCAACCCTAAAAGCTCGAACCCAAGTCGGAAAAATGCGTCTTCATAGGATACCCTAAGGAAACCATTGGGTATACCTTCTACCTTAGATCCAAGGCAAGATCTTTGTTGCCAAGAATGGATCCTTTCTGAAAAAGAGTTTCTCATGAAACTTGAGTAAGTGGGAGGAAAGTAGAACTCGATGAAGTACTACCTCTTGAACCGGAAAGTAGTGCAAAGACAGAAAATGTTCCTGTGGTGCCTACACCAACCGGAGAGGAAATTAATGATGATGATCAAGGTACTTCGGATCAAGTTGCTACTGAACTTCAGAGGGTCCACAAGGACACGTTCCACACCGAGAGTGGTATGGCAACCCTGTCCCGGAAATCATGTTGTTAGACAATGGTGAACCTTGAACTATGAAGAAGGCGATGGCGGCCTAGATTCCAACAAATGGCTTGAAGCCATGCAATCCGAGATAGGATCCATGTATGAGAACAAAGTATGGACTTTGACAGACTTGCCCGATGATCGTGAGCAATAGAAAACAAATGGATCTTTAAGAAGAAGACGACGCGGATGGTAATGTTACCATATATAAAGCTCGACTTGTCACTAAGGGTTATCGACAAGTTCAAGGGATTGACTACGATGAGACTTTCTCTCCCGTAGCGGTTTGAAGTCCGTCCGAATCATGTTAGCAATTGCCGCATACTATGATTATGAGATATGGCAAATGGACGTCAAAACGGCATTCCTTAATGGCCATCTTAAGGAAGAACTGTATATGATGCAACCGGAAGGTTTTGTCGACCCTGAGAATGCTAACAAGTTATGCAAACTCCAGCGATCCATTTATGGGCTGGTGCAAGCATCTCGGAGTTGGAACATTCGCTTTGATGAGATGATCAAAGCGTTTTAGTTCTGTGCAGACTTATGGAGAAGCCTGCGTTTACAAGAAAGTGAGTGGGAGCTCTGTAGCATTTCTCATATTATATGTAGATGACATACTTTTGATGGGAAATGACATAGAACTTTTGGACAGCATTAAGGCCTACTTGAATAAGAGTTTTTCAATGAAGGACCTTGGAGAAGCTGCTTACATATTAGGCATCAAGATCTATAGGGATAGATCGAGACGCCTCATAAGTCTTTCACAAAGCACATACCTTGATAAGATATTGAAGAAGTTCAAAATGGATCAGTCCAAGAAAGGGTTCTTGCTCAGACATACAAGGTGTGAAATTGAGCTCGGCTCAATGTCCCAACCAAGCGTAAGATATAGAAGAGATGAGTGTCATCCCTATGCCTCAGCCATAGGGTCTATTATGTATGCCATGCTGTGTACAGACACCTGATGTAAACCTTGCCGTAAGTTTGGTAGGAAGGTACCAAAGTAATCCCGCAAGGAACACCGGACAGCGGTCAAGAATATCCTGAAGTACACGAAAAGGACTAAGGATATGTTTCTCATTTATGGAGGTGACGAAGAGCTCGTCGTAAAGGGTTACGTCGGACGCTTAGTTTCGACACAGAATCTGGATGACTCTAAGTCACAGACCGGATACGTGTATATTTTGAATGGTGGGCGATGGTAGTGCGATTTGCAAGCAAAGCGTCGTGGCGGGATCTACATGTGAAGCGGAGTACATGGCAGCCTCGGAGGCAGCGCATGAAGCAATCTGGGTGAAGGAGTTCATCACCGACCTAGGAGTCATACCCAATGCGTCGGGGCCGATCGCACTCTTCGCGTGACAACACCGGAGCTATTGCACTTGCCAAGGAGCCTGTTTCACAAGAAGACCAGAGCACATCAAGCGCCGCTTCAACTCCATACGTGAAAATGTTCAAGATGGAGACATAGATATTTGTAAAAGTACATACGGATCTGAATGTGGCAGATCCGTTGACTAAACCTCTCTCCTAGAGCAAAACATGATCAACCCCGTAACGCTATGGGTGTTCGATTCATCACAATGTAACTAGAATATTGACTCTAGTGCAAGTGGGAGACTGTTGGAAATATGCCCTAGAGGCAATAATAAAATGGTTATTATTATATTTCTTTGTTCATGATAATTATACATTATTCATGCTATAAGCGTGTTATCCGGAAATCGTAATACACGTGTGAATACATAGACAACAACATGTCCCTAGTAAGCCTCTAGTTGACTAGCTCGTTGATGAACAGATAGTCATGGTTTCCTGACTATGGACATTGGATGTCATTGATAAAGGGATCACATCATTAGGAGAATGATGTGATGGACAAGACCCAATACTAAGCATAGCACAAAGATCGTGTAGTTCGTTTCGCTAGAGCTTTTCCAAATGTCAAGTATCATTTCCTTAGACCATGAGATTGTGCAACTCCCGGATACTGTAGGAGTGCTTTGGGTGTGCCAAATGTCACAACGTAACTGGGTGACTATAAAGGTGCACTACGGGTATCTCCGAAAGTGTCATTGGGTTGTACGAATCGAGACTGGGATTTGTCACTCCATATGACGGAGAGGTATCTCTGGGCCCACTCGGTAATGCATCATCATAATGAGCTCAATGTGACCAAGTGTCTAGTCACAGGATCATGCATTATGGTATGAGTAAAGTGACTTGCCGGTAACGAGATTGAACAAGGTATTGGGATACCGACGATAGAGTCTCGGCCAAGTAACATACCGATTGACAAAGGGAATTGTATACGGGATTGATTGAATCCTCGACATCGTGGTTCAACCGATGAGATCATCGAGGAGCATGTGGGAGCCAACATGGGTATCCAGATCCCGCTGTTGGTTATTGACCGGAGAGTCGTCTCGGTCATGTCTGCGTGTCTCCCGAACCCGTAGGGTCTACACACTTACGGTTCGGCGACGCTAGGGTTGTAGAGATATTAGTATGCGGTAATCCGAAAGTTGTTCGGAGTCCCTGATGAGATCCCGTACATCACGAGGAGTTCCTGAATGGTCCGGAGGTAAATATTTATATATAGGAAGTCCAGTTTCGGCCACCGGGAAAGTTTCAGGGGTCACCAGTATTGTACCCGCACCACCGAAAGGGTCCCGGGGGTCCATCGGGTGGGGCCACCTATCCCGGAGGGCCCCATGGGCTGAAGTGGCGTGGGAACCAGACCACGGTGGGCTGGTGTGCCCCACCCAAGGGCCCAAGGCGCCTAGGGTTGAAACCCTAGGGGCCGGTGCCCCAGGGCATCGCCCCAGTTCGAAACCCTAAGGGGGCCGTTGCCCCGGGGGCCGCCGCCCCACCTCTAGATGGGATCTCCAAGGGGGCATGTGCCCCCTAGCCCCTATATATAGTGGAGGGGAGGGAGGGCAGCCGCACCCTAAGCCCTGGTGCCTCCCTCTCCCTACCGTGACACCTCTTCCTCCTCCAGTAGCGCTTGGCGAAGCCCCGCTGGAATCAGCCGCTTCCATCACCACACCGTCAGGTGCTTGGATCTCCATCAACCTCTCCTTCCCCTTGCTGGATCAAGAAGGAGGAGACGTCTTCCCAACCGCACGTGTGTTGAACGCGGAGGTGCCGTCCGTTCGGGCGCCGGCCATCGGTGATTTGGATCACGACGATGCGACTCCATCAACCCCGTTCTCTTGAACGGCTTCGCACGCGATCTACAAGGGTATGTAGATGCACTCCTTTTCCCTCGTTGCTAGATAACTCCATAGATTGATCTTGGTGATGCGTAGAATTTTTTGATTTACTTTCGCTCCCCAATAATAGTAAGTAGCTTCACCGAATTCTTTCTTTGAAAAACTCCTTTCAAATACTCCTTTATGCTTTCCAGAAAATTCTACATTATTTCCGATCAACAATATGTCATTTACATATATTTATCAGAAATGATGTAGTGCTCCCACCCACTTTCTTGTAAATACAGGCTTCACCGCAAGTCTGTATAAAACTATATGCTTTGATCAACTCATCAAAGCATATATTCCAACTCGAGATGCTTGCACCAGTCCATAGATGGATCGTGGAGCTTGCACATTTTGTTAGCACCTTTAGGATCGTGTAACCTTCTGGTTGCATCATATACAACTCTTCTTTAAGAAATCCATTAAGGAATGTAGTTTTGACATCCATTTTCCAGATTTCATAAAATGTGGCAATTTGCTAACATGATTCGGACAGACTTAAGCATCGCCACGCAGTGAGAAAAATCTCATCGTAGTCAACACCTTGAACTTTGTCAAAACCTTTTTCAACAAGTCTAGCTTTGTAGATAGTAACACTACTATCAGCGTCCGTCTTCCTCTTGAAGATCCATTTATTTTCTATGGCTTTCCGATCATCGGGTAAGTCAACCAAAGTCCACACTTTGTTCTCATACATGGATCCCATCTCAGATTTCATGGCCTCAAACCATTTCACGGAATCTGGGCTCATCATTGCTTCCTCATAGTTCGTAGGTTGGTCAAGGTCAAGTAACATGACCTCCAGAACAGGATTACCGTACTACTCTGGTGCAGATCTCACTCTGGTTAAACTACGAGGTTCGGTAGTAACTTGATCTAAAGTTACATAAACATCATCATTATTTTCCTCACTAATTGGTGTAGGAGTCACAGGAATAGATTTTTGTGATGAATTACTTTCCAATAAGGGAGCAGGTACAGTTACCTCATCAAGTTCTGCTTTTCTCCCACTCACTTGTTTCGAGAGAAACGCCTTCTCTAGAAAGGATCTATTCTTAGCAACAAATGTCTTGCCTTCGGATCTGTGATAGAAGGTGTACCCAACTGTCTCCTTTGGGTATCCTATGAAGACACATTTCTCCGATTTGGATTTGAGCTTATCAGGATGAAACTTTTTCACATAAGCATCGCAACCCCAAACTTTAAGAAATGACAATTTTGGTTTCATGCCAAACCACAGTTCATATGGTGTCGTCTCAACGGATTTAGATGGTGCCCTATTTAACGTGAATGCAGCTGTCTCTAATGCATAACCCCAAAACGATAGTGGTAAATCGGTAAGAGACATCATAGATTGCACCATATCTAATAAAGTACGGTTACGATGTTCGGACACACCATTACGCTGTGGTGTTCCAGGTGGCGTGAGTTGTGAAACTATTCCGCATTGTTTCAAATGAAGAACAAACTCGCAACTCAAATATTATCCTTCATGATCAGATCGTAGAAACTCTATTTTCTTGTTACGATGATTTTCCACTTCACTCTGAAATTATATGAACTTTTCAAATGTTTCAGACTTATGTTTCATCAAGTAGATATACCCATATCTGCTCAAATCATCTGTGAAGGTCAGAAAATAATGATACCCGCGCGAGCCTCAACACTCATCGGATCGCATACATCAGTATGTATTATTTCCAATAAGTCAGTTGCTCGCTCCATTGTTCCGGAGAACGGAGTCTTAGTCATCTTACCCATAAGGCATGGTTCGCAAGCATCAAGTGATTCATAATCAAGTGATTCCAAAATCCCATCAGCATGGAGTTTCTTCATGTGCTTTACACCAATATGACCTAAACGGCAGTGCCACAAATAAGGTGCACTATCATTATTAACTTTGCATCTTTTGGCTTCAATATTATGAATATGTGTATCACTACGATCGAGATCCAACAAACCATTTTCATTGGGTGTATGACCATAGAAGGTTCTATTCATGTAAACAGAACAACAATTATTCTCTAAATTAAATGAATAACCGTATTGCAATAAACATGATCAAATAATATTCATGCTCAACGCAAACACCAAATAACACTTATTTAGGTTCAACACTTATCCCAAAAGTATAGGGAGTGTGCGATGATGATCATATCAATATTGGAACTACTTCCAACACACATCGTCACCTCGCCCTTAACTAGTTTCTGTCCATTTTGCAACTCTCGTTTCGAGTTACTACTCTTAGCAACTGAACCAGTATCAAATGCCGAGGGGTTGCTATAAACACTAGTAAAGTACACATCAATAACATGTATATCCAATATACCTTTGTTCATTTTGCCATCCTTCTTATCCGCCAAGTATCTAGGGCAGTTCCACTTCCAGTGACCATTTCTTTTGCAGTAGAAGCACTCAGTTTCAGGCTTGGGTCTAGCTTTGGGCTTCTTCACGGGAGTGACAACTTGTTTGTCATTCTTTTTGAAGTTCCCTTCCTATTCCTTTGCCCTTTTCTTGAAACTAGTGGTCTTGTAAACCATCAACATTTGGTGCTCTTTCTTGATTTCTACCTTCGCCGATTTCAGCAACGCGAAGAGCTCGGGAATTATTTCGTCATCCCTTGCATATTATAGTTCATCACGAAGTTCTAGTAACTTGGTGCTTTGTCAATTACTATTTATCTGGAAGATTAACTCCCACTTGATTCAAGCAATTGTAGTACCTAGACAATCTGAGCACATGCTCACTGGTTGAGCTATTCTCCTCCATCTTGTAGGCAAAGTACTTGTCAAAGGTCTCATACCTTTCGACATGGGCATGAGTCTGAAATACTAATTTCAACTCTTGGAACATCTCATATGCTCCGTATGCGTTTCAAAAACGCCTTTGAAACCCCCATTCTAAGCCGTAGAAGCATGGTGCACTAAACTATCAAGTAGTCATCATATCGAGCTTGCCAAACGCTCATAACGCTCGTGCATTTGCTCCTCGCAGAATCGGGTCATCACCTAGCGGTGCATCAAGGACATAATTCTTCTGTGTAGCAATGAGGATAATCCTAAGATCACGGATCCAATCCGCATCATTGCTACTAACATCTTTCAACTTAGTTTCCTCTAGGAACATATAAAAATAAAACAGGGGAGCTAAACGCGAGCATTGATCTACAACATAGATATGCTAATACTACCAGGACTAAGTTCATGATAAATTAAAGTTCAATTAATCAAATTACTTAAGAACTCCCACTTAGATAAACATCCCTCTAATCATCTAAGTGATCATGTGATTCATATCAACTAAACCATGTCCGATCATCACGTGAGATGGAGTAGTTTTCATTGGTGAACATCACTATGTTGATCATATCTACTATATGATTCACGCTCGACCTTTTGGTCTCAGTTTTCCGAGGCCATATCTACATATGCTAGGCTCGTCAAGTTTAACCCGAGTGTTCCGCGTGTGCAAAACTGGCTTGCACCCATTGTATGTGAACCTAGAGCTTATCACACCCGATCATCAGGTGGTTTCTCAGCACGAAGAACTGTCGCAACGGTGCATACTCAGGGAGAACACTTGTACCTTGAAATTTAGTGAGAGATCATCTTATAATGCTAATTGCCGACCTAAGCAAAATAAGATGCATAAAAGATAAAAATCACATGCAATCAATATAAGTGATATGATATGGCCATCATCATCTTGTGCCTTTGATCTTCATCTCCAAAGCACCATCATGATAACCATCGTCACCGAGGCGACACCTTGATAAACATCGTGGCATCATTGTCGTCTCGCCAACTATTGCTTCTACGACTATCGCTACCACTTAGTGATAAAGTAAAGCAATTACATGGCGATTGCATTTCATACAATAAAGCGACAACCATATGGCTCCTGCCAATTGCCGATAACTTTGTTACAAAACATGATCATCTCATACAATTAAATTTAGCATCATGTCTTAACCATATCACATCACAACATGCCCTGCGAAAACAAGATAGACGTCCTCTACTTTGTTGTTGCAAGTTTTACGTGGCTGCTATGGGCTGAGCAAGAACCCTTCTTACCTACGCATCAAAACCACAACGATATTTCGTCAAGTATGTGATGTTTTAACCTTCACAAGGACCGGGCATAGCCACATTCGATTCAACTAAAGTTGGAGAAACTGACACCCGCCAGCCAATTGCAGCGGCACGCCGGTAGAACCGGGGCCTCAGAAGCGCACGCTGGCATAATGTCGGTCCGGGCTGCTTCATCCAACAATACCGCCGAATCAAAGTATGACATGATGGTAAGCAGTATGACTTGTATCACCCACAACTCACTTGTGTTCTACTCGTGCATATAACATCTACGAATAAACCTGGCTCGGATGCCACTGTTGGGGAACGTAGTAATTTCAAAAAGAATCCTACGCACACGCAAGATCATGGTGATGAATAGCAACAAGAGGGGAGAGTGTTGTTCATGTACCCTCGTAGACCGTAAAAGGAAGCGTTATGACAATGCGGTTGATGTAGTCGTACGTCTTCACGATCCGACCGATCCAAGTACTGAACACACGGCACCTCCGAGTTCAGCACACGTTTAGCTCGGTGACGTCCCACGAACTCACGATCCAGCAGAGCTTCGAGGGAGAGTTCTGTCAGCACGACGGCGTGATGACGGTGATGATGATTCTACCGACGCAGGGCTTCGCCTAAGCACCGCTACGATATGACCGAGGTGGGTTATGGTGGAGGGGGGCACCGCACACGGCTAAAAGATAAATGATCAACTTGTGTGTCTATGGGGTGCCTCTCTCCCCTGTATATAAAGGAGTGGAGGAGGGGAGGGGCCGGCTGTCGGTGTCTAAACCGGCGGATCTCGGGTAGGGGGTCCCGAATTGTGCATCTAAGGTCGATGGTAACAGGAGACGGGGGACACGATGTTTACCCAGGTTCGGGCCCTCTCTATGGAAGTAATACCCTACTTCCTGCTTGATTGATCTTGATGAATATGAGTATTACAAGAGTTGATCTACCACCAGATCGTAATGGCTAAACCCTAGAGGCCTAGCCTATATGACTATGGTAATGAGTATATCCTTTCCGGACTAACTCCTCCGGTTTATATAGACACCGGGAGGATCTAGGGTTACATAGAGTCGGGTACAAAAGAAGGAAACTTCAAAGTCGGTCGCCAAGCATGGCTTCCACACCAAGGAGAGTCCAACTGGACACGGTACAGCCTTGACCTTCATGTCTTCACAGCCCATCAGTCCGCCCATGGATAACAGGTCGGACGCCGAGGACCCTTTAGTCCAGGACTCCCTCACTGCCCTCTCTATGGCGCCCTTAGGGGAGTCCTACTCCCACCGAGTAGGATTCCCTTCCTAGTTGGAGTTGGAGAGGAAGGGAAGGAGGAGTAGGAGAGGGAAAGGGCCGCCCCCAAACCTATTCCAATTCCGGCCTCCTGCCCAAGGGGCGACTAGCCCCTTGTGGGGCTGGTGTGCTTCCTTCTTATGGCCCATAAGGCCCTTAACTTCTCCCGGGGTTTCGATAACCTCCCGGGTACTCCCGAAAAATGCCGAACCACTCGAACCTTTCCTATGTCCGAATATAGCCTTTCAATATATCGATCTTTACGTCTCGACCATTTCGAGACTCCTCGTCATGTCAGTGATCTCAACCGGGACTCCAAACAACCTTCGGTACATCAAATCACATAAACTCATAATACCGATCATCACCAAACGTTAAGTGAGCGGACCCTACGGGTTCAATATCTATGTAGACATGACCAAGACACGCCTCCTGGCCAATAACCAATAAGCGGAACCTGGATGCTCATATTGGCTCCTACGCCAAACCGCAAGATAACAACATGAAGGAAATATGCCCTAGAGGCAATAATAACGTTATTATTTATTTCCTTATATCATGATAAATGTTTATTATTCATGCTAGAATTGTATTAACCGGAAACATAATACATGTGTGAATACATAGACAAACATTGTGTCACTAGTATGCCTCTACTTGACTAGCTCGTTAATTGAAGATGGTTATGTTTCCTAACCATAGACATGAGTTGTCATTTGATTAACGGGATCACATCATTAGGAGAATGATGTGATTGACTTGACCCATTCCGTTAGCTTAGCACTTGATGCGTTTAGTATGTTGCTGTTGCTTTCTTCATGACTTATATATGTTCCTATGACTATGAGATTATGCAACTCCCTGCTTACGGAGGAACACTTTGTGTGCTACAAAACGACACAACGTAACTGGGTGATTATAAAGGTGATCTAAAGGAGTCTCCAAAGGTACTTGTTGGGTTGGCGTATTTAGAGATAAGGATTTGTCACTCCGATTGCTCCGGAGAGGTATCTCTAGGCGACTTCAGTAATGCACATCACTTAAGCCTTGCAAGCATTGCAACTAATGAGTTAGTTATGGATGATGTATTACGAATTCAGTAAAGAGATTCTTGCAGGTAACGAGATTGAACTAGGTATTGGGATACCGGCGATCGAATATCTGGCAAGTAACATACCTATGACAAAGGGAACAACGTATGTTGTTATGCGGTTTGACCGATAAAGATCTTTGTAGAATATGTGGAAGCAAATATGAGCATCCAGGTTCTGCTATTGGTTATTGACCTGAGACATGTCTCAGTCATGTCTACATAGTTCTTGTCGGTGTCAAAACCAGCGGATCTCGGGTAGGGGGTCCCGAACTGTGCGTCTAGGCGGATGGTAATAGGAGACAAGGGACACGATGTTTTTACCCAGGTTCGGGCCCTCTCGATGGAGGTAAAACCCTACTCCGCTTGATTAATATTGATGATATGGGTAGTACAAGAGTAGATCTACCACGAGATCGGAGAGGCTAAACCCTAGAAGCTAGCCTATGGTATGATTGTTGTTCGTCCCACGGGACTAAAACCCTCCAGCTTTATATAGGCACCGAAGAGGGTTAGGGTTCAGAGAGTCGGTTACAATGGAAGGAGATCTACATATCCGTATCGCCAAGCTTGCCTTCCACGCCAAGGAAAGTCCCATCCGGACACGGACGAAGTCTTCAATCTTGTATCTTCATAGTCTGTGAGTCCGCCAAAGGCTATAGTCCGCCATCGGACACCCCTAATCCAGACTCCTCAAGAGCTCCCTGAACAGGCTTCAATGACGACGAGTCAAGCGCGCACATTGTCTTCGGCATTGCAAGGCGGGTTCCTCCTCCGAATACTTCATAGAAGATTTTGAACACAAGGATAGTGTCCGGCTCTGCAAAACAAGTTCCACATACAACCGTAGAGAGAATAATATTCACACAAATCTGCTGACGTATTCTGCAGCGTGACATCACACCACGACCAAGCCTTTATTCGAATCGTTTTTACTGTCCCATTTCAGCGCATTTAGCGAGGCGGTTTCCTTGGCATGTCTTGTCAAAGCAGAGATCGTGTCCCCTTATTCCGGGATTCTCATCAATACGGGCGTGGGTAACCCAATTGTGCCTGAGCTAAGACGCTCTCCTCTATCGGGCGAGGTCTCGAACGGTCACGGGAAGGCTCTTGGTATTCAACCTCTTTATAAAGAGACCAAGGCTCTACTCCTTTCTTTCAATCTCAATCGAATCCGCCCCTCGCCTCGAGTTCCAACACCCAAAGCTCCAGATTCGGGCGCTTCGGACCTTCGATGATGTCCGGCTCCGACCTGCAAGGCCGGTGGATGCCTTCCTCCGTTACGGAAGAAGACGTGCTAAAGCTAAGAGACGCCAGGTATCTAACCGGCGAAATTTCGCATAGGCTGCCTGCCCAAGGGCAGGTTATTCCCACTCCCGAGCCCGGTGAGAGCATGGTGTTCGTGTCTCACTTCCTTCGGGGGCTAGGCTTCCCGACGGACCCCTTTGT
Source organism: Aegilops bicornis (assembly GCA_021605145.1). NCBI lineage: Eukaryota > Viridiplantae > Streptophyta > Magnoliopsida > Poales > Poaceae > Aegilops > Aegilops bicornis. The sequence continues at coordinate 288,576 of JAHIAL010000024.1, read as the reverse complement.
GAGGGGGCTCATGTTTTATTATGGGTTGGAATTTCACGACTTGGATCCGGAGTCCATCCTCCACATCTCATCGTTCATTGTCGTATGCGAAGGATTCCTCCGCATTACCCCTCACTTCGGATTATGGCTCAAGACCTTCAAAGTGGAGCCGAAGATGATCAAGGGGCAGCAGGCAGAATGCGGAGGGGCTGTTATAAGCAAGAATGCTGATGCTCCATGGCCCGAGGGCTCTTTTCAAGAGGAGCTCACCGTGGCAACAAGAGTGGTTTTATATCACAGCCCTGTGAGGCACCACATGGGTGGTGCCACCTGCCTTTCGCTTCGGGTCCTCCATTGCGCTGGGCGTCATGGGTCAAGAAAGGGCTTGACTGGGGCCGCCCAAGCACGTGCCCTTGTTGCAGGCCGTATTCGAGACCTCCTAGAGAGAGAGATCAATCTGGTCATAGTAGTGCAGGTCATGCTGATTCGCCGCACCTCGCCTCAAAACGCCGCCTCCACCTGTGGGAGTTCAATCCGGAGGGACCACGAGCTCTCCAACATTTTATGGGCGCAACGCCTCGTGGAGATGTACCAAGCTGTTCTTCGGATCACAAGCAATGTGTCCGGACTTGACTGAGGACGGTGTCTGAGCTGCAATCGCCTGCAGACACTCAAGTAAGTAGTCCTGCATGCGGACACGCTTATCCAGATATTTATCATAAACTTGCCCTTAAAGAGTTGTCCCTCCACAGAGTGGATAAGCGAAGCAAAACTGATCAGTGTCCGCCCCCTCCCCGAGACCACACACCAGATCCCGTGTTAACCAAGATGCTGGAGGCCGCGCCTTTGGAGGAAGGCGAAGGGGAGAACAAGGAAGCTACTGCCTCCGCGAAGGAGGTTATCAAGAAAGGGGCGATCGAGAATCCCTCCATCCCGGGGGAGAAGAGGACCGCTTCTGAAGATCCGGAGACCAAGGCCTCGAAGCGGGGGAAGAAATCTTCGCCAGAGGGTCCTGCACCGGGAGATGCCACAGCCACACTATTTCCCCAAGGAGATCAGCCCTCCAGCGAGCCATAAGTAAAGAGGAGAGTTTTAAAATAAGAGACATCCCTGTTTTATTTCTGAAGATAACCGAAATTTTACCTTGTAGTTCGGATCTCAGCCCTTCTCAGCAGAAGCCTGCCTTCGTGGGGATCTTCGTCCGGAGATGATGGAGAGCCAACGCCCCCCCTGCCGTACCGTCATGCGGTAGGCGACCCTGAGGTGTCGCCGCGAGGGTTTTCTCCGAAAGTCAGCGAGCCGGAAGGTAGTCGTATGTCCCCTCAAAGCCCTCTCGCGTCCGCCATCAAAAAGGCCATCGACGAGTCCGCACCACACCGTGTACGGTTGGAGGAGCTGAAGGATCTGCTTGGCGGCGTCTATCTCAGAAGATCACCGTGCATTAATGGGTACGGTGATTGAAAGGATTTCATCCGCTGAGAGCGGATTGCACGAAGCCGTCAGAAGTTTACTAACGGGTTTTGAGGTACGCAAAATGATGTACCTTCTGGCAGTTCCGCATATAAAATGCGCCCTATGTAGATAGTAGCCCCTGAGACTCGGTGCGTTGTCAAAATGACAGCGCGCCGAGGATCATAATCTCAGGTATAATATGTCGCCTTCCTATGTAGGTGGCGGCGTCCGGTGGCTAGCCGGATCGATGAATTTGCCGAACTAAAGCGGCAACTTGACGTGGCGGATGCTTGACATCGCTACCGTCAATAAGCGGCTTGACGAGTCACAAGGTATGCAGTTTCTCAGGACACCTGGTAAGGGAGCTTGATGCCCGTGCCTTACAACATGTATGCTTGATGCGATGGTGCCGCTGCCATGGAGAACCTTTCGGGCGGAGCTCGCCTTGAGCCAAGGAGCAGGCCAGAAAAGTGATGCGGCTGTTTTAAAGGCGGCCGAAGAGCTAAAAAGCCGAACAGGCTCCTTCACCGCCGGGTTAAGAAGGAAATGGCCGAGATGGCCGTGAAGTTGAAGAATGCTACCGACCGCTGCGAAGCTTCTTGAAAAAGAAGGTCGAAGCGGAGCAAGAGGATTCAAGAAGGCCACCACCGAGGTTAAGGGATGCTTCGCTCTGCGATGAGAGCTATGAAGGAGGAGCTACGCCAAAGCCGGGAGATATCTCTCGGCTGGAAATCCCTTTCTGCCGCGGAGGAAGTTCACGGATCCTAAATATGCTCGGTTGGACCGGCTGTGGAATGCGGAGGATGCTTATATGGACTTGGCGTCGAGTGCTGCGGACGCGGCCGAACACTTCCGAGGTCAAAAGGATCACAAAATGGAAGAGTTGTTTTGGTCGCAGTTCCATAATCCAGAGCGTCCACTTCCATTAACCGATCGTTTGGCCGAATGGACGAAGCTGAATAGGTTGTCCGGACTTGCCATGAAGGATGTCGTGACTCATTTGTGGCCGAAAGGAGCCGAGTCGAATAGTTATCTTGGCTTGGTGCAACAGTTCCTTGGTGCGGTGCCGCATATCAATGCAATGAGGCGGTCAACATGCATAGAGGGTGCGCGGATGGCTCTTGCTCGTGTCAAGACATACTGGGCGGAGATGAAGGCCACCGATGTTGCATCCCAAGATTCGGACGGAAGCCGAGTACCTGTCGAGCACTATTTTCAGGAAGTTTTGCAGGGCGCTCGTTTAAGAGAGACGCAGTGCTCGAAGGATATTATGTTCGAATAACATGTATTATTGTGAAACAATGTTTCAATGGAATATAAGAGCCTTTTATACTTGTGCCTTCAAGAATTAAAGTACCTCCTGTGCGGCCGTTAATGTATATGTGTATATAACCTGAAAGATGGCAGTCTTTGGCTTCAGCCCCCACGCATATAATGCGGGGGTGTTTGCAGAAAGCACATTTTCACACTTGATCCAACGTCTTGTGTTGGAAATATGCCCTAGAGGCAATAATAAATTAGTTATTATTATATTTCCTTGTTCATGATAATCGTTTATTATCCATGCTATAATTGTATTGATAGGAAACTCAGATACATGTGTGGGTACATAGACAACACCATGTCCCTAGTAAGCCTCTAGTTGACTAGCTCGTTAATCAATAGATGGTTACGGTTTCGACCATGGACATTGGATGTCATTGATAACGGGATCACATCATTAGGAGAATGATGTGATGGACAAGACCCAATCCTAAGCCTAGCACAGATCGTGGTAGTTCAGATGCTAAAGCTTTTCTAAATGTCAAGTATCATTTCCTTAGACCATGAGATTGTGCAACTCTGGATACCGTAGGGAATGCTTTGGGTGTACAAAACGTCACAACGAATCGGGTGGCTATAAAGGTGCATTACAGGTATCTCCGAAAGTGTCTGCATTGGGTTGGCACGAATCGAGATCGATTTGTCACTCCGTGTGACGGAGAGGTATCTCTGGGCCCACTCGGTAGGACATCATCATAATGTGCACAATGTGATCAAGGAGTTGATCACGGGATGATGTGTTGCGGAACGAGTAAAGAGACTTGTCGGTAACGAGATTGAACAAGGTATCGGATACCGACGATCGAATCTCGGGCAAGTACAATACCGCTAGACAAAGGGAATTGTATACGGGATATTGAGTCATTGACATCGTGGTTCATCCGATGAGATCATCGTGGAACATGTGGGAGCCAACATGGGTATCCAAATCCCGCTGTTGGTTATTGACCGGAGAACGTCTCGGTCATGTCTGCATGGTTCCCGAACCCGTAGGGTCTACACACTTAAGGTTCGATGACGCTAGGGTTATAAAGGAAGTTTGTATGTGGTTACCGAATGTTGTTCGGAGTCCCGGATGAGATCCCGGACGTCACGAGGAGTTCGGAATGGTCCGGAGGTAAAGAATTATATATGGGAAGTCCTGTTTTGGTCACCGGAAAAGTTTCGGGTTTTATCGGTAATGTACCGGGACCACCGGGAGGGTCCCGGGGGTCCACCAAGTGGGGCCACCATCCTCGGAGGGCTGCATGGGCCAAGTGTGGGAGGGGACCAGCCCCAGGTGGGCTGGTGCGCCCCCCCCCCCAAGAGGCCCATGCGCCAAGAGATAAGATAAAGGGAGAGTCCTAAAGGGGGAAGGCACCTCCTAGGTGCCTTAGGGAGGATGGACTCCTCCCTGGCCGCACCCTTCCTTGGAGGAAGGGCCAAGGCCGCCTCCCCCTCTCCCTTGCCCCTATATATAGTGGAGGGAGGGAGGGCAGCCGCACCTGAGTCCCCGGCACCTCCCTCCCTCCGTGACACCTCCTCCTCTCCCGCAGGGTGCTTGGCGAAGCCCCGCAGATTGCCACTCTCCTCCACCACCACCACGCCGTTGTGCTGCCGCTGGATGGAGTCTTCCTCAACCTCTCCCTCTCTCCTTGCTGGATACAGTGCATGGGAGACTTCACCGGGCTGTCACGTGTGTTGAACGCGGAGGTGCCGTCTGCTCGGCACTAGGATCATCGGTGATTTGAATCACGACAGCACGACTCCATCAACCCCGTTCACTTGAATGCTTCCGCTTAGCGATCTACAAGGGTATGTAGATGCACTCTCCTTCCCTTGTTGCTAGTCTCTCCATGGATAGATCTTGGTGACACGTGGGAAAATTTTGAATTTCGCCACGTTCCCCAACAAAGGGCATCATGAGCTAGGTCTATTGCGTAGATTCTTTGCACGAGTAGAACACAAGTTGTTGTGGGCGTTGATTTTGTTCAATATGCTTGCCGTTACTAGTCCAATCTTGTTTCGACGGTATTGTGGGATGAAGGCCCGGACCGACCTTTACACGTACTCTTCACGTGAGACAGTGTTCCACCGAACGACATGCACTTGGTGCATAAGGTGGCTAGCGGGTGCCGCCTCCCACTTTAGTCAGAACAGATTCGATGAAAAGGGTCCTTATGAAGGGTAAACAGCAATTGACATATCACGTTGTGGTTTTGCGTAGGTAAGAAACGTTCTTGCTAGAAACCCATAGCAGCCACGTAAAACATGCAAACAACAATTAGAGGACGTCTAACTTGTTTTTGTAGGGTATGCTATGTGATGTGATATGGCCAAGAAGAATGTGATGAATATATGTGATGTATGAGATTGATCATGTTCTTGTAATAGGAATCATGACTTGCATGTCGATGAGTATGACAACGGCAGGAGCCATAGGAGTTGTCTTTATTTATTGTATGACCTGCGTGTCATTATACAACGCCATGTAATTACTTTACTTTATTGCTAACCGGTAGCCATAGTAATAGAAGTAATAGTTGGTAGACAACTTCATGAAGACACGATGATGGAGATCATGATGATGGAGATCATGGTGTCATGCCGCGGACGATGATGATCATGGAGCCCGAAGATGGAGATCAAAAGGAGCAAAATGATATTGGCCATATCATGTCACTATTTGATTGCATGTGATGTTTATCATGTTTATGCATCTTATTTTCTTAGAACGACGGTAGTAAATAAGATGATCCCTCATTAAAATTTCAAGAAGGTGTTCCCCTAATCGCGGCAATTGCCATGAAAGTTCGTGCTTGAAGCACCACATGATGATCGGGTGTGATAGATTCTTACGCTCACATACAACGGGTGTAAGCCAGATTTACACACGAGTAACACTTAGGTTAACTTGACGAGCCTAGCATGTATGGACATGGCCTCGGAACACAAGAGACCAAAAGGTCGAGCATGAGTCGTATAGTAGATACGATCAACATGAAGATGTTCACCGATGATGACTAGTCCGTCCTCACGTGATGATCGGACACGGCCTAGTTGACTCGGATCATGTAATCACTTAGATGACCAGAGGGATGTCTATTCGAGTGGGAGTTCATGAGATGAACTTAATTATCTTGAACATAGTCAAAAGATCTTTGCAAATTATGCCATAGCTCGCGCTTTAGTTCTACTGTTTTAGATATGTTCCTAGAGAAAATATAGTTGAAAGTTGACAATAGCAATTATGCGGACAGTAGAAGGCTTATGTCCTTAATGCACCGCTCGGTGTGCTGAACCTCGAACGTCGTCTATGGATGTTGCGAACATCTGACATACACGTCTTGATAACTACGTGATAGTTCAGTTAAACGGTTTAGAGTTGAGGCACCAAAGACGATTTCGAAACGTCGCGGAACATATGAGATGTTTCGAGGGCTGAAATTGGGATTTCAAGCTTCGTGCCCACGCCAAGAGGTATAAGACCTCCGACGATTTTCTTAGCCTCGCAAACTAAGGGAGAAAAGCTCAATCGTTGAGCTTGTGCTCAGATTGTCCGAGTGCAACAATCACTTGAATCGAGTGGGAGTTGATCTTCCGGATGAGATAGTGATGTTTCTCCAAAGTCATTGCCACCAAGCTGCTAGAGCTTCGTGATGAACTATAACATGTCGTGGATAGATATGATGATCCTTGAGGTATTCACGATGTTTGACACCGCCGAAAGTAGAAATCAAGAAGGAGCATCAATTGTTGATGGTTGGTGAAACCACTAGTTTCAAGAAGGGCAAGGGCAAGAAGGGACACTTCATGAAACGGCAAATCAGTTCTTGCTCCGGTGAAGAAACCCAAGGTTGAACCCAAACCCGAAACTAAGTGCTTGTAGAATAAGGGGAACAGCCATCGAGCAGAATTACCCTAGATACTTGGTAGATAAGAAGGCTGGCAAGGTCGATAGAAGTATATTGGATATACATTATGTTAATGTGTACTTTACTAGTACTCCTAGTAGCACTGTGGTATTAGATACCGTTCGGTTGCTAAGTGTTAGTAACTCGAAACAAAAAGCTACGGACTAAATGGAGACTAGCTAAAGGTGAGTCGACAATACGTGTTGGAAGTGTTTCCAAGGTTGATATGATCAAGCATCAAGACGCTCCCTCTACCATCGAGATTGGTGTTAAACCTAAATAATTGCTATTTGGTGTTTGCGTTGAGCATAGACATGATTGGATTATGTTGTCGCAATACGGTTATTCATTTAAGGAGAATAATGGTTACTCTGTTAATTTGAATAATACCTTCAATGGTCTAGCACCTAAAAGGAATGGTTTATTGAATCTCGATCGTAGTGACACACATTTTCATGCCAAAAGATATAAGATAGTAATGATAGTACCACGTACTTGTGGTAATCGCCATGTAAGTCATATTGGTATAAAACGCATGAAGAAGCTCCATGTTGATGGATCTTTGGACTCACCTGCTTTTGAAAAGTTTGAGACATGCAAACCATGTCTATTGGTGTATACGCATGAAGAAACTCCATGCAGATGGATCGCTTGGACTCACTTGATTTTGAATCACTTGAGATATGCAAATCATACCACATGGGCAAGATGACCTAAAAAGCCTCGGTTTCAAAGAAGATGGAACAAGGTAGCAACCTGTTGGAAGTAACACATTTTGATGTGTGCAGTCCAATGAGTCTTTGAGGCATGCAAAGTGAATATCGTTATGTTCGACTTCACGATGATTCGAGTAGATGTTGAGTATATTTACTTGATGAAACACAAAGTCTGAATTATTGAATGGTTCAAGTAATTTCAGAGTGAAGTTAAAGATCATTGTGACAAGAGGATAAAATGTCTATGATATGATCATAGAGATGAGTATCTGAGTTACGAGCTTTGGCACGCAATTAAGACACTGTGGAAATTGTTTCACAATTAATACCGCCTCGAACACCATAGTGTGATGGTGTGTCCGAACATCATAGTTGCACCCTATTGGATATGGTGCGTACCATGATGTCTCTTATCGAATTACCACTATCGTTCATGGGTTAAGCATTAGAGACAACCGCACTCACTTTAATAGGGCATAACGTAATTCCGTTGAGACGACACCGTTTGAACTATGGTTTAACCTAAGTTGTCGTTTCTTAAAGGTTTGGGGCTGCGATGCTTATGTGAAAAAGTTTCAGGTTGATAAGCTCGAACCCAAAGCGGATAAAATGCATCTTCATAGGACACCCAAAACGGTTGGGTATACCTCCTAATTCAGATCCGAAAGCAATAGGGATTGTTTCTAGAAACGGGTCCTTTCTCGAGGAAAAGTTTCTCTCGAAAGAATTGAGTGGGAGGATGGTGGAGACTTGATGAGGTTATTGAACCATCACTTCAACTAGTGTGCAGCAGGGCACAGGAAGTTGTTCCGGTGGCGCCTACACCAATTGAAGAAGAAGCTTATGATAGTGATCATGAAGTTCCGGATCAAGTCACTACCGTGCCTCATAGGGTGACAAGGATGCGTACTACTTCAGAGTGGTACAGTAATCATGTCTTGAAGGTCATGTTGCTAGACAACAATGAACCTACGAGCTATGGAGAAGCCGATGGTGGGCCCATATTCCAACAAATGGTTAGAAGCCATGAAATCCAAGAGAGGATCCATGTATCGTAACAAAGCATGGACTTTGGTGGACTCGCCCGACAGGCAAGCCATTGAGATAAATGGATCTTTAAGAAGAAGACGGACGGGACGGTAATGTCACCGTCTATGAAGCTTGACTTGTGGCTAAGAGTTTTTCACAAGTTCAAGGAGTTGACTACGATGAGATTTTCTCATCCGTAGCGATGCTTAAGTCCGGCTGAATCATGTTAGCATAAGCTGCATTTATGAAATCTGGCAGATGGATGTCAAACGAAGTTTCCTTACCGCCTTCATAAGGAAAGGTTGTATGTGATACAATCGTAAAAGTTTTTGTCGATCCTAAGGATGCTAAAAGTTATGCTGGCTCCAGCGATCCTTCTAAGGACTGGAGTAAGCATCTCAGAGTTGGAATGTGCGCTTTGGTGAGATGATCAAAGATTTTGGGTTTATACAAAGTTTATGAGAAACTTGTATTTCCAAAGAAGTGAGTGGGAGCACTATAGAATTTCTGATGAGTATATGTTGTTGATCAGAAATGATGTAGAATTTCTGGAAAGCATGCAGGGTTATTTGAAAGGTGTTTTTCAATGGAAAACCTGGATTAAGCTACTTGAACATTGAGCATCAAGATCTATGAGGATATATCAAAAACGCTAAATGGTATTTTCAAATGAGCACATACCTTGACATAATCTTAAAGGTGTTCAAGATGGATTAGTCAAAGAAGGAGTTCTTGCCTGAGTTGTAAGGTATGAAGTTAAGAGTTAAAGCTCGACCACGGCAGAAAAGAGAGAAAGGATTTAAGGTCGCCCCTATGCTTCGTATATAGGCTCTATAGTATGCTATGTGCACCGCACCGCGACCGAAGTGTGCCTTGCCATGAGTCACTATAGGTACAAGAATGATCCAGGAATGGATCATTGGACAATGGTCAAAATTGTCCTTGGAGTAAATAAGGACATGTTTCTCGATTATGGAGGTGATAAAGAGTTTGGTGTAAAGGGTTACGTCGATGTAAGCTTTAACACCTATCCGAATGACTCACGAATAGCAAACCGGATACGTGATAGTGGAGCAACCATTTGGAATAGTTTCAAATGGAGCGTGGAAGCAGCATTTATAATATGACCTAGAAATTTGCAGAAGCACATACGGATCTAAAAGGTTCAGATCCGCTGACTAAAAACCTCTCTCACAAGCAAAACATGATCAAACCCCGTAACTCATTGAGTCTTAATCACATGATGATGTGAACTAGTTTAATGACACTGGTAAACTCTTTGGATGTTTGTCACATGGCGATGTGACCTGTGAGTGTTGATCACATGGCGATGTGAACTAGATTATTGACTCTAGTGCAAGTGGGAGACTGTTGGAAATATGCCCTAGAGGCAATAATAAATTAGTTATTATTATATTTCCTTGTTCATGATAATTGTTTATTATCCATGCTATAATTGTATTGATAGGAAACTTAGATACATGTGTGGGTACATAGACAACACCATGTCCCTAGTAAGCCTCTAGTTGACTAGCTCGTTAATCAATAGATGGTTACGGTTTTCTGACCATGGACATTGGATGTCATTGATAACGGGATCACATCATTAGGAGAATGATGTGATGGACAAGACCCAATCCTAAGCCTAGCACAGATCGTGTAGTTCGTATGCTAAAGCTTTTCTAAATGTCAAATATCATTTCCTTAGACCATGAGATTGTGCAACTCCCGGATACCGTAGAGGAATGCTTTGGTGTACCAAACGTCACAACGAATCGGGTGACTATAAAGGTGCATTACGGTATCTCCGAAAGTGTCTGTTGGGTTGGCACTAATCGAGATCGGATTTGTCACTCCGTGTGACGGAGAGATATCTCTGCCCACTCGGTAGGACATCATCATATCATGTACAATGTGATCAAGGAGTTGATCACGGGATGATGTGTTGCGGAACGAGTAAAGAGACTTGCCGGTAACGAGATTGAACAACGTATCGGATACCGACGATGGAATCTCGGGCAAGTACAATACCGCTAGACAAAGGGAATTGTATATGGGATTGATTGAGTCCTTGACATCGTGGTTCATTCGATGAGATCATCGTGGAACATGTGGGAGCCAACATGGGTATCCAGATCCCGCTGTTGGTTATTGACCGGAGAACGCCTCGCCATGTCTCAAGATGGTTCCCGAACCCGTAGCGTCTACACACTTAAGGTAAGATGACGCTAGGGTTATAAAGGAAGTTTGTATGTGGTTACCGAATGTTGTTTGGAGTCCCAGATGAGATCCCGGACGTCACGAGGAGTTCCGGAATGGTCCGGAGGTAAAGAATTATATATGGGAAGTCCTGCTTTTGGTCACCGTAATAGTTTGGGGTTTTATCGGTAACGTACCGGGACCACGGGGTGGGTCCCGGGGGTCCACCATGTGGGGCAACCATCCCCGATGGGCTGCATGGGCCAAGTGTGAGAGGGGACCAGCCCCTGGTGGGCTGGTGCGCCCCAAGAGGCCCATGCGCCAAGAGATAAGATAAAGAGAGAGTCCTAAAGGGGAAGGCACCTCCTAGGTGCCTTAGGGAGGATAGACCTCCCCGGCCGCACCCTTTCTTTGGAGGAAGGGCCAAGGCTGCGCCTCCCTCTCCCTTGCCCCTATATATAGTGGAGGGAGGGAGGGGCAGCCCGCACCGAGTCCCTCGGCACCTCCCTCCCTCCCGTGACACCTCCTCCTCTCCGCAGGTGCTTGGCGAAGCCTGCGCAGGATTGCCACGCCTCCACCACCACCACGCCTGGCCAGTTGCTGCTAGATGGAGTCTTCTCAACCTCTCCCTCTCTCCTTGCTGGATCAAGGCATGGGAGACATCACCGGCTGTACGTGTGTTGAACGCGGAGGTGCCGTCTGCTCGGCACTAGGATCATCGGTGATTTGAATCACGACGAGTACGACTCCATCAACCCCGTTCACGTGAACCCGTCCGCTTAGCGATCTACAAGGGTATGTAGATGCACTCTCCTTCCCCTCGTTGCTAGTCTCTCCATGGATAGATCTTGGTGACAAGTAGGAAAATTTTGAATTTCTGCTACGTTGCCCAACATCTTGGTCCTACAAAGGAGGTGATAGCGCAACAAACTAGGCAACCGGACTATAATGCTTTATCACTTTCACTTAGCCATAGGAGTTCAACAGTGGGGCTACTATATAGCCCCTAGGGGCACCGCTACCACCCGAGGTCGCGTATGTGCCTGACCGAGAAACGGCCTCTTCGTTAATGCGAGGAATTCTAAAGATTCCGCGGGTCATCGAGTGGTTGACCAGTCTCATGCTATATCATGACAGCTTTCGGCTTTCTACTAAGGTGCTCACCGGCTGAACCGGGCACAATCGCAGAGTTCTCCTGGTGCCGCATTAGCCGATAGAGCGGAACGTAGGGCAGCAAAACACAGGAGCCGGGCAAACCCAACATTTGACCAAAGACATGATTTAGAGCTAATGCATATAAGGCCTAACTCGAGACGCCGAACACTCCCTAAGGTATTCGGTCTTTATGAAAACGGGCCGAACAACGCCCTTGGTAATAAGCCCTCGTGTCCAGTACGCCGCGAAAATTCGACGTGGCCTATGCCAAAACGCCAGCCTCCTCGGTTATATAGCAAAAACCGGGATGTGTATCAACAAGAGACAGTAAGAAAGGTTTACGCAGGTCTTAATCTGAAAACAATCCTTGCAACGGGTCCCTCACCGCACGCCTGCGCGCCTGTGTCTCCAAGTAGCCAGATCCTCGACGGGTGTAGCACGGTGTTCATCTGTAAAAGAGAGGAACTTAGTTGAAAAAGATCGTGCGAAAATGTACGTTATATTAAATAAACAAAAGTATGATTCAAAAAATGAATAAAAATTGAGCTTTATTGTCTCTTGTTGTACATGCGCGGAGCCCCTTGAACGGGGGTATGCGGCTAGTAAGACCTTGTATGTTTACGCCGGACTCGTCTAGCCGTGTCCGGGGTCTGAACGACCTGTTTAGGTGCTTTGATTAGTGAAGCCGGATTAGTGTGTGGTTGTCAAGGCAGTCTCACATTCTTCCGTGCTCGAGGAACACTCAGTATTTCCTTTTAATGAGATGATGCCGCGTGGACCGGACATTTTAAGTGTAAGGGATGCATAATGCGGTATTGCGTTAAAGCGGGCGAAAGCTTCGCGTCCCAATAGTGCTTGATAGCTACTTTTAAATGGGGCGATGTGGAAGGTTAACTTTTCGTGACGGAAGTTGTCGGATGAGCCGAACACAACTTCTAGCAGTAGAGAGCCCGTACAATGGGCATATGGGCCTGGCATGACCCCTTGAAAGGAAGTGTTGCTACGGCGAATTTTGGTTGGGTCTATCCCCATTTTGCGGATTGTGTCCTGATATAGCAGGTTTAAATCACTGCCGCCATCCATTAGGACTTGTGTAAATTGGAGTCCGTCGATTATCGGATCTAATATCAAGGCAGTCCATCCTGCATTCCGGATACTTCCAGAGTAATCCTGATGGTCGAAGGTGATTGGTTTTAACAACCAGTGGCGGGACTCCGCTGGGATAGGCCGTATGACGCGCATTTCTATGGGCGCCGCTCTATGTTTCCCTTTGGTCACGTGAAGTGAGTTTACTATTTTGACTTCTTGTGGGAAGTTCTTTTGTTTTCCGTGCTCTCGCTTGTGGGGTTCGGCTGTCATCCTCGCTTGGTGTGCCGAGCCCTTGTGTTCGGGCGTTGAGTTTGCCGGACTGCTTGAAGACCCAACAATCTCTATGGGTATGGTTTGCGTGCTTCCCGAGTATCGTGGATTTGGCATATCTTGTCCAAGATTTTGTTTAAGTTGGATAGCTCGTCCCCTCGTTATCCTTAAGGGCAGTTTTTATGATTCCGCCGAGAGCTTTTGAATCCGCGTTGACCGTCGTGCTCTTCGGCTGTTTCCCTTGGTCCGGCGCTAGTCCTTGCTGCACGTCATGGTTTCCCGCTTTCCATCCCTAACTTCGATGTACTTGGGTCAGCTGGTACTGCATCTTGCCATCCAGCTATCCTCTCCCGCCGCAAAAGCGGGTCATGAGGCTTGTTAATCGCGCCATTGTTCTTGGCTTTTCTTGGCCAAGGTGCCATGAGCCATTCGTCTCTTGACGTTGTGTTTGAAAGCTGCTAGAGCTTCGGCGTCCGGACAGTCGACTATTTGATTCTTTTTGGTAAGGAATCTGTTCCAGAATTTTCGGGCTGACTCTCCGGGTTGTTGAGTTATGTGACTTAGATCGTCTGCATCCGGTGGTCGGACATAGGTCCCTTGAAAATTTGCCCGAAAAGCATCCTCGAGCTCTTCCCAACTTCCAATGGTGTTTTCGGGGAGGCTTTTAAGCCAGTGCCGGGCTGGCCCTTTGAGCTTGAGGGGTAAGTATTTTATGGCGTGGAGATGATCTCCTCGAGCCATGTGTATGTGGAGGATGTAATCCTCAATCCAGACTCCAGGGTCTGTTGTTCCATGGTATGCCTCTATGTTTACGGGCTTGAATCCCGCTGGAAATTCATAATCCAAAGACGTCATCGGTGAAACATAGTGTGCGGCACCCTATATTTAGGTGTACCGTGATGTCCGGATACTTGTTGTGTTGTATTGCTTATCGGAGCTTGCTTTCTTGGCCCTTAGATAGACCTAACTGGGCCATCTTTTTTATGCGAGTCCTTGTGCGGATCGCGCGCCGGCTTGTGTGCGGCGCCGTTTGCCGCTCTATGTTTGCCATGCGGTCGTCTATCCGACCGGGCGGCCTCCTTATTCTTTGATTGCGGGGGCTCTACGGCCTCCTCATCGAATTCGGGCAGTAGTTTTCTCTTCGGGTAGCTCTTTGTTTGGCGACTGTCGTCGTATTTGTCTGCGGGTTGAGTACTTTGCTCCATCGAATTCTGAGTGCATCTTTCGCTGTTTTGAGCTTCCGCTTCTGCTTTTTCAGGCTGCGCGCAGTGGCGACGAGCCTTTTGTGGAGGCTCTTCTGCTCCAACAACTTGTCCGGCGTGAGATCGTCCGGACTGTTATCTTCGCCGGGGACGGGTTGTTTATCCAAGTTGTCCTGTTCGGACGGTTGCTCGATAGCATGTTCGCTGCCCACCGGTTCGCCCTGCTCTATGGCTGGGTCTGTATGGCTCTGCCTTTGTCGAGGCGGGACTTTGAGCGCGCTTACGCCGCCGCTTTTGACTCGCCGAGGGAATGATCCTTCGTAGCGTCCCGTTGTTGCTCGTCGTCGCTTCCTTTAGGTTTGTCCACCATGTATACATCGGGAGATGAGGTGGCTGTCCAGTGCCCTATAGGTGCTGGTTCATGTTTATCTCCTACATCGTTGTCCATACCGCCGATGTCTTCGGAGTCAAGTCGAGCACGCCGCTTAAACTTCGGCTGCTGGCTACGGGCGGGTGGTGGGTGGGCGTTGAATTTCTTCGTCATCCGCATCCCATCCTTGCCGACCATAGTCCGCCAGGGCTCTCCGATAAAGAGAGAGACTTTAGTGAATTCGTGGATGTCGCCAAAGGGCGAAAAGTGCTGAAAGATGTCCGCGCAGTGAACTCCATGATTGGCGCCCATCGGATTCGATTGGCGTGGGCGGAAGGTTCGGAGTCCCAGGAGGAGTCCGGCACCTTGGAGCCGCGAGCTTCGCAAAGCGGTAGGTTAGTATTCGGCTCGATCGCCAGAGAGATCGCAGCCCTCGAGGCGGTGTCCAGCCACCCGCCCTCGACATCGGCTGCAATCGGCTCCGAGCTAAGGGTCGGAGCGGACACTGGTGCGGCCTCCAGGGCGCTGTTCGGCGGCAGAGCTAGATCATGCCCATCGAGACAGTGCGGCGCGGTTGGCTGTGGCTCGAATCCGTTGAAGATCAAGTCTCCGCGGACGTCGGCCGTGTAGTTCAAACTTCCAAATCTGACCTGATGGCCAGGGGCATAGCTTTCAATCTGCTCCATATGGCCAAGCGAATTGGGCCGCAGTGCAAAGCCGCCGTATACGAAGATCTGTCCGGGGAGAAAAATCTCACCCTGGACCGCATCATTGTTGATAATCGGAGGAGCCATCGGGCCTAAAGATGACGACACAGAGGAACTCTTAATGAAAGCACCAATGCCGGTGTCAAAACCGGCGGATCTCGGTAGGGGGTCCTAACTGCGCGCCTAGGGGCCCCTCTCTATGGAAGTAATACCCTACTTCCTGCTTGATTGATCTTGATGAATATGAGTATTACAAGAGTTGATCTACCACCAGATCGTAATGGCTAAACCCTAGAGGCCTAACCTATATGACTATGGTAATGAGTATATCCTTTCCGGACTAACTCCTCCGGTTTATATAGACACCAGGAGGATCTAGGGTTACATAGAGTCGGTTACATAAGAAGGAAACTTCATAGTCGGTCGCCAAGCATGCCTTCCACCCCAAGGAGAGTCCAAACCGGACACGTGCATGCCTTCGCCTTCATGTCTTCACAGCCCATCAGTCCGGCCCATGGATAACAGGTCGGACGCTCGAGGACCCCTTAGTCCAGGACTCCCTCACCGGCCCTCTCTATGGCGCGCCCTAGGGGAGTCCTACTCCCACCGGGAGTAGGATTCCCCCCTTCCCTAGTTGGAGTTGGAGAGGAAGGGAAGGAGGAGTAGGAGAGAGGGAAAGGGGGGCCGCCGCCCCCCAAACCTATTCCAATTCGGCCTCCTGCCCAAGGGGGGGGGGGGCGCACTAGCCCCTTGTGGGCTCGTGTGCTTCCTTCTTACGGCCCATAAGGCCCTTAACTTCTCCTGGGGGTTTTCGATAACCTCCTGGTACTCCCGAAAAATGCCCGAACCACTCGGAACCTTTCCTATGTCCGAATATAGCCTTTCAATATATCGATCTTTACGTCTCGACCATTTCGAGACTCCTCGTCATGTCAGCGATCTCAACCGGGACTCCAAACAACCTTCGGTACATCAAATCACATAAACTCATAATACCGATCGTCACCAAACGTTAAGCGAGCGGACCCTACGGGTTCGATATCTATGTTGACATGACCAAGACACGTCTCCGGTCAATAACCAATAGCGGAACCTGGATGCTCATATTGGCTCCTACGTCAAACCGCATAACAACATGAAGGAAATATGCCCTAGAGGCAATAATAAAGTTATTATTTATTTCCTTATATCATGATAAATGTTTATTATTCATGCTAGAATTGTATTAACCGGAAACATAATACATGTGTGAATACATAGACAAACATTGTGTCACTAGTATGCCTCTACTTGACTAGCTCGTTAATTGAAGATGGTTATGTTTCCTAACCATAGACATGAGTTGTCATTTGATTAACGGGATCACATCATTAGGAGAATGATGTGATTGACTTGACCCATTCCGTTAGCTTAGCACTTGATCGCTTAGTATGTTGCTGTTGCTTTCATCATGACTTATAAATGTTCCTATGACTATGAGATTATGCAACTCCGTTTACATCGGAGGAACACTTTGTGTGCTACCAAACATCACAACGTGAATCGGGTGATTACAAAGGTGCTCTAAAGGTGTCTCCAAAGGTACTTGTTGGGTTGGCGATTTCGAGATTAGGATTTGTCACTCCGATTGTCGGAGAGGTATCTCTAGGCGCACTCAAGAATGCACATCACTTAAGCCTTGGTAAGCATTGCAACTAATGTAGTTATGGATGATGTATTACGGAACGAGTAAAGAGACTTCTGCAGGTAACGAGATTGAACTAGGTATTGAGATACCGACGATCGAATCTCGGCAAGTAACATACCAATGACAAAGGGAACAACGATGTTGTTATGCGTTTTGACCGATAAAGATCTTCGAGAATACGTGGAGCAAATATGAGCATCCAGGTTCCGCTTATTGGTTATTGACCGGAGACATGTCTCACCATGTCTACATAGTTCTTGTCGGTGTCAAAACCAGCGGATCTCGGGTAGGGGGTCCCGAACTGTCGTGCCTAGGCGGATGGTAATAGGAGACAAGGACACAATGTTTTTACCAGGTTTCGGGCCCTCTCGATGGAGGTAAAACCTTACTCCTGCTTGATTAATATTGATGATATGGGTAGTACAAGAGTAGATCTACCACGAGATCGTGAGAGGCTAAACCCTAGAAGCTAGCCTATGGTATGATTGTTGTTCGCCCCACGGACTAAAACCCTCCGGTTTATATAGGCAATCAAGAGGGTTAGGGTTACATGTAGTCGGTTACAATGGAAGGAGATCTACATATCCGTATCGCCAAGCTTGCCTTCCACGCCAAGGAAAGTCCCATCCGGACAGGACGAAGTCTTCAATCTTGTATCTTCATAGTCCAGGAGTCCGCCAAAGGCTATAGTCCGCCATCCGGACACCCCTAATCCAGGACTCCTCGCTCTCGAACCCGTAGGGTCCGCACGCTAAAGTTTCGGCGATGCTTATATTATGAGTTTATGTGTTTTGATGTACTGAAGGAGTTCGAGTCCCGGATGAGATCGCTGGACATGACGAGGAGTCTCGAAATGGTCGAGATGTAAAGATCGATATATTGACGACTATATTCGGACATCGGAAAGGTTCCGAGTGATTAGGGTATTTTTCGAGTACCGGAGAGTTACGGGAATTCGTATTGGGCCTTACGGGCCATACGGGAAAGGAGAGAAAGGCCCAAAGGGTGGCCGCACCTCCCCATGGACTAGCCCGAATTGGACTAGGAGGGGGCGCCTTCCTTCCTTCTCCTTCTCCCTTCCCTTCTCCTACTCCAACAAGGAAAGGAGGAGTCCTACTCTGGCAGGAGTAGGACTCCCCTTGGCGCCGCCTCTTCCTTGGTCGTCGCCTGCCTTGCTCCTTTATATACAAGGCAGGGGGCATGACGGAGTCCTCGGATTAGGGGTATCCGGATAGCCGGATCGTGTACAACGTCCGGACTATTGAAGCGTGAAGATGCAAGACTCAAGACTTCGCCCGTGTCCGGATGTGGGACTTTCCTTGGCGTGGAAGGTAAGCTTGGCAATCCGGATATTATATTTCCTTCCTTGTAACCGACTCCATGTAAACCCCAGCCTTCTCCTGTCTATATAAACCGGAGAGGTTGGTCCTAGAAGGCCGATCACAATTACAATCATACCATCATAGGCTAGCTCTTAGGGTTTAGCCTCACGATCTCGTGGTAGATCTACTCTTGTACTACCCATATCATCAATATTAATCAAGCAGGAAGTAGGGTTTTACCTCCATCGAGAGGGCCCGAACTCGGTAAACATCTGTGTCCCTTGCTTCCTCGTTACCATCAGCCTTGATTTACGATCGACCCCTACTCCGAGATCCGGCCGGTTTTGACACCGACATTGGTGCTTTCATTGAGAGTTCCTTCAGGTCATCGCCCGTCAGCTCGATGGCTCCTTCGATCATCATCAACGACGCTGTCCCGTATAGACTCCCCCTCGGACAGATCTTTGTGTTCGGCCGGCTTGACCAGATCAAGGGCCAACTCGCCATTATCCGAGCAGATCGCCCACCGCCACCGTGTCAGGTTCGGAAACCTGAACTACACGGCGGACATCCGCGGAGACTTGATCTTTGATGGATTTGGGCCTATGCCAGGAGCACCGAACAGTCTCGACGAGCACGGCCTAGACCTGCCATCGGACGAAGCTCGGGTATCGCTTCGTAGTATCTCCGAGCTAGATCCGGAGCAGTCAGGCCGCTTAAGGACGGAGGGATGGACCCGCCCCCTGTGTCGCTACTCATCACGGTGGAGCCAACACGTGGTCTTACTCTTCGCGGTGGCTCATGATTCAACCCCTGATTCCAGATCCGGACGCTGGTTCCAAATTCAAGACACTCCCGAGCCCGCCGGCCAGGATGGGCCCGGTAATGGAGTTCACCGTCATGGATATCTTTCCAAAGACTCGCCTTTTGGCGGCATGCTGGACTCATTAAAGTCTCTCTCTTTGTCAGGAGGCTCTTCGCCGAATTATGTCCGGCTTGAGTGGGAGGCAGGCGACGAAGGAATTTGTTGCCCACCCACCACCGACTTCATTGCCATGGTCGATGACTTAACCGAGGTACTGAATTTCGACTCCGAAGACATCGACGGTATGGACGATGATGCAGGAGAAGAACATGAACCACCGCCATCAGCAGGCGGTGGACAGCCACCTCTTCTTATGATATATATATGGTGGACACTCCAAGGAGACAAATGGCGATGAGGCAATGGAGGATAAAACCTCGTGGAAAAAACCAAAGAATGGGCGCTGCCGCGCCACTCCAAGCCCCGCCCACACTAATACCGCCTGTGAGACGAAAACAATCTGAATGGTGCCGAAGAAGAATACAACCCTGATCAGCCCGCTTTCGAGCAGGCCGAACAGGAGGATGAGCAGGTCAGCCCAGATGAATAGGCAACAGACGAATACCCGGAAGAGGACAGCTACATGCCCCCCTCCGAAGACGAGATTAGCCTCGGCGACGCACGAAGTTCGGGCGTGCTCGAGGATCCCAGAGAGCAGGAGCGCTTGCCGCCGGCTTATAACCACCGCAAGGAGCCTCGAAAAGAAACAACAAAGAACTCTAAGCTGATCAAGATCTGCTCACGATAGATGGACGGAAGTCCCGGAAGCCGAGGAATACGGACTCGAGCACCACGGCTGACCGCCACCTCGTGGCCGGGATAAAACGGCATACCAGTCCGCGATACCAGCCAACACCCCCACGCCAACATACTACGGCCCGGGCAACAAAACGGGACAGCCAAGATCGACCACGGATCGCAGGGCGCTGCCGACACGCCGACGGGGCCGCCACGCCGCATACACATCTTCAACAAGTCCAGCCGGGCCGATTATAGCCACCCAGAGCAATTCGACCTGTGTAGCCACATAGCCCGGCACAGAGGCGCCGCACACCCCCTCTGCTTCACTGATGAAGTAATGGATCATGAATTCCCAGAAGGGTTTAAACCTCAGAAACATCGAATCATACGATGGCGCAATGCACTTCGCAAAAGTATGGATCGAAGATTTCCTTCTCCACATTCACATGGCCCGCGGAGACGATCTACACGCCATCAAGTATCTCCCCCTTAAGCTCAAAGGGCCAGGCCGGCACTGACTGAACAGCCTGCCAGCAAATTCCATTGGCAGTTGGGAAAACCTGGAAGATGCATTCCTCGACAACTTTCAGGGCACTTATGTGCGACCACCTGACGCCGATGACTTGAGCCACATCACTCAACAACCCGGAGAGTCAGCCAGGAAATTCTGGACTCGGTTCCTAACTAAGAAGAACCAAATAGTTGACTGTTCGGACGCCGAAGCCCTGGCGGCTTTCAAGCATAATATTCGTGACAAGTGGCTCGCCCAACACCTCGGCTAGGAAAAACCCAAGTCCATGGCAGCTCTCACAACACTAATGACCCGCTTTTATGCTGGCGAGGACAGTTGGTTGGCTCAAGAAAGACCACGCCATACCGGCACCGGATGGTCAGCGATAATAACGGCAAGCCACGGCGTAATGTATATAAGCGGCTGTAACAACGGGCGACAACAATGAAGACACGGCAACCAACGATGTATTGAGTGGATCCAAGCCCGTTAGCGGAAGAAGCAGTTCAAAAGAAATAATCAGGACCGCCCAGTCTCGACGGGCCATATCGAGCGCCGTAAGCAAATTCATGGCACCCCGGACAAGCCAGCCAACCACACAAATAGATATTGCTGGGTATTCAAACAGGCCGGCAAGATAAACGCCGAAGACAAGGAAAAGGGGTTGCATAGCGACGATGACGAGGAGCCCCGATGTCCGAACACGGGGGGGCAGAAGAAATTTCCCCCCAGGTGAAAACGGTCAACATGATCTACGCCACGCACATCCCCAAGCAGGAACGGAAGCGGGCACTAAGGGGCGTCTGTGCGATGGAGCCAGTCACCCCCAAATTCAACCCATGGTCAGCTTGTCCGATCACCTTCAATCATAGGGGCCACCCTACTAGCATCCGTCATGACGGCTCGGCCGCATTGGTCCTAGACCCAATCATTGACGGATTCCACCTCACGCGCATCCTTATGGACGGTGGCAGCAGCCTGAACCTCGCTTTACTGTGACACAAGAAAAGAAATGGGCATTGACCCTTCAAGGATCAAGCCCACTAAAACCACCTTTAAAGGTATAATTCTGGGAGTAGAGGCCCATCAGACGGGCTCTATAACATTGAGGGTGGTCTTCGGATCTCCGTGATAACTTCCGGTTAAGAGTTAATCTTCGATATCGCTCCTTCCGCATGATGGTTACCATGCACTCCTCGGATGAGCCGCATTCGCTGATTCAATGCGGTACCACACTACGCATATCTCAAGCTCAAGATGCCAGGACCACGCGGGGTCATAACGGTAAACGGAAATATGGACCGCTCCCTATGAACAAAAGAACATACTGCAGCCCTTGCGGCGGAAGTACAATGCAGCCTTCTCCGACAAACCAATCCGCAACAAATAACTTCGAAAGCATAGTCAAGCGAGTCCCGAGCACCCCGCAACAGATCATCAGCACGCCAAGAGCACGACTAGCAGTCCGGCCTCCGCTTAAGCCCCATCAAAGCAGCATTCGTAAGCACGTGCATACAATTACGCACTTAAAATACCATGGGCATAGGTGGAGGCGCATCAACGACTACTCAATAGTGCGGGTAACCGCCAAATACTTTCATACTCTTTCCCTCTTACCTTTCAGGACACCGCGTTGGCGCAACATCCTCAAAAGAGCCGAATTGCCGGACTTATAGGGAAGAGCCGAATTGCCGGACTTACATTGTGGAAAGAAGAAAATACCCAGGTGGAATCTATTTACGATTATTATACCTGCTTTATCTACCTGCACACAGCCTGCCCCTGGATAGGACATGTCAAATAGTCCTATTTTATATTTGCTTAACGCATCCATTATAAATGTACGCTTAAACGTATTTTTTGTCCATGAGAGATTATATATAGCGTCAGCTTATTATTCTCATTCGAGCATTTTCTCTTATAAATGTTTATTCGATATTGCATCCAGACACCTTGGTGCGTCGGTTTGCTGTGGGGCTTCTTATGGCGCCCGCTATATGGCAACTAAAGTCCGAACACTTTCAACAAAGGCGGCACCTCAACTTATAGCACTATATGCATCAGCTCGAATCATGTCTTGGGTCTACAGTTAGGATAGCCCGCTCCCTTGTTTTGGTGTCTTACGCCCGTTATATCGGCTAAGGTAGCGCAGGGGAGAACTATCGCGATTGTGTCCAGTTCATCCTGGACGAGCACCTCAAGAGAGAAAGCCAAAACTGACCGGCATGATGTGGCGAGAGCTGGTCACTGAGAGGTTTTAAAATCCTTAAAGATTTTCCGCTTTAGGCGATAAATCGGCTTCGTCCGATCTAGGCGTGTATAAGCGCCTCAATTCGCCTTCCGGATTCTAGGGGCTTCGCCGAAATTTAAAATTGTAGACTTCTATGGCTAATTGAAAGTTATAAATCCGCATAGTCCGATTGCCTTGTTCGCTGCGCCGGACACCTCCTTAAGGGACCAAACATTTGGGTAAAGAGTGTCCGGGTTTTCCATGAACACTCCAAAGGTTAGTCACGCGGGGGGAAGTCGACGCATCGCCTACTTTCAGGATTTTATAAACAGCCGCACGTAAGGTAATATTTTAAATAACAAAAGCGCTACATAGCGCAAGTAACTTCGTCTTTAATTACAAACATGACATAAGTGAATTCATTCAAATATGGCGTCCTTGGTACATTCATTAGCGATGAGACGAGCACCCTTCATCACGCCATCGTAGTACATTTCGGGATGGCGATGCGCCTTGCCCTCCGGTGGCCCGTCCTTGACCAGCTTCTCCGCATCCAGCTTGCCCCAATGCACCTTGACGCAGGCAAAAGCTCGGCGGGCACCTTCGATGCAAATAGATCGCTTGATCACTTCAAGCCATGGCAGGCATCCACCATCCGCTTGATCGTGCCAAAGTAGCTACCGGGAACTAGGACACATCCCGAGTATGAAGTCCTTCATAGCCGTTCTTCGCCGCCTGCGTGGAGTTCGACCAACCGCTTCGGCTTGGTCGCCAGAGGCATCGGATGTTCGGCCCCAACATACCGGGACCGTAACAGCTTCTCCGCCGAGCTCCCCTCCGGGCACGGTAGAACTCCGCAGCCCCGAGGTGCTGCGTGGCAGATCTGCAAATGCCCCTGGAGAGCTCCGTATTCGAGTAAGTAAAAGAAACGCCTCCTCCACATGTTTGCTTTTCATAAATAATTTCTTACCCGCTGCTATCTTTTTGGCCTCCTTGATCTCCTGCTGTGCTTTCTCGGCTTCGGCCTGGGCATCTTTCAAATTCACAAGGGCCTTCGCAAGCTCGGCCTCCTTCGCCTTCAGATCATACTCCATGGACTCGCATTTCTTGCCGAGGTCCCATAGCTCCTGCTGTACCTCACCTACCCTAGCACTTTGCTTTTCGCGTTCCTTACACTCCGAGGCCGCCTTGTTTTCGGACAGCGCCTTCTTCAGGGACACCGCCCTCGGCGGCGGCCCCTGTTACATGGTCACGACACTTAGGTGTCAGATTCATCAATTTTGCCTATCCTTAAACGTATAAGAGCGGGAATTACTTACCCTTGTTCTCTTCGAGCTGCCCTTCGCGGAGGACGAAGCTCTCCTCGCACTGCTCCAGGTGCCGCCTGGGCCGCAACCTCGGCAAGACGGGCAGCAGCAAGAAGCAAAGACGTACCGCTTATTCGCAATAATACTTATTATTAGACTCCTGCGGATTATAGTTGACCCTCTGTTTGGCTTTTCTTTCGTAACACCAACCAGAGTATCAGGGCTACTACCATCGGTGGTAATTTCATACATTTTAACTTACCTCAAAGCCCGTCAGAGGCTTGAGCAGGCTTGATCGCCACCCGCTTTTGGCGGACAGGACCTTTGAATCACCGCACTCATAAGAGTACGGGTGTTTTCTTCCATGGAAGCGCCTCAAGCGCTTCCACCAGACTATCCGGGCGCCGCCGATGCGACGGAAGTCTTTGGCACGGGCAGCTCGCCTCCCTAATGAGGGGCTGCCCGCTTAAGTCCGGAACCGCCGAAGGTTCCGAGCGATGTTCGGTTGGGAGCCTGCCTTTGTTGCGGCTCGCCGACGCGATCCGCGGGGATCTTGAACCCCGCATGTTCGACATTCGGAAGTCCGCCTTGGGGCGTCTCCAGTGCCACCTCCCCCTGATCAGGGAACCTTCGGGACAACACCTCCGTGTCGTCCGCAGGCTGAGGAGTGGTGGCCATCGGGAGCGAATTTATCGCCGAATCGCTCAGGGACCCGGAGGAGGATTCCTCGGGGTGAGCCCTGGCCGGACTGCATATATGTTCGGCACTATAAGTATAAAAACTATGAAGTGAAACCATGATAGGATGCGGACACTTACGATCGCACCGGGCTTCTCGGGCAGCCACCCTCCTCGCCAGAAGCGGCCGTGGCGGAATAGTCCTAAGGGTTACCTTCCCTTCTTGACGCCCAGCCTCCCCCGGCGGCTTTTCTCTTCTTCTCCCCTAGTGCGGGAGGTGGAATTTCTTCTTGATTCCTTCGCCCGCTGGAGGAATGTGTCTTTCGTCATCGGACGATAGAGGAATAACAGCCTTTGCGCCGAGGGCCTTTTCGGCCTCGGCCCGCTTTCGGGCTCCCCTCATCCTTCCCAGATGGGCGTCTTCTTCTTCCTCCTCCTCCCTTCAGGAGGAGTTCACCTCGTCGTCTTCTGGACGAGGCTTCGGACGAACCTTATGCCGGAGACCCTTCCCGTCCCCGGGCCTTCTTTTCGTTTTCTCCCAAGCACCTTGTACGGTGCCGGACTAGCATCTCCGTCAGGAGAGCATCCGTTGGATCTTCCGACAACGGAGCCGGACAGTCAATCTGCTCCACTCTCTTCACATAATCCTGAGGCAAATATATATAAATACTTAAAACTGCCCCCATGAATGTATTGGGAAAAAGCTAAACCCGGTGGTGGTCCCAAAACTCACCGGATTCGGGGGCCGCGCTGCATGAAGTCCGCGATCCTCGGATGTGGGAGGAGGTACTTTGAGGCCTTGAACAACACTTTCCATGCGCCTTTGTGCGTCATGCCGTAGAAACTGGAGGCGTCGGTGTTCGGCCGACGAACTCCCATAGATTTACCGCCGCCTTTGGCGTAAGGTGATCCGCAACGAGCATGACTCGGATCACATTGACAAGCTTGATGTTCTTGTCCTTCATGCTTTTGATGCATGTCCGAGTCCAGCCAGCTCCGTGGAATCGCCCCAGGACAGGCCCTTCTCTTCCCATGAGGTGAGCCGCATAGGGATTCCGGATCGGAACTCGGGGGCCGCCGCCCAGTTGGCGCCGCGCGGCTTGGTGATGTAGAACCACCCCGATTGCCATCCTTTTACGGTCTCCGCAAAGGAGCCGTCCAGCCAGGTGACGGTAGGCATCTTGCCCACCATGGCCCCTCCGCACTCTGCTTGTTGGCCACGTATAACCTTCGGCTTCACGCAGAAGATTTGCAGCCATAGGCCGAAGTGAGGCTGGATGCGGAGGAAAGCCTCACAAACGACGATGAACGCCGAGATGTTGAGGACAAAATTCGGGGCTAGATCATGGAAATCTAGCCCATAGTAGAACATGAGCCCGCTGGATTTAAGGGATGGAGTGCAAATCCCAGTCCATGCACGAAGTGGGCGGCATTTAACACGACTCTCTCTCGTGGGGTCCTCGGGTCGGAATGATCTCGCCCAAAGCATCCGGTAGCCGGTGCGCTATGTCTGCTGACCAAGCATCCGGCCGCCGAAGATCTGTGGATGTGCTTCTCCTTGACGGTGGAAGCCACCCACTTTCCTCCTGCTCCGGACATGTCTAGCTGTGCGGAGGAGACTTGGGCTTGGGCGCTGGAGCTCAAGGGGGCAAGAGTGGGCGGAGAAGGAAGAAGGCAAAAATGAGGAAATCTTATCCCTTTATAGAGGCGATTTAAAGCTGCGCGCCCCCACTTGCCTGTTGAGAATCGCTTGCTTCCTAAGCGCCACAATTAATGATGTGGAGGGACTACCCGCATCCGTATTGATGAGAATCCCGTGATAAGGGGCATGATCTCCGCTTTGACAAGACGTGTCAAGGAAAACCGCCGCAATATGCGCCAGGCTGGTTATGGAAAGACGGTTCGAATAATGACCCGACCGTAATGACACGTCGCGTTGCTTGAAAAGTTGTCAGCAGATTGCATTTGCGGAACATCATTCTCTCTACGGTGGCATACGAAGATCATCTTGTGGATCCGGACACGGTTTGAGTGTTCGATAATTACCTTGGAGTATTCGGAGGAGGAACCCGCCTCGCAATGTCAAGACAAGACTGCACGCCGGACTCATCGTCATTGAAGCCTGGTTCAAGGGTTACTGAGGGAGTCCTGGATTAGGGGGTATCCGGACTGCCGGACTGTGTACAACGTCCGGACTATTGAAGCGTGAAGATGCAAGACTCAAGACTTCGGCCCGTGTCCGGATGGGACTTTCCTTGGCGTGGAAGGGAAGCTTGGCAATCCGGATATTATATTTCCTTCCTTGTAACCGACTCCATGTAAACCCTAGTCCTCTCTGGTGTCTATATAAACCGGAGAGGTTGGTCCTTAGAAGGCCGATCACAATTACAATCATACCATCATAGGCTAGTTCTTAGGGTTTAGCCTCTACGATCTCGTGGTAGATCTACTCTTGTACTACCCATATCATCAATATTAATCAAGCAGGAAGTAGGGTTTTACCTCCATCGAGAGGTCCCAAACCTGGGTAAACATCTGTGTCCCTTGCTTCCTATTACCATCAGCCTTGACGCACAGATAGGGACCCCCTACCCGAGATCCGCCGGTTTTGACACCGACAGGGCACCCCATAGACACAACAATTGATCGTTTCATCTTTAGCCGTGTGCGGTGCCCCCCTCCACCATAGTCCACCTCGATAATACTGTAGCGGTGCTTAGGCGAAGCCCTGCGTCGGTAGAACATCATCATCGTCACCACGCCGTCGTGCTGATGAAACTCTCCATCAACACTCGGCTGGATCGGAGTTCGAGGGACGTCATCGGGCTGAACGTGTGCTGAACTCGGAGGTGTCGTGCGTTCGGTACTTGCTCGGTCGGATCATGAAGACGTACGACTACATCAACCATGTTGTGCTAACGCTTCCACTTTCGGTCTACGAGGGTACGTGGACAACACTCTCCCCTCTCGTTGCTATGCATCACCATGATCTTGTGTAAAGCGAGGAAATTTTTGAAATTACTACGCTCCCCTACGGTGGTATCAGAGCCTGGTTTTATGCGTAGATGTCATATGCACGAGTAGAACACAAGTGAGTTGTGGGCGATATAAGTCTTACTGCTTACCAGCATGTCATACTTTGGTTCGGTGGTATTGTTGGATGAAGCGGTCCGGACCGACATTACGCCAGACGCTTACGAGACTGGTTTTACCACCGTGCTATGCACACGGTGACTAGCGGTGTTAGTTTCTCCAACTTTAGTTGAACCGAAAAGTGGCTACGCCCGGTCCTTGCGAAGGTTAAAACAACACCAACTTGACAAACTATCGTTATGGTTTTGATGCGTAGGTAAGAACAGTTCTTGCTAAGCCCGTAGCAGCCACGTAAAACTTGCAACAACAAAGTAGAGGA
Source organism: Aegilops bicornis (assembly GCA_021605145.1). Classification (NCBI taxonomy): domain Eukaryota; kingdom Viridiplantae; phylum Streptophyta; class Magnoliopsida; order Poales; family Poaceae; genus Aegilops; species Aegilops bicornis. Next base: position 260,440 of record JAHIAL010000024.1, on the reverse strand, counting down.
CGTCTAACTTGTTTTTGCAGGGCATGTTGTGATGTGATATGGTCAACACGTGATGAGATATAAGTTGTTGTATGAGATGATCACGTTTTGTTGAAGTTATCTAATCGGCAAAAATCCTTATGGTTGTCTCTCTATTGCATAAGATGCAAGCGCCAAATAATTGCTTTTACTTTATCGCTATGCGATAGCAATAGTTGCAAGAGCAATTGTTGGCTAGACGACCATGTGACAACACATTGATATAGATCAAGATGATGGAGATCATGGTGTCATGCCGGGTGACGATGGACATCATGACGATGCTTTGGAGATGGAGATCAAAGGCACAAGATGATGATGGCCATATCATGTCACATATTTTGATTGCATGTGATGTTTATCTTTTATACATCTTATTTTGCTTAGTTGGGCGGTAGCTTTATAAGATGATCTCTCACTAAATTATCAAGGTATAAGTGTTCTCCCTGAGTATGCACCGTTGCAAAAGTTCTTCGTCTTTGAGACACCACGTGATGATCGGGTGTGATAGGCTCTACGTTCAAATACAACGGGTGCAAAACAGTTGCACACGCTGAATACTCAGGTTAAACTTGACGAGCCTAGCATATAACAGATATGGCCTCGGAACACGGAGACCGAAAGGTCGAGCGTGATTCATATAGTAGATATGATCAACATAGTGATGTTCACCATTGAAACTACTCCATCTCACGTGATGATCGGACATGGTTTAGTTGATTTGGATCACGTGATCACTTAGAGGATTAGAGGGATGTCTATCTAAGTGGGAGTTCTTAAGTAATATGATTAATTGAACTTTAATTTATCATGAACTTATTCCTGGTAGTGTTAGCATATCTATGTTGTAGACCAATAGCTCGCGTTGTTGCTTCCCTATGTTTTATATTTAATATGTTCCTAGAGAAAACTATGTTGAAAAATGTTAGTAGCAATGATGCGGATTGGATCCGTGATCTCGAGGATTATCCTCATTGCTGCACGTAAGAATTATGTCCTTGATGCACCGCTAGGTTTCAGACCTATTGCGGGAGCAGATGCGACGTTATGAACGTTTGGCTAGCTCAATATGATGACTACTTGATAGTTTAGTGCACCATGCTTAACGGCTTAGAATCGGGACTTCAAAGACGTTTTTGAACGTCATGGACCATATGAGATGTTCCAGAGTTGAAGTTAATATTTCAAGCAAATACCCGAGTTGAGAGATATGAAGTCTCCAACAAGTTCTACTGACTAAAAGATGGAGGAGAATAGCTCAAGCAAAGGAGCATGTGCTCAGATTGTCCGGTACTACAATCGCTTGAATCAAGTGGGAGTTAACCTTCCAGATAAGATAGTGATTGATGTAATTCTCAGTCACCATCACCAAGTTAGTAGAACTTCGTGATGAACTATAATATGCAAGGGATAATGTAAACAATTCCCAAGCTCTTCGTGATGCTGAAATGGACGAAGATAGAAATCAAGAAAAACATCAAGTGTTGATGGTTGGCCAGACCACTAGTTTCAAGAAAAGGGCAAAGGGAAGAAGGAACTTCAGGAAGAACGGCAAGCAAGTTGCTGCTCAAGTGAAGAAGCCCAAGTCTGGTCCTAAGCCTGAGACTAAGTGCTTCTACTTCAAAGGGACTTGTCACTTGAAGCGGAACTACCCCAAGTATTTGGTGGATAAGAAGGATGGCAAAGTGAACAAAGGTATATTGGATATACATGTTATTGATGTGTACTTTACTAGTGTTTATAGCAACCCCTCGGCATTTGGATAATCTTTGGTTCGCATTACTAAGAGTAGTAACTTCGAAATGGGAGTTGCGTAATAAAATGTAAACTAGTTGAGGGTGAGGTGACGATGTGTGTTGGAAGTAGTTCCAAGATTGATATGATCATCATCGCACACTCCCTATACTTTCGGGATTAGTGTTGAACCTAAATAAGTGTTATTGCGTTGAGCATGAATGTGATTTGATCATGTTTATTGCAATACGGTTATTCATGTAAGTTAGAGAATAATTGTTGTTCTGTTTACATGAATAAAACCTTCTATGGTCATACACCCAATGAAATATGGTTTGTTGGATCTCGATCGTGTGATACACATATTCATAATATTGAAGCCAAAATATGTAAAGTTAATAATGATAGTGCAACTTATTTGTGGCACTGCCGTTTAGGTCATATTGGAGTAAAGCGCATGAAGAAACTCCATGCTGATGGACTTTTGGAATCACTTGATTGTGACTCACTTGATGCTTAAGTAACCATGCCTCATGGGCAAGATGACTAAGACTCGCTTCTCCGGAACAATGGAGCGAAAGCAACAGATTTGTTGGAAATAATACATACCGATGTATGCAGTCCAATGAGTGTTGATGTCATGGCAGGTATCAAGTTATTTTCTGACCTTCATGTATGATTTGAGCAGATATGGGTGTATCTACTTGATGAAACACAAGTCTGAAACATTTGAAAAGTTCAAAGAAATTCAGAGTGAAGTGGAGAATCATCGTAACAAGAAAATAAAAGTTTCTACGATATGATCGCAGAGGTAAAATATTTGAGTTATGAGTTTGGCCTTCAGGTAAAACAATGTGAAATAGTTTCACTACTCACGCCACCTGGAACATCATAGTGCAATGGTGTGTCTGAACGTCATAACTGTACTTTATTAGATATGGTGCGATCTATGTTGTCTCTTACCGATTTACCACTATCGTTTTGGGAGTATGCATTAGAGACAGCTGCATTCACGTTAAATAGGGCACCATCTAAATCCGTTGAGACGACACCGTATGAAGTATGGTTTAGCAATAAACCTAAGCTGTCGTTTCTTAAAGTTTGGGGCTATGATGCTTATGTGAAAAAGTTTCAACCTGATAAGCTCGAACCCAAATCAGAGAAGTGCGTCTTCATAGGATACCCCAAAAGAAACTATTGGGTACACCTTCTATCACAGATCCGAAGGCAAGATCTTTGTTGCTAAGAGTGGATCCTTTCTAGAGAAGGAGTTTCTCTCGAAAGAAGTGAGTGGGAGGAAAGTATAACTTGATGAGGTAATCGTACCTTCTCTTGAATTGGAAAGTAGCTCATCACCGGAATCAGCTCGGTGATGCCTACATCAATTAGTGAGGAAGTTAATGATGATGATCATGAAACTTCAGATCAAGTTACTACCGAACCTCGTAGGTCAACCAGAATAAGATCCGCACCAGAGTGGTACGGTAGTCCTGTTTTGGAAGTCATGTTACTAGACCATGACGAACCTGCGAACTATGAGGAAGCGATGATGAGCCCAGATTCCGCAAAATGGCTTTAGGCCATGAAATCTGAGATGGGATCCATGTATGAGAACAAAGTGTGGTCTTTGGTTGACTTGCCCGATGATCGGCAAGCCATAGAAAATAAATGGATTTTCAAGAGGAAGACGGACGCTGATAGTAGCGTTACTATCTACAAAGCTAGACTTGTCGCAAAAGGTTTTTGACAAGTTCAAGGTGTTGACTACGATGAGAGTTTCTCACTCATATCTATGCTTAAGTCTGTCCGAATCATGTTGGCAATTGCCGCATTTTATGAAATCTGGCAAATGGATAAACAAAAACTACATTCCTTAATGGATTTATTAAAGAAGAGTTGTATATGATGCAACCAGAAGGTTTTGTCAATTCTAAAGGTGCTAACAAAATATGCAAGCTCCAAATGATCCTTCTATGGACCTGCAAGCATCTCGGAGTTGGAATATACTTTGATGAGTTGATCAAAGCATATAGTTTTATATGAGACTTACGGTGAAGCCTGTATTTACAAAAAAGTGAGTGGGAGCACTACAACATTTCGATAAGTATATGTGAATGACATATTGTTGATCAGAAATAATGTAGAATTATTCTCGCAAAGCATAAAGGAGTATTTGAAAGGAGTTTTCAAAGAAAGACCTCAAAGTGAAGCTGCTTACATATTGAGCATAAAGATCTATAGAGATAGATCAAGACGCTTGATAAGTTTTTCAATGAGTACATACCTTGACAAGATTTTGAAGTAGTTCAAAATGGAACAGTCAAAGAAAGAGTTCTTGCCTGTGTTACAAGGTGTGAGATTGAGTAAGTCTCAAAACCCGACCACGGCAGAAGATAGAAAGAGAATGAAAATCATTCCCTATGCCTCAGCCATAGGTTCTATAAAGTATGCCATGCTGTGTGCCAGATCTATTGTATGCCTTGTTCTGAGTTTGGCAAGGGAATACAATTTTGATCTAGGAGTAGATCACTGGACAGTGGTCAAGAATATCCTTAGTGAGGACTAAGGAAATATTTCTCGATTATGGAGGTGATAAAAGAGCTTGTCGTAAAGAGTTACATTGATACAAGCTTTTACACCAATCCAGATGACTCTAAGTCTCAATCTGGATACATATTGAAAGTGGGAGCAATTAGCTAGAGTAGCTCCATGCAGAGCATTGTAGACATAGAATATTTTACAAAATACATACCGCTCTAAATGTGACAGACCCGTTGACTAAACTTCTCTCACGAGCAAAACAAGATCATACCTTAGTACTCTTTGGGTGTTAATCACATAGCGATGTGAACTAGATTATTGACTCTAGTAAACCCTTCGGGTGTTGGTCACATGACGATGTGAACTATGGGTGTTAATCACATACAGATGTGAATATTGGTGTTAAATCACATGGCGATGTGAACTAGATTATTGACTCTAGTGCAAGTGGGAGACTGAAGGATATATGCCCTAGAGGCAATAATAAAGTTATTATTTATTTCCTTATATCATGATAAATGTTTACTATTCATGCTAGAATTGTATTAACCGGAAACATAATACATGTGTGAATACATAGACAAACAGAGTGTCACTAGTATGCCTCTACTTGACTAGCTCGTTAATCGAAGATGGTTATGTTTCCTAACCATAGATATGAGTAGTCATTTGATTAACGGGATCACATCATTAGGAGAATGATGTGATTGACTTGATCCATTCCATTAGCTTATCACTTGATCGCTTAGTATGTTGCTATTGCTTTCTTCATGACTTATATATGTTCCTATGTGTAGGACCTTGAGAAGAGGTGTCTAGAGGGGGGTGATTAGACACTAAGTACCAAAGTTGCAGTTTTAGCCTTTTTAAAGTTTAAGTGGAGTTTAGGCACAAGTTTAACAATCACAACACATAGCAAGCAAGCATGCAAAGAGTATATGAGCATGGAAAGTAAAGCATGCAACTTGCAAGAATGTAAAGGGAAGGGTTTTGGAGGAATCAAACGCAATTGGAGACACGGATGTTTTTGGCGTGGTTCCGATAGGTGGTGCTATCGTACATCCACGTTGATGTAGACTTCAACCCACGAAGGGTAACGGTTGCGCGAGTCCACGGAGGGCTCCACCCACGGAGGGTCCACGAAGAAGCAACCTTGTCTATCCCACCATGGCCAACACCCACGAAGGACTTGCCTCACTAGCGGTAGATCTTCACGAAGTAGGCGATCTCCTTGCCCTTACAAACTCCTTGGTTCAACTCCACAATCTTGTCGGAGGCTCCCAAGTGACACCTAGCCAATCTAGGAGACACCACTCTCCAAGAAGTTACAAATGAATGCGTTGATGATGAACTCCTTGCTCTTGTGCTTCAAATGATAGTCTCCCCAACACTCAACTCTCTCTCATAGGATTTGGATCTGGTGGAAAGAGGATTTGAGGAAAGCAACTTGGGGAAGGCTAGAGATCAAGATTCATATGGTAGGAATGGAATATCTTGGCCTCAACACATGAGTAGGTAGTTCTCTCTCAGAAATAGGATGTTGGAAGTGTAGGTTTAGTCTGATGGCTCTCTCCACGAATGAAGAGGAGGTGGAGGGGTATATATAGCCTCCACACAAAATCTAACCATTACACACAATTCACCAAACTCGGTGGGACCGATTCAACAGACTCGGTGGGACCGATTTAGCAAATTTAGTGACCGTTAGGATTTTCGGTGGGACCAAAATGCAACTCGGTAGGACTGATATGGTTAGGGTTAGGGCATAACGTAATCTCGGTGAGACCGATTACACAAACTCGGTGGGACCGATTTTGGTAATTAGCTAACCAGAGAGTTGGTCAGGCAAACTCGGTTGAACCGATTATCAAACTCGGCAGGACCGATATGGTAATAAGTTAACCAGAGAGTTTGCATTGTAATCTCGGTAGTACCGATTGCTTAGAATCGGTGAGACCGATTTTGATAATGGACATACACAGAGAGATTACAATCCCATCTCGGTGATACCGAGATCCCTATCGGTGAGACCGATTTGCCTAGGGTTTGTGGCAGTGGCTAAGACATCAAAAATCGGTGGCGCCGGATAGAAGGAATCAGTGGGGCCGAGTTTGACTTTAGGTTTAGGGCATATGTGGATGTGAGGAAGTGGTTGAGGGTTTTTGGAGCATATCACTAAGCACATGAAGCAAGAGGCTCATTAAGCAACACCTCATCCCTCCTTGATAGTATTGGCTTTTCCTATAGACTCAATGTGATCTTGGATCATTGAAATGTAAAATGAAGAGTCTTGAGCGCTTGAAGCTTGAGACAATCCTTTGTCCTTAGCATCTTGAAGGAGTTCCCACATCCTTTAGTCCATGCCACTCCAATGTTGAACTTATCTGAAATATACTAGATAAAAGTGTTAGTCCAACAAGAGATATGTTGACATTAATTACCAAAACCACCTAGGGAGCACTTGTGCTTTCACTATGACTATGAGATTATGCAACTCCGGTTTACCGGAGGAACACTTTGTGAGCTACCAAACGTCACAATGTAACTGGGTGATTATAAAGGTGCTCTACAGGTGTCTCCAAAGGTACTTGTTGGGTTGGCGTATTTCGAGATTAGGATTTGTCACTCCGATTGTCGAAGAGGTATCTCTGGGCCCACTCAAGAATGCACATCACTTAAGCCTTGGTAAGCATTGTAACTAATGAGTTAGTTGAGGGATGATGTATTATAGAACGAGTAAAGAGACTTGCTGGTAACGAGATTGAACTAGGTATTGAGATACCGACGATCGAATCTCGGGCAAGTAACATACTGATGACGAAGGGAACAACGTATGTTGTTATGCGGTTTGACCGATAAAGATCTTCATAGAATATGTGGGAGCCAATATGAGCATCCAGGCTCCGTTATTGGTTATTGACCGAGACGTGTCTCGGTCATGTTCATATAGTTCTCGAACCCGTAGGGTCCGCACGCTTAAAGTTTCGGCGACAGTTATATTATGAGTTTATGTGTTTTGATGTACGAAGGAGTTCGAGTCCCGATGAGATCGGGGACATGACGAGGAGTCTCGAAATGGTCGAGACGTAAAGATCGATATATTGGACGACTATATTCGGACATCGGAAAGGTTCCGAGTGATTCGGGTATTTTCGAGTACCGGAGAGTTACGGAATTCATTGGGCTGAATGGGCCATACAGAAAGGAGAGAAAGGCCCAAAAGGGTGGCGCACCCCTCCCCATGGACTAGTCCGAATTGGACTAGGGAGGGGCGCCTCTTCCTTCCTTCTCCTTCTCCCTTCCTTCTCCTACTCCAACAAGAAAGGAGGAGTCCTACTCCTGGGAGTAGGACTCCCCCTGGCGCCCTCCTCCTTGGCTGGCCGCCTCCCTTGCTCCTTTATATACGGGGGAAGGGGGCACCCCATAGACAAAACAATTGATTGTTTGATCTTTAGCCGTGTGCGGTGCCCCCCTCCACCATTGTCCACCTCGATAATACTGTAGCGGTGCTTAGGCAAAGCCCTGCGTCGGTAGAACATCATCATCGTCACCACGCCGTCAGGTTGATTTAAACTCTCCTCAACACTCGGCTGGATCAGAGTTCGAGGGACGTCATTGGGCTGAACGTGTGCTGAACTCGGAGGTGCCGTGCGTTCGGTACTTGATCGGTCGGATCGTGAAGACATACGACTACATCAACAGCGTTGTGCTAATGCTTCCGCTTTCGGTCTACGAGGGTACGTGGACAACACTCTCCCCTCTCGTTGCTATGCATCACCATGATCTTGCGTGTGCGTAGGAAATTTTTGAAATTACTACGTTCCCCTACACAACATACGTTGTTCCCTTTGTCATCGGTATGTTACTTGCCCGAGATTCGATCGTCGGTATCCTCATACCTAGTTCAATCTCAAGCTATCGCAAGTCTCTTTACTCGTTCCGTAATTCATCATCCCGCAACTAACTCATAAGTTACATCGCTTGCAAGGCTTATAGTGATGTGCATTACCCAGAGGGCCCAGAGATACCTCTCCGATACTTAGAGTGACAAATCCTAATCTCGATCTATGCCAGCCCAACAAACACCTTCGGAGACACCTGTAGAGCATCTTTATAATCACCCAGTTATGTTGTGACGTTTGATAGTGATGTATACTACACAACTTTCCTGTTGTAGACGTTGTTGGGCCTCCAAGTGCAGAGGTTTGTAGGACAGTAGCAAATTTCCCTCAAGTGGATGACCTAAGGTTTATCAATCCGTGGGAGGCGTAGGATGAAGATGGTCTCTCTCAAACAACCCTGCAACCAAATAACAAAGAGTCTCTTGTGTCCCCAACACACGCAATACAATGGTAAATTGTATAGGTGCACTAGTTCGACAAAGAGATGGTGATACAAGTGCAATATTGATGATAGATATAGGTTTTTGTAATCTGAAAATATAAAAACAGCAAGGTAACTAATGATAAAAGTGAGCGTAAACGGTATTGCAATGCTAGGAAACAATGCCTAGGGTTCATACTTTCACTAGTGCAAGTTCTCTCAACATAATATAATTGGATCATATAACTATCCTCAAAATGCAACAAAGAGTCACTCCAAAGTCACTAATAGCATAGAACAAATGAAGAGATTATGGTAGGGTACGAAACCACCCCATAGTTATCCTTTCTGATCGATCTATTCAAGAGTCCGTAGTAAAATAACACGAAGCTATATTCTTTCTGCTCGATCTATCATAGAGTTCGTACTAGAATAAGACCTTAAGATGTAAATCAACCAATACCCTAATGTCACCTAGATACTCCAATGTCACCTCAAGTATCCGTGGTATGATTATATGATATGCATCACACAATCTCAGATTCATCTATTCAACCAACACAAAGAACTTCAAAGAGTGCCCCAAAGTTTCTACCGAGAGTCAAGACGAAAACGTGCCAACCCCTATGCATAAGTTCACAATGTTACGAAACCCGCAAGTTGATCACCAAAACATACATCAAGTAGATCACGTGATATCCCATTGTCACCACAAATAAGCACATGCAAGACATACATCAAGTGTTCTCAAATTCTTAAAGACTCAACCCGATAAGATAACTTCAAAGGGAAAACTCAATCCATTACAAGAGAGAAGAGGGGGAGAAACATCATAAGATCCAACTATAATAGCAAAGCTCGCGATACATCAAGATCGTACCACCTCAAGAACACGAGAGAGAGATCAAACACATAGATACTGGTACATACTCTCAGCCCCGAGGGTGAACTACTCCCTCCTCGTCATGGAGAGCGCCGGGATGATGAAGATGGCCACCGGTGAGGGATCCTCCCCTCCGGCAGGTGCCTAACAGGGTCCCATTGGTTTTAGTGGCTCTGAGAGGCTTGCGGCGGCGGAACTCCCGATCTATTACATCCCCCCGATGTTTTTAGGGTATATGGACATATATAGGCGACAGAAGTCGGTCAGGGGAGCCACGAGGGGCCCACGAGGGTGGGGGGCGCGCCTCCCTGCCTCGTGGCTTCCTCGAAGCTTCCCTAACGTCTACTCCAAGTATCCTGGATTGCTTCCATTCTAAAAGTAACACTCCCGAAGGTTTCATTCCGTTTGGACTCCGTTTGATATTCCTTTTCTTCGAAACACTGAAATAGGCAATAAAACAACATTTTGGGCTGGGCCTCCGGTGAATAGGTTAGTCCCAAAAATAATATAAAAGTGTATAATAAAGCCCATAAATATCCAAAACAGATAATATAATAGCATGAATACTTCATAAATTATAGATACGTTGGAGACGTATCAGCATCCCCAAGCTTAATTCCTGCTCGTCCTCGAGTAGGTAAATGATAAAAGAAATAATTTATGAAGTGTGAATGCTATCAAGTGCATAAGTTTGATCAATGATAGTTTCAGTCACTTTTTCTAGCATCATTATATATCATAACAGTAGCTCATATCATAATGCTTCTCATGATCAAGTAACAAGCTATTCACATGTTAAAGTATAGATCATAAACTTTCTTGAAAACTAACAAACAGTTCTCACCATCAAACAATTGCAATTCATCTTATTTTCGTGAAGGGTCTATGTAAGAGCTTTGATTTAGCAAATCCCACATACTCAACCATCATATAGTCTTCCATGATTGCTACCACTCAAAGCATATTTTTAGAACAAATAGCATTCATCAAACACAGAGAAAGATAGGGGCTTAATGTTTCGCCTCCCAACCTTTTACCTCAAGGGTAATGTCAACAATAATAATTCATGATCAAATATATTTGAATGGACATATATGGTTAGATCTTTCTCCACCACATGATGCTTGCCCAAAGAGTAGGTTGGAATGAGAAGGAATACTACAGACTCTTGCATAAAAGTAAAAGATAGACCCTTCGCAGAGGGAAGCAGGGATTTGCAGAGGTGCGAGCTTTCAAGCAAAAATAGAGATGAAAATAATTTTGAGAGGTATGCTTTCATTGTCAACATAACGACCAAGAGTTCCCAATATATTCCATACTAGATACATGATACGATCCGTCAGATTCTACTTTTTCCAAACACTTCTGCCCTTGTTTTGGACTCTAACTTGCATGATTTGAATGGAACTAACCCGGATCGACGCTGTTTTCAGCAGAATTGCCATGGTGTTATTTTGTGCAGAAATAAAAGTTCTCGGAATGTCACGAAAATCAACGGAGAATTATTTTGGAATTAATAAAAATACTTGGCGAAAGAATCAAGGCCGGGGGCCCACATCATGTCCACGAGGGTGGGGCGCGCCTACCCCCGGCGCGCGCCGCCTCGTGGGCCCCTCGGAGCTCCACCGACCTCAACTCCAACTCTATATATTCACGCTCAGGAGAAAAAAATCAGAGAGAAGGATTCATCGCATTTTACGATCACGGAGCCGCCGCCAAGCCCTAATCTCTCGAGGGCTGATCTCGAGTCCGCTCGGGCTCAGGAGAGGGAATCCGTCGCCATCGTCATCATCAATCATCGTCCATCACCAATTTCATGATGCTCACCGCCGTGCGTGAGTAATTCCATAGTAAGCTTGCTGGACGGTGATGGGTTGGATGATAGTTATCATGTAATCAAGTTAGTTGTGTTAGGGTTTGATCCCTAGTATCCACTATGTTCTGAGATTGATGTCGCTATGACTTTGCTATGCTTAATGCTTGTCACTACTGACCCGAGTGCCATGATTTCAGATCTGAACCTATTATGTTTTCATGAATATATGTGAGTTCTTGATCCTATCTTGCAAGTCTATAGTCACCTACTATGTGTTATGATCCGGCAACCCCGAAGTGACAATAATCGAGACCACTCCCGGTGATGACCGTAGCTTGAGGAGTTCATGCATTCACTATGTGTTAATGCTTTGGTCCGGTACTCTATTAAAAGGAAGCCTTAATATCCCTTAGTTTCCAATAGGACCCTGCTGCCACGGGAGGGTAGGACAAAAGATGGCATGCAAGTTCTTTTCCATAAGCACGTATGACTATATTCGGAATACATAACTACATTATATTGATGAATTGGAGCTAGTTCTGTGTCACCCTATGTTATGACTGTTACATGATGAACCGCATCCGGCATAAGTCTCCATCACCGATCCAAGGCCTACGAGCTTTTCACAGATTGTTCTTCGCTTATGTACTTGTCCGCGGCTACTGTTACAATCACTACCACACCCAAAAATATTACTTTTGCTACCGTTACCGTTACTTCCATACTACTTTGCTACAAAATACTTTGCTGCAGATATTATGTTATCCAGGTGTGGTTGAATTGACAACTCAGCTGATAATACTTGAGAATAGTCTTTGGCTCCTCTTGTGTCGAATAAATAAATTTGGGTTGAATACTTTACCTCGAAAACTGTTGTGATCCCCTATACTTATGGGTTATCAAGACTATTTTCTGGCGTCGTTGCCGGGGAGCATAGCTCTATTCTTTGAGTCACTTGGGATTTATATCTTCTGGTCACTATGAAGAACTTGAGAGACGAGAAAACAAAAATTTATCACTCAACTACGAGGGGAGGTAAGGAACTGCAATCTAGCTCTACAATTGATTCACCTTCTGTTTTGAGTAAGCTTGCGATACCTAAACGTGCTTCTGCTATTAATTCTGATACACTACTAGGAAAATGCTTATAGGTAGACATTTAGCAGTAGCGTTGGTTAGAGACCCCACGCTACTGCTATTTAGCAGTAGCGCCGGCCAGCACCAGCGCTTAGCGCCAGCGTTAGCGATAGCGCTGTATTTCACGGCCAGCGCCATCGCTAATGGGCCACGCTCTCGGCCCCCTGTTGCAGCTTTAGCTATAGTGCCGGGCTCCTCCCCACGCTGCCGCTTAGGCCCACCTCTGCTTCCTCTCGCCGCCCGGCCGCTTTACGCACCCTCTCCTCACTCACACACTCACACGCTCACACCAGATCGAATCCCTCCCCCGATCCGGCCGCCGCCCCCGCGTCCTACTCCGGCCGCCCTCCCCCGTGCGGGCCCCTCTTCCTCCGTCGGCCGCCCTTCATCATCTACACAGCTACGTTGACTGTCCAGCCTTGTGTTGTCTTGCGAATCTTGTTGGGAGGATGGCGGAGTAGAATATGTAGAGACCCCCTGTTTGAGTTGCTCCGAAGGACCACCATCATCCACTGCCGGACTAATTTCCTTCAGCTGTAATGATTTTGCATTGTGAAGTCAAACCGATAAGAAAAAGGAATAAAATTCGCTCTTCGGAACTCATTCATGCATGATACTGACGAACACTACTCGGATGAAAGGCAAACACATGATGCGAGGATGGAATATGTATGAAAAATAGGATGGTGTGACATATTCACACCTATGATGTGGTAACTAAGCAGAAGGCATTTCAACAAATTAGAAGCACTGCAAGCTAGACACCATATGAAAGATGCAACCAATATCACTCTGCCAAGTTCAAACTATATGGCGTTTCAACAAATTAGAAGCAAAAGATATGCTAGAAATCATATGCAAGACACAACCAATATCACGATGGCGACTTAAAGGTGCCTTATCATAAGTGACCTGATGCTTGGATATGCAAGAATAGCAGTCTGATGTAGAAACAGGAACACATGTCATATTCACGGGCATTATGTGTAAAGTAAGCAGATGCAATTCAACAAAGTTAGAAGCAATACAAGCTAGACATCATACACAACATGCAACCACATATAATAGTGCCAAGTTAGAGCAAGCACCTGTGATGGTGGAGTAGGGGAGGTGTGCTCATCATCTACACAGCTATGTTGACTGTCTAGCCTTGCATTGTCTTGCGAATCTTGTTGGGAGGATGGCAGAGTAGAATCTGTAGAGAACCTCCGTTTCAGTTGCTCGGAAGGACCACCATCATCCAATGCCTTGCCAATTTCCTTCAGCTTTATTGATTTTGCATTGTGAGGTCATACCGACAAGAAAAAGGAATATCATTCGCTCTTCGTAACTCATTCATGCATGATCTTGTGAACACTACTCCGATGAAAGGCAAAGTCATGATACAAGGATGGAATATGTATGAAAAAATGGACGGACTTGACATATTCACACCTATGATGTGGTAACTAAGGTAAGGCACTTCAACAAATTAGGAACACTGCAAGACCCCATATGGAAGGTGCAATCAATATCACTCTGCCAAGTTAAAACTGTCTCGTCATAGGTGGCGTTCATCAAAATAGAAGCAATACATGCTAGAAATCATATTCAAGACGCAAACCAATATCACACTGCCAACTTAAAGGTGTCCAATCATAAGTGACTGATGCAGGATACACAAGAAGAGTAGTTTCATGTAAGAACATGGTGTGATAGACAGATATAGTATGTACCAAAAAACAGGAAAGCGTGTCATATTCACATGTATCATGTGTAAGCTAAGCTATGCAGAATGCAGTTTACACTAATTAGGAGCAATATGAGCTAGACACCATATGCAACATGCAACCAGATATCACACTGCCAAGTTAGAGCAAGCACCTTGGATGGTGGAGTAGGGGAGCGGAGACTTGGACCATGTAATGCACTATCAGTACAAGGAGAATCGGTATAGAGGCTCCGTTTACGTTACTGCAGAGGACCACCATCATGGCCTTCCTTACTCTTTTCCTTCCTCTTTCTTGATTTTGCCTTGTCAAGTCAAACCCACAGGAAAAAGGAATAAAATTTGCTCTTCAGAACTTATTGATGCATGATACTGACGAACACTACTTTCATGTAAGGCAGCCGCATGATAGGAGGATGGAATATGTATGAAAAACAGGGCGGCGTGACATATTGACATGTATGATGTATAAAGTGTAAACTAAGCACAAGGTGCTTGAACTTGTTAGAATCGATGCAAGCTAGAAACCATATGAAAATGAAACCAATATCACTCGCTTAAATTAAAAGGGTGCCCTAACAAATGTATTTGACCAAATTAGAAGCAATACATGGCAACAGGCTAGAAATAATATGCAATATGCAACGAATAAAGGTGACTAATCGTAAGTGATTGATGCAGGATACAGAAGAGAGGTAGTTTCATGTAAAAACAAGGTTAACACATAGATGTAGTGTGTACCAAAAATCGGAAGGCATGTCATATTCACAGGTATAGTGTGTAAACTAAGCAGATGCAATTTACCCTAATTAGAAGCATTACAAGCTAGACACCGTATGCAACATGCAACCACATATCACACTGTGAAGTTGGAGCAAGCACCTGTGATGGTGGTGTAGGGGAAATGCTGTCTTCAGGTACAGAGCAACATTCAATATCTTCATTTAGGCTTGTTGTTTCTTGAGAATCATGTGGAGAGGATGAAATTGCATTCTTTATAAGAGTATTAAGGCCTCATATTAACTCCACGCTGCGTATTTGTCTCGTCATAAGTTTATAGACGCAGGATACACAAGAACAAAGAGTTTGATGTAAGAACATGGTGTGATAGGCGATGTAGTATGTACCAAAAGCAGGGAAGGCGTGTCATATTCACATGTATAATGTGTAAGCTAAGGAGATGCAATTTAACAAATTAGGAGCATTGATGAGGGATACACAAGAAAAGTAGTTTGATGTAAGAACATGGTTAATAGAAAGACGTAGTATGTACCAAAAATAGGAAGGCATGTAATATTCACAGGTATAATGTGTTAACTAAGCAGATGCAATTTACCTAATTAGAAGCATTACAAGGTAGACACTGTATGCAACATGCAACCACATATCACACTACCAAGTAAGAGCAAGCACTGTGATGGTGGTGTGGGGAATTGGTGATCAACTAGAGAGCTACGTTGACTATCTTCATTTAGCCTTGCTGTTTCTTGAGAATCATGTGGGAGGATGACACCGCACTCTTTAAACAAGTAGGAAGTCTCACAAGAACTCCACAGGGTGTTGTCTCATCATAAGTGATTGACGAGGGATACAAAAGAGCATTAGTTTGATGTCTGAACATGGTTAATAGACATATGTAGTATGTATCAAAAACAGGAAGGCATGCCATTATCAAAGGTATAATGTGTAAAGTAATGGCAGATGCAATTTAACCAAATTGGAAGCAATACAAGCTAGACACCATATGCAACATGCAACCACATTTGACAGTGAAGTTAAAGCAAGCACACGGGATGGTTGTGTGTGGCAATTAAGATCATCAATCGTAGAGCTACGTTCATCGCTCCAACTAGCGACCTTGCACCCATTAGAGCGCTTGAAACGCCTATTGCTTATCTTGAATTACATCGGAGGCGATTTCTGTCTTTTCTTTTTCGCATTCATCAACACTGCGTAGTCTGAAATACCCATGCATAAAAAACAATAGTGTGAGTATGGGTGAAGTGTGTGCACAATTAGTACAGTGTAAAGGTAGCGAGATAGCAGGTGTCGGTGAGAAATAAATGACGGGAGACATATGATAGCTCTACAACATGCATGTCACACTCAATTACCATAGGATTCTATGAAAATAACAATGATCGAAAAGCAAATATGTCAGTCCATTTTTTCTGCACCGTCTGATGTACAAAGAACGGGCCGATCGCCTTCATCTACCTCCAGTCAGTTAGTGTTGATGATCTTCCTCGAAACGCCAGCGACCATCAGCCCAAGATTCTCCCTGCCTGCGCCTCCCTCGACCTCTTGCACGCGCCCCTCGGGGAACCATCCCATTCAAGCCGCCGACCTCCAGATCGGGCGCAAGCAGCTCCTCGCGCCCACACCCCTATGATAGACACCGATGCGCCGCTTCCCGGGAACAAAGTGGACTAGGTGCTCCGTGCGCCCTAAGCGGGTGCCGCTTCTTTTAATTGCGGTTCGACCGACCCTGAATTGAAATCGAGGCGAACTCTTGACCTCTAGCAAAGGTGAAATAGTAAAAGGGAGGAAACCTTGTGCATTTAGTATCACGAAGAAGATGCAGTAAGAAGCGCTCAACTAGTTTCTTTCATGAGATGAATACGGTGTGAGCGGAGACGTAAGATTTGCACGAATAAGGGAAGAAGAGTACCTCTTTCTGTTGGCAGTGTTGTGTCCTCCTTCGCTTTTTTCCGACGATCTTGTTGTTCGCCGGAAACCAGAAGTTGTGGAGGATGCAGTGCAGCCTGGACGAACCCATGCCAAGTTGTTGAGTGTGGTGCGGTGGCCGTGCAGCCGGCAGCGGGGAAGCAGATCCGAGGCGGCGAAACGGCGGCGTAAGCGGAACAGCTCCGGCTGCGGTGGGCGGTTGCGGCAGTGGAGCCGCGCGAGGCGCAGGACGGTGTGGTCGGAGTGATTCTCGCACGGGCGCACGCCGTCGGCGTCGGCGTGGTGGAGGCAGCTCTGCCTCGGCTTCACTGCTAAGTCCTTGAGGGCGCGTTGCGGTTATGCGGTTGCATTGACGGCGACATCGGGTACTGCTCCGGCGTGATGGAGGAGGGCGGCGATGGATTGGCCGCTATGGGGTGGAGGAGCGGAGGAGGCTGGGGTTCGCGGCTGGTGGAGAGGGCGTTTGCCGCCTACCTGAGTATGAATGGGGAAAGCGGAGGGAGGCGGGGAACTAAGGGGAACAATGTTTCCAGTTTTGAGGCAGCGCTTGTTTGAAATTTGCGGAAAGTTACAAACTTTGCCCCCATCTAAAATTTTGGACATATTATGCGGGTTGGGGTAGGACAGTCATGTCGTGTGTCCCAAATGTGGGCGGGATAGATTTGACGGCCGCATGGGTGTTTAGGCGCCCATGGCGTATAGATGAATGCTTCTCGGAGGCGGTTGAGACTGGCGTCTTGGTGAAGTTACAAACCTACCCGGTTGAGACCTTTGGACATCGGGCCGATAGGCTACATGGGCCAAAGTCAGGACAGTAATTTCCTACCACCAAAACATTAGTCTCGCGCGGTTTCGGGTGACCAGAGGCCTATTTAGCGCTTCGTTCAATACTTGAATTGAACTTTTAGGATTTGTCAAACTTCACAAATCTTTACTCTTGAAAATCCTAAAGCTACGATTATTTTGGAATGGAGGGGGTACATTTTAATATACATTGTACACGAGTATATATTAAAAAATATGCAACTTACCTCAGTTCATGCATGGTTCGGTATAATCTCCTTGGTTGCAAAAAAAGTTAGATATGCGTATGAATATATATAGCATGTTCAAACTCACAACAAAGATTGATGCCCCCTTTTACATCTGATTTACAAATGCCATTATCTCAGGTTCAAATAGATGAATGCGCTTCCTATAAATTCGAATCTTCGAAACCCCCTTTATGTTGAATTCGATAAGTATTTTATTTCGTAGCTAGCAATTTGGAATGTGTCCATTCAAGTGACAAATGTATAAAGTGCTTCACACTAACAACATGGAGTGCACTAATTAATGTTTATATATGAATTGCAAAAGCTTCCATTGCCTTTATTTCAAACTGCTCTCACTCTATGGATCGATAATATGAAATAAACACATGCACATGCTAGAATTCAATAGAGTATGGGTGTCCGATAGACCGATTTTTCGTCCATAATGCAATTTTGAAAAATTCATGATCTCATCCAAAAATAATAATGCCATTTATATTTTAATTTAATGCGTAGAACCGCCTTTTACACGTAGATGCACTATGTCTCGCCCCGTTCTCACACACGCGTTATATATCTCTCTATCTAATGCATAAGTGCACACACTTTATATGCTTGACATTTCTCTTTCACACATGCTCACAATCTCTCTCAAGGTGTCGGGGTGTCTCACGCACATGCTCTCTCTGCTTCTCTCTCTCTTCGACTACTATGTACCACTCTTTTCACTAATCTCGGTTGGAAAAACACTATTTCTCTCACATGCATATATACACATGCACGGTCTCTACTAGCCCTCTATACGCACATATATGTGCCTACGTGTCTCCCGCATGCACATTATCTTTAAGCCTCTCTCGCACACATTGCCCCCCCCCCTCGACACACCACTCTAATAGTAGTTGGCAGATATGATTTCATCATATCATTCAAGAGAGGATATCCCCGGCTGTTAGGCTGGATGGTATCTGAGGCAAAGTTTTACCCTAGTTCAGATCGGACCCTTGCAGTTGAAGAAAGAGCCTACTCCACGGTACTGTATATTAGTGATAGGTGTGTGTACAAAGTACTGCGTGAATACCGGGCATTGTGCGTGTGTGTATACTATCGATTTAACTAGCCCCCAAGCTTGTATAACATACTAAGGGCCTAGGGTTACAAATCATATATTGTCGGCTTATCACCGGTGGGGATAGAGTCCTCCATAACTTCTGGTAGCTTCGTGTTGTACTTGAGTCCTCCAAATGGGTCTCCTCAGATAACACGTCTCGGTCGAACCTATATTTGGTGCAGGATGGAACCGAGTCATGAGTCTTCTTGTTGACCCACCACAAGTAGAAATGATGTGCCCACCACACCACACACGCAATCGGCCACTAAGAAAATAAGCATATACAATAGTACAGCGGTATCCTAGCTCACTGATGCGTCTCCATATTTTGTTGATGACATCGATGGACTTTGCATTTGATGCGTGCTCAGATTTTGTCGATTTACACTTACGGTCATTGTATTTGAAGCGAAAGCACGATATGGTCACTGGACTTCAGAATAAGCTCATCACGGTCACCACATACATTTTGTCGTGCTAACCAACATGTGGTTCGATGGTTAGAGGACAGTGGTTTCTCGAGCCCACCAAGGTTAAAGTCCCGGTGCTCGCATTTATCTTTTGTTAATTTCAGTATTTTCCGGCGATGTACGCTCGGTGGGAGGAGACGTTCCACTTTCGACTCACGAGGTGCCTATGGTGACTTCGTAAAATCTCGAGATCATGTAGATGAAAAAGTCGGTCGACCGACGTGTAGCCTCACCCTTGCACGCACATTACGCACGCAAGACACGCATACGCATGTAGGCGTGCAACACACGCACACATAATGTACACACGCATACGCATGCCGGGCGTGCAACATTGACACACGCACATGCACTCACGAACACACGCCGCGTACGCACCCATGCATGCAACACCGAAACGCACCTTGCACGCGACGCAACACTTTCGTGACGCCTGCATGCACACAAAGACACCTGACGCAAGACACACGCTCAACCTATACGTGCATGCACCCTTTGTTCTGGACATGGATTGTTACGGGTATTAATCAATCTTATCTGTGACAAGCAGAACATTGATGTTTGCATCGGTCTATGAATCACAACGTATCGGACGGGCTATCAACATAGTAGGCTTAACTACATGAAAAAGATGACGTCACACTCAATGAACAATCATCGGTTTATGAAATGCCCGCTTCGACCGCCTGGCCCACCAAAGGTTCCTCTGTTTGTGCGCTGCTGCGTTGGGTCAGCGACATGCAGGCCATGCACCCAAAGAGCCCACACGCCGGTGGAAGAACGGCGTGGTGTCCTAGGTCGAGTCGGCGCCACTCGCGGCACGCCCGGCTGAACACGCCTGCGGCCGCATTCAAACGCCTCCATGAAACCCGCCTGTGTGGAAGCCGAGAAACCCACACTCACGGACTGCGTCCGTTCATGACCGGGCGTTAACGCATAGCGCCGCCAAGCTCCTCCCATCCGCCATCTATTTAATCTCCTATTTAAACGAGGGCCAAACGCCGCCAAGAATCGCACACCTCCGCCACGCTGCCCTATCTCCTCCACCATTTTGTCCACTCTTACAATGGCTTACGAAGAGTAGTTATTAGCATCCAAGCCGGTTGGGTAGCCTGGCCGGATACGAAGCTATGCAGCTCGCTGATCCACCTCCTCCCTCGCCCGGGACGGAGCCGCCGCCCCAAGCCAGCGCTCAGTTCAACTTCGCCGCCTGTGCCAGCTTGGCGAGGAGCGGCGCACGGGCGTCGTTCTTTGCTGCCCACGCCGCCGCATCGTACCGCTGCCTCCCATTTCGTGGCCGAGACTCCCATGCCGGGCGGCCGCCAAGGCCATGCAAGCAGCGAAGCTTGGTGGCGCAGAGATCGACGAGTCGGTGGCAGCGCCTCGCGTCACCGCCATCATCGAGGAGAAGTAGAACACGGAGAGCCGCCGCCGCTGGGTCCCATGAAGGCCACCGCTGAGGCGACTCCGCCCAACACAGCAGGTGTCTTGCCGGATCATTTTGTTGCGAGGACCTTCGCCGACCCGCATGGGCTCCACGGAAGAGGTCAATGTTAGGATGAACTCGAGCCGTGCGGCCATGGCGAAGTAGTGGCCGGTGATGAACTTCGAACGGTGCCGCCACCATCATCTTCGCACCAGCCAATGATATCCCGGTTAGGCGGTGGGGAAGCGAGCCGTCCTTTCTTGGAAGCATATACCTCGGGGCTCCGGCAGTCCGATGATCGTCTTTGCCGGGACATGAGGAACACAAATCGATCGGCGGGCGACCATTTAGGCCAGGTATTATATACCTGTGCTGTCCAGAACTAGCACCGCGTAGTTCATTTGAATGTAATGAAATACGTCATGTTTGTGCGAAGATCCGGTATTTTATATGATTTCCGTCATTGTTTATATGAAATATCAGTTTGTCTACGTGTTTGCGTGAATTTCGTCCGATTGGTTGAGTTGCTGTCATAATGTGTGCGACTACGGTTGGATGGCGTAATTATGCGGTCGCCGATCAATCAGCGGGCGGCTCGGGCGGCGTTGTGGGACAAAAAAACACAGCTCGTGCGAGCTCGTCTCCAACATGCGCGCTGGAGGATGCATGACAGCATGAGCACCCGAGCCATTCCTCGTTCATCGGTGGCAAAGGCACCGGTGGACAAAAGGGTCGCCAATATTTTGGCTACCCCGGGCAAGATCCAAACAGCCCCTCCCAACAGATTCAAATCCCTCGGTCGCCGTGGAATTTTGCCATGTGTTGTTTTCATGGACTAGCAAGATGCCCGTGCATTGCACGGAACATCAAGATGCATTTTTTACAAACTCCCGCATGCATGCAAGGGATAATTAATGTCCTCCTTTGCTAGTACCACGAGGCAAACACCATTAATATTGCATCGATTATTGTTAGTGGCCTTGTATATCTGCAAATTGTAATTTTGATAGTGGCCCCTTTGTATATAAAAATGGAGGGAGAAATATGAGAGATAAGGTGAGGAGGAGTGGGCGTGGTGCCGTGGTGGTGGACGGTGGGTTTGACCGGGCGGAGGCATGGGGATGGACGGCATTATGTCTAGGTTTGTATCTCTCTCACACACACAGCCAGTAGGTGGGGGGACGTGCACGAAGAGAAGAGGTGCACGACGGCACACGACTCTGCCTCTTTCCCAACCACACCCGCGCGGGTACACGGTGGAGCTCATTTCTGTACGAAAAAGGCAGCCCACGTGGTAATTTGGCACGTGTACTGGTTGTCCACTTGGTGGAGGGAGGATCGTCTACCACGGGTGAACAAAAAAATTGCGACTTGACGCATTATGTTAAACTAAAAAAAGAGGCAAACCATGTGGGGCCTACCTTAGAGGCAAGGCTCTATACACTGGAGTACTTTTGATGTGTCCAGTCAACTCATGAGAACGAGGAGAAACTTGCTTAGGACGTTGCCTCCCCGCCCACGGGCGCGGTGGCTCGCAGGATGAGGTGAAGCTTACTACCATCAGACGCCTTTACGCCCGCTTCCCCATCGCCTACAAGGTGGCTCGCAAAGACGAGGAGAAAATTTTACTACTCCCTCCGTTTACTCCTCGTCCCTATTACGTACTTTGGTTAGTACTCCCTCTATTTACTTATACAAGGCCACCATAAAAAAATACATTTTGCATCTATACAAGGCCACAAATAGTAATCGAGACAAAAGTTACAACTCCCTCCTTTCCAGTTTATGGCTCAATTTCAAAATCTCTCCAACCAAGGTAGACGGTGAGTGGTCGAATTAATTTAAGTAGTTTGCACAAAGTATGCCTGCTTTTTCTCAAGAAGTTATGTTTACCGAGAGGCATTAATTAGAACGAATGCATGAATGACAACTAAATTTCCATGAACTTGTACATGCATTGGTTAGTTTCCTCTTGACATCGCTTGCGTCGGGTGATCTAACGCACCTCGAAATCCAACATGTAATGGTACTACTACTAGTATAGTAGAATTGAGACTTATCAAGCGGAAAACGAATGTTTGTTAGATGAGCCCTATAAACCCTAGCGGTACGCATTACTGTAAAAACAGATTTTTCCAAAACTAAGTCGCCCCTTTCATGAATTCTGTAGTATACTCCTCCGTCGATGCTCCCTTTCATGAATTCTGTACTTCCCGTCACGACATGTGGGACATATAGCAACCGGGTCGACGTGTCAAGCACCAAATAACAGTGCAGAAAAGCAGGGGGGCGCACCCCAGACGTACCGCCCAGTAGTAGTAATGAGCAATGAGACGTCAAATCACAATGTCGCACCTTCCCAGATGGACGAAGCAACCATTATTTCACACTTCGGTTCGCCATCATCTCAAACCACGTACTAGTATTGCTTCGGCCTCAAGAGGGACACACGACGCCTTTGGTACATCATGACACGTGGGACCGCATGACAGGCCATGCTCCCCCGCCGATCGCTCGGTAAAATCACCTCATGTTTACTATACTTCCTCCGTACGAAGGATGAACCATGGCTCCTGCCAGGGTCAGCATTGAAGGCTGACGAGAGGGCACCAGCCGATTCTTCTGGAGGTCGAAGGGGTTGCCTACAACGAGGCCTATCCGACGCAGGACTTCTTTGTCGTTCTTAAAGTCTACAGTAATGAATTTGACTGTTTTGTCCTCGAGGAAGTTCTTAAAATCCTGGCACTCAACGTCGGCATGGCATATGTGGTAGACCAAGCAAACATTATGTATGCAAACCTGGATCACGGGCGGGCTTCTTCCTCTCTTCGCCCTTTAGATCCTTCTCTCGTCCCATGACTGTGGTGTACTCAACATCTAGCCCAGCACCCACTCATCATGTGAGTTTTCAAACATGCGTCAAGCGAGAAAGGCATCCTTTCACCGTCGTGGAAGTACGGGTGTAGATGACGTCGAACTCATCGCCGGTGATGGTTCTAACCTTGTACTCACCCCCGATCGGGGAGATTTGGGACGCCATGGATTTGGGAGGAGGGTTAGGATTAGTGGAACAGCCGTAATGTGAATGGACGGGACGACTAGGAGCGAACCGCCAAAGTATTAAAGTACGTGCGGGGACGACTAGGAGCGAACCGCCAGCCGCGGCGAACGGCAGGGTAGTGGCTTTCCATTCTCCCATGATACGGGCTTCCGAGAGCCCTTGGATCTGAGATCGAACGGTTACATGGCGTGATTCTAGACCTATGGGTGAATATCCTATCCTGGAGGGTTATTCTGCAAATTTTCAGCAACTTCGCATGCGACCGTTTGATCTCAGATCCAAGGGCTGCCAGCAGCCCGTATCATGGTCGCGCCTACCACGACCGTCACGCCGCTAAGTTTGGACGGAGGGAGTACGAAGAAAGAGATAGAGAGGAGTAAAAAAAATACAGGGAGTTCTTATATAATGGGACACAGGGAGTATTTATTGCATTTGCCAAGGAGTGACCTCTTCCAATCAAATGGTGTTGCTAAGTTTGCTTCATTTAATTAGCTATAGACTCAAAATTGTCTTTTCTTCTAGGTTCATGTGATTATCACCGTTTCTTCCTTGGGTCACCAAACTAGTCTCTATCTTCTTGATTAACTTGCCACATCAGACTTTATTCCTATGTGGCAAGCTTAAGCAATCAGAGGAGCAAGTAAGTACAATAGTGCGCTTTACATGGCATTTTTGCATATGTGGAGGAAAGAGAGGCAAGGAAAAAGTGCAGAAGTGGGCTCTCATGCAAGAGCCAGCCTCTACTACATGGTGGAGCATTGGGAGAGGCACCTGTATGGAGGTGGTTAGAATCGGAGACTCACGCCGGTCGTGGCGCCGCTTGATTAAAATGATAATGGCAAGTCAAATCACGGGCCCCACCTGTCCAGCAAGAATCTCATTGTCAAATCACACAGCCCTACGCTTGCAGCAGCCTACTCCCTCGTCTTCTCGCGTCTCTGTCGAACCGACTAGGGCGAACTGCCCCGCCATCACGCAGGAAAAGTCCCGCCCTCGACTTTTAAATACAACTACTCCCTCCGTCTAGGTGAGTAAGTCATCTCACGAAAACCAAATAATCCCAAAATACTAAGGCGCGGTGCATTAACTTCTACCTCGCTTTCTTGTTTCTTCACATATCAACCAATAAGAATCCAATGATATACTTTTTGTGACATAGTAACTCATATTTAGTTAGTCAAATGGATGACGTAGAACTACGTGCAGGCCCTATAAACCGAGACGCCTCTACAAATAAAAACCGAGACGGAGAGGGTAGTTCAAAGACGTATCTTTTTAGATCAATATAGTCGGGACTCACCAAGGAGCAAAACCAAGTGGTAGGCTGCTCCCGTCGTGTTGGCGTAGCAAATCAAGCGTGGTCGATCCTTTACGAAATGGCGACACACTTAACAGGACCCCTTGGCAGACATGTGGCTCATCCACCGTCTTGTTCCACGTGCGATGCACCAAATCACAGTTCGGAGCAGCGGTTGGAATTGGAGGCACCTCGGTCGTAGCGCCGCAGTAGTAGAAAATGAGCGATGAAGGGTCAAATCACAAAGCCCCACCTTTCCCGCATTAAGTCGATTGGACTGAAGCAACCATCATTTCACTCTAGCGCCAAAGAGCATAAAGAAAAGAGAAAACAATGATGCGTGCGGCAGCTACCTAGGGCACCCTAGGGTAGGGGTCTCCACTATAGATCCTTTTTTTTTGAAAGCGCCTCCACTACAAA
Source organism: Aegilops bicornis (assembly GCA_021605145.1). Classification (NCBI taxonomy): domain Eukaryota; kingdom Viridiplantae; phylum Streptophyta; class Magnoliopsida; order Poales; family Poaceae; genus Aegilops; species Aegilops bicornis. Next base: position 234,773 of record JAHIAL010000024.1, on the reverse strand, counting down.
TCGGCTTCTCCCTCGTCCTCTTGAACAAAACCGATGATGAGTGCGGCGGTAGGGTTTGTAGGAGTACTACGGCGTGCGGGGCCACGTCGTAGTAAACGGGTTCGAGTCGAATCGCTTAAATATGTGTGGGCCGCTTGGTTTTACGGGAACGAGGCAGAATTTTGGGTTCGGGGACCAGTGGAGATATAGCACGTATAAAAATTGTGGACGAGGTTCTAATTAAAAGGCAATGATGCATGGGCCCTGCATTTTGATATACCCGGCAGCGTGAAATTTGCTACTCTACTCAAAACTAGTAAGGTACACATGTATTGAACGCATGAGATTTCAAACCAAATTATGAATAAATACACACTATAGCCTGTAAAGCTTTGAGTCATATATGCATGATGTAGATGTTTGTTTAGTTCTTATAGTTCATCTCATTCAAAATCAATTAGTTTTATAAAAAAAGTTAAGATTCATGGGGTTGTGCATTGTAAATCATAAAGTAAAAAACAAATAATGGCAATTCATTTAGAAAAAATAATCAATTATGATACGGAAGATTCTAGAACAACGGAGAAGTGCTTGTGTTTTGAGGTTTGTGCATTATGCTTAAGTTCAACCATGGAGTCTTCTAAATTGTACATGTGGCAGATCTGGTGCAATGTTGATGATATCCAATGGCGGCAAAGCTCGGATTTGCCCATCTACTCGCACTGTCGGGTTAGCTTCATCCGGCGACCATCTTTCAAAGTTATGGGCACACTATATAGTTCTTGTGCCATAGTTGCATGTTTTGGAAAAAAAGCTACTAGTGGGTTGTACTATCTATTTAGGAATAGAAGATGTATACATGGAAGTTGTAGGGAAAGAGATGACATGGAGGATCTCAATTCCTATGAGTAGGGATTGGAAAAGAGATGTCATTTGGTTCACATCATAGGAACTTTTGTATTAAATCTAGAGATGACATGTATCTCAAGTCCTATGAGGAGGGATTAGTAAAGAGATGTAATTTGGTTCATATCATAGGAACTTTTCTATTGAATATACACTAATGTTTATTTTCCTTTGAAATTAAGGGAGTATAGGAATCTATTCATATGAACCAAGTGGCTCTAAAGCTATAGAAATGATATCATGTTTATTTCCTTTGAAATGTAGAGTATATGAATCTATTCCTATGAACCAATTGGCTCTAAAGGAAAAAATCCTATAAAAATCATATCATATAGAGTTCCTATGATATTCCTCGACACTAAAGGATGGTTGAAATTGCTGTGAGTGATACGATGGTCTTTCTTTGTAGACTCCTCACCCATCTTTATAGTTACCTATCGAAGATGAATGAAATGATATATAAAGGGTATTCTACATGTGCAATTTGGTACACGAAAACTCGGTAAAAGTTTGCGTGGTTCTAATTTTCAATAAAGCTATATGCACTGCATTTCGGAACGGAGGGAGCATACGGTAATTGCTAACAGTCACGTGGAAGATTTGTGTGTAGGAGGAGTGGCTGTTCTGTTAAATGACATGGCAAACCGACATCACGGATGCCGATCTAACGGTTCTTACGGGCGCTCGTCGTGAAAAGGCTTGTGGTGAACGTTTGTCGGATAATGATTTACGGACACATGCATTGCATTGATACGTGCCCCCCTCTCTCTCACGCACACGCACCCTCACGGGTCACAACTCTCCAGAGTCCTCTCGCAGACTCGCACGTGGCACCCATCGTCTATCTACAGGTAGACGTCACGCACATATGTGCTCTTCACACCATACCCTCAGGACTTCTAAAAAACAAAAGACGCGCGCACATTTTATTTTAGCTCACACGTCACACACTTGTATTATTACTCTTGTGGCGAACATTCTTTGGGCATAGTATATATTGTACTCTCACGAAGAGAAGCGGTACACGCACGCACTAGTTCTCTCACACCCAATCGCGGGTACACGTAGGAGCGCATTGTTTTGAAGCCGGTACAACAAAATCACTCCACTATATATAAAAGCAGGAGCCTTAGCGCTTGCTTTACTAGGGTTCCTCTGCTCACTCTCTCATGCTCTCCATCTAAGCAAGACATAGGTGGCCACACTCTCTCTCTCAGCTCACGGCTGGTCACAAATCCGCCGTACAACCTCGACCGGGCAGGGGTGTAGGTGCATCGTTCACACTGCCGTCGGCGGCGACGGAGGAGACCAACGGCTGCCCGCGATCCCGATCGGGCGGCCGTGGTCGCTCTTCTCCGAGAGAGCGCTGCTCGGAGGGCCTCTAACCCTTCTTCCTCCTCATGTATTGTGGCTAAGATGCGGCCTCCCGACGCCGCCTTTTGCCACATGCCGACGATCCTCGTGTATATATTCCTTCAAACCTGCCTTGGTCTATCGCCTCAGCTCTTCCCCTTCGTGGATCCTTTTCTACTTCCGTCCGCTGTTCCAAAGCCACCTAGACTTCTACTATTATTAGAAGTAAAGCTAGTTCATACAGTCAACTCAAAGCGTTGGTTCAAACAGGGAAGAAAGTGGGAAAGCTATAGCATGAATCTAGGACTTAGTTCTAAGAGGAAACGGGGAAAGTAGTAATATCCGCCACCGCTTAAATAACCAGATTTCATATTTGGCGCAAAACAGGGATGTCTGCTCATATCGCTTCAGGATGTCTATCTCCGTATCATTTCTATCCGCCAAGTAATCAAAAGCACACACCTCAGCTTTTAGTACAATCACAAGAAAATGAGATGGCTATCCTCGCTGCCGCTGCCTAACCTCCCGCCTTCAAGGTATCCCTACATTGGTAGTAACTAAGGTAGAATGACCAACGCAATCTAAACGAAGTTGATTCAGACGTTTTATATCCCGATTGAAGTGCGTGGACGAGCGAAAACAATCGTGCATCCTAGTCCGGAATGCACTTTCTACCAGTTCATCCATGGACCGAGGACTAGCTGGCACAGCTGCATGGCGGTTTTTTGGACAGGTGCGCGAACAAGAGGCATTGTGGTCTGCTTATTTTTGCAAATAGCGGTGCTTAAATTTAGTGGAATGCACAAGAATTTCACCTGGTCAAGATAATCGCATGGTTCAGTTCAAAGCATTCCAAATTGAGACCACAATTATAATTGGTTATTCGAATGAGAGAACCTAACCTCGGATGGTGGCAACAAGAAAAACCAAAGTGAACTCCAGGAAATCTCAGCCTGCCGGAGGCCCATAGCTCAGAGACGCCTTGCTTTTTTTTTTCCTGATTTGTAAACCTTCTCACAACTTTGTCTTTTGCTGTGAACTAGTATATGTTTGTTATGTTCTATGAATCATTGAGATGTATAAAACTGCTTAACTTATGCTTTTCAAGATTTTTATGAAGACGAGTTTAATGTGAGTGCTCCACATGAGCACTGGACTAGCGTTGAACGCTTGGAATTTATTACATTGTGGCCTCAATTAACTGCCACGAACCACCGTAACAAGATACATAGTTGCTTATATGATTCACGAGCACACAAAAGTAGCAGTAGCTCCTATAGACGGATTCAAACAGAGTACTAGCCCCAGAGGGGTCGATAACAGGCAAGGTTCGGATAATTAGACACAATCCAAACTACTATTAAACACTAGCTTGGGCAACTATTTCATGCCTCGATATAATTTGGGCTGGACACAAGATGGACCTTGCCATGAACATCATCGAGGACGTCCGGCAGCAGCTCAATCATGTGAACCTTCATGAAGACAACCTTGTGGCCTTGCCACTGATAAACTTGTTTGTGGAGGCATGCCACGTCATCATCTCCGCGTAAGCTTGACAAGAACAAAGTATGCCTCACAAACAAAGGAGTAGCTTTGAACTTCTTGTGCTTCAAGACACCTGGACAACACGCCGACAACAAAGTGAGGCTGGAATACACCTCTTCATTGGTATAACCACAAATGGCTTCGAGGATCCAACAGCCTAAGAACTCGCTTTTCCCAAAGGCGTATATTCAGGTCGTCCGCCTCATAGCGTAGTGACATGCACAACCACACAATCCTTGTCCGCATCGTGGCTCTAATTGAAATGTAAACAAATTCTCAATTACTTTTCAAAGATAAGAAACACAAGTTATTTAAACCACTATGTATAGCATGGCATCAAGCTAATAAAATTTTGCATTATTAATCACCACATACTTCCTTTTCTAAAAAAATCACCACATACTTAGATGAAAAACCACAATCGAGATTGGCAAAGAAGGAAATCACCTTGGGCAGCTCAGAGGGGGGGGGGGGCACATCCTCGAAGGGGGAAACTGCTCCTGCAGTGCTGGGGGTTGTAACCTCAAACGGGCGTTGACCATCTCAAGAGTGGCCGTGAGCGTGCTCGGGGTCGGCTCGGTGGCTGCCTCCATCTTCTTGGAGCTCTCTCGTCTCGTGGGGATCAGCCTGCCATGTTCCGCTCCAATATCGGCAGATCTTTGCTCGGGTTCGCTTGGTCCATCATGAAACTTACGAATACTAGGAGACCACCAAAGGAAAAACACAATCGCAATGACAATGAAACAAAAAAGAGAGTGAGGATCGTTATCGCTTTGCAAAAGTTCTTTTTTCTCTCGAACGAAAAATATACCAACATCACGGATCCGCTTACCTTCCCTTCGCTGGGAGAGAAGAACAAGCGATGCGAAAAGTGTTGCCTTTCTGAAGACGGTGAGGGAGAAGGGGATTCAAATAAGAGTGAAATGATGGTTGCTTCATTCCATCAAACTTAGATCATGGGGAGGTGGGGTTTTGTGATACGACGGCTCACATCGCCAAGGCCACGACCGGGGTGACTCTCCGTCTGCATACTACCTTCTAATATGGTGGATGGCATTTGGGCGCGCGCTGCATGGCCCGCATGTCGATGAACAAAAGTATAACGGCATTCAGTAGAGGGAGACGTTTCAATGACCTAGGAGGAGCCAGAAGCGGTAGAGTGTCTCCACTGTACTAGTAGTAATTGTTTTTACGGGTAGCTGTAGAGTGTCTCCACCGTACTAGTAGTAATTGTTTCTTCCGGGCCCAAGACAAAACAGCCAATCCACACTAGTAAATAGTAAAATCAATTCAAAAGGCGCCACCCACACCCAAAGACACCACCCCCCCAAAAAAACCTGGGTGCTCTTCTTCCTCCCCAGCTCCCACCCACCTCACGTCACCGCTCCACTGCAGACTCCCCAAATTCCTCACCTCACTCCTACAGTAAAACCCCAGCCTCCCCTTCTTCCTCACTCCTACAGAAAACCCCCAGCTCCCTTCTTCTTCGCTTTCAAGACTACAACTAGGCTCGCCATTCACATTCTCTGCTCAAATCCGTGAGCGCTGACGCGACGCCCTCGAGGAAAATGGAGTCGGCTGACCCCTAACGCCAAGAAGATGAGGCTCCATGGCATAACGCCATGTAGATCCCAGACCCGGCAAATACTGGGAGAAGCGGCGACTCGCCCCCACCGGATCCCAGAACTCAGAGAATCTCCGTGGACCGTGATCAGCGATCTCCGGACGCCATCCTTGGGGAGATCATCTTGCTTCTCCCCACCAAGGATGGCTGCTGCACCCAAGTCCTCTCAATTCGGTGGCGCCCTCTATGGCGCCGTGCCTCTTAATCTCGACCGCCGCCTATCTCTCTTCAATGATTTTGAAATCCCCAGAGCCATCATCTCCTCCCACTAGGGCTCCGTTCAAAGCCTCTGCATCCCTTCATGCTACCTGAGCAAGCATACAATGCCCTGCACGGTGGACGCCTGGCTGAAATCCCTCAATTCACGTAACCACAACCGCTTGAGTTCTACTATTCCCCGAAATCACATACCACATACCGAACGCCATGAACTTGTGCCTCAGCACCGATGTCCATCTCGCGTTTTCCTCCTCTCTCCACACCGCCACCTTTGTGCTATGCTACCTACTGCATAATCTGGTACTAAACCTTCAATTCCCATTTCTCAAGAAACTTTCACTTGTGCGGGGTTCAGAGTATCGGAGGCCTCATTGCACAAAGCATCATCCACTCCAATTGCCCTCGCTACCGAGTGCTTGGTGCTTGTTTTCACAGTTAGAATCGATTGTCTCCAAATAAAGTCGCCTAACCTTGTAAGAATTGGAATTTCTTTGACAGACGGTAGCTCATCATCCAAGATGCCCCTTCACTTCAAAGGCTGATCCTTGATTCTAGTTATTCACCGTTGCAAATAACCGTCCTCTCTGCGCCTAAACTGGAGACCTTGGGTGTAATACATGATCTCTGTGCTCATTTCAATATGGTGTTTGGCTCCACAGTTCTTCAGGTACTTTATATTATCATCTACACTTGTAATCATAAGCTGCATTTTAAATTTCTGCGCATAATTGATATATCATCTTGGAGTACACATTTTGTACTAATATTATGTTCTATGCTCAATGAAGAGTTTCTCCATGGATGGCCTATCAATGGTGCTGGATTCTGTCAAGATCTTATATATCCAAATGAATAGTTTTGATCTGAACAAGATTATTGGCTTGCTGCAATGCTTTCCATGTCTGGAGAAGTTGTATATAAAGGTGATAATTTCACGCACATTGGAAGCCCGCATATAGTGTACTAGAATTAATTGTTCAGCTGTTGCTCTTTCGACACTCTTCTTTTAGACCTTAACTGTTTTCAATCTTCATGTCTATTTAGGCAACAAGATGGGGTAAGAAAGTTATAACCAATCGGTGGATTCGTAAGCATCGGGATTTTCTCACTTCTCATGAGATTCGATTGAAGACAATAACGCTAGAACGATATGTAGCCAACCGTGCAAACACAAGATTTGTCATATTCTTCATGCTGAATGCGAGGTTACTATTGTCCATCAGGCTTAAGTTTATCAGCAGCATGGTTTTGATGGATGGGTATGTCAAAGAGCAAAAATAGGAGTTTCAGGTGGGCAAAAGAGCTTCTGAACGTGCCGGGCTTCTATTTACAACATATTGTGGTCATAATCCAAAGAAATTTTACGACCCAGATGTTCATTCTATGGACCCGACCGTCCATTTGATCGTGATCGCCAAAACAAAGGTCGGAGTTAGATGTTGTTGCCCTTTTTCAATCTGGGTTTTTTGTAAACCTGATGAACAATCAACCCTCGTGCTTTTGTATGCTTTGTAAGCTGGAGTTAGATGTTCTCGCCTTTTCAACTCGGGTCAGGACTGTCATATTTTCTTTGAAACAGTGGAAAATGGCTTGCCATTCGCTTTAGTTTAGAGTGAAATATTGTAACAAATCACAACCAAGGGAAATAACATCACCACGCCGCTGCTTGAGCTCACTGTGCATTCTGAAGCCAAGTGATTAGCCCCCACCAAAGACCCACAAACTTATTTCAACTAGCACATCAAATGGGCTGTAAATTTTCATAGGAAAGGCTGCATGACCGTGACAGATTTGGATTACGACATTTGGGACCATGAGGAAATAGCCTATCCAAGGTGGTGTCGACTTACTAGCCAACAACAAGCGATTCTGCCTACCAATCGTTGGATTGACATCCAACATCCGTGTATCTTCTATCTCTTGTCTTCTTCTTCCTCCACCGCCCAAACCAAACCAATTCTGCCGGCTTACCGCCGCCCCCTCCCATGGCTGGTTGTGCCTCCGCCACCCTACCGCACGCACCCTCCAACGCTGGCCAGTCCCTCCTCTATTCCCCACATGTCTTGTTATTCTCCGGCGACGCCAAATTTCAACACGCACTGCGTTCGAACCAGTCAACCTCAGATTCTCCACCTGCGACTTGGACGGTGCATCTTCAACGGCTCCTCGCTCGTTCCTGGCCCGAGGCCTCGCCGTCATCCTCCGCTTTGCGGCCTTGGTTCACTACGCCGTGCAGTCGCTGCCCTCTTGCGTTGTCAACATCACAACAACCGAGAGGAACAAGGAGATGATCAGACGTGGAGAGGATGATGAGGGGACCCACCAGCGTCATGGCAGTACGCAAGCAAGTGCCTCTATAGTACAAGCCCAAAATATGGTTCCTCCTAATGGTTGAACATCCGGGGCTCACGCCATTGTCAACGTAGTCAATAAACGAGAGAATTACACTCACGAAGCGCCGACACTGTGGACCCGTAAAGTCGCTACGGGTTATTTTTTATTTTGAGGAACAAGCGAGTTGTTATTTATACTAGTTTTAGCGACGGGTCAGGGTAACAACGGGCAAAGGCGGGGTCAGGGTCTGCCTAGCTGTGGTTTTATTTATGTTTACCACATCATAAGCCCAGTTGTGTTTTTTTCTTGCTGAAAATGGCTAGCCCGGTTCTATTTTTTTAAAAGAAATACCCAAACAAGGCCTACTTTGCTTTTATCGGGTTCATTGGGCTGCAAATCTTTCAAGACGATGAGAGTTTCATTCGGTTTTCCCAGAAAAGGCCTGTACTTTTTTAAAACACATCAAACCGGGAATTATTTTCAATTTTGTTTCATTACAAGATCTTAAATTCCATTGATTTTTATGCGTGGACAATTATTTGGATTTTATATTTATGTAAATTATTTTTCAAAATAGTTTGAATGTGAATCGATATTTCTGGATTAAAAATAGTTGACCGCACCGAAATATGCAAAATTTCATATACTTTTTAACCGTGGCCACAATATGGGGTGTAATGCTAACAAAAAGAAGATGGGCTCCAAAAAAACCTTAAGAATTAGCAAATGGGTTGTACATTATTAGAAATAATGGCAGATGGGCTGTATGCTGTTTTCCACAGATTTGAGGCTGACTTGTGCGCCTACTACAGGTTGACGCGTATGCTTTCATAAAAAAAAGGTTGACGCACACGCAACGCCCTGTCAACTTAGTCAACACACGAGAGCAAAGGATCGTTGGATGTCCATCCAACGGTGTTGTGCTTCTTCAATCTCTCGCTCTTCATGCTCCCGCTCAAACAAGCGCCGGCGGACTGCTTGCTTTCCCTCCTCCCAAGGCGGCTATGTTGCTGCCAAGAGCCTCACGGCCCCACCATACTCCCATCGCTGGCCTAGCCATCCTCTACTCACCCACACATGCTGTTATTCTCCGGCGACGGCACACGAACCAAGAAACCTCGCATTCTCCGCTGGGGAAACAAGCGCGAGTATTCTCGGCTCCGTGTCGTTCCCTTCCTAGGCCTCGCCATCGTCCACCGCCCTAGTGCTCTCAGCGCGGCCTGGTCAACGTGGTCAATGAACGACATCCATCGGAAGTGGACCGTACATGGAGAGGCTGACAGTTGGGTCCACGGCCGCACGCAAGGAAATGCCTCCTTATTACGCGCAAAATAATGATTCCTCCACCTGATAGCTAGGACACACAGGGAAGGGCCTCTCAGATTTCGCGAAAAACGCTCCTCTCACGATGTGGTCGGACCCACCAGCTATATCTTCGCACGCAAGGAAGTGCCTCCTTATTACGCCCAAAAAATGAATACCCTCCTGCTAGCTGGGACCCACCATATTGTTGGGCTGACTTGAGGGCCTACTAAGTTGACGGGGACGGAGGGCTTTGTCAACTTAGTCAATACTCCAAAGGACCGTATGATGTCCATCTAACGGCCATAGTGCTTCTTCAACCATCGGTCTTCTTGCTCCGGTAGCCAAAGCAGCATCGGTCGTGCCGCTTCCCGCCTCCCGTGAGTACTGTGCTACCGCCTACTCCTGCTTCCGTGGTCTGGCCGGCTGGCCGTGTCCCTTCCTAGGCCTCGCTGCCGCCCACCGCCGTGGTGCTCTTGGCGCTGGCGTGGTCAATGTGGTCAACGATCGACTTCCATCGGAAGAGTATCAGACGCGTGGAGAGGCTGACAGCTGGGTCCACGGCAGCCGCAAGGAAGTGCCTCCTTATTACGCGGATAATAATTATTCCTCCACCTGACAGCGGGGACCCACCTGACGGGCCAACAGTATTTTGCGAAAAAAATCGTTCCCCACTGACTGCTGGGACCCACCGGACGGGCCACCGTATTTCGCAAAAAAACGTTCCCCCATCGTCGCTTCGGACCCACCGGAAGTGCCTCCTTATTACGCACAAAAAATGAATACTCCCCCGGTTAGCTGGGACCCACCTTGGTGGGAGGCTGACTTGTGGGCCTACTCAGTTGACGGGGACGAAGGGCTTTGTCAACTTAGTCAATATGAACGATTCTAGCTCCAGTGACCGTACGATGTCCATCTAACGGTCGTAGTGCTTGTTCAACCTCTGGTCTTCTTGCTCCAGCCGCCCAAAGCAGCTGGCCGTGCCGCATGCTCCTGCCTTCTCCTGCGTGGCCGGGTTTGTCTGTCATGGAGGCCTCACCACCCCTACTATTCCCACCGCTTGCCAGGCCTGTATGGCGACGGCAGCCTCACACCGCAGCCGAACAAGTGAACCTCAGATTCTCTTCGCTGGCTTCCACTGCCGCGTCTTCCCCGGCTCCGCGTCGTCCCCTTCCTAGGCCTTGTCGTCATCCAACACCGTGGTGCTCTCCGCACGGCATGGTCAACGTGGTCAAGGAGCGACTTCCATCGGAAGAGTATCAGACGTGGAGAGGTCGATACCGGGTCCACGGCCACTTCAGCTTTTTTTGTGATTTGCCAAGTAAGTCACTTTGTCGTGCCTGTTGGGCTGCAAATCTTTCAAGACGAGGAGAGCTTTCATTTGGTCGGCCGAGAAAATGGCCCATCAGTAATGAGAAATGGGATGTACATTTTTAAAACACATCAAACCGGCAATTAGTTTCAAATATATTTTTTTCATTTCAAGATTTTAAATTACATCAATTTTTATGCGTGGAGAATTTGTTGAATTTTATATTAATATACATTTATTTTTAAAATCAGTTTGAATGTGAGTCGAAATTTCGGGATTAAAAACAGTTCGGACCGCACCGGAATATGCAAAATTTCGTATAATTTTTTAACCGTGGCCACAATATGGGCTGTAATGCTAACAAAAAGAATATGGGCTCCAAAAAAACCTTAAGAATTAGAAAATGGGTTGTAAATTATTAAAAATAATGGCAGATGGGCTGTATGCTGTTTTCCACAGATTTGAGGCTTTCCTTAAAAAGGTTGACGACAGCAAAGGACGGTTGGATGTCCATCCAACGGCCGTCGTGCTTCTTCAATCTCTGCTCTTCCTGCTCCAGCCGCTCATAGACATCAGAGATTCGGTCCCAGATAAGCTTCGCATTGCAAAGATGCATAATGCGCTTGAATTCATCTCTGGATAGGCAGGAACAGATGATGTCCTTCGCCATGATGTCAAGTCGAGTGTACTTGCGAATATCATCTGCGTTCGCCGACTTACTGCACAGATCAGTAAGACCAATTTCAGTTGACGGTCCACACCGCTGTCCTTTGCCATGAGGCGCTTCCTCATCATGGCCTTCCACTTGGGATAATCATGACCTTCAAAGATAGGGCATGTCACTTTCTTCATACCTGCGGTCGACATAACTAAAACTACAGGTGGTTAAACCAAAATCACATAGAACAAGGGAGTACCTTGCTCTGATACCAATTGAAAGTGCGTTATATCGACTAGAGGGGGGTGAATAGGCGATTTTTATGAATTCTTCACTGAGGAATTTGCCGGTGAGGAAATTCCTTAGCAAAGAACTACTTGCAACAGAATAAGTACTCAGAAGTAAGCATAACAGAATCACGCATGGTCATCATGATGAAATGAAGACAAACACAGTAATGAAAGTGTAAACACAGGATAACACAAGATGAAGACAAGCAGATCAAGAAATTGAACCGAGGAAATTGAGAAAGTCTTCACCAAAGTCTTCAAACACAGATATGAACAAACACTCAACACAAAGTAATGAGGAAATGAATGGGTTGAGGAAATAGAACCAGATTAGGTTGGTGAAGACAATTATTTGGTAGACCAGTTCAAGCTGCTTTGTCTCGGTTGTACGTCTGGTTGGAGCGGTGAGTATTTAAACTCAAGGACACAGTCCGGACACCCGATCTCGAAAGCACGCAGCTCGGGACACCAAGTCCTCACCGTATTCTCCTTGAACTAAGGTCACACAGACCTCGTCCAATCACTCGTGGTAAGTCTTGAGCGACTTCCAAACCTTCACAGACTTGGTCACCCGGCGATCCACAATTCCTCTTGGATGCTCTAGACCATGAGGCCTAACCGTCTGGAAAAAGCACAGTCTTCAAAGGTAACAAGCGCCGGATCCACGCAGGATCAATTTCTTCAAAGGATGCTCAATCACTTTGGGTTTGTAGGTGTTTGGGTTTGGGTTTTCCTCACTTGATGATTATCGCTCAAAGTCCTCGGAGGATGGGTTGCTCTCAAATGACAAGTGTCAAGTTCTCTCGGAGCAGCCAACCAGCTAGTGATTGTAGGGGGCGGCTATTTATAGCCTAGGGAGCAGCCCGACATGATAAGACATAAATGCCCTTCAATGATATGATCGTTAGGTGGATAAGATATTTTGGGACAATGGCCAAGACAAAGAATCGGAAATTTGACTCTGAAATTCCTCGGGGCTATCATGTTCCTCCTTTGTGTAGGTAATCCGTGACCTGGTAATTCCTAACTGATTGGTATGTGTAGGATTTTGAGTTGAGCATCACATGGAAATTTTTCCTTAGTATTTCCTCGACCCCTTTAACAAAGACGGTGTTTCCTATGACTCAAAAAAGAGAAAACGAAACTACGAAAACAAAAGTCTTCACGCTTCATGTTCCTCAAATGAATATCAAGTCTTCAAGGTCACACCAATTTCTTCACTTTCAAAGTCTTGAAAGTCTTGAGAATATCAAAGTCTTGATCGAAGAACTTCATTTTTAGGGGTCGACTTTCTCTGTAAATATTAAACTCCTCATAGACTTTTAGACATGTGTACACTCATAAACACATTAGTCCCTTAACCTATAAGTCTTTAATACACCAAAATCACTAAGGGGCACTAGATGCACTTACAATCTCCCCCTTTTTGGTGATTCATGACAATATAGGTTAAGTTTTCAACGGGGATAACATATGAAGTGTAAATACTGATTTTGAGGAATTTGATTGCAAGATATAGAAGAGCTCCCCCTGAAGATGTGCATAGTGAGGAATTTGCTTTTGAGGCAATGCACACTTGAAGAGTTGAATCATGGAGATCTCCCCCTATATCTTGTAATTCATACACGCATTTGATATATAATATGAAGAATTTGAAATGCATGATGAAATATGGTGCCTGATGAAATTCAGCATGCGTGCAATAATATTAATGAGGAATAAGCATGCGGAAAAAATGCATCCAAAGTATCAGAGCTAGTGCAACAAAAGTATCAGCGCACCATCGGGTTTAAGATTACAACTCGATCCAATAAAGTTTCAGAAGTACGAGAGTTGTAACTTAGCAAAAAAAATATGCGATATATGCCCATATAATTGACCTGCTTGAAGACTAACTCAAATTTCTCCCCCTTTGTGATCAAATGACCAAAAGGATCGAAACTGAGGACTAACGCCCCTGAAGAATATCAAGTTGATGGAGGAGCGCCAGCGTTGTCGGGGTTGGCTGTTGTAGTAGGGCCTGCCGCAGTGTCGTCCAAATCTTCATTTTCATCAGTGTCGCGCGATGAAGAATAAGAGCTGGCCACCACTGGAGGAACCTTGACCCTCTTGAATTTCTTCGGTGGAGGTGCAGACCAGTCAAATTCTTCCTTGAGACCCATTGTCTTCAGTTCTTCAGCGCTATAGACATGAGTGAGGACAGCCCAGGTGCGGTTGAATGTTTCATGAAGGTAGTATTGGTTTTTCTTCACTGCATTGTGTGTTGAGGTCATGTTGTGAAGAATTGAACCAAACCGACGCTTGACCCATTTATGGTTGCGATCAACCTTCTGATGAAGACTGAGGAGTAACTCACGATCGATCATCACCACAGGTCTTTGTAGCTTGAGGATTTTGCTTGGCTGAGGTATTTGCGGCAGAGTCATGTGTGGCAGAGTCATCATTGGTGGAGTAAGATGCTGCTTTATGGAATTGACCATCCAATGGACGAATGCCTTCATCTATCACAGCAGCGGCCTTGCCTTTGTCATCAGCTGAGGAAACTGTCCGTTTGAGGACTTCAATAGGGGCAAGTAGGCTGCAGTGGTTCGTAGTATCGCCTTTGTAATATAGTGAAGACCTTGCCTGATGAATCTCATAATCCAAAGGCGCATAAGGCTTCAGCTCAAATGGTGACATAGCAATGTTCGCCAGAGTCCTCATGAAGAAATCATAGAAGTTAATGGGAACGTCATGAATAATGTTGAAAAGCATATTCTTCATGATGCCAACGACTTCTTCATCATTTGAGTCGTGGCCTTTGATAGGACTCATTGTCTTCGTCGAGAATCCGATAGACGATCCGAGGCACATATAGTAATTCCTTGACGAGGAATTTGGTTCGTGGGGCCTGACTCGGCTTCAATGGCTTCATTAGCACTTGCATATAGTGATTTGTCGGTTCAGGGTCATTGTAGATGCAACGTGTAATCGTCAAGGGGAGGATCGAGAGGAAGGACACGAAGCAATTCAGATTCTTTGGTGCCTTGTAGTGAGTGTTTTGGACATCGGTCCAACACCCATGAGTTCACATCTTCAGAGTTGCTGTGATGTGCGTGTTGCGTAGAACTCGAAGAATGAGTTCTTCATTCCAATCACAGATGTCGATCTGCAGAAATTCAGTAGTCTGCATCGTGAAGAACACCGAGGACTGGCTCAAGCACGGGTAGAGATTCCATGTCCACATGAGGAATATGTGCATGATCGAAGATTTTGTCCTTGTTGAATAGCACTGAGGAATAGAAATTTGCTGGGCTGGCAGTCCAGAAACGCCTCTTCCTTATGCGAGCAGAGTCATAAGGATTGTAATCAGTGAAGAAAACATGCTCGCCATAGAAGTCTTCAGCCTTGAACTTACATTTTACTTGAGAACGGATTCTTGGCTTTGGCAGAGGGGTGTCAGTGAGTTGCATCACCACCTCAGGAATCACGAGCTCAGGTTATTCAGGCTGAGGAATTTCTGGTCCCTCGTCATGTGCAGTCTAAGGATCAGCAGCAGCAGCAGGTTCTTCAGCACTAGCGGCTGGAATTTCTTTATGCACAGAGCCCAGTTGAACTGTTGGTGCAGGGGACTGAGGAATTTGTTGGATTGGGGTGAAGAGTGGTGAATTTGGATGCTGGCTATCCCAGAAGTCATCATCCATCACGGGCGTTGTGCTTCCAATATCCACATCTTCATCTTCAATTTCCTCAACACCAGCCTCTTCAGCTGTGAACTGACGCATAGGTGAGGAAATGATTGGCGTTGAGGGATAGCATCCACCTCAATTTCTTCATCAATATGCTTTCGACGAAGCAGAATGATTTTCTTCATCTGATCCGCTTGGGATCATATAGTCTTCACCAAAAGGAACAAGGTCCTTTGATGGAATTGAGGAAATTGGAACAGCATCAATTGGATTTTCAAAGGAGCTGGTCATTGGCTTCATTTTCTTCGCAGCTGAAGAATTTGACGCAGCTGATGCTTTCCGTTTCTTCACTGCAGCTCGCTCTGCAGCCTTGGTCTTCTTCACATCTGATGCAGATGGAAGGATTGGAGTTGGTGTAGGCGCGGGAGGAGCTGAGGAATCAGGTTGAATTTCCTCAGGCGCAACTGATGCAGTTGCCCTGATCTCTTCAGTTTCTTCAGGCGCACCACTAGTGGATGCCCTGGCAATTTCTTCAGCGGCTGGACTTGAGTCATCAGCCCTGGAACTAGCATTGTCATCGGCAGGCTGAAAATCATCCGCCGTGCTGGCATGTTCTTCAAATGAAGTTGAGCAGAGGCTGCAGCCTGAGGAATTTCTTGTTGCGTTGGGGTTGCAACATTTGTGAAATTCTTCGTCAGGTTGACGAATCTGACCTTGGCTCCCTGCCAATCAGCATAATAAGCATCAAAGTCTTTGCTGAGAGTTTGGATTTCATTTTGAGCCTTGAGAAGTTCCTCAGGTGTCATTCTGACAACGTTTTTCTTCAGGAGCTTCTCCTTCCTGTATTGAGCTTTCTTGATCTGTCTAGCCTTCTCAAATTTCCATTTCTCTTCAGCGATGAAATGGGTCAGCATGTGACTTTGACCAGGAGTCGAGATGAAAATCAGGCATAGGGGTGTTAGGGTCCTTGTGCCGTAGATCAATGTAGTCGAGGATCTTCTTAGGATCCAAAAGCGATGTACAGATGTGCCTTTGGCTCTAGCGGCCTTCGCTTGTCGGTCTCTGATGATTTCCGCAAGTTCATCATCAGAAGCTTCATCATCAGATGGCACATGGAATGCGACCTGTTTCTTCTTCGGACTTGGCCGAGGACCTCGTCCAGCAGTAGCTTTGGTCTTCAACAGTGTGGGACCAGATGAGGAAATTGGTGCAGCTTGAAATCGGGCACACATGCAAACACTAAGCATTATATCTGGCCTAGATGCACATAAGTACAATAAAGAACCAATCATGGAGCGGTATACCTTGTGATCAAGTCAATACCATTTTCATCGATTGCATAGATGGCCATTTGTGGGCATAGGAATTTTGACGCCTTTGCAATCTTGCATGCCGAATTTCCTCAAGACATCTTTGAGGTATTTCTCGAGATATGAATATGCCATTCTTGTTGTTTAATTTGAAGACCTAAGAAGAATTTCAACTCTCCCATCATAGACATTTGATATTCTTCACTCATCATATAGGCAAATTCATCACTATAACGTTGGTCAAGACAGCCAAAGATAATATCATCAACGTATATTTGGCACACAAACAGTTCACCATCATAAGATTTAGTAAAAAAGTGTAGGGTCGAGTGAACTGGTGTGAAGCCATTCTTCACGAAGAATTCCTTCAATGTATCATACCACGCCCGAGGGGCTTGCTTAAGGCCATAGAGAGCCTTTGTTGAGTCTGAAGTCTTTGTCGGGATTCTTTGGATCTTCAAAACCTGGGGGTTGAGCAACATATACTTCTTCCTCAAGCTTACCATTGAGGAATGCAATTTTCACATCCATTTGATATAAGATGATATCACGATGGTTAGCATAAGCAAGTAATATGCGAATAGCCTCAAGTCTGGCAACAGGTGCAAAAGTTTCATCGAAATCAATTCCTTCAACCTGTGTGTAGCCTTGAGCTACAAGTCAGCTCTTATTCCTCACCACAAGGCCATTTTCATCTTGCTTGTTGCGGTAGATCCACTTTGTGCCAATGATATTATGCTTGCGAGGATCTAGACGCTTGACCAGTTCCCACATTGTTGAACTTCGAACTGATGTAATTCTTCTTGCATGGCCTGAATCCACTCGGGCTCCAGAATGCTTCATCTACCTTAGTGGGCTCTGTGATAGAGACAAAAAGCATAGTGCCCACAAAAGTTAGATAAATGTGAAGCTTTTGAGCGTGTGAGAGGACCTGGCGCTTCAATGTCATCGATGATCTTGTCAACTTGTACTTCTTTTGCAACGCCAGGATGAGCTGGTTGTCGCCGAGGTATTTGATCATTTCCTCACAGACCAATGTCTTCAAAGATTATCTTCAAAAGGCCACCGACGTTCTTCGCAGATCTTGCAATGAATTCTTCAGCAGATTCTTCAAGAGGGAATGACATCCTCGGTTGCCTTGAACTTGATAGACTCCTCGGTGCTGGTTCATCTATCACAGAAGGTAGGTGCTCTCTTTGCGAGCCATTAGTTTCATCGAATCAAGACATCTACAGTTTCAACAACCTTGTGAAGGGCGATGTTGAAGACCTTGTAGGTGTAGTCCTTTCCGTAACCAAGCATAAAACCTTCATGTGCTTTTGGTGCAAATTTAGCATTGTGATGAGGATTTCTAATCCAACATTTAGCACTGAAGACTTTGAAATAACTCACATTGGGTTTCTTGTCAGTGAGGAGTTCATAGGCAGTCTTCTTGAAGAATTTGTGAAGATATACTCATTGATGATGATGTGGCACATGGTATCAATTGCATCAATCCAAAAGCGATAAGGCTTTTGTATTCATCAAGCATAGTGCAGCCATCTCAACAAGAGTTCTCGTTCTTGCGCTCCACGACACCATTCTGCTGAGGAGGATAAGGAGTAGATAACTCATGAGTAATACCAAGTTCATCAAGATAGTCATCAAGACCGGAATTCTTGAACTCAGTTCCATTGTCACTTCTGATGTGCTTGATCTTCACACCAAAGTTGGTTGAAGCCCTCGAGGAAAATCGCTTGAAGACTTCCTGCACTTCATGCTTGTAAGGAACTTTGTGTACCCATGTGTAACGAGAGTAATCATCAACAATAACAAAACCATATAGTGATGCATCATTAGTGACTGCTGAGTAATGATTAGGTCCAAAGAGGTCCATGTGAAGCAATTCGAATGGACGAGTAGTGGTCATGATAGTCTTCGCTGGATGCTTGGCCTTGGTCATTTTTCCAGCTTCACAGGCACCACATAAGTGATCCTTGAGGAATTTGACATTCTCAATGCCAATGACATGCTTCTTCTTCGCAAGCGTGTGCAAATTCCTCATGCATGCGTGACCAAGTCAGCGATGCCATAGCCATCCTTCCAAGCTTTTGCAAGTAGACACACGGCTGGTTGTGGTCCATGTAGAAATCAACAATATAAAAGTCTCCTCTCCTAAAGCCTTCAAGACTTTGGAATGGTCAGCTTCCATAACCACAACACAACGATACTTGCCAAAGACAACAACCATATCAAGATCACAAAGCATTGAGATCGACATGAGGTTGTATCCTAAGGACTCAACAAGCATGACTTTGTCCATGTGTATGTCCTTAGATATGGCAACCTTACCAAGACCCAATACGACTTTTGCCTTTGTCAAAGAAAGATGATATGCTTCAGATGTGACGGTGATAAGGGAGCATCCATCAATAGATTCTTGTCACCAGTCATGTGATTTGTACATCCACTATCGAGGACCCACTCAGTGGCTTTGGGTTGATCATCCTGCAGATGAATTAGTGCAACTTACGATCTCATATACTTCATCAGTGAAGAATATGATATCAATTTCATCAGGCAGTAAAAACAGATATAGCAGTATGAGGACGTGTGAAATGAAAGTTCATTTCATCATGATTAGCCTGCGTCCTTTCAGGCATTTTCGTCAGGCCCCCAGCAAATTCTTCAGACGTTAAAGCACGCCCGAGACCTGACCTCGCAGAAGAGGTTAGTTCTTTTCTTCACCACCCACATCTCAAGGGGTGGCAACGAGTTCATCACTCATGAAAGCACCATAAGAGAATGGTGGCATAGAGGCCAAACCATTTCGCTTCACATAAGAGGGGTTAGGGTAAGCATATGAATAAGCGTAGAAATTCTTCGAGGACTTATGAACATAATGATTTGAAGAATAATGCACATATTCATAGCCCTTAGCTCTACCTGCGAAATAGAGTTGTTAGCACGATGATAATCATATGAGGACTTTGATCCTTTTGAGGAATTTGATCCACGTGAGGAATTTGGTCCGTATGATGACTTGGATCCATATGAAGAATTTGATCTGGGGTTCCTATTCTTCACAGGTGGTGTCATGAGGACATTCACCTGAAGACTTTCAAGGCACTTCTTGGGAACCCAGATTTTCTTCATAGGGGAACCGTTCCTGCAGTTAGTGCCAACATATCTAGCAAATACTTCACCATTCTAATTTTTGAACAGTTTATAGTTGGAGTCAAATGACTCATCAGAAGAATGAGGAGATTCACATGTAAATCTAGATAAGTTAGATGGATCAACTGGAGTTCCCTTTGCAGCAACCCATGAGGTTTTGGGGTACCGCCAGGCTTCCAATATGTTCCATCAGCATTGAGTTTCCTCTCAAAGGCAATACCCACTTTTCTAGGGTTTCATTGAGGATCTCGCTTTTAAGCACATCACAAAGAGTTTGATGCCCTTTGAGGCTTTTGTACATGCCTGTCATGTACAATTCCTTCAGCCCTGCATTGTCGTTGATACTAGCAATATCCTCGGATGAGGAATTAGTGATAGCAAGAGGCAGGTGAAGAATTTGTAATAGTTGAAGCATTTGAACATTGGTGAAGAATTAGCAGATTCACGCTCAATGCACTTTAAGCATGGAGGAACAAATTCTTCACGAGAAGCGCTTGATTTGTTGAGCAAGTAATGAATCACGCTCCTTCTGAAGATCTTCATAACTCACTCTTAGCTTCTCAAGATCTTGCTTTCTTTGAAGAAATTCATAAGAAAGTTTCTCATGATCAGACAAGAGAGTGTTATGATGACCTTGTGTTGGGGAACGTAGCAGAAATTCAAAATTTTCCTACGTGTCACCAAGATCTATCTATGGAGAAACTAGCAACGAGGGAAGGAGAGTGCATCTACATACCCTTGTAGATCGTTAAGCGGAAGCGTTCATGAGAACGGGGTTGAAGGAGTCGTACTCGTCGTGATTCAGATCACCGATGATCAAGTCAACGCATACGGCACCTCCGCGTTCAACACACGTGACAAAGCGGTGGCGTCTCCCATGCCTTGATCCAGCAAGGAGAGAGGGAGAGGTTGAGGAAGACTCCATCCAGCAGCAGCACAACGGCGTGGTGGTGATGGAGGAGCGTGGCTATCCCGCAGGCTTCGCCAAGCACCACAGAAAGGAGGAGGAAGAAGAGATGCAGTGGCTGCACCAACGAGAGGAGAAGTTCTCATGTGTTATGGGCAGCCCTGTGCCTCTATTTATATAGGGGAGAGGGAGGAGGGTGCGCCTCTAGGGTTCCCACCCCTAGGGGCGGCAGCCCCTAGATGGGAAAGAGGCAGGAGAGGAGAGGCGCCCACTAGATGGGCCTTAGGGCCCATCTCGCCTAGGGTTTGCCCCTCCCACTCACCTTGGCGCTTGGGCCTCTTGTGGGGCGCACCAGCCCCTTGGGGCTGGTTCCTCCCACACTTGGCCCACGCAACCTTCTCGGGGTTGGTGGCCCCACTTGGTGGACCTCGACCCTCCCGGTGGTCCCAGACATTACCGAAATCGCCTCAAACTTTTCCGTGACCAAAACAGGACTTCCCATATATAAATCTTTACCTCCGGACCATTCCGAACTCCTCGTGACGTCCGGGATCTCATCCGGGACTCGAACAACATTCGCAACCACATACAAACTTCCTTTATAACCCTAGCGCCACCGAACCTTATGTGTAGACCCTACGGGTTCGGGAGACATGCAACATGACGACCGAGACGTTCTTCCGGTCAATAACCAACAGCGGGATCCGGATACCCATGTTGGCTCCCACATGTTCCACGATGATCTCATCGGATGAACCACGATGTCAAGGACTCAATCGATCCCGTATACAATTCCCTTTGTCTAGCGGTATTGTACTTGCCCGAGATTCGATCGCCGGTATGCCGATACCTTGTTCAATCTCGTTATCGCAAGTCTCTTTACTCGTTCCGTAACACATCATCCCGTGATCAACCCCTTGGTCACATTGTGCACATTATGATGATGTCCCACCGAGTGGGCCCAGAGATACCTCTCCGCTTACACGGAGTGACAAATCGATCTCGATTCGTACCAACCCAATGTACACTTTCGGAGATACCGTAATGCACCTTTATAGCCACCCGATTACGTTGCCAGGACGCTTTGGTACACCCAAAGCATTCCCACGGTATCCGGGAGTTGCACAATCTCATGGTCTAAGGAAAAGATACTTGACATTAGAAAAGCTTTAGCATACTGAACTACCACGATCTTTGTGCTAGGCTTAGGATTGGGTCTTGTCCATCACATCATTCTCCTAATGATGTGATCCCGTTATCAATGACATCCAATGTCCATGGTCAGGAAACCATAACCATCTATTGATCAACGAGCTAGTCAACTAGAGGCTTACTAGGGACATGGTGTTGTCTATGTATCCACACATGTATTGCTGTTTCCGGTCAATACAATTATAGCATGAATAATAAACGATTATCATGAACAAGGAAATATAATAATAACTAATTTATTATTGCCTCTAGGGCATATTTCCAACACCTTGAAGGTTATCAAAACTAGACTGAAGTCTCTGAAGATTTTTAGTCAGGGCTTTAGTGCGATTCATTTCTTCACCTAACATATCATCACTTTTACTTAACATGTTTTGAACCTTTTCCAAGGCATGTTGTTGTTTGGTGGCAATACAAACAAGCTTGGTATAGTCTGGTTCAATATCATCATCGATCCATCATCATCGATTCATTGTCACTATACTCGATGAGGAACATCTGATTACCTTTGTCACCCTTTGCCATGAGACATGATGCGAAGATGATGATTCCGGTTCGAAAGTCATCGCTTTTGAGAGATTCCTTGAAGTCCTCAAACCAAGGATCAAGACGGGTTCGATGATCTTCATAAACGTCAGAGATTCGGTCCCAGATAAGCTTCAGATTGCAAAGATGCATAATGCGCTTGAATTCATCTACGGATAGGCAGGAACAGATGATGTCCTTCGCCATGATGTCAAGTCGAGTATACTTGCGAATATCATCTGCGTTCGCCGACTTGCACAGATCAGTAAGACCAATTTCAGTGACGGTCCACAGCTCGCTGTCCATTGCCATGAGGCGCTTCCTCATCATGGCCTTCCACTTGGGATAATCATGACCTTCAAAGATAGGGCATGTCACTTTCTTCATACCTGCGGTCGACATAACTAAAACTACAGGTGGTTAAACTAAAATCACATAGAACAAGGGAGTACCTTGCTCGATACCAATTGAAAGTCGTTATATCGACTAGAGGGGGGTGAATAAGCGATTTTTATGAATTCTTCATCGAGGAATTTGCGGTGAGGAAATTCCTTTAGCGAAGAACTACTTGCAGCGGAATAAGTACTCAGAAGTAAGCATAGCAGAATACATGCATGGTCATCATGATGAAATGAAGACAAACACAGTGCATGTAAAGCGTAAACACAGGATAACACAAGATGAAGACAAGCGGTGAAGAAATTGAATCGAGGAAATTGAGAAAGTCTTGATCAAAGTCTTCAAACACAGATATGAACAAACACTCAACACAAGAATGAGGAAATGAATGGGTTGAGGAAATAGAACCGATTAGGTTGGTGAGACAATTATTTGGTAGACCAGTTCCAACTGCTGTCTCAGCTTGTACGTCCCTGGTTGAGCGGTTGAGTATTTAAACTCGAGGACACACAGTCCCGGACACCCGATCTCCGAAAGCACGCAGCTCAGGACACCAAGTCCTCACCGTATTCTCCTTGAACTAAGGTCACACAGACCTCGCCCAATCACTCGTGGTAAGTCTTGAGCGACTTCCAAACCTTCACGAACTTGGTCACCCGCGATCCACAATTCCTCTTGGATGCTCTAGACCATGACGCCTAACCGTCTGGAAGAAGCACAGTCTTCAAAGGTAACAAGCGTCGGATCCACGCAGGATCAATTTCTTGATGATGCTCAATCACTTTGGGTTTGTAGGTGTTTGGGTTTGGGTTTTCCTCACTTGATGATTATCGCTCAAAGTCCTCGGAGGATGGGTTGCTCTCAAATGACAAGTGTCAAGTTCTCTCGGAGTAGCCAACCAGCTAGTGATTGTAGGGGGCGGCTATTTATAGCCTAGGGAGCAGCCCAACATGATAAGACATAAATGCCCTTCAATGATATGATCGTTAGGTGGATAAGATATTTTGGGACAGTCAAGCCAAGAAGACAAGAACGGTCGGAAATTTGACTCTCAAATTCCTCAGGGCTATCATGTTCCTCCTTTGTGTAGGTAATCGACCGGCGAATTCCTAACTCCTCGGTCGGAAGAAATTCCTCGTGACTGTAAGAACTTCGTTTACATCCTTTGAAGAAATTGAGTGAATCTGTATGAGATTTCCAAAGGCTTCACTCAAGGGATTGGTATGTGTAGGATTTTGAGTTGAGCATCACATGGAAATTAGTATTTCCTCGACCCCTTTAAAATGCAGTGTTTCCTATGACTCAAGAAAGAGAAAAATGAAACTACGAAAACAAAAGTCTTCACGCTTCATGTTCCTCAAATGAATATCAAGTCTTCAAGGTCACACCAATTTCTTCACTTTCAAAGTCTTGAAAGTCTTGAGAATATCAAAGTCTTGATCGAAGAACTTCATTTTTAAGGGTCGACTTTCTCTGTAAATATTAAACTCCTCATATACTTATAGACCTGTGTACACTCATAAACACAATAGTCCCTTAACCTATAAGTCTTCAATACACCAAAATCACTAAGGGGCACTAGATGCACTTACAGTCCACCGCCGTGGTGCTCTCGGTGCGGCGTGGTCAATGTGGTCAACGACCGACTTCCATCGGAAGAGTACTGTGCGTGGAGAGGCCGATACTGGGTCCTGACGCAGCAAGGAAGTGCCTCCTTATTACGCGCAAAATAATTATTCCTCGACCTGACAGCGGGGACCCACAAGATGGGCCACCGTATTTCGTGAAAAAAAAACGTTTCCCCCTGACTGCTGGGACCCACTAGCTACACCTTCGCACGCAAGGAAGTGCGTCCGGGCAAAAAAAACGATTCGCCCCTCACGCCGGGACCCACCAGCTACATCTTCGCACGCAAGGAGTGCGTCCGCAAAAAACGATTCGCCCCTAATCTGCTGGGACCCACCAGCTACATCTTCGCAGCAAGGAAGTGCACGGCGGTTGGGACCCACCTGGTCAAGCGCACAGCGTTGTCATTCTGGTCGCGAACGTAATGCATATATATACCGGTGGATGTAGAGGCGCCGCACGTGTCGTAGTAGAGGCATCGACGTAGCATGTACACGCACGCATAGCCGCCGGTGCAAGAAAGAAAATATGGCCACGCATGTGTACATACGGGCGGGGTCTCGAACGCCTACTCGGGCAGACGCACGGCGAGGGCTCGTGTACATGGCTGGGTCGGAACGGAGAAACAGCGTCGTCATCGTGTTCATGGGGTGGCAACGGAACGCGTCGTGTTCATGGGGTGGCAATGGAATGCGTCGTGTTCATCGGGAGGTAACGGAACGCGTGGGAGCCAACCGGCTGGGTCGGAACGGAATGCGTGGTCATGTTCATTGGGAGGGCTTGGAGGGGAACAGGCGATGGAAACGAGGCCTGGCGTACCGCAGAACAGAGGAAACGGACCTCCCTACGCTCGTAACGGGGTCCTGTTGATCGGGAGGGTGTGGCGTGCCGTAGGCGGAGGAAGCGGACCTCCTACTGTTGAAACGGGGGTGCTGTTGATCGGGAGGGGTGTGGCGTACCGCAAAACGGAGGAAACGGACCTTCTACGGTCGAAACAGGGGTCCTCTTGATCGGGAGGGGTGTGGCGTACCGCAAAACGGACGAAACGGACTTAAGTTCGAGCGCTATGGTCGAAACGGGGGTCCTGTTCATCGGGAAGGGTGTGGCATACCGCAAAACGGGACTCCACGGGATACTGTTCATCTCCACCGTCGACTTCCTCCAGCCTCCACGGGCTACCGTCGACCTCCTCCAGCCTCCACGGGCTCCTGTTCATCCAGCCTCCACCGCGCGCTACTCCACCGGCTACTGTTGAACCACCCCTCCACGGGCACCCCTCCACCGTCTACTGTTCATCCAGCCCTCCACACCACGGGATTGTGTTCAACCACCCCTCCACGGCCACCCCTCCACCGTCAACTGTTCATCCACCCCTCCACACCACGGGGTCCTGTTCATCCAGAGGCAACGCCACCGGCCACTTGTTCATCCAACCCCCCATAACGCTCCTGTTCATCCAATCGATCGGGCTGATTAGCGGCAGCGATGAAGGAATCGCTCCATCGGGTTCGATTAACAGCCATCGACGGATCGCTCGGGTTCGATGAACGCCAGCTGCAAAGGTGCAATCGCCGGGTTCGATTAGAGCCAACGCCGCCTACACGCTGCACAGCGTACGACGAGAGAAACGCGCGCATCGCTTCGCCCCGACTTCCCACCGTAACCGCAACTCCCGAAATTTTCCTCCCCATCGCTTCTACCACGGTTTTTCCGTCATGGACGGTCCAAAGAATGTCATGCAGGCTGCGTCTCCGCCCGCCCAGACGAAAAGCCCATTTTACATCATGATTTTTTGTCGAGAAGTAGGAGCCCACCACATCTCTGATGATACCGGGTTTTGTCACAATTATCGTCATAGAAGTGTCATATGTATGACAGAAAAAAAATTCGTTCAGCCCAAAATGTCACGGATGTGTCTTTTTTTTGTAGTGCTCTTCCATGTTCGTTTAACTGCAGTTGCCATGTCGCTGAACTACAGTTGCCATGGTTGCTCAACTGCGATTGCTATCTCAGTGTCAAGTGCCGGATGTCATTTTTGGATAATCGTATTTGTTGCCATGTATGGTATGGTTTACTATAGTTGCCATGATTTGAAAACTTTAGGGGTTGCCACCTACTAACACTAGGCAGTTGCCATGTATGGTTTGTTTACTACAGTTGCCATGATTTGAAGACTTCAGGAGTTTCCACCTACTAACACTAGGCAGTTGCCGTGTAGCGGTACAAAGAGACATGGAAAAATAACATGTTAGGGTAAAGAGAGAGTTGTCATGTGCTTACAAGCACACTAGGGCAGTTGCCATGTGCCCTGCAAAACACATGGCAGCTGACATGTTCGGGTAAAAGAGAGAGTTGCCATCTGGTTACAAGCACACTAGGGCGATTGCCATGTACCCTGCAAACACACATGGCAAATGGCAGCTTTGGGTGTGGGAGAGGAGACAGGCATGTGGGCGAACTGATAAATGCCCACACACCAGCCCCTGTGCGTGAGTGAAAAATGATGTGTGGGCGAACTGCTAAACACCCACACACCGGTCCCTCCGTGTGGTAAAAACGGAAGTGTGGGCGACCAGATGAATGCCCACACACCAGCCCAGTCCTACGTGGCACCACAAACATGTCAAGATTCGTGCAACCACAAACGGACGCGGATCCACGCGTGTGGGCGAGATGCAATCGCCCACATGTGTGGGTGTTAGTGTTTCTGTATGAAAAATATTGCGTCATGAAGGTTCGAACCGAAAACCAATAGCTCACTGGGTGACCAGGCTAGCCAACTGACCACGCACAATTTTCCATCGAATTTGGATAGCTACCTTAAATGAACTATAGGCCAGCGCACACATACACTAGTAGAAAAAGGGCCATTAATTTGTCCCGGTTGTGGAACCGGGACTAAAGGGTCGGTACTAAAGCCATATACCTTTAGTCCCGGTTCTTACACCAACCGGAACAGATGGGCCTCCACGTGGCCGCTGTGGTGAGCCCGGGCAGGAGGGCCTTTGGTCCCGGTTGGTGGCACCAACCGGGACCAAAAGGCATCCACGCCACAAATGGGCGAGGAGCCGAGGTTTTGTTTTTTAAGGGGTGGTTTTGGGGGTTTGGGGGTTAATTTAGGGTGTTAGCTAGCTAATAGAGAGAAGTGTCCTCTCTTATCTCTGTACTTGGTTTACCAACGCTACTGCTATGCCTAAACATGTCTTAGATTTAAGTGAAGGCAACATGTGGTGCTTGTCGAAAGTAATACTTATCGTAACTTGATCAAGTTTGGATTAGTACTACTTTCGACATGCACCACATGCATGTTGCCTTCACTTCAATCCAATCCATGTTCATTTCACCCATTGATATATAATAACTCTTCATGCTCGCATCATGCATCATCATAATAACAAAGTCCTACTAATCATCATCATACAACTTCTACTCGTTATTAATAACAAGTCATACGATCATCATCCTCATAGTCATCGAACCAACCCTACTTAATTGTTCTTAGCACATGATCATCGGTATTAGGTAGGACCTAAATACCCTCTTTAAGTTAAAATAGCATAAAACAATATAGACCTCGACTCTCCATTATGGAGAATGGAGATCATCCTGTCTCCAATTCTTGCGCTTCGCTTCCTTTTGCTACCAAGAACCTCCTTACACTGTCCATACATTTTTTTTCCATTCTTTGATTTTCATGTCTCCACTTCTTTTATAAATCCGGTATGGACAGTTGAGATTCGTAGGATGACCTGGCTGTATGTTCAAAACATCAAGGCGACCATTCTGATACATCAAATGAGGCTCACAATCCATCCGGATTCTCTGTTCAAAAACATAGTAATAACTTCGTAGTTAGCAATGATGTACTAGTTTTAGAAGTACGCAAAAGATGCACGGATGTCGTAATAGTAAAACATCTTACCAGGGTATCTCCATAGAAGTTAACGTGGTTCAACACGTGCACTAATGGCACGTATTGACCATAATGTTGAGGAGTTTGATTGTAAATATTGTAATTCTCAAGATTAGTACAAAATGTGATCAGATGATTTTTCTCCTGATAAGTTAATTCTGAGCCATCGGTGTAGTAGGTTCTATCTACCATCTTCCGCACATTCTTTGAAGAATGAAAATAAGCTGTCAATGAAAATAAGCTGTCAACTATTTTGAAATTAACAATATAAATTAGTTAATAACTATGTTTGAGAAACTCACATGGCGGTAGAATTGGAGGCGTATCAACAAGGACCCAAATGTCCATATTGTCTTGCTCGATTTCAGGATCACCAAGATCCATGGTGACAAGCATATCCTCACAAAAACCATTCATCTTGCAAAGTGCTTCCCATTTTTTGCAACCAAAATGGGTTACGCTCTCAGATTTGTACAGTTTTACTTCAAAATCCTTACCATGATGGGTCCTTAGGTGAATTTTCTTTGTTTCCATACTTTCATGGTCTTCAAAACCCATCCTCTCCAAGACATAGCGTCTTGCATGGCATGGGATAAGCTAGTCGAATTGTAAAACATGAAAATTACACGTTGAAATAGTTGAAGTCGTGCTTAATTACGAAAAAAACACTTGTCATCGTTGCGTACCGTTTCAACATCGAAGGTCTCCTCGAGCTTTATGCTGAAGCGCCGATCGTCGTCCAGGTGAGGCCTGTCACACATACCTCGGTCGTCGTGGCACCAGTCGCACTCCCGCGGGAGACTTTCATCGTCCGAGTATGACATTTTCTATGTTCATAATTCAAATATTAAACTTGTACAATTAAATATATGTACTAAAAAATGTAAATTAGATAACTGTTATTCATCACGGGTTCACTATCGGTCTGTCAAGTCTTTTCTTGAAAACTCTTAGCTCACGTGGTGTACATATTCGACTGTCGGTGATGGTAGCTCCTCCTTTTCATTCCAGTGCATTACACCAAATTGTCTAGCACACGGAATGAAGGAGAAGCTTACCCCGACAACAGTCGGGATTCTTAGATCCTCTCATATATATATATATATATATATATATATATATATATATATATATATATATATATATATATATATATATATATATATATATATATATATATATATATATATATATGGTGGAGACTCTCCTCACGATTCCTCTCTAACATTTACGATTATCGGTGATGGTAGCTCCTCCTTTTCGTTCGAGTGCATTACACCAAATTGTCTAGCACATGAACGAAGGAGAAGCTACCCCACGACAACGATCGGGATTCTTCGTCCTCTCATATATGGTGGAGACTCGACAGACTTAAAGTCAACCCGAAATATCGTTTAATTATCTTTCTAAAAAAGGACATATCGAGTGCCTGAAATTTGCCGGAACGAAAATATACATGTGTTTATCTACATCATATGAGCATTCAAACTTGATGGCCATTACATTTCAATGGTTAAAATTATGAGCAAAAACATTTCAAAATATCTTATAGGACTCATATTGACATGGAGATTTGGCTGGTCTCACCTCGAGGTCGGAGGGGGGTCGGTGACGGGGACGACGGTGGGGATGATGGAGGGACTCCTAGATTTCTGCGTAAACAAAACCCTATAAGCTATCAACTAATCAAATGCATACGCCTTGCATAGTGCTCTCCAATTTTAGCATTCAAAGTAGGAGTAGTTTTCCAATTTGAGCATTCAATAAGCAAAACCAAATCGTAAAATAAACTAGTATTCAAATTAGCATGCCTTCAATTATAAGCAAAACTACATCATCTCTTGCGTCCGTACATCGTCGAATATTATCACTAATACACCTCGAATAGTATCATACATATAGCATCGCTAATACAGCTAGAACCGTAGCGCCCGACGGGTATCGGCGCGGGCGGTGGACACCCAAAGAGAAGGAACCATCACAGGATCATAGCTCCAGTGAGATCCCTGAAGAACCTGCCAGGTATTGTCAAACCTGCCCTCCAACGCAACCATGTAGCGACGGACGTGCTCGTCCTCCTCGCTGACACGGTGACGTACCACCTCCGCGGTGTCTGGAAGCCTCGGCAAGACTGGCCAGCAGCTTACGCGACCGCCACCAAACAAGGTTCGGTCAACGACGGGCTGGCTCCTCACCAACCCCACGCCCAGGAAGGTAGCACCTCCCAATACCAGCCAGCGGAGCCCAAATTCCCGGACATGGCCCCTCTGATCAAGCAGGCCTCCTCCGCCGAGTCGACGATGAGGATGCGGGATAGGCATCGTCGACGTCGATGCAGGAATAATTGCTTGAACTAAAAAAATAAACTAGTTCTATCAATTATCTTGCTAAAAATAAACTACTTCTATAGTAACATAAAGTAGTTTTATTAAATCAACTAGTTCAACTACTAAGCACTTACTATAAATAAAATAAAGTAGTACTTACTAAAATAAAATACTTCTACATATAGTAAAATAAAGTAGTTTTATTAAATCAACTAGTTCAACTACTAAGCACTTACTATAGATAAAATAAAGTAGTACTTACTAAAAATAAACTACTTCTATATATACTAAAATAAAATAGTTTTATTAAATCAACTAGTTCAACTACTAAGCACTTACTATAAATAAAATAAAGTAGTACTTACTAAAATAAACTACTTCTATATATAGTAAAATAAAGTAGTTTTATTAAATCAACTAGTTCAACTACTAAACACTTACTATAAATAAAATAAAGTAGTACTTACTAAAAATAAACTAGTTTAACTAGTTCTATTGTTTATCGACCCCCCCCCCTCATGTCGAAGTTATCGGTGAGGGGGTATATCGACAACGACATACCTGATAAAAAAAAAGAAGAGGAAGAAAAAAAAAGAGGAGAAGAAGAATGGAATAGAGGAGAAGATCGAAGAAAAAAAGAAAAAAAGAGGAGAAGAAGAAAGGAATAGAGGAGAAGAAGAAAAATAGCAAATATTCTATTTTTGCTTCTTCTCCTCTATTCCTTTCTTCTTCTCCTCTTTTTTCTTCTTGTTTTTTTCCTCTTCTTATTTATTTCTCCTCTTCTTCTCCTTCTTCTTCTCCTTCTTCCACTTCTTATTTTCCTTTTTCCTCTCCTTCTTTTTCTTCTTCTTCTTCCTTCTTCCTTCTTCCTCTTTTCTTCCTTTTCCTTATTTTACTTTTTCCTCTACACTAACCTAAAATGCACTAACCTAAAATCGACATCTACTAACAACCTAAATAAAAAATCTGAAAAACAGTACATATAATCATATATATACACATACATATAATCACACATATACATATAATCTGGAAAAAAAAACATCATAGGGGGCGCGGCGGCGGCCAATACAGGGAGGAGGAGGAGGGGATCGGGGCGGCGCTCATAGCGGGTGCGGCGACGGCGTCAATGCAGGGCGCGGCGACGGCGACGAGGAGGCAGGGCGGTGGCGGGCAGGTGGTGGCGCAGGCGGCGACGAAGCGCTTGGGGCGGCGTCGTCGGGCGACGCGAGACGCGGCCGGAGGCACGACGGCGACGGCGAGGCAGAGGGGCAGCCTGGCGGCGGCGTCGGGGCGGGAAAGACAAACTGACTGAAAATTTTCACAAGTGTTGGCTTATATAGACGGAGCATTGGTCCCGGGTCGTGGCACCAACCGGGACCAATGCCCCTTTAGTCCCGGTTGGTGCCACCAACTGGTACCAAAACCTCGCTTCGCCCTTTGGGTTGCCGAAAAGACCTTTGGTCGGTTATGGCACCAACCAGACTAAAACGATTGGTCCCAGTTGGTGCCATTGAACCGGTACTAATGCACCCCTTTAGTCGGTTGGTGCCACCAACCGGGACCAAAGTCCTTGCAATGACATGGTGGTGGGAGTTTAGTCCCACCTCGCTAAGTGAGAGAGAGCCGCACCTGCTTATAAGGTGCGGTGCGCTGAGCTGTCGAGCT
This sequence comes from Aegilops bicornis, assembly GCA_021605145.1. Classification (NCBI taxonomy): domain Eukaryota; kingdom Viridiplantae; phylum Streptophyta; class Magnoliopsida; order Poales; family Poaceae; genus Aegilops; species Aegilops bicornis. The sequence goes on along the minus strand of JAHIAL010000024.1, from coordinate 202,537 downwards.
CCTCTCTAAAGCAGGCATACGGGCCTAACCTCTCTGTACATGCTTGTGGGCCTACTCGGCCTTCTGCAGGCCTGAATCCTGGCCCACCTGGCTGGTTGGGTTTCTAGTCGTATCCAGGCCGTGGTGGCCCAGTAGGCGGCATTTTTTTATTTTTTCCAGTTTTTTCGTTTTGTTTTTTGCATTATTTATTTCTTTTTTTATTTTATTTTTTTAATTCTATTTGCTTTTAGGTCACAAAAAATATAAACTTTCTGTTAGTGCCATTAGTTTTCAAATTTGATTTTTGAGTGATTTTTTTCCTACTATTTAATATTACTGCGTTTTATCATTATACTCAATTTGGTAATTTTAGGCTATTTTAAATATCTGTTTTAATGAAAAACAGATTTTGTTATTTTAGTTTGCTATTAAAGTTTCTAACAAAAAATTTCTTTATGAAAATTCTTTTTGCTTTTAATGTATTGAACAGAAAATTCTTAGATAATTTTAGTTGCATAAATTTTATAAAATTTTAGTATCAAAAATACTAGAGGTTTATAAAAGATTTTTAGTTGATTCCTTTTGCTTTTAGTTGCATAAATTCTTAGAAAATTCTTTTTTCTTTTAATGTTTTGAACAGAAACAGAAACTTTCAACCTTTTTTGAACTTATTTGAACTCCAGGCTTTTTCTGTGTTCAAACTGGACCATTCGACCGGGACCTCATCAATTTTCAACCCTTTCTGACTTCATTTGTTATTTTTCATGCATTTACTGATTTGGTTAAGCAAAATGACCCTGAAATTGAAAAGCATTTGAAATGAACTCTGAAAAGGTTGAAAGTTGGCATGGCATCATCATTTCACCCACATAGCATGTGCAAAAAAGTAGACAGGGTTACGGCAAAAACTGGATGCACTTCGTGTACAAAACGGACAATCTCTTTCGAAGCATCAGGGTTTCATACGGAAACTAAATGCATTACAAAGGGATTTCATTTTTGAACTTATTTGAACTCCAGACTTTTTCTCAGATTCAAAATGCACCATTCAAAGCCACATCATCAATTTTCAACCCTTTCTGACTTCATTTGTTATTTTCATGCATTTACTGATATTTTGGAGCTATATGACCCTGAAATTGAAAAGCATTTCATTTCATACCGAAACTCTTCTGTTACAACAGACATTTCATTTCTTCACATGTACCTGCAGTGATATTCTAAATCAAAGGCATCATCATAACAGTTGTGGAGAGAAAGTCTTCATTTTTTATTCAGTTGTGTCCTTTTCTTATTGCACCGTAACCATGGATAATCTTCATCTTTTATCAAGATGCTTGGGTCAGCCTTGACTTTGAAGGGAGGAATTTCATGAAACTTTTCATAATCTTGAGACATGTCATCTTGCCCTCCACTCCCACGATGTCCCTTTTTCACAGAAAAGAACTATGTGGCGCTTTGGCTCATCGTATGATGTTCGCTTCCTTATCTTTTCTTTTTCTCGGTTTGGTAGACATGTCCTTCACATAGATAACCTGCGCCACATCATTGGCTAGGACGAATGGTTCGTCAGTGTACCCAAGATTGTTTAGATCCACTGTTGTTATTCCGCTTTGTGGGTCTACACTGCATGCCGCCTCTGACAGATTGACCCATTTGCACTTAAACAAAGGGACCTTAAAATCATGTCCGTAGTCAAGTTCCCATATGTCCACTATGTAACCATAATATGTGTCCTTTCCCTCTTGGTTGCTTGCATCAGCGGACACCGCTGTTTTGGTTGGTGCTCTTTTGATCTTGGGCGATCGTGTAAATGTATTCCCATTTATCTCGTATCCTTTGTAAGTCAATCTGATCCGAAGATGATCCTCGGACAACGAGTACAGCTCATCACAAGCAGTGTTGTCACCTACGAGGCGATGTTTCCAACCAAGCTGCTGAAAGTCTGTTGTGTTCACATGTAATCCGGTCGTCACCTTGCTCGGGTGTTTGGAGCATGTTATTCTTGTGTCATCGACATAAGGGGTCACCAAGGTAGAGTTACAGAGAACTGTGTAGTGTGCCTGAGACCAAGAATGCATGTCCCTGCATACTATTGAGCCCCCTCCAAGCGTGCCTTTTCCAGTCAGTCTCCCCTCATACCACGATATAGGGAGACCTGTCTTCTTCAGGCCAGGAATGAAGTCAACACAAAACCCAATGACATCCTCTGTTTGATGGCCCATGGAGATGCTTCCTTATGGCCTAGCGTGGTTACGGACATATTTCTTTAGGACTCTCATGAACCTCTCAAAGGGAACATATTGTATAGAAATAAGGGGCCCAGAATGACAATCTCGTCGACTAGATGAACTAGGACGTGCGTCATGATATTGAAGAAGGATGGTGGGAACACCAGCTCGAAACTGACAAGACATTGCGCCACATCACTCCTTAGCCTTGGGATGATTTTTAGATCGATCACCTTTTGAGAGATTGCATTGAGGAATGCACATAGCTTCGCAATGGCTAATCGGACATTTTCCGGTAGAAGCCCTCTCAATGCAACCGGAAGCAGTTGCGTCATCACGTGACAGTCATGAGACTTTAGGTTCTGAAACTTTTTCTCTGGAATATTTATTATTCCCCGTATATTCGACGAGAAGCCAGACAGAACCTTCATACTGAGCAGGCATTCAAAGAATATTTCCTTCTCTTCTTTGGTAAGAGCATAGCTGGCAGGACCTTCATACTGCTTTGGAGGCATGCCGTCTTTTTCGTGCAAACGTTGCAGGTCCTCCCGTGCCTCCGGTGTATCTTTTGTCTTCCCATACACGCCCAAGAAGCCTAACAGGTTCACACAAAGGTTGTTCGTCACATGCATCACGTCGATTGAAGAGCGGACCTCTAGGTCTTTCCAGTAGGGTAGGTCCCAAAATATAGATTTCTTCTTCCACATGGGTGCACGTCCCTCGGTGTCATTCGGAACAGCTAGTCCACCGGGACCCTTTCCAAAGATTACGTGTAAATCATTGACCATGGCAAGTCACGTGATCACCGGTACGCATGGCGGGCTTCTTCCGGTGATACGCCTCGCCTTTGAAATGCTTGCCTTTCTTTCGACATTGATGGTTGGTTGGAAGAAATCGACGATGGCCTGGTACACATTCTTCCTGCATTTGTCCAGGTATATACTTTCGGTGTCGGCTAAATAAAGTGCGTGCATGTGTGGTATCCCTTGTTTGTCTGTCTGTAAAGGTTCTTTGAGCGGGCCAATCATTGACGGTTACAAACAGCAAGCAACGTGCAAGTTAAATTCCTCCTGTTTGTGCTCATCCCACACACATACACCATTTCCATTCCACGGCTGTAAAAGTTCTTCAACTAATGGCCTTAGGTACACATCAATGTCGTTGCCGGGTTGCTTAGGGACTTGGATGAGAACTGGCATCATAATGAACTTCCGCTTCATGCACATCCAAGGAGGAAGGTTATACATACATAGAGTCACGGGCCAGGTGCTATGATTGCTGCTCTGCTCCCCGAAAGGATTAATGCCATCCACGCTTAAACCAAACCATAAGTTCCTTGGGTCACCTGCAAACTCAACCCAGTACTTTCCCTCGATTTTTCTCCACTGCGACCCGTCAGCGGGTGCTCTCAATTTCCCGTCTTTCTTACGGCCCTCTTTGTGCCACCGCATCAACTTGGCATGCTCTTCGTTTCTGAATAGACGTTTCAACCGTGGTATTATAGGAGCATACCACATCACCTTCGCAGGAACCCTCTTCACAGGGGGCTCGCCGTCAACATCACGAGGTCATCTCAAATGCGATCTTATACCACAATGCACCGCATACCAGGCATGCGTTCAAATCCTCGTACGCACCGCGGTTGCGGATGTAGTCATTAGGGCATGCATATATCTTCTGCACCTCCAATACTAGAGGGCATATGACCTTCTTTGTTGCGTGCATACTGTCGGGCAATTCGTTATCCTTTGGAAGCTTCTTCTTTAATATTTTCAGTAGCTTCTCAAATCATTTGTTAGGCACAGCATTCTCTGCCTTCCACTGCAGCAATTCGATGCAATCTTGTCGAGGATATACCTCATGGTGTAACCCTTGGAAGTATAACCCGCCGGACTTGGCGACTCACTAATGACCATACAGGTGGGCGACACACTAAGTGACCCGCCTGATCCGGCGACTTATGGGTGGCACGGCAAGCGGATCGGAGGAGCGACAAGACCCGGGGCCTGTGGAGGCTCAAGGCCCGAAGGCGGCTTACGTTATGGTAGGCGGCTTAAGAGGAAAGGCGTGAGGAATATCTTCCTTACAAGGAATCAAGACCGGACTTGTATCCGCTTGTAGTAGAAGATAGGCTAGTCCTAATCCTATTTGGACTCCACATGTAACCCGCCCTCTAACTTATATAAGGAGGGGCAGGGCTCCCCAAAGAGGGACAAGGAACAAGAAACAATATCTAGGGCTAGACACAAAGGGGGAGCCGGCTTATGCGGCCACTCTCGATGAGCATAATGAGACCTAGCCTCAAACAGCATGTAGGGCTATTCCGGATGATGTTTCCCGGGGCCCGAAGCTGTCTAAATCCTCGTCTTGTGTGATGATCCGCCTAGCGTCTCTCGATTCCGCCCAACCCCTCTCAAGCTACCACATAGATGCGTTGGCCTCGCGACTAAGTCCTCACGCTAAGGACATCTGCCGTGACAAATCCACGACAGGTACCGAGCTTTGTGTTGCCATCTTTGCAATTGGGTACAACCCTTTTTTGTGATCCTCTAACATGCGATCGAACTTCAGCTTCTCCTTTTGACTTTCGCATTGTGTCCTTGCATCGACAATGACACAGCGGAGATCATCATCATCGGGCACATCGTCTGTTCCTCTTGATCTTGAGCTTCCCTGCTAAAAGCATCACCGTATTCGGGGGCACATAGTTATCATCGACCTCTTCTTCTTCACTGACTTCCATCATAACACCTATTTCTCCGTGCTTCGTCCAAACATTATAGTGTGGCATGAAACCCTTATAAAGCAGGTGGGTGTGAAGGATTTTCCGGTCAGAATAAGACTTCGTATTCCCACATATAGGGAATGGACAACACATAAAACCATTCTGCTTGTTTGCCTCAGCCACTTCGAGAAAATTATGCAGGCCCTTAATGTACTCGGAGGTGTGTCTGTCACCGTACATCCATTGTCGGTTCATCTGCGTATTATATATAATTATGTGTGTCAAAAGTAAAAGAATTAGACAAGTATCTATCTAAAGTAAGAATTTTTTTTTCTTTCAGAAAGAAGATAAGAACAAGAGGCTCACCACGGTGGTGCCGGGCGGCAGATCGGCGAGGCGATTCACGGGTGAAGACGGGGATGGGGCGTGACGGACCGCTAAACCTAGATAAATCTTGGGAAAAATGGAGCTCGGAGGTCGAGCTTCGAGAGGAGAGAGCTTAACTAGTGTGGCTTGGGCATTTCATCGAACACCTCATGTGCATAGGAGGTGAGCTAGAGCACCCAAATGCCCTCCCCTCGCCGGCAAGAAAAAATAGGGCACTGTGGAGTGCTCTGCTGCGGCGATGGGGTATATATAGGCAACTCATTTGTCCCGGTTAGTGGCTGGAACCGGGACTAAAGCTCCCCCTTCTGTCCCGGTTCTAAGTACCAACCGGGACCAATGTATGTGGGCCAGGAGCGAGGATCATTGGTCCCGGTTCGTGCCTAGAACCGGGACAAATGGGTCCAGACGAACCGGGCCAATGCCCACGAGGCCCCGGCCGGCCCCCGGGCTCACGAACCGGGACGAATGCCCCCCATGGGTCCCGGTTCGTGCAGAACCGGGACTAATGGGTTCGCCAGGCCCGAACCAAAGTCCTGTTTTCTACTAGTGATAAGGCTTAAATGGGCGACTGTCTCGCGGTCCATTTTTCAAATATTATTTTTTTATTTCCTAGGATTAAGTTGTATTGTTCTTAAAATATTTATATAACTAGATGACACCCCGCACGTTGTTGCGAGACTTAGTAGCATATAAGAGATGCAAAAGTGTGGTAATATTTGTAGCCTTCACAATACAAAAACACGGGGATATAATTTTTTTTTGATAGAAAGACTGTAAGGGAACCCCTACAGTATAATTGGTGCAACAACCCCAAATTGCAAGTACCATGCCTTCAACCTGGGTGGGTGGGAAGGCATCAGCCCCTTCCCACCACTAGGCTATGCCTTAGTCTGCCACGGGGATATAAAATTGATGACCTTCTTTTCTCATTAGATAGTAGAAAGTTACAAATCAACCGCGTTACAATTATATATTAATCATGGCAGTGGATTGCTACATGCATGTAGTATTTTGACCTGCTAATTGTACTTCTGTGAATATAATAGTGACATTTGGGCAAAAAGTGCCATGGTTAGCTTCATAGAAGCTTAGACATCATTTGCAAATTGTATTCACAAATTGAGAATAAAATGACGCATTAACGTAAGGCAGAGATTATTTGAAATGTAAGGATTTAGCAAGTAAAGCAGTCATGTTTTCCAGTTACAGGACTTTTTATTGCAACATTTTGCCATTGTCCGTAATACAAAAGAAAATAAAGCAACAAATCAGAACATGCGTATACAATTTCCAACGTACCAGCACGGCGAAGGAGGCTTCCGCGGGAGAAAGTGTGCACGGCATGTCACATGTAGCGCCACGGCGCAGGAGGCGACCGTGGTACAGAACAGCCTGGTCATGCCTCTCTGTCGAACGGATGTTGAAACATGAGCTGGGCTATTGTTTCAGTGCTTTGGCGAAAATTATAACCAGAAACCAAATGTGTAAAGTTCAGTGTGAGGTGAAGAAATCAGCAGCAATACCGCGGATCACTGTCATGCATAGACATCGAGCAGTAGGTTTGGAACTAAAGCACCAACAGACATAAACCCCACAGTGGCATCAGATCAACACGGTTGAGACCTGCCAGGAAGAATACGAAGAGAGGAATTCCACGGATAAAGAACTATGGTAACAATGTCATGCCTCCTCGTTTCAAAATCTTCATCTAGGGGGTCTGCGAGGGAGGTACTACTTGATTGGGACGATAGTGACCTGCTAGATCTGAGAAGATGTGCAGCAATACAAAGCATCTGTACACCCTCATTTGTTTTTGGACGTGGAGTTTGTAGCATTGGTCTAGCCTTGCAGGAGGCTGTAGCGGAGGAAGGAGAGAGAGGTCGAGGAGCCCTGAAGAGCAAACACGCTGACTCCACCGGAGGTAGGAACGGGTATTTGAAGTAGGCAAAGAGACACAGAAGTGGATTTGAATGGTGGAGATCATTAAGAACTGTAACTCCAGGAATTTCGTGCTTGCATCGTGGTAGCCGTTAAGAAAAGAACTCAAGGGATTTCGTTTTTGCATGGTGGAAGCCATTAAGAAAAGAAACTCAAGGGATGTACCAACCAATGAAATTGATGGGTGTCTCTCCCGGTCAGTTTCAAATGCATTTGTGGCCCACATACAATGAGTTAGTTCATGGGCGGGTTGCTGGCCCAAAAAAGTGACGATGTGGCGGCATGCAAAGGTAGGAAAATTAGGTAGTGGGGGAGATGGCATGTGTGGGGCTTGCATGATGAGGTGGATAGACTGCATGTCAAAAGAAATAGATAGTGGCGATGAACTATTTAGGTATTTTAGATTATAATTATTTTGTATTATGTAAATGACGAATAATGTAAATAAAAGGAAATGATTTATTCAAAATAAATTTCATGCACTTTATCAAATATCTTTATTTCAAATAGTTCATGTAATTCTAAAATAATGTCCATATAATTCTAGTAAATTTTCTTATTTAAAATAATATTCATCTAATTATATAAATGTAAATGATAATATAATATGTTTTAATATATATATATATTATAGTAATTTTCATGAATTATTAAAAAAATTAATGATTCAGAAAAACATTCATCTATTCATGTATTTTTAGGCTATATGCATGTATTCACTTTGAGCGAAATATTAGTATTTATTTCGTGCAAAAAGATAAATATTATTATTTAAAAAAATGTTTCATGTAATTCTAAAAATTGTAAATGTATTATTTGAATATATACGAGCACAAATGCCCGTGCGTTGCAACAGGAGACATAATTGAAGTGTACTTAAATTTAGTTAGAATTATATGGGAAAACACAATGATAGTTCATGCGAAATTTAATGCTCACAAAAATCCGTAGATGAACACAATAACAATTTATATGGTGATTCCAAATGGACTTAAAATTTGTTTATATAGAGCTATAATTCATCACCATATTCGAATTTAAAATAGAACTTCTTATCTTTGATCCCAGTTTAAAATATATCATGATGGTAATAGGGGTGGTGTCGGCATGTGTTGGGTGCCTGGTGAGAACCAGTTGTCATCGATCCGTGCCATTGTGACACAATATTAACAAAACAAAAAATAATAGAGGAAATGCTAGCATTTTACAAAAAAAAATTCTACAAAACAAAAATAGTAGGTAGCAAGCTCTAGAGGTCCTAAAAACATGTGTTTCAATTATGAAAGGATGATACACATGTCAAGGAGAAGAGTATCGACTCATCTCTATAATTAATATTAATACTAATAAAAAGCATAAATAATGAAATCACACGGTTGATTGACACAATAATATTATTTATGGAAGAAGATAACGGATATATCTGGGGCTCATTGACTTTAGTTGACTAAGTAGCATGAGATTTGCTTTTATTATTGGGCTTGTTGATATTTCTTTTTTTTTGTTTACTGGTAGCTTACCACCTGGACCATGTGGTTCGCTAGTTGATATTGATAGGACAAATTGTTGTTTGCGCCGAAACAACCGGTGGTTATTGTTGCAACTGTAGAAACAAAAAAATGAACATTTCTAGAGACCCATTGTTGTCGCTAATTCTTCTTTTCGTCACAATTGTCGATGGTAGTCTCTCTTGCCCACCTATTCATGACAAACGTGATTTAATCCCACAACTATGAGTCTGATCATCATACTGTACCACACAGCTTTACGAGTCTCTCTTGCCCACGAACCTACAATTTTGTGGACTTGTAATGCTTCTAATATATTAAGTGATACTCCCCCGTTCCTAAATATAGGATGTATAGTTTTTGGCATGAAAATTAAAGAACGGACGTGGAGGGTAAATTTCACAAGTTTTGGTCGAGATTACGCCTGACTAATTCACATGAGACAATAGAGGAGTTGTGCTAATGTAAGGAAATGTAATCAAATTCCTAAAAAAATTATCCAAACGAGTGATGCGACGCAATACACCTTATATTTCGGATTTTTTCTCAAAAATCTATACACCTTATATCAAGAAACGGAGGGAGTACGTACTTCATACTGGCAAGCGTAAAAATCTTAAAGAAATAAAATCCTTAATATTTTAGCCGTACAAATATATACAACATTAAAAAAAAGGATGCCGATATTTTAGGCGTCCTCACATTTTTGTTCCTCCACAAACAACGTTGTTTGCACCCTCAATCGTTTAAATATTCAAGCGACAATCAAATCCTTCCTTTTTAGCCTCACACAATGCTTATTAAGGATTTTACCCGTTCAAATCCTTCCTTATTTATTCAGCCCACAATCAAATCATTCCTTTTAGTTATAAGGATCCCATCCATTCAAATATTCTGCTCAGCCCACACAATCCTTCCTTTGAATTATCCGCATCTATTTAGCCACATTCCTTTCCTTAATTAGCCCATCCGCTTAATTAAGTCATCTCTTTTCACGTCTGTTGGTTAATTACTGCGCTATATTAACCGGTATGTGCGTACTTAAAATCCCGAGGTGGGACTATTCATCAAGTAGCATGCTTATCTCAGCTGGTTCTTATAGCCCAAAGAAACATAGAAGAGATCTCACGTTTGATTCTCCACAGTAATGGATTTTTTTTCTTTCTCTAATATCTCAGATAAGAAAGCCCACTGGCATGCACGCAGTCCATAAGGGAAGGCCAATGTTTTTTTCCAGGCCCAAGTGACCTGCATAATAACGGACGGACGAAAGTAAACGGACGTAAAAGATGATGGAAGAAGTACTAATAACTTTATTAGTTATATAGCGCACTGATTATCCTAACCCGAGTGGTCTGCTATGTTGTCATACATCCGGCAGAGCACAAATTCAAACACAAATACCAACTGAAAGCGTAACATCACGGTAAACACAAATCCCAACTTAATATATCAAATCCCAACGCTGACCACTTTTCTCTCTTTTTTTTTTAATTCAAACACAAATTCAAACTGAAAGCGTAAAATCACGGGAAAAAGCATATTGTGACGGTGAACCCACTGAGTCAATCCATGCTTTATTATTACTAGCACACATGCCCGTGCGTTGCAACGGGAGAAAAAAATTCCAAATGCCCCCAATAAACATCAAAACATGTTCAAGACCCCACAGATCCACATCCGTTCTTTGAAAATGGGAACATGAGTGAAACAGGGTGGATAGGGGATAGAAGATCGACAAGTAGAAAAACATTCCTCGTTTTACTATCATTCCTAACAAAATGAGCTATAGATAAAATTGTACAGAATTCTAAATAAGTGTATAGCTACAAAGAAAATGATCATATCTAGTAGAATGTGTACATTATCTAGCCAACCATTTTGTAGTGATATGCTCACAAACTTTAGTTGTATTATTACTGGCTCGTGTATCATTCTCTCCCATAGAAATCATACAACAAAAAGCTTGAGAACGCAAATGACCAACATACTCTGAATCAGTTCTCATAAACACACTCTATAATATAAATTCAGCCATATACTTTCAGCTTCTACGACAAAGAAATTGAAGCAAGGAATGTTGCGTTGGTCAGTTCGTCCATGAGAAAATGCAGTTGAAGGCCTCCATCCTAAATGCCAAGACCACAACCGTCATCTTGTCGTGGTCGCTGTGTAACCGGAAGAAGGAGCGCACGCTGAGCAACCACAAGTTGGTGGCTGCCACGTTATATTCGGCAGATTGTTGACTGAGGTCGAGAGCCTTGACGGTATCTGAGCAGAGGGCGCGCGCGCGCAGCATATGTATGCAGACTCCTCGGCAAATTGGAAAAAAAACTCAACTTTGTCAGCCCGGCGAAAGAGCCAGGTTAGTTCAAAATGTGCCACTTGCTAGTGTAAAAACATGGAGCAATGACGCATGTATGCTCAGGAAGCTATCTATAACATTGTAATGGGATTAAAATTAGCTAGCTAGTATCGCATGTCTGCAAACTTGTCATCTTAATTATGCAAAAACAAAATCTGAAGCTAGCTGAGCATAAATGGTTTGGTGCCCCTTGGGTTGTTTTCTTGTCCTAACATAACATGGAGGAGGTACCAAGGGTTCAGCATTAAGCTTTGATTTACCTCCATTATCCCGTTGATACTGGTGTTTGTGATGAACTAAATAGACAATTTGTTGTGCTGGGATGATTCGTGATGGATAGATAAGATGATCTTCGCAACAACTGCCATCATGCATGAGCATGGGTAACATCCAAAATTTCCCAAAGTTGCCATGTTTTTATGTGTATTCTGTTGCTTATTTCCCTCTGAAAATTGACAAACATCCACACTTCTAGTCTTATATCCTTATGAAAATCTATTTAACATACATAAATCTGCTTTTGGAGTAAGAAATTATAACCCATAAATAAGAAAAATTTAACTTAATTAGTTTTACCACTCTACATAACAAAATTTGATTCATCCATTACCGATTAACTGTAACAACACAGAAAATCAAGTCGTACACTCACACCTCAAATCTTGAGGCATACGCAGTCTGTTGAAGCCTCAAACATGGAACCATATCATGTGAATTTCCAATAGAAAATTAGGACTCCATTTGCCTGTTTGATCCTTACCAGTTTATTAGTTCAGTATCTGTCAATTCCATGATCTTCCACAATGCTTCCAACCGCTTCATAACTCCTGTCGGTCCCTCAAGGTGGAAATTTTCACGCTGAGATACAACAGAATTTATATCATGCATTAAGTCATGCAAAAATACCAACCTAACATATGCCAGTATAGTTTGACATAGATACAAATTACCATCCTTCTCAGTAGCATCTCAAAACACCAAAAGGCATCTGCATCATCCTCGTATAGAACAACAAATTAAAAAGGGGAAACCAGATCGCTCATACCTACAATCAACTTGTACCATTTAGGCAGTTTAAATAATTAAAGCAAAATGATGCAATGCTCCATTGAAATGCAAACCTTGACAGTATCCAGGGGAGGGATCAACCCATGCATAAAATGGAAGTATATCTGACAAACCTTCATGGCAGCCGCCGCTTGAACCCCGCAGGTCGCCGCCCATGGAGCCGCTCGTCGCTAGCCCCTCCAGAATCGCCAGATCCAGCCGCCTCCGCTCCATTACCGGTGCCGGGCCTCGCGAGGTCCTCCCCTCGTCCTCCTACATCAACCCGAGCCGCCATGGACGGCCGCTGTGTCCGCGTTGACTGCGGGCAAACGCACGCGTCCGACGCATATGGCTCTGCCTCCGCGCCTCCCCTCCTGCTCCTCTCGTCCGCCATGTGCTCGCCGCCGTCGTCCGGGAGCGCCGCCACTCGATCTGCAGCACAAAAAGAATATCGAACAGTTTTTTCTTAACTCAAATATAGTTCACACGGGTTAATTTATTGTTTCATGTGCACATATTGATCAAATAAATTCTTCCAATCTAGTTAATTGTACTGCTGGATTTTGGTGGTCATTCTGAATGTACAGATTTGTTGTGAGGATCTGTGAACTAATATGGATCTGTTGACGAACTATAACTTAGCACTATATCTGGTTCTTGCTATCAGTTTGATTTTGGTCATCCAAGTGGATATATACACCAGTCATGCAGCCACAGTCTGCACTATTTGGTTAATGAGAACGGGAGGAGCACAACACTGACCCCATCGCTTATCTCAGCCAGCTTCAGGTCCCCCATGGCCACCTACACCGAGCACCATATCACGTCCCGAGCTTAGTTGTCGATTCATCTACACCAACCCAATCACCACAAACAGGGATACAATCAGATCTAATAAGAGATAGCTCCATGACCATGAGGAAAGGACGAACCATGCTGGAGCACATCCGGTCGTCCGCGTATCCAAGAGCTAATCGGGGCAAGGCGGTCGATGCTGGGCGACCGCAGCAACGGCCATGTAACCGGGACGCGAGGAGGAAGGAATCGGTAGGCGGTGTGATGCCCTCGTCCTCCGGCGTGTAGTCCGATCTGTCCCCGTCATCCCTGTCCCCTCCTCCGCCGCCTCCACCTCCCTCTCCTACTCCTACTGGCTCCTCTGCCGCCTCCACCTTCCTCTCCTCCTCCTACCAGCTCCTCCGCTGTCTCCACCTCCCTCTCCTCGTCCTACCACCCGTTGCCCGTGGCGGCGCCGAGTGTGCCGAGCAGACCATCGCGGTCGGCGGCACGCGCTCGAGACGGCCGGCGCGAGCCCGGAGCACGACGGCCTGGGCCTCGGCGTCGGCAAACTGCACGCGGAGGACTCAGACGACACGGGGAGGAGGGCGCGGCGGACGATGCGGGCCGGCGGCGGGGAGGCGGCGGATTCAGATGGGGGTGCGAGGCGCGGTCGCTTGACTCAAGGGTGGTTCTTTTTTGTCAAGCGTGTCCACGCGTGGGGCAGAAATCCGAAACTTTTTTTCCACGGGTGGACTGCGGGTTAATTCCTAAAAATCACAAGGAGGTTTTTGCAAAAATGCCACGACGGTGAACCCGACAGACTCAATCCGTGCTTTATTATTAGGGATATATATATATATATATATATATATATATATATATATATATATATACTAGTAAACATGCCCGTGCGTTGCAACGGGAGAAAATATATATCATTATGCCCAACCTAATAAATATGGCTCGAGGATCCCTCCCTCGGCACACATATGTCCACGTCATTACTTATCCTCCTTCCCGCCCTCGTTGACAGTGCCCATGGTGCTAAACGTGATCAATCCCAACACAATGTGCTAGTAATAGGTAGCTGCCGACACCCCAAGCTGAAGAACAAGAGAGCAGAATGTATGTTCCCTAACACCATATCACAAAAAGGAATTAACTCAAAATAGATCAAGCAAAACTGAACTAATCACAACATCCCACTGCGATAGAAATTAAACACACTTCTCTAAACATCACATAAAAAATTGATTGGTAAGTGGAGAGAGGTATCCTTGACATGTGATGTTACTGGAACCAACTCATTAGTCTGCAAACTACCATCTGTTCGAATACTACAGAAGCAATCTACATTTCAAGATACAATGCAGGAGTATAGATTGTTAGGACTTCACCTGTTTTTGGTAATAAAAAAAAAGGTATCTTGGGATACAGCAAGCTGAAATTATCCGATGTATAAATAGTAAATTAGGATGTAAGGCATATTACAGTTTTTATGAGGTTCATAGAAAAGCATCTATCTAGAATACAAGTCCGAATAATTATGTAGTCATGAGCAAAAGGGGGGCCGAACAAAGAACCTCATATATGCTAATTAAATTCAATAAATATATATCCATACTAATAACCTTTTCATACAGAATTAGGAAATTGTCCTACTGAATGATGAAAAAAATTGGAAGACAATATGTTGTTCATATGCACCTGATTTCTCCATCAAGTCATGTCTTCCATTCCTATTGGCCGTCAGCTTGAAGCTCTCTTGTAGTACCGATTCCTGCGCCACAAACCAGCGGCTCATTTGTGATCAAGGCCGGAGTGTTATGGAGTCTTGCATAAAGAACAACATAAAGATTTGGGCTTAGGGTAGGATATAAAACTTATAAATCTTTACATGTTTTGCCTTTTCCCCTCAAATTAGCAATAATAATACCGAAGGATATAGGCCAAAAGATTCATTAAATACGTGTGTAGTTGCTATTTTTATCCTAACAATGGCCAATCGCTTTACAGGAGGGTAGTAGAGATGCCGCTGTATTAGAAAAAACAATATGACAGATAGAATTCGAAATTGCCAACCTGTAAAGAGAGGTGTGTATTTTAAGTTTTACAAACTTTCCAGATTTCTCAAGATGATTTTTAATATTGTGTATAATCTATCTTTGGCAGATCTGCAGTAAGCTTTTCAAATTGTCGCCCATGCAAAAATTAAGCTAGATGTATGGCGTACCTGAGTTATATAGGTTTTGTTTACATCACGTACATGTAACGTGTGCACACAACCCGCCTATATTTCAACTCCAATGTATGTGCTTTAATAATCGGATAATCCTGAT
This sequence comes from Aegilops bicornis, assembly GCA_021605145.1. NCBI lineage: Eukaryota > Viridiplantae > Streptophyta > Magnoliopsida > Poales > Poaceae > Aegilops > Aegilops bicornis. The sequence continues at coordinate 187,241 of JAHIAL010000024.1, read as the reverse complement.
CCGAAAAAACACATGAATAACTCAAAATGAATTGTGGATTTATTACATACTTTTACAGATAGAAATACCATACCTCTTGTATATGATATCAACCACAAGGAGCTGACTCGGATAATCCTGATCCCCAATAAACACAGGAATAACTCAAAATGAATTGTGGATTTGTTACATACTTTTAAGGATAGAAATACCATACCTCATGTATATGAGATCAACCACAAGGACGCTGACTCCAGCAAAGACACTTGCTCTAAATCAAGAAAAGGAAATCATAAATTATGATAAGTTTCTCTCTGATTAATCAAGCAACCGTAGCACACAGCCCCAAGTCCCAAGTACTGATCCAGTTTCTCTCTGATTAATCAAGCAACCCTGATGTCTCTGAAAGATCCTAATCAACCAGCACACCTGTCCACTGATAAATCAAGCAGTCCCGGTCGCTCTGAAAAATCCTCAATTTACATGTTCTCCTTCCTTCCCAGCCATGGCCAAGACTATACTCCTCCTTTCATTGAAGGGACTTTCTCAGCCATGTCATTTATCTACAATCAGAAAAATCAAGGTAAACAATACAGATCTATTTTCTTCAACAGATAGTATAACATGGAACAATCAGATGGACAGAAAGATGCAGTACTCACAGCAAACATAAAGCTCGTGAACATTGGCTCGGACAAACACACAAACACCTTGTGTGCAAAAAACAACAGAGAACATCCACAAACTATAACCAGCTAAATCATCAGTTGAGGTGGAGGGCAGTACAGAGGGGACAGTGAGGTCGCCGACGAGTGCAACGACGACCGGCTGGTGAGCGCGAGCCCTCCAGGGTGGCGCTTAGCGAGGAGCTCGGGGGCACAGATGAGAGGAGGAGCTGAGGTGGAACGGTGGTGCAGGGTGCTGCGATCTGGCGTCGGTTGGCGGCTGGCGTGACACCGGGTCGAGCATCGCGCAGGGTATGCCGGCTGGACGCAGAGGTGGTCGGGGTAGGCCTTGGCACGGCTGGGCCTTGTGCTCGCTGCGCTGGAGGCGCGTCTCCCTCGAGCACAGGAACAGGAGGCAGGGGACGAGCTACAGGAGCTCCATGGTGGAGGTCATGGCGGGTTGGGCGGCCCTAGATCGGGTAGAGGAGGTGGAGGGCGCGCGGATCCCGGACGGAGGCGCCGGATCTGGCCAGTGGAGGTCCCGTGGTTCGAACCTCAAGCTCGAGGACTGGGCATCCATGGCCCTGGCGCTGAGCTCCTGGAGAGGAGGAGATAAAAGGAGATTAGAGAGAGGGGAAAGAGAGAAGGCAGGGGAGCGGCGGCGTGACCTGGGTGGTCGCCGGTGACGGCGCCGGTCGCCGGACGACGCGCGAGGGAGGCAGGGGAGGAGGCGCACGGGAGGAGGAGCTCGGGGTCGGGCGCTGGTGGCGGCGGCGTACGGGCGGCGACAGCGCTCGGGCCTGGGCGGGCCGGATCTCGCCTCGAAACGTTTTCTCACTTTAAAAGGACCGCGGATTGAATTTCGAAAACCGCAGGGACTCTTTTGCAAAAGCGGCGCGACGGTGAACCCCACAAATTCACTCCGTGCTTTATTATTAGGGAGATATTAGGGAAAGATGTATATAACTAAAATTATAAAAGTATTTTTTAAATTAAAAAACTAACATGTAAAAATGGGCCGTGGTAACTGCAGCGGTGCTGCATAAGGCTAATTTTTTTTAAATAATACATTTTTTTATTAATTTTCATAAATATTACGCTGGATAAAAAAATTTCAAAAATAATACACCGTCGGCCCGCTGCAGGCCGACTGGGCCTAGTCGGCCCACAGCAGGCCGATTGGATTCCAGTCGGCCTACAGGTGACCGACTGGCCTGTCGGCCCACTGTGGGCTGAATGCGTCCTGTCGGCCCACTGTGGGCCAACTGGAGCTAATTGGCTCGCTTTGGGCTAATTATTTTTGCAATAAAAGTAGGCATAAAAAATATATGTTTAAAAAATTATGTTTGAAACACATTCTATATACACATTCTATATTTTTTGGTGTCAACTTTTTTTCATACACATTCTATATTTTTTGTATAAATAAGGAACATTTTTTATACACACATTTAACAATTTTTAAATACATGATTAACACTTTTTAAAACATACTTTTTATGTCAACATTTTTGCATATATATTATACATTTTTGTATACATCAGGAACATTTTTTTATACACGTTTAACATTTTTTAATTACATGATTAACATTTTTTTAAACATATATTTTTATGCCTATTTTTTTGCAAAAACAATTAGCCCACAGCGGGCGAATTAGCTCCAGTCGAGCCCACAGTGGGCCGACAGTGGACCGACAGGGGCCAGTCGGCCAGCTGTAGGCCGACTGGAATCCAATCGGCCTGCTGTGGGCCGACTAGGCCCAGTCGGCCTGCAGCGGGCCGACGGTGTATTATTTTTGAAAAACATTTACCCAGCGTAATATTTATGAAAATTAATAAAAAAAATGTATTATTTAAAAAAAATTAGCCTGCATAAGCCCCATGTGCGGTTTCTCAAAAAAAAACATGTGCGTGTCTGCTCATACAATATTAGGCCTTGCTGTCGAATATAGACAGCATGTAACACTTACTGTGGTGGCTAGGTTGCCTTTGTTGTCTGGTCCAGGTTGCTTGTTCGACCCATTGCAGACACAATTTTTCATAGGAATTTCCTATTCATACTGTTTCATAACGGGTGGGCCCCAAGAGCGACAAAGTTACGTTTGTGAGCTTTTTTTAGAAAAAAAAAACAAGAGGCTTTTTCCTGAAAGAAAAAAATTGAGGTGTTTTTTGCAAAAAAATCAGGCCACATTCCTTCGCATCGTCTCCCATTCACTTATGGTTGGCCCCCGCGCCATGTTGGCGTGCCCATCAGCCTCATATACGTATACAGACGTGATTAGCACCGTAGATGCATACCCAAGCAAAGTATTTTCACCGGTTCATAAGTTTTAGTATCAAACTGACTTTTCTCGCGAAGTTCAGACATCGGTGGTGTAATTGACTCCTGGTTGCACGTAGAAGTGAGGGCATTTTGGTCCGCGTATAAAATATGAGAATAAATACGTATAGGTATTTGATTCTTATATAATGCTCACATCCGGAATTTACTTAGTCGTATTAGGATGACAGATCTGGAGTTCGATGGCGTGTCCGGGGTGTTGCACCGGTCTGATTCGTTCAACGGTAATGGTTTTGCTTTTGGTGAGCCACATTGAAGGTCTGCAAAGCTGCATATCAATGATGGAGTCACTTCGAGCTCGGGTGTGAAGGTGAACCGTCAAACTTTTCCTTTGGTGGCTGTTATGGTGGTCCCAGAGCCAGGTGACGGACGTTGGTGTCAAGTCGAGAGGTTTCTTCGGTCTTGATTGTAATTTCACTTCTTGGCTGTTGTTCCTTTGTGCAAAGGCTTTGCTGTCTTTTCAGTTTGCCAGGTCAGTTTGTACGTGACTTGTACTATGATCCTTATGACATAAATGAGACACGTATTACCATGCAAAAAAGATAATGGCATATTCTGTTTTTTAAACTTAAATGGCATATTTTGTTAAAAGCCTATGACTGTGTTGATGACTAAGCTGGGTTTTTGTGACAAATTTATGAGATTAAGCGAGGCATATTCTTCCGTATTTCTCCTTTTTTTTCACTCCGACAAGACGTGTTCGCGAGGGGGGTCAAATGTCTCCCTTCTTATTCCTCATCTACGCGGAAAGTTTTGCATCTCTGATGAACAAATTTGGTGGTCCGCACATTGATCGAGGCATTCTTCGTGAGAGTGTCAGGTCGTTATGGATGAAACATCTGTTGTTCGTAAATGACAGACTGATATTCCTTGAAGCTCGAATACATAATGCTAGTGTACTAAATGCGACTTTACGCATTTATGCCTAAGTGTTTGGGCCAAGCAGTGAACAAGAAAAATAGTTCGGTTTATTTCAGTCCTAATGGCTCGGAAGTTGCCAGAAATATGAAACAGGAGCCGAGGATTTTTGTTGAAGCTTTTTACTGAATGCTATCTCAGCCTACTAACAGCGGTGGGGCGAACCACTAGTAGCACCTTCGACCATATTAGTGAGAGGAGCCGAGGTAAAATGCAAGGTTCGACTTAAAGGAACTTGGCATGTGCAAGGAGCGAAACTTTGCTGAAATCGGTTATCCAGGCCATGCCAACCTACACCATGTGTTGCTTTCAGTTAACAAAAAAGTTTGCAAATAACTTACACCGTGCATGGCAAGATTTGGGTGGAATAGCTCTACTGACGATCTCTCCATTGGTTATCATGGGAGAAGCTCTTGGCACCAAAAATAAGGGATTTAGAGAGTTCAAATATTCAATTTGTTCCTACTTGGGAAACACGGTTGGCGCTCCTTACCCATGAGAGTCCCTGGTGCGGAGCACCCTAGGTTCATCACCTTGGCCTTGGCCAAGGGACACACGCATCACACACAGGTGAACCCTATCCCTTATGGCTTATGCATGTCTTCTTGATTTTCTCGAGGATGGTATGCTACTTGACCTCCCTACCATTTGCACCTATAGGTTTGAGCTTAATCGCACATGTAAATGCATATGAAAAATCCTGTTAATTGCCATTGTTTGAAGGAACAAACAATCGTAGTTTTTCCATGTCACCATTTACATATTTTTCGAAAATTTGCCATGTTTTTTAGTACAAAATTACTAAACTTGCCACATATCTATTACAAATTTTCTAGATTTGTGCTGATCTAGTAAATATAGTTTCTTAATTTGCCGACCATTTACAATTTGTTTATAACTTTGCCTTCATTTAGAACATTACTTTTATTTTCTTTATTTTTTCCCATGTGACCATTACAAATATTTTCCAAAACCTGCCATGCTTTTTAGAGTACAGAATTCCTACATTTGCCATCTGACCATTACCAAATTTCTTTAATTCTTGCCATGATTTAGGACACAACATTTTCTAAATTTGCAATGCAACCATTTACATTTTAGCCAAAAATTTCCATGTTTTTGGACTAACAAAATTCCTAGTTTTCCCATAGGAAGACTACAAAAGTTTATAAATTTGCCATGAGTCTTAGAGGAAACTTTTTTGTTTCCAAATTTTCTATGTGAAACACCATTCTTTTCTTCTTCTTTGCCATGATCTATATACCATTTTCTGTTAAAGTTGCCATCAGACCATGCCAGTTTTAACTATGCATGTTTTCTTTGTACTGTACCATGTCAATTTTTTATGTGTAGATTTTCTTTATTTGCATTAGACCATGCCATTTCTTTTTGCATTTTTTATTTGTTTCATCTCGGCGAGTGACAAGTGTATATGTTATTAGCTATATATACGTTTATGCCAAAAACATGTGTGACCTCGTGTACCGGATGTAGCACCCATGTAAAATGGTTAATTTTCAACAGCATGAGGGGTGGCAATTTTTCCATGATGATTAGATACACTTTAAAATTAGTTGCCATGGCAACTTGCCATTAAAGGGGTGTATAAACAAATATATGTTTGTTTGAACCTTTAATAGAATTATATGAGGAGTCAGAAAAATTACTATAAGGCTTTAGGGCATTGGTTCGTCGTATTAAAATTAATTAACAACTAATATCATTCTGGCCTTTATGGTCATTCCTTGTGTAAGATCCAAATAGAGTGTTTAAAAAGAAGATAAAAAAGAGTTGGGCGCCACTTTAAGGGACTCTTATGATTACAAAATGGCAACCAATGGACTCTCTTTATCTGATAATGTTCATGGTCGAAGAAACGGGCATGATAAACCAAGTCATTAACGGCTTATTGATTTGAGACGAGCAATCCATATATTCCCGAAACCAATCAATAGTAACTTGCTCGCAGGAAACAATCCATAGATCTATTGTCTTAGTATTGGACAGCACATGTAGGTAAACAACCTGACATGATACTCGATTCAGAAAAAAGTGACGGGCCTTTTTCACCTAGGAAGTATTCTAGCATGGTACATGATACTTACCAAATTAACATGTTCGCAACTGATTTTGATGCAAATATAAGAGAACAATGGCATATTTCAACACAATAATTAGTACAAAAAGCTGCAAAGCAAATGTTTCTGTGATGTGCCATATATGAACTCAATATGCCATCCTAGTAGTATTTTTGCAAAAGAAAGAGAACATCATGTCCTTGAATATGCAGATACAAATAGTAACCTGGTACGTAAACATATATAAATTAGTAGCCTAAAACCAGATCGATGATAATTAATAACTGAAATCAGTTATATATATTCACGTGCACTGTAGTTCATTTAAGGGAATCCTACAGAATAGATGAGCAAAGACATACCAAGATTCAGGTTGGACATGATGGATGATAGGATGATTTTCCTTTGCAAGCACTCCTGTACAGTTCCACAGGATAATCTCATATATGTTCCACCTGAAGATAGTGAAGAGACAACCGTGCTTACTAATAAAAACAAAAAACAATACCAATAAACATCATCAAGACTGAAGCAGTAGTGTCTTTTACTTTCCATTGAAACCGGACTAAGACCTATGATTAATCTTTAATAATGCAAAAAAGAGAACGGAGAATGGAGAACCTGTCACCAATTCAGCACAAATCGAGCCATTGCCTGTCGGCCACCCATTTTTCTGGAGAACGTTGTTTGAGGCGTGGACAACCCTGCCAAAGTTTTCTCTGAGGTGCGACAGAGCACGCCTTCACCCACAACCATGGGGAACGACCCGGGAGGAGGCATCGCAGTGGAAGCGGAAATACCCGCTGTGGTGGTACGAAACAACAGCAAGTCGAGTTGCATCTTTTCTCGATCTGGTGCCAGAAGTGGGGAAAGAACAGCGCTAGGAGGAGGGAGGCCCTCCTCGATGCTGCCCCGCGTCGGCGCTGTACGGAGCCGCTTGATGGGTCGCTCTCCTCTCCGCGTCCTACACAGGCAGGAAAGGAGAGACCATCAGACCATCACTTCGACGTTGGATTGGATCTCCCCTTTTCTTGTTTGCTTTTGATGGAGTGGATGATTGACAGGAAGGACAAACTACACGTGAGATCTATCTTCCATCAGAGTGCAGGTTAATTTGGCCACTGTACTTCGGAATGGATCGACAATGGACAGTAGATCACACAAGGGGATTAATAGCCAAGGAAACTACCGGAGAACGAAGTGACGGAGAAGGGAATTAGTAGCTGAGCAAACTGCCAGAGAATTAAGAGACGGAGAAGGAACAAACAGAAATATTAATCTAGTGGGGAGATAAAAAGAATAGGCCTTATTAGGGCATGTACAGTGCAGTTGACTCAGCTGTCTGCAAGCAACTACGCGTCAGATATTTGATTACGTGGTCGGTAGAAAAAGAGGAGAGAGAAACTACCATCTGCAATAATTACCGACCGCTCTAATCACCTAAAATCGCTGTTAGCTACGCCCGTTCTCCGTTGTACGAAGGGGTGTCTGCATCGAAAGCAGTTTTTCCGTCTAGGATCGGTCCAACTATCCCATGAATTTAGCGCTATAACAGACAACTAAATAGGCGATTGCATTGTACTAGTAGATAATTTGACAGTCTATATCTGACATGGATAAGGGCTATAGACAGAAGCTATCTAGACTGTTGTACATGCCCTTACGGTTAGAAAACTTGGTCTTCATTATCGATCAATTCACGCCCGAGGAGGTGGACGTGCTGTACGTGGGGAATGCATGCGTGTGACGTGGTTCATTGCTGATTTGTACATTTTGTATGTCAATATAGGATGATGTGGCACATTGCTGATGTGGATAGTGTGCATGGTGAGAGAATATGGAATAATGAGGAGCAACTTCTTAAGAATGTTAGATTAGAGCATATCAATTGTAATTATTTGGATCATGACACTTTTAGTATTTATTGACGTGGAAATTTTATTGTTCAGGGCATGGCAAACTTTTCATCTTATAACATTCTCACTTTTGCATTATTCCTTTAGTGACAACTTAAATTTTTTGCCATGGCAAATTAAATTATATAGCCACGGCAACTAAAAATACAATGTCTTTTATACCGGACCATGGTAATTTGCCATGTAGGTGTTTTTTTTAGTGGACAAATGCAATTTCTCGCCGATTATTTCTTTTTTAGAGATTTTAATATGAACTATATATGGAGCAAAATGAGTTAATCTACACTCTAAAATACGTCGATATAAATCTTATGTAATTCATATTGAAGTGTTTAGAAAGATCCTAAATTCTAAAAAGTGCATACGCACTAATTAGAGGAAACGAGCAGCCGGTCTTACACACGCATGCATGTAGTTTTGTGGTCTAAGTTTTGTCTTTATTCGTGACGTGGCATGTACTACTAGGATGGTCACATGGGCAAGACACCGCATTATTCCTGAAGAGAAACAAGAAAGATTGAAGTGAATGGAGTGATCTTTATTGATTGATTCATCTAGGCTTTTATATGTCCTGAACGGATGTTTACAGCGTCGATTACAAGAGGCTTCGCACCGCTTAGAAAAAGGTGCGGCGACGGTTCGGAAAGACACGACAACGGTTCGCTATACTGCGTCTGGACAACGCCAAGATTCTAACCTCCGGCTAGAATATGTTAGGAATTTGCTAATCGCCTAATTAGCCTAATACTAATACTATTAGATTCCTAACACTCCCCCTTGGACAGCGCTATTTTAATCTTCAGTGTCTTGAGAATCTACATATATCTTGAGTACCAAAAGTCTTGTGTCCTCTTGATAGTCCTTGATCTTGTAATTTTGATAATCTTTAATCTTGTACTATTTATGTCCCTGTAGGAAAAATAAGAGAAACTATAGAAATTTGATATATCGTTAGTATATTTAATCACTTATTTGAAACCACATGAGAAATCCGTTGGAAAGCTCATAGATTTAGTTCTAGGAAATTTCTCCCCCTGAACATTGCAAATTTCGTGAGTCGTCTCATACCAATGCCATGAATGCATTTTTGAAATGCTGCTCCTGGTAAAGACTTAGTGAACAAATCCATAAGATTGTCACAAGATTTTGTTTGCAAAATATTAATCTCTCCATCTTTCTGTAATTCATGAGGAAAAAATAATTTTGGAGAGATATGTTTTGTGATATTACTTTTAATATATCCCATATGCATTTGAGCAACACATGCAGCATTATCTTCATAGATAATGGTTGGTGATTGTAATGAACCAATACCGTATGATGTCTGAATATGATTTATCACTCTGCGGAGCCATACACATTCTCGTGAGGCTTTGAATAATGCAATTATTTCAGAGTGATTAATGGAAGTAGCTACTAAAGTCTGTTTTGTTGAATTCCATGAAATAGCAGTTCCACCATATAAAATACAAACCTGTTTTGTGACCTGGCATTATGGGGATCAGAAAGATATCCAGCGTCACAATAACCAATCAAGGTCATTTCTTGATTTTTTACGATAGAATAAACCAAGATCTTTTAGTACCTTGTAAATATCTGAAGATATTCTTTACTCCTGTCCAATGGCGTTTTGTTGGAGCTGCACTATGTCGAGCCAGTAAATTTACCGCAAAGGCAATGTCTGGTCTAGTACAATTTGCAAGGTACATTAGTGCTCCAATGGCAATCGAGGTATGGAAACTCAGGTCCCAATACCTCCTCGTTATCATCCCTTGGTCTAAAAGGATCCTTGTTCATATCAAGGGTTCCGGCGACCATAGGTGTTTTGGATGGATATGATTTATCCATGTTGAATTTTTCAAAATTTTCTGAATGTAAGCGGGTTGATAAACGAGTATTCCCGAGGGAAAATGCTCAAGTTGTATACCTAAGCAGAATTTGGTTCTTCCCAAATCTTTCATCTCAAACTCCGTCATTAAATGATTGCATGCTGCAGTTATATCTGATGCATTGCCAATGATATTGAGATCATCAACATATACTGAGATGATGCAAAATCCTTTTGAGGATTTCTTTATAAATACGCATGGGCAATCATTGTTATTCGAAAGTACCCTTTATCGAGAAGGAACTCACCGAGTCGGTTATACCACATTTTACCCGACCGCTTCAAGCCATGGAGTGAATTTTGTAGTTTTACACAATACATGTTGCGATTTATATTTGGATTCGAATTTTAAGTCCATCAGGCACTTTCATATAAATTTCCGTGATCGAGTGACCCATATAGATAAGCGGTCACCACATCCATTAACTGCATTTGTAGATTCATTTGTACTGCCAAAGATATTAAGTATCGAAATGTAATTCCATTCATTACAGGAGAATATGTATCGTAGTCGAATCTAGGGTCTCTACGTAAACCCTTGAGCTACTAGTCTCTCTTTATATCTCACCACCTCATTGTTTTCATTCCTTTTTCAAACAAAAACCCATTTAGCTCCCACAGGGAAGACTTTATGAGGAGTAGGCATTATTTTAGAAAATACCTCTCTTTTCTTAAGCGAGTGTAATTCTGCCTCAATTGCTTCCTTCCATTTAGGCCAATCCGAGCGCTTGAGGCACTCTTTCATAGATTTTGGCTCTGGATCCAGTTGAAGGGTTTCAGCAATTTTCGAGGAGAAATCTGTGTTGACAACTGTAGTGCTTCTATTGTATGTTTCTCCTGAATCAATATAATTTATGGATATTTCATTAATTTCTTCAGCTCCGTATGATTTCCCATAACAACGGAGTCTGATTGTTTCGATACCCCAACATTATAATTTGTTTGCACATTTATGTTGGGTTCTTGATGTTGAACATCAACTTGGTGTCCATCAACTTGAGGTTGATTTGCATTTACTGTCATAGATTTTAATTTTCTTTGTTTCCGCGGAGGCTTTAGAGAAACCTTTTCCTTGTGACCAGATTTCTCCCTTTTATTTGTAATTGGGAGTTGAGTAGTTTTATTTGGTACCTCTACTCGCTTACGGTGCATTAATCAAGGATATAAGATTTAGTGACACCTTTGTGATCAGTAAATGCGTCGTCTGGCAGGTTATTTGCAAAGTGTTGCAAATCTATAATTTTCTGAACTTTAGATTCAGATTCTTTAGTCTGAGGATCTAAGGACTGAATGCTGTTGCATTCCAATCTATTTCTGGCATTCTTTGTGGTTTGTTCCTCCCTAATGCCGGGAAATGGTCCTCATCAAAATTGAGTCAGCGTATCGGGCTGTGAACAGGTCCCTGTTAGGGGTTCTAAATATTTTATAATTGATGGAGAATTATATCCCACATAGATTCCTAATTTTCTATGGGGTCCCATAGAATGCACGCTTACGGTGGTGATATCGAGTGCGTATCTGGCGCAACCGAATTTTCGCGAGATGGGAAATACTTGGCTGATTGCCACGTACTATTTGAAATGGGAGGTTTCATGATATGCAGTTGGTCTGACTTGTATCAGATCTGCGGCGTGTAAAACCGCATGTCCGCATAATAAGAGGTTGGTAAATTGCAATTCTGTAATAGTGGTCTAGCAATTAATTTTACTCTTTTGATTAAAAGATTCAGCCTTTCCATTTTGAGTATGAACATAGGGTGCTGAATGTTCTAGATGGATTCTAAAGCCATACAATAATCATTAAATGCGCGTGAACTAAATTCAGCAGCATTATCCATTCTTATTGTTTTTTATCCTATGTTCAGGATGATTTGCTCTTAATTTGATAATTTGAGCAATTAATTTGGCAAATGCATGGTTACGTGTGGATAATAGACACACATGTGACCACCTAGTAGATGCATCGATGAGCACCATGAAGTACCTAAATGGTCCTGATAGAGGTTGAATTGGACCACATATATCTCCTTGAATTCTTTCAAGAAAATTAAGCGACTCATTTTAACTTTAAGATAAGATGGTTTAATAATTAATTTCCGGTAGCACAGACGGTTGCATACAAAATCTGATGATTTGGGAAATCTTTTAATTGGTAAATTATGACCAACAGAATTACTTATAATTTTCTCATCATACCTATTCGGGATGACCAAGGCGATCATGCCAAGTCTTGAATTTATCAAGATTTTGAAAATTATTTTGTACGCAAACATAAGGTACAGGTTTTATGTATGTAAAGTATAATCCGGATGAAAATGAAGGGAATATTTCAAGAGTTTGTTCCTCATATCCGTTGCTTTTTGTTAAAAGCAAATATTCTTTGTTATCCACCTCTATTGTTTTTAGATGGAAATTGTTAGATCGGATATCTTTGAAACTTATAAGAGTACGTGT